>CM066039.1:147670195-150070195 GCA_033557465.1 Ichthyophis bannanicus | reverse complement strand
AAAGTGCGGTAGGATCAGTGCTTGGTATATGGTCCAGAAATCATCTGGCTCCAGTAGGGAGCGCAGATGCCTGAGTGAACGGATTTTAAAATAGACCGTTTTGACAATGTTGCTTATATGACATTTCATGTCAAGATGTCGGTCTAAGGTGACCCCCAGGTATTTTATTGTTTCCTTGGTTTGTAATTCCGCTTCCTTGACCTTTATATGTGTTGGTGGGGTAAAGTCTGGGTCTCTAGCGATGAACAGTACCTCCGTTTTCTTGTGCTGGATATGTAGGTTTTGTGCTTGTAGCCAATCCGATATGGTATTGAAACATTCTAAGAGGTGTAAGGTCCATTTGAACGGTCGAAAAAGGCATGTATAGGAGGATGTCATCCGCATATATCAGACAGCTCACGTTAAATGATCTAATGATGTTGCAGATGGGCTGCATGTATATGTTGAATAGTAGAGATGACAATGAGGATCCTTGCGGCACACCTTGTGTTTGATGGAATTGTTTCGACTCTTCTGCTCCAGATTTAACATATTGACATCGGCCATTTAGATAGAAACTGCACCAATCGAGCGCGGTATTGCAAATTCCCTTTTCTTTCAGTCGCCCGAGGAGAATCTCATGATGAACCGAGTCAAAGGCTGCAGCGATGTCTAAAAAGATGAGCACAAAGCCTTGTCGGATGTTGTCAATGCCTGTGAATATGTTATTGAATAAGAAGGTGAGAAGTGTCTCTACTCCATGGTACTCTCTAAATCCGTGTTGGCAATGATCTAAGGGAGCTGTGGAGTCTATGTGATCCTGAATTTGCCTTTGGACCTCTTTCTCCAATATCTTTGCTAGTATGGGAATACTAGCTATTGGTCTGTACGACTCGGCTTGTTTTGGATCAAGTTTAGGGTTCTTCAATAAAGGCCTGATTGATGTTTGCTTGAGGGTTGTAGGGAAGGAACCAGTAGTAAAGGAATGTTTTGTCAGTTTTGCGATGAATGGACTAAATTCCTTGCGTAGCTCCTTGATCCAAAAAGCCGGGCAAGGGTCTGTTTGTGCTGTGGAGGTATTGAGGGAAGCTATTGTATCTTCAATGCTTTTTCTAGATGGTGTGGAAAACTTGCATAAAGGGGTTAAGCCGGTATGGTCTTGGAATGAGGCTGTTGATATTTTGTCAGTCTGTATGATCTTTGACTGGAGGTAGTCAGCGAATTTTTGTGGTTGGATATCCGTGTGTTGTTCAGGAGTTGGTTCTTTAGAAAGGGTTTGAGCCAAGTTGAAAAGATCTCGTGGTTTGTTCAGAGATCTTTTCAGAGTGTCAGTGTGGTGCTGTTTCATTTTTGTTGAGATCGCTTCCCTGTGCCTTGTTAGGTGGAGTTGGTAGGCTGTCAAATCTTGTGTGGAGAGCGATCGGCGCCATTTTTTCTCTAGTCTGCGTAGTTGTGTTAGAGAAGCTCTCAATTCTTGGGAGAACCATGGGGCCGCATTTCTTATTCTCTTGGATGCGTTATTGCTTTGTGGACGTTGTGAGATAGCCTTGAGGTTGAGATTCCATGCGGCGACTAGTTCTTCCGGGTCAGATGTGGTTATGGTGAGGAGGGATTGGGTTTGCGAGAGTATTAACTCTCTGTCAAATGCACGGAAGTTTCTTGTTGAGGTTCGAGTTGTGCTGTTGCATTTTCGGGTACTATGCCGCTGGCTGTCCTTGGTGGGTATTTGAAAAGAGATAAGTTTATGGTCAGACCAGGGGACGTCAATGATAGACAACATCGTGTTGTGGTTTTGCTCGAGGGCTGCATGTGGTGCGAATACCATGTCCAGGATATTGCCCTTTTCGTGTGTGGGTTTGTCGATGATTTGTGTAAAGCCCAGATTCTCAATGGCTTCGAGGAATGCAGTTGCATGGCTTTGATGAAGTGAAGGGAGGTTAAAGTCTCCCATTATCCAAATAGGTGAGTTGAGGTTGTGAGCATTAGCAGCAAGGTCAAGAATTGTGGGGAGGTCCTCAGGTGATGAAGATGGTGATCTGTATATTAGATTGATGGAACATTGCTGGTTTTTGATGGAAAGAGAGTCCAGGTTACTTGTACTGGAGGCTTCAGTGATATGGAAATGAAGATCTGATTTTGTAAGGATTAGTACTCCCCCTCCTTTTTTAGTTTCTCTGTGTCTTATATGTATAGAGAAGTTGGGAGGTAGGAGTTGGTTGAGGATGACGTTATCCTCCGATGATAGCCAGGTTTCCGTGATCAAAAGTAGGTCCAGGTTATAGAGGGATATCATATCTAGGACAACGGGCCATTTCTTGTGTATGGAACGTGCATTTATCATGGCACACTTTAGGTTGTGGCAGTACTTTAGTTTCTTGTGGTTGGGTGTCAAGGAAGGTTGGAGTGGAATGTGTATAAGGTGAGAGCGACGTGTGTCGCCACCTGGGTGGGGTCCAGACCATCTTTTTCCATAGTTGCTCAAGATGGGGATATGGTTCTGGGATTGAGACAGTGCATTGGATGTTCCCAGCCAATGTGTAAGGAAATACAGGCTGGCAAGGGCCAGGAAGTGTGAGGCCATATTGTGTGTATAGGAGTGAGTGATTGCGATATGGAGAGGTTCTCACTGCAGATTACACAGCAATAGTGGGACTAGTAAAGTATTAATAAGGAGTATAAAGCAATAGATAATGATGTCAAACGATTGCATATGCAAACATGTTTATATGCTGTAATGGGGTAGTAAGTTGTACATACACGATAAGTAAGACAATGATGTCAGTAAATGTTGGTACTCTTGTTGGGGTAACTAGTAGAACTATGCAGCAAAGATACAGTCATAAGAGGATAAGCTGAGGAGATTGTACTCGGACAAATTAAATGCACAGTATAAGTTACCAATAGGGAACAGATAATGATAAAAGTAAAGACATAGTATTGTTAATGGCAGTGATATGCAAAGCTGTTAGGTTCAGTACCTGGGAAGGTTACACTTATGTCTCTGTTGAAGTGTTTTTCTTAGGTGGTGCTGTACTTCCGTGCTTCGTATCCTGGAGCTATGTGGCTAGAATTCTGATGGTACATTCGTTTAGCGTAGCCTCCCGCCCCGTTCCACGCCTAAGGGCCACGCCAAAGGGCCCTCTGGCGAGGCCCTCAGGCGCGGGCGCGCCCGATAGCACTGAGACTTTTAAAGGGTGAGTGCTGCCCCGATTGGACAGCACTTGGAAGATGGCTGCTGTTTCCCGCCGCGGCACCCCCGCTGGAGGCTCGATCCCTGCCCAGGGAGAGCTGATGATGGTGGGGATGCAGGAGCGCCCGATAGCGCTGAGACTTTTAAAGGGTGAGTGCTGCCCCGATTGGACAGCACTTGGAAGATGGCTGCTGTTTCCCGCCGCGGCACCCCCGCTGGAGGCTCGATCCCTGCCCAGGGAGAGCTGATGATGGTGGGGATGCAGGAGCGCCCGATAGCGCTGAGATTTTTAAAGGGTGAGTGCTGCCCTGATTGGACAGCACTTGGAAGATGGCTGCTGTTTCCCGCCGCGGAAATTAGAAATAATTCCCTAGCTGTGATGGTACTGCATTTTAAATTATTCACATATATATTTCATTTTCTTTGATGTCATTTCTACTTTGAAAGCTGCTTATTGAATTGTACTTCTTTCTTAACTGGTCGTTACTGTATGTGAAAACACAACTAATATCTGTTGTCATCGGCAATTGCAAGGTAAGAACAGTCCAAAGTTTAGGGGAGTGCTAACATAGTATATGAAGGCAGATAAAGACCAGTATGGTCCATCTAGTCTGCCCAGCAAGGCGGCATGTGTAGGTGCACCTGCCGCTCGTACAGGTCACCGCTCCCCATGCCTTTATTTAGGGGTATACCCACCACTCCGTGTAGGTCACCTCTATTTGTTGAGATATAAAATATAGTTATATTTATTTTGATTTTATCCTATTGCTATAAAGGGATCCACAGTGTCTGTCCCATGCCATTTTGAATTCTGTCACTGTATTTCCACCACGTCCATCGGGAGGGCATTCCAAGCATCCACCAACCTTTCAGTGAAAAAGTATTTCCTGATACTGCCTTTCAGTTGACCCCCTTGCAGCTTCATGTTTATGCCTTCTAATTTCATAACTTTCCCGTCTTTGGAAGAGGTTTGTTTGTTTATTCATACTCTTTAAGTATTTAAAGGTCTGAATCATATCTCCCCTGTCCCTTCTCTCCTCCAGAGTGTACATATTTAAGTCTTCAAGTCTGTTCTCATAAGTCTTCTGAGACAGACTCCAAATCATTTTGGTCACCTTTCTCTGAATCGTTTCCAGTCTTTTTATATCCTTTGCGAGATATGTTCTCCTAAACTGAACACAATATTCCAAGTGAGGCCTCACCAACAACTTGTACAATGGCTTTAGTACCTCTTCCTTTCGCTGGTAATTCCTCTTTGTATGCAACCCAGCATCCTTCTGGCTTTTGCCACCACCTTGTCACACTGTTTTGCCACCTGAGAGCCTCAGAAACAGTCACTCTGAAGTCCTCCTGGTCCGTGTACACCAACCGTTCGCCCCCTATCACATACAATTCCCTTGGATTTCTACTTCGCAAGTGCTTGACATTGCACTTCTTCAGATTGGTCTAATGTTTGGCAGTTAAGATTTATTCCTTATCACTTCTCCGGGCCAGTCCAGGGAAAGGTAGGGTTGTCAATCCCCTATAGCAACTGAGGACTGAATGCTTCAAGTTTTCCTGAGAGGTGAAGCCACTCCCCCTTAGGGCTAACCATCAGTCTTTCAGTCCTCAGCAGCTATAGAGGATCGACTTATTTTTTCTCCCTCTTCACTTTCTTTGTTTTACACATATTAGCTCTAGCAGAGCTGATTTCTATAGTTCTGGACAACAAATTGTGCATCTCTATATTTAACGCACTGTTGCTTTAAGAGCGCTGAGACGTGAGTACACAAAATTCTTGCAGTGCGAGGTAGAGCCTGCCTCATTGCCTGCCTCCGTCTCCATATTCAGAGGATCCTGGGGGCCCCAGTTGTTCTTCTGGCGTAGCGCTGATACTCTTGCTGTCCCTGCCGCTGGCAGCGGCTTGGCGGGACCGGCTCCATTTTCTTTGGTGAGTTGTTTGGGGCTTTCTTTCTTTTTCCTCTCTGCATACCGCCGCGCTATTTCGGGCCGCTTTGGTTTCACTTCCCCTATCGGGATTTCATTGACGGTCCGTTGTTTCTCCTCTGCGGTTCGCTTCTCCGGTGGCTTTTTTCATCATGGCTGAACAGCCTTTGCAATGCTTAGAGGAGCCGTCTTTGCCGCCCGAAAAGGCGGGAAAGACGGCCATTTTGTGTCCGGCGGGGACTGCCGTCCCAGAGCAGCCTCGGCCGCATAAGAGCAGGACTAAGGCTTCTAAGGAGCCTAAACGCCAGGCAAAGCTTGCCAATACCGTTTCTGCGCCTCAAGAGGGGATTCCTCCCTTTTTTTCGCCAGAATTTATTCTGGCTATGCACACAGCGTTTTTAATGAAATCCTCTCAGCCAGTTTCAATCTCTGCGGTTTCCTCTCCTATGCCTGTCTCTGCGGACTACCGAGCCTAGTGATCCTGGTGAGGGATCATCTCAGGCTAAAGTTTTTATTCCAGATCCTATTGATCTTTTTTCTCCTCAGGATCCTGCCATTTCCCTGGATCAGGGGGATCCAGAGGTGGGAGCTGATGCAGCTTTGGATATTGAGCCAGAGGACTTGGAGGAAGGGGAGATTGCTCCTGGAGAGGATCCCAATGTTTTCCGCGTCTTCCGTAAGGAGGAACTTTCTGCACTCATTTCTCAGTCTTTAACAGCTCTGCACCTATTGCTTCCTTCCTCTTCTCAGGAGCCCTTGGAAGATCCCTTATTACAGGGATTTAAAGCGGAACAACGCTGTTTCCCTCTCCACCGGGTGATCAGGCAAATGATTGATTCCGAATGGGAATGTCCGGAAGCGTCCCTGCGTGGTAGCCGCGCCTTGGCACGCTTGTACCCTCTTCCCCAGGAGGTGAAGGATTTGTTGCACATGCCAAAGGTAGATGCTATCATTTCCGCAGTCACTAAGAAGACTACCATTCCTGTCGAAGGGGCGGCGGCTCTCAAGGACCTGCAAGATAGGAAGTTGGAAATTCTTCTCAAGCAGGCCTTTGATTCCAGCGCTCTGGCGTTGCAATCAGCGATTTGTGGGGCATACGTTTCTCGGGCATCCATTCGCTGGTTACAAGGGGACGGCTCAGGTGAGCAACCTTCTGACATACCCGACACAGCGAAATTGGAGTCAGCCGCGGCGTATATGGCAGATGCCTTCTATGATTTGTTACGGATTGCGGCTAAGACTATGGCCTCTCTCGTGGCGGCTAGACGCTTTCTTTGGCAGCCAAATGGCAACTGGTCGGCGGATGTTTCGTCCAAGTTGCGTCTCAGTAAGTTGCCCTATAAGGGGAAGTTACTTTTCGGTGAAGCCTTGGAAAAGATTGTTAAGGATTTAGGTGATTCCAAAGGCGGCCGTTTACCTGAGGATAGGCCTAAGTCGGGCCGCTCGGGATCGGTCTCTCGGGGTTCTGGTAGAGAGTCCCGTCGTTTTCGTGGAGCACGTTTTACCCCCTATGCCAGGGGCCGTCCCAGCTTTCGTGGCCAGTCCTTTTCGGGGTGCCAGGGGATTTAACAAGTCCTACTTTGGGGCGCCTCAGCCCACCGTTAAGAAGTCCCAATGAAGGTCGGCTGGTCCAGCCGTTGGTGCCGGTAGGCGGGCGACTACAGACATTTCTGACGGCTTGGACCACCATCACCTCCGACAAATGGGTGTTGGAGATCATTCAGAAGGGCTATGCTCTCGATTTTGCGTGCCCCTTAACCCCCGCATTTGTAATGTCTCCCAGCGGCTCGGGTCGGAAGGCCGAAGCCATCGCGGAAACGCTATCGCGCCTCTTGCACTTGCAGGCGATCGTTCCCGTGCCTTTAGACCAATACGGTTGCGGTCGATACTCGATTTATTTTGTGGTGCCCAAACCGAACGATTCTTTTCGTCCGGTACTCGATCTCAAAGCAGTAAACCGTACTTTGCGGGTGCCGCACTTTCGAATGGAGACTCTTCGTACCGTGATTCGTGCGGTGCAGCCGGGAGAATTTCTTACCTCAATAGATCTCTCAGAGGCCTATCTTCATATTCCCATCCGACCGTCGCATCAGCGTTATTTGCGCTTTGCCCTTCCCGTGGGTCATTTCCAGTTTCAAGCGTTGCCCTTCGGGCTAGCTACAGCTCCCCGGACATTCACGAAGCTCATGGTAGTGGTTGCAGCGGCGCTTCGGAAAGAGGGCATCCGCGTTCATCCATACCTCGACGATTGGTTGATCAGAGCCGATTCCCAAGTCGATTCCATCGCCGCGACGGCTCGCGTAGTGCAGCTTCTCGAGCAGCTCGGTTGGGTAATCAATCAGGCCAAGAGTCTCTTGGTACCATCGCAGAGGATGGTTTATCTGGGAGCTCTTTTCGACACCGAGCGGGGGAGAGTCTCTTTGCCCGAGGTGCGCATAGACAAGCTGGTTCAGCAGGTTCAAGCGTTTCTGCGGCTGACCACTCCGTCGGCATGGACTTATTTACAACTCTTGGGGTCCATGGCGGCGGCGCTGGACCTGGTTCCGTGGTCCAAGGTGCACATGCGGCCTTTACAACAGGCTTTGCTGTCCCGTTGGCCTCCGCAGCTTCACCCTCTCTCGCAGCGCCTACCCAATTCAATTCCTGTAAGACGCAGTCTCGAATGGTGGTTGGTTCAGGAACATCTATCTGTGGGAGTTTCATTACTGGAACCCTCCTGGGTGTTGGTCACCACAGATGCAAGTCTGGTCGGCTGGGGGGCTCACTGTCAGACACATATTGCTCAGGGTGCTTGGTCCCCCGAAGAGAGCTCCTGGTCCATCAATCTTTTGGAGCTCCGAGCAGCTCGTCTTGCCCTCCTTCGATTTGCTTCCTTTCTCAAGGGATCGGCAGTCAAGATTTTTTCCGACAATGCAGTGACAGTTGCGTATATCAATCATCAAGGGGGAACCAAAATTCCTTCTCTCCTAGCCGAATGTCACACGATGATGACTTGGGCGGAGCAGAATCTGTTGGTGCTCTCCGCGGCTCATGTTGCGGGCACGGAGAATGTGCAAGCGGATTATCTCAGCCGTCATCTTCTCGATCCCGGGGAGTGGGAGTTGAATGTGGCAGTATTTCACGAACTCACCTTGCGTTGGGGGCAGCCAACAATGGATTTGATGGCGACGTGCAGCAATGCCAAAGCGAATCGTTTCTTCAGCAGGCGCAGGGAACACATGTCCGAGGGACTCGATGCTCTCGTTCCACCCTGGCCTCCGGATTCTCTGCTGTACGTTTTTCCTGCTTGGCCGATGTTGAGTCGAGTTCTCCAGCGCATTGCACGGCACAGGGGGCTGGTGATTCTCATAGCTCCGGATTGGCCGCGCAGGCCTTGGTATGCCGATCTAGTTCGACTCCTAGTAGATCAACCGTGGCCTCTTCCAGTCCGCGCCAATCTTCTGCATCAAGGTCCGATACTCATGCCACGGGTGGATCGCTTCTTGCTTACGGCTTGGCTCTTGAAAGGACGCGATTGACACGCAAAGGTTATGCTGCCTCAGTAGTCTCTACTTTGCTGCAGTCTAAGAGACCGGTGACTTCTCTGGCATATGTGCGGATTTGGCGCCTTTTTGAAACTTGGTGTGCTCGGCGCAATGTTCGGCCTCTGTCTTCTTCCTTACTGCAGCTTCTCCTTTTCTTGCAGCATGGCTTGGAAAAGGGGCTGGCTCTTAGTACTCTTAAAGTTCAAGTAGCGGCGCTTGCCTGTTTTCGAGGTCTGGTGCAACGTCGTCGTCTTTCCGCGCATCCCGATGTGCGTTGTTTTTTGCGAGCGGCAAAGATTATCCGTCCCCCAGTTCGCTCTGTTGTTCCTCCTTGGGACTTGAATGTGGTTTTGGACGCGTTTTCTCACTCTCCTTTAACATCCATTTGCTCGCGACAGATACGGCAGTGTTCTTGGAAGACGGCCTTCCTGGTCGCCTTGTGTTCGGCGCGCCGGATTTCGGATTTGCAAGCCTTATCTTGTCGGGAACCTTATTTGCAGTTTCTTCCCGAACGGGTTTTACTGCGCACGGTTCCTGCCTTTTTGCCGAAAGTGCTGTCGTCTTTTCATGTTAACCAATCTGTAGCATTGCCTGTTTTTTCGGGTTCCTCCCATTCTCCCATGGACCGAGCACTCCGGCATTTAGATCTGGCTCGGGTTCTCAAGACATACCTTCGGATTTCGCAGTCTATTCGGAAGACGGATAGGCTCTTTGTCCAGTTCAGTGGTCCTCGAAAGGGTCTCGCGGCCTCTAAGTCCAGCATTGCCCGGTGGGTCCGCAAAGCCATTACCGAAGCATACTCTATCCGCGGTCTGTCTCTGCCGGCGACGTTACGGGCTCATTCCACTCGGGCTCAAGCAACTTCCTGGGCGGAGTTCGCTTGTGTTCCGCCGGTTGATATTTGCAGAGCAGCAACGTGGTCTTCGTTGCATGCGTTTGCAAAGCATTACCGCTTAGATGTTCAAGCCCGGGACGATGCTAAGGTGGGGGCTGCGGCTCTTTATCTCAGGTTTGGCGGGCCCCTCCCAGATTTAGGTACTGCTTTGGTACTGCCCTACCTTTCCCTGGACTGGCCCGGAGAAGTGATAAGGAAAACGAAATTAGGTCTTACCTGCTAATTGTCTTTCCTTGAACTTTCTCCGGGCCAGTCCAGGGTCCCACCCTGGTGTTCAGCCTTTTGTCAGCGGTATATCTGTATTTCTTTTTGGCATCTTCGAAGCATTTCATCTTCTCGGCGTCTTCGCTCCAGAGGCACAACTGGGGGCGGGGCGCATGCACTCAATGCCAAACTCGGGTAGCTCTATAGGACCTACTATATAAATAAAAAATATAAATAAATAAATATCAAACGTATACAGGGGAAGGGTGTTTCTTGCTTCCTCGTTGTTCCAGAACTATAGATTGTTATCAGTTTTTTCAAGGGTTAATCTACTCTTTTCAGTTTTTTCTCTTTAGTTGCTTTGACACAAGGAGACTGATGGTTAGCCCTAAGGGGGAGTGGCTTCACCTCTCAGGAAAACTTGAAGCATTCAGTCCTCAGTTGCTATAGGGGATTGACAACCCTACCTTTCCCTGGACTGGCTCGGAGAAAGTTCAAGGAAAGACAATTAGCAGGTAAGACCTAATTTCGTTTTCTTCCAGCTTTGGTAGATCTTTCCTCATGTTATCCATTTCCTCAGGGAACTCTGTTGCAAATTTTTCTGTCATCTGCAAAAAGATAGACTTGCTCTGTACTCAGGAGGTTAAGATTGACAAAATTCTACTGATTTTTACATTAATACCTGGCTAACATAGCTGGGCATTTTTCAAAATTTAAAACTTCTATTTGCAGTTCTCTAATCCTTTCCCCTATATGAGTGAGCATGCCCTTCATATTTCCAATTTAACTAGCAACAGAGAATGGGAGTAGGATCCAGCTAATAGGACATCTGTGGGGGCAGAGCCCAGTAATGCTACTGTAGGAAGGAAATTAGTTTGGGGAAGTTCATATGCTGCATAATCAAATTTCTGTGTATGGTTGGAGATGGAAGAGAAATGAAACCCCACTCCTCAAAAAATGCCTCAAGGCATTTCTATAGGAAAAACTGTCCCAACAGTTATTCACAAACACTTATTAACACAGTAAAACAAAGTTATTCATCTGTTGCAGATGTTCTTCATTGACAGCAGAATAAGTGCTCACGTGGGTGACCCCATCAACAGAGCTCTGCTCATGAATCGCCCTTGGCTCCTTCTAGAAGCTTTTAGATTGGCTCTGCACTTGAGACACGACAGCTGGCACCAGGGCACGTACATCTCCTCAGTCTATTTACCAGCCAGGGGCGGCTCAAGGCAATCTGCTGCCTGAGGCGAGGGATGAG
The DNA here is from genome assembly GCA_033557465.1 of Ichthyophis bannanicus. NCBI lineage: Eukaryota > Metazoa > Chordata > Amphibia > Gymnophiona > Ichthyophiidae > Ichthyophis > Ichthyophis bannanicus. The sequence continues at coordinate 150,059,216 of CM066039.1, read as the reverse complement.
ATGGTGTGCCCCCCCCCCCCGGCGCATGCACCCACCCCCACCCGGGTGGGGATCTTTCTCAAAACTCCAGTCAGGGACTGAACCAAATCAAATATCCAATTAGATAATGTGGAGCAAATGCAAGATGTTCACATACCAAGGAACTAAAAGAAAGAGCGAGAACCACAGCAGTTTATAACTCCAAATTATAATTAATTTGTATTTTGTTATAAACTGCATTATGGTGCTTGCTTTTTCTTTTTGAACATACATTTTGCATTCGCAGAACCCCCTCCTCAACAATGGGTGCAGAGCAGAGGTAGGACATTCACCCACAGAACTCAATATATATATTTAAAAAAAGCTGATTCTGATCATCTCACCGACAAGAAACATTCTCCAGTACCAGGCATATTGGGAACTAATATAAAACCCTACTAAAGTCACTAAGATCTGCAAGGGCAAATCTACCATACCATACCAGCATACACTTCTAAAACTCATACAATAAGGGGCCTACCAAGAAAAAAGCAGCACTATAAACACTGCAATGGGCCCCAAACCATCCATACACCTATTTGAAAAGCTGAACAAGTCAAATTACTACAGTACAGATCCTTACATACAAACTCCATGTTAACAGAACACCTGGCCTTGGTCGCACACTCAGAACACAGACTCTCACCAAGTACAGAATAAGTGACCACAGCCTAAAGCAAAAATAAAAATATGTGTACAAAAATTAAAATGAAACCCCAAGAAGCCAGACTCCGCATGCGGTGCCACACAAGATAAGAGATGAAGTTCCCCATACTGTGTGAAATATAGATAGCACAAAGTCCAGTCACTAAATTGAAAATAAAATTATTGTTTTCTACCTTTGTTGTCTGATGATTTTTGATCATGCTGGTCCCGATCTGAGGTTTCCGTTTTCCTCTGTCTTCTCTTAGCTCTTTTTCTATGGTCTATAGTCCATCTGCCATTTCTTGTCTCTCCTTTTGCTTTCTTCATTTTCTTCCATCAGTATTTTTTCAGTCCAGTAACTCTCCCTAGTATCAGCCCCCTTTACAGCCTCCCCACCCAGTACCAACCCCCTTGCCTTTCCAGTACCACCACTGGTGTCTATTCTCTTCCAGTCCCCCTCCTTCCCCATTGTCCAGCCCCTTCTAGTTAAAATACCATCCCAGGTATCAGCGAACATCCAGTCCCAGTGCCTCCTCCCATGTCCGCTCCCTACCAGCTCCCCCTCTCCCCTGTCCATCCGCCTTCCAGTGCTATCCCCGGGTGTCAGCTCCCTTCCAGCTTCCCCCCCCCCCATGTCTTCTCTGCTCTGCTCCTTTCCAGCTCCCCCCCTGACTGCTCCCCTCCAGGCCCCCCTGTCTGCTCCCTTCCTGCTCCCCCCTCCATGTCTGCTCCCCCCATGTCTGTTCCCTTCCAGGCCCCCCATGTCTGCTCCCCTTCAGGCCCCCCCCATGTCTGCTCCCTTACAGGCCCCCCCATGTGTCTGCTCCCCTCCAGGCCCCCCCTTGTGTCTGCTCCCTTCCCTCCTCCCCCCCCCCTCACCTCACTGATTTATCCTTTAAAATAAAAACAACCGTGGGAACATTTCTCCATTCCCGCGGCTCTGCTTTCAAACTGCTGGGTTGCTGCCTGCCTGCCTTCAATCTTCCTGGAGCCGGCGGAGTGGGAGGGGCCCGAGGTCATCGCTTCCACCGCCCTTCCGCTTTCGTTGCTGAAGCAGCCAGCAGCAATGGAAGCAGAAGAGCAGCGCCCCCGCCGGCTCCAGGAAGATTGAAGGCAGGCAGCGACCCCGCAGTTGGAAAGCGGAGCCGCGGGAACGGAGAAATATTCCCGCGGCTGCTTTCATTTGATTTTAGGTTATCGGCGGTTCTATCATAGGCAGTTTCTAGGGAGCGGCAAATAGTGCCGCCCCCTAGAAACTGCCGCCTGAGGCAACCGCCTCAGTTCGCCTAATGATAGAACCGCCCCTGTTACCAGCTAAAGCTGGAATACAAGAGTGGGTTGTGAGGACTTATTCTGTTAGGGCGTGTCAATTTTAGGGGTAGATTTTTATTTTTCCAAACTTTACAAACTACTAGTGACCAAATTATGAAGTTTTGCATGCTGAATCTAAAGCCATCTTCAGAAACAGCTTAAAGTGAGTCTTACCTACATCAAATCACAGTTGAAATATGTGGAAATTAAGTGATATTTATTTGAATGTACAAATAGTCTGAACAACACCTGTATTCACATAATTGTCTTTAAAATATCATTTATGCAGTTAATGTTATTTAACAAAATCCAGCAAAGAAGCCATCTCTTGTTTGCTTCTGTTTTGGCTCATGAACTTCCTGCTGACCATCTGACCCCTAATATAATGTTCCCTTCTCTTCTGATTGTACATATGACCAGTAACCTCAGTTGTCATTTATATTTATTTATTAGGTCTTATATACTGCTTTATTATTTCAATCAAAGTGGTTTATGTTGAAACTTAAACTTGGTAATGTACATATTTATAACTTGGATTTTTCTGAGGCAATGGAGGGTTAAGTGACTTGCCCAAGGTGTGCTAGTGGGAATTGAACCCTGGTCTCTGGGTACCCAAGCCAGTGTTCTTAACCATTAGGCTACTCCTTTTACATACCTTTCTATTGTGTGATGGCCAGTCTGGAACCACCATGGGCTTGCTCAGAAATGCCTTGATCTCTGCTGTTGTCATGGTACAAGTAAGAGAAGGCTCAGAGACTCCGGAGCTCCAGTCAGTGTTGATGGATGGTGGTTTCCTAGGTCTCACACTGCTGTCTCCAAGCTGAGTCTTCTCATCTCTTTCACCTCTAATCTTCCATATCTTCTCCACTGCATCTCCCCTCTCCTGTTCCTCTTCACTGCACAACATAGCTTGCAGAACAGACTCGCTGTAACCATACCAAGCTGACCTTCTCACTATAGGCATGACTACCTTCCTTACCTCTTCACACTGTTCTTTCAACAATTGCAGCTGGAAAAGAAGATGCCTGGGACCTTGTTTCCAATTGCTATTTATTTTTATATTGAACCAGTTCACCATATAAACCCCAACACAAAACTCTACAATCATTCTTAAATGTTCATGTTCTTTCCTTACAAACACAAAAAAACTATTATCAGAGCACTTAAGCATATTTCAGTAATTTGTATATTTTTGCATAATTTCCTGTAAATTTCAGGTAGGTAAATAAAATATTACACAAAATTTAAAGCTAGTTGTTGATTTGCCACATGAAATTGTACCGTTTTTTTTCACTAGTGCTTTTTAAAATTGACATCTCCAAAATTGTCACACTGTATCCTGTTATCCATGGAAAACACCTGCTACAGGTGAGTGACTCTGTTTTCTCCATGAATAAGTAGGATAAGTGTTCACATATGGGACTCCCTAGCTCAAGCTGCCTCATAAACAAATACGGGAGCAAGATGTCCTAACTAGCACATAGCCAAAAAACAAACACCTTTGTTTTGTTTTTTATTTAAATTGAAAAAAGGTTCTCGAGCAATCAAAGAAACAATGAAGCAGCACAGAACACAAGAAAAAAGGGTCCTAAAAAGAATGAGTTGGATTCTAATCCCTGAACAGATTCTGTAGAACTAATTGGCTGAATCTGCTGTTGCGTCAGGGGTCATGATACAGACAATAATGAGATGTGAATGTGTGGACAGAAGTCCAAGTTGCAGCTTTGCAAATCTCTTTCATGAAGGTAGAACACAATCGGCTACTGACATGAGTTTGGGCATTATGAGCCATGACAGAGCCCTCAAGCATCAGATTTGCCTGGGAATAAAAGAAAGAGACGCAATCTGCTAGCCAAATCGAAAAAGTCTGTTTGTTGGCAGCCCCCAACCTATTAGAGTCAAAAGAAAGCTGGATGGACTTTCTATGGCTTTAGTCAACTCCAAATAGAAGGCAAGGCTTTCTTGCAGTCCATTGTGTGCAACACTTTCAGTTGGGCAGTTTTTTGCATGCCACCAGGAACACCATTGCTACCTTTTAGAAAAAGACTCCAAATTTTACCTACTGGCATAAGCAAGTCTTTGAAATGACCATAATAGAGAAGCTGTTTTATTCATGGGGGGTGAAGGGAGGGAGATGGATTTCTACAATAACATTGGGTTTAAGCATTGAAAACATCAAGAACATTTGTTGTGACTGGCTATGGGACAGAATGGACAGTATCTTTGGGGAAGGGGACTGTATGTTGTGTGGAAATTATCATTTTGGAAAATTATTGCATTGCTTTGTCTCTATTGTTATATTGAGACAGAATCTTGCCTGCCAAGTTAAATAGTTAAAAACAATTATCCCCCTAAACTATGCTTTACACATGGAAAAAGAATTGTTGTTCACCTATAACAGACGTTTTCCATAGATAGCAGGGATGATCATACTCACAAATCACATGTCACTGGGATGTTTACTAAATGGCAGTAAAGGAGCACGTGTACCGTTAGCATGTGCTAACGTCACACCTGTGCCCTTACTGTGTCTAAAATGCCGTATTAACGTGCGGTATCAGTACCGGCATCATAAAGTTCCCTGTGGGTGGAGAGTAGGCGTCTACGGGATGGAGAGTGGGGGTCAATTGGAGGGGAATTGGCAGGAACAAGGCTTGCTCCCTTAACAATGGCATCTTAACGGCAGGAACCCTAACACATATGAACACCTCGTGGAAAGGGTACATTTTGAGGAGAGAGAGCCTACTTCAATGTCTGCAATGTGACGCACAGACAGGGGAGCCTCAGACAGTGATAGTTGTGATACACAAGCAGTAACAGTATTGTGTCCTGCAATGAGAGGGCACTGGGCTGCTGGTGCCAATGTGTGAATGGAGTTTGTGAGTGTGTGCTGTTTGTTTTGTTGTTGCTGGTGAGTGCATTAAAGATTCTGTATAGTGGCATGGCAGCTGCCTATGCAAAACAAATCGCATGCATGGGATGATGTTGCAATAACAGTGGCAGTAGCCATACATGGCCCCTCTGTCTGAAATTTGGTAAGACACCCCCAATGTCACCCTGCCACTGCTGTGTATGTGTGTTGTGGTGTATTGGGTGTTACCTGTAATGTCTGTAATATGTGTTCCATTGGTATGCAAGCAGTGCAATGCATCAGCTCCCACTGTCAGTGCACTGACAAGCATGGTAGCAGCATTTAATTTGGAGTACAGCCACTGCCCCACAACTAGATTTGCTGGGGAGGGGAGCAGGTGTGATAAGATGTGACTCACCACATGCATCCTTTTAAAAATTGGCAATAGTTAGCACTGTGGTATTTGTGTGTGTATGCATGCATGGAATGATGGTAATGGCCTCCTGTGGACTACCACAATTGCTGGTGGGTGGCATGTGAGCTGTGTGACAAGGTGTATGCCTGGCTTTTGTATTTGGGTGATTTGTCATGTGCAGCAAGAATGGGTATGTGGCCCTGGTAGCTAAAAAGTTCATGTAGCCAGCAATATAATGCAAATAAAGTTAAGACTATATTGTGTAAGAACAATGTAAGCAAAAAATGTTGTCAATGTTGAATGCACCTGGCACACTTCTGTAACTCATCATGCTGCTGGACACAGCTATCATTGACACATGTGAACTTATGTTCCCATGCACAGTGGGTATTCTATCTGAGTGGTAGGTGATACATGCACATGCCATTGAAGGGGGGAATAGTGCATTATGATCTGACACACTTGGCTGGGCATAGGTGTGTCTCTGTGCACTGGCCTGACACTGTGATTGGACACATTGTACCATTTACATATACATGTCACATGTATAGGAATCATAGCTGGCCACTGCAACACACATACCCCTTGTGCCATGGAGCCCTGACACCTTACAAATCCCAATGGCTAAGTGCACATATGCAAGTCACAAGTGCTGCCACATGGAACGGTACAAAGTCCCTTTCAGTATCTCTGTACCACAAAAATAATGTGGCATCCCTCTGGTGCTGCACACCAGGTGTCTGCATATGTAACTGTGGGGTCATATGTTCAAGACTAGCTTGTGGATGAACAATGCCATGTGTATTAATTTTATGCCCTCCAGGCCTATGACATGTAGGTGCCAAGGTCCACACCATGTTCATCATTGTTCCTCACACAGATGTTAATAATATGAACTGCTCAATATATGACTTCCTGGAAGAGCAGGCCAAAGACATTGTGTGCTGGTAGTGACTGTACTGGGAAAGGCAGCTTTATAATGCTGGCAGACACGGAAGGGGTGGACACTGCAGAAATATGTTTGGGCCACAAAGAATCATGTCACACAACCTACAACTCCTATCCACCTGTGTCTGTGAGTTTGAGTGTTAGGGTGACACTGTAATGTGGCAATGCAGTGTGCATGTATGTGAGCAACATGTATTATAACTGTTTATATAATGTGTGGTTAATGTCAACCTGAAATTTACTATAATTGTGTTAACATGGGTACACTCTGACATGCCCCCTGTGGAGCTATTTCCTGCCACTGCAGTGCTTATGAGTGAGTGTGTCCCTGCACATTTCTGCATGTCACAGTGCAAGTGAAAGACAATGGTGTTGGTGTTCATGCTGTACACTATGTGCACTACTCACTGTTACATGCTGTGTATTGGTGAGATGAATTTGGACAGATGTTAAACATATGCCACAGTGCCAGCACATGAACATGACTGTGAGCCTCAGCTTCTTCCTCTAAATTGCTCATACAATTCCTGTTCTGAAAACACCCATTGAATGGTCTGTGGTTTACAACATTCCTGGACTGAGTGGAAACCTCACTTCTGTCCCCTTAGGTATGTGATGTGAGTTGCTGTAGCAACGGGAGGAGGGGTGGAGGCTTGCGTGTTGCTTCCTGCCTCTGTTTCCTGGGGCAGTACATCTGCCCCCAGTGATGGTATGATCAGTCAGAAAAATGTGTCTGCTGAAAAACCTTGGCCGTCTACAAGAAAGCACCTGGGACCGCCTTATACACATTGATGTGTGATGGCTCCACATGCTATATGGTCTCATGTCACAAGAACAACCAAGCAATTACCACTTCTGAGGCTGCACACCTAATAAGACAATTTGAACCATTTGATAAAAAAAATAACCTCAAGCAAGTTCAACTGAACATAGAGCCAGGACATTCTGATCCCAATATTCTAAACATCAACTGGAACAATGTAATAGTCACAGCAGCATCATCCATGACAGCCCCCAAAGGGGGGGGGACAGCAAGGGCACACCAGTTCACACCTGCCTTATGGAAGGTAAAAACATAACTTAGAGGAATCAAGAGAGGATGGAGGGAAAACAAACATGGCTCAGACATAACCAGATGTATGGATGCACTAATCAACTACTGCACCAAAATAGACAACATGCAAAGAGCCTAACACACACAGCTTCCAAACACATCTCTTCATTGCCCACATGAGCTATTTCATATTGTCAAACAGCTGACCAAAAGCCCGATTCATTGGAACCAACACCCAAGCATTCTACCACAGCAACTCACAGAATAATAGAAACAACTCCAACCAAATTCCAATATCCCACCCATACCAACATGAAACTGACACAATATTGGCCACAATATCACATGGGGCATGTTTGAAGCACTTAGCAAAGAGAGGGTTGAAACCATGATAACAATACTCAACAACAGCCCCCCTCCACTAGATCTGTGCCCACTCAGTTGGATTAAGATGATAAAACAGGAGTTAAGCACAGCACTCCCCACCATTTGCACATGATTCATGTAAGCAAGGGCCAGATACCTAATAGCCTCAAAAAGTCCACTGTCTGACCGACCCTCCAGAAGCAGGAAGCTGACAAATTGGATCCCATCTCATGCAGACCAGTAGCAAGCCTCCCACTCAGAGCCCAAGTCTTTGAGAAGTGAGTACAACAGCAATGACAGGACTACCTGGTCATAACATACGTGACCCACAGCAACATGGATTCTGCCCATCTCATGGGTTTGAGACACTCATGGCGTCATTTATAAAGACGTTACCCAAGGGAATTCAAACAAAACAACCGGATACACCCTCATTTCTCCAGATATATCAGCAGCATCTGATACTGTATCACACAGCATCCTCCTCCGCAGACTACATGAAACCGGATTGCAACACAGAGTTCTTCAATGTTTTCAGTCCTACCTTAGAGAGAGGTTGAACAAGCACCAGCACCTCCACCCCATAATGCCAGATTAAAGGAATACCCCTATGCTCTGCAATATAATCAATGCTCTTTAACATCAATTCTTTATCGTCCCTCCAGTCCAGTCCCGCACTTCTGGGTAGTGCTCCTCCTCCAGCAGCTTGGAGACTGAGCATGTCATCTTTTTGATGACACCTGGCTATATATACAGCTGGCACCTCCTACCATCCCCAGTATTGCTCAGTCTCCAAGCAGCTGGAGATGGTGAGCCAGGGTGCAGGGCTCACTGAAGAGAGATGCGTGTAGTCAGTTTTGAGGTTTTTGGTTTTCTTTTGGGATAATTTTGGTTCCCTGTATTGACAGGGTGAGTTTTTGCTTTAAAGTTAGAAAATAAAAAGAAGAATGGATCGGTGCCCCCTCCCCTCCTTCCAGGAATCGGGGTCGATTAGGAAGGAGGCAGCAGAGGGGACAATTTAACGGCTCCTGATCCCGTTGCCGGATATGGAGCCGTTGCATCGGGGCAGCTGACAGACCAAGGCTTCCTTTCTCCTCTCCCCACTCCTTGGCACCGAAGCCCTCTCTGTGTGGCTGAGTGCGGGAGAAAGGGAACGGCGCTGCAAGGTGAGCCGGGGCTCCTGAATCAGGTGGAGGGCTGCAGAGTGTGGTGCTGGTCATCGGGGCTGACAGAAGTACGGTGAGTGGAACCGGAGTCTGTTTGGTGGTGAGGAGACGGAGGCAAGAATCACGTGGTGCAGGTTCCTGCCGCCATTATGGGCAGGCTGTGGTCGAGTTTCCCGTGTGTGCGGTTTCTTGTGTTCGAGGCAGATTTCTTTGCCGTGACGGGGTGAACAGGTCTATTAGCGATATTAACACGTTTTTATTTTTCTTTAACTTACTTTCAGTTGTTTTGCCGTGTTTACTTTGTTTTTATAGATTTTGAGGTTAAGTAGGTTTTTCAAGGCTGTACTTGGCTTGTGGAGCCTAAGGATTGGCATTCAATAAATAAAAAAAAATACGTTTTGAAAGCAAGCAAGAGACAGCTGTGTGTGGAATAGGCAGACAGCTGTATTTCTTATGGTTTTTATAAGCGCAGCCACCATGCCGCAAGGCCGCAATGCCTGGTTTGCGGAGCCCGGAAGGCGGCCGTCTCGGAGGCTGGAGTTTGTATGGGATGCACACAGGAGGCTGCCTCCTTAGAACACGAGAAGATTCGGCTCTGTCACTAGGGACGGGGGACCACAGTTCCTCGGCTACTCTGGGACCCTCGGTGTCACTGGTTCGAGGAGTACCAGGTCTTCCAGATGATTTTTCACCAGAGCTTGTCTTGCTGTTGCATAGAGCGTTTTGCTTGCGAAAGCAGGGCATAGAAGGTGGCCTCTCTTCACCATCAGGGTCAAAGAGGGCGGCTAGCGCGGTGGTAAGTGATATGGGAGTCCCTGCCAAGAGGGCCAGAGGTTTGTAGGAGGGGCACCCATCATCGGAGTCAGAGGGTCCGGAGGCGGAAGAGTTGGACTTGGACTTAGACCTTTCTGAGGAATTGGAAGATGGCGAGATCCCGGAAGGAGAGGATCGAGCCAGGCTGGTGAGAGTGTTTCGTCGAGAGGAACTACCTGTGCTCATCTCAGAGTCATTGAAGACTCTGAATATGCCCACAAGTATACCAGCGGAAGAGGAGACTTTGGAGGACCCGCTGCTTCAGGCAGTGCGGAAGTCGCAGGCAGTGTTCCTGGTCCATAGAGTAGTTAAGCAGATGATACAGGAGGAGTGGGATCTGCCAGAAGTGGGACTCAGGGAAGGGCGGATGCTGTCACGCTTTTATCCCCTGCTGGAGCAGGAGCATGAACTCCTGAGGTTGCCTAAAGTGGACGCAGCTGTGTCGGCGGTGACTAAGAAGACGACAATACCCATAGTGTGGCTTTGAAGGATGCCAAGGATAGGAAGCTGGACACTCTGTTGAAGCAGGCGTTTGATATTTCCGCCTTGTCCTTGCAGGCCTCAATTTGCGGGGCATGGGTGGCTAGGGTTTGTCTCCGGTGGTCTCAAAGGATGCAGGGCCCGGGGGAATTGGAGCCTGCCATGTCAGGAGAGGCGTCAAAGTTGGAGTGCGGGGAAGCCTATCTGGCAGACACCCATTATGATCTTAACAGGGGTCTCTCCAAGAGTATTGCTTCCATGGTGGCAACACGCTGCTATTTGTGGCTTCGGAACTGGGCAGCAGACAGTTCTTCTAAGGCAAGGCTTAGCAAACTACCCTTTAACACTAGAAGCCCCAAAAGGAATTTTACCTAGAAACCCCAAAGTGCGTCAATTGACGCATTATCATGACGACTGCGTTTAGCATGAAATGCAGATGTGAATTAATGTGAAGTTACTTAATTGTTAAATACGTGCAGTATGTGACATCATTACATGATGTCATCGTGTGTTTATTGTTTGTAATGTCGGAGTAAAACTGTAAACAGTGATTGAGATGCGCCACTTAATGGGAATATGAATTTATACCTAGAATCCCCAAAGTACATCAATTGACGCATCCAAGACAATTGAGTGCGTCAGTTGACGTACTTTGGGGCTTCTAGGTATAAATTCATTTTCCCGCTAGGTGGTGCATCTGTCATTAATTTTCGATGCACATATTTGAACATCTTGACCTTGCTAACAAAGTCATGGAACATGACTGACATGGTTCTAGCAGTGGCGCTGATATACAACTTCAAAGATGCATTTGCGTCAATTGACGCACTTTGGGGCTTCTAGTGTTAAAGGGAAGCTTCTCTTTGGGGAAGACTTGGAGAAGATGATGAAGGATTTTGGAGAGTCCAAGGGAGGCCGTCTTCCCGAGGACAAGCAAAGGCAGAGCAAGGGACCTTCCTTGACTCAAAATCAGCCGAGGGAGTTTAAGCGTTTTTGTACCCCTCGCTTCAACCAGGCTCAGAGGAGTAGGTTCCCGGCCAGAGGACAGGGCTTTCGTGGCTTCCGAGGAGTGGGGAGAGGCTTTGCAGCCACCAGTACCTCGGGACACAAAAGTGGACAATGAAGCGAGGTGGGCTCAGGCAGGGGTAGAGCCCGTGGGAAGTCAGCTGCGGGAGTTTTACTCTGCCTGGGCCCAGATCACATCCGACCAATGGGTCCTGGAGGTGGTCAGGGAAGGCTATGCCTTGGAATGGATTCGGCCAATAAGAGAATTTTTCATACATTCCCCCTGCAAAGCCCAAGGAAAGTTGGAGGCGGTAAGGGAGACTCTATCCTGCCTGTTGCAGTTTCGAGCCGGTACTGGTGGAGCAGCATGGCTGTGGTCGATACTTGATTTATTTTGTGTTTCCCAAAAAGGAAGGCTCCTTTCGCCCGATTCTCGACCTCAAAGGGGTAAACCGCTGCCTGCGGGTTCCTCACTTTCACATGGAGACATTGCGATCAGTGATTGTGGCGGTAAGGAGTAGGGAATTTTTGACGTCTCTAGATCTCACGGAGGCGTACCTACACATTCCCATAAGACCGGATCACCAACGTTTCCTTCGATTTTCAGTACCCATGGGTCACTTCCAGTTTTGGGCGTTGCCTTTTGGGCTGGCAATGACGCCGCGTACCTTCACCAAAGTCCTTCCGCAAAGAAGGAATTCTAGTGCATCCGTACCTCAACGATTGGCTAATTCAGGCCAAGTCCAGGGAGGAGAGCGCAAAGGTGACAAGGAAAGTAATGGAGTTTCTCCAAGGGCTCGGGTGGGTAGTCAATCTATCCAAGAGTAATTTGGAGCCGACTCAAGAGCTCAAATATCTTGGAGCACGCTTCGACACCTGGATGGGAAGAGTGTTCCTGCCAAAGATGCGGGTGGACGGACTGCGAGGCTTGATACGAAGGTTCCTGGGCCGGGTGGGTCTGTCAGCCTGGGATTACTTGCAAGTTCTGGGCACCATGGCGGCCACGATCAAATTGGTGCCATGGGCGAGAGCACACATGCGGCCATTGCAGAGGGCCCTGCTCCATCGATGGTCCCATCAGAGACAGCCACTGGCCCAGGTGCTCCCTTGCCCAAAGGAAGTCAGGAATTCTCTCAGGTGGTGGCTGAAACCAGGAAACTTGGAGAGGGGCATGGCTCTTGAGATCCCGGGGTGGATCACGGTGATTACGGATGCCAGCTTATCCGGTTGGGGGCCCATTGCGAGGGTCACTTTGCCCAAGGTCAGTGGGGGCCTCTGGAGGCTCATTGGTCGATCAACAGGCTCAAAATGAGGGTGGTGACTCTGGCCATGGTCAGCTTTGAGGAAATCCTGCGGGGAAAAGCAGTGAGAGTCTTCTCGGACAATGCGACAACAGTGGCATATGTGAATCAGCAAGGCGGTACGGGCAGTCCAACTCTCGAGAAGAAAGTCGAAGGGTTGTTAGGCTGGGCAGAGGTTCAGCTGCAAGCACTGTCGGCAGCACACATAACAGGAGTCCAGAACGTGCAGGCGGACTATTTCAGCCGGGTTCGGGTGGACCCAGGGGAGTGGTGCCTCAACCAGGACGTGTTCCAGGGCCTGGTGCAACGCTGAGGCGAACCTGTCATGGATCTTATGGCATCGTTCCACTCGGCCAAGGCCGGAAGGTTTTTCAGCAGGAGAAGGGAACGAATGTCAGAGGGCCTCGATGTTCTGGTTCAGAGATGGCCCAAAAGGAGACTTCTCTACATGTTTCCCCCGTGGGCATTCATTGGAAGAGTGCTGTAGTGCATAGAGGCGCATTGGAGGTTGGTGGATCTAATCGCTCCCGATTGGCCTCGTCGACCGTGGTATGCAGATCTGATGCGTCTGCAGGCAGCACGACCATGGTGGCTCCCTCTGCACAAGGATCTGCTGATGCAGAGACCAATGTGCATGCCCCAGGTGGATTGATTCTCACTTACGGCCTGGCTCTTGAGCGGGCAAGGCTGAGGAAGAGAGGTTATTCAGGAGCGGTCATTGCGAACCTATTACATTCCTGAAGGAGGTCCACATGTCTCGCGTATATTCGCGTTTGGCATATATTTGAGTCATGGTGTGAGGATAGACAGACATGTCTGGCCTCGGCTTCAGTTCTGGACGTTCTGGCTTTTCTGCAGGCAGGTTTTGATAAAGGATTGGCAGCTAGTTCTTTGCACGTTCAGCTGGTGGCAATTGCCTGTTATAGGGGAAAGATTCATGGAGTGCTTTTGGGGTCGCATCCTGATGTGCTTCGGTTTTTGAGAGCTATGTCACATCTCTGACCTCCACAGAAGGGATTAGTGCCCTCATGGGATCTGAATCTACTGCTGAATGCCTTAGTAGAGGAACCTTTTGAGCCTCTTGCTTCCTTAAAGGACCTGACACTGAAGGCCGTTTTCCTGGTGGCGATATATTTGGCGTGAAGGGTTTCAGAGCTCCAGGCTTTGTCTTGCCGGGAGCCATTTATTTCTTTTTAGAAGGAAAAGGTAATTTTGCGGCCTGTTCCGTCCTTTTTTCCAAAGGTCGTGTTGATGTTTCATATGAATCAAGAGGTCTCTTTGCCTGTGTTGGTAACAGGTAAGGATGACCTGGCTTCAAAGCGGTTACACCGTTTTGATGTGAAGAGGGTCCTCAGAAAGTACTTGAAGAGGACCGAGCCTTTTCGGAAGTCAGATAGGCCTTTTGTTTTGTTTGGAGGACTGCGCAGAGGCGAGGCGGCGGCGAAGGCCTCCATTTCAAGGTGGATCTGGGAAGCAATTGCTTTGGCGCATATCCTGAAGGGCATGCCGGTACCAGTCGGCTTGAGGGCGCATTCCACAAGAGCGCAAGCGGCGTCCTGGGCGGAATTCAGTTTGGTTCCGCCTGTAGATATTTGCAGGGCAGTGACTTGGTCGTCGCTGCATACCTTCACTAAGCATTACCATCTGGATCTCCAGGCGGCAGGGGATGCCCGTTTGGATCGGCAGTACTTCAGGCCGGTTATGCGGGTCCCTCCCATTAAGTTACTGCTCTGTTACATCCCAGAGGTGCGGGACTGGACTGGAGGGATGATAAGGAAATGAAAATTAGACTTACCTGCTAATTGTTGTTCCTTGAGGAACTCCAGTCCATTCCCGATTCCCTCCCTTTTGCTGGTTTGATTGGCTACGGGGCATCTCGGTCCTAAAGCAGGGGCCTGGCAGTAGTTGGTGTTGACAGGGGTCTCTGGGTCCTGTCAGTTGCTGCTCCCAAGGATGGGGGGGGTGCCTTAGCTAGACGGCTATGTCTCGCTTCCTGGAAGAGAGGGATCCGGGTGTCCTTCCTAGGGAGTTGGGGCAAGTGTACAGGCCTAATAGGTGGTATTCTTGGTTGGTTTGGTTTGGTTTGTTCGATTTTTAAGTTTTACCTAGTTATTGCTCTGGTGAGTCTGCTTTGTCAGGAGAGTACTGGGGCTGGTAGGAGGTGCCAGCTATATATATAGCCAGGTGTCATCAAAAAGATGACACGCTCAGTCTTCAAGCTACTAGAGGAGGAGCACTACCCAAAGGTGCAGGACTGGACTGGAGTTCCTCAAGGAACAACAATTAGCAGGTAAGTCTAATTTCCATTTTACAAACACTCAGATCCAAAATATGGTCACACAATACCAACATACACATATATATAGACGACATTATGCTAGATGGACCAATAACCACGTAAAATCCATTAAACACACATTTACTAAACTGCTACAATGATGTTTCCAGATGTCTCCAAGAAAAAAATGTCAGTATCAACCTCAAGAAGACAGAAACATATTTGGTTTCCAAGGATCCAACCTTCACCCTACCAACACAACTCACCCTCGGAACAACCCGGATAAGAGTGCAAATACAGATAAAGTACCTTGGATTCATTGTCCACCTAACTCTATCATTCAAGCAACAGATCACAAAAAATGCCAGAACAATCTTCTGCAAAAACAAGATGATATTGTGCCTCAGCCCACTCCTAGACCCCCTGGTCTTCCAATCAGTTCTCCAAGAAATGACACTCCCCCACCCGGACTACTGTAATGCAATATCAAGGACACCTGCTCTCCACTTTTAACCTGCTATGGACATCCCTTAACACAATAGCCACCATCATTCAAAAGGTTGAAGAAATATGACTACATTAGCCCAGTACTGAACCATCTCCACATCCTCCTGTCCGAAGCTTGGATCAAGTATAAATCCTTAATACTGATAAAGAAAGCACTACACCAACAACAAACATTGCATCTTCTCACTCTACTACCACAACCGAACTCTGGAAGAGCATCAAGGCAGAACACTAACAGTGTTCAGACAGTGACACATGCAAGGGCAAAGTACAATCTCTAAACATGTACCTTTGCATTTTACCTCCATGCTGCATCCCTATGGAAATCCCTCACAGCCAAAATCTGCAACAACATGGATCTCTCTGCATTTTGAGAACAAGTAAAGACACACTTATGCAGAGAACGCTTTTGCACCAATGCCAGCACCACCCAATGAATACATGATCACATTGATTACCAGATATGTTTGAGACCGAGAGATGAATGAGAATTGAAAATACCTTTGGAAAGCCTGATACATAACCAATCAGGAATGTAGATAAGTTAAGCCCATGCTGAATATATTACCCCTGTAAATATGTCATGACCTGTTTGATGTATCTCCTGTTGTTTATTGTAAACAGCTTTTACATGGTGAAAAGTGTTATTATCTCAGCTTAGCCAAATAAATAAATACATCAAATATTGTGATCTGTGTCTGTCCATTGATGAGTGATGGACATTTGTACCCTTGAGATGTGTAGGGGCACTGTTGGTTTTGAATCCCACCTATGAACATCCACTACGTTTGCCTTTCCTGTTCTGGACAATTTTTACTTTGTCATTCTATTCATTTGTTTATGGAACCAAACACATATCATTGATCATGCTGTGGGCTATACTTAATGACAGACACACATCAATGTGCTATAGGCAGTGTTGCAGTAGCTATGTCCCTTCTCGGAGCAACATCTGCATGTCACTTGACCATTATGTTCCTTCTGGTTGATGTTGCAACACCTAGGCAGGTCAGTGACATGGTGTTCGGTCCTAGATTGCACACACTTTGTAGATAATAGTTATATGCACCCTCTGACATTTCTTCTGTTTATTGCGCAACATCATGCCCCTGTGCCAGGCATATGCAGTGCTCATCAGATGGCCATGCCTGTCACCAATAGATCATACTTGTGATATGTGACCATGTGCTCAGTGCATATTTGTGTACTGTATGGCATCTAAGTCTGGGTTTAGAAAAGCATGATGCCAAAAATGAACATAAGGCAGATGCTGAGACCCCTCCATTGCATTCACATTAGAAACCTGACCCAACATCTGTGTACCTATGTGTCTGCCCAATTTATGTGTCAGTTTTGCAACTATCCACCTATACACTACATTCACTGTGCTATTTTCTGATGACACATGCAGCCATGTGTTCTGCACCTATGTCCATATTTGACACATGAGTCAATACCTGGACATCTTCTTTAGTTGTATATATATATTGTAGATTGTCATGTGTACTGACAGGGACACCATGTTCATCAATGTAACAATGTTATGTACTTGTCAGTATTAGATATCCAATGCCAAGCCTGTCAAATGATGTAGATGCATAGAAGTGTGTCTATATATTTCCCTGTGATCGATCATGCTTCTTGAACCCCGAATGGCTGGAAAATTGTGCTGGTGTGCTGACACAGGTCTTGATAACTGTTTATTTTAATTCCCTCAGAAACCTATTGCAGTTCTGCTGTGTAACAGCTATGTTAGTTTCACTCTCACATCTCAAGCCCAGATATCACTGCAGGGGCAGAGACATACTCTCATCCAAAGCCATTCACTGAGTAGCAATCCCAGTGTTATATGTGCATGATGTCCACTGGGATGCTGCAGGCAGTAGGACCCCCATAGGCACACACAGGAGGTCTTGACACGTGGCTGGCCACTGCATAGATGTCATCTGTCAATGACAGTAATGTAATGTGTATGTCCATTTGACTTTGACCATTGACTGTGTGTGATGTGTATCACAAATGTATTGTGCTACCCTGTGTCTGTGACATGGAAAAAGGTGGCACAACACAAACATTGGACTGCCCTGTATGTCCAGAATGCTCTGTCATGTGCCACTGATGAATATTCTGTGTGTAGGCCATCTAATCATGAAGTCCAAGATGGCTTTCTTTTTATCTTTATTTCACATTTGCTATACTGCTCAGGCCATGGCATCAGGGCCGTTTACAAGAAAAAATTAATACTGCAGTCAGGAAATAGAAAAAGAATGCCATTCAATGATAGGAGAGACAGGAACAGGTACAGCAACAGCTGGCAGTTATAAAACAACAGGAAAGACAGTAGAAAAGGACAAAGGGACTAAAGAGGACTGATATATGGGATGTCATAGGCTTGATGGAACAGGTGTATTTTGAGATACGTCTTAAACTTCTGATAAGAAGATTCAAGGCAAAGTGAAAGCAGCAGTGCATTCCAGCGTACAGGACTAATGAAGAAAAATGCAGCATGGCGGGTAAGTTCTAAGTGAGCCTGAGAAGGTGATGGGAGAGAAAGTCAATTAGCGTGGAGGGACCCGAGCAGGGGGTGTGCAA
Organism: Ichthyophis bannanicus; assembly: GCA_033557465.1. NCBI lineage: Eukaryota > Metazoa > Chordata > Amphibia > Gymnophiona > Ichthyophiidae > Ichthyophis > Ichthyophis bannanicus. The sequence goes on along the minus strand of CM066039.1, from coordinate 150,041,466 downwards.
TGATATGAGATTGGCCAGATACTGAGGTGTGGGAGTGTAAATAACTTTATGAATCAAAATCAGAAATTTATACTGAATTCTGTAGCGGAGGGGAAGCCAATGGAGATGCATAAGAAGTGGAGTGACATGGTCCAAATGCCTAGCATGAGTGATAATACGTGCCACAAGCCCACCTGAATACAGGAATACTGCAGCCCCACCCATGCAACATGTGTGCCTGCAGTGATGAAAATAATGGGCATGTCCAAGGTCTTTGTGCCATACAAGTGATGTTGAGGACACTCTGGAAAAGGAAGTTGCATGTGAAATTTAAACAATATTTATTTACAAAGCTATTACTGTAACAAAACATAATCACCACTGAGCCAATGGCCCATTAGTTATCACCTCAGCGATGCTGTGGACGACCCCTTCATGGCTGTTGGGATCCCCTTGCCCTACCAACCCTCACTCTTGCAGTGCCTAGGGCAGGTGATGCTGTTGTGCGTGTCTCCAGAAGATTTCATTCAGTCTGTCTGTGGCAGCAGTCATGGCATGAAAACCTCTGATATCTGTCTGAACCCCTCTGTCATGGTGTGGACCACTGACTCACGGTACTCATACAGCTTGGCATGGAGACCCTGCAGATCCTGATGCATACCTGTGGAAATGACAGAGACCTGGTGATGGGAAGCTGTGGTGAGTGAAGTCAGAATATGCACACGTGAGGTGTGAATGATGGATCTGTGTGGGATAGTGACTGCAGACAACACATGTATGTCATGTGTTGGCAATGCTGGTGTGGAGCAATGCAGAGTGCACCAGGACAGTAGGAGGACAGGTTGATGTTTAGTTGCTACAGAGAGTGTGCGAGTGTTGGAGCATGAGAGCAATTTGGGGCCCATGATAGGGCCATTCAGAAGCATGGTCTGGGACATCATATGTGTGACAACATAAATGTCTATAATTCTGAGTTCCCAAATGTCATACAACCCTGGCCAAGTATGTTGTATATGACATTGTGTCAGGAAGTATGTGTTACCAGATGCAGTGTTAGTACACGACCAAACAACCAGGTGTGGCACATATGGCACAGAGATGTGCACATTGCATCCAGCAGGTATCTGACTTGTATGTGGATATTTGTTCATTGACACCCTCTCAGCACCTGTAGCGTATTGCAACTAATACATACCTGTGAGGTTTTCTGTAGTCGTGGCTGTGAATACATCCATATATTGCACAAGCCCATCCATCAGTGCCCATGGGTCTCTCCTGCCCTCATTTGTCCTATCATGGCTAGACACACATTTGCATATCTCCCTCTTCCAGACCCGGTCATGTGCTCCTCTCCAGTATCCAAACCAGTATGCTCTATGGGATCGGCCTGCCCCTCAACATCTGAATCTGAGCCCAATGTCATTATCAGATGGAAATTGTCCTCTACAGCACTTTCATCAGATATGTTGGCTAGCTCATCAGTGGGGTGCTGCTGACCATCATGGGTATCAGGAGACAATGTTTGACTCTGGGCTTCGGGGATGTTGCCGGCTGCCTCCTCCTCAGCTGGTACTGACATCTCCAGCCCTGTGTCTGCAAACATGACACCAACTGCCTCCAGCTTAGGTGTATCATCCTCCCACCTGTCATGAGAACATGCAATGTCCTCAATGGATGAGAGATCATCTGTGAAGAAATGCACACAAACATGTCTTCAGGAAGCATGTCCATTGCCCATGTGTCAACATGTTTATGGGTTTCTGTAATGATGCAGAGGTGTGTGCTATCTGTGTTCAAAAGGAGCTCATAGTTCACAGGGGCTGCATGTGTATGATATGAGGCATGTATGTAGTAATAGCTGTGTGACAGTGTGTAATGATTGTGGGCAGTGTGGCAGGGCATGTCATGTTGGAAAAGATCTGTGCTTCAGACTCCATACATTGGTGTGTGTGGAATGTGTTGTATGTCAATGATGGCAGGAGACAATGCATGATGGTGTGGCTAGAGACACAGGGGCGGCTCTATCATGAGGCGAAGTGAGGCGGCTGCCTCAGGCGGAGAAGTTTTAAAGGCGGCAAAAAATGCCCCCAAAACAGCTGCCTCACTTTGCCTTCAAAAGTTAAAAATAAAAAAAATCCAAACGCTCAAGTTGCTGCCGTGCCGAGTCCGCTTCTCGGCAGTGGCAGACTCACCTCTCCTTCCTATAGCAGCCGCGGCTCCTGCTTCTTGAAACTGCGGCTGTACTAACGAGATCAGCCAGCCAGTGCGTAGCCTTCCCGTGCAGCAGCGTCCCACCCCCAAAGGAAGTAACTTCCTTTGCATACAACTTCCTTTGGGGGTGGGACGCCGCTGCACGGGAAGGCTGCGCATTGGCTGGCTTTATGTTTAAGCTGATCTCGCAGCCGCGGTTCCAAGAAGCAGGAGCTGCGGCTGCTATAGGAAGGAGAGGTGAGTCTGCCGCTGCCGAGAAGCGGACTCGGCAGCAGCAGCAACTTGAGCGTTTTTATTTTCCTGGGGGCCAGGACTGGAAATGGGTGGGGGGGTCTAGGACTGGAAATGAGCTGATGGGGGGGGGGGGGGTTAGGACTGGAAGTGGGCTGATGGGGTGTTTAGGACTGGTAATGGGCTATGGTGGGCTAGGACTGGAAATGGGCTGATGGGGTGGGGTTAGGACTGGTAATGGGCTATGGGGGGGTCTAGGACTGGAAATGGGATGATGGTGATTAGGACTGGAAGTGGGATGATGGGGGATGTTTAGGACTGGTAATGTGCTATGGGGAGCTAGGACTGGAAATGGGGGGGTTAGGACTGATAATGGGCTGATGGGGGGGTTAGGACTGGAAGTGGGCTGATGGGGGATGATTAGGACTGGTAATGGACTATGCGGGGCTAGGACTGGAAATGGGCTGATGTGAGGTATAGGACTGGTAATGGGCTATGGGGGGCTAGGACTGGAAATGGGATGATGGGGGGGTTAAGACTGGTAATGGGCTGATGGGAGTTAGGACTGGAAGTGGGTTGATGGGGGGTGTTTAGGACTGGTAATGGGCTATGCGGGGCTAGGACTGGAAATAGGCTGATGGGGGGGTCTAGTACTAGTAATGGGCTATGCGGGGCTAGGACTGGAAATGGGCTGATGGGGGTGTTTAGGACTGGTAAAGGGCTGGGGGGGGGGGCTAGGACCAGAAATGGGCTGATGGTGGGTTTTGGACTGGTAATGGGCTATGTGGGGGTCTAGGACTGGAAATGGGCTGAAGGGGGGTTAGGACTGGAAGTGGGCTGATGGGGGAGTTAGAACTGGAAATGGGCTGATCGGGAGGGGGCTAGAACTGGAAATGGGCTGATGGGGGTTTAGAACTGGAAATGGGCTGATTAGGGGGGCTAGGACAGGAAATGGGCTGATTAGGGGGGCTAGGACAGGAAATGGACTTATTGGGGGGTGTTAGGACTGGTAATGGGCAGATGGGAGGCTAGCACGGGAAATGAGCTAGGACTGGTAATGGGCTGATTGGGGGGCTAGGACTAGAGTGGGCTGAAGGGGGATAGGACTGAAAATGGGCTAATGGAGGAGGGGAGGAAAGTGCTGCTGGCCCTGGAAGAAAACTAGGGCTAGGACTACAAATGAGCTGTTGCGGGAGGATGGTAGAATGGGACTGGAAGGGAGCAGATAATGAGAGGGTCTGCCAGGGGAAGGAGGGGGCACGAAGGGAGCTGACAATAGGGAAGGAGGGGGCTGGAAAGTTGCTGACACCTGGGATGTACTGAAGGGGGACTGGAAGGGAGCTGACATTTGGGGATGGGAGTGGTAGGTAGTTGAGTAATGGGAAGAAGGCTGGAAGGGATCTGACATGCAAATGGCACTGGAAGGGGGATGGACAGAGGGTAGGGCGACTGGAAGGGAGCTGACTGGGGGAGGTGGCACTGAGAGTGGACGTGAGCTGATATCTGGGATGATATTTGGACTAGAAGGGGCTGGACAGTGGGGAAGGAGGGAGACTGGAAGGGAATGGACACCATTTGCAGTCATGGGAATGCAAGGCTATTGACAATGGAAGGAACTGGGAGGGAAGGACTGGAAAGGGGGCTGATACTGGGGAGGGTTACTGAAACTGGAAATGGGTTGATGGAAGGAAGTGAAGAAAACAAAAGAAGAGATAAGAAATGGCAGATGGACCATAGACCACAGAAACAGAGCTAAGAGAAGAAAGGAAAACTGAAGCCTCAGAACGGGACCAGCATAATCAGAGAATAAAATGGTCAGATAACAAAGGTAGAAAAAATAATTGTATTTAATTTTAGTTATTGGATTATGTGTTATTTTTATATTTTACACAGTATTGAGGAACTGCATCTCTTATTTATCTGATTTTGCACTGCACGTGGAGTCTGGCTTCTTTGGGTTTCAATTTAAATTTAGTCTACATATTTTTATTTTTACTTTAGATTGTGGTTATTTATTTATTTATTTAACACTTATTTATATACCGCATCTTCCAGCGATCAGTTGCGGTGTACAATTAACAACAGTTAACAATGCAGAGCTTGTTTTACATGGAACAGAATAACTTTTTACATAGAACATCTTAACATGCACACATAGGTTTAAAAAACTAAGCAGAATAATTCTACTAACACAGATTGTGTAACAATTTAAACAAAGTACTGACTCTACCGCATAGGCAGATCATATCAGTTGCAACTATATACAAGTAGGGTATCAGTGCATAGGAGTGGAGTGTTCATTCGATTATGTTTTGTGTGTTATCCCTTGAAGAAGGGAGTATACGCTTGATGTGGGGCGGGTCATGTTTAGCCTTTATCTAAGTTGAGTGGAATGTTTTCTATGGAATTATAGTGTTTAGTGAATAGATATGTTTTCAATTTTTTTCTGAATTCTGTTATCTCTGTTAGTGATCGTAAGTCCTCTGGTAACGAGTTCCAAGTTGTTGGAGCTATGTGGGAAAAGGCTCTATTATTTGTAATTTTGTGAGATCTTATATATTCTTTTGGAATCTTTAGTTTATTTGATTGTCCTTTTCTATGAGTAGACTTAGGTAGTTCTTTGTTTATTAAATACATAGTGTCTTCGGGGCCATGTCGTTTAGGGCTTTGAATGTAGTTATTATTGTTTTGTAGGTTATCCTGCTTTGTATTGGTAACCAGTGCAGGGAAGCTAGTATTGGTGTAATGTGTTGGAGTGAATTTATCTTTAATATAATTCTAGCTGTTGCATATTGTGCGAGTTGGATTCTTTTGATATTTTGTTTTGGAATGCCTATAAGTATTAAGTTAGCGAAATCGAAGTGGGGAGTAATGGTAGCCTGTGTTATATTGATGAAATCTTGCATAAATACCAGGGGGCGCAATTGTTTGAGGATTTTAAGTTTGAAGTAGATTTTCTTTAAGGTATTTCTAATGTGGGTTTCCATAGTAAGGTGTGTATCTAAAATGACTCCTAGATATCTTATTTCATTTTTTATTTTAATTTCTTGGTTTTGTAGTGTTATATGGGTTGGGGGAGTAAATGTTTGGTTTTTTGTTACGATCAAGACTTCGGTTTTAGCATGGTTTATATGGAGGTTTTGGGTTTTTAGCCAGTATGTAATTTCATTGTAGCAGTCTGATAGAAGTTGAGTCGGTAGGTTAGGAATCGTAAAAGGTATGTACATCATAATATCATCCGCATAAAGGTGATATTGTATTCCGAATTTTTTAAAGATGTTGCAGACCGGTTTTATATAGATATTGAAGAGTAGGGCTGAAAGCGCTGAACCTTGTGGTAAACCTATTTCTTGTTTGTATGTGTTGGATGTTTGATTACCTGTTCTTACATTTTGTGTTCTGTTATTTAAATATGAGGTGAACCATTTATGTACGGTAGAGTTTATGCCTATCTGTCGTAGGTTGTTGAGCAAAATTGAGTGATGCACGCTATCAAAAGCTGCTGATATGTCAATGAAAAGTAAGATGAACGCCTGTTTATGATTGTCAATTCCTTTTAGGAGTGTATCTATTAATACTGTTAGGAGTGTTTCTACTCCATGGCGGGGCCGGAATCCATATTGTTGATCATCTAGTGGATAAGATAAGTCTATAAATTCCTGTGTCTGTAGTTGCACTACCTTTTCAATTATTTTGGACAAGAATGGTATGCTAGAGATGGGCCTATATGATGTAGGGGATGTTTTATCAAGTTTGCAGTTCTTTAAAATTGGACGTATTTGAGCATGTTTGAGCGGGGATGGAAGGTATCCTTGGGTAAGTGAAAGATTTACTATTGGGAGAATAAAGGATAGTAGAGTTGGTAGTGTGTTTTTTATCCATGATACAGGGCATGGATCTAAATACGAAGTTGTGGTATTTAGGCCGGAGATGATTGTTTTTAATGACACTTTTGAAATGGGGTAAAATTCTAACCATTTATCTACAGGTTGATAAGAGATGTTGATATTTTCTAAGGGCATGGTGGGTGTCTTTGTTTTGTTTTGATAGTGATTAGCTAGGGTTTGAACTGAGATGTCTGTGATTTCATTGTTAGACGTTTGCTCATTGTTGGTTAATTTTCTGACTATGGAAAATAGCTCTCTAGGTCTATTGTATGATTTTGCTAAGGTTGCTGCGTAATAATTTTTCTTCGTGCTGTCTATTGTTTCCTTATATTCTGTTAGATAGTTATTGTATATTTCCTTGTGTACAGACAACTTGGATTTCCTCCATTTCGTTTCAAGTTTTCTTAGTTCTTTTTTCATTAGTCTTAGAGTGCTGTTAAACCAAGGTGAATTATTTGTTTTAGAATATATGGTTTTTTTATTTGGTTGGTTATTTTTAGCTGCATTATTAATAGTATCGTTCCAGTTGTTAACAGCGTCATCCAAATTTGTTGTTGATAAGAAGTAGGGGATTGTGGAGTCAAGGAAGTCTGTTTCATTAAATTTTTGAATTTTGAAGTGGGAGTACTTCTTGTGTAATTATTGGTGCTAGGGATGGGATATGTGAGATTTATTTTGATGATAGAATGATCAGACCAAGGTGTCTCAGTGCATTCTATGGAGTTTGAGTTAAATAGTTTGAAGAGTATCTCAGGAAGAAGAACCAAATCTAATGTTCCTCCTTTGATATGTGTTGCTGTTTTAATTATTTGATGGTACTGTATGTCTGCTATGGTGTCTAGGAATAGTTTAGAGTCTAGTGTTGGTAGGGATGGAAGGTTAAAGTCGCCTAGCATGATTACAGGATTTTGATCAGTAGATGAGCTGAGGAGTTCAATAAGAGAATCCAGGCCATCTGTTTTATTGTCTGGTGGTCTATAAATTAAGCAAATTTTTATGAGGCCGATTTTTATTAATAATGTGTCCATGTTATTATTGAAATTTGAATGGATTGGCTTGGCGTTTAATGTTTTTTTAGTCATCATTAGAACTCCACCACCTTTTTTGTTGGATCTATGTTTGTAGAATGTGTCGTAGTTCTCTTTATCAAGTTGATTTAGATAGACTGTATCTGTTTCAGAAAGCCATGTCTCTGTGACACATAAGATGTCGGGTTTTAAGTCAGTTATCAGGTCATTAAATATGGGTAATTTATTTTTCATTGATCGTGCATTAATTAGGATGCATGATAGGGAGGATGAGCAGATAGAGCAGGTTTTCTTGTCCTTTTGTAGTGTATTTGTTTGTTGTATGTGTATTAGCCTATGATAATTAATTTTTGGGTGGAATTCATGAGAGTATCTCATATGGCAGTCATTTCGATTATGTGTGTGTATTATAGGTATAGTCATGTGATTTTTATAGTTTAAACATGAGGATAGATCAATTATTATTATTGCTAATAATATACAGGTGTATGATATTCGCGAGAGCATGTTGTTAGGGTGAAGCATTTTCTGTATTTGGCTCAAGGACTATTGGGTAGGGTCGTGATAATATAGTTGTATGTCAGCAGTGGTGAATTCTGATAAGAGTTATGTGGCAGTATTGAAAGTTGTTATTCAAAGTGAGTTACTGTCAACAGTAAGGCCAGATAATTACTGACGACAGTAAATCCAATGTACAATACTGACAACAGTAAAACCAAAGTACTTCACTATCTATACTAAATCCACAGTGAGTTACTGACAACAGTAAAATCAAAGTAAGATATTAACAATAGATCAGGACAGGATATTGGTAGCAGTAAAGAGTCTGTGAAATACTAGCAACAGAAATATGAAGTGAATTACTGACAACAGTACTTCTAGGTAAAATTACTGACAACAGTAAGTTAAAGTGAGTTATTGATAATAGTTATGAATCTACAGTGCCTTAATGGCAATATGACATCTGAAATTAAGTTAGCCAACAATTAATCTAAGTTGAAATACTGACAACAGTAATGATTCAGAGGTGGATCAGGGACAACAACAAAAGATCTGGTGTGAACTTAGAGTTATTTTGGTAGCGTATACTTGCTGCGATTCGTTGGTGTGTCAGTTCAGTGGTTCAACGCGAGCTCGACCTTGAGGGAGCTCAGCATTGCGTTGAGAGAGGCTGTTGGTCTCTGCAAGGCGGAGCTGTTTCGTTTCCGTGGGAGCTTGAGGTTGAGGTTCCTTGACTGGCCTTTGCCTAAGGGCCGTGCCAAAGGGTCCTCTTGCGCGGCCCTCAGGCGCGGGCCCGCAAGGCGTGGTTGCGCCTGTTCGCGCCCCCTTTTGAACAGTAGAGCTGGGCCCGGATTGGGCAGGGGTATGCGATGACGCGGTGGAAGGCTTTGCCGCACAGGAGCTCTTTGTAGAAGCACGTGTGCTGAGCGATCTGCTGCTTCAGCGCAGATCTCAGTGCAGGGAGAAGGCTCTCCTCCAATGAGCTCTTTTGTGAGCGATCGGAGCGGTTCTGCTGCTTCTTCGGCAGGGAGAGGGGTCTCCTTCGATGGCTGGAGCCGCGGGTAGTGTTCCTGCTCCTCCTGGAGCTCTGGAGAGAAGGGATGTTTGTCCTGTTCGCGCCCCCTTTTAAACAGTAGAGCTGGGCCCGGATTGGGCAGGGGTATGCGATGACGCGGTGGAAGGCTTTGCCGCACAGGAGCTCTTTGTAGAAGCACGTGTGCTGAGCGATCTGCTGCTTCAGCGCTGATCTCAGTGCAGGGAGAAGGCTCTCCTCCAACGAGCTCTTTTGTGAGCGATCGGAGCGGTTCTGCTGCTTCTTCGGCAGGGAGAGGGGTCTCCTTCGATGGCTGGAGCCGCGGGTAGTGTTCCTGCTCCTCCTGGAGCTCTGGAGAGAAGGGTGGTTACTTATTCTGTACTTGGTGAGGGTCGATGTTGCGAGTGTTTGACTGAGGTCAGGTATTCTGTTAACATGGAGTTTGTACATAGAGATCTTTTCTGTACTGTAGTAATTTGACTTGTTCAGTTTTTCAAATAGGTGTATGGATGTTCCAGGGCCCACTGTAGTATTTACAGTGATGCTTTTTTTGGATGGGCTCCTTATGTGAGTTTTGGAAGTTTGTGCTGATATGGTATGGTATGGTAGGTTTGCTCTTTGTTGTAGGGTTTTGTATTAGTTCACAATATGCCTGGTACTGGAGAATAGTGGTTGTTGTTGTTGTTGTTGTTGTTAGTGAGATGATCAGAATCAGATTTTTTTTTAAAATATTGAGTTCTGTGGGTGAATGTCCTGGTTCTGCTCTGCACCTACTGTGGATGCAAAATATATGTTGAAAAAGAAAAAGCAAGAACCATAACGCAGTTTATAACAACAAAATAAAAATGAGTTATAATTTAGTTTTATAAACGGTGATGTTGATTCTTGCTGTCTTTTAGTTCCTTGATGTGCAAACGGGACCGTCTAGCCCTGTGCAAGTGGTGCAGCCGCACAGGGCAGAAAGGTTTGAGGGGCGCATTTCGGCTGTCTGCTGTAGCCCTGCCGCCGCTGGCAGGACAATAGCAGGCAGACGAAAAGTGCTCCCTAAGCCTTTTTCCAGCACTTTAAGCAGGTCTGGTCCCTCCCTTCTCCGATGTGATGTCAGAGTAGGGAGGGACAGATCTTCTTAAAGTGCCGGCGCCTTTCAGATTGGACGCATGCCCCCCTCCTCCTCCCCCCTATACCTCCATCCAGCACTGCCTGCTCTTTCCCTGCTGCCGGTGCCTCCGTGAAAAAAACAGAGGGCGGCAGTAGCAGGGAAAGAGCAGGCAGCGCTGGACGGAGGTATGGGGGAGAGGATGGGTGTGCGTCCGAGCTGCAAGTCGCACAGGGTGCAATTGCAGCTCGATATGGCCCTGTGTGCAAACATCTTGCATTTCCTCCATATAATCTAATCGGCTTTTTGGTTTGGTTCAGTCCCTGATTGGATTTCTGAAAAAGCCCCGCCCCCTCTAAGGTGGGGGGGGGGGGGGCGCTTTTTCATACTTCACCTCAGGCAGCAGATTGCCTTGAGCCGCCCCTGTAGAGACACACAATGTATCAAAGGACAAGGGTGTGTATTCATATTTGAGGGTTGTGAAGGCTGGTGTAGCACTGTGTCCGTTGTGAAAGAGTGAGTATGTGTGGCAGGGATCAGTTGTGCAACATGTATGAACAGGAGAATAAGGAAAGTATATTGGTCATACTGCTGTGGTATGTGATGAGGCCTATGTGTCATTGGCTGATGTGGGTGAAGGATGTGGCAGGAGGAGGATGAGAGAGTTCAGTGCACATGATGCTGTCCATTGTGTCATAGTTACCGTGTGGGCACACAGTGTCACACCCATAGGGTGCCTGAATGTATTACATGTGTGCTGTAGGCAACCCTGCACCTATGTGCTAGACTCTGTCTGTTATCTCCCACCTTGTGATCCTGTTATACATGCAGATGTTTGTGTAAACTCTGCTACTGAGAGGTGTGGTAGCACAGATGTGTGATGGTTTATTGTATATTTGGTGACCTTGACAGGGCTCTAGGTGGACGGTAGGTAAGAGGGGGAAATGATAGCGTTTTAAAAGTGTCATCTAGGTTGGTGGCTGTAAGTCGTGTGGGAAATGTTGTGCACTGCCTTGTTGGTGTGAAGCGCTGATGTATAAGGTGATCATTTCATGTCATGGGAGGCATAACGACAAGATGGTTATGTGGAGGTGTCATGAATGTCTGCAGGCCTGTGCAGTGTTGCCAGTATGCATGCTGTTAAGGGCCACAGGGTATGGTTAGATCGCAGAATATGTAGGTTCATTGGTAAAGGCCAGATGTGTGTCTGTTCCTAAGGTGACAGGAGTCTTGTAAGTGTCTGGATTTGTAACAGTTCAAAATCCGACAACTCCCTGTGTATCTGGGGTAGTCAGAGGAGCAGCCTAGGAATTCAGGCTATGTGAGTGTGACATGTACATAAGAACAAAAGATATGCCATACTGGGTCAGACAAAGGTCCATCAAGCCCAGTATCCTGTTTCCAACAGTGGCCAATCTAGGTCATAAGTACCTAGCAGTCTCCCCAAAAGACACAGGTTCCTCAATGCTTGTATTGGGTCAAGCAGTGATATCCCGAGTCACTTTTAATAATGGTTTATGGACCTTTCCTCCAGGAACTTGTCCAAACCTTTTTTAAACCCAGCTACACTTGTGGCAGGTGTAGGCCTGTGATCCACTTTGTCTGATATAAGCAAGCGAGCCTAGCTAGCTTGACCTGTAAATGAAGCTAGTGGAGAGGCCTATGGGAATTGCACATCCCCCAATATGCTCCTGTAGAGCTGGAACATAGCATGAGTGTTGAATTAGCTTAGATAAGCTGAACTGGAAGATGGAAAAATACAGAAAAATATGTTTAAAAGTCACTGATAAGAAAAGTACATCTGCAAGGGATTTAATTGGGACTGCTGACAGATGAGTTGCAGAGCCCTGCTCCCCTACACGCACAAATTGGCTCAATGGCCTTGGAAGTATGAAAGTAACAAGTTGATGAACTGGCCATTGTAATTGGGACTAGAAGGGGGGTAAGCAGGTGCTGAGCCCACTGAAGGAACATAATTGGATAATCATATCAGTACCGGGACCAATAGAAGAGGTATGGGAGGTACGGGAGGTTACCGGGACCAATGAAATGTTTTTCTATACCTAGAATGGAGTAAAAGTCTATAAAAGTTGTTGTATTGCCAGAAAACTTTGCTCAGCCATTTTGAAATTGACTTTGCTTGAGACTTGTGCACAAATAAATGATTTGGACCTTCTGAACAGACTCCTGGTATTATTGGTTTGTCTGCGCTCTGCTGCTACATATTCTTGGTGCGTTGGCCGGGAAGTTGTGGAATCAGAGTGTATATAGGGCAATATACCAGACTTTCCGCCTCTATAGGCTTGGTCCTGCCGGGATCGCGCCCTTCCGACGGGGGCTACTCCCTGGCGCCGCCGGTCCCTTGCATCGGAGGGAGCTGGTCGGACCTTGGCGGGTGCCGAGCCCGGCTGGAGCCAACGCCTCGAACCCGAGTGAGGGGAGTCCGAGGTCCAACTCATGCGCCTGCTTGGGAAGTTTGAGGACCAGATCCGGTGAGTAAAGTTTTGATTTGTTATGTCTAGACAGATAAGAAAGAGCAGTGCTGCCATTTGAACTTGGAATTTGGAAATTGGTAAGAGAGCCTGATCACCTCTCAAAGACGGGCCGAGTAACCCCGCATGAGTATTCGCAGGGCGAAACCCCCATCTTCTTGTATTTTGGGAATTGAATAAGACTAGTCAGAATAGATAGAAACGAATGCATTCTGGGATACGTTGCTAGCATGATTGTGTGAATGAAGTGTGGATGAGAGGTCCGGCAGCACGGACCAAGTGAAGGCGGACCCCTGAGTAGCGCATTTCCTGACCGGGCGACCGCGTTCAGGTCGCGAAAAGGGGGAAGCGATTGTCGTCTTGTTATTTGTTCTCCTTATACGTTTCCAGGGCCGTGAGGACCCCTTACCCACGGTCCGCCCTCCTTTTCCCTTTTGTCTGTTGTTGCGCGCACACATCGAAATGGGAGGGGCGGGGTCTACTAGGAACACTCCATTAGAATGTATGATCGCTCACTTTAAAGAGGGATATTCTGGAGATTATGGTATTAAAATGACAGCAGCCCATTTACAAATTTTGTGCACTAGGGAGTGGCCCGATCTAGACCCTACCTGGCCCCGAGAGGGAACTTTTAATGTAGAAATTATCCAGTTAGTACACCGTAGAGTGCGGATAGCGCACCCCGATCAGTACCCCTATATAGATTCCTGGTTAAGTATTTGTGAAGATCCGCCCCCTTGGGTGCAGCGCTGTTATGAAGAACAGTGCAGAATAATGTTAGCTAAGACAGATTATAGTCAGAAAACAGAACAGCCTAGAACGAAAGGGCAGGATAAGAAGTCCAGGAAGAAGCCCATCCTGGTAGATCCTGATTCCCCAGAAATGATTCCCCGACAGCCTCGAACCCCAGGCCCAGTAAGAGCTGCCCGGTGTCCCGCCCCAGAAACCCCGAGACAGCCGAGACGGGACCCCACCCCAGAGCTATTACCTGAAGAACAGGAAGAAGAGTGCCCTTTGCTTGAAGATGAATCATTCGGAACAGAAAAAGGAGAGTCAGATACAGAAATAGAGCAATTAGAAACTGAAACTTCCATAAGTGATACTGACAGTGTAAAACTGGTTGCTAGCACTAGTTTGCCAGAAAAAAGTACATCCAAAGTGAAACATGTAGAAAAGAAGAAGGTGACCCCTGATAAGACAGTTACGAAAATATCCCTTAGATCCCAAAAGATATCTACTGCCAAGATGATGCCCTTACGGCAAGTCCCAGGGGTGCCCGTAAAGAATGATAATGATGAGGTGGTAGCGGGACCCCTAAGTTATGTGTATGTCACTTTCTCTACAACTGATTTGTTAAATTGGAGGACACATTATGCCTCCTATACCAATAAACCCTTAGAACTTACAGAATTAGTGAATACTATTATGGAAACTCACCAACCCACTTGGGCAGATTGCCGCCAGCTCCTGACCACTCTATTCACAACAGAGGAGCGAGCACGAATTAGAAAAGCAGCTATTGATTGGCTGGCGGATAACCCTGTAGCTCCGGGACCGGGGACGAACAGAATAGACCATCGGGAAGCGGCCCAGAGAGAATTCCCGAATGAAGACCCCCGATGGGATCCAAATACAGAGCTAGGATCCACAGCCCTAGCCCGTTTTCGCCAAGGCTTTTTACAAGGTCTGAAAAGGGGGGGCCAGAAAGCTATGAACCTTTCCAAAGTTGCAGGAGTTATCCAAGGTATAGATGAGAGCCCTGCAGAATTTCATGAAAGATTAACTGAAGCATACAGAATGTATACTCCCTATGATCCCGAGGCACCAGGAAGTTTATGTATGGTGAATTCTGCTTTTGTAAACCAGTCTCAACCAGACATTAGATGTAAATTACAAAAATTAGAAGGGTTTGCGGGCATGAATACAACTCAGTTATTGGAAGTCGCTCATAAAGTGTATGTGAATCGTGATAATGAAAGGCAGAGAGAATGTGATCGAAAGATGAAGAAGAAAGCTGATTTTTTGGCTGCGGCCATAGTTGAACAGAAAAGGGGAGGTACCCCTAGTCGACGGAGCAGAGGAAGGGGGCGGGGCCAAGGTGGAAGCCGGCCCCAGCAGCTAGGCGTAAACCAATGCGCCTATTGCAGAGAAGAAGGACATTGGAGAGATGCATGCCCGCAACTCGAAGACGCCCAGCAAGATGACGAAAACAATCATCAGTGGCGAGAAGAAAGACGAGGCCGTCCCCGAAACCGCAGAGGAGCCAATCGAGAACAATTCCAGCGAGAAAGAGGAGGAGCCATCCAAGCATTGACTACGACAATCCATGATGAAAATGACGTGGACTAGAACAGACCGGGCTCCGAGTTTGCTTTAGGTCTCCAGGAGCCTATGGTCGGAATACAAATAGGAGACCAAGTTATGAACTTTATGGTTGATACTGGAGCAGAACATTCAGTAATAGACAAAAAGATAGCCCCATTTTCTACAAAAGCAGTCACCATCATAGGAGCAACTGGTGCCAAAGCTACAAAATCTTTTCTTCAGAATCGTATATGCAGTCTAGGAGGACAGCAAATAACTCATCAATTTCTTTACATGCCCGAATGTCCAGTGCCACTACTGGGACGAGACATGTTAGCCAAACTACAAGCACAAATATCTTTCTCTGAAAAAGGAGAAATGCAAATGACAGTAAATCCCCAAGTCAAACCAGCAGGAATAATGTTGCTGACAGTTCCCCGAGAAGAAGAATGGAGGTATTACATTGATGACTCTGTCCAAGACACTTATTTTGAACAAACTTTAAAGAACATTCATGCACCACCTGGAGTATGGGCAGAAGGCAGTCCTCCAGGCCTAGCCAAACATATAGCTCCAGTAATTGTAACCCTTAAGCCTAGTGCTACACCAGTACACGTCAAACAGTACCCTCTCCCAAGAGCTGCAATTGAAGGCATTCATCGCCACTTACAAAGATTGCTCGAATATGGCCTACTAAAAGTATGTCAATCCCCATGGAACACTCCACTTTTGCCAGTAAAGAAACCTGGGACGGATGATTACCGCCCAGTGCAAGACCTAAGGAGAGTGAATGATGCAGTTGAAACTATACATCCAGTTGTACCCAATCCTTACACTCTTCTAGGACTGATACCTGCTGAAGCTACCCATTTTACTGTACTAGATCTAAAAGATGCATTCTTTTGCATAAGATTAGCCCCTGTAAGTCAAATATTGTTTGCATTCGAATGGTAGGACCCCATCTCTGGAAGAGGGGGCCAACTCACTTGGACACGATTACCCCAAGGATTCAAGAATTCGCCTACCATCTTTAGTGCTGCACTGAATCAAGACCTTTCAAGCTATCCAGTAGCCTCGGGAAAGAGAGTGCTTCTCCAATACGTGGACGATCTGCTGATAGCTGCAGTATCAGAACATGAATGTATACAAGCCACCAAAGATCTCTTGCAATTACTAGATGAAGCTGGATACAAAGTTTCCAGAGCAAAAGCACAACTATGCCAAAAAGAAGTGAAATACTTGGGTTTTCGTATAACCCAAGGAAGCCGAAGATTAGGCAGAGAAAGAAAAGAAGCAGTATGTAGAATTCCAACCGCAACAACCAGAAAGCAAGTCAGAGCCTTTCTGGGAGCGGCAGGATATTGCTGAATCTGGATACCCAACTTTGCCCAGATTGCCAAACCACTGTATGAAGCCACAAAAGGAGAAGAAAAGTCGCCACTGGAGTGGGGACTTGAGCAGGATACAGCCTTCAAGAAGTTAAAGGAAGAATTGATGTCATCACCAGCACTTGGACTACCAGATGTTCACAAGCCTTTCCACTTGTTTGTACATGAAGCACAGGGAAATGCCTTAGGCATGTTGACTCAGAAATTGGGAAATTGGGAGCGACCTGTAGCATATCTATCGAAACAGTTGGACACTGTGGCCAAAGGATGGCCACCTTGCCTGAGAGCAGTTGCAGCTACAGCATTACTAGTAAGTGAAGCGGACAAGCTCACATTAGGACAGAACATACGAGTCACTGTGCCACATGCAGTCCTTGCCCTCATGGAACAAAAAGCAAATTATTGGCTCACCAATTCCCGAATGTTGAAATACCAGAGCATGTTATGTGAAAACCCACAGATACAACTAGAAGTGAGTCATGCCTTGAATCCAGCCACCTTGATACCCATTAGTGAAGAACTCCCAGAACATGACTGTATCGAAGTCATGGACACTGTGTTCTCCAGTCGACCTGACCTGACAGATGTGCCCATAGACAATCCTGACCAAGTCTATTATGTTGATGGGAGCAGTCTCATCCTCAGTGGACGACGCTGTGCTGGATATGCAGTTGTCACTCAACATGAAGTAGTTGAGTCATCAGCTTTAGCCTCAGGCACATCAGCTCAGAAAGCCGAATTGATAGCACTCACCAGAGCATTATTATTAGGAGCGAAACTTGTGCTAAATGTATATACAGATTCCAAATATGCCTTCACTACTCTACATGCCCATGGAGCTCTCTATAAAGAACGAGGGCTCATCACATCCGGAGGAAAGTCAGTCAAGTATGGTCCCGAGATACTGATGTTACTTGATGCAGTTTGGGCCCCAACTCGTGTAGCTGTCATGCATTGCAGAGGACATCAAGCAGGAAAAGGAGAAGTTGCCCAAGGAAATAGGTTTGCAGATGCCTCAGCACGACAAGCAGCTATGACGGGACAAATTACACCACAAGCTATGCCAATGCAAGCAGCATTGTTTCCAGTACCCTTAAATTTATGGACACCACGATATACCACCAAAGAATTAGATTACTATTGTAACAAGGAAGATGGAGTACTGAAAGATGGATGGATTGAGCTGCCACCAGCAGAGGGCAGTCAACCCCCTGGACGAATCGTAATTCCCGAATTGTTAGGACCATCCTTTGTCAAAGCCTTTCACGAAGCCACCCACTATGGGAAAAGTGCTATGGAAAAAGCACTCAGACCACATTTTTACATTACTCTATTGACAGCCATATCAGCTTCAGTAGCACGTCAATGTCTAACTTGTGCCAAAAATAATGCCAAGCAAGGCCTTATAACGGCACCCCGAGTTCAGTCAGGAGGTGTAACCCCCATGCACAACCTCCAAATTGATTTTACCGAAATGCCAAGAGCCAATGGATATCATTACCTATTAGTATTAGTCTGTACTTTCTCTGGGTGGGTAGAAGCCTTCCCAACCAGAACTGAGAAAGCCCGAGAAGTTACCAAAGTCTTGATGAGAGAAATTGTCCCTAGGTTTGGAATTCCAGCAGTAATAGGGTCAGACAATGGACCCTCATTTGTCTCCCAGGTTACTCAACAGTTAGCAAAAGCTTTGCAGATACAATGGAAGCTCCACACTGCATATAGACCCCAGAGTTCAGGGAAAGTTGAGCGAATGAATCGTACCCTAAAAACCCAAATGTCTAAGCTTTGTCAGAAGACACACCTAAAGTGGCCCCAAGTGCTCCCAATTGCTTTACTCAGAATACGCTCAGCTCCTGTAAAATCAACAGGATTTTCCCCTTTTGAAGTTCTGTATGGTAAACCCCCACCAATAGTGCAGGGAATTAAAGGAAGTTTAGCCCAAATTGGTTCAGAAATAACCAGGCAAGAACTCCTAGCTCTTAGTTTTGTTCTGCAGACTCTCCATGCGTGGATCCAAGACCAGTTGCCTATCAACTTGACGGAACCTCTGCATCCCTACCAGCCTGGTACCTCGGTGTGGATCAAAGATTGGAAGAACACACCGTTGGAACCCCATTGGAAGGGACCATACACCGTCATCCTGTCTACCCCAACTGCAGTAAAGGTAGCAGAAATCGATGCCTGGATCCACCACAGCAGAGTCAAGCCCGCCGCTGATCCTGAACCTGAGCAGTGGACAGCAGAGCAGCATCTTGATGCACCTTTGCGAGTTACTCTGAGACGGCAACCAGCAACTTAGACACTTTGTCACAGTGCCTTGCAGTAGCCAAGTCTTTCGAAGAGGATTGCTGTTTTCCATGCAGCAACAGTTTTGTTTCAACGAACCCAATCTGTGTGTGATTTTGCACACTACTTTGATGCTACATTAATTAACCATACTTCAAAAGCCAACTGAAATTGCTAAGTTGGTTGAGGTGTGATGGACAACTTGAGGATCTTCAATCAACACTCAGCACCCGTTGAATTGCTTCATTAGCGAACGGGACGAAGAAAAAGAACGTCGTGGTCAAGATCTGCAAGCTGAGGATTCAGAAGAACTCCAATCAACATGTATCTTTACCTTTGCTTTGCCCTGGTTGCCTTCTTTGGAGGTTTTGAACTGACTTATGCTTTACCTCCATGCACTGCTTGCATTACTTCTACTCGAACTGGACTAAAAGTAACTCAGACTTTGATTTACCATTCTTATTATACCTGCACTGGAAAAGTGACTCGGTGTATTTATAACACCACTGAACTAAATATTTGCACTAATGGTAAAACTAGAGTATGCTATAATCCGCATCAGAATCCATCCTATTACACGTTGGAAATACGATGGAAGGATGCAGATGGACCCATAATAACTGCTACGCCACCACTTAAAGACATTACTAAACCTGTTGTTTTGAATTTTGATGCATGTAATGTTATAAATAGAGATAGTCGCTCCAGCTGTGGTACTTGGGAAAAAGCGTATCGAAATGACCATAAGTATATGTGCCCAGAAGGTGCCACAGGATGGAGAAAGTGTACAGGTAAAAAAGAACCAGGCTATAGTACTGCCCCAGCAGCAGATTACTATTGCCCAAACTGGGAATGTGTTTTTTATGCTACATGGAATGATGGTATAGTTGACGAAAAGATAGATAAAAGAATGGCCACTTTAACCAAGTCAACAACAAATGATAAATGTCAGAAAGATGCTTGTAACCCCTTACACTTACACATACCAATCCCAATGCATGGAAACAAGGATACAAGTTTGGTTTACGTATTGCTGGTGGAGCAGTAGATCCGGGAACCATTGTGTATATAAGATTGAATACCCAAGCCCACAAGTCATCTAAATATCATATCCATAATACCTTCTATGAGGCCATGCATGTAAATAAGTTTGAAATCCCTCATCCTTCTCAGAATTTATTTTTAGAATTAGCTGGAGCAGTAGTATCTAGTCTTAAAATCTCAAATTGTTATTTCTGTGGCGGAACCCAAATGGGAGACCAGTGGCCATGGGAAGCACAAGAACTAAATTATTCTCTGACTTACAATCAGACTGAATTACACAAGACTACTAGCGAATGGGTGTTAGCGCACTCAATTGTTGGACGTCTTTGCTATACCAGAACTGGACCTCAATTCACCCAACAGGTAGGACAGCTGGTCTGTCTTAGCCAGAAATTCTATAATGCCACTACCAAGAAGACGTCATGGTGGTCAGGAATCAAACACCCTGAACCTCCTAACCCATTAGCCAGATTTCCTGAACTTGCTGATTTATGGACCAATCTTGCCAAGACCCATGTCTGGCAAGCCCCACCTGGCCTATATTGGATCTGTGGAAACCGAGCGTATGCACGACTCCCGCCACAATGGGGAGGAGCATGTGTCTTAGGGACCATCAGACCTTCTTTCTTTCTTTTAAACACTGAACATGGAGAACAATTAGGATACCCAGTATACACTACCCACCGACACAAAAGAGCACTGAGACAGAAGAGATCACCCCTCCAGGTAGGCAAGTGGGAGAAGTGGCAGGGTGATGATTGGCCGCCAGAAAGAATCATTGAGTATTATGGGCCTGCCACTTGGAATGATGATGGAATGTATGGATATCGAACCCCAGTCTATATGATTAATCGTAATATTCGCTTACAAGCAGTAGTTGAAATAATAACCAATGAAACTAGCCAAGCTCTCACACTCTTAGCTAGACAAAGTACTCAGATGCGCACTGCTATATATCAGAATCGCTTAGCACTTGATTATTTGTTAGCAGCTGAAGGAGGAGTATGTGGTAAGCTGAATTTAACTAATTGTTGTTTAAAAATAGATGATAAGGGTCAAGTAGTTGACGAAATTGCTAAAGATATGCAAAGACATGCTTATGTGCCAGTGCAAACTTGGCACTCATTGAAATTCCTTAACTGGTTTGCTAACCTTTTCTCATGGCTGGGAGGATTTAAAACTTTCCTTATATTAGTACTAATACTTGTTGCTGTTATTTTGTTATTACCATGTTTAATCCCATGTTGTATGCGTTCTATTCATAATGCTATTGAAAGTACAGTAGAGCGGAAGACCGCAACTAAGATTATGGCCTTGTACCAACCGAAACCTCCCATAGGCAGCCGAAATTCTATGATTACAACATAACTATTTTGAAGTGATTTAATTCTCACACCTTATTAAGTAATAGGGTGAGATTAATCAAAGGGGGGAATGTGGCAGGTGTAGGCCTGTGATCCACTTTGTCTGATATAAGCAAGCGAGCCTAGCTAGCTTGACCTGTAAATGAAGCTAGTGGAGAGGCCTATGGGAATTGCACATCCCCCAATATGCTCCTGTAGAGCTGGAACATAGCATGAGTGTTGAATTAGCTTAGATAAGCTGAACTGGAAGATGGAAAAATACAGAAAAATATGTTTAAAAGTCACTGATAAGAAAAGTACATCTGCAAGGGATTTAATTGGGACTGCTGACAGATGAGTTGCAGAGCCCTGCTCCCCTACACGCACAAATTGGCTCAATGGCCTTGGAAGTATGAAAGTAACAAGTTGATGAACTGGCCATTGTAATTGGGACTAGAAGGGGGTAAGCAGGTGCTGAGCCCACTGAAGGAACATAATTGGATAATCATATCAGTACCGGGACCAATAGAAGAGGTACGGGAGGTACGGGAGGTTACCGGGACCAATGAAATGTTTTTCTATACCTAGAATGGAGTAAAAGTCTATAAAAGTTGTTGTATTGCCAGAAAACTTTGCTCAGTCATTTTGAAATTGACTTTGCTTGAGACTTGTGCACAAATAAATGATTTGGACCTTCTGAACAGACTCCTGGTATTATTGGTTTGTCTGCGCTCTGCTGCTACACACTAAAAGCTTTTACTATATCCTCCAGTAACAAATTCCAGAGTTTGATTACAGGTTGAGTCTTAAATAGGTTACCCTGCAGCTTCATTGCATGTCCCCTAGTTTTTTATATTCTGATGATGTACTGTAAACAATCGATCTACGTTTACCCCTTCCACTCCATTCATTAAATTCACAGGTACACTAAAAAAAATTTTTTTTAAACTGCCTCTAATGTTTCGATTGATTTTTACGTTTTTTTGGTGCGCTGAATCCAAATCTGGTAACCAATTTGCTCCATCACGTACAGATTTTTTGCTACATTGGGTTAGCAGTTTGAGGTGAACGTTTCAGATTGAGTGCGATCGAGATAAAAGTTTCTTGGATGAATTCTTTATACTAATTGTTTAGTAGTTATTCAAATAAGAATAAAGAAAATTGTAACAAGGCAACACATAAGAATAGAGTAATGTCAACAAAACACACTGTGATGGTAGCAAAATTGTCTGCACTTAAAACAGCCACATACATGTGCACAAACATTGAGCATATAAGAGCGAGGTTAGACACAAAGCAAAGCAAAGAAATGTGCAAAAAATGTTGTACAGGTATGTATGTAAGAATAGAAAACGCAAACCGCACCATTGCAATACATGAAGACAAACACCCGATGGTGTGAAAATAAAATTCTAATAAATGAGATCCGACACTGTGGTAATAACTAGCAAATTTTATTTCAAAGTTTAATAAAAACACGATATTTGTCAACACAGTTTAGATTTTAAAGTCATTCTCAATCAATCTCCTGGTGGGCCCGTTTCTTCTTCCCCCGAATGCTTCTCTTGGTGCGCTGCTTGGCGTATTTTTCATCTGGGGTTTCCCGCAGCAGCAACCAGCAGAAATCAGCCATCATAGTGGTGTTCCATCTTCCTTGGTACCTTCTCTCTGCGTCCTTGATGTCCTGGTGAAACCTTTCACCTTGTTCTTCACTGTACGCCCCCAAGTTTTTGGGAAAGTAGTTCACATGGGAGTGCAAGAAATGGACTTTCAGGCTCATGTTGCAGCCTTGTTCTTTGAAGGCATTGAGCATCCTGGCAACAATATCCTTATAGTTCTCATCCCGCCTGTTCCCCAAGAATTTGAGAACAACATCCTTGAAGGAATCCCAGGCTTATTTTTCCTTCTCAGACATCGTTTCAGCGAATGCTCCATCTGAAATGAGTTTCCTTATATCAGGGCCAACAAACACTCCTTCCTTTAGCTTTGCTTCAGAAAGTCGGGGGAACTTTGAGCAAAGGTACAGAAAGCACTCACCATCTTTTGGAAGGGACTTGATGAATTGCTTAATGAGACCCAACTTAATGTGGAGAGGTGGTAATAGAATTTTATCACGAGGTACCAAGCTCTCATGAAGAACATTTTTCTCACCGGGTCTCAAATACTCCCGAATTGGCCAGTCTTTTTTCCCCCAGTGTAGGTCGCGGGCCCAGCTATCCCACAAGCAAAGGAAGCAGGGATATTTGGTGAAACCGGATTGCTGCCCTAATAGCATGGATAGAATTTTAAAGTCTCCACAAATCATCCACTTATGCTCATCATAACGAATCTTCTGAAGAATCAGGGCCAAATTCTCGTATTTTTCTTGGAGAATAACAGAGTGAGCAATAGGAACTGAAGCGAATGTGTTGCCATTATGAAGAAGAACACCTTTTATGCTGTCTTTTGACGAATCAATGAACAGCCGCCATTCAGCAGGATCATACTTGAGTTTAAACTTTTCCATCACTCCGTATATATCGTTGCAAAATACCAAATCTTCCTCTTTGCTGAAATACTTCAAAAATTGTGTCTCGCGGTTGCGGTACCAATAAAAAGTTGTTCCTGGTGACAATAGATTTTTCTGTTTAAGCCGAGAACCTAGCAGTTGGGCAGCATCTTTTGGGAGTCCTAAATCCCGGACTAAATCATTCAATTCAGCTTGAGAGAAAAGTTCAGGTTTCGGATCTGGTTCAGTTTCAAACTCGGAAGTACTGGACTCATCGGGAAAAGCCATCTGATGAGTCTCATCATGATCAGAACCGTCCACACAAATATGATCCAAAGATTTTGGTGGTTCAGGCACAGGTACTTCGTTGCTATGAGGCATAGGCCTAATTGCTGAGGGAAGGTTGGGGTAACTTATTACGTTCTTATTTTTTAAGTTGTATCCCTTCACAATGCAAGAGCAAAAATAGCAGTCACTGCTGTGGTCTCTTTGTTCACGCCACATCATAGGTATTCCGAAACGAAATGCTTGTTTTTTACCTTTCATCCATAAGCGTAGATCTTCCTCACATGTCTTGCACACTTTGTGAGGAGCCCACGGTTTGTCTTGATCGCCTAACTTCAAACCGAAATAGGCGAAATATACTTTTTTAATAAATGCAGAAATGTTCCTCTGCCGCTTTTTCACGGTATATTCCCCACAAATAAAACAAAAACTGTCCGGAGAGTTGACGCAACCTCTGGCTCTGTGAGCCATCACAAATACACAGCACTGCAAACTACAACTGTAGTGAACCACTTCGGAATAAAGCTGGATTACGACTGAGCAAACAAAAGGTAATAATGAATTTGCAAGAAACTGAAATTTGACAGGAACGTTCATGTCGCAACCACCGTGTTTGAGCGAGCGAACGAGGCAAGGCGAACATGAAAGAACATGCGCCAGTGCGAGTACTGGATTTAGCCCCCCGCCTCCCAATTGTCCTGTTAATGTATAAAATGAATACAAAACACTCTAAAATATCATGAGGGAGTGTTTCTAGTTAGTTAACCATTACAACCTCTATTTTGGGCCAAGAAAATAAACTGCAGTTGGCTAAAAAGAAATTATGTGAACATTCCTTATATGGGTAAGAAATCTAATTTTGCAAGAAAACGTGACGTGATGGAACATTTTGGCTATTTTTCCTGGATTCAGCACCCCAAAATCTATAGGAATCAGTTGCAAAACTGGAGGCAGTTTTTTGGTAGTGTACCTGTGTTTACAGACCTCTATCATATCTCCCCTCAGCCATCTCTTTTCCAGGTTGAAGAGCACTAACCTTTTTAGTCTCTCTTCATAGGAGAATCCTTCCATCCCCTTTACCATTTTGGTGGTCTTCTCTGTACCTTTTCTAATAATGCTATATCCTTTTTAAGATATGGCGACCTGAATTGCACACAATTTTCAAGCTGTGGTTGCACCATGGAATGATACAGAGGCATTATAATATCCTTTGTTTTATTTTCCATTCCTATCCTTAAGATACCTAGCATTCTATTTGCTCTCTTGGCCGCCGCTGCATACTAGGGAGAGGGTTTTAACATGTTATCCATGATGACGCCTAAATCTTTTTCCTGGGTGGTGGTTCCCAGTGTGGAACCTTGTATCGTGTAACCATAGTTTGGGTTGTTCTTTTCTAGCTGCATAACTTTGCACTTATCCACATTAAATTTCATCTGACATTTGGATCCCCAGTCTTCCAATTTATCAATATCCTCTTGCAATTTTCCATAATCCTCTTGGGTTTATACAACTTTAAATAGTTTTGTGTCATCTGCAAATGTGATAACCTCACTCGTTATTCCCTTTTCCAGGTCATTTATGGATATGTCAAAAAGCAGCAGACCTAGCACAGATTGCTGGGGTACTCCACTATTGACCTTTTTCCATTGGGAAAATTGGCCATTACAACTATTTGATAAACTGAAGAGTAGCAAATCACCTGGACCTGATGGTATACATCCAAGGGTGTTGAAAGAACTGAAATATGAGATTGCAGACCTGCTATTAGTAATCTGTGAACTATCATTAAAATCATCTGTAATACCTGAAGATTGGAGGATCGCCAGTATAACGCCAATTTTTAAAAAGGGTTCCGGGGTGATCCGGGAAACTACAGGCCAGTTAGCCTGATGTCAGTAGCAGAAAAATGGTAGAAACCATCATAAAGAACAAAATTACACAGCATGTAGATAGTCATGGCCTAATGGGAGACAGCCAGCATGGCTTTAGACAAGGAAGATCTTGTCTTACTAATCTGTTATGTTTTTTGGAAGGTGTGAATAAACAGGTAGACAAAGGTGAGTCAGTTGATATAATGTATCTGGACTTTCAGAAACCCTTTGACAAGGTCCCTCATCAGAGACTTTCGGCAAAACTAAAAAGAGGCAGTGTACTATTGTGGATCAGGAACTGGTTAAAAGATAGAAAGCAGAGGGTAGGGCTAAATACATCTTCCCGGTGTAGCGATATTTCTTTCAATTCTTCCGCAGTATCACCTTTAAATACCACTTCAGTCATGGGTAACATCCCTACATCTTCCTCAGTAAAGACCGAAGCAAAGAATTCATTCAGTCTCTCCGCTATAGCCTTGTCCCCTCTTACTGCCCCTTTTACCCCTCTATCATCTAATGGTCCAACTGACTCTAACACAGGTTTTTTGCTATGAATGTTTTTGAAAAAAGTCTTTATTACACAATTTTGCTTCCACAGCAAGTTTCTTCTCAGATTCTCTCTTTGCCTGCCTTATCAATGTCTTGCATTTAACTTGCCTGTGCTTGTGCTGTTTTCAGTTTTCGTCATTTGGCTCTTTTTTCCATTTCCTGAAAGATGCTTTTTTGGCAACAACAGCCTCTCTGACCTCACCTTTAAACCATGCTGGCAGTTTTTTGGACTTCCTTCCACTTTTGTTAAAGCATGGAATACAGCTGGTCTGGGCTTCCAAGATATTATTTTTAAACCTCATTTTATCATAGTCTTTCTTTCAAAAGTTAAAAGGTACTAATATGGATGTCCTTATCATCCCTCCTCCATTAATTAAATCAAACGCAATCAGCTATGATCACTATTGCCAAGTTTCTCCAACATCCGTATCTCTTGCACCAGATATGGTGTACCACTAAGGACTAAGTCCAAAATGGCTTCCCCTCTGGTCGGTTCATGAACCAGCTGCTCCAAGAAGCAGTCATTTATTTCATCTAGAAACTTTATCTCCCTAGCATGTCCTGCTGTGACACTGACCCAGTCAATACCGGGGTAATTGAAATTACCCATTATTATTACCCTTCTGTAACTTTTGTTAACTTCCCTGATTATTTGAGCATTTCATCATCCATTTGTTCATTCTGGCCAGGCGATCTATAATACACCCCCACTGCCATCGCCTTCCCCTTTTTACATGGAATTTCAATCCATAGAGATTCTACAGCGAATTTTGTTTCCTATAGAATGTCAGTCCTTTGTGACTCAATGTCCTCTCTGACATAGAGCGCAACTCTTCCACCAATTTCATCAGCTCTATCATTACGATCTAGTTTGTACCCAGGTATCACAGTGTCCCACTGGTTGTCCTCTTTCCACCTTGTCTCTGAGATACCAATCATATCTAACGTCTCATTTAGTGCTATATATGCTAACTCTCCCATCTTATTTTTTAGATGCCTAGCATTTGTATGCAAGCATTTTAGAGACTGTATTTTATTCATATTAATCTGGCTAATGGTAGACAGTGGTAATTTGGAATCTTTAAGCTCTGTCTGCTCTGTACTCAAGGGCATTTGGGCTACCTTTGCCTTTATTGGAACCTCTCTGCTGATGTGTTCTAACTTCATTTTTTTGGTAGTATCCTTCAAGGATACATTGTTCCGAACCATGCGCTCTTGGGCGACTGTCGGCTCTCCCCTATTATCTAGTTTAAAAGCTGCTCTATCTCCTCTTTAAAGGTTAATGCCAGCAGCCTGGTTCCATCCCGGTTAAGGTGAAGCCCATCCCTTCAGAAGAGCCCCCCCTTTTCCCCAGAATGTTCCCCAGTTCCTAGCAAATCCAAAACCCTCATCCTTGTATCATTGTCTTATCCACGCATTGAGACTCTGGAGCTCTGTCTGTCTTTTGGGTCCTGCGTGTGAAATTGGAAGCATTTCGGAGAACGCTACCCTGGAAATTCTGGATTTCAACTTCCTACCTAAAAGTCTAAATTTAGCCTCCAGAACCTCCCTACCACATTTTCCTATGTAATTGGTACCAACATGTACCAAGACAGCAGACTCCTCCCCAGCACTATCTAAGACCTTGTCTAGGTGGTGCGTGAGGTCTGCTACCTTCACACCAGGCAGGCATGTTACCAGGCGATCCTCAAGTCCACCAACCATCCAGCTATCTACATGCCTAATGATCGAATCACCAAATATAATGGCTGTCGTAACCCTTCCCTCATGTGCACATGGCCCTGGAGAAACATCCTTGGTGCGAGAGTTTTACATCACCTGGAGGACAGGTCCTAGCTACAGGACTGTACATAGATGACGGATAATCGCGTGTGTAAATGTATAATTGCTTGTATAAATATATAATCGATTGTGATAGTAATTATGGTCTAAATATAGACCCTAATATGTGTGCTGTGTATTACCCCTGTTCTCTCTATCTATGCCCCAAATTTTCTGTCTTGATTTTTTGACAAATCCCAAACTTGTAATCAAACCGCTGCTGATCGCTGGAAGTAGCGGTATATAAGTATTTACTAAATAAATAAATAAAGGATCACTTCCTGCCACACCAGGGTGATGCTCTCCTCTCAAGTGACCTCTCTTCTCCATGGCAACAGGGATGCTGCCAGACTGGAGGTGGGACTTCAGGACTATATCCCTGTAGGTCTCATCTATGTACCTCTCTGTCTTCCTTATATCCTCCAAGTCTGCTACTCTAGCCTCCAGAGATCGGACTTGTTCCCTGAGAGTAAAGAGCTCCTTGCACCTTGTGCACATGTAAGACCCCTCACCAACTAGGAGAAAATCATACATGTGACACTCAATGCAAAAGACTGGAAAGCCCCCATTTCGCCTCTGGTCTACTGTCTGCATCTTAGTCTTAAGATTGTTTTTAGATATTTAAGTTCTTTACTTACTAAGGGTTGCTGGGGATACTTATACTAAGAAAACTATACCTAATACGTTTAATGTACTTTGTTCACCTGAAGTTTAATTAAACTCAGGTCCTTAATGTATGCTGATGAGAATAAACATCTGCACCTGAGAGTGAATATGGCACCTCCTTTCCTTTAAGAGTTTTAAGCACCTGTAAAGCTACGATTATTTATTTATTTATTTGAGTGTTTTCTGGGGTTGGTGGGTCTTGGGGAGATAGGGAGGGAAAGAACACTTATTAAAAGCTGGCTGTTACACAGTACCCTGTCCTGTGCTTCTAAGGTATTCTGTGACCAATTTCCAGGAGGGGGCCCACAGTCCTTGCTTGGATAGAGGGAGTATTGGGTTCTAAATTTAACCAGAAAGCTCTCTTCTGTGTTTTAAATTTAAACTGAAAGCTCTTTGCTTCTACTAGGCCCTGACTGATTTAACAAATACACTGGGTTCACAGATTAATCAGCTTTAATCTAAAGAATTCCTTTTTCCCCATGATTTAGAAAAATTCCCAGAAGTACTTATAATTGCAGATCTCTCTCCATAAATAGCAGTCTCCTTTTGTAGTCCTTCAAGACTGTAGCGTGCTGTATGTTTGTATGACACTTTCTGGAGGGGGGTCTGTTTTAGATGGTAGCTCAGAGTTGCATCAGGGTGTGATACATGTAGTCACACTACCTGGTGTTGGTAATGTTCATGGATATTATTAGAGAAATGATGCCTGATGTGTATGGTATGGAGAGGCCATAGGGAGATATTCATGTAGTACATGGACATTGTTATGCATGGGATTTATGGCACCATGGAGAAGAATATGTCATTGAGAAATGGAAAATCACAAATGTTGCACTGTTGTGCTATGATGTCAGGTGTGGTAGTAAAGTGGGTGTTGCTATGGGCTATCCACATCTCTTGCAGATATAGACACCTGTAGTAGTAGTTCCACATACATTAGGGTGTGCTGTGTCTACCTCCTCTGACATACCACAGATGTACTCGGGTCCAAGGCTCTGTGCCAGCTGTTCCTCCATGGGGCTCAAGGGTGAAGACAGCACCCCCCACCTCTGGTTTGTAATGTCTGTCTGTGTGCCTCATTGATCTGTGCACGTACGGATATTTTTATGTCGACAAATCGTTTCCGCATGGCCATACTGTCCCATGCTGGTCCACCCAAGGTGTCATACATCCTCCCATGCGGCATTTCTCACACTGACCGGAGTTTTGGTGCTCTGTATGCCAAATAATATTTCATAGTGTTCAAGAACATGCACCAGGAGCATGTCATTTTCCTCAGGGCTGAAGTGGTGTCCTCTCCTCCTCAGTGGATCTGGAATGCTCTTTTTTTTTGCATTTCCGTGAGGTTGTTGGTGCAGCTGTGGCTGGGCCTGGCTGTTCATCATCATGGACATGACTGACCTTTCCTCTTTCTGATGGCTGCTGCTGTATACTGGATACACCTGGTTGGGCCTGCTCAGAATGTTCTACATTGGCTGACTATCGGTTACTCTCCATATCCTCTTTCCCCATCCAAGATCGTGGATGTAGTAGAGAAACCGTCTGTGTGCCTATAGATGCATTTGTTTGCAGGTACAAATGCCAGGTGTTGTGTGCACCGTCTTTGTGCGACCCCACCTAAGGTGCCGTAGGTCACTATGGCATTAAACGTCTTACCGTGCTGTAATGGCTTACTGCGTGCTAATTACCGTGTCATAATACATACTGTATGCTAATTACCATGCCATAATACGTACCATGCGGTAATTACTGTGCCATAATACATACCACATGGTAGACGCAATGTATGACGTACACAGACGTGCTTACCAAAAGCATATGGCTAGGATGGCTGCATGCTGCTGAAAGCTGCGTTTTTCACAACATGACCTCCACTTGCTTGGCACATTAACGTGCAAGAAGCAGAGGAGACTGTTCTCCACATCACCAGTCCGGTATGATCGGGAGAGGTATCAGAGGTCGTGGGAGCATCTCCTACAGAGGTACCTCACAGACAGTGACTACCCTAGGACAGTAAGTATCTGTATGGTTGTTACACTGCAACATAGGCTTGGCTGTCACCACATTATTGACTGATAAAACATGTACTACTGTGCGCACACACAAACATACACACACACACACACACACACACACACACACACACTCAGCACTGTACCTAGGCATGTTTCTGTGGTGCAGACATTCAATGTGCAAAGGATTTGGACCACATGTTTACAAGATTGGCCCACAATGGCTACCCCTCCCCCCAGTGTTGTCCTGCTGCCATTGCAACATGTTCCTGTTCTAGGACTGGCCAATGCCAGCAGTGCTGGATCACACACATGCTCATAGGCAGGTTGTCCCCATAGGTCTCTTCTCTGTTGCAGGTACCATAAATTGAATTGAGGGACCATGTGTCCCATTCCAAGGTGCATACTTGCAAACCAGAATTTGTATGGGTATACCGCCCCCCCCCCCCACCTCTGAAGCGACTCACATCAGAGAAGGGAAGGTGTAAAATTACCTGCAACAGATGTGTGTCTGCCTCACTGACGCCATTCCCACTACTGGCTCCAAGAGGTACATATATATATGTGGCAGTGGTGGCAGGTCAATGTGGGGGTTGGGGGATGGTGATGACAGATATATGATGGGATGGTGGAGGAGTGTGAAAGATGTAGAAATTCAACATGGTGCAATTATTCCCTGCTGGTGCTCCTAAAACACACACTAGGCATCACATACACTATCACCATCACCTATGCTTGTGACTAATGGGCAGACACACCTGGGATATGGCACATTCTGGTTGCATGTAGCATTGCCGCATGCAAGCAGAATGGCACCTAGGTCAAAGTGGTTGGCTACACTGCCGGCAGGCATATAGTCCTTTCACAAACAGTCTCATAAAAGAGGCCATATGTACCTGTTGTAATGTTTGTAATGAATATACATTTACCAAAAAGAACAACGTTCAATATAACCAAATATAATGGTTGCAAACTCACTTTTAGAAACAGTGCTTATTCTATCTCAAGGAATAACATTATTTTAACGGAATAAAGAGGTCTCAGACTTACAATAGCAACCGTCCTTCAGGCCAACATGCCAATTGTAGGAAACAGTTTTGCTAGTTAGCATCAATGACCTCAATAACGCCGTGCGGTTAATAATATAAGAAGCAATAGCTGATGTGATGTTCAATGTCCACAGATCTTTAAACAATTAGAGCCTCGATATGTGCTGTATTTGTAATGTTTGCAGTCTTTTGTCCTTATTCATATAGAGAGACTCTGTTCACAGTAATCTTTAAACAGCAATTCGTATACAAATCGGCTCCTAAAATTTTCACAGCTTTAGCTCCATTAAAGTACTTATACCGCACTAAAATTTAAATTCCTTCAAGTGTTCAAATATTCAGGTTGCCCCCGTTCCCCAGGGGGCAACCTGAATATTTGAACACTTGAAGGAATTTAAGTTTTAGTGCGGTATAAGTACTTTAATGGAGCTAAAGCTGTGAAAATTTTAGGAGCCGATTTGTATACGAATTGCTGTTTAAAGATTACTGTGAACAGAGTCTCTCTATATGAATAAGGACAAAAGACTGCAAACATTACAAATACAGCACATATCGAGGCTCTAATTGTTTAAAGATCTGTGGACATTGAACATCACATCAGCTATTGCTTCTTATATTATTAACCGCACGGCGTTATTGAGGTCATTGATGCCAACTAGCAAAACTGTTTCCTACAATTGGCATGTTGGCCTGAAGGACGGTTGCTATTGTAAGTCTGAGACCTCTTTATTCCGTTAAAATAATGTTATTCCTTGAGATAGAATAAGCACTGTTTCTAAAAGTGAGTTTGCAACCATTATATTTGGTTATATTGAACGTTGTTCTTTTTGGTAGTTACGATTAGCGTTCAAAAATTAGACCACTTGATACATGAATATACATTTGACAATGGATGTCACAATAGAAGGAGGTGCATTTCAGGGATTACAGCTGTTAATGCTGGTTTTGTAACCTTACATTGGACTGCTTTCCAGAACCTGGTTAATTAACTCTGTTTAAGTACCAACTTGTACATACTCTGCAGCTCAAAAACATCACAGTTGGACTATGCTTTGAGTGCTGTCTCCTGTTGGTAAACAATGATGTATCAGTTATCTTCTTGTCTCATGCCATGTTCCCTGGTTCCACACAATTCAAAGGTTGTTAAAAACATGCCATACCTATACTTCCCATGACAGTCATACCCCCATGTAATCTTACCTCACCCATCCCCTCCATGGTTGGGGAGCCACAATCTTCCAAGGCCCACACCTCAACCCCTCCCCATAATTATTCTGTTGTCACTATGCTGGGCCAGTTGAACCATGCCCAATGTCATGTCCATTAGATGGTCTTCCACTCCTCTGCCCACAATTCCTACCATCTCAGTGTCCTACTAGGTCTGCCACAGCACAATGCCATTACTGTGCTGATGTCTTATCCATCCACTGACAACTGCCACATGAGTGTCAGATCCAAATGTGGGAGTGTGTAGTGCATGGCCCAGGTGTTGCACCCTTTAGGTCACAGCAACATAATCATGGGTCCACATAAAATGCCACCTGCAATATTAATGGCCAAGCAGCAAACCCAATAAGCACACTGTGCCATGTGTGATATTACTCACTGTGCTCTCAACTGGTATGCCTGTTCTGTCATCTGTGAATATGTGAGACATATATGTCTGTCCAAGCTCCAGACAATTTATCTGTCTGATATGTAGGTGTGCCCACAGCACAAAGCATATGGAGACACCCCATGCATACACTCCCATTTCCCCTTGTGCTACACACTGGCAAATGCTGTGCATAAACATGCCCTGTCCATTGTCTGGCTGAATGCTCATTTGTAACCATGTCATGCACATCCTGCTGACATCCCTGTCGGAGGATCAAGGTGTGGTCCTCCAAAAGGGCATCTTATTTATTTATTTATTTATTTTTATTTATTTATTTAACAATTCTTTTATACCGCGCTATTACAATCAGTGCGGTGTACATTGAACAAGAAACATACTACAATGCATACAAGTAACATTGAGTTTTACATTGAACAGGGAACTTCAACAATAGGACAACCGGGGGAACTATGTACAGAATAACTTAATGGTATATACAGTAATAAAACTCGTTTGGATATTGCATTGTGGTTCGCTAATAGGACTAGAGAGAAGGTTGATCAACTAGCCCTTTTCAGGTTGTATTGAGGTGCTAGTTTTGTTAATGTCTAGGTTGACTTCTGGGTAGCATTTTGTGAACAAGTGGTATTTCAGTGCTTTTCTGAATAGGATTAGGTTTTTGATAGCACGGATTTCGTGAGGTAGCGCATTCCAGTTTAGAGGTGCAAATAAGGAGAAGGCCCTGTTGGAGGTGGCCTTAGTGCACTTCGTCATTATTTTTGGGACTATTAAGGTGTTCATTGATGTGGTTCTCCTTTTTCTGTTTTCCAGGGTGCCATGGATAAGCTTGCTGATTGGCGTAGGGGGGTAGTTATTTAGAGCCTTAAAAGTAAGGACTAAAGACTTATATTGGATTCTGGCATGTAATGGTAACCAATGCAGTTCTTTCATGATGGGTGTTATATGGTCAGATCTTGATGAGCCGGAGAGGACTCTGGCGGCTGTATTCATGGCTAGGCGGAGCGGATTTAAAGTTGATTGAGGGAGGCCATGAAGGATGATGTTGGCAAAATTCAGGTGTGGGAGGACTAATGCCTGGAAGGTTGTTCGGAAGTCTGTGGGATCTAGTAGGGAGCGGAGGTGACGTAGCGATTTGATCTTATAATATATAGTTTTTGTGATGTTCTTGACATGCGTTGTCATATCCAAGTGCTGATCCAATGTGATGCCGAGGTAACGGATTGTAGCTTTTGATTTCAGCTCTATGTTGTTGACGAGTAGTGATGGAGGAGGTATGAACTTACGGTTCCTTGTGACAAAAAGAACGTCAGTTTTG
Organism: Ichthyophis bannanicus; assembly: GCA_033557465.1. Taxonomy (NCBI): domain Eukaryota; kingdom Metazoa; phylum Chordata; class Amphibia; order Gymnophiona; family Ichthyophiidae; genus Ichthyophis; species Ichthyophis bannanicus. Next base: position 150,006,969 of record CM066039.1, on the reverse strand, counting down.
TTGTGATTAATCCGAAGGTTTTGTGATAGCAACCATTCGGCTACAGCTTCAAAACAATTGATTATTGGGGAGAATACTGGATGTTCAATTGTGAACGGCATATATAGGAGGATGTCATCTGCGTAAGCGAGACATTGTACGTTAAAGGATCTGATCAAGTCACATATCGGCTGCATGTAGATATTAAACATTAGTGCCGATAAGGACGATCCTTGGGGTACTCCCTGTGATTGCAGGAATGGTTCTGAGGATGCGTGGCCTGTCTTTACTTGTTGCCACCTGTTCGATAGGTAGGATTTACACCATTCGAGTGCTGTGCTTTGAATCCCCTTATCTTTCAAGCGTTGCAGGAGTATGTCATGACTCACAGAGTCGAAAGTGGCGGAGATGTCCAGGAAGATGAGGACGAAACCCTGTTGAATGTTATTTATTCCTGTTACCAGAACATTGAATAGGGTTGTAAGGACTGTGTCGACTCCATGTGCTTCCCTGAAGCCATGTTGAGATGGATCTAGTGGTGCTTCAGAGTCGATATGATGTTGGATTTGTTGTTGGGCGGCCTTCTCAATGATTTTTGCAAGCTGTGGGATGCTCGAGATAGGCCTGAATGATTCAACCTTGGATGGGTCCAGTCTATTATTCTTCAGTAGGGGCTTGATGGAAGTGTGTTTCAGACTCTGCGGGAATGAACCTGTTGAGAAGGACTGGTTAAGTATTTTGCTCAATATTTGACTGAGGTCATGTCGCATGTCCTTGATCCAGCTGGCTGGACACGGGTCATTAGGAGCTGTACTAGGATTGATTGAGGCAATAATGTTCACAACCTCTCTGTTTGATACAGTGGAGAAGTTGTGTAGTGGCATTGCATGGGATTCCTTAGGTGAAGTGGAGGCGTTGTTGACATCTGCCATCTACCAGTGTCAAATGACTCTATAACATGCATGATCCTGACATTGTTTCCTGGTACAGATCATGCATCATGGCCATGCAGTGTACTTGCCGCACCCTTTCCTGGTATCACGCCTTTGTCTGTGTCTCACACCACTCTGTTCTGTGGGCCATTACACACATGTGCCTCAACACACCCAATGTAAACATCGCCAGACACACATGATACATCAGCTGATAGCAGCATTGCTATCACAGATCTCACAAAAATGTGTCAATGTTGATGGCACGAATAACATATGTTGCCCCTGTGGTAGGGCCACACATATACAAAGGTGATACTCATCAGCAAAATGTGCGTTACTAAGGACTGCAATTAGGGTTCCATTTATGGCATATATCATTACCATTGATACATGTAAGCATTAAGATGGCTGTTTTCTCAATAGATTGATGACCTGAAAAAAAAGGCCCAGGAGCTTCGCTGTCTGCGTCTTGATTTCATCCAGCAGGTGCGGGATGAGATGCGCCGCACAGAGAATAGTGAGTACATGTGTAGCACATGTCTCCCATGCATTATATACATTGGCTGTAAGCATCACACAATGTGGTTAGGTGCACATCATGGGTATAATACACATGCATAGCCTATACATGTCACATCACTCTCCCCCTGTTGCCTCATATTGTGTGTAGCTGCACAATGTCATTTCACATGGTGCCGGCATTGGCCTGTACTGGGTACATATGGTTATTTGAACTGATGATGGAGGCCATCACATTGTCCTGTGGCACACATTTGCCACAGATATTTGCTACAACCATTCTGTTCGTAGGTCTGTCTAATGTCCTCACAGATGTCCTTGCAATGCCTGTGTGCTTATATTGCCCTGACTGTTGTCTCACCATGGATGACTGTCAGTCCTGCATGTGATTGGTCCAACACCCCCTGCCTTCCTACCCACACCTTGCCCTGCTGTTTTATAGACTATGAAATGCTGGCCTCTAAAATTGTGATAGAGCTGGTGCATTGACATAGTTACCCATGCTGGGTGAGTGGACATATGCACCTTCTTTGCCTCACCCATGGCCTGCTGCCATCCAGATCTGCATGTGTTTTTTGCTCACATGCAGATTGTTTGGCCTGCCCTACACAGGCAACATGCTGACACACCAACATAGGATGTGATGGTAGATATTGACTGTGATGGGTCCTATAGTTACCACAGCAAGGTGGTCATATGAGATGCATCTGCTGCTCTGGCCAGGTCACCCTTCCACATACATAGGTTCAGGGGTGTATCAATCTCTCCATGCTGGTCACCCCAATGTTTTGGAATAGCAAAGACAGTCATGCTTACTTGGATGTGAACCTGCTGCCATGAAGGGATCCACTGGTTTACCTCATAACATTTGAAGGTCTGTCACTGTATTTGCTCACAGCACCTCCATTGTGAGGACAGTCCTGGGAACATCCAACCTTTACTACATAATGTATGTGCTGGCAGTGCCATTCATCCCACCCCCTTTCAGAATCAGGTAATGGCCTTGAGTCAGAGGTCTTCCATGTTCTAGGAGGAGGTTTGTGTGTTCATTGACGGTATCGAGGCATCTGGAAGGTTTGCATCGAATCATCCCTGTCCCCCCACCACCCCCAGTATGTACATATGTAGGTGTCCATGTCACCTCTCACACATCCTTTGACACAGGCTACAAATCAGGTAGGTCACCTGACCCTGATCCGTTCCTGTGCCTGATATAGCCATGCATCTCTTTATATCCCTGCCAAAACATTGTTGGCATGGTAACAGCATATTCTTGTGACTGAGGTATGACATACCCATCCTCCCATAGCAGTGTGATGTACAGCCACATGCAAATATCCCCAGTGACCTGCTACAAATAATGAATATGTGCCTGTGTAGTCTCTATGTCCAACATGGCTGCTGTCAGCCTCTGAGACTGCTGTGCACCGCCATTTATCCCAACAGCTGTTAACAATGTGTTGCAATGCCTGTGGTTGAACAAACATCACCTGCCTGTCTCCTAAATCAAGTATTATGTGGGCAACCAGGTGTGGCAACCCCCACCTTGTATGTACATCAGGTATTTGAAAAACAGCCAGGTGCCACATAAACATCCAGGCATTGTCAGTTGCTGTTGTCAATACACATCCCCCACTGCTGTTCCCAAAGATGTCAGGAGAGATTATATAGCCACCTCTCCATCCCTCAATACCCACACCTATGAGCTTGCATGCCCTTGTTCGTCCCCCCCCCCCACCCCACTCACTGATGTTGGCCGGCACCCTCTTTCTCAAACATCCTAACATTGACATTGTGGTGTATACCTGGTTACACACATTTCTGCCCTCCTGTAGCTTACCCCTTGTGTGACACACCACTGGTTAGGTATGCTGTTCCTCCACGTAATGTACAGTGTGTTCATTGCTAGCATCTGCCAGAAGTTTGATACATCATTCATATGCCTACAATGCCATGGGATATGCAAAAACAAACACTGATCCCTAACCTGTTCCCACACAGATATGAGATGCAGACAATGTAATGCAATATACTGTATGCACCATCTTCCCCCCCACCCTAACACATTTTGAGACCACCACAGTGCATAAATATCACCAGATGGGTGACATAAATCACAACTGACAGCTCGTGACAGCACAGCTTGCAGGATGCTGCCTCACTTGCATCATTTTATTTATTTATTTAATGCTTTTATATACCACGCTATTTAAAATCAGTGCGGTTTACATACAACAAAATTGTGCATAACAGTCACCTGCTGAGCATTGTCACCCATGAAGGTCCCCAGAGGCTAAAAGTGTGGGTATTTCATCGGTGCGTTCTCTTAAGTAGCAAGGGGAGTGGTACAAAAGGCGTTGCAATGCCCTCTGGGAGTTGTAGTCCCACAAGCTAACGAAAGAATTAAGTTGTAGTCGAGTAGCAAGGCTTAAGACAGGACTTTTTATTTCCCCTTCCCGGGCGGATTTTCAAAGCAATGGATATAAGAACAAAATGACCATACGGCTGGTACAAAATAAAAGGAACAACTGGAACAAAAATACTGCTTATTGTCAGCTTAACAGTGGAACAGAAAAAGGTAGTTTAAACAGTCCTTTTCACTCAAGGTAAGTTTCCTCACTTCCTTTCCTTAGCAAAACTTCCAGAAACCTCTTCAGCCTAAAGAAGTGATTTCATCAGACAAAGTAAATGTGCAATCCATACAATTCTCAGAAGCAGGCTCCTCATATAAATCACATTGCATTTCTTCACACTCCTCTTCTGAATAAAGTCCTTTTGGATTGCAACTCACGTTATTCTTAAACAGTCTCTCTGTACGTCTGAGAGTGTTCCCCTCCTCCTCACAGCTAGAGTAGAATGAGAAATTACCGCATTCTCTGGAGTTTCTATTTTGAGAGCCACATAACTCTTGGTAAGTGCAGGGAAATTCTTCACTTTCCATGTCTCTTCTATTAGAAGCAATAAGCCTACCTTTACACTCTCTCTGCTCGGAGTTTCTCGGTACAGCAGAGCCTTGCCAAGACGAAAGCGTTATACTGCTTTTCTCTCTCTGTTTTCCCTTGGGCCTGAAACTCCCTTCAGGGTAGAAGCTCTCTCCCTCCTTGTACCTGTTACTTGGTAGGTTGGCTTTCCTAAGCATGGGTCCAGGAATATCCCCTCTGCCCTCTTCCTGGCAAAGTTCACTGGGCTTTTGCTTAGTTGTGCCCTGCTCTCTGAAACAGTTCCTCGGGGCTTCTTCAGCTGCTCTGGTTCTAAAGGGTTTCCAAGTTCCTCCCATCCTCCAGTTCCCAGCTGTTCTCTCCCAGCTACCAACGGTGCTGTCTTTCCCTCGTGGTCTCTCCTGTGGTCTCTTCTGTGGTCTCTCCTCACTAACCTCCGGTAAGTGAATTTTATCTGCGTGTGACTTGGTGTTTGCTTGGGCTCCGCCCCTCCCAGCTGCCCCTCATTATCTAATGAGCTGTGAGCTAGCTTGCTATTTGGGCGTGCTCTCACACCTTGTGATGCCGTTTGTGTATGTTGCCTATAGCAACTCTGGGCCATGTGCTGCACTGAGCTGTCAGTGTCAGATCTGTTTTGCTCAGCTTTACCTATCTCCATAGGCTCTGATTGATCTACCCCGTGACAGCATTTACAGTAAAACAGGAAGATATAACTTGGGCTTCAACTGGGGAAACTATCTACATCTATATATATTTATCTGCAACTATCTGGGGAAACTATCTACATCTATATACATTTATCTGCAACATTTACAAGAGGAGATTGAGACTTACTGATTTCTGGCAGGGTGTGTGGTGGGTGTGGCTGAGATACTGGGTTTGGAGTAGTGTAGGAGAAAGAGGTGGTGTTTTAGTGCTTTTCTAAACTGAGCAAGGTCTGTGATGTATCAAGGTGGTTCTGTACCACATGTATCATAAGTTCACTGGGCTTTTGCTTAGTTGTGCCCTGCTCTCTGAAACAGTTCCTCGGGGCTTCTTCAGCTGCTCTGGTTCTAAAGGGTTTCCAAGTTCCTCCCATCCTCCAGTTCCCAGCTGTTCTCTCCCAGCTACCAACGGTGCTGTATTTCCCTCGTGGTCTCTCCTGTGGTCTCTTCTGTGGTCTCTCCTCACTAACCTCCGGTAAGTGAATTTTATCTGCGTGTGACTTGGTGTTTGCTTGGGCTCCGCCCCCTCCCAGCTGCCCCTCATTATCTAATGAGCTGTGAGCTAGCTTGCTATTTGGGCGTGCTCTCACACACGGGTCAGTGTTATTGTCCTGCTGGATGCTGAATCAATATCACAGTCTCCAATCATTGACAAAATGAATTTGTTTACCATCAGGCAGTGCCCTAGAACTGTTGGCATCCAGTGTTGCATTGAGGTGGCACAGATGTTCAGTCACACATGATAGAACATCGTGCATCAACATGATGCTGCCACCACCCTGTTTCACATTGGAATTCCTGTACCAGGGGCATGTGACATATCTAATCTGCAACACACAGGGCATGTCCCAAAGGAACAATCATTGTGCTGTTTGACCAGTAAACCATGTGTGTGTGGGATCCAGAACATGAGGTGTTGCAAAGTGCACATCTGAAAAATTGAGTCCTAATGTAGGCAATAGTTCTCTCCTGACCTCATTTCCCTAAAAAAGCACTTGGTAGAGTGTAGGGTGTTAAGTGGTCCATTGTAGGTTGAGGACCATTGCAGAACTTTTACTGTGACCTGTTGTCTTTCTGTGCCATTGTCACATAATGTTAACATTAACCTAAAGGTCACTCACCGTCCCATAAATATCATCAACACTTGTGCTTAACAGGGAAATTAAACCAAAAATTATTATTTTTTGTCGGATCGCCTGTCGCGAGGGTGTACAAACACTCTCAAATAACAGACCCTCCTTTTATTCAACTGTATTTTTAAAAAGGTCAGTATAACCTGAATATGCTCAGGACTATAACTAGCCCAAAAGGACCAGCCCGTGCATAAAATAAATGCTAACATGCATCGTCAATTCCATTCAGAAGAACTCTGTAACCAGCAGACTGTTTAAACATGGAAGCGGTAACACTTAGCTGAGCAATGAAGTGATCCAGCAAGTCAAAGGACCGTCACTTCCGAGGGACCCCATAGGCCCACAGACCGATGAAACAGCATAGATTCCCCGGGATGGGGTGTCTTAGACTGGGTCCATGTCCTCGAACGGTTCCAAAGAACTCCACATTTTGCTCGCCAGCCAATCTTCCATAAAAATCAAACAATGGTTGGGTTATGTTGCGACACAAACCGTTGTGTTTCAAGTCCGCAGTGATACTGGCTCTTTTTCAAGCAAACCCAGCCAACTTCCTGTTCCGTACAAACGCAAGATGACATCATCAATGCGCATGGGAACTACTTGATGACGTCCAGAACAACAAATTTAAAGCTCATGTAATCTTCCACCATTCGATCTTCGCATTCATACCAGAAGGAGCAACTGTATGAAGAGTAAAGATCCAATGTTGTTCACGGTGGTGTAATACAGCGCGACGGTCTCCTCCTCTGTGGAGTGGGGGGACCATATCCAAAATCATCCAGCGAAGTTGTTCAAAGCTGTGGGAAGTAGACATGCAATGTTGAACTATAGGAGCAGTTAACGTGTTTGTATTGAGACGCGATCTATGTTCCTGTAAACGTTTACGAACTGATCGTGTGGTCATGCCCACATAAAACAAATTGCAAGGGCATACGATTAAATATACAACATGATCAGATGTACAGTCTGTGGTGTAACGCCGAGTATAGCGAATATGGGTATGGGGGTCTTCCCAAATAGTGCCCTCTATAGTGCTAGAACACATGTCACAGGCTCCACAAGACTGATGGCTCCCCAAAGATGATTCCTCTGTACGGGTAAACGTGGCATGAACCACGCGATCTGCAATGTTGGTTCCTCTCCGATAAGCTAACTGTAAAGGTTTCTGAAAACAAGCGTGTTCCGAGAGGATATGCCAATGTAAACGCAAAACCCGTGCTACACTCGCTGTACAAGGCATGTAAGGGAGTACGCCCACATAAGGTTGTGTATTGACAGTGATTTGTGTCGACCCCTCTACCTGGGCAGGGGGGTCATCCCACCATTCAGGATGATTGTTAAGTGCCCGTTTATAAGCTCGATCAATTAGATTCAGAGGATAGCCACGTCGACGCAAATCACTGTCGATACACAACCTTATGTGGGCGTACTCCCTTACATGCCTTGTACAGCGAGTGTAGCACGGGTTTTGCGTTTACATTGGCATATCCTCTCGGTTTAATTTCCCTGTTAAGCACAAGTGTTGATGATATTTATGGGACGGTGAGTGACCTTTAGGTTAATGATATAGTTTGGGTTCACTTCACAGAGGTTTAATTTTTGGTATTGTCACATAATGGCCAACTTGGCAGCTCTGTGACTCTCTGTGCATGCTTCTCATCTCAGTTATGTGTGTGTGACATATAATGTCCACTATGACACAATGGATGTCATGGTGTCCCCAGGACTGTCCAGGATTTGGGTCATGATTGTAGGATCAATGCAAGATATCCATCTTACCATGGTTTTCGTTGAGTGATCTAGCCTGCCCCTTGCTATTCAATATGTGTGCTCTGTGTCATTGCAGAGTGGGGTCTCCATCAGAGAAGGTATTTATTGACAGGTAACCTGTGTCACATCGTGCAATACATTTTGCACAAAGGCGAGGCCATATCAACTACATTTGTGTTGTCTAGTCTCAGTGTTTGCACCATTCCTCAGGGATTACCAGGCAATACGAGGATGTCATATGCGCACACATGTCTTCTACTGTTACATTCAACATGTATGAGGTATGTCTTTGTCATCGCACATCAGCAAGGTGAACCATATTGTAAGGTCTATCAATATACATCCCCACGAAGTATGCCTCTCATGAAAGGTCGTATGTGCTGCAACAGATCTCAGCAGGCACTGAGGAGATGCAGGCATTTGTAGGGCACTGTTCCTGAGGTCTGGTTGACCCTGTTTGTGGGGTGAACTCTGAAAGGCCACATCTTTTCAAATATTTGTGGGAGCTGCACCACTTCGCTGACCACTGCAGTGGATGAATACCCTTGTAAAGATATTTGTGGATATCACCCTTGTGCCTGGGCCCCAACCTGGCCCCCAGTGGAACCCTGAACACAGCAATGGGTTGCTATGTGCAGTATATTTCACTGCCTTTGTAAAATACTCTAATTCACAAGACAGCAGCATGTTGCAATGTCTAGCTGTTTCCTAATGTTTATGTTTATACTTTTTTATTTTTTGTGAGAAGTATCACTTATTTATTTTTGGAAATGGTTTTTTTTGTACAATATTTAATATAATGCAATATATTTTTTGACAACATATTGTGTCATTTGTGTTGATGTCATAGCCTCCCTGTGTGTGGACATTCATCAACAGGGTGCACAACATGTGTAGAGATGCCTGGGTGCACACAGTGATATGCATGTTTTATATGTGGGTCACTTGGATTGGGATTGTGCCAAAACCAACAGCTGCAGCAGCGTTATGCGCCACAAGCATCCACCGAGTCTGACCCACACATTTGCTTGTTGTCCCTCCTGTGCTACTGGCATACTGGGAAAGGGCATATTGGCAGCACTGTAGGCAGCTCCCACAGAGAGAGTTGGATAATGGTGTTGTCACGATTCTCCTTTCTCCTTTACTGACATTCCCTCGGTGACTGCTATATGAGTGTTTTCTGGGAACCTTAGGCCTACACAATGGATGGGCAGCAAGGGGGGAGATAGTCCAGATGTAAGCAAACGGCATTGTACGTGCTGGCCCCAATACATGTTCACCTCTGTATCTTTTTTTGGCTGATGGGTGACTCATTCAACTGCTGTTCTCTGCTGGGTGTGTCATATAAGTTAGGGAGCCCTGCTGTGTGAGATGTCATGCAGCAAACATACACATATGTGGTAGAGTTGTGGTGTGAAGGTTAGGTGGCTAGTCTGGAACCCATATGATTGCAGTGGAGAATGTTCCTGTGAGCATCATTGTCTGCCTAAATGCATGTATGGTCTTCCATCCTAAAGGCACCTGCTCTTTGGACCCGATCCATCGCGCCTGGCCCCTCAGGCCTTCACTCACCCCTCTTCCGCTTCTTCTGTCCATGTTCAATGCAAGTTTTTTTGCTGGCTTCTTTCCTGCCCCTTTGAAGCATGCAGTGCTCCAGCCTATCCCTTGGAGGCTCTCCTTTGATCCCTCTGTACTGGCTAACTGGCACACAGTATCTAAGCTTTGCTTTCCCTCTAGACTGCTAGAATGCTTAGTCCTTGCTCAGATGTCCTGTCATCTGCTTTCTAACAATGATCTTCATACACGCCAGTCCAGTTTTCTTGAAGGTCACAGTAAGGAGTTTGTTCCTCTTTCCCTGCCTAATGAGTTTCACATTGCACATGATCACGGTGAACTCATTCTAGTTGTGCCCCTCAATCTCCTCCACATTCCATCCTGTGGATCATTGCACTCTGCTTTTTGATCTGTTGGATCTTGTTGTCTCCCTAATCCCGTTAATTTGGTATCGGTTTTTGCTCGCCATATGCTCTTTCTGTGTTTTTTCCAAAGCACATGCCTCTCCGCTCACTGCTTTGGCTTGCAGTGCTCCTCAGGGCTCTCTTCTCTACCCTCTTCTTTTCAGTGTCGTCTGGGACCCTCTCATCTGCTTCTTCAACAATATGTCATCTCTGCATATTATTCTGCACATGATAGTTTTGGTTTGCAAATAATAATTCCATTGTACCCTATCCTGCCATGCTAATTCCCTGTCTGGGCCATATCCACTCCTGCTTGACCTCCAACATTCTTCACCTTAACCAGCCAAAATCATCCAGCACCTGATTGCCTTTGGATATCACCCCCTCCCCCTCTACTGGCCCACACTCTTGCCTCCACATCAGTCCCCTTGGTGTCTTCACTCATGTATCTTGGGGAAATTCTACTTTCCTCTCACTCCTTCATTGAACATATCCCCTCTGTCTCTTGCCACTCCTGTTTTGTCATAAAGTTTAGCTCCACACTATCTGCTCATTCCACTCCCCTGTGGCCCTGACTGTACTCCTTCTGTCTTTTGTCACCTCCAAAATTGTTCACCTCAATGTTGCACTCACCGTTCTTCCTCAGTATCAACCTCACTTTTTGCAACTGTCCCAAAATGCAGCAGCCCGTACCCATACCCACTCCTCTGGTTTTGATCACATCTAACCTGTCCTTGGCTGCCTACAATGGTTACACATCCGGTCTCAAGTCCAGTATAAGATGATTTTGTAATGTGTTCACATGGCTAAGCACACTTCCACTCTCCAATACCTGATTGATCTCCTTCACTTCCATCATTTCCATCATCTGCTCCATTTGGTCCACACACATTGCTTAGCTCTCCCCTCGGGGTCCCAAGCCCAGTTTGGGTGTATGTGAGGCACTGTTCTCCTCTTTCTGGGCCCTGTACTGTGGAGCACTGTGCCCCTCCCTCTCCGCTTTAAACCAGATTTGACACTGCCTTGAGAACGCACCTTTTCCAGTTTGCGTTGTATAATCCTCAACACTCCTCATAACTGGCCAACCATGCATATCTGAGATCTCCAGTTCATCTTGCCAATTCCATCCTGCTGTCCTCTATCTTTTCTCTCCCTCTATCCTTTTTGTTTTTCATCTGTCCTGTCTCAGAAGTGGTGTTCCACCCTTTTTCTCAATGTTCATCACTGCTCAGATGAATGGTCAAAATTTCACCCCATATCAAAAGACGCACTAAAGAACATCATCTCTAATCTCAACACCACAACCTCCTTTCTTGACCCATGCCCAGTAACATGGATAAAAAGTACACTCCCAATACTACTACCATACATCCTCCCTATAGTCAACCTATCATTGCATCAAGGACACCTCCCCTCTACGCTCAAACATGCACAAATCCGTCCAATTCTCAAAAACAACACGCTTGATAAAACATCACCAAAATCATACAGACCCATTTCAAGTATCCCTTTTTTAGCTAAAATAATAGAAAAAGTGGTACAAATTCAGACACAAGAATACTTAGATTCATCCTACCCACTTGATGACCACCAATATGGATTTAGACCTCAACATGGAGTCGAAACACTGCTAACAGTCTTAACTGATGTATTACTCAAAGGAATTGATAATCATAAACAAGCATTCATACTTTTATTTATTGATATTTCCGCAGCATTTGATAGTGTTCACCACACTATAATGCTTAATAACCTGAAACAAATAGGAATAAAAGACACTGTACATAAATGGTTTACCTCTTACTTAAGTAATAGAACACAAAATGTAAGAATTGGTAACCAAACATCAACCATATATAAACAAGAAATTGGTCTCCCACAAGGCTCTGCACTATCAGCCCTTCTATTTAATATTTATATAAAACCTGTCAGTGATATCTTTAAAAAATTCGGTGTATACTATCATCTATACGCAGATGATATTATGATGTACATCCCATTCACGATTCCTAATTTACCAATAAAATTACTATCAGAATGCTTCAATGAAATTACAACATGGCTAAAAGTCCAAAACCTTCACATTAATCATTCAAAAACAGAAGTCCTAATTGTAACAAAAAATCAATCATATATCCCCCCATCCCATATAACATTACAAAGCCATGACATTAAAATAAAAAATGAAATAAGATACCTAGGTGTTATTCTAGATACTCACCTGACGATGAACACTCACATCAGAAACACCATAAAGAAAATATACTTTAAACTTAAAATCCTTAAACAATTACGCCCGCTAGTACACCAACTAGACTTCATTAATATAATCCAAGCTACAATAACACCGCACTTTGATTTTGCCAACCTAATTCTCTTAGGTATATCGAAACAAAACATAAAAAGAATCCAATTAGCACAAAACGCAGCAGCCAGAATTATAATGAAAGTACACTCAATCCAGCACATAACTCCAATATTAGCTTCCAACACTGGTTGCCAATTCAAAGTAGGATAATATATAAAACCACAATAACCACATACAAAGCTTTAAACAACATGGCCCCAATCCCATTAAGCAATCTAATTAGCATGGAATCTCAAAAAACCACGCACAGAAAAGGATACTCAAACAAACTAAATACCCCTAATGATTTCATAAAAGCAAATAAATTAACTAACAAAAGAGCTTTTTCTCATGCTGCCCCCTCTATTTGGAATTCCCTTCCGGAGGACTTACGAACTATAACTGAAATCATGGAACTCCGTAAAAAACTAAAAACCTATTTATTCTCCATGCACTACGGCAACATAGATAACCCCTGGATACACTCAGATAAAGGTTAAAAATATGACAGAGTAATACTTATCCCAAAAATTTAACAGACATTACGCTATTATATAAACTCTACGATCCAACCCTGAGTACCCCCAACATGTACCTGTATATAGTTTTTTGTACATAGTTTAATAAGCCAGTTTTGCTATTTTGCATTAGTTCAAGCTGTTACCCATTACTTTTATTGTTACAAAAATGTTCGATGTAAAACTAAGCTTTTGCTATGTGGAATGTTGTTTTATTGTGAACCGCAACTGAACTCTGGAAGTTGCGGGTTATAAATATATGTTAAATAAATAAATAAATAAATAAATAAATGTTGGCAGTTCCTTATTTGATCAACTGCTTTCATGCTTTGGCCCAGTGCTATATCAGCCTACTTAATAATGATAAAAGATTGAGACTGCATGGACCATTATCTGTCATGGAACATGACCTGGTGATTTATCTACATGTCTGTCCTCTGGGGTGAATATGTGCCTTGCTGACAGACACTGTATCCATGCCTCATCTGTGGTTGTGTCTGTGAACTTTGTCATGTGACCACAGCCAACTTTGGATGTCTGCAAGGTACAGGGTTGCAATGTATCACCCGTCCCATGACACCACCATTTCCCTGCATCAGATACATGTACACCCTGGAATACCACATACCACTCGACCAATAGACAACCTGATACATGTGTGAAGATCTCGAGCAGGTACTTTAGCAGCTTTACGTGCCACACCTTTGGATTGTGGAAGATGAAGTTGGGTAGCAGGATGGATCCAATAATATCTGCGTACATAGCGCACCACTGCTATCTACCCACATTTGCTATAGCCTTGTCTCAGGCAGTCACTGGCATGATGATCTTGTTGGTGTCCACGATCACCATTGCTGCAAAAGTCCATTGTCAATGCAGCTATGGTTTTATGAATGCATGGTCCTTATGATGATGCCTACTTGACAGGCATACAGTGGTCTCTGACCAAAAGGTGCACCACAGCATCCAGATATTTGGACACTAAAAGATATCTGTAAATGAGACGCTCCACATAGATATTGATGAGGCTCATAATACAGAAAACAGAGTGTGGCCTAGGCCACATATGTTGTGGACATACATTCCCATAGTAAAGATGTGTAAATATGTTGGGGCCCTGTGTACACGGAGACTGCCCTAACGTAACCTTTTTTGGGAACATGGATCTGCTGTGGCCTGTGTTGTGGAGGTATGCCATGATTAATTCTACATCGTCTGTGTACACAAATGAACATGTTGTAGATGTAACATGCTCCATTTGCTGTCTCTTGCATTATAGTGTTAAACATTGCTGGCACACTTTGAGGTTAACATGTAAGGGGGTTACCATTTGTGACCTTACCTGTAACATACAATGGCGTACCTTCAAGTATGACAAGACTGTTCACATTGGACTCCACCCATATCAACAGGGAGCCAACTGCATTACTACAGACATCACATTGATGCTTTGATTACTATATACCTACATTTATAGAGGGGTGCACTTATCTGTGTTATCATATGATGATGTTTCAGGGATCAGTGCTATATTTTTTGTCCATGTGTTTGGGACATGTGTCCAATGTTGGCTCACATTATGTGCCCAACTGGTCTGTTGTCAGGTGAGTCCTGCAGTCAGAGGTATCCATAAATGATTCAATATGGTATTGTGGTGCATGCCAGTGTGATGGCCTGGGACCACACTATGCTCCTAGGTGTGCTGTTTCTGATGTGTTTATACTGTTAGATGTGTTGGCGATGGTACTTACCTGTCACCTTCTCTGTGTTGGACTACGTGGATATGTGTGTATTGGCTGATTGAACCATTCTGTGAACTGAATGATCATGGTGTGAAATGCCACCATCACTGATCTTTGATTTGTCCTAACTTGCATAGGTTGCCAATTACATGTCTTTAGTATTGTGCTGATGTGCTGCTACCCTTTACATTGCACAACTTGCCAATTTGTTGTTGTGCTTTTGGGATGTGCGTGCAGTTTCTGGTTGCAATGTTGATGATGATGAGTTAGCATTGCTCAACACACAGTGCAGATGTAGTTGTGATCATACCAGGTGTGTATGTTTGGTAGGTGTTTACGATTGTGGGTAGCTTTTCAGGTGGTCCTCATCATGTATGTTTCGATGCTGGCACTTTGGTACAAGGTTACATCGCAATATAGTATGTCCTACATCATGGTGCTTGGTGGATGACCACATAGTGGGTCATTTTGTGGGTGAATGCTGTGTCACGTATCAATGTGAGGACAAAGTATTGGTTATCATTGATGGGATGACTGTTGACAGTGTCTGTCTGCCATGAAATGGTGAAGCATATATACTCATATCAATGACCTAGTACATCATCAGATTTGTTGTGATTTGTTCAGATGGAGCATGCAGTTCCCATAGACCATGTAATCATTTGAGGGTGTGGTGTGGGTGCATGTATCACCCATGACCATGTACACATCATGTACCATGTGTTTGTGAATCTGTGCAACAACCATATTGTGAGCATGCATATCTGAAGAGCTTGTTTTCTGACCTCTGATGTCCGACAATGCAAGGTGATGTAAAACAATGGACTGCAGATGTAGGTAACACAATGGGCACATTGTGGAGGTTACAACATACCACACCTATATTGTTCAGACAGTCACATACATATGTCTGGTGCCACCGAGGTCCCACCTAAACATTCCATATCTATCCTGCCATTCACATATAGGCCCCGTGCACAGTGATAACCTCACATCTGCAGCAAGGAACAGAACAGGGAGCATTTCCATGGATAAATATGTTCTGGGCACATCCAGAAACTGCTCATGTACATACATGCAGACCTACACATCACTATCCCAAAATGTGGAACATGGTTTGGAGCTGTAAAACTGTGGTGTTGTCCTCTGCACAGCATGTGAGACAGCTGAATGGATGTGGCACATATATTATGTACCTGTGTGTCTGCTGTCTTGCACAGCACATGTAGTAGTTGCACAGGTCCAACAGCAAAGGGTGGGGAATGTGTGGGAGTCTGGAAGGGGGTTTGGGCCCCTAATGTGATGACAGGGGCAGCAAAAATGTGGATCATACCTACAAGAGCACAGCCATGGGTCACAACAGGTCCACTGTTGTGAAATGTCACCTGTGGATCTAGATCACGGACACATGCCATCATGGTATAACAGCTGAAGGTGACAGGGGAGGTGCAGCATGTTGGCAAGGGTACATGTTGTTGACCATAGGTGATATGTTGCATGGGTGAGTGTGTGTCTGGGTATCATGTTACACAGGGGGATAGGGTGTGACAAGTACAGACACATTGCACCACTGGTGAATGAAGCATGGATGGTGCATTCATGTAATGGCCTGCAGTCTTGTATATCTAGTGTGGCACATCATAGGGTGGTGATGGTTTAGTACCCATGATAAGGGCGCATCCCTAGCACAAACAGTCCTCCTGCCCATGCTGACAACATATGGCACATTTGTCATGGCATGTACCATGGGCTGCTTGGTTTCAGTCAACATAAATGTGTATACACTTGTTTTGATATACATTACCAGTATGGCCATCCAACTCTGTCCATATCCTAGGTGTATGTATTGTGTTGGCAGAAATGGTCTGCAGCAACAGCAGCAGCCTCCTACACCAAATGAGGGCTGTGCCTGAGGCCTGTATGCCATGTGATTATAAAGTATGGCAAGTTGGACCTGAGCTGTATCATCACATCCCAAGGGAGTATTGTACTCATGTGCCATCTGTGTGGTTCCTCACACGTAGTCTGTATGTACATGATATGTGGATCACAGGTTCTGTTCCCCAGTGAGGATCATGTGATCTGTATCTCCACTTTTGCTTGCCCACCAGGAAGCAAACAGCACACTGCCACGCAGATAAGCGTAGAAAACAGTACAAAGACGTAGTCAGTATTTGGAACACACAACTTTTATTGGTCCTTATGTAAAAAAAGGGGGCCGAACCCAACACAGGCTGTGTTTCGTATGATACTTCTTCAGGGGTGAGGCACACCAAAAGCTATAAAAACATCATAATAATACATTAAAAATTACATATAAATAATTAAAAATTAAAACAATATTAAAAACATTGATAAGAGAATGAATAAGATATGTGAACTGCAAATTGAACACAAAATAATAATGTAAAACTAAATTACAAACTAATAAACTACTTTTTAGAAAACTCTGTATAATACCACATGATAAAAGGATAATAATAATAAATGTATGAATAAAAACAATGAAACAACACAATAAAAAATATTCAAAATGACAAACAGAAAGTAATGTTAAATCATAAACGCTGTATGACACAATTGTGTGTGTGATCTAAGAACATGTAGATTATGAACAACATAAAATAATAAAAACTGAAACAGTTGTAAAAATGAATGAATAATAATTATAATAAACCATATATGAGTAATATCCTAATATATCCATAAATACCAAAAAGGGAGAAATCCAAAGGATGGGGATTAAAATAAATAATTAAAAGTGAAACTATGAAAAAATAAAAAAAATAAAAAATATATATAAAAAATAATAACTTATAACATAAGAGAGCAGGAGTGAATGAGAAACAGTAACCTGAGGACCGTAGAGATAACTGCCAACTGATAAATGAGGTTACTAGGACCCTAAGTAATATTCCATTCCCTGTAAAATCCAATTACACTTAATTAGGATTAAACCATGAAGAGGTCCAATAGGACATACCCGATTTGAAAAACAAACATTGAATTCAGCTATCTGTTTATAATATGGATTTTAATGCAACAAATCCAACTGCTGATTCATAAAGCCTGATTCAACAATTACTTTACCGAGGAGATTCTAAAACATACTCAAAGGGATGTATGTATTATACATACTGCATATGTGTTGAATTGACTGTTATATATCAACCCTATAGTCAATGAAAATGTAACTATCACGACGTATCCCATGCTGGCGAAAACGCTCAAAGGTGTCTATATAGTATTGCTGCATTCGTAATAAATTTGACTATTATGTATCTTCCAACTCTGAAACCAATGGTAGAGCAGCGGACAAAGCGCACCGCCCCAGGCAGACAAACCATAATGTGTCAGGACTAGTAAGGGGTATGTTTACTAAACGGTGCTAATGGCGCAGCGGCGGTATTATCATGCGATAAGTGGCATTATCACGCGATAATGGTGCTTTATTGCACGGTAACGTCACTTATTGCGCGATAATGCGCCTGTGGCGTTAAGGCACCCTAACGCCGTGAAATCTGGCTCTAAAGGGCGGAGGAAGGCTTCCCAGAGGGCGGAGAGAAGGGGTCAATGGGTGGAGAGTGGGAGGAGAGAGGCTCCAGGCACACTAACGCTGTGGAATCCGGGTCCGAACACTGTGAAACCCTTGCGTTAAGGCACATTTGCAGGAAAGAGAAACCATTTACGTCAGCAATGTACAGCAAACCCAGGGAAACCAATAAAATGTGATAGTTGTGATACATATGCATGGAACAAAAAGGCAAATAAACATAGAAAATGACCGGAACTAAATTTAAAAACCCCATAACCAAGCTGGCCAATAGTGATATTAATGAGAAACATAAAGAAACACTACTGAGAAAGCTGAAAAAAAAAAGAAATCATGTTTGGAAGGGTCTATGCTCTGTCCCCCTACAAGGTGAATGATCCCACATTGAAATAATGCTGATCAGGGTTTTCCCTTTATATTGGGCAGGTTTCTTATGGCATGCACATGTGCCGCAACAGCAGGGTGGGCATGTAGGAAAGGGCAACTGTACAGATGCTGGAAATGGGATACAGAGGGCTGCAGGCGGCACATGCTGTGGTGCAGCTGGGGCACAGTGCGGACTAGGCAGATGCCAAGGTGGCACATAGGAATGCTGAAATTGTAAAGCAGCAAGACAGCAACTGTTGAGGGTCCAACATGGGCATGAGTGTGTGTCCCACAGTGTCACAGGGAAAATTACCCAGCAGGTACCCTCAAGGGCACATAACATTGGCAGGCAGTGCTGTGGGGGAAGCGTGCATGTCCATGTAGGCACCCCTACCCGAGAACCCACACCATAGGCAGCTGCCTACTGGCGTACTGGATGGCTTGGGACTGTGCACCACCAGGACCACTGGCATAATGGCATGGCAGCATGGTGGCGGAGGGGTGCTGGTGGCAGAGGGGGCAGTGGCATCTGCCCACAGCAGACCATGGACTAGCCCCGTTTAGGTGGGTGCCATGCACTGCAACAGACAGGGTCCGTCTGACGAACAGTCATGGTATCCCCAGGGAATGCACTGTCCCTGTGGCAACAGTGTGGTGCAGTACATACAGCCAGTGTGTTCATGAGCAGGTCACAAGTTTAAGTCCCAGCTGTGGCTCCTGCCAACCCAGTCCCCATATTTTACCCAGTACTAAACCGTGGTAATAAAGACGGACCCTTTATTGCAGATAACATAAACATGCCTGAAATGCCTATATTTTACCCTACAGAGCACAGACACCATAAACATGTGCAATCCCTACAGCAGAGTTTCCCAACTCCAGTCCTGGAGGGCCAAACACCATTCAGGTGTCATGCTTTCTCTAATAAATATGCCTGTGCTGCATTTGTATGCACCGCCCCCATGGTATGCAAATGTATGTCATGCATATTCATTAGGGACAGCATGAAAACCCGAACAGTGTTTGGCCCACCAGGACCGGAGTTGGGAACCTCTGCCCTAGAGCAGTGGCCAACAGGGGCATAAACATGTGCAATGTTCGTTACAAGAACACCTGTGAATGAGGATACTTTTCCAACAACGATATCAATCAATAATACAACTATACCTGTTAAAAAAGAAGTAAAATATCTGGGTGTAATAATAGATCATACCTCACCATGATACCACACATAAAGCAAACAGTAAGAACCATATTTCATAAACTCAAAACCATACAACACCTAAGGCCCCTCCTGGACACACATGACTTTAGATCGGTTGTTAACACACTTATCACACCCCACTTTGATTATTGCAACAGTCTCCTAATTGGCTTACCACAGAAAAACACATACCCATTACAAAGAGCACAGAACATCTGTGCAAAAGTAATTACTAAAGCTCATCTAACAGACCATGTGACCCCAATACTCCTAGAACTACATTGGCTCCCTATAAATAGCTGTATTAGATACAAAATTCTCCTAACAACGTTCAAGCTCCTAAATGACATCGCCCCATCACATCTTTCAACACTACTACAAACACCATCTAAATCAAGAGCTCGCAGACAAAATGCAGCCCACTCACTTGATATGCCAAAATCATTCACGAAGACTAAAAAATCCTCAAGTGACAGAGCATTCACGTTCACTGCCCCCATGCTCTGGAATGAACTCCCACTAGACCTCCGCACCATAAAAGACCTTTCCCAATTTCGAAAGGAACTCAAAATCTACTTATTCTCGGAACATTTCCAAATCCCCTACCCCCCCAAACCATGTCCCACAACATCCACAGACACACCAATGCAGAACTCCCAAAACCACAACTAGATAACCCCACACAGTCCCCCACACACCGCCTCACACACACAAAAAAAAATTATGATAAAAAAAATGGAAATAAATTCCACCACCTACACATGGCACACGAGTATTCTGTAAAACAATAAAGAACCACCTGTAAATACCTTATGTAAATAGTTCAGACAGTCTTCCACACCTGTCATCATTTGTAAAAAAGTTAGAAAGTTTATCTACTCTATATATTGTATACATTGTTCCATGTAAAAAAGTTAAAAAGTTAGAAAGTTTTTTCTGTTCAATGTAACGTATACAGCAGTATACATAAGTTGTTGAATTTGTTCCATGTAAACCGCCCCTGATCTCTGGAAGGGGCGGTATAGAAGAAATAAATAAATAAATAAATAAATAAACACCCACACCCACAGGCTCCACTATCCAAAGCCTCATGGAGAGTCAGGCTATTGGGCCCTGCATGCAGCAGCATCTCCCAATACTAGCACTTGCATACCTTAGCAATGCCGCCCTAAACCTGGGAATACGTTACACAAATATCAAAAGGTTGCTATGATTAATGGCAGATAGCAATTCCTAAGTTAATCACAATTTGCTGATTGAGCTGCATCACAGCAACCTTTCTGATATCTGTGGAGTGTGTTTCAGTTCTGGTTTCTGACAGTGTTTATCACCCCGGGGAGTGACCCCAACAGTATTGTGTACCATAGCCATGCCTGCACTGTGCTCAGGACTGGTGTGTTGGCCAGGGCTGCCAAAAGCCTCTATATTTGCACAATGCTGGCATAGGTGTGGGAGTGTGTGTCTGTCTATCCAGTGTGTGGTGGCTGCCAACACCTTACTCAGCCCACACTGCTTGCACTGTTTCCAGTGTTAGCCTGCCAATGTACATAATGAGGAGCAAGGTACTGTGGGTATAGCCCGGACCTGGTGGCCTGGGCAGGATGCATCTGCACAGGGCATAGGGCAATGGCTGGGACACTGTAGTGCCCAGCCACCCCCTGCATGGACAGGGTGGCCACAGCATGTCCTGCTGGGAGGTCACTCTCACCCTGACTGAGCAGTGACCACGGCATGGCTAGGTTCCCCCATAGTGTTATATAGTATTTCTTTCAAGTGATATTTGTGGGTTCTTTTTTCTGGGGCCCAATCACTGACTTATCTGCTTGGTGGTTGTGCTCACATCCCCTCCAGGAACATGCACTATGGACTAGCTAACAGACTGGCTGCAGTTAGTATGGGTATGGCTGGAACACCTTGCAGGGTGCAGTGGCTGGAGACTCACTGTGCTTGCTGCTGGAGAATGTCAGATAGTGGTGGGGGGGCAGCTGAGCATTTCCAGGCCTACTGTCTGTCTGCCATTGCTGTGTGGATGTGCATAGATCTTCATTGGCTGCCCTGTAGGGTGTCTGTTCCCCATCAGGACTGGGGTTGAGGTCCCCTCTACTGCCACCATTGCAGGGATGTAGAATGTTGATCTGTTGGTGGGAGATCCTGTCCCCCACCCTGAGCCCCAGAGGGCGGGTTGAGTGGTGCTACATAATCCGCCTATGGGTCCACCCCCCCCCTCCTCCTCCCTCCTCCTCCTCTTCACCTAACTCATGTGACCACGGCACCCACACAGGATATGCACTGTTCTGGGTGCATCATAGTCCACAAGGGCTAGATGTGACTGGGAAATACTGATGGACACAGGTGTATCCTAGGTGTGTCTGTAAGGACTACTTATCACACACTGGCACTGATGGTGACCTGCAGCATAGCCTATCTCAGCTAAGGTAGGTGCTACGGACCTGGTGCTGGGTGCCCCCTCTCACCCTCAGGGTGAGCACAGTACCCTCACAATGTGACGGTCTGTAGATACTCTGTGCCAGTTACACACATGGTCAGTTCCCCCTACCAGGCCGAGGTGCTGTGGGGGTGCATACCCCATCTTGTGATCATCTGTAGACTGCTGATCTGCATGTGCATTGCATCATGGTACCCTTGGTGCTAATTTATCCTGGTAGCCACACCAGACAGTGTGTCTGGTGACCTGCACTGGTTGAGTAGCTAGCCATAGGTTAATTACAACCAATATTGTTGCAGGACAATGGTGAATATACTGACCGCAGTGGGAGAGATCATGGCTTCAATACCTCAGTGGGCCTGTATATTGATGTATAAGGATGTATAGGATATAGTGTATTATCATCACATCAGAGCGTGTTACCAGATGACAATATGTCTAAAAGTGTGGCCAGTTGCATGCAGTGGTTATGTTGGAAGAGTGGCTGCAGGTTGCTAGATCAGCTGTTGATCTGTATACAAAGTGCGTCCGTCAGCATAACTGTCATAGGATATGGCTGTCTATGCATGTAGCAGTCTGACACAGATCTGAAATCCGTGTGCACATCCCAAAACACCTGCAACTCAGTTGGACAAACCAAGGTACCCTGTAAAGTGCCCTAGCTGTGTCCGTACACTAGCCTGGTAAGCAGAGTAGAAAGTGTATGTAGATGACCTGGTGTAACTGTTTAGCCAGCTATTGCTATGTGAAAAGGCATAGCACACTGGTTAATACAATGCCCTCACAGCCAGTGGTGATGGGTTCAAGACCCCCATGTGCCAACATCGGGATAAATGCATAATAAACCTATTGTGTTAAGAAAAGTCAGACACATTACTGCAATGTGTGTCTGCAGCATAGATCTTTATATATATATATACTGATTGTGCCACCATTTCCTATGTACCAGCCGTGGTACAGGCACGTTGCTAGCAAGCCATAATGATGCACGGCGGAGCTGCTGCGCATGTTGAGGCATGCCGGCGCATATGCGGCGTGAGTGTGTGAGCAAGGCATTGCTGGAAATGGCAATTAGTTCAAGAAAGTCAGCGTTTACAAGCAGGGAGCTACGCCACCTTGCAGGACTGATCTGCACTAGGCAGAGGAAGCTTTTTCCTGGCTCCTCGAAGCGGCAGGACCTGGGGCATGTCCGGAGGGCCTGGGACCGCGTCACCAGGCACTATAATCATCTTGCAGACTACCCACGTGAGGTAAGTGTATGGGGACAGGTCAGTATATCCATATACATATCCAGTGTTGATTGTAGCTGTGTATGCTGCTGTGTGTAGGCATTCTATCTCATTTATGTTTATTAGTTAAACCCACGTGATATACCGCCTATGTATCACATCAAAGTGGTTTGCCCTATCCCCAGGAGGCTAAGGACCTGATCACAGAGTTCCAGATGTCAGCTTGGTGTTATGGCAGCTGCTGCTGTTGATGTGTTAGAATACACCCTAACCCAAGGAGCCCCTAGATCTGCCTAAAGAGGTCTTGTAAACATCAGGCTGATATGGTAGGTTCTGCAGTTGCAGGGTCACACATCTGCCCTACCCCTAGGGCTCCTAAGACCTGATCCAAATGGTCTGTCATTCACCCTGGTGATATGGTCTATGCTACTGTTGCTATGTTATGATCCACCCTACCCCCAGGAGTCCTGAGACCCCATCAAAGTGGGCTGTCAATCACCCTGGTGGTATGGTTGTGTGTGCATTTGCAGGTTAAAACATTTGCCCTACCCCCAGGAGTCCTGAGACCCCATCAGTGGGCTGTCAGTCACCCTGGTGGTATGGTCTATGCTGCTGTTGCTGTGTTATAATCCACCCTACCCCCAGGAGTCCTGAGACCTGCTCAAAGTGGTCTGTCAGTCACCCTGATGGTATGGTTTATGCTGCTGTTGATTTGTTATAATTTACCCTACCCCCCCAGGAGTCCTGAGACCTGCTGAAAGTGTTCTGTCAGTCACCCTGGTGATATGGTGTATGTTGCTGATGAAGTGTGCTAAGGCACCCTATCCCCAGGAGGCCTGAGATCTAATTGCAAAGGTGGGTATGGCATCTAGATATTGTGGTAGGATATGCCGGGTTTGGACACACATTTGCCCTATTCCCCGGAGGCCCAGACCTTATTACACATGTCTGTTATGGATCCTGATGTTATGGTAGGTGAAAGTGTGGATGTGCTGTAAACCTTCCCACCCCCAGGAGCCCTGAGACCTGATTACGAAGGTCTGAAACAAACCCATATATCATTGAAGTGTACGCAGTTTCTGGTCACACATCTGCCCACTCCCCAGGAGCCCCGTACCTGATTGCAGAGGAACATTATAGATGCTAGTGTAAGGGTACATGCACCTGTTGGGGTTGCACTGCTCTGCCATAACCCCAGACAGAAGCACAGATGTTAATAGGCCAGCTAGGTGTGTTGGGCCATGCTCCTGTTGTAGTCAGCCACAACTGCCCTAATCACAGGAGGCCCTAGTCATGACCATAGAGGTATAGTATAAAGCCAAGTGCCATGGTATTGGCGCCTGGCAAGGTGCACAGGGCCACCCACCTTCCGCTCTATGTTAGAACACATCACCCATGCATGGTAGGATAGCATGGTGCCATGGCGGGTGTGTCGGCTGATGTGTGTAGGTCAGGCAAACACACATGTGTTTGCCAGACCACACAGGGGGTTATGGAGGACCTCCCCTAAACACCAGCATGGCCAAACCACACATGGCATGGGGCTGCCATGTCATGCTAGGAACAGGGTATAGTGTGTCCAGGATGTTACGCACAGTACACATATGTGTCACTGCACACATGGCAAGACCCACAGCCACACATGCAGGTGGCACTGGCAACCGTTAGTAGAGGACACACTGACCAGAGGAGCAGGAGCAGCAAGATGCTGCGCACAGAAATGTGTGATATGTGTTGGCCACCCACCAGAGATATATGGTCATTAATGCACCCTCCCATTGCTTTCCCCCCCTAGGTAGAGGACCTACGGAAAAAGGGTTGCGGCTGCACTGCCCGGAGGTCCTTGCCCGCCTACAGAGGAGGGCAATGTCAGAACGTGGAGGTGAGTGTTGTGGCCTCTGCAGCTCAGTAAAAAATGTCACAGTGGCCCACCAGCCTGTGCGCAGCCAAACTATGTACATGTGGTATGTGACTCACATAATAGTGTACTAATGACTGTCATCCCCCACAGAGGATACTCCTGCTGGCGAGGCCCCCTCCATATCAGGGCACACATCAACAGGCCCCACTGCCCAACGCTGAACAGAGGAGGAGGAGGAGGAGGAGGGGGCAGAGGAGGAGGAGGAGGCGGAGGAGGAGGAGGTGGCAGAGGAGGAGGCAGCAGAGGCGGCGGAGGCGGAAGAGAACGATGGGGAAATGGAGGGGGTGGAGGGTGGGGTGGGAGGGGAGGATGAGAGTGTGTCTGTATTTTTGGGGGGTGAGAAGAAGGAGGAGGGGAGCGTGGAGGGTGGCGAGGGTGGGTGGGAGGTGCTCGGGGGGAGGAGGAGGGGGGAGGGTGGGAGGGAACACAGGACAGCACAGGGCACTGTGGGTCCCTGTCAGCTGCCGCATGTGTGTGGCAATGGTGCCTGTCTGGGTGTAGCTATGCCACCCATTGCTACAGACAGGGCCCACGCACATGCCACCACACAGACACCTGGCACCATGTGTGTATGTGGTGGCAGGTGTGTACAGGACCTGTATGTGGCAATGGACAGCGTGATGCAATGCCTGCGGGCCCAGGACCGCACCATCCTGTGGCTGGCAGGTTCCATTCAGTGGATGGCTGCCGAGATGCAGGGGTACTGCATCTCGACAGCCATCCACTGATGGGCGTCCCAGGAGTGTGTGATGGCCCTTGTGGCGCCCACACATGTGCCCTGTGCTGTCCTGTCTTCTGGGACCCAACATTTATTTAATTATGTTATGTTTTAGTTATTGATTGCTTTTATATACCGCGCTCTCTAAAATCAGTGCAGTTTACAGATAACAGTTTTGTGCAGAACAAGGGAAATGTTATGCACTTACATTGAACGGGTGATACAATTTGTTTCTCAACTGGGGAAACTATCTACAGCCATCTAAAACTATCTACAATATAAACTCAAGATGACTGTCTAACAAGAGTTGTCTGTAACTTACAATTGGCAAATGTGGGCATTGGTATATAATACCCTTTGTAAATAGGTTTAAAATACAGTTTTGTTACTACATCACAATGGTCATGTGTCTCCCTGACAGACAGATTGTGGACGTAAGCATGGGACATGTGTGCAGATCACTATGTGTATGCATGATAAACATGGGTATCATACATGGACCGTCTCCACACACAGTTGTGGGGGCTGCCCATGTTTATTTATTTATTTAACACTTATTTCTATACCGCTCTTTCCCAAGTATCAAGTGCGGTTTACAAAGAACAGTAAACTATATGGTATATGGAAGCACATACTTAGTCGTATTACATAGAACAGGTAGAACTATTTACAAGTAACAATATAACATTTGAACGGTAAAAAGTTAGAACGTATTTACATTATGGGTACGCATCTGAGTCCCATGTTGTCCCTGTGATGTGCAAATGTGGAGCATGTCCCAAAATCTTTGGTCACGTGCATGCTGTGTGCAATGTGTGGGAACCATATCTGATGCACCATGCTTGTGTGCCAATAGGGGAAAAGGCTAGCAGCAGGTTTGTGGCATGGAGGTTAAGATGGAATGCTGTACCCAGGAGCTGTACAGGGGGATAGCTGTTGAGGGCGACATAGGTCAATGCATGTCACAAGGATGAGCGGTGGGGGACTACAAGCGCTAGTGAAGAGTGATCAGCTGACTGAAGCAAGCCACCTTTGTCTGCCTGTGCCGCATGCAAGCCTATGTGGGAAGACAGCCATGTAGGCCCTGGTGTGGGCAGAGAGAATGGTCACACATGTGTGTCCAATGATGGAGAGTATATGGGGTGGGAGAGGGTGGCAGATCCCTATACCAGACATGTACCACCGTGAACATCTTCCTGGGCAACGGGAGAGGACAGGTATACCCACACGCATAGGTAGTGGGGTGGTGACCTGCCTCAGTCCATGGCACACAGGGCATGGTATGACCTATGCATGCTGATAGGTGGCAGTACAGACACCCCACCCCTGAGGGGCATGGGTAAGGCACATGTGGGCAGGGAGACAGGAGGTGCAGGGTATGTAGGGGGCCACAGTGCCACACATTGGAAACAAACACATAGGATGTAATAGTTTAAGATGGTTTATTTTTATTCCTCACATCCTCCGTGGCCGGCCACGGCGACCACGGCCCAACCCACCCCTCTGTTGCAGGGCTGCTGGTGCAGCCTCTGGTGTCGGTGCTGGCTGCTGTATCCGTGCTGTAATGGCCTCCTGGGCATCCGCAATACGGAGGAGCGCCCCTGCTATAATGTCTGCTGTTGTCTGCAGCTGTTGGATCCCCTGGTTAGTGGCCAACAGATCATGGTGAATGGCCAACAGAGCCTGACGAGTGCCTGTGGGTGAGACACAAGGTGATATGTGAGATACCTTTTTCAAACCCAACCGTCACACATGCACATGTCAGGCATATCCCACCAGATCAGTCTGCAGAACAATCATGCATGCCACAACTAGCAACGCATGACCATGTTTAGATCTGTGTGTCCCATGAGCCATTCTCATGCCTGGAAGGGATCTTGATGAAGGGTCATGAGAATCACAGATCTCACACATGGCACAGTGTCTCAGTTTAATCTGTCAATGCTTGATCTGTACACTGGTCATCTGAGATAGGTCAGATGACGTGAGGGGTCATGGCACACACATACATATATCTGGGGGGCCCTCTTTTCTATAATGCTGGCGCACAGTGCATTTTATGTTGACAAACTATGCTGCATAACAATACCCATGGAGAGGTGTCTGTCAAGTAGGGTGCCTGGGTGACCTGGGATCAGTGGTTTCCTCTGTGCACTTACTTGGGGTATATGGCCGTGCACAGTGTGCATGTGTCTGAGCCCCTCACACATGTTGACACCTGACAAGCCATGCTACAGGAGGTTGAAACGCACAAGGCACAGAACACCCCCCCCAACATAAGAATCACTATGCTATGTGGGCAACATGCAGTCTCCTTGTGGATGTTCCGACAAACACCATGGGGATTGTTGTGTATGCTGTTACCCACCTTCGGCATCGTGCCATGCTGAGGCACTGTGGGCCCGTAGCTCCACCAGGATTGTAGCCATGCTTGTGGGAGGGGTGGCTGAGGTCCCTGGCGCCTGCATGGGGTGGTGGTTCCCCTCAATCTCAGAACCCTCTTGAGCCTGTGTGTGGCTGCCAGTGGCCCCCACTGTGGCGGTGACGTCTGGGGGCATGTCCTCTGCCTCGGCCAACACATGGGTTCCTGGTGTGCATTCACCATCGCTGGTGGTGCCCCCAGACATTGTGGCCTCTGGCTCCTCCACATCCTGAGGCCCTGCCACATCCTCCTCCTCAGGTGCCTCCATGGTCGTGTAGTCCCCTGGGTTGTGGAAAAGCATACACAGCACAGATAAGTTTGCACAGTGCACCTATGTACACCTGTGTAGTACATCCACCCCACAATCAATGTGTTGTACGCCTGTGCCTGCTGTTGTTGTGCATAAAATAGGGACAGCACAGGTGCCTACAGTGTGCTGTGCCTGGCAGGGGGTGGGGTGTAGTAGGCTCATTCCCTGTTGTAGCTGTGGCACATGGGATGCGGTGTGTGGGGGATGGTGTGTTGAGTGCCATGCCCCCTATCTGCTGTATCAGATATGGACTGTCCACCTGACCTTGTCTGTGGCCTCATCAATACAGGTGGCCACAGACAAGGTCAGGGACAGGGAGTTCTGAGTGGGATTGTGTGCTGTCATTGTGTGTGTGAGCGAAGTGCTTGCATTGCCCTGAGTGGCATACACGATAGGGGTTGCAGGATGTGTCCATGTCAGCCAGACATGTGTGGGGACCCTCTGCTTTGCCAGACAATGTGCAGTGTGGGTGGACAGCTATCACATACTCCAGGGGTGTGTTGGGGTGTCTGGGGGGATGGGTGGAGCACTGCTGGGTATGGGGTTGCACAGTATGCGGGGGTATGGGAATGTGTGTGTGACACTGCGGGACGTGTATATGGGCTGATCCCATGTGTTGTGGGGGTTGTGCTATGTGCATTTTGTATGGGTGTGGTGATGTACCGTCCAAGGTCTGGTGAGGGAGGGTGGGGTATCCCCACGTAATGTGGGCCCCGACAGAGTGTTAGGTGTGTGACATGTGTCATGTTTCTGGTGCCGTTTCCTTGTGTCCACGTCATCATCCCCATGTGTTAGGCCCTTCCCTGTCAGTGTTCTGGGACATGTCCCTGGATAGGTAGGTGCATACAGACATCATATGTGTTTTGGTGGGGTGTGTGGGTACCCACAGGCCACTGTGTCCTGGGCTAGTTGTATGTCCCTCTTGTATGTCTCCCCCTGTCTCACTGTGTTTGGGGACTGGCTGCAGATGTGTGATGACTGGCTGTGACCTATATGCCAGATACTATATTAGCAAGTAGACCTCAGGGGGACAGACACCGCAGGCAGCTAATGAAGTACACAACCCCAAATGGGGAGGGCACAGACATTAATTAAACATAAGCCCTCATAATCCATATGTGAGGATGGAATGCTAGACCATTCTGGGTATGGTTACTCCAGTGGTAGAGGCATCTGACCTCAGTTAGTCCCCCAACCACCCATCCTTAGGAGGAAGAGTACTTAGAAGGACAGACCAGCCCTGTTATCGCATGAACTCTGCATACATCAGTGGCCAAAATTACCTATATGAAAGGTCCCAAGGGTCCAGCATCACAGCCAGACTTCATAGCACTAGAGAGCAACAATGTAGAGGTGATACCAGGGGGTTATCTGCATACTGTCCAATGATATCCCAATGTGGCTCGTTACTGTTACAGTGCTGCTCAGGTATGCTGTGCGTCTCGTTGATTACAGTGGGATATCATTAGCCACTCCTCAGATAGGTCCTTTAAATCACTGTTACATTGATGATCTGTGGTGCTGTAAACTGTTGCTATGCAGCTTAGCCCTTTGGGCTTTGCTTGTCTGTTGCCTGGACCATGGATATATGCAGTGTAGAACCAGATATGGGTCTGGTCTGCCACGCCCCCTGCTTCACCATTGCTTTGGGAACCTCAAATACGCTCAGGACTGTGTCCAACATGCACACAGGTCCAGGTACCTGTCACACACACCCTGTACCTACCCTGCCATGTGCTGCTGTGTCATCACCCCACAGTTGCCTGTGTTGGGGCACGCATGCTCTCAGGACATGCTCCCCCACCATTCCCCTCCATGTGCCACATGTGCTTGGGCGTGCCCTGTACATGTGCTGCATATCTACAACTACTACTCCTACTACACCTACTGAGCATTTTAATGGGCACTACCAAGCGCATGCATCACTGTGAGAGTGATCACACAAACAGACAATCCATGCTCAGTGGAGCTTACAATCTAATTAGACATAGCACTAACAGGTGTGGAAAGAGGTTTGGAGCAGGAGCAAAGAGACAGGAACAGAGGAGACAGGACAAAGGATGGTGGTAGGAACACTTGTGAGAGGCTTACAGAAACATGCAATTTAAAAGGGATGGAATGGCGAACAGCACACTCATGAGCCAAAGGCAGAGGCAAAGATATGAGCTATGAACCCAAGTGTGAGGAGGAACAAAGAAGATGCCTGAGACCTAGACAAGGGGAGTTTATTTCAAGTGTAAGGAGCAGAAAGGTGCAAGGGGCATACCTACCTGCCTGTGGATGGGCAGTGTCCAGTGTTTCTGGCAGTCCAAGCAAGTAGATGGGCCCAAGACGGTCTGCAAGCTCCTGCTCTAGTTGTGTGAGTGTTGGGGCAAAGGGGCCACCCCCACCGGTGCCCATAGCATGTTGCCTCTCAGCCACCATGTGTGCACGCACACCACACTATATCGTTGAATCTTTTTCTCAGGCTGTCCAGGTCCCTGGTTGGTCCCCCTGCCTGGGCTATGGCCTCCTGCACCTCCTCCCACACGTGTGTACGTGCTGCCACAGTGGTGCTGTTGCTCTGCCAGCCATAGAGCACCTCATAGTGCTCCAACACACTGGCCAGCAGGATGTGGTTTTCCTGCTGGCTGAATCTCACAGCCCTCCTTCGTTCCTCAGCTGGCACTGGTATACGCCTTCTCTTGGCACTGGGTGGCCCCTGTGTGGGCTGGGACACACCCGATGGGCCTGCAGCCACCACCAAATGCCCAACACTCCCTGCTGTCTCTGGGTCCTGCTGAACAGGTGCCCCCCTCCTCCCCTCCTGCCATGTCCTGCTGCTCCCTCTCCCTGCCCTCTGTGCCCTCTCCCTCCCTGTCACACATCCCAGCTCTTCTGCTATACCTCACACCTGCTCCTCGTCCCACCTCCTCTGCCTGCTGCCTGCTCCTCAACTCTGATGCTGTATCTCTAGACTGCTCTTTGCCTCTCCTCCTTTCTCTCTCACACCTGCTTTGCCTGTTGTGTTTTGCCCATGTGTGTGACATGGAGCACAAGATACGCTCATCTGTTTGGTATGACACAAGCATACAGCCATGCGTGTGGAACAGGGGGAACACTGGAGAGGTCCTCTTGTCCATGTCCACCTAGCCTCCACTTGGACATGACACAGTATTTGCCACGACACCACTTTACTACACACCAGCATCTTGGATTGCTGTTTGCAATCACCAAGGGTGTTACAGTGCATGTGTGGCATCACTGTATCATGTTTCAATGTATACGGTGCATGTGCATGTGACTGACTATATTGGTGCAACACAGCAGGTTGCAATATGGCTTCTGTGTGTGTTACTGTAACATGTTTGACCTTTCTTTCCATCTCTGTATACAGGTTATTGTGTCTGTTTACTGTACAGACGTGACGCTCTGCATTGATTTACAAACCTAGCATTGCATGTCTGTGCAGTCCTATTTATCCCCTGAGGTAATGACACTCACATTGCCCCATTATATTTGGAGTGCGGCAGTGTGAGTGTCCATTTTCTTCCTTCATTAGTGCATTTCATGTACCGTGATATATGTGTAAGGACACTGTATCCACACCAACCAGTGCAGGGGGACCTTCTGCATAGTGTCATCTCTGCATGTTTCTGCAGATGGTTTCTTTTGAATTCTCTGTGTTCATGTGCCTCTGCTACCTGTTAGCATATCCTCATTGTGCATTTGACGATTGTTTAGGGTTACATTGTTGCAGCTTTGATTCCTATAGCAGGCATTATGTGACAGCTGTAACATAAATTTCGATATGTGTGTTTAAACTTTCACACTTTTAACAACATATGCTTTGTCATTTGTGTGCCTCCAGTGTTGGCAGAAAGATATGTTTTAAGGAACAGATCATGATTGATGTGTGTTGGGCCATCATCATGCACCGCCTACTGTCTACATGCACACATATGTAACTAACACATTTGGGGCATGCAGCATAGGTGGGGGCCTAATGCATACTGCACACCATGCACCTGATGCACATTATCTCTCCTGCCCCTCATTTGTAGATGGGCCAGTGACCTTTCTGTAAGATGTGGGTTGCTGCCCTGCAAAATGTGTTTTCCATTTTTCACCTGGGATCCACTCACCTTGATATTATGATAGCGGTATCTACACTATCTGTGATGATTAACCAAAATAAAAATATGTGTTTGATGTACATTTGTCTCTGCTGTTGCTTGATCACACTGACACTTGTATTTAATGATTTCCTGGTCATTTACATGGCCCACCTGTGCTCACATCCTTGTACGGTGGCAACTGTCTATCTGCCAGCCATTTGCCACATCACTGGGTGTTACAGGTTCCCATACACACCTTCCCTTTGAGGTACTATTTTTGCATTGTGGTTGTTTGGAATAGTGGTTACAGACATGTGTTATAACACCATAGGTTGCTTTTTCTGTTGTGCTAACATGACCATTAGTTACCTGCAGGTTCATCACCTATGCACACACCCTTCCATCTCTTCACTGTACACCAAAGTGTGCCCTCTGTGCTGCCTATCCATCACATATTAGCTGTTACATATGTCTCTTTCTTTATGGTGTTTACATGGCAGTCTGCTTGGGGGATTGGCATTGCTGCAGTTCAGCTGGTCTGTGGCACACCTGTTTGCAGGTTCAATTCTCTCCTGTTCTGTTCCAAAATTTGCCCTGCTCCACAGAGCATCCCCTGCCACCCTTTGGGTTTAGGTTCTTTCCTCTTTTGCATGCTGTATCCACATAGCATTTCATTGTGTGTGTGCATGTAGTTATATGTGGCTCTGGTCCCAATTACAGACTGTGATCTGATCTGTACACACCAGATCTGCATTTCATCATGGTTACTGTTGGGGGTTTGCCTATCCTGGCAGCCAGCAGGCTTCTTGTGTGATGCCCTGCTGTATTCTTGTATGCAGCCTTTGCTAATGACCTCATGTTGGTGGTGTGGCATATTTATTTATTTAAGCTGTATTTATATCCTGCTTTTCACTGGGTCAAAGCAGTCAATTGGGGGATACATTTAACACAAGGGTATATGAGACACATACATTAATACTTACAGGGAACATGGGCAATGGAGGGTAAAGTGGCTTGCCCAAGACCACAAGGAGTGCCTATAGGACTAGAAATCCCCTCCAGCCTGAGATTGCTGTCCCCAGGTGGGACTTGAACCCCAGACCCTCTGGCCTGAAGTACCTTGTCCTAACCACTAGACCACTCCTCCCTGTTTGTGCATTGCCATTTGTGTTAATGGTCAAAGGTTTGATTCCTCTCTGTTCTCTTTCATTTGTATGCCTGTCCTGCACAGCTACTTTTCATTCCCGTGACAGTCATATCTGTGCAGATCTGTGCTGTTAGCACATTGTACCCTTATCACAGTTGTCAACCATCCTTCTGTCCATCTATGTGTGTCTGCCAGCTGTGTGCTGTCCTACCCTGATGTGCATGCTGCTACCCCATGTCCTGCACTGCTACACATTTCTGCATTGCAGCTCTTCCTGGTTACCTCTCCTGTGTGTGCTCCCCCTCTGCATAGCACTGCTACTCCGCTGTCGTCCTGTCATTACACCTCTACCTCCTCTGCTGGACACGTCTTCCCATCCTCTGCCACACACTGTCATTATTGCATGGTACATTACCATCACTCTGTGCATTGCTACAGCTGCCCCCGATATGTTTGTCCATTTTTCCAGCTGCCACATGGGCTGGACGCAGATTTGTCTGGACCATCAGCTCAGATCTACTTCCTTCCATTACTTGTGCATTGTCTTTCCTTGTTGCTCTGTGCAGTGTTAGGGTTACATCTGTGTTTGGCCCATAACTCTCTTGCTTTTCAAATTGGGGGACCTTACTGCCTTTGGCCAACATTTTTGGGTTCACCTATACATCCTTGGGACCTCTTAACCACACCTTAGATTCAGCCAGCTTATGGGGTGCCTACTATGGTGCCTTGGGAGATGCCAACCTTTCGACATGGCCTCTGGGGCACATTATAACCCTCCTTGGCTGACATGGTGGTTTAGGATGTGCCTTTTGGTGCGCTCTAAAAGGTGCATTAGTTGATGGCACTGGGGTGCGGGCATTTTTAGCTGGCAGCACAGATTGTTGTACTGTTGCAAGCAGGAAAAGGAATTGCCTGGGCCAACCTTATTCATTAGGCCCACTGGGGGATTGAACTCATGATCCCTGTTTCATCCGTCAATGCATTAACCATTGTGCTACACCTCTGTTGCTGTGTTTGCAAGTCAGTGCGCCTAATTAAGGTTAATGCGCAGTAATGTGCGCGGCTCCCTCTATCGCCTTAATGTGCGCCCAGCGATAACCCGCGCTTGCTACCTTAAGACCGGAACGCCCACTCCTTTTATGGCATTCTGCACATTATCGCTGGGCGCACATTAAGACGGTTTAGTAAACATACCCCTAAGTATTATTATATGTGTGTACCAGTATTATGTACTTACTGCATTTTGAATCAAATAAATGAATGCGGGGATTCAAATGTGTGTAAGTAAAACAGCCATGAAAACTCATAAGATGAATTCTGAAATCAAAGTTAAAAAGCATTTATTTAAAAGAACTTTAGGAACAAAACTGCCCAACCAAAATATAATGAAAAGAAATACTGCAAGTGTATCAGACACCGGAGCCGTGCCGCATCGTCAACTCTGTAAGTTTTGGAAAAACGCCGACGCAGACGTATCTTTAAGTACTCATCTAACCGCGGGAAAAAAAGGGGAAGACATACAGACATATAAACAATAAATACAAACTATCTGAATGAATTATGTGGAAAGAAGAGCAATAGTAGAAACACCATTCTCCAATGCCAAAGAAAATAAATTTGTCAATAAAAGAGATGAAAACTTACGATACTGAAAATGCCATAAATGGACCTGATTATGCACACGAGGATACTGCCAAGGGATAATGTATTATGGACATTCCTCGTACAACACTAAATTGTATAATGTGTTACTTTATATAAACAAATGAATCCTTCTAACAATAAAAAAATAAAAACGTGCCAATAATAAATAGCGTCATATGTGATCCCGATTAATGCTACGGGGATGCGGCTTTAGGATTGTATGTTGCAACTGTTCTTCATACAACTCAATAAAAAAAAAATATATGTATATATGTTATGTCTCACTTTTAAAACGAACTACAGAGTTGCATTGTTCATACCTGAAATTGCCAAAACATCATGATCCATGTGGCACAGGAAGTAAAACGTTGAACTTCGAAAGTTTTTTGTGAAAATTAGACACTACAGGCATTAGAAATAAAGGCCATAGGTTAAAAGAGCCATATTAAAAAAATATAATAATAATAATATATGAATGAAATCTAAAAAAACCAAAAAACGTGTTGAATAAAAACTAAAAACCGTTTAATTAATTAAATACAAAAGGTGTTAAAACCAGGAGCCAAAAGTTAATTAATTAAAAATTCTTCTCAGAAGGGAAACCCCAAAGTGTAAAAAGACAAAAATTAAAATGGGATCATGAACACGAGACCAAGGTATTAATACAAAAATTCTAAGAAAAACAGAAAAATCTCTTTCCAAATTTAAACCTGTAAGGGTACATTATTCCTTTCCCAGCACCTTTTATCACTAACCCTTGGGACGTCTGTCTGGGTCGAGGAATCACCTTATCTTCTTTCTCTGGAATCCAGGGGAACAAACACACACACTTGCACATAAGTGGTATGCAGTTTATTCCATAGGGTGGAGGGATTGTCCGTATTTTATACATTATCAGAAACATATTCATACGTCATCCACCCATCTCCTGAGGCCCACTATAGCTTATCAGTAACTATGCAAATGCGAGTCTCTCTGAGTAGAACAATCAATTTAGCTTAGCACAGCACATTCCTTTTCCATATATAGACATATACAGGATTCTGATTTCCCTTGTGCAGGCCTCCTGTATGTGCACTTAAACTAAACCTTATTATCCCCTGTCAATCCCCCCTTTGGGCCTGCATAGGCCCACTATAAGAATAGCCAGTCTACTGGGCCATTAAGCAGACATTATTAACGGGAGGTCAGTGGAGGCATGCACAGGTACATCAGCCACCATGGAAACAGGTGTATAAGAGTACATAAAAGTGTTAGAGCTTTGTAGGGCCTTTCAACAACAGCCAAGAACAAATGAAAATATACAACAGAAAAGAACAAGAATTATTAAACCGCTCCATAGGGCAATAATCAGCCCTTTGAGACCAACCCAAAGGAAGATACATCAGAGAGTAAGCATGAGAAACTGCTGTAGTTGAAAAACAGTATAGAGCAGTATTAGACAGGCTAAAAGCAGAAACAATAAAACAATCTGTAGCATTAAAACTAGAGACAGTTTACAATGGGCAAGGGACCTAGTCATATCCCAAAGAGGGGCGAGTAACACCAATGTTATACAAGGAAGTAGAAAAAGAAACATGGGGCCGGGTGCAGTTTAAATTGTCAAGTACAGTAAACTTCTGCATTTCACACAGATTAGAAGGTACAGTAATGAGACATGTTGAGAGAAAAGCTCCAGTTTGTAGCGAGCTGCGCACACAAAAGGTAAGGCAGTCTGGGCAAGTAGTATTGCCGTATTAACAGTTCCAGAGATGGGCTGAAGGAGGCACCACATGAGTGGTAGGAGGAGTCAACACAGTCTTGTGCGTGATGGTCAGGAGGCTGGAGGGCGGTCTGGAACCGAAGATGATGTCAGTGGAGACGATACACGCTTGATTATTGACGCATGGATCCACGAAGGGGAGGAGTCACACAGGATGGCTGTCCATGTGATGGCGATCACTGTAGTTTGGAGGTCCGTAGAGCGGGTCTAAGGTACCGTGCTTGTGAGGTGCTCTGACCTGTCACCAACCTTGAAGGGATATGTTGGTTCGGTACCTCTAGGCCGAAAGCTGCTTTTCTTCAGGAGTCTTCTCCTCTCCTCTCCAGTTGCTAGGGCCTTGGCTGCCCCGGCGTCAGCTACTTCTCATCCTGGTCCTGAAGCCAGATCCAGCGAGGGCAATGGCTTCAGGATCCTTTAGCCGCCACCTTCACTGTAATCGGTGTTATCAGAAGAACTTGGAACGGTCCCATACTGGAAAAGGGGCTTGTACTGTGTGCTGGTGGTATATCTTTACCAAAATCCAGTCTCTGGATTGAAAGAAAAGAGCTGAGTCATCCAGCAGAAAGGACTGGACCAGCTGAGCATACCTGTGGAGGGAAGAGAATTGCCTCTGCTGCTAGGAAATACAAGAGATCAAATGTGAGACTCAGGAGTATAAAAAATAAACAGTCTTCCATATAACAGTTCAAAGGGAGAAAAATTTCAGTCTACTCCCTTAGGGCAATTTGTTTGGTTGTTTTTTTTTTGTTTTTTTTTTTGTTTGTTGAACAGAGTCAAAGGCAAGACAGTTTAGTGTCTTTACAAAGTTTTTTAAGGTTTTGGAGGTTCCCACCCTTCGTGGGTTGCTGTTTGCATACAACAGCCAAATCCTAAGCAACTCAATTTAACTACTACATTTTTGACAAGATGCCCACACTTCCTCATTTTTTTTTTTTCACAATTTTAGAATTATACCAATTTGTAAAATTTTGTGTAGGTAACTTTCCTCCCTTACCTTCATGTGTCGGGCCAGGACACATAGAGGCAAAAAGGGATAAAAGCATCTGAAAAGCACCACATGGCCAGTGTGGGTCTCCCTAAAGCTCATTAGGATGAAAAGTGCACTCAGCCTATCTCCAAGTGTCT
Organism: Ichthyophis bannanicus; assembly: GCA_033557465.1. NCBI lineage: Eukaryota > Metazoa > Chordata > Amphibia > Gymnophiona > Ichthyophiidae > Ichthyophis > Ichthyophis bannanicus. The sequence continues at coordinate 149,968,481 of CM066039.1, read as the reverse complement.
ATTTCCAATTATTGGGTATATCTCTGGGCTAGATGACTTCCAAAATTGGAGTTAATGGGGATGGCATAATCAAATATTGTAGAATATTCATTGTCAGTTTTCTTTCTAGGTGGATACATCGGATACATCATTTCACATTTCAATTCACCCTCACCATTTTATAATGTTAATCTGAGTTCTCCTTTCCAACATGAATATTCCATCACACTCCTCTCAACACCACTTTTTTTTCACTTACATCATTCCATCAAACTACATGCATAGGTCCTTCTGTCTTTTTTATACCATACTAGTGTATCCTTATTTGGCAAGGCTGCTAAGAACATCAAACAACTGTTAAAAACTTAGTATTTTTATAAACAAAAGGTATATATAAAATATAAATGTAGATCCTTTTCAATAAGCATAACAATATGAGTAAACAGTGCTCATTCTAATTAGCAACTGCCTAAACAAAATATAGGTAAAGTCCTTACAATATAGACCAGTGCTTCACGGCATTTTATAACATCAATCCCAATAGGAAGGAGTATGGCTTCTAACAGAACGGCCACATAATCTCTCAGGTGTGACTAAAGTCTATCTTATACCCGGTTCCCAGTGAGAGTGCTGTGGAAACTTAAAAATATTTGAGGACTGATCTTATAATTGCAGTGCCCACAAGGATCTGTGCAAGTTACTCACTAATCATGGTGTTTAAGAGATCCTTTTGAGGTGAGAGGCCTAAGAAGGTTCAAGGCATTTGTGGTTGGGCCTCATGATGATATTTCCTCGGGTTCTTCTTGGCCTACCTTCCCCTGCCTATTCATGTCTCTGCCGAGGCATAAATATACAAGGTTCATGTTCTTCAGGCCTTGGGGGTCCTCGAGGAGTCTTAAAGCAGTCAGAATTCTGGTGGCCCAGATCATCACACTCGGAGCAGCACGTTTATTGCCTTTCCCAAGGCTGTAGCCTCACCTTCTGCTTCTTTTTTTTTTTTTCAAACCGCCCCTGGATCATTGCTGACAAGCAAGATCTTGGTTTGGGTTTTTTTTTTCAATGAACTCACGTTACTGTTATTGTTTTATTTGTCTACTAACTTTACAAATATTCTCATATTTCCTGGGAACTAAGCTTCATCTTTCCACTAAATGAGATCTATGTGCTTGGGAACAAAGCAATTTCAGATCAGCCTCTTTCCAAAATTCTATAATTTCTGTGTATACTGAACCTCTACATAATGTACTGCTACAAGTATTTTGGTAACATAAGTGCAAGTGTGTAAACTAAAGAAAATTCGTATGTCATAGTGCTACAATATACTGTATTCCTAAAACTGAAATGCTAAAAACTTTCAAAACAAAGTACAATTTTTTTTCTCTGGACCCCAACACATAAAATTCAAATACAGGAAAACAGATGAATTTATCCTAAAATCCAATATTGTAATAAATTAAACTGGAAAGGTCAATATAGCCAGCACTCATGGTGCTACTGTCCTGTTCATCAGCCATCCACACTGAGCTTAACAATACAAAGTAATTAACTTAAAATCTTACAGTTCAGGAAACAGACATTCAAATAACATGAAACTGCAAAAAGGTGAATTCAGAATCATACTTTGTCACATTTAAATTAAAACCTTATACATAATACTTGAGACTGGTATCATACTGATCTGAAACAATGAAATTATGTTAAAGCAATTTGCTTAGAGTAACAGTTCAACCTTGATGTTATCTCAAACACAAATAGCTGAACAAGAGAGAGAAGAGTCCTAAATACTAAGAGTTTAAAAAGAAAAAGTTGCTTGAGAATTGTCACTAATGGTGATTGCTATTAAATTCCTATAGTTACAACTCTATGTTTTTTTTTCTTCTCAATAGCATACACAAAGACCAGACATATAACATAACCTTCTTATTCACTCAGGATTCAAATCATATTTTCAAGTTGCAGTCTTTTAATTACTGGCTCAGGATGCCCCATTGTCCTGACAGGATTCTCAACCCCTACTTTGAAGGTCAAAGAAAAACAGAACAGCTTCCACCAGACCTTTCTGACATCATCACGGCCCTTTTACACCCAGCCAAATGGATATCAGCTCTCTTAGTTTCGGCAAAGGTAACTCCACAATACCCTTTATTCTCTCCGGATTTATTTTCCTCTTTCCTTCACTTATGAGGTGTCCCAAATACTTAACCTCAAATACTTAACCTCCCTCTTCACAGATTGTAATTTTTTTATTTTTTATTTATTTATTTATTTTTTTCTGAACTTAGCAGGCCCAAAACACGTACCTCAAATTTACTACACTGAACCATGTGTGATCATGCAGAAGCAGGAGGAGGGATACTTTCCTTTGTGCAAAGGAAACAACAGTATTTCATCATTAGCATCTTACAGTTCTTATCATTTCTCCCCCTTTTCCTTACCGCGGTCTGTGCACAGAATTACTCAATTGCTGCAGTGCTTGCTGGTTCACAACACCTCTGTTCACCTTTTTTTTTTCAACTCCGGGACCATTACCAGCTAGCAGAGAGACCTCTCCGCAGAGGAGGAGGTGAGACTGTTGAAATCAACAGGATGTGTCTTCGCACCTCCACTCAGCAGGAGTCACTCTACTGTGGGAAAATCCCGGCGAGCCCCAGCTGTTATTTACACCTTTACCTGTGGCCAATTCACCTTTGGCCAACCTGGCCAATGAGACCCGGAGAGGAATATTGTGAAGCAGATTAAGAGCTCTTTTAGTATTTTTATTATTCAGTACATTGCTATAGCAATGGGTGTCTAAATACAGACACACCCTTTTACATATTTCAGTGACAGTTAAACCTTTGTTGAGTACAAAAGTAAATTTTTTTTCTATTTAGCTTGTCTTCTTACAATATGGCAATAAATAGACAATTTGCAAATAAATAATAATTTACATTTTAGTATGCCGTTTAATTTTAGGTTTCTGTTGTCTGCCTGTCCGTAGCCTTTGAACAACAAAGAACAGGAAGGGAGGGGGAGGGAAGAGCGGAGCATGTGTTGCTCAAGCTCTACTATCTCCAGATGCAGCAAGTTACAGCACATATCGAAAAGCATCTAAAAGAATTACTTGTACTTAATTTCAGTATTTATAAAAACAACAAAGTAAACTGCTAAAAACCTAACAACTCCCTCAGCGATTAGGAGATTCGGAATCTACGGGGAGGGGCCCCGTGGGGTACAAGAGTACAACTGGAATACAAAGTCTGCTTAACAAGAGATTAAACCGGGCTGGTCTCCTTTACCCAGGAACCCCCACCCCCCCTTTTTTAGCTAAAGAAGATAGGAAAGGCGTGGAAGAATAGAGAGACAAATAAACACCGCTTGTCACTTGCAGTCCAGGGACTCTGAGTCATCAGTTTTACCTTCGCCAGAGACTGAGGAGGGGGGTGGGGGTGGGGGGTGTCGTATAGGCACAGAGATAAACTAAGCATAGTAAACATGCGAACAGACTTCTTCAGCAGAATTAGCAAGTGTCCTGTAACCTATACCAAATCAAAAAAACCCACTCTATTAAAACAAACATCATGTCCTTGATTTAAACAAACACTACGATTATTTCTTGTTTAACAAACCAACATGTATATGTAAAATGCCTGTTTTAACTGCAGTTTTAAACCTTATCACAACATGTAGCTGCACACGCACTCCCGCGGATTCTGAAGAGGCCCCCTTACCTTGGGACCCCCCCATCCTCTAATGAATTCACAACAAACGCACGTCTGGCCACTTGCTTTCTGCAGAGTACCCGTCACTAGCGCTATTGCTTCGGAGTACGGCAGGGGCGTTTTGCCAAACTCACACAGGCACACAAGCACACAGAGAAGGAGAAGGATATTACCACAGACCCAGCAGGACGTCCCTGTTATTCCCTGCGCTACCCAAGCGCATATTCCCAGCGCTACCCAAGCACATTTTCCCAGCGCTACCCAAGCGCATTTTTCCAGCGCTACCCAAGCGCATGTTTCCAGCGCTACCCAAGCGCATTTTTCCAGGACGAGCTACCAAAGCAACGTCAATTAAAAAATCCTTGTGCAGCTACCAAAGCTGCTTCAATTTAGAAAGTGCATCGGGGAAATCCAAACTTCTGACACCAAATTGTAAGGGTACATTATTCCTTTCCCAGCACCTTTTATCACTAACCCTTGGGACGTCTGTCTGGGTCGAGGAATCACCTTACCTTCTTTCTCTGGAATCCAGGGGAACAAACACACACACACTTGCACATAAGTGGTATGCAGTTTATTCCATAGGGTGGAGGGATTGTCCGTATTTTATACATTATCAGAAACATATTCATACGTCATCCACCCATCTCCTGGGGCCCACTATAGCTTATCAGTAACTATGCAAATGCGAGTCTCTCTGAGTAGAACAATCAATTTAGCTTAGCACAGCACATTCCTTTTCCATATATAGACATATACAGGATTCTGATTTCCCTTGTGCAGGCCTCCTGTATGTGCACTTAAACTAAACCTTATTATCCCCTATCAAAACCGTGTGGTGTCAATGTGTTGAGAGAAAAAATGTATCGTTATTCCAACCGTAGAATAGTTTTATCGATGTCACCTCCTCTCCAATTGAGCTTCATCTTCTTGATGACACAAAATTTTGTGTCCAGTCTCATACTAATCAAGTTATCTCCATGGAGAATATATCCATAGTTAGTGGAAAATCTAAGTGGGTGCCCCCTCCACAAACGGATCACCTCATAGAAGCTTTTGAAAAGGTGGTAATACAGCAAGTAGAGGAGATAGACATCAATTCACATTTGCCCTCTCAAAATTTGACATATAATGAGAGATTAGCCATCAAATCATTACAAAAAAATAATGAAATTATTATCAAGCCTGCAGACAAGGGTGGTGCCGTAGTGGTGATGGACAAATATAAATATATAGGAGAGGTCAACAGACAGCTCAATGACAAAAGTTTTTATTTTCGGCTGGATGGCGATCCTATAGAAAGTTTGAAACGTAGTATAGACAATGTAGTTATCACTGCATATGAGACTGGACACATTACAAAGAAAGAGAAGGAATTACTAATTGTTGACAAACCGGTTATGCCTACCATCTACATGATTCCAAAGATACATAAATCTTTGAATAATCCTCCGGGTAGGCCAATTGTGTCAGCGATTGGATCACTGTTAGAACCTATCTCTCAGTTATTGGATGTTATTTTGAGACCATATATTACCCAAATGTGGCCCTACGTGCGTGATTCTTCACACGCAATAGAGATTCTTTCTAGATTTGATAATCTGGGTCCTGATGTTATACTTGTTACACTAGATGTAGAATCCTTGTACACTAATGTACCACAACTTGAAGCTTTAGATATTATTGAAGAATATCTTCTCATAAGGCAAGAACACCCCCTTCATTTTCTTCTCACACTAGGTGAAATTGCGCTATGTAAAAACTTTTTTGTTTCAGAGATGTATATTACCAGCAAATTAAGGGCGTCGCGATGGGGTCATCCATGGCCCCTGACATTGCTAACTTATAAATGTATCGTTTGAATAGAATTAAAAAAAAACAACATCCTTTTGAAAGTAAAGTTAAACTATAGATTAGATACATTGACGATGTTCTTGTAATATGGGAAGGTCCTATGGATGAGTTGTCAATGTTCAAAACATGGATCAATGGATTAGATGAAAACTTACGTTTTCAAATCATGTATGACCCGGTACATATTCCGTATTTAGACCTGATGATTAAGAAAGAGGGTACGAAATTTATTACTGAAGAGCTTACTTAACTCTCTCCTCACCAGTAACCTCACTGGGTTCTTGAAGCTACAAAAAACTACATTCACAAGCAATGGAAAGGTTATCAAGACAGCAAAAAAATACACACAGTTCTATAGAAAATACACCAAAGCTTTGCGGAGAGAAACTGAGAGACACACGTTCTCCCTGTTTACTCTAACTACTAGCCATGGTTCACTTTATTTATAAGGCTTTTTTAGATGATACAGCATAATTTCACTTTATCATTATACGTCATGTATGTTTATCATATTGTAGGTCAACTTATTCAGTGTGGGTCAATGTGGAGCCATAAATGAAGTCCAAGACATAATTGTTTACTGTTACATAGGCCATTATGAAGAGACATACAGGATTCCAAGATATAGAATGACCTAATTGACATAATTATTTACTGCTGATAACTTGATATCTTCTAACCTTGAGCGCTTCTCGATATCTACTAATTACTAATTACTAACCCTGAAAGTATTTTAGCTAATAACCCTGAGACTGCTATCTGGTATCCCTGAGACAGAGAGGCTGGGGTACAACGTGCCCTTTCTTTATTTCAGGACATGTAAACCTTCACCTAGTAAGCTAATATATGAAGTTTTATTTCTAAGCAAGGTTCTGAACAGAATTAACTCTTTCTCAGTTTTAGTTAGTCTAATAGTGTATGGTACCCCGTACTAATATACATGCTTTCAGTCCCTCCTCTGATTCTGGAAAGAATCATTTCTAAAATAAGGAAACTCATATATTGCCATTGAAGTGAAAATACAACTTAATTCTGGGCCAATCCATAACATTATTGCAGGGGTCAGTGATCCTACTGATTTCTGATTTAGAAAGCTGTGAAAGGTGAAGAGGTGGAAAGAGACCAGTGCTGACACAGAGAAACAACTGTCAGTACATAGAGGAGTAATACTTCTACAATGAAACATCCCAAAATACCAAACAAAAATGCTAACAGGCCTTGCAAACAGCCTGAATATTGAATTCCAAAATGAAGAAACAGAATCAGTGAGAGCTGAAAAGGAAATTTACATAGCTCTCACTTGAACTAAAATACGGTTACTAACTTTATCTAATAGGCCTTTCACTATTTTTCCATTAGTATCAAGCATACTACAACAAATATCAACTAGTACTCTGCATACAGCATTTTCTTTGCTGGGAGAAAATCTAAAAACCATTCTGTTCTTGACTGCATAAGCTGACACTATGTTTACTGGACCTTGCAATACACACTAATTGCCTAAAAAAAAAACAACAAAGCAGCCACTATGACTTCATCCTGAGGGGAAACATCCCTTTTTCTTCTTAAAGATTTGTTCAGGATTGATAACAAATGAATATAGTTCAATTCACTATGGGGTATCCACCAGGGCTATATATCAAGCACCTAACCAACCTCTGGGAAACTCTGCACTACAAAAATACTAACCGAAACATCAATTCTCAATCGGAGATTACAAAATCAGCTCAACAAATAAAATACCAGAGGACTATGTTTCACAATATACCAAACAGTAAACCAGTGTTTGGAGAGGTTAAGAAAGAGAATCAGAAGTGCAGAGAGAAAAATTCACAGTTTTAGGAAAACATGCAAGAACCTCAAAGCACATGTGATCATTCTGCACATGAAAAACCCAAAATGCACAGTCCAAAATTAACAATGCAAAAACAACTTGGACAACTTGAAGAAATATCTGCAGCCCTTCTTGCAATTAGAAAAAGAAGCATGGCTGTCGTGGGGCGAGCCTACACGAACTACAGCAGGTGAACAGAAGATCGAAGGAGCTGAACAGACATGCTAAAGATGCTCTACTTTTGCCAAACCACAAAAAACTAAATTACCAAGCGGACAATATTGAAGAGAGGCAGATAACAGCAATGTCTGGCTTGCAAAGCAAATACAATGAGCCGCAGCAAAAATGCTTAACTGCTAAGATGTGAGATTCAGAAACTCACTGAGGACAGGATATACTCTGCATATAATTAGTTCAAAACCCTCTGAGGCATGACCATTAAATTATTTCACTTTAACTCTGGTTAGGTATGCCTAGATCTGAACTAGAGGCATCCCAAAAAGGGTAGCTAGAATTACACACTTGGTTCCCATTAACTGACATTACTTGTAGCTTACTGAAATATAGGAACTTGTACATAGGATCTTCATACCTATATCTTTAATTATTCTAGGTTCTGTGTTTGTATTTGTGTTTGTATATGACTATATGTCACAAAACTCCTCAAAGATCTCAGGCCTAACCCTTGGTAAACTTCCATGCTGAGGAGCTGTCACTGTTGGAAGACAAGCAACAAACTTTGATAACTTAAAATATTTTTCCCATCAAGTGTAAGTGTGCCTCAAAAATATTTGGATATTCCTTCTAACATCCTCATGATTCTGAATACAATACTGCTTCATTAATAAATTGCCACAGCAGATTAGGAAATATGCATAGCCAATATGCATAGAAATAAAAATCTTCTCAAAAATATTCCAAGACAAACTAAAAATATACCTACTCTTCTTAATACTCTTCTTAAGATGATGAGGAGATATACTATTGCTATACTGGCCCTCTAATTCTCAATTACTTTATTAAGTAGAGGTTCAGTACCTAAAGGTCATTACATTTCTATCAGGAAAATACTAATCTAAACTATCCTCATCCTTCTAGGTCTTACTATAAATGCATAAAAAAAAACATTTTAAATGCTATATAAAAGTATTTTACATGAATAGTCCATTTAGAATTTACTTAATACAATAATCTCTTTGTAATGTCACTGTTCTCTCAGAAAATACTTTGAATCATAAAAGTCCTTTTCTTCAATATCACTATTTTCCAATAAGTCTCTTTGCTGCAAACTCTTGATTCACCGACACAGGAAGCCACTTTCTGGACTTGTGAGGGGGCCACCGTATACGATGCATGCGTTGAGAATGTCTTCTCACTTTACAAGCTGAATATCCCACCAGGAACACACGACATGGACCAGGAACTCCGGAGCTGGGAGTGTCTTCGGATGCAGTAGTAAGCAGGACCCAACCTGGTGACTTCACTTCTGCTAAAACAATTCTGCGGATCCCAGATATAAAGTACTTGCCATCTCGTTAAGAAGAAGTCACTTGCAATAAAAGGAAAACAAACAAGGCTGAGTACAACCGTACACAATAAGTTAAGATAGCGCTGCGCAACACCTGGTGTCCGGGATAACTGCCAAGGCATTCATTAATTATTTCAAATAGTGTCCGGGGAAACACACACCGCCATAAGGGCTAAAGGAAAAAGCTTTATTCAGTCGGAGGCTGTATCAAAGTGCCCTATTAGGGACACCATCTCCCTCCTCTGATACAGAACAGATACCAAAACAGGGTGCAAAATCAAAATAAAATAAAATGAATTCAGCAGGCATATATCACTTTCCCTACACTAGCCCTACAATGTCAATCCAGAAACAGTTTCAAAAAGACAAGATGCATAACCACAGCGGTAAAACGTCTCCTGCAAAAACAAGGCAAAGAAAAACAAAAGATGAGCAGGGCAGATAAACAGATGATTTGTTTCCCAGCTGCCCAGAACGTCACGAAGTCCAAAACTGGGTTTCGAAAGAAGTATCTTCAAAAAGAGATAAAAGAGAAAATAAAGTCATCTTAACCAGTACTAAATACTGCAAGTCAGTAACACTAATGCTTGAAAAAACAGCTTGCCGGTTTCCTTTACATGTGTCTGCAAAAGGGTTGTTCATTGGCAAGTTTGTCTGTTAGCCGTCGCTGCAGAACCAGAAACCAGGAAGTTTCAATTGGAGAAAAATACTGCTATTAAACAAGATAGCCATTGCGGGAGTCCCAAAGTTATTTCATTAGTTTGCTCTGGTTTACCACCAATCGTGAAGACTTGCAAAGCACACAGATAATAGAAACATCAGAAAAAGCTACAAACCATTTGAATAGTTTACAATAATCATGGCACTCTTTCCAGTACATGTTTACATCTAAAACATGGCGCATTTCCCAGTACATTGTAGCATTAAAAAAAAAAAAAAAACTTCAACTGAGATAACGGAGGGACAGAAAGACTTTCTGATCCCTATGAGCAACAGTCAATTTGCTAGCAAATATTTACAGGAAATTAATAAATCTGAAAACTTGCACAGTAACACAGGTGCTTTCAAAATAGATTTCACTCTAGCAGACCAGAGAGTGTTATGACAATTCCCAAAAAGTTACATGTTTACAATACAACCCACAGTTTAAACAGATGTAACCCTTAAACCTAACTTAGCAATATAATAAAGTAATCTGACCAGTAATATATGTAATTCAATTTACATTAAAAACAAATTATTCACATAAGAAATTAAAAAGGAATGGTTGAGTTTCTTCATCAGATAATGCAGGTTCTAGGGCCTTTGCAAATATGCAAGACTAACCTTCAAAAAGAGTAGATAAAAACAAAACTGCATATTTTTTTTTTCTCTTTGCCAAGTCATAAGCAAATCGCAAATCCACAACAAAAGTCCAGGGAGAAATTGGCAAAATCACATTATGTACAGGTTCTGCACAAGTTTATCAGCGTCTTACCGTACAGCCATCAAATCTCGCTTGTAGCACAGAAAGAGTTGAAGTCTCACATAATGATGTTGCAGGATACACGTGTCTGGAAATTCACCAGCGGCTGCTGGCAATGGACACAGCTGACAGTCTAAGAAACGAAACTTCAGGTCTCACGGCGACCCGTACAGGTGAGATGAAAGGCATCCGATATCTGATCCCAGCACTGTAGATGAAAGTTTTCCAAGATAGCGATGCTTGCATCTGCAGGAAAACAGTCCAAGTCACGGCACAAACTGAAGAGCTTACTTAACTCTCTCCTCACCAGTAACCTCACTGGGTTCTTGAAGCTACAAAAATCTACATTCACAAGCAATGGAAAGGTTATCAAGACAGCAAAAAAATACACACAGTTCTATAGAAAATACACCAAAGCTTTGCGGAGAGAAACTGAGAGACACACATTCTCCCTGTTTACTCTAACTACTAGCCATGGTTCACTTTATTTATAAGGCTTTTTTAGATGATACAGCATAATTTCACTTTATCATTATACGTCATGTATGTTTATCATATTGTAGGTCAACTTATTCAGTGTGGGTCAATGTGGAGCCATAAATGAAGTCCAAGACATAATTGTTTACTGTTACATAGGCCATTATGAAGAGACATACAGGATTCCAAGATATAGAATGACCTAATTGACATAATTATTTACTGCTGATAACTTGATATCTTCTAACCTTGAGCGCTTCTCGATATCTACTAATTACTAATTACTAACCCTGAAAGTATTTTAGCTAATAACCCTGAGACTGCTATCTGGTATCCCTGAGACAGAGAGGCTGGGGTACAACGTGCCCTTTCTTTATTTCAGGACATGTAAACCTTCACCTAGTAAGCTAATATATGAAGTTTTATTTCTAAGCAAGGTTCTGAACAGAATTAACTCTTTCTCAGTTTTAGTTAGTCTAATAGTGTATGGTACCCCGTACTAATATACATGCTTTCAATTACAATGCTATATAGAAAACCCACTGATAGGAATCAGTTATTGCATTATACTAGTTTCCATAACCCTGCGTTAAGAAACAACCTACCAGTGGGACAATTTTTGAGAGCCAGAAGAATATGTACTACGGATGCTGATTTTGAGCAACAGGCTACAGAATTAAAAGACAGGTTTGAAGTACGTCAATATCCCAAACAATATATAGGGGTATGTTTACTAAGCAGTCTTAACGTGTGCCTGGCGATAGTGTGCTGGCTGCCATAAAAGGAGTGGGCGTTTCAGTCTTAACGTAGCAAAACGTGATTATCGCGCGATAACATGCGCTGCGCACATTATCGGGTGAAACGCCGCTAAGCACATTAACGCGTGGTAATCTTAAGTAGGCGCGCAGACATGCAAACACAAAAACAGAGCTGTAGTACAATGGTTAATACACTGACTGATGGTACAGGGGTCATGAGTTTGATCCCCCAGTGTGCCTAATGCATATGGCTGGCTGAGGCATTAGCTGTTATGTGTAAGTATTGTTTTTTTGAGGCATGTTATTTATATTTCAATTAGTGCTGCCAGCAAACACACCCTCACGTGCCGTAACCTTAGGTGCCGCATAAGGCACTCTATAGGGCACATTATAAAGTGCATTGTCCGCCAAGGCACCCTATAATGTCTCCTATGGGGCACCCTATAAGGCGCTTTATAGGACACTTATAAGGCGCTGTATAGGACACCTTATAAGGCGCTTTATAGGGCGTCCTATGAAGCACCTTATGGCTACAGTACTCTGAGGGTGTTTTTGCTGGCAGCACTAATGTACATTAAAAATAGACAATCCCTCAGACAGCCCTATCAAATAACCCCACCGTGGGTCTGAACCCATGACCTCTGGCTCCACAGGCAGTGAAGTAACCAGTAAGCTACAGTTGCTAACAAACCTCTGGCTGGCTGCAGAAGGACTGCACGTCACCCCACAAACAGTCTGCTGAGGTTATCAGGATAGGGCCAACCCACAATGCAGAAATGTGTACCAGTGCAGGATGTGGGATAGCAGCATGCACAGCAGGGTAGGATGGCATACAGCGGGCCGACACACATAGACGGACAGAAGGATGGTTTACAACTGTGATAAGGGTACAATGTGCTAACAACAGAGATCTGCACAGATATGGCTGTCACAGGAATCAAAAGTAGCTGTGCAGCACAGGCAAACAAATCCAAGAGAACAGAGAGAAATCAAACCTATGACCATCAGCACAAGTGTCATTGCACAAACCGATAGGCCACACTACCAATGTGAGCTCATTAGCAAAGGCTGCATACATGAATACTGCAGGGCACCACACTGCTGGCTGCCATGATAGGCAAACCTCCAACAGTAACCACGAGCAAATGCACATGCAGATATGGTGTGTACAGATCAGATCACAGTCTGTAATTGGGACAACACCCAAAGATACCTTGTCAGACGCCTGCCTGGGTGAGAATCTTCACAGTCTTGGCAAGTGCATATATCTATATGATTTGCAAGGGATTGTGGGCAATGTAGTTCATTCACACCAGACACAGCTGCTGACAATAATTTAGTTGTGCTCAAGTGTTAAAGCCAATAAGATATTTATTTATGGGGTTATTTCTCCCAACACAGATATGCTTGGTAGCACATAAATCAGGTTACTTGCTTCCAGTGTTTAACTTGGAAAAACAAAATCAAAATCAGGAAAACAACATTCAAACTTGTCAGGCATTAGCTAATGTTTTCTTAGCATATATCAAACAACAAACCAAAAGCCACAAAGATGGGAAAAACCTGTTCTTTTCAGGTTAACTTCTGATAACTTCCCACATAGATTCAGAAGTGATTCTCTCCTAGCTCACAAGCAATTAGGTAAGGCTCAATTGCTAGCAGTTATCCAGCTGAAACCCCTTAGCTGGCTTGCTTTCTACTGTGTGGGTCAAATCCTGCTTCAGGAGCTTTTCTGAGTAGATTAAAGAACAAGTTTGTATTTCTTTGTGATGGTTGCTGTACTTTATAACAGAAAATCACCAAAGGAGTTTGGACAGAGAGCAGTCCATATAAACACATTCTTCATCTGCAATCATTCCCCCTTCTTCAACAAGCATGGGTTCAATATCATGGATTGGCACAGATGAATCTCTCAATGGAGCACTTTCAGGAGAATACTTGTTTCCCTGCTGTCTTTCAAGGTTATAGCTAGGGCATAGATCAGTTTTCATACCTGAGCTTCCATTGCTGTTAGAGTTCCTCTCTATATAGCCTGGCCAGTATGTAGTCCAGTTCTTATGTCCAGCCTTCCAATCCAGATCCCTGGACACTGGATCTCTCTTCACATACCTTCTGGCACAGGTCTTAGGGTCCCTTCCACGTGCAGCAGTCTCCCTCACAGGTAGCGTCTGGAGATTCTTAGCTCTGCAGCACCATTCCTCTGGCTTTCCCCAGTCCAATGGTGTATGCTGGCCCTTGAAATGCCTCCCAGTATACGTACTGCTCTGGACTCTTCTAGACCTCTCAAAGGCTTTTCTCTTCCTTCTTCCAAGGGTTTCTTTCCCTCTCTGTCCGTCCGGTTTGGCTTCTGCTTCTGATGATCCTTCAGATGAAACTGATGATCAAGCTCAAGCTGATTCTCAGGATAATGAGGATGATTCTCTGTAGAATAAACTTTACCTTTATTCTGCTTAGATGAGTGCTCCTCCCTAACACAGCGCAGCTGTGCTGAATCAGGCCCTGCCCTTTGAGATGAGTGCTTAGGGATTACCTCATAGCCCTCCTGATTGAACACACGTTTCCCCACTTCAGCTCCTCTAATGGCTGTTGGAAACCTGGTGCATTCTGGGACTGGTAGTCTTTTATGGGAAAATTCTGTTTTCTTATTTCTACCAGAACCGACAGGTTGCTTGTTCAGAGACACTTCACCTTTTCTATAGCTCCTTCCTGAGCTATAAGCTTCCTTATCACAACCTATATGCACACACACAATCAAATGCAGTGTAGTGGAGATAGCATGCAAAAGAGGAAATAAACTAAAGCCCAAGGGCGGGAGGGGATGCTCTGTGGAGCATTGGAAAATATGGAACACAACAAGACAGAATCAAACCTGCAAACAGGTGTGCCACAGACCAGCTGAACTGCAGCAATGCCAATCCCCCAAGCGGACTGCCATGTAAACCCCATAACGTAAGAGACATATGTAACAGCTAATATGTCATGGATAGGCAGAACAGAGGGCACACCTTGGCGGACAGTGAAGAGATGGAAGTGTGTGTGCATAGGTGATGAACCTGCAGGTCCCAAATGGTCATGTTATCACAACAGAATAAGTTTACAGAAGAAACCCATGTGGGGATCAAACCTGCAACCAATGGTGTGATAACACATGTCTGTAACCACTATCCCAAACAACCACTATGAACATAGTTGCAAAATAGTACCCCAAAGGGAAGGTGTGTATGGGAACCTGCAACATCCAGTGATGTGAGAAACGCCTGGAAGATAGACAGCTGGCACCGTACAAGGATGTGAGCACAGGTGGGCCATGGATATGACCAGGAAAAGCATCAAATACAAGGGTCAGTGTGAGCAAGCAGCAGCCGAGACAAATGTATGTCAAACACATATCTTTATTTCGGTTATTCGTCACAAATAGTGTAGATACCGCCATCATAATAACCAGTTGAGTAGATCCCAGGTGAAAGACCAAAGAAACATTTAGCAGGGCAGCAACCCACATCCTAAGTAAAGGTCTCTGGCACGTCTACAAATGAGGGGCAGGAGAGATAATGTGCATCAGGTGCATGGTGGGCAGTATGCATTTGGCCCACACACACCACGTGCTGCTGCATGCCTCATATGTGTAACTAACATATGAGTGCATGTAGACAGTAGGCGGTGCATGATGAGGACCCAACACACAGCAATCATGATCTGTACCTGAAAACATATCTATCTGGCAACACAGGAGACACACAAATGAAAACAGCATATGTTAAAATGTTGACAGTTTATAAACACATGTGGAAGTATATGTTACATAATGCCTCATGTTACATAATGCCTCATGTAGGAATCAAAGCTGCAACAATGTACCCATAAACTATGGTCAAATGCACAATGAGGAAATGCCAACAGGTAGCAGAGGCACATGAACCCAGAAACCAATACAAAGAAACAACCTGCAGAAACATGCCGAGATAACACTATGCAGAAGGTCCCCTGCACTGGTTGGTGTGGCTACAGTGTCTGTACACATGTGTCACGGCACATGGAATGCACAATTGCAGGAAGACAATGGACACTCACACTGCGAAAGTTCAAATATAATGTAGCACTGTGAGTATCCATACCCCAGGGGGGGAATAGGAGTGTGCAGACATGCAATGTAAGGTTCCCAAATACATGTTTAGCGTCACATCTGTACAGTAAGCAAACCCAAAAAACAGCATATAGAGATGGAAAGTAACGTCAAACATTGTACAGTAAACCACACAGAAGCCATATTGCCACATGCTGTGTTTTCACAACAAGGTCAGTCATATGCACATGTACCTTGTACATCTCAACATGATATAGTGCTGCCACACATGCATGGAAACACCCTTGGTGAGTGACAACATCAATCTAAGCTGTTGGTGAGCAGCAAAGTGTTTCCGTTGCAAAAACTGTACCATGTCAAAGTGGAGAGTAGGTGGACATGGACAACAGGACCTCTCCATTGCTCCCCCTATGCCACACGCATGGCTATATGCTTGTGGTGAACCAAACAGATGAGCGTTTCCTGTGGTCCATGTCACACACATGGCCAAAACACAACATACGAGGAATGTACAACATACAGCAACAATGTAAGTCCTTGTTGCACATGTGGGGACAAGTACACAGTGTCCAAAGTGCAAAGCGTGTCTGCAATCCATCAAGTCAGGTCAAAACTGTCCTTGAATCCCTGGGCATGCATAGTCAAGTGTCACTTCCCAATATGCCAGAGTATTGGAAAGGTCATGTGTGTCTTCTGCGATGAACACGACACCCAGCCAGAGCATGGCACCAACAGTGTGTAGGACAGGTCTATCAGGGCCAAAGTCGCACTCCAAAAGTAATACTGTCCATCCTAGGCATGTATCCCACTCGCAGAGGTCAAACATCCTATGTCATCATTTCCCAGGGATAGTTCCATGGTGGTGTGTCCCCCAACAGGTGGATTTATTTTATTTATTTATTTATTTAGCAAGCATTTGTAGCCCGCTCCTTCCAGCGATCAGAAGCGGGTAGGATTACTATTGTGAAACTGCCGAATCAAGGCAGGTACAAATTTTGTTTACATACAGATTGTCAGAAAAGCACATCATACAGAGTTAACACTTCTTAGCTATGGGGGAGTTCATTTACATATATACATAAAATGGATGATGGCAAAGCCGGATGCACTGTAGGAGACGTGGCTGGTTTGTCCACTGCCCTGTGTCAGAAGAGAATAAATAATGTATTAGTATGCTGCTTGCAACATCAGCACAATTACAGAGAGTCAAACATGACAATGCGCATAATAAAATGTCACACAGGCAAACATTACATGATCACAACACAGAACACACTGCATGTTGGTCACATTTTGGATATGGAACTGCAGAAGTGGCTGTCACATGGATATGTTAATGTCCATGTCCATGGGCATGTTACACAGGCGTTTCACAGCTACACCCCATGTGCATCAGTGTTTGTGAACACAGAGCCAACATGAAATGTATATGAAACAAACCGTAAATCATCAACATATAAAGGTTGATGTCATTCCCGAAAACAAAAGGTCAAACCTATCATGTGCATCCAACAAGTGTATGTCCTGGATCCCCTGAGTCACCCAAGGCCACAACGCATCATAGTGAAGGGAGATGATGCCATCAAACTGTGTAGAAGCACCATGTCACCCTGTCAAGCCTCTGTTGATGCATGTTCACATTATGGCAATATCTGTAATACAAAAATGCTGTTCACCAGTCATATGTCACAACACAAGACACAGTGCTGCTCACCACACCCAAAACATGTCCACAATGTTCACAGGGTAAACATCAGTAAGGTGGAGATAGGGCAGTCACCACCGCCCCCCAGGTGTACAGACCCCTCACACCACATGATAATGTAAAATGCCTGCACACTGTACAATCATAGAGTCAACCCAAAAAAACACACCCACACAGTATGCTAAGGTGAGTGTGTCAGCAGTAGCATACGGCTGGTATCTGCATAATTGGAGAGTGGTGCACCTAAAGGCCATGTGAAATACAATAATACACTGGTGTTGGCTGATGGTACAATGTCAGGGAAAGGTGTACGTGTAGCCCACCACCAAAACACCTAGGACCCACACACACATGCGCTCTATTGGACGTGTCACAGAGACAGTGGTGCAGAAGACAAACTGGACAGGAACACATGGGGATATGTGTGCCAGCAGCAAGATAGAGGTTATGGTGTTGCAGGGAAAAGAGGTGACCCACAATATATGTACAATATGACACATCACTGAGGACATGTGTTTCCCCTGACTGTCGTCACAGACAATGTAGCAGTAGGAACACCTACCCCAGACCTCTGAATGTTGGACGACCTACAGTCACCTGCCAATGCACCACAGCATCAGGAGCTGTGGTCTACTCTCCATAAAGACAGTGTTACAAGCATAATAACAAAAATTCACAGAACCCACAGAGAATGCTGTACCAAGAAAGGGAATGTGTGTTGCAGCATACATGGCAGTTAAAGGTTGTCTGCTAAAAATCACTCAGGTGCTATGTGTCCACATGTGATGTATACGTGGTATAGAGGGGAAGATGTGCAGTTGCAGTCATGGTTTTGTGTGTGTATATATATATATATATATATATATATATATATATATATATCTTGTGGCGACCACACCCCTACCAGGCGGTTGCCTAGTAGGGACGGGAGACCATCTTGTATTCCTTTTCCAAAGGGTTGTAGTTGTGTAGTCAGAAATGAACCAAGTGGATGTTTCAAAGCGCACAGGAATTTTTATTAGCTTCCTTTTGGTAAGATGGTAACAATCTTCAAAGCAACTTTACACTCAGGACAAAGAAACAAAGGATAATCTTCTCCAATTAAAGCAAATATCAAAACAGTGTTTCCGTGGGATTATTTACAATGGTTTTCCTTTTCTTTTTCTTTAAGATGCTTCTTACTTCAGCAATAATAAAGGCACATGTATTTACAACTTACAATCAAAGCCAGTAGGGCTGCTAGCTCCTTCTTTGCTGTTTTGAGTTAAACAGTTCTCTGCTGTCTAGCCCCGCCTTGGTTGCACTAGCCACTTCTTTAGGAAAGAACCTTAGTGCTTCAATATAAAACTCATTCTCTCCTTTACTTCAGGCTTTCAGCTATAACAAAGTTGTAACAGCTTTCTTAATTTCTTTCTGCTATTTGGCTTCCATTAATTAGCATCAATACAAACAGCACAGTCCATCTCAGAACAAGAAGAACCCATGTCAGTTCCTCTACCATCTACCTCCATACTTTCTTCTGAGCTGCATATTGGTAAAGCTTGGAAACGTTCAGGCACTTTTTCCTTTAAGTCTTTTAAAAGCTCAAATAGCCTATTCCACTGCACTGCCCCTCCTTCTCTTGGCAGAACTTCAACAGGCTTCTCCTGTTCAACTTTCCTTGAAAACCCCTTCTTTCTAATCTGTGTTTTCCCAGGTACAAAACCCTCTTCAGAATCAGAGCAAGAGATATAAGCCTTAGGCTTCACTGCTTTCTTTCTCCTACCTTGGAGTTTTACTGCAGGACTTCCATATCTGTGGCTTCTGTTGGCACTAGCTATCTCTGCCTCAGAGCCAGTCAGGGAATCAGGGTAAGATTTCCTCTCCACTTCCTGGGGCTTCTTCTGTCAGAAGGCACACCCTTCACCCGAGGAGTCTAGGCTCTCTTGCCTTAGCTTTTCCAATGCCAGCCTTCTCTCTCTCTCTCTCTTGCCAGTATACTTGGTCCTCTCCCTGGAACCTTCTCTGTAGCTCTCTTGGCTGCAGTCCTGGCTGCTCTTGCTCTCCTTGCACTTGTCCTTGTTCCTGTTCCTGTTTCTCCTTCCGTCTATCTCTCTGTTTGTTTGCTCAAACTTAAACGTGGAGCAGGGCACCTCCCCTTCTGACTCCACCCCCATGTACCTCCTACTCTTACTCAGGGTTGCCATGGAGTCTGGGTGTGGCTTTAACCTAGCTCTACCCTCGTGGTTTCTCTCACTGCTTTTACTAGGGTGTATGTGTTCTGGTGCACCCATCCCCGGCAAAGAAGAAAAAGTTCTTTTTCCCTTTATTTCTTCATGCTGGACTGCACTCTCCTTACCACATATCCCCCCCTTAAACTATTACGGGCTGGCGCCCAAACCCGCGCACAGCACGTAATACGAGGTATGGGCTGTGAATCATCACCAACTCTTAGGGCTAGCTGGGCATTCCCTATACGCTCTTGCCATAGCCTCAACAGATTGATATGGTATACCTGTTGCTTCCCTCGTCCAGTATCCACCGCATATGATACTGGTCCGACCTGTTTTGCAACTTTGTAAGGGCCTCTCCAGGAATTCTCAAACCTAGAGTTCGCTGCGGCTACCATTACCATAACCTTATCCCCGACCGCTAGAAGCCGAGGCCTTGCTCGCCGGTCGTAATAAGTTTTCTGTCTATTCTGACTCTTTTTTAAGTTTTCTTCCGCTACAGTGGCTATCCGCTGTAAGCGATTCTTCAGATCCGTTAGGAATCTGGGAACCTCTTGTACATCCTCTACGGGTGCTACCCATTGTTCCCTTAGGATGTCCAGTACCCCACGCGGAGTCCTTCCATACATAAGTTCGTATGGCGATGTACCTGTAGAGGTTTGTCTCCTCTCCCGACATGCATAAAGTACGAAACTCCACTCCCTTAAGCTACCCTCCAAACTCCTTTTTAACAGGTTCTTCAAGGTTTGATTGAACCTTTCCACTAGGCCATTGGTTTGGGGATGATAAGCTGCTGTGCGGATATGTCTGATACCAAATGCATCCCATACCTGGGCTAGGTGATGGGAAATGAAATTTGTTCCCCTATCTGTTAGGACCTCACGAGGGAATCCTATCTCGCAAAATAACCTTATTAATTCCATAGCTATCACCCGGGCAGACGTGTTTCTCAATGGGATGGCCCATGGAAAACGGGTGGCATGGTCCATTATGACCAATATATACTGGTGACCTCGGAGTGTTTTTAACAAGGGCCCCACTATATCTGCCCCCAACCTATGTACTGGTTTATTCATGACTGGCAAGGGAATCAAAGGTACCTCCGGTGGATGGTTACTTGAGACCCTTTGACAAGCCGGGCACGGTGCACAGAATCTCGCCGTCTCTGTATATACGCCTGGCCAATAAAACCTAGCAAGGACCTGATCCAGGGTGCTTTGTACACCCTTGTGTCCCCCTACTGGGTGATCATGGGCCAATCTTAATATGATATTCTTAAAAGAGGAAGGTATCACGAGTTGCCTTCTTAGATCTCCTGTCCGTGGATCTATATTCTCCCTATATAGTAGGTCACTATCCCACAAAAACCTAGGTAGAGCCTCCGATCCTTTCCGTGCGAACTCACAGGCTCGCACCAAAGCAGGATCTGCTTTTTGCTCATCAGGAAATGAGGGAAACTTCTCTATCAACTCCTCAGGAACCCAGGGCAGCTCCTGACCAGACATTAACTGACCCCTATTCCTGGCCCTGATGCCCCGCTCTCGCCGCTTTTCGGCCTTTCCTTTCCTGGGGGCCTCCTTGGCCGGGGTTATTAAGTCCTCATGAAAGGAGGTCCCTGGTATCGGCTCCTCCTGGGAATCTACCTCTTCCTCTGCAGGTTTTGAGCCTGCGCGTGTGGTAACCAGGCCTGCTTTTTCCTGGAGCTCCTTTGCTATCCCCTTCCTGAACTGGGACCAATCACGGCCCAGTACCATATCGTGTGGGAGCCTAGGTATAACCGCCACTGCTACCTCCCTTCCAGTACCTAACCCCTTTATCCTAACATACTGAAGCGGATAGGTGGAGGCAACCCCATGGACACATCTGATCTTAACATGCCCGCTTGAGGATTCCTGTAAGGACTGTCTCTGGGCCTCTATCTTTTTCCACAGCCTGCTGGAAATCATGGACTGACTTGCCCCTGAGTCTAGTAGTGCTTCTGTGGGTATTCCTTCCACTTCTACCGATAGGAGGAATCCCTCACCTATCTCCTTGGGACGGGTAATCACAAAAGCTTTCCTTACTTTACAGTTTTTCTTAAGGTGACCTGCCTCACCACAAGAAAAACATTTCCTCCGTAAGGAATACCTTCCCTCCACGGGTTTATTCCTTTCTGTTCTATGGCAGGAAATGCTGCATTCTTTTCTTGCATTTCTGTACCTGCCTTCTGAAAAACACCCTCTTTCTTGAGGCTTAATTTCCTTGCCTCTATAAAGCGCTCAGCCAACGCAATGGCTTCCTGGGTGTTTTTACAGTTCTGCATTACCAGAAAAGCTTGCAAATCTGTAGGTAAAGCCTCTGTAAATTGTTCAAGTTTTAAAGCATCTATAATAGACTCTATATTACCACTTTCAGGTATAAGCCATTTACATACTAAGCTTTTTATCCGATGATACAAAGCTTGAGGTGTTACACCCTCCTTTATTATACATGATCGTAGAAGCCTACGATAGACCGAGGGACTTAACCCCATCCAATCTCTTATAGCTTTTTTTACTTGCTCATAATCCGAAACCAATGAGACAGGCATTTCTCTATAGGCTGCTAGAGCCTCCCCACTAAGGGTAATAGCAAACCTCATTGCCCATTGTCCTTTTGGCCATTGAGCCAATACCGCTATCCTTTCAAAGGCTTCGATGAAATCATCAATATTGTCCTCCTTGGTAAGGCGGCCACAGGAGAAAGTCCCAGCACCAGGGCCTTCCCATCCCGGAAATACACCCTGTGCACCTGGTGCAGACTGTGCCACCTTGGTTGCTTCCTCCTGGGTCCTGATCCACTTTGCCATCATGTCCCGTAGGGGTTGCTGTTGGGCACGAAGCATGGACGTTGCCTGTTCCTGGCTCACTGCCGCCATCTCCCTCTGTTTGGCGAACTGGTCTGCCACCCAAGCCAATATCTCCGCTGTCTCCATTGCTTGGACTGCTGTTTCTGCAAATACAAACAAAGACAAGAACACACAAAGTGCAGCACTTTTTTTTTTTCTTATGCTCCCACTTTCTCCTGGTGAGTACCTGGTAGCCCCCTTACATCATAATCCGGCCTTAACCCCCTCTAGCCTACAGGTTACCTGATTCTGATGCAGGTCTTCGCTTTGCCACCAGTTAACAGCGCTCCGGATCCGACGCCACTCCGGATTTTCCCTCCGTTGCTCTCGGTCCGCTCACACCGTCCTTCCCTGGATCTTCCCCATCCAGAGGTATAGGCTTCGAGACGCACCACGCTTGACCGCTGGAATGCTGGAATCCAAAGAACTGCGCCACCTGTGGCGACCACACCCCTACCAGGCGGTTGCCTATTAGGGACGGGAGACCATCTTGTATTCCTTTTCCAAAGGGTTGTAGTTGTGTAGTCAGAAATGAACCAAGTGGATGTTTCAAAGCGCACAGGAATTTTTATTAGCTTCCTTTTGGTAAGATGGTAACAATCTTCAAAGCAACTTTACACTCAGGACAAAGAAACAAAGGATAATCTTCTCCAATTAAAGCAAATATCAAAACAGTGTTTCCATGGGATTATTTACAATGGTTTTCCTTTTCTTTTCCTTTAAGATGCTTCTTACTTCAGCAATAATAAAGGCACAGACCTCAGTCCCATCATAGCCAGACTCATGCAACAATCGTTCACAACAGGTGATTTCCCACGCACCCTCAAACACACATCAATAAGACCTCTACTAAAAACAACAAACTCGACCAACAGAAACCGGAATCCTACAGACCTATAGCAAGCATACCGATGCTAGCAAAAATAATGGAAAAGGAAGTTCAGAGACAAATACAAGACCACATTGACTCCAATGCACCACTGGATCCATGCCAACACGGATTCAGAGAAGCACACGGGGTTGAGACCCTTCTTACCACACTCTTCAGCAGCATAATATCAGGCATCAACAATACCCGCCAAGGCTTTGTCCTTGTCTTCCTTGACATCGCGGCGGCGTTTGATTCCGTGAACCATGAACGCCTCTTAGAACGCCTCAAAGAAAAAGGAATCTCCGGTAAAGCGCTCGAGTGGTGCAGGTCCTACCTCTCTGACAGATGGCAGCAGGTTCGATCCAAAGACACATCTTCAGAACCATTCCACCAAAACCAAGGTGTCCCACAAGGATCCTCCCTCTCTGCCTTGCTGTTCAATATATACATGCAACCTCTCTGCAACCTTATCCGGTCCTTCAACGTGAACTGCATGATATACGCAGATGACGTGCTATTATACATGCCTTTTGCAACAGAAAACCCAGACCTCTCACCAATAACATGCTGCATAAATGAAATATCCAACTGGCTGCAATCCCAAAACCTCCGGATTCAACACAAAAAGACGGAGGTCATGTTCATTACAAGAAATCGTAACTTCACTGCGCCTACAGTACTAAAGGTGAAGGAAGCTGACCTCCAGATCAAATCCGCGATCAGATACCTTGGCGTCACACTAGACCAGAACCTAAATATGCAGGCGCATATAAGTAACACTGTAAGGGCAGTATACCATAAAATCAGATCCCTCAGATACCTACGATCGCTGCTGCAGCCTGACGATTTCAGGACTATCTTTCAAGCACTAATAATTCCGCATTTCGATTATGCGAATGCAATACTGCAAGGACTCCCCCAAATCACTCTGAACCCACTGCAAATGGCAATGAACACCGCAGCAAGAGTACTACACGGAGCATCCAGGAAAGACCATGTCACACCCATTATGAAACAGCTCCACTGGCTCCCGATTCAAGGTAGGATTACATTCAAGACCTTGCTACTCACCTTCAAAGCCACCAACGGTCTCTCGTCAACATCACTATCAGAGATAGTCCAGAAGACACCCCACAATAGGGACAGAAGGTCAGTAGCACAAAACACCTTGATAGTCCCAAGATCAATGACTCAATGCACCAAGTCAACATCCAGCAGGGCATTCAAACTTTATGCACCAATGATCTGGAACAGCCTCCCTCACAACATCCGAACAATCCCAGACATATTCCAATTCAGGAAGGCTGTGAAACACTACCTCTTCCTCCTACATTACCCAGAAACCAATGAAAGCTCAGCACCAATTACCGAGACCTCACAAATCTCCTCTGTCTGAAACCATAAGAACACATGACCAGCCTGTAAATTGTATATATTGTTATTGTATATAGTTACCCTGTTAGCCAAGTTGATTCTCCTGTTCATATGTAAACACAAAGTACTATTGGAAATGTGTATGTTCGTTGTTTATTGTAAACCGCACTGATGCTGAATAGCGCGGTATAGAAGAGACTTTAAATAAATAAATAAATAAATAAATAAATACATGTATTTACAACTTACAATCAAAGCCAGTAGGGCTGCTAGCTCCTTCTTTGCTGTTTTGAGTTAAACAGTTCTCTGCTGTCTAGCCCCGCCTTGGTTGCACTAGCCACTTCTTGAGGAAAGAACCTTAGTGCTTCAATATAAAACTCATTCTCTCCTTTACTTCAGGCTTTCAGCTATAACAAAGTTGTAACAGCTTTCTTAATTTATTTCTGCTATTTGGCTTCCATTAATTAGCATCAATACAAACAGCACAGTCCATCTCAGAACAAGAAGAACCCATGTCAGTTCCTCTACCATCTACCTCCATACTTTCTTCTGAGTTGCATATTGGTAAAGCTTGGAAACGTTCAGGCACTTTTTCCTTTAAGTCATTTAAAAGCTCAAATAGCCTATTCCACTGCACTGACCCTCCTTCTCTTGGCAGAACTTCAACAGGCTTCTCCTGTTCAACTTTTCTTGAAAACCCCTTATTCTAATCTGGGTTTTCCCAGGTACAAAACCCTCTTCAGAATCAGAGCAAGAGATATAAGCCTTAGGCTTCACTGCTTTCTTTCTCCTACCTTGGAGTTTTACTGCAGGACTTCCATATCTGTGGCTTCTGTTGGCACTAGCTATCTCTGCCTCAGAGCCAGTCAGGGAATCAGGGTAAGATTTCCTCTCCACTTCCTGGGGCTTCCTCTGTCAGAAGGCACACCCTTCACCCGAGGAGTCTAGGCTCTCTTGCCTTAGCTTTTCCAATGCCAGCCTTCTCTCTCTCTCTCTCTTGCCAGTATACTTGGTCCTCTCCCTGGAACCTTCTCTGTAGCTCTCTTGGCTGCAGTCCCGGCTGCTCTTGCTCTCCTTGCACTTGTCCTTGTTCCTGTTCCTGTTTCTCCTTCCGTCTATCTCTCTGTTTGTTTGCTCAAACTTAAACGTGGAGCAGGGCACCTCCCCTTCTGACTCCACCCCCATGTACCTCCTACTCTTACTCAGGGTTGCCATGGAGTCTGGGTGTGGCTTTAGCCTAGCTCTACCCTCGTGGTTTCTCTCACTGCTTTTACTAGGGTGTATGTGTTCTGGTGCACCCATCCCCCACAAAGAAGAAAAAGTTCTTTTTCCCTTTATTTCTTCATGCTGGACTGCACTCTCCTTACCACAATATATATATATATATATATATATTCAAACTCTATGCTCCCACCTGCTGGAATGCGCTTCCAACCTCCATCAGAGCCATAACTGACCTAGCCCAATTCAGAAAGGCTCTAAAACATCATCTATTCCTTAAGTACTACTTCCCAATCCACCAACCTGATACCATCTACCGCACACCCAATTAGAAACACATGTGCTTCCATCAATGTATGTACATACTGTAAATAACCAAAATTTGATGTATATAGTTTCCCCCCTGTTGTAACCCAAGTTTGCGTCCTGTTCATTGTAAGTGCCTATAGTGAATCTATCTGGCACAAAACTGTTGTATGTAAACCGCGCTGATTTTTAAGAGTGCGGTGTATAAGGACTATAAATAAATAAATAATTTAAAAAAATTATATATATATATATATATATATTGTCATGATGCGGGCACTAATAAAGTTGGTTTTAAGAAAAGAAATCCTGTTTTAGAAGAACTAGATGTGCAGTTACCTTCAGGCACAGCTAGAGGGAGCAGGAACAGACATATTGGTCTTAATGAACCTAAGCTCACTGATGACCTGCAGCTGAAAGGGAACCAGGAAGTCAGCAGTAACGGTTCACTTTATAAGCCAGAGCAGAATGCTTCTGGACAGCAGTGGCATAAGCAGCAGTGGAAGAGAAGGCAGTGGAATGAGCATATGAAGCAGCAGGAGCTGAGGAAGGAGGAGAAAGAGGAAGAAGGAACTGGAGCTGGACTAGAAGGAGAAACAGCAGAGAAGCCTGGAGGCTATCAAGGACATAAGCCTGATTGCTGTGAAAGAAGCCAAGCTGGAAGCTGGAGGAGAAACAGACCTCACAAGGTGGGAAGCCAGAAAGCCCAAACTGGACCTGTTGTGCAAGGGGAGTTTGGTGGAAGTTGCTCCAAGGAGAGAGGCTCTGCCACGCCTAGTTCCTATACTCTGCCTGTTTGTAACATAGAGAGAAGAAAGCTAAGAACCAGAGAGGGAGGTTCTGACAGAAGCTTATCTCTAGAGGATCCTTGCCCAGTTTCACCTATTCAGAGGGAAAAGCATTTTTATAAGCAATGGAAGTTTTTACTCAGTGAGCCCAGGTATGAGGCATTGAAGATTAACTGTAATGATTGTACTGCTAAAAGTTATGCTAAAAGAAGTATTCCTCCTAGGAGAAACAAGAGTGCAGACTGGTTCACTAAACTACCGCCAGCCTTAAGAGTCCCTGGTTATGTGAAGCCAAACTCCCAAGCTGGAGATTACCATGCTGAAATAGACAGGGACAGTGAAAGCCCTTTGAATCAGTATAGGGGAGAGGAATTGATAGAAGTGGATTCTCCCAGCACTATTCCCTCACCTTTGCCTGAGGAAATGGAATGTGATTGGTGCACTGCCTATGCTCCGAAGTATGTATGCTCCACAGAAGAATAAATGAAGTATAATTTGATGTTTATTATACTGAATATTATTATGAAGAAAACCTGCTTTAAACTGTGAAGTAACAGTTAACTAGCCAGTGAACATTGGTACCTTTTAAAACAAAGGACTGTTTCTGTTATCTAAAATATCTCTTAGTTGAACCTTGCTTTAAACGGGGAATAAAAGCCTTTATTACCCTACACTTGAACTCTTTGTTCTTTAACAGCGCTACCTAGTGGCGTATAATCTTTGTGTCACCGGCAACCGAGTGACAATATATATATATATATATATACCAATCTTTTGCAGTCTGTGGCTCAAGCATGTGCTGAGGCCACAGTAGCAACAGTCTCTGAGGTCTCACAGCAGAGTGAAACCATTGTAATGAGTATGGTAAAAATGGGTAGAATGAAGACACTGCACAAGTCTGGACAGAAGAATGCGGAGGGTTTTAAAAAACATCCATCACAAACATTGAGCTGGTGTCTGATGTGTCCAAACACAGTGCTCTAACCACCGTGCTAAACCTGCACAGCAACTGCCATGGCATGTATTACCAACAAAAGGAATGCATGTATCTGCCTGCAGTGTTGAATCGGGTTAATAGAACCACATCACCCCTTTAGGACGTGGCTGCACGTTCAGTGTATATGCGATGGAGGCCCAGACTGGCTACCATGGTTGGGGTCCAGTCTCCCAAGCCTGTCCTCTGTATGGGTTGTGTATCAGCTGGGGTCACATTACTGACACTCTCCAATGGGTTATGGCTGAGGCAACACACTCTGCCTATTTGATAGCCTCGATTGAAAAAAAGCATGCATGAAATAACCCATACTGAATAGGTTGTCATGATGTGGGCACTGATAAAGTTGTTTTGAAGAAAAGAAATCCTGTTTCTTTAGAGGAACTAGATGTGCAGTTACCCCCAGGCACAGCTAGAGGGAGCAGGAACAGACATGCCGCACTTAATGAACCTAAGCTCTCTGATGACCTGCAGCTGAAAAGGAACCAGGAAGTCATCAGTAACCGTTCACTTTATAAGCCAGAGCAGAATGCTTCTGGACAGGAAGAGAAAGAGGAGGAGAACAGGGAAGGAGTAGAGCTGGTAGTAGAAGAAGGAGAAGGAGAAACAGCAGAGAAGCCTGGAGGCTGCCAAGGAGACAAGCCAGATTGCTGCGAAGGAAGCAAGGCTGGGAGCTGGAGGAGAAACAGACCTCACAAGGTGGGAAGCCAGAAGGCCCAAACTGATCCTGTTGTACAAGGGGAGTTGGGTGGAAGTTACCCCAAGGTGAGAGCGTCTGCCACGCCTAGTTCCTATACTTTGCCTGGAGATAGAATAGAGAGAAGAAAGCCAAGAACCAGAGAGAAAGGTTCTGACAGAAGCTTATTATCTCTAGAGGATCATTGCACAGTTTCACCTGTTCAGAGGGAAAAGCACCTTTATAGGCAACAGGCGCTTTTACCCAGAGTGAGAGGAGAATCCAACAGAAGTTTTATTCCACTGCCTAGAAGCACAGCTCGGTCCCCGGCTCGTAGGCAGAACTACAGCTACCAAGGGAGAGGTGCAGGAAAAAGAAGCACTGTGGATTTTATCTCACCAAAGCCAAGGTATGAGGCATTAAATATTGACTGTGATAATTGTGCTACTAAAAGCTCTACTAAAACAAGTATTCCTTCTATGAGATACAAGAATCAAGACTGGTTTAGTAAATTACCACCAGCCCTGAGAATCCCTGGCTATGGGAAGCCAGACTCCCAAGTTTTAAACTACCATGCTGAGATAGACAGGGACAGTGAATGCTCCTTGAATGAGTACAGGGGAGAAGAATCTATGGAAGTGGATTATCCCAGCACTGTTCCCTCACCTATGCCAGAGTTAATGGAATGTGATTGGTGCACTGCCTATGCTCCAAAGTCTGTATGCTCCACATACCCCAGAAGAATAAGTGAAATATAATTTAATGTTTCTTATACTGAATGCTACTAGGGAAAAACTTACCTTAACTGTGAAGTAACAGTTAACTGCTCAGTGTGAATATTGGTACCTTTTAAGACAAAGGACTGTTTCTGTTATCTGGAATTATCTCTTAGTTGAACCTTGCTTTAAACAGGGAATAAAAGCCTTTATTTCCCTCCACCTGGTCTCTTTGATCATTAACGTCTCTACATAGTGGCGTAAAATCTTTGTGTCACCGTGAACCCCATGACATAAATGGCGTAGTTGTTCGGATGTGGATATAATCCTAAGAGATACAGCAAAGAAATATAGAAACAAATTGCCAGTGTTCATCTTGAAAAAACAAAACAAAAAAAAAACAACTTGGACTGGAGTTAAAGGAAAACCCGGACCGGAGTATCAGAAAACCTGGACTGGAGTGAAAGGAAAACCTGGACCGGAGTTCCAAAAGGAAACTGGATCGGAGTGAAAATCCGGACTGGGTCTTGGAAAAGAGCCGGATTGGAGTTGGAGAAAGTGGACTGGACCGCAGCAAATCCGGAACGGAGAACGAGTTCCTGGAGGGTGCTACGACGCGAGGCCGCACCACCGTTGCTGAGAGCCTGAGTCTACTCTTCTACCAGGTAATGGGTAGAAACGCCTAACTTGTTTGGATGAAGTGTCAGTTTAAAAAGGGAGAATTTGGAAAAAAAAAAAAAAGGAAAAGAGAAGGAAGTGTAGCGGTGATTTTTTTTTGTGCAGCCACACTTGGTTTTTCTTTGTTTGTTTCTTTTCAGGGATCATCGCGATGGAGCAACGCGACCTATTTGACTGGATGGCGTCCCAATTCAGTAAACAGGCTGAACTGGCTGTGCAGACACAGCAGCAGCATGCTATCCTGGCGATGCAGGAGCAGCAAAAGCCAGTCCTGCAGATGCTGGAGACTTGGATGAGCCATCAACAGAAGACACAGGAAGCAGCCGCTGGACTCATAAAGCAGAGCTCAGGACTGAGCCATGGTCTGGTAGGACTAGGGTCCTATGACACTCTGACTTTAGGGAAGTTAGGGGAAAAGGACGATCCAGATGAATTTCTGGACGCATTCGAAAGAATTGCCCTTTCTGTGGGTTGGCCAGAGGACCAATGGTCCATCAGACTGGCAGTGTCCCTTACCGGAGAGGCACTGTCAGCCTACAGGGCAATGCCCGCTGCATTAGCGGCAGATTATAGCGAAGTGACAAAAGCCATCAGGGAACGCCTGGGCTTGACCCCACTTATCTATAACCGAAGGCTACGAGCAGCCCGGCTTGAAGTAGGCGAAACGCCTAAGTCATTGGGTCATCGACTGAGGCGCTTGGCTGAAAAGTGGCTAAGGCCCAGTGAAAGATCCATAGATTCATTATTGGATATGATAGTTCTCGAGCAATTCATGACTGCCGTACCTGGTAAAATAAAGAGCTTCCTTATTCTCCAGAATTGTCGCTCAACTATGGAGGCGATTGCCTTGACAGAGAGGTATTTGGAGGCCGAATTAGTTACCCAGCCTACGGACGGGGTAGCTAAGACAGCCATAGCGACATTCAATCCAGTCTCAGGAAGTCTCTACCAGTCCAAAACACCTAATGTAAAGTGTGATAAGAAGGCAGAGAAAAGTCTTGTTAAGAGATGTTTTAACTGTGGGAAGTTGGGACATGTCATGAATGAATGTAGGGTACGTACTGCTCTCATAGGAGAGCATAAACATTTATTGTCAGAAGGTTTTGTACTAGATGTCACGGTGCAGGGAGTAGCAGCCAAAGCCTTACTGGACTCTGGTGTGGACCAGACAATGATCTCGCGCAAGCTCTGGTCTACCATTCAAGAGCAAGCTGCGTCCGCCCCAGACCGTCCAGAGGGTCACGTAAAGATTAAGTGTGTACATGGCGCTGCTACCTTGTATCCCGTGTACAAATTGCTGGTCAAAGGTCTTTGAATAGAAAATATTATGCTGATAGCAGTAGTCCCTAGATTGCCCAAAGAGCTGGTCCTTGGTAGGGACTGGCCACAATTTGAGAAGGGCCTAGAAAAGGGTCTAAACCCCAGAGAGGTTTTTGTCTCCACTCATGGCCAGGCGAGTGCCGCAGAAAAACCCTCCTGTTCTAGGGAAGAGAGCATAGTTGATCTCCCATCCCATGATGATTTAGTCAATATTCCTCCGGATAGGGACAGAAAGACTAAGGCTCAAAAACGCAAAGAGAGAAAGGACGCTCTCAAGGCCGAGCGGGTTTAGAAGCGGGTGAAGAACTACCATGGATCCCAGCGGAACTGGTAGAGAAGTTCCCTTCATTCGCCGCTGAGCAAAAAGAGGACCCTGTGCTAGCACGCGCATTTGAGAATGCTTCAACGAAAAGAGATGTTTTTCCTTGTTTTATAAAGGAAGAGGGACTCCTTTATAGAGAGAGTATAGACCCACGGACTAAAAATGTCCGAAAACAGTTGGTAGTCCCAAATACCTTCAAAGCGGCAGTACTAAGGATAGCCCATGATCACCCGACGAACGGTCACAAAGGGGTACAAGGAACCCTTGACCAGATACTGGCCAGGAATTTTTAGGGAGGTCGCGCGTTTTTGTGAGTCCTGCGCCTCCTGCCAAAGGGTGACCTCCATAAAACCCGCTGGAGTGCCATTATTACCAATGCCAGTGATAACAGAGCCTATTAAAAGGATAGCCATGGACATAGATGGCCCCCTTTTAAGGACTCCCAGGGGTTTCCAATATATATTGGTTATCGTTGACCAGGCAACCCGGTTCCCTTGGGCCATACCCTTGAGGAATATATCAGCAAGGTCCATTGCCGGGGAACTTATAAAACTGTTCTGTGAGGTGGGCTTCCCTCAAGAGGTTTTGACGGACCGAGGTACGAACTTTTTGTCCAAATACCTAGCCCAAGTGTGGGACGCCTTCGGCATCAGGCATCTCAAAACCTCCGCATATCATCCCCAATGTAATGGTTTGGTAGAAAGGACAAACCAGACCATCAAGCAAATGTTGCGACGAGCGCTGGATGGGGAAATGGAAGAGTGGGACACAATGCTACCGTTTATATTATATGCCTGCAGAGAAAGGACACAAGCATCATTAGGCACGTCGCCTTATGAGTTAATGTATGGGAGATCACCCAAGGGCGTGCTTGATATTCTGAAAGAGCAATGGGTGGAACCCGAAGAAAAAGAAATAGGGATACCCCAATTCTTGAGGAGATTAAGAACACGATTAAGAAAAACTTCACGATTTGCTGAGGGACAACTGAAGTGCAGTCAGCAAAGACAAAAACAATATTACGATAGGAACACCAAGCCTAGACACCTAACTGTGGGCGAGAAAGTAATCGTCTTGGTATCAGGCACCACTCCAAAATTCGAAGCTAGATGGAAAGGACCTTATGTCATGGCCCAACCACGAGGTACAGCATCCTATTTAATAAGGGATGAAAAGGGACATGAACAGGTCTATCATATCAATGTTCTTAGAAGATGGCACGAGAGATACACCTTGTTTGCATCAACACAAAAGAGCTCTAGGATTACGTGCTGTAATGAGGGTCATTCAGCCCGTAATATTTTAAGAGGGGGGATGTGTCATGATGTGGGCACTGATAAAGTTGTTTTGAAGAAAAGAAATCATGTTTCTTTAGAGGAACTAGATATGCAGTTACCCCCAGGCACAGCTAGAGGGAGCAGGAACAGACATGCCGCACTTAATGAACCTAAGCTCTCTGATGACCTGCAGCTGAAAAGGAACCAGGAAGTCATCAGTAACCGTTCACTTTATAAGCCAAAGCAGAATGCTTCTGGACAGGAAGAGAAAGAGGAGGAGAACAGGGAAGGAGTAGAGCTGGTAGTAGAAGAAGGAGAAGCAGAAACAGCAGAGAAGCCTGGAGGCTGCCAAGGAGACAAGCCGGATTGCTGCGAAGGAAGCAAGGCTGGGAGCTGGAGGAGAAAACAGACCTCACAAGGTGGGAAGCCAGAAGGCCCAAACTGATCCTGTTGTACAAGGGGAGTTGGGTGGAAGTTACCCCAAGGTGAGAGCGTCTGCCACGCCTAGTTCCTATACTTTGCCTGGAGATAGAATAGAGAGAAGAAAGCCAAGAACCAGAGAGAAAGGTTCTGACAGAAGCTTATTATCTCTAGAGGATCATTGCACAGTTTCACCTGTTCAGAGGGAAAAGCACCTTTATAGGCAACAGGCGCTTTTACCCAGAGTGAGAGGAGAATCCAACAGAAGTTTTATTCCACTGCCTAGAAGCACAGCTCGGTCCCCGGCTCGTAGGCAGAACTGCAGCTACCAAGGGAGAGGTGCAGGAAAAAGAAGCACTGTGGATTTTATCTCACCAAAGCCAAGGTATGAGGCATTAAATATTGACTGTGATAATTGTGCTACTAAAAGCTCTACTAAAACAAGTATTCCTTCTATGAGATACAAGAATCAAGACTGGTTTAGTAAACTACCACCAGCCCTGAGAATCCCTGGCTATGGGAAGCCAGACTCCCAAGTTTTAAACTACCATGCTGAGATAGACAGGGACAGTGAATGCTCCTTGAATGAGTACAGGGGAGAAGAATCTATGGAAGTGGATTATCCCAGCACTGTTCCCTCACCTATGCCAGAGTTAATGGAATGTGATTGGTGCACTGCCTATGCTCCAAAGTCTGTATGCTCCACATACCCCAGAAGAATAAGTGAAATATAATTTAATGTTTCTTATACTGAATGCTACTAGGGAAAAACTTACCTTAACTGTGAAGTAACAGTTAACTGCTCAGTGTGAATATTGGTACCTTTTAAGACAAAGGACTGTTTCTGTTATCTGGAATTATCTCTTAGTTGAACCTTGCTTTAAACAGGGAATAAAAGCCTTTATTTCCCTCCACCTGGTCTCTTTGATCATTAACGTCTCTACATAGTGGCGTAAAATCGTTGTGTCACCGGGAACCCCGTGACAAGGTACAAGGGTGCCTGGGCCTTTGCTGAACCTGTACCCTTTTGGTGGTATGTGGGCCAGGCCAGAACAAAAGAAACAGAAAAGAAACAGTGGGCATTGAACCAGCACGCTGATGTGTCCAAACACTGAGTTCCAACCACTATCCCAACCTTGCATGGCATCTGCTATGGGAAGATATACTAGTAAAGGGAATGTATTTATGTATCTGCCTCCAGTGTATCAGCGGGTTGTCAGCTCATTCTCACCGGACTGTGAATGACCTGTGTGTTGTGCATATATATGTTGTGGTTCAAATTATCTGATGTCAGGGATTGGGTATGAGATCTGACTCATTTAAATCATGTGTCAGACATCTGCTACCTTCACACCAACAACCCTGTGTGATTTCCCAAACCTCGCCTAAAACAGAAATGGCCTCAGATGCATGTCTCTGCCCTATGTATCTTATGAAAGAGATCATGGGAAATGATGTCTGTTGGCAAGTACATACAGATGCAGCATGTTTTGTACTGCATGCAATTGAGTCGGTCACATGCTGCATACGTGTGATGTCCACTGGGCAGTGCTGTGTACAAGGACAGTGCAAGAACCATGATTCTAGGCCCATAAAATATTTAACTTTGGAAAATTAACAAATAATGCATCAGCGTGTGCCTGCCTGCAATGTGTGAACATGTAGGCACCTCCCCATGTCAGCAGTTGATGGGCTGGTGTGTACTGCAGATATGGGAAGGTCACAAAGTGTGTTTTCCACAGGTCCCATGTACAATCCTTGCTATGTCCAAGGCTCATCCACAGGACAGCTGGTATAGGAACTGGATTATGGGCATTGTGCTGTATGCCCCTTATTGTGGTCCTATAGGCCTGATTGTCATGAGCTTGTGTGTAGATAGTATATGGTTTCATTTGAGCCACCAACATTCATCTATGCCATGCCCTAGATTACATTTCTGCCTATTATTTTAACTATGACAATCCAGCACATGCATACCCTGCACCAACAATGGAAGTGTATGGAGAGGCCCAGATGCGGTTGGGATGGTGTGTGTACAAGGAGGTGCAAGTGGGCTGTCTGTCACTCGTCAACCAGGATGCCCAGTGCTGAATTTGTCATAGGCCATCTATGTCCTTGATAGGCCTTTCAGATGGGGATGTTATTTGACCAACAAGTTGCCCAAAGTCATCCTGGCTGTGGCGTAATATCTGTGGACAACATGAAAAGGAAGGGATGCAAGAGTTGACATTCAACTGAACTTTGGGGATAGGCTGGTGCATTGTGGATCTGGCAGCATGGCAATCACAATGTTGTTTGCTGGGCTGGGATTTGAGTTCCATAATGGAGCTGCACAGAAATGGAGACACAACCCCATGCAACTTCCTTTGACATTATGGGGCTCTGCAGCATCAGCTGTGAATCTGCTTGCTGTGGACCTAATGAAAATTGTGCCATGGAATGCATGTTGAG
Source organism: Ichthyophis bannanicus (assembly GCA_033557465.1). NCBI lineage: Eukaryota > Metazoa > Chordata > Amphibia > Gymnophiona > Ichthyophiidae > Ichthyophis > Ichthyophis bannanicus. The sequence goes on along the minus strand of CM066039.1, from coordinate 149,932,606 downwards.
GCTGTAAGGCCTCATTCTGTACATGTGCACACAATATAAACCTGTTGAATCACTACTGCATCTATTGCAGTATGCCCCAATGAAGGGCAGCTGTACAGAGTCTGGATGGGTAGCATGCACTGAGTCACTATTTGTGATTCAAACACAATGTGAGGGCAGCATGAACAACAAATTTGTGTGATTCTGTTGGTAAGAAATCATGTTGATGATGCCTTCCTTGCCCCTCCATGATATCTAGCATATTACTTAACAGTCTATTTTTTTTATTACAAATTCTTATATACCGCGCTATTTAGCATCAGTGCGGTTTACATCATAACAACATTTTGTATTAGAAACAATATCTTATGCTTACATTGTAACAGGGATTGAAACTTGGAAGTAACAGGGTAACTATATACAGTTCAAAACAAAGGAAGTACAGGGTAACTACATATAGTTCAAACAAAGGAGCTTATAAATTATGTAAGTTATATTATGTATTAGAGACATAAAGTAATCATGGTCATTGTGAATGTGCCTAATGGTGAGTTTCTTTTGTAAATCACTGGGAATTATGTTGTCGGTACGTCAGATGCTGTGTGAGTGAGATGCTGTGTTGGATTTGAATGTGTTAGGTTAGGGTGGATAAAATAAAGGCAGAAAAAGTGATGTTTGAGAGCTTTTCTGAATTGTGAGAGGTCAGCGATTGATCGTATATGAGGTGGGAGATTGTTCCAGCACTTAGGAGCATATAATGTAAATGCTCTATTTCTAGTTGTTTGGGCACATTTAGTGGACTCAGGTGGTATGGATAGCGTATTGCTAGTTGTTGACCTTCTTAGCCTGTTAGTAGGGGTACTGGTCAGGAGTGAAGAGAGGGATGTGGAAGATATCCGGTTAATTGCTTTAAATCAGGGGTCACCAACCTGCGGCCCACGGGCCGCATGCGGCCCACGAGGTCCCTTCGTGCGGCCCGCGAGGCTCTACCCCGGTTAACATTACGTGCGGCCCGCCAAGGATTCCCGTCATTGTATCTGCGGCCCGTGGCATGACTGTGAAGTGACTTTGCAAAAGTGCACTTTGTGCACAAAATATCTGCATTTAGGAACTTTTACAACGCGACCAATAGCCTATTTTTTGAAAAGTACACAACTGCAGCATCTCCGCAATGCCACACACTGCACTTTTTTTCCACCAGCTGCACCAACCTATTTTAAGGACCTGCCTGCAGGTGGAGAGCTACCGAGAAAGGCGGGGCAAACCGTGCCGATTGGACCTATGGAGGCGGCTCGTTGACGCCAGGCGCCCTCTGATTAGTCATTCTTCCAGGATGCTCTAGAACTGGCAGCCTCTCCATTCTGGATGGTAGCGGAGGGTGGGGAACGAAGGATATGAAGACGGAGCAAGAGGGGAATGTGGGATAATGCCCCACTGCATTAGGAAAGTCGCTGGTGTGGGCGGTTGTCAGTGCCTGAAAGACGCCTCCCCCCTTTGCTCTTTTCAGCAGCGTTTGCAGGTAGATTTTTCTTCCCTCAATTTCACCCCCCTCCTCCTGCATCTGGGAGCCTCACAGCGGCCGGCGAGTAACCGGCTCCCTCCGACTTCCCGCGGCCCCGTGCTCCTGACATTACAGGCGGAGGTTTGAGTGAGTTACTTGCGCTGCCCTTTTCCCTTCTCGTTGTGCCCAGCCTGCACCACTGACCCCACAAACCACCACCACCTCTCCATTTCACTCATAAACGCCCGCTGTTAGGAATAAATATCACATGCTCCAGGACCTGATCACAACAGATAAGATTGACATCCTCTGTGTAACGGAAACCTGGCTAACAGGTTTCGCGGGGGCGGGGAGAAGGGGGGTGCGGCCCGCGAGGCTCCTGGTAGTCGGCTGTGCGGCCCGCGGCCCTCTGGAGGTTGGTGACCCCAGCTTTAAATGATAGGATTAACGCCTTGTAGGTGATTCTGCTCTGTAATGGTAGCCAGTGTAGATCCATAAGTATGCGAGTTATGTGGTCTTTTTTGGAGATGCCACAGAGAATGCGGGCTGCTGTGTTCATCGCCATCTGAAGAGGATTGAGAGTGCTCTTGGGGAGTCCATGTAGGATGATATTGGAATAATCAAAGTGTGGCATTACGAGTGTCTGGAATATTGTCCTGAAGTCATCTGGGGCTAGTAGAGGTCTTAGATGTCGTAGTGTCCGTATTTTGTTGTAAATGGATTTGGTGGTATTCTTTATATGCTCTTTGAAGTTGAGCTGCTGGTCTATTGTAACCCCTAGGTATCGTATTACAGACTTGCATGGGAGCTCGGCGTCACGAACTTTCACTGAGGCAGGAGGAGAGAAGTTTTTGTTCCTGGTTATGAAAAGGACTTCAGTTTTCTTAAAGTTTATGCGAAGATTTTGGGACAGGAGCCAATCAGTAATTGCACTGAAGCATTCAATAAGTGGATCAAGGTTTGGGTGCTTGATGTTAATTGGGGCGAAGATCAGTACATCATCCGCATATATCAGACTGGAGATGTTAAAAGAACGGATGATATCACAAATGGGTTGCATATAAATGTTAAAGAGTAGAGCCAAAAGGGATGATCCTTGGGGTACTCCTTGTTGCTGATGGAATGGTTCCGATGTTGAGGTACCTATCCGTACTTGTTGACAGCGGTTCATGAGATAGGATTTACACCATTCCCAAGCAAGGCCATGAATTCCTTTTTCCTGTAGGCGGGAGAGGAGTTGTACATGGTTGACAGAATCAAATGCCGCCGCTATATCAAGAAATATGAGTACGAACCCATTCTCAATTTTGTCAATACCTCTGGATAATGTATTGATGAGTAAAGTGAGTAGGGTCTCTACACCATGGGCTTCACGGAATCCATGCTGGCAAGGATCAAGAGGGGCTGATATGTCTATATGTTGTTGTAGTTGCATTTGAACCACCTTTTCTATAAGTTTGGCTAGATAGGGTATACTTGAAATCGGGCGGTATGAGTCTGTCTTAGTTGGGTCAAGTTTGTTGTTTTTCAGGAGAGGGCGTATGGAAGTTTGTTTCAGGGTTTCTGGGAATGTTCCAGTTGTGAAGGAGAGATCTATGATGTAGGCTAGAGTTGAGCTGAGTTCTACACGCATCGATCTGATCCAATGGGCAGGACAAGGATCATTCGGTGCCGTAGTAGTGTTGATGGTGGCAATAAGGTCAGCAATGTACTTCTCTGTCGGAGATGTAAATTTTGTCAATGGTTGCTGTATCTGAGGGAAGAAGCAGGGTGTGGAGCTTTGTGTAAAATTTGTTTTTATGATTTTAGATTGTAGGTACTTGGCGAAGGACTGGGGTTGGATAGAAACTGTTTGATTGGAGGACGGTGTCTTGGTTAAAGCTTTAGCAATACTAAAGAGGTCACGTGGCTTATTTAACGATCGAAGGAGGGTATCCGTGTGGTGCTCTCTCATTTTTTTGTATATTGCTTAGATTGTATTGCATATACATTCTTGTACCTGTACACCTTATGGACATAGAGGGATACTGTAACATTCCAATGCTGTTTTCTGTAGCTGAGTCTGCACCTGTGTGAGACATGTTTTTAACTGTGCCAACACATGTACTTCTCATAACTACCTGTCTCAACGTTGTAGATTGTGGCCCAGATTTTGGAAGGCATTTATACAGGTAACTGCCCTAGTAACCTGTGTAAAAGGCTTTTTGGTTCCTTTGGCAAGGCATTGTATGGGTAAAGCTAATGTATGGCTGTGTGCACCAGGGATGCCGCTGACAATCCCACATGTGTCACAGGGGCTGCGGATCCTGTGCAAGAAGTAGGAGGCCCTACTAAATATGAGCATACCTAACACATGTCATCAGTGCCTCAGACACTGTGTTACTGAGCTGGCAACAATGTCTTTCTAGCAAGGAATGTCTGTGTGAACCACAGGTCAGATCTCAATAATTAAGGCTCTGTTGGTGTATGATGTGTGCAGATATGTGAGCCTCAGAGTTATCTCTGAGAAATGATCAGGTGAAAGACAGATGGTGTGTACCTCCCCAATGACTGTGACACTGTAAACAAACACATTGCTCACACATCTGAACATTAGCGGTGGGCACCTTTGTACACATGTGCTGTCTCACAGAGGTCTGAACCATGCATACCATATTTGGCAAACCTTGCTGCTCACAGATATGTCTGTTATATATCTCCACACTGGCCAATGATGACACTGGTGATGTTGGGATGGCAGTGTGGTGAGTGAGTTGGAGGGCATGAAATGATGTGTTCTGCATTATCCCCAGAATTCCTATATCACATATGGTGACATGGCTGAGGTTTCAACATAGTTCTAGTGAATGTGTGTAGGCAATGATAACAAATGGTATTGTGAGTTACAGGGGCACTAACCTCTCGGATGTGGCACAGGATGCATGCACTTTGATGGTCTGTGAGATAGCAATGAGAAGGTGTATCCACAGAAGATGTTGCTGTTACATGTCAGTGTACAAGAAAGCAAATGCTGCTATGGATCTGGGAATATAAGTTCCTTGGGCAGACGCCAGAGTTATGTGTGAATGGCAAGAACATGTATGGCTGCAATGTGCTGAAATATATGGTTCCCAGATTTTTATCTGGGTGACGCAAAGTGTTGTATTGGTGCATAAATGATTGCCATCTGTCTACCCTTGATGTGAATGCTGTGGTCATATGTGACTTGCCCATTGAAAAGCAGGGTCCGCACACACAAATGAGAGGGTGCAGGAGCTAGCCAGGTAGCCTAGAAGATAGCCGAGGAAAAGCAGTGTCAAGCTTTCATGCACAGATGGCTATGTGTGTGGCACTGAAAAATGTAGCCACCCACCAAACATGTTTATCTGCCCATTCCCTGCCACAGAATGCCCCTAACACACCCTGATGCCAACCACATAGCTTATGGGTGTGTTAGGGAGGTACCTAGCATCTCAGAGGGCCAGCACCAGAATAGGTGCCTTGCCAAAGGAACCAAAAAGCCTTTTACACAGGTTACTAGGGCAGTTACCTGTATAAATGCCTTCCAAAATCTGGGCCACAATCTACAATGTTGAGACAGGTAGTTATGAGAAGTACATGTGTTGGCACAGTTAAAAACATGTCTCACACAGGTGCAGACTCAGCTACAGAAAACAGCATTGGAATGTCACAGTATCCCTCTATGTCCATGAGGTGTACAAGTACGAGAATGTATATGCAATACAATCTAAGCAATGTGTGAAAACACTGATAAGCACATCATAAAATGGCCCTTGCCATGAGTGTGACACATTGTCATGAGAGATACAGGATGAAGCACACATGTGACTGTGTAAGCTGCAAAAAAATCAATAATTACAATTTTTATTAGGAAACAACAGGTCAATATGGTTTGTGAACTGCCTAAACATAGTCATTACAGTCAAGTAACCCTTCCAAAATTTTAACCATGTGATGTCACTGTGTCATAACATGTTTGTGCACACACATATGCATACTGTAAATCTCCAAATGACACAATAACACCCAGTATGCAGAGGATCACTCCTGGATATGGGGAAAGAGAGATGAGACGTGTTGTTGTGGTGCACCTTGTGGGGGCTGTGTGACAGCCTGTCATGGCCAAATTGGCCAGCGCAAGGGTGTCCAGGAAAAAACACACAGTATACATAATGTGCTGCTGCTGCTACACACCCATTTGATGCTGTTTCCTGCCAAAACATTTGTTATCAGTGATAGAGCCATGGCCCAGGCATGGTAAAACAAGCAAAGTGTACATGACACTCAGGACTGGCAGAGTGCAGTCTTCAGTGCTGTTGCTGCTGGATTGTTTGCTGGCACCAGTTTTTGTCTCCTTGGCTGTAATGGTGTGTAGAGCATCATACCTATATCCAAGTCTTTTTTTGGCAGACATATGTGTCTGCACAGAGATTTGACTTTTGCTGATGATGATGGCAGAATCCATAGTAAGGGACTGTGGCAACTAGGGTGTACCAAGGGGCCTCTCCACCCCAACATTGGACTGTATTGCCAGGTCATTGTACCCCTTCTGGATGCCCTGATCCGCCACTTGGATAGCAATGTCCTGCATTGGCATCATCACATGTTGTAGATGTCTCATCCAGCCTGTTGGTGGTAGTGACTGCAGATGCAATGTTGGCCCCTGCTGTTATGTGTCGTCAGTACTCTGTGAAAAAGATAACAGAAAGGTAGGTATGCCTGTCATCACACATCATGAGTTACCATCAAGGTGCCTGCAAGTTTTAAATATCACGTAGGAATCGTTCAACATGAAACCATTACATTGGCATAAAATAGCTACCATTGAAGTTGTAGGACATTCGAGCAGATCAGTAAAAATTATGTTCACATCTGATCTGGCATGTGTGTCAGGTGTGCCATAGACCTCATCATGTCTACCAATGCAGCAGGACAATGAATTCTCAATTAACGCTAACAAACAAGCTAACGACATACATAATGATTGACAATGTTATCCAAAAATTATCCACTGTGGAGGTCAGCCGGTGTATGGTGCATATGGTAGACAGGGACTGCCTGGGGATCTCATTGTGTGCAACCTCTCATTCCTGACCCTGAGGTGGTGGTTGGAAAGTGTTAGAAATGTGTGTGCATGTTCAAATATTATTGCCTGTTGTCAAAACTATGTTCTGTAATGTGGCAGATATGAATGATGAAGCATTCTGATTTGCCATCAGACAAAATATATAACATGTTCCACAAGGAAACCAATACATTATATGATCTCAGCAGTCACAGGGAGGCATCTGAAAGTTAGAATTACCACAGCTATTACATTTAAAGGGACAATTACACTTCACACCAGGAACCGATAGTGAACATATGCCTGTACATTGTATCTGTACAATGCTGATCTCACTGCACACACACTGCAATAAACAACATATGTGCACCTTGTACCATGCCCTCTGTCTGGGTCAGGGATGAGGCCACTAGGAGCAATGCCCTGAGCCCATCCAAGGCCACATTCAAGGTAGCTGTCTGGACAACAATGGAAAGGAAAAGATAAATACAACTTGTACTACTCCCACTCCTGTCACATCTGTACACCAGATACCATAGTTGGGAATGTCATCAACACTATGGTGTCAAATTTCTACCTGCTGAAGTCCAAAGGGCTATATAAATGCTATTTCATAGACATGGGGTATATGGATGCACACAAGATAGGCTGAGAGCTATTTTATTTAGGAATATGAGGGAACATCAGCCATGTAAATGTTCCACTGTCCCCTCAATTCATGCAGGTCCATTGACACGACAATATCAGTGCATCAGAAATATATGTTTGCGGAACATCTGCAGTTATATGATGTGAATTGCATACCTGTGATGCCTCTGTGTATGATGCACCAGTCCTAAATCACTGTCATGTTATTATATGTATGAATCCAACCAGATTTGGCCGCATATTGATCCTGTTGGGCTAATCAGGGACCTTGCCACAACTGTCAGAGCGATAGCCTCAAACCAGATTCTATACAGTCACAAAAACAGCATATTTGTGGAGATGAGACACACATGATAGTATGCACATTTGTATACATATACATTTCCTCACATACATATAACTTACATGAGAAGAGCTGCTCAATTAGATCTTGCCGGATTGCTGAGCTCATACATGTGTTGCCACAGTCATGTACAGGACGGCTCACAGGATCTTCTTCAAGATCCGGATTAATGTTGGCTGGGATATTATGCCTGAGAGCAATGTTATGCAGGATGCAGCAAGCCAAAATCTGTGCTACAGTCATGGGTTGGTATTGTAAGGCTCCACCGGTCTTATCCAGACACCTGAAGCAACTCTTTAACACGCCAAAGGTGCACTTGATGATGGAGCGAGTGGAGGCATGGGCCTCATTCTACCTCTGCAGGTGACCGTGGAAAATGCACGGGGGTCAGCAACCAGGTCTGACACCCATATCCAGCATCACCTGCAGAAAGAAAATGTGACAGTTTACCAAGTAACATATTTGCAGACACATTGTTAGGATGTACATGCCTGTCCACTGCTATTGTAGCCTGCCCTTCTCCTTCACACACACAAATAATGCTATAACATCTAGCAAATACAAAACCGCAATGTACACACAGCAGCTTATGATGGCATGAGTCCCCTGGCCACAGGATCCCTGTATAATGAGAGACATTCCAGTGATCTCCTGTCAATGATATACATGTGGCCAGTGCTGACACTGTATCGCATGGGTAATGCATGAACAAACCAGAATACCCAGAAAACAACCTTTGTGATGCTACAGCATTGCCATTCCGCACTTCAACATTGTGCCTGATGATGCTTGTGTGATATGCATGTCATCTGAGATAACAAAATGTTCCATCGGCATGCATAAGTTGACCCTACCTAACACCTGCAGATATCTGTTGGTCATTTCCAACATAGCTGAAAGCTACAGACACGTTGCCACTATGTGATGTGTAAGCAAATCTCAAGATCAGCTGCCAGCTGGGTAGAATAGGAGCTTGATACACCTCATGTCATTGACACATGCACGTAAAGTATGCCACGGTAAGACTGGGTTTGTGTTGAGGATAGCACATGGGTCAGAAAGGGGCAAATGTGATCCCTATTGTAGACCCAACATGCACCGTGTTTCACTAGAAAGACATGTTTTCTAAGAACAATACATGTAAGCAGATGACAATGGCCCTGTCCGAGATATAGTTACTGTTTGTCTGTGATGTGCACAGGATGCATGTTGATGCAAAAATGACTGATATATCCACATGGCATGTGTAAACATTCCCAGGGTAAAGGTAGGCCCACAAATCCAGCAGATGTGAAATGTGCAAACATTCCTCATTACTGCAACTGTGAGATACTGCACAGAACTGGCCTTGGCAGCTAGTCATCATTGATGCATGTGTGTAAACATATCTAGCTATTCACATCTGGATTGCTATCAACATAATAACATTCTCAGTGATGTGTGGGATATCACACCCTAACACATCTTTGTAATGTCTTCTTCCAGGTTAATGTGTAGAATCATGGTCCACACTACATACAGTAACCAAACCTAACACATATCTATCATGACTATGAGAGATAAGCATGTTGTCTCAACCAACTCCTAGAAGATATGTCAAGCATCGGTGGAAGGCAGTGGCCACCTGGGAGGAGAATAGGTACCCAGCAAAGGCTGGATGTGGCTCCTATGTGATGCAGGGACATTGTGCTGGGCCCAGAGACACTATAGAGGATTACCAGACCAACATATGGCACACATGTCCACATGTCTGCATACACCTATATGAATGTCATCCACAAGCACACTAGCTACTGTGTAGCGAACCACAGCCCAAACAGTGTGCTGGCAGATACAATGTTGCCCCAACTATCCAGGGGTGGCCCAATGGGTGGTGTGTGACCATGTGCAGAGACACATTGTAGGAACCTATGGGCAAAAGGGGCTCATGTGTAACATGAATGCATAATGGTAACCTAGTAACATAGTAAATGACGGCAGATAAAGACCAGTATGGTCCATCCAGTCTGCCCAGTAAGATGGCCGGAGTAAGATGGCAGGAATAGGTGCCACTCTGTGCAGGCCACCCCTCCCCATGTCTTTATTTAGGGGTGAACCCACCGCTCCATGCAGGACACCACTATTTGTTGAGAAGTTAGATGGTTCAGTTTATTTTGATTTTATTCTGTTGCTATAAATGGATCCATTGTGCCTGTCCCATGCCATTTTGAATTCTGTCACTGTATTTGCCCCCACCACCTCCATCAGGAGGGCATTCCAAGCATCCATCACCCTCTCAGTGAAAAAGTATTTCCTGATATTGCCTTTCAGTTTTCCACCTTGCAGCTTCATGTTATGCCCTCTCGTTTTACAGCTTCCCCGTCTTTGGAAGAGGTTTGTTTGTTCAATATTTCTCCTTAAGTATTTAAAGGTCTGAATCATATCTCCCCTATCTCTCCTCTCCTCCAAAGTGTACATATTTAGGTCTTCTTCTCATAAGGCTTCTGACGCAGGCTCCAAATCATTGTGGTCGCCTTCCTCTGAACAGTTTCCATTCTTTTTACATCCTTTGCAAGATACGGTCTCCAAAACTGAACACAGTATTCCAAGTGAGGCCTCACCAGTGACTTATACAGTGGTATTAGAACCTCTTTCTTTCTGCTGGTAATTTCTCTTCGTATGCAGCCCAACATCCTCCTGCCTTTGCCACCGCCTTGTCGCACTGTTTTGCCACCTTGAGATCATCAGAGATAATCACACCAAGGTCTTTCTCCTGAACCATCCACACCAACCTCTCGCCCCCTATTGCATACTTTTCCCTTGGATTTCTGCTACCTAAGTGCATGACACTGCACTTTTTCGCATTAAATCATAATTGCCAAGCATTAGACCATTCTTCCAGCTTTTGTAGATCGTTCTTCATGTTATCCACTCCCTCGGGGGAGTCCCCTCTGTTGCAAATTTTTGTGTCATCTGCAAAAAGACAGGCTTTTCCATTCAGTCCTTCAGCAATATCACTCACAAATACATTGAACAATGCTGGGCCCAGGACCGAACCCCGGGGCACCTCGCTAATCACTTTCCTTTCATCTGAGTGAGCTCCATGTACCATCACCTTCTGTCGTCTGTCAATCAACCAATTTCTAATCCAGTTTACCATCTTGGTACCCATCCACAAGCTACTGAGTTTATTGACAAGCCTCCTATGAGGAACAGTATCAAAGGCTTTGCTGAAATCCAGGTAGATGACATCCATCGCATGCCCCTGATCTAGTTCCTTGGTCACCCAGTCAAAGAACTCAATCAGATTTGTTTGGCAAGACCGTCCTTCAGTAAAACCATGTTGCCTGAGATCTTGCAACCTGTTGGTTTTGAGAAAGTTCACTATTCGTTCTTTCAGGAGTGCCTCCATTACTTTTCCCGCCACCGAGGTAAGGCTCACGGGTCTGTAGTTTAACACTTCTTCCCTGTCACCACTTTTGTGTAGAGGTACGACATCAGCCATTCTCCAGTCCTGAGGAACCTCTCCTGTTTCCAAGGATCTGTTGAATACATCCTTTAACAGCCCTGCAAGAACCTCTCTGAGCTCTTTCAGTATCCTGTGATGTATCCCATCCCGTCCCATGGCTTTGTCCACTTTCAGTTTAGCAAGTTGCTCCAACACCTCATCTTCTGTGAATGGTGTGGTATCTACTACATTCCCATTTTTATATTTGGGAGTCACAGCTGGTCCATCTCCAGGATTTTCTTTAGTAAAAACAGAGCAGAAGTATTTGTTTAGCAATTTCGCTTTTTCTATGTCACTTTCCACGAGTCCTTTCCCAGCACTTGAGTCCTGCAATTCTAACTCTGATCTTCTTCCTTTCCCAAATATACCTGAAGAAAGTTTTGTTGCCACCCTTAACATCTTTAGCCATCTTTTCCTCTGCCTTTCATTTTGCTATCCTTATTTCTCTTTTTGACTCTTTGAGTTTGATCCTGTATTCATTTCTGTGTTCTTCTGTTTGCAAGTTTTCGAATTTTGCGAAAGCTGTGTTTTTTGCCTTTATTTGAGTAGCCACTTCTTTGAAAAACCAAATAGGTTTTCTTCTCCTCTTGTTTTTGTTTACTTTTTTTACATATTTGTCTGTTGCCTCTTTTATTGCCACCTTTAGTTTAGCCCATTGCAATTCTTATCTCCTTCCACCCCGTCATCTTCTCCTTTAGGTACTCGGCCATTTTATTGAAGTCAGTGTTTTTGAAGTTTAGGACTTTGAGCTTGCTATGTTTGGCCTGTACGTTGGCTTTTATCTCAAACCACACCGTGTGATGATCGCTGTTGCTCACAGGGGCACTCACGCAGACATTCGACATGCTATCACTGTTGGTGAGCACTAAATCCAGCATTGAGCTTTCCCTGGTTGGTTCCATCACCATTTGTCTAAGTGATGCATCTTGGAGAGCATCTACAATTTTTTTGCTTCTTTCCAGATGTGCAGAAGGAGTAATCCAATCCACATCAGGTAAAGTCACCCAAAATGATTGCTTTCCTCTTTGTGGCTATCTTGGCAATATCTATAATCAAATCGTTATCTATCTCTTCAATTTGAGTCGGAGGTCTGTAGACTACAGCAGTATGGATGACAGTGCCATCTCCTCTTTCCAACGCAATCCAGAGCGCTTCTTCTTTTCCCCATGTCCCCTGCATTTCAGCAGCTTTAATATTGCTTTTGACATACAAGGCTACTCCTCCTCCTTTTCCATTTTCTCTGTCTCTTCTGAATAGATTATAGCCAGCTATGGCTATATCCCAATCATGTGATTCATTAAACCATGTTTCTGTAATGGCCACATTGTCCAAATCCATTTCCACCATTAGGGCTTCCAGGTCCGGAACTTTGTTGGCTAAGCTTTGAGCATTTGTGCTCCTTGCTTTCCAGCATTTACCTGGCTTGTGTGTATTTTGCATTGATTTTGTTCTGCCCACATCTTCCCACTTGTTTTTGATGTGTGATGTAAAAGTGTGGCTGTTTCTGATATTATTCTGCTTTTGCAGGGGGTGGCGTGCCGGTCTTGACCTTCCACATCCGTCAACCCCTTTTCCTAGTTTAAATACATATGCAAATACTGCCTGAAATTTTCACTTAAGATTCTTTTCCCTGCAACAGAACGATGTAGTCCATCAGCACAGTATAGTCTCTTGTTGGTCCATCTGTTTCCCCAGTCACCAATAAATCTGAATCCTTCTTGTTTGCACCAGGTCTGGAGCCATGTATTAAAGCTGTTAATGCGATGCAGCCTTTTTATCCCCTTACCAAGAACAGGCAGAACCTCTGAGAATGCAACAGTGTTAACAATGGGCTTGAGTTTCTCTCCCAGAGATTGGAAGTCCTTTTGGACTGTAGAGGCACTGTTTCTAGCCAGGTCATTTGTGCCCAAGTGGATAACAACATCAAGTTTGGAGTGTTCACTTTTTGTGCTAAGTACTTCAATAATTTGGTTTGTATTCCTGCTGGCTGTCGAGCCTGGTAGGCACATGACTATCTTCTCTCCTTTGAACTGTGTTCCCAAGTTGGTGCCTCTGATGATGGAATCTCCAAGTAGTAGTAGTTTTCTGTTTGGTGAGGTTTTCTTCATATTTGGTGCTTTAGCAGGAGATTGGGCATTGTCTGACTCATTTAAGGGACCTTCAGTTTCATTGGATTGAGCATTCTCATTAGCCAAGGCAGAGAAGGCATTATGCAGGGATATCTCTTGATGTATAGGATGTCTCTGCGTTACAGGTCGCAATCTTCCAGAACCCACTGTGATCCATTTGTTCCTGGGGTGTTTGGTTCTTTGTGGGAGTGGTGGTGGACTTTGTTCAGTTTGTATCCTAGAAGAGGTGCATTTCATTGCAGCTATTTCCTCCCTCAGTAGAGTCACTTCTTTATGCATGGCAGCTAGGTCTTTCCTTAGCAGAGTCAGTTTGTCATGCATGGCAGCTGACCTGAGGCACATAGGACAAGCTCTTAGGCTCCAAATGATTTGTCTTGGAATGAAAGTACCGCAGTTATTGCACTGAATACACAACATGTTGGTTAAGCAGTCCCAGAAGAGGAAGAAGAAGAAGAAAGGATGAAGATGTGGACTTTTAACCCAAGTAAGAAAGGATAGATGGCACGTATGTGACCCCTGTAAAGGCAATGTAGCCCCTGGGGTGGGTGGGGTGAGGGGTAGGGTGGGCGGAAACCTAAGTGTCTCTGGCAAGTAGGCTGTTCCTGAACCGTGGGCACACACCGATATCTGATGTAAGTCTATACAAGGAAAGCAGTCCAAATGCCCCCAAGCTTAGTCTAAAACCACAGTTGAAAGCTATAATAGTAATCCCCCCAAAAATCGACAGTTAGAATTTATAGATTTAAGCCAGCAGAGAAAATAGAAAGATTTGTTCTTAGTGTAATGGAGGCTTCTCAGCTTCTGCAAAAACGGGTTCAGACCAGTGCCAGGCCAGGTGTACAACGCTCCAAATCAGCTCCTCCCTGGGAATAGAGTTTCACCAACCAGTGCAGCAAGGGTAAAAACCTAGTTAACTCTCTATCTGCCACACACACTGATACTGTATCTGATGTAAGTCTATACAAGGAAAGCAGACCAAATGCCCCTAAGTTTAGTCTAAAACCACAGTTGAAAGCTATAATAGTAATCCCCCCAAAAATCAACAGTTAGAATTTATAGATTTAAGCCAGCAGAGAAGATAGAAAGATTTGTTTTTAGTGTAATGGAGGCTTCTCAGCTTCTGCAAAAACTGGCTCAGACCAGTGCCAGGCCAGGTGTGCAATGCTCCAAATCAGCTCCTCCCTGGGAATAGGGTTTCACCAACCAGTGCAGCAAGGGTAAAAACCTAGTTAACTCTCTATCTGCCACACACACTGATATCTGATGTAAGTCTATACAAGGAAAGCAGACCAAATGCCCCCAAGCTTAGTCTAAAACCACAGTTCTCCCTCATCATGTAACCACTGGACAGCACTTGCAGTCAAGCCAAAGTGAGCCATCTTGGACAACAGGATCTGCAGGTTCACTGTGCCTCAAATAGGGACTGTGGGGGAAAGGGAGGGGATGGGCAGCTTATGACAACAAATACAGCACACCTGGGCCTCAGTCACTGCACTCGAGCAGCGGCACTAATTTGATGTTGTGAAGGCCCTCTGTGCTCTGCACATGCGCAAGGCACAGAACGTAAACATAAGGTGCCCTGCGCATGCGCAAGTTATGGAATGTAGATGTAAGATGCCCCGTAAACATAAGACTCCCCATGCATGTGCAAGGCACAGAACATAAACGTAAGGCACCCCATGCATGTGCAAGGTGCAGAATGTAAACCTAAGGCGCCCCATAAATGTAAAGAACCCCATGCATGCGCAAAGCACAGAACGTAAACCTAAGGCGTGGAACGTAAACATAAAATACCCCACTCATACGCATGGTGCAGAATGTAAACCTAAGGCATGGAACATAAACATAAGGTGCCCTGTGCATGCGCAAGGCATGGTACGCAGACATAAGGTGCACTGCACATGCGCAAGGTGCGTAAGACCATCATTAGGACCTTGAACATGTGCTACACAGTCTGCATTACTAACGCACAAAAACACATGTCTGTCATTGATGCTACACGAGTAGTGTTTGCAAACCACAGTTACAATTCAGAGTTGTGATAACACAGCAATAGCTGTGACATTGCCATGAAGCATGGACTCCATGAACAGTGTATGCATGTGTATGCATGGGGGACCTCTGTATGATGATGTACCCAGAGAGAGGGGCTGGAGCAGGTGCCACAAGGGCAATGAGGCATGGAGATACCTGGAGTCATGGCTCAGGATGAGGAACAAACTGGCCTGTCTGGGGAGGTACAGCAACAGCAACCACCTGCCAAGGGAATGCAAACGGAGGAAGAAGCATGTGCCAGACAAGTCACGCAAGAGGGCACTGTGGTTCTCACGGGATTAGAATGATGTGCTCCTTGCGCAGGTGTTCGAGCACTATGAGTATGTTTATGTCTATGTCCATGCAGTATCTGCATGTACAGGCTAGGGCAAGGTGTATCACGGTGGTGTACAATCACTGCAAGCAGGTACGGGATATATTGGTCATGGGTGGTGGGGCAATCCCTACTAGCTACACAATGCAACCATTCCAGGTCCCACACCCCTGCTGGTTCCCCTCACAGCCATCTCCTGCTACCCAACATTGCATGCAAGTGGGCCTGCACATAGCCCCAGAGGTCACATATATACACACACTCACATAATGCTCAAACAACACATGTCAGGCATCAATGAGACCCAAGGCCACCGACCACCCCTCCCTCCATGCAGTGCACAGTTCTGCCAAGGAGTGCTGTCCCCTGGGTCCATCCCTTGTGCACACTGCCTACGAGCCAGACGATAGGTACATGTGACCACTCAAGGAAATGCAACCCCGTTCATTCCTCACATACCCTGTCCTGTGCAAGCAACCGACACATCCCGCTGATATGAATGGCTATGTGGCCACACATATACTAAGTGTGTATTTATGTATTTATGTGAGTGACCCTATGGCCTGTTTGACTGTTGCATACATGGTGTCTGGGAGAGTTGTGGGGATGGCCACTGAATCTGTACAGGCTGGGACGGGCAGACAGAAATAGCAAGGATATAGTGTGGAGAGAAATGTCACGTAACAAAACATTGTGCACATCAGTCGGCGCTTGCTGGGATCCCTGTACATTAAGCTGTGTACTTTGTCCTGAACTGTGTGGTGGTATGATAAACATGTGGTATTTCACATTGTGTGAATGGCGACAGATGTATCTCACATGTGGGCAGAGGGGTACTGTATGTGTATGCGTTGCAGCAGGAGACATGTGGGGGTATGGCATCTGGCATGCACATCAGTTGTGTTGAGAACCAGGAAAGCAAGGTGGCATGTTCAGCATGGAGAAGGGCAAAATGCCACCCATGTCACATTGTGCAGCTGGTGGGGTTTACCAAATCTCTGGGTGAGAGAGGCCATATGTACCATCTACAGATGATTGGGCCACCCTTCACAGTACTTTGATGAATATCAGGGTGCCCTTGGAACCAGTGCCCTACAGCCCTGATTTTGTCAGCATCTGGTGCATAACAATGTGATATGTTGCATGTAGGTGACTGTGTCATAGGTGACCCCTAGTGTCCTGTAGTTGAGACACTATGTGACTGGTATCAGGTGTGGTTGCTGTAGGATGGGTGTGATGTGTTTTGTCCTGACTGGTAACATGCTGGTGCATGCAGCAGAGGTCTGTGCCTTTTGTAAGATGTGCACGGTACAGTCTGTGATCCCCTGGAGGACAGTGGTGGCCCAAGCAGAGTGTGCACCAAACATTCCACTGGTTGCTGAGCATTCACCATTGTCTCTAAGATAGTGGCATAGGTTCTATGACATGTCACCTTTGTTGGGGAGGTCTCTGTTGTCATGGTAAAGTATAGTATCAGGATGTCCCTTGATCCAACTGCATCCCCAGCTATGCTATTCCCGGTACACCGCACGTGTGGTGCAATGTACCTGTTGAGGTGCATTTTTGAGACACCTCTGGCCATGGAGGCCATGACTAACTGTGTTTGGGCACAGGGTCTTGTAAGGGTGGTGGCATACTGCCTCTGTGCAATGTCTCTGGTGCTGTGGGTGTCTTGTTCATATTATGGTCACACTGTCAGAATAGGTGTATCTCACAGCATGTTGGTCCTTTACACAATGTATGCCATGTAGTGTGGCCTTTCTCTGGCACAGATGCGCTGTCCATATGTGTTCCAAGATGATATCAATGGAGATGTGCCCCAGGGTTAGGCCTGGGCTCAGCATGTGTCCTGTGAGAAAAGGACCTGTGCTGCCAGAGTGACTGAGGTCTGATAAGTCACCAGACAACATTGTGACATGGTGGACCCTATAGTCAGCTGTCAAAGGCTATATTGTAGGATGGCACATCTGACTAGGTAACATGTGAATGCCACAGCTGGGAACTCTGTATCTACATCTGCCTGTTGTAATGGATTGCATGGGTTTGGTTGCCAAACAGATATGTGTGTGGTCTGCACATGCCACTGTGTGTCTGGATGAGATAGTGACAGGTTAAGTGTTGGGTCTGTGTAGCAATAGGAGTATAAGGATACATCTACACAGTATCACCACGTGACAGCCCTCGTATGTTTCATGGCCCCATTAACACACCACACAGGTGCCCTAACATTTACCATGCGGTCAAGCCACTGCTGTGCCCATGTCATGACATCCCACACCCTACCCCTAGAACCTCCAGAAACCTGTGCCACCACCAGTCATCATCACCAACAGCTCCTCATCTGCACATGGTCAATGCCAGACATGCTGGGCATGACATTGTCACATGGCCAAGGTCCCCACTGTGCCCAACATAACCACTCATGTTACATACTACCTGCAGCATTCTGCTCCCCTGTATCACCTGCAGATGCCCCCATACCAACCTGGCTGACATTGTGCTGCAGACACATTCCTACTCCCCCCCCCAAAAACGGTCACACACCTGACAACATAGCCTGTGCCATTGCGGGGCTGCACTGTCCCTCCATTCATCCCCTCCCTACACCACAGCAAGATGGCATCAGGCAGTCACACACTGTCCCTTCTGCCCCATCCCCTGCATCCCTGTGTTCTGGAAAATGACACCATGTCATTGTGTCCCTGCATGCACTAATGTGGACTGCCGTGTTGACGTGCTACATGTGACCCTGTACCAGCAGATGATGCACCAGTGTCATGCATAATGGAAACGTGCATGTACAGTGCATTGCTAAGGTATCTATCCCCTGTGTGTTAGTCATATCATGTCGCAGTACAACCCAGAATCAACATAGGCTGTGGGGGGTTGACACCATGTGCTGAACACAACATACCAAGATGTGTTAGGAGCAAGACATCCTTCATTAAGACACAGAAAATATGTAGGCCTGAGCATACATGATGGCTGGACTGTGGCGATGTGTGCACCCACCAATGTCAATACAATGTGGAGGCACCGTTTGCTGCAATTACAGCTGCAACTATCCTGAGGACCGCCACTGTTGGGCATTGGGATGTGGCCCCATTCCCCAGGCCACCCTGCCCCAAATCAATCCATTTTCTGGTATGCATTAGTGTACAGCATCCCTGCAGTGATGGCATGGACCATGCTGTGCTCTTTGCCAACCCTACTCCATGGCATTCATCTGTGTCAGGTTAGGGAGGCTTTGGTAGTAAATGTTGGGTCATTGTCCTGCTGGATGGTGAATCTTTGTCCCTGTCTCCAATCTCAAGCAGACTGTTACAGGTCTTCCATGATTAATGCAGTATGGCATCCATTGTTCCATTACACCTGCCCACCTTTCCTGTTCCTGACAATGTTACTGTCCTCACAGCATGCTGCTCCATCCCCATGTTTCACTGTGGGAATGGTTGCCCAGAGATGACGATAAATGATTACATTGCCCAACACATGGTGCTTCCCATGATGTGCAAAGGGTTAATGGTTCCATCTCATCTGCCCTCATGACCATCAGCCATGTGGGGGGAGGGGGGGAGGTGTCCGGCACATGCCATTTTGCAAACACAAAACATGTTGTCTTATGTCTCTATGTGAGCAATGGCTCTCTCAGGGCCACTGTTCCATGTGGTCCCACTCTGTGGAGTGTCTGGCTTATGGTGGTCCCATGGACACATTCCCACATCTCCACTGTAGACCTGTGCAGTTCCCTCAGTGCTATCCATAGTTTCTTTCTAGCATCTCTGATCATTGACCTCCTTGGCTGATCTTTGGGTTTGGGTGGGCAGCCTCTCCTGTCAAGTTAGTAGGGGTGCCACATTCTCTCCATGTTGCCATGGTGTCTGTGAGGGTGCTTCATGGTGTCATTGCCATATGGGAAGATCTGTTACAGCGCCACCCTGATCTATACATCCCCTCTACTTTGTGTCTACTGTCCCGTGGCCCTTGGGGATCATGTTGTCTGCTTAGTGATGTTGCTGAGTTACGGGCCTTATGGAACATGCATATTCATATGGCTATCATAGTCACAGATCAGGTGATATGAACTGCACACAGGTGGACCCTTACCAGCTCATTAGATGATGTTTGTGACCAATATGTGGGACCAGATCCTATGTAGGGATTTGCACACACTAGAGATGAAATTGTGAACAACTTTAACCTACTTGGATCAACTATCAATAAAGAAGCAACAAGCAGTCAAGAAATCAGACGACGCATTGCTCTTGGCAGAATGGCTATGAAAGACCTAGATAAGATTCTCAAGAGCAGAGATGTCTCTCTCCATACAAAGATTTGACTTGTTCGAGCCATGGTATTTTCAATAACATCATATGGATGTGAAAGCTGGACAGTGAAAAAGACAGACATGAAGAAAATTGATGCCTTTGAATTATGGTGCTGGCGGCGAACACTGTGTATATACCATGGACTGCCCGAAGAACAAACCAGTCGGTACTAGAGGAGATCAAACCTAAGCTTTCTTTAGAAGCTCAGATGACAAGACTTCGACTTTCATACTTTGGACACATCATGCGAAGAGAGAGATCATTAGAGAAAGACATCATGCTTGGCAAGATAGAAGGTCAACGCAAAAGAGGAAGGCCAGCAATGAGATGGATCGATACAATAACAGCAGCTATGGGTACCAGTCTGTCAACAATGAGCCGCCTGACTGAAGACCGAACACAATTTAGGATAGCTATCCAGAGGGTCGCCATGAGTCGACTCCGACTTGAAGGCACTTAACAACAATAACAGAGATGAAAACATTTCCCACACATACACTTTCATTATTGATGTGTGTCCTGCATATCTACAAAGTCCATTATTGTTGTTACACCCCCACAAAATGAACAATATCGTCAGGCCCAATACCTAACATCCAAATGACCCTGCATCTTCATGCCATTGTGTACGTGCTGCGACTTAGCAGCCCATATACCGTGGAGGTAAACACATTAGCAAGGTACTGTACATAGTCAAATTGTCTGGAGGTGGGCATTAACCAGGATGTGAACTGTTATGTCTGTCTGTTGTCTTTCTACAGATGACCCACAGATGACACTGTAGGAGGTGGCAGCTGTAGATGAAGGTGCCATGGTGGAGCAGGGGCACAGTGACAGTGATGCAGGGGGCCCAGGCAGTGATGGTGCAGCAATACTGCCTGCCCACACTGAGGTAGTAAGCCCAGATGGGGCCAAAGTGCCTGAAGGTGTGGCCCAGTGGGTGTCAGAGACCAAGGGTGGTAGGGAAGAGCATGAGGAAGACATCTGCCTGCACCTGACAGCCAGCAGCAGTGGTGGCGAGGATGTGGCAGGCACCCCCACCATAGCAATGCAACCACCCACTGAGATGAGACTAGGGCCTGCAGGAGGAACAGAAGGCATCTGCACATGGTGAATAATGTAGCATGTGTGTGGCACAACAGCATGTGTGATGCAATAACCATGGCCAATTGATCCTATTGGACTGCACCGGCATGCATCTGTCCATGCACTGTGCACCAAACATGAGAGCCCCTGCACATTTACCTATGGATGAGCAACCAGGGTTCGATTCCCACTAGTACTTCTTGTGGCCTTGGGCAAGTCACTTAACCCTCCATTGCCGCGGAAGAAAGGCCTGGCAATCTACTTCCGGTGACACTGTCAAGAAAACCCAGGAGCTTCTGGGTCGCCAGGAGTCAGGACTGACTCAAAGGCACACATTGCATTGCATTGTGCAAGCATGCCTGGTGTGGGGGAATGGGGCACTGTCCAAACCACATAGAGGTATACATAAACATGCAGGGGTTTACATGCTGGCCCAGATGCACTGCATGGACCTGTCGGTCATCCCCCAGTCCACACAATGTTTATGCCATATATAGCTATGTAGTGATGCAACATTTGCATGGCTGCTGTGGTCATGCAACAAATGCACATTCCAGAGATGCCCCTCTGTGCCCCTGCTTGCCATGCAATACCCTTCACTACCCCTGGTATCACCCAGGCTTGCACCTGGAATGCTCACATCTCTGCCATGCAGAACACCTTTCGCTATTTAAAGGCGTATTTACAGAGCTTATAATAATGTATCGTTATATCAGTTTTACGCTCCAAAAATTCGTACCCCTGCAATTCCAAAACTCTTCTCAACGTGAATGTTCTACATAAAATTTGGCTAGGTCTCAGACTTCCTGGCGCTTTCTTGGCAATCTGTCAGTAAACCAACATAGCCGCGCCAACTAGCATCAACGACCTGCCAAAGTTGTGACCAGTTTACTATTTTACTTTTAAATACTCTTAAAACATATTATATTAAACCATCACCCTACCAAAGTGTATACATAAATAACATTTGAAAAAATAATATGTTTTGAAAAAATTTGAAATAATGTCCTCAAAGTCCCAATGAATGTTCCCAAAGTCCAAATAAATGTTCCCAACGCTGTCTTAGTCGCGCTCCCTCGCGTTTCTCTCCCACTCGGGATTCTTCAGGGGAAATTTGAACAAAGTGCTTTATCAGTTCACATTCTTTTTTCAGGGAAAATATCAATCTGTCTTCAAGGAAGATTAACTCCTATTTGGAAACCACTGGCTCCGCCATTCGGAATCTCTGAAAAAAGATCCTACTTCTCATGGCCCCCAGTTGGTTCCTGCAAAAATGATGCTGCCCGCGTCTTCGGCGTTTTTTAGAAAGAGATGGTTAATCCCGAGTGGGAGAAACGCGTGGGAGCGCGACTAAGACAGCGTTGGGAACATTTATTTGGACTTTGGGAAATTTTATGTAGAACATTCACGTTGAGAAGAGTTTTGGAATTGCAGGGGTACGAATTTTTGGAGCATAAAACTGATATAACGATGCAGAACACCTTTGGCAGAGAATCAAATCCCCTGCAGCTCTATGACATTTCAATTCCTACCACGCTCATTATCATTCTCTCATCTTAGCAGCTAAGCACTCTTACTACTCCAGCCTTATCTCCTCTGCATCTAACTCCACCCGCCAGCTCTACTCCACTCTCAGATTTGTCTCCTCCTTACACATTCCATCCACAAAGGCACCCTCCCCGGTCCCCAGTCCCTCAAAGCTAGCCTCATTTTTTGCTTCCAAGGTGCAAGACCTTTGCTCCTCCCTTCCGGTCAACACCTCCCTGCTCAAATCTCTCCTTCCTCTATCTTCTCCAGCCTCCCCATCCTTGTCCCACTCCTTGTCCACTTTTCAACTCATCTAGTCCTCAGAACTCTCCAAATCCATTTCCGTGACCCGGAAAGCAATATGCACACCCTTGATCCCATTCCGTCTTAATGGATTCTAGAGCCCTCACTAGTCCTTCGCCCCATCATGTTGTCTCTGCTCAATTCCTGCCTCTTATCTGGGCTATTTCCAAGTTCTTGGAAACACGCCCTAGTCCGTCCTCTTCTTAAGTAGCCCTCCCATGATCCGACTGACCCTGCCCACTACCACCCCCGTATCTAACTTCCCATTCATCTCTAAGATCCTTGAGAAAGCAGTCTTTTCACAGCTTGCCTACTACCCCCATGTCAATCCAGTTAACACCCTGGCCATAATACTGAGTCCATTCTTCTATCCTTTCTTAATGAGCTACACATTGCTCATGACTGTGGTGATATCTCCTTAGCTTTCTCTCTAGATCTTTCTGCCGCCTTGACCTCAATGACCACTCTATCTCTTCTTCCGTCTTAGGGACACTGGGCTCCGGGGCACAGTCTTTCACTGGTTTCACTCTTTCCTGCACTCTCACTCCTTCTCTTTTGTCACTGACTCTCGCACCTCTGCCTCTCTACCTCTGCAATGTTGCATTCCTCAGGGCTCCATGCTCACTCCGCTCCTCTTTAACATTTTCCTGGCCCCCCTCACTCTTCTGGTGCAGCAGACTGGTATCTCGATTATTATGCTGACAATATCATTCTTCTCTTTCATACCTCCCCTACTAATCCGGATCTTTCACCCCTCAATACCTGTCTAAAATGGATACCCTCCCTCAGTAGTTCAACAAGCATATCTGAGGGCCAGGTCTGATGACTGGGACAGATTTGTCTGTGTTCAGACTGGGGCAGAGAGGCACTGTGATGAGAGATGTTCATTTCATGACCCCGTACTCCCCACTGAGTGTTGAGATTGTGAAAAGTCTGATGTGTCAGTCCTCAAATTTTCCAATGATCAGAGATTTGGAGTGTCAGCATGTCAGATTGGTCTGGTCAAGTGGGCTTCCTCTGATGGAGATCATGTGCCCATCCTTTGTGAGATATAGGAAGGGACACAGGAGGGAGGAGAGAGGCTTTTAATCCTGTGCAGGGTATTCACTGTATGGTGGTTTAACTCTGACATAAAGTGTTTCATGTGTGGGTATAGGGTATGTTTTACAGCATTCTACCACGTATGCCTCAACATATGTAGTTATATATTTTGCTGTCTGTGGTCATTGGTGTATGTGGATAAAAGGACATGTTCATTTAGAACACATATGGGTGAACATAGGAGTGGGCAAGGGGGAGAATTCCAAACGCTGCCAATAATTTAAGGTTGTATTGAACAAGGCCATGAGTTGGCAGATCTGCAATATATGTGTGTTGCTATGGTAGATGACCGATTGGCTGATAGTGATCAAATACTAGATACTAGATAGGTTAGAACAACACTAGCGTTTTTGGATAAGACTGTGAGGCCGGGTGGACAGCGTGCTCATGGTGAATGGTATACGTGTTTGTTGGGTGGGGGAGTGGGAAACATCTGATGCTTCAATGATAATCTGCTAACATGAGAGGTATTGTTTGTATGTAATCCAGGGGTTTGGCATTGGTTTTGGGAAGAGTAGTGGGTCTATAATATACAGTCCATGGGTGTAGAAGGACTGACATCAGTTAGGGGTAGCTGTGGCAGCAATACTGGCTGTGGTTGGTGGCCCAGTAGACTTTAAGGAGATGTGCTCTGATTGGATGCTTTGGTTGATATCAGCTGTTATTGATGAGCATATTGGCAGGCATGCCTGTGAGTGTGAGCTCCTATGTGGAGTGACATGTGGCTGAAGTTGAAGGTACATTTGAATGTTTGATTGGCTATGGTGGTAGTCTATTTGAGGCTACTTGACGGTGAATGTGTATTAAAGGAGTGTTGTAAAGTTTTGTAGTGTGTTTCCCTGGGTCTGGTAACCCACTGTTAGTTGTCAGCCAGGACCCTCCTTTGAGGATGGGGAAAGCCCCTGGTGAACTGCCAAACGATCTTTATCTTGAGGGAGCAGTGGGGATACACTATGTTGGTCTTCAGTTGCAGTGTTGTGAGTTGATGATATTACGAGTGTTGAGATATGTGGTATGCAGTTATACCCTTGAGAAAGCTTTTTCCAGCCTAAGGATTAGGTACAGATATTATGAGTGCTGAGGCTTTCGGGGTTTGTGTAATATATACATTTTTACGGATTCTGTCTTTGTTATCTATGTGCACAATATGGATTTTTCTGGTGAGTTCAAGGGATTAAGGCCAGAGGGCAGTGTGCAATATATGTAGTGATTTGAGGCATAAGGGTTGTATATCATATAGGTCATATGTGTGCTACCTTTTCTCAGGCCTTTTGGTTTGTGATTTATTTATTTATTTAGACAGTTTTGTATACCGCCTTATCCTTCAATCAAAGCGGTCACAACACAATTGGGGGATACATTTAACATGTGGGGATATGAGACACATACACTAATACTTACAGGGAACATGGGCAATGGAGGGTTAAGTGGCTTGCCCAAGACCACAAGGAGCATCTGTGGGACTAGAAACCCCAGTCCTTCCGGCCCAAGGTTGCTGTCCTCTAGTGGGATTTGATCCCCCGACCTTCTGGCCTGAAGTACCTTGCCCCAACCACTAGGCTACTCCTCCCTCTTTGGGTTTACAAGCATAGTGAGTGCATCAAATAGATATGTATCACATCTGAGGTAAGTATTTTAAATCCCATGATGTGACAGAGCTGATCCATGGACATATCTTCCTAGGCCTGGACATTGGGCTCATGGGTGCTGTGTTCCTGTCTCCATTTTTGATGTGAGGTAGCACTGATCCCATTTGTTGAGATTGTTGTCATTGTTAAGTGCCGTCGAGTCGGAGTCGACTCATGGCGACCCTCTGGATAGCTATCCTAAATTGATGTCTTTCTCTAATGATCTCTCTCTCCGCATGATGTGTCCAAAGTATGAAAGTCGAAGTCTTGTCATCTGTTGAGATTAGGTAGATGGATGTTATTTGATATTTCGGATTTTTGGGTGTCATTCTGGCAGAACGGACTAATAAATATGGCTACATATTGGCAATGTCAGCATATACGTGGGGCCACAGGTTGGCATTCCAGACATGATGTGGCAGATAGCTACATTTGATGGATGGTGCTGCATTTGGGGACAAGGTCAATGGTGATGGGTGGTGAGTTATAGCCTGTGGCTACACCTGTCCACTTGCAGTATATTATCTGGTCATGGTCCTGTTTTGTCTAGGTTTCACGGAGTTGCCAGTACAGTGCCTTCCTCAGGTTATTTATCCTCTCAGGATTTGACTTTTTCTGTTTGTGTACATACAACCTGCGGTGTGATTGAAGGATCATTTTGATGTTCCTGATTGGCCCTAGTAATATTGATGACATCGGTGGAGTAGAAGGGCACACAGACACCTTGTATGTCACACTGGCAATTTGCAATATGGAAAGGTTGCAAGGCCACAAGTAGTCATCCCTTTTGCTATGACACCCCTATGTACAATCTGGTCCACACAGTTGTCCACCAAAAGCATATATTTCTGGGATTAGGCTCCTCCTAGGTGTAGTCTGTGTCACCTGCTCAGTCACTTGTTACCTATCTGTGGATACTCTTATGACAGGCCCCTGACTCTGCACCAACAGTACACATGCAACATGCTGATCACTGTGCACTCCACACAGGTCACAGACAAGGTTGTGCAGACATATGAATTCAGGGTTGAGTTGAGAAACCATCTACCAACCTCCTATGAACCCATGCTTCAACAGTAATTCCATGCTAATGCACTGGAAATTATGCAGCATCGCACAAAAGTGGACCGCAGGGGCCACACACCAGGATCCACAGACCAGGCAGGGAGGTCATTGATGCACACGGCTACAAAGACACCAACATTGACAAAGAACGGGCTGCATGGATCCACAGTAGAGATGGGGACATCAGTTTGTAAGAACACTTTGGTCCATTGATTCCACAGACTGGGGCTTTCTGGAGGCTCTCATATATATCTCAGCCATTGCGCAGGGGGAACTGTAAAACTGGAGGGAACACACTTTTGAGTTTGCACAACAACATGTGGTGGACCCCCATACACATGGGAGAGGGATCTCTGTTCAGATGTGAAACAGAGAGGGAACAGTTGACCTCCAGCTCCATCATGCATATCATCCATGTGCAACAATAACCCCACACATCCCATCACCTCATAAAAAACATTCTGACAGTGCAACATGGTGGTGTCGACAGCATGTTGTGGGGATGTTTCTCATCATCATGGACAAGCAAACCTGTCAGGTCTGTTGAAATACAGGTTGCCACTACATAAGGGGCCCTATTTGTGACTAACCTGTTTTACTCTGCCTGAGAATTGTGAGTGGGACAGAGGTTCACCCTCCAACACAACACTGATCCTACACATACATTTCATACCGCTTCAATGGGAAATATGTACATATCTTCTGATGGTCTAGCCCGGGCCCCAACCTTACTCCACTTACAACACACTGCCATGGGCTGCAGACAGTGGACTGCTGTACCCCAGTGAAAAGCATTTAACTTTCAGGAGTTGCAACAGTTTTGCCCCAAGGACTGTCTGAGAATTCCAGAGGCTGATGTGGTGGGCTGATGGAGACATACCCCAATAGACTTGCAGCTGACACTGCATCAGGAGCTGCCTCAACATCTTCATGACCCTGGATGGTGTATACCCATCCACATACCTTTTTTTCTTATTTAAGAATCACATACTTGCAATTATGGTATTGACAAAGTTAGGGATAGTTTACACTTTCTAGGTCATGACAATGTTGTGTACTACACATGCTACTATTCCCCAAACATGCCAATGTCAATGTCAATGTCAATGACTGTCAGGTGCCAAAACAGGACAAACACTGATGTGATGAATACTTTTACAGGGCACTGTACATGTCACCATTAACCCTCCCCTATAGTCAAGCTACAATGTCCTGTACAGCTGATCAGCTCACAGATCAGAGACTAGATTCTCTTGTGTATGGTGTGCCCAGTAGATGATGTGTGTTGCCTACAATCTGCTATATATATTTAAAATGGGTGTGGAACCTGTCCCCATGTACTTACATCGTGTGGGTATTCGGCTTCTGCACTGAAGCGTATTGTCAGGTGCCTCCAGGAGTGCTTCACTCTAAACAGGTTCTGCAGCAGATCAGCCTGCCCAGAAGGTCCAGGTCACTGTTGCTGGGGCTTTTGGGAATGGGCAGCCATTTTTCCTTGTGGTGTTATTGGACTGTGTTATGACATCAGAGGTTTGCAGCATCTCCACAATGTGCCCTATGGCAGGTTCCCGCAAGGTGCCTTATGGTAGTATGGGTGCCTAAATTCTCACCATCTCAACTTGAGTGTATGGTGCTTTATGTGACCACAAGGCACCTTACACTGATGCCTTATGCTTACAGGGCCATGACATCTATTCCTGACCCTGAGAGGTGTTTTGTGTACACATCATCTTATCTGTACATTTTTCATGTTGGACTATGTTTTGAGTGCTGTCTCCTGGCAAGTCAGATAACTTTGTGTTTCTCTGGGCTATCAGGGAAGAGTATCACTAGATGCAGATTACTAGACCTTTTCTTACAAGACAATGGAGGCCAATGTGACGTGCCCAGAGTCAAGGGGAGTGTCAGTGGGGATTGAACCCTTGATCTGTTGTGTACTGGGTAGTTGCTCTAACCACCTTGTAAGACAGATCTGTGTGTGTGTCTGTGCACATAATATTTTTATTTTATTTTTTATTTTTTTTATTTACATTCTCTTATATACCGCGCTATTCTGCATCAGTGCGGTTTACATTGAACAAACTGAAATTACATTGAACAGGGCATTATAACTTGGAGATAACTATTTTACAGGGAACATGGGCTATGGAGGGTTAAGTGGCTTGCCCAAGACCACAAGGAGCACCTGTGGGACTAGAAACCCCAGTCGTTCCGGCCCAAGATTGCTGTCCTCTAGTGGGATAATATGGCTGCATGTTCATGGGATAGGGGCAGAGCTGCACATTCTCCATATATATATCTTTTTATGTGTATATATGTCTTTATAAGTATATAACTTGACATATCCATATGTGCCTTACCACATCAGTCTTAGGTGATTGCCCTGTGAGATTGCCTCTTACACAGTTTACACAGGGCCATTCCAATGCTTTTATACTCTCCAACAGGTGACATCGGTGGGATCTGTGTGTTTGACAGAACATGCAGATGGCTGGTCCACAGGCGTAATATGGTTGCATGTTCCTTGGACATGGGATAGGGGCAGAGCTGCATATTCTCCATGCTTGGGTGTGGTACCAATCTGGTACATGCTTGTGTCCTACATCTGAAGCAATGTTCGTAACAAGATCACCCGTGACTGAGGACACCTATCCAACATCGATCTCAATCATAAATACAACTATACCAGTCAAAAAAGAGGTAAAATACCTAGGTGTAATAATAGACCACACACTCACCATGTTACCACATATAAAACAGACAGTAAAAACCATATTCTACAAACTCAAAACCATACAACATCTAAGGCCACTTCTTGACACCCACGACTTTAGATCAGTTGTTAACACACTCATCACCCCACACTTTGACTATTGTAATAGTCTCTTAATTGGCCTACCACAAAAAAGCACATATCTACTTCAAAGAGCCCAGAACATCTGTGCAAAAGTGGTCACTAAAGCCCGCCTAGTAGACCATGTAACCCCAATAATGCTGGAACTGCATTGGCTCCCTATAAACAGCAGAATCAGATATAAAATCCTCCTAACCACATTCAAGCTCCTGAACAACATCGCCCCCTCATATCTATCCACACTATTACATGCCCCATCTGAATTAAGAACTCGCAGACTAAACGCAACACACTCACTTGAAATACCAAATTCATTCAAGAAAACTAAAAAATCCACCAGCACTAGAGCCTTCACATTCACTGCCCCCACGCTCTGGAATGATCTCCCAATAAACCTTCGGATCATAAAAGACCTCACTCAATTTAGAAAGGAACTCAAGACATACCTCTTCTCCGAACACTTTGAAATCCCATACCCCCAAGTCCAACCACACACCATCCCCAGTCACTCAAGCACAAAGCCCTAAAATCACACTCAACTACCCACACACATATACCCACCTCATACACCCACCACAGACACCCCAAAACACTCTCGAGAAATTTAAAAAAAGGAAATAAATTCCTCCACACACACACACACACACATGGCTAAAAAAAAAAAAAAAAAAAAAATACAAAATGTAAATAGTTCCGACAATTAATGTACAGTTATCTGTATAAAGTTATAAAGTTATAAAACTCTGTTCCATGTAATATATCTGTATAAAGTTAAAAATCTCTGTTCCATGTAATGTATACACTAGTATACAAATTTGTTTACTTGTTCCATGTAAACCGCCCCTGATCTCTGGAAGGGGCGGTATAGAAGAAATAGATAAAAAAATAAATAAATAAATAAAATATTCTGGCCATGACATAGAGCAGAGGCCAGGCATATATCATGTCAGATGTGCCTGGGCACACTGTGTCAACAGTGCACAGTGGAAACATGTAAGCATGATGTCAGCTCTAGAGTCAGTTCAGTACCCAACCTGTTCAACAGATAATCCCCAGTGCATGTTAACAATACATACTGACAAAAACAGAGGATTTGTGGTCACAGTCAGAATGCACTTGGGAGGGATTCAAACCCAGGTTGTGTGATAACATTAGGCTTCATCTGCAATCACATATTGTGCATTGGAGACATGAACAGGTCTCATCTCCTGCAATGCCCTTGAGCCAAGCAAATAGGGTCAGGCCCTCAGCAGGACATGTTCACATATACAGTAGCATGTTGTGCTCCCCACTGTGCACTTGGTTGACAAAACAGCATACTGCTGTGTACCCATTCATTGATGCAGACAGTCAACATTTCACAGCATTCACCCTACATGGGTATTCATCAGCCATTGAACCTGAACGTTTCTCCATAGCCTTACATAGTCAGGTCAGCTACCCCTCGACACAATCAGGCACAGTGCTGGAAATCATTGGGGATGATGCAGGTCCATGCAAAGAATGTGCTACACCCATGACACGATTCAGCTTTACAGAGACATTTAGAGCTCACCTCATGTCCAGCTACGGCAATGCATATGCTTTACGTGATGCATACAACACACAGTACTGCAGCTGCTCATGCCACACTGGTGCAGGCTACATCTCATGTGCAATCATGATGGCTGTCCCTTCACTAGCCTTCACAGGCCATACTAATCACACACTCACATGTGTTGTAGTGTGCAGTAATGAACAGTGTCATAGCACATGTGCAGGGTGTGCTATCCCCTGTGACCTGTTACACAGGGCAATGTGGGCACAGCTGCACACACATTGAACATAGACCACCTTTAAGCAGCATATGTCCATCGCAGACCACCCTGGACCTCCATGGGGTACCATGCACACATCTCCAACCATCTTAGCTGACAGGCCTGTTTTGGGGACACCGCTCATGGTCCCATCCATCCACTCTGCTTTGGTGCTGCTCTGTGTACCGCTATTGGTTCATCCTACCATCCCCCATGATGTATTGCACATTCAGATCTGCTGTATTCATGGCTTCAAACGTGACCAGAGGCTCTGATCCTTCACATGACACCATGATTTTACAGGGCATTTTGGCCTTCGTGAAGAATACTGCAAC
Organism: Ichthyophis bannanicus; assembly: GCA_033557465.1. Lineage (NCBI taxonomy): Eukaryota > Metazoa > Chordata > Amphibia > Gymnophiona > Ichthyophiidae > Ichthyophis > Ichthyophis bannanicus. The sequence goes on along the minus strand of CM066039.1, from coordinate 149,901,063 downwards.
AGAAATCATTACATGCCAGTTGCAGAGGTCACCATGAATGGGAAGTGGGTCACACAGCATCTGGTCCACAGGTCAGTAATGCACTATCTGAACTTTTCCTGTTCAGTCACAGATCAGCATCATAGCTAGTATGCTTACATGTGTAATCTGTATTGCTTGTTGCTGTGCGTAATGGGTACATTTTGGGATGTCCAGTTCTCTCTTGTCCTTGCACTGTTTTCCTTGTGGCCCTGGGGTGAATTCAGGAATCACATTACAGACAGCTTGGTTACAGCAGCAAATTCACATATAGTGTGACTTGTCATATAGTATGGTGGGGGGAAGGTGTGAAAGCCCCATAATCGATGCATAAGGTGGTACATAAACCCACAGCACCAATGGCTCACACCCATCACTGCAAGAGGGAGGTGGTACATGACCCTGGTGCATGGTCAGTTCACACCCATCGCTGAAGCTGTGGCCGTCATCACCTTGATGAGCCAATTTGATACAGCAGGCACTGTCGCTCTGCATGTGTCAACCAACACAGGGACGTTTGGTGTATGCACACCCCAGCTGTCATCACATATGGAACATATGTGCACAGTGCACTCACATGCAGCCTGTTTATCTGAAAATCCACACCAACCTCAGCCAGCAGGAGTAGGACTTGGACTACCAGGGAGAAAACTGCAATCACAGACCTGCAGCTTTAACCGATACATACCACAAAGTGCCTAAATAGCCAAGGCATCATCACAGCACAGTCAGGGTGATGTCAGCAAATTATGCTGTGTGCACCCTAGGCAGGCCAATGACTATCACATGTTGGCCCATCTCTTCTATATATGTTCCTTCTCACACATGTACATCCTGTGGTAATGGTGCTGTTTCATGGATTTCCCAGTATCCTCTCCCCTTCATTTGCATCACATTTTACTGTGGACCTGTGCTGTGGGACAGAAATGCAGAGTGCAATGGCTGATGAGCTTCATTCATTTTGACGGTGCATGCTGCATCACATCAACCTACATATGCCACATTCCCAGATGCTGTGTGCCCTTATTCTGCCTGTGGCAGTGAGCAGGACACATACAAACCATGCCTTTGTTCATCCATCATGTTTTCTCACTGCCATTAGACCATGCTGACATGGCATGAGAGGCATATGCACTCACTCACACTGCAGGTGCAGTGGGCACCCCCAAAGGTAGTCACATACACAGGGGCCTGTGCATGGTCTGTACATTTGGTGAGGGGGGGGGGGACCAGCAGCACATTATAAATATAAAAATAATGCTTGATCATCGCATGCATGCACACTGCATAGCTGCACCTCACATTCTGCAGGCATCCCCCACCCTCACATATGGTCTAGACCCTCTTGGGAAAGTTGGTCAACATATCATTGTTACATACACCTAGATTTGGTGTGCCTGCACAATATGCATGCACCTTGCTGTCTGCAGGCTCTGTGATATACTGCACAGCTGCATCTACAGTTTAATTGTACAGCAACAGTTTAGAAACATGAGGGTTGGCATAGACAACAGTGTGGGTGGTGGATCCCAGGAGAGGTCTGTAACTAGGATGAGAGGCACAGGTGGCGAGTTGGTTGGAGTACAGACAGAGTGTGTTTCCTTCCTCAATGATTGTAGCAGAGGGTGAAGCCTAACTGAGGTGAGGGGTGGGTTGAATTAAAGGGGGAAAGGTGGGGATGTGGCAGATCTCACGGTGACTGAGGTGACCCTTGTGAATGTGGTGAGCCATGCATGCTGTAGAGTGGGGGGGGGGTAACAGGAACCACTGCTCTTGACCTTGGATGGTATGTTGATGTAAAAGGACTTGAGTGTAGTTATGGTGATCCACAGACTGGCCTTGAACCTTCCACCCTGTACTCATGCACATAGTGACTTTAGGTTCTGTGCCACAGAACTGGCAGATCCATCAGGCCATGCAGGTATACTTAGATGGTTAGTACAAGATGCATGTGGGCATGAGTTGGTATATTCCTATGTGCACTTAGCTGACTGCAGGCTCTGTGATATGATGGCAGGCTGCATGGAAATTTGTTTGGTGGGGCTATAATTTGGATATGTGTGGGTTGGCATAGACAATGATGCAGGTGCTGGGGTCTAGGAAACGTGTGGAAATTGGATGTGGGGAACAGGTGGTGAGTTTGTTGGCAGGAGGACAATGTGTGCCTCCCTCCTCAACAGTCTTGGCAGAGGGTGAGAAGGTAACAATGGAGGGGAGTTGGCTGGACATGCAGAGGATGAGGTGGGGAGGTGCAAACCTCATAGAGACTGACATATGCTCTCGTGGGTTTTGTGCAAACTGCTCACAGCCAGGGCCAGCCCATCATGACTAGGGTGGGTTTGGTTCAGTGTCTGTACCACCTTGCAAGGAGAAGGGTAGATGTGAATGGACATAGCATCCCACTGTCAGTGAGAGCCACATTGGCAACATCAGCCTTGTGCCCTGTCATAGTTGGGCACAATGCTGTTGCTGCTAGGGAAGCACTACTATCACTAACTTGGACTCCCCTGTCTGCCACATTGCACACATTAAATGGTCTCTCTCACCCTTGAGAGGTGCCTTTTCCATGAGGTTTTGATTTGAATTATGGTTCCCGGCTTTAAGGTGCCTTTAGGCAGGTTGCACAATCGATGTTAAGGGAGTGCGCCTTGTTCATGCCCACTCCCCTCCCACTGACCCCCCCCCCTGGTCCACCCCGTGCAGAACTTATCTCCTCCACAGAGCACTTTACGCTGCTGGGACCATTAGTGCACGCTAGAGCAGCTTTTCAGTCACCCTAACGGCACACTTGCTCCTTTACCGTGGTTTAGTAAACATATCCCTAAGGTATCCCTTCTCCCTCTCCTCCACCACATTGGTTAAGTGTCCTAGATTTGTCAGCAAAAAAATCTGGTAACCTTATCAAATGTGCCTTTGGGATTTTGAAAAACAGATTCTGTTGCCTAGACAGGAGTGGAAGGGAACTGCTCTACAGCCCTGATAGGGTCTGTGAATGATGCAAAAAATGATCTATTATATAATGCCTAAAGGTGATGCTGAAGCAGCATGTTGTCTTAGAGAAATTACTACAGGCCAAATGCCAGTTCTTATCCTTTAAAACACATGAAATGATCTGCCATTCCATATGCAGCAACTATGCTAACAATCCTTGTGACATAGTGCTACATCTGATGGAGATATATCATATGTGTATGAAATGCACACATGCATGGATGCTATGGTATCACATTAGCTATGGGTACATGATGCTCAGGATACATGCATATGCTATACACTCTCCTGCTATACTGATATTGATGGGCAAATCTAAGTGAGATAGCACCATGCTGCACATAGCCTTGCTCCCAGTACACTGCATGCACCTATGTCACATTATATCTGTATGGACTCTGTATGGTGTGCCCAGGAATGTGTGCAGACATCTGGGATGATATGTTAAGCCATATCACAGATGTCAGAGCATGCATCTTCCCTGCCATGTATAGTGATCTGTCACAAAATAAAAGAATCACTCCAATGCAAACTTGATAATCAAAATGTACACCGGGTCTCAGCATACAAGGGCATACGGTGAGGGAACAGCCAGAACCAGATTCAGGCCGTCTACACCAATACCAAGCCCAATAACATCAACGACCCAGTGACTAGCAGCTGGCGATACCCATACTTCGCTTCTTGAATGTAAAAAATACCAACACTTAGCTTGAAAGCCAGGCAGGGAAACAGAACACACGCCAGCCACGTCCCCGACGTTATCACACAAAGAGCCCTTTAAACGTTTCGTGGGACTGCCCGCTGCTTCAGGGGAATCTATAAAAACACATACAAACAACCCAAGTTAGACACAACCTTTATTCTACTACGAAGCACAACTAAAACAACCTATAAAAGTTAAAAAACCACAACTCCAGTAGCTTACCTGCCAGCTAACCTTCAACCACGCCGAGCAGAAAAACGCCGCCCATGCGCAATCCACGCAGCCACCGCGCTTTAAAGGGAACCCTATGACGTCAGAAAAGAAACCCCAGCCCAAATCACCACCACACTGACCGGTCATCCCAAAGATTCAAACCTACCAGGGCTACAGTATCAAACCAAGAACCCCGACCCAAGTCACAAACACACTGACCAATCAATCCGAAGATTCAGACCAGCCGGGGTCGGGGTTCTTGGTTTTATTTTGTGACATTTTCCACTCCGTGAATTTTGACCAATTGCGTTTGGGTTACCAATCATGTATAGTGATCTGTGCATAGCAACAGCAATATGGACTCTCTCATCCCTGTTTTCTTGTAAACATGGGAATGAAAAGTTTGTAGGGTGCTGCACTTGCTCTCTCTGTGTGGGACAAAAACAGATTGCATCTGTATACAAGCCTTTTCTACCAGATGTAGGACCGGCCTGTCCACCAAGTGGCCACCTAGGGCAACAGTGCATGTGCTTCAGCACACATGGCCTGCCACACCCCCACCTGCTGAGCTGCATCTCTACTCCCTACTGCCACTAATTACAATGGTGGGGACAGGGTGGGCGGCTAGGCTCAGCAGCAGTGACTTATGGCAGGCCATGTGCTTTAGCACACATAGCCTGTGGCTTCTAACCCCCCAAAGTAGTATTGGCAGGTGGTCAGAAGCGGCAGGCCATATGTGCCAAAGCACATGGCCTGCCACCAAGCTGAGTCCCCCCACCCCTGCTGTCAGAATCAGTGGCAGCAGGGGAGGTGGCACAGCTCATCATGGAGGGAGGGGGAGGGTGGTGTGGCTCGGCATGCAGGATGGGTGGCACAGCCAGGGTTTCTGACCAGATCACAATAAATACATAAATGGTAAAATTATGTGGACAATTCTCTGTGATGTTAGCATAGCGCTCATAGTGTCCCCATGTCCCTACTGAGCTCGGCACTCTGCTAAGACCATGTTTTTCTAAGCAGTGCTATGGTCACACCTTTCTGCACTGCTGACCTCTTGGATCACAATGACAATGCATGGTAAAGATTTGCATGGGAAGGAGGCAAAGCTTTTCAAAACCTAATGCTTATATTGTTCATTTGGTAAATCAGACTGGTGGGGTGTGGTGCAAGGAATGCGTTAAGAATTCTGGTGCAATAGGGTGAGGGTGAGGTGAATTCTGGTGTCACCCTCTAACCAGGGGTTCTCAAATCCAGTCCTTGGGAAACACCTAGCCAGTCAGGTTTTCAGGAGAACCACAATGAATATTCACAAGAGATTTGCATGCACTGCCTCCATTGTATATAAATCTCTTCATGCATATTCATTGTGTTACTCCTAAAAACCTGATATGTCCTGAAGACTGACTTTAGAATCCCTGTCCTATACATTAGGCATTTTGTAATGTTTTTGGCAAGAATTGCAAGGGTGACAGTCTGCAAAGGCAACCTCTGCCAAAGTGGGCCCATATACTGTAAGCATGCCAGCAGACTAAAGTCTACAGTAGAAGGGGGGCGGGGTGTATGGTACAGGTAAGGAGCCATAAATACATGCAGCAGAAGATGACAGAGGGACATACCACCATATTCCCTGCCATCCCCAGGTGCAGGAACCACTGGCCAGTTTCCTTCTATCACAGTACTTAGTTACTCCCCTTCCTTTGATGTAAGGTGCAAAGCTGTCATGTCCTTAGACCCCTGATTTAGCCAGGTCCTCTGTGAACTGCAGCAGCTGCTCCTCCAGAATGGTTAGGGCTTCCTGCTGGGATGAAGGGAGATAGCTATTGGCCACCTGATTTCTCCTTGGCTTTTAGATGAAGAACACACAACATCTGCTTGATGTCCTCCATCTCTCAGTTCTTACGGTGAACAGCATTCACTTACAGTATCTGACAATGTCCTGACAGGCACACTGCTTTAACATGGGCATCTTCTCCCATAATAAGGCCGATAGCCATCTTGGTTTCAGCCAGAGAAAAATTTCCCTTGCAGGAGCATGTCATACTGACTAGCAGCTTTCTAGGCAAATCTGGGTGCTAAACTGCAAATCCTTGGAAAATACCCAGTCATATCATTCCCTGGGCAACTCTGCAGCTGATAACCGGTTAAAAGTTAAGGGGCCTCTGTATCCAATATCAACAGCACCACTGCTCTGTGCAGATCACCACGACTTGTTAAGATATCAGAGACAGTTACGTTTATTTTGATTTTATCTTGTTTCTATAAAGAGATCCACTGTGTCTGTCCCATGCCATTTTGAATTCTGTCACTGTATTTGTCCCCACTTCCATCGAGAGGGCATTCCAAGCATCCACCACCCTTTCAGTGAAAAAGTATTTCCTAACGTTGCCTTTCAGTTTACCCCCTTGCAGCTTCATGTTATGCCCTCTAGTATTACAGCTTCTCTGTCTTTGAAAAAGGTTTGTTTGTTCATTAATACTCCTTAAGTATTTAAAGGTCTGTATCATATCTCCCTTGTCCCTCCTCTCCTCTAAAGTATAGATATTTAGGTCTTGGAGTTTCTTTACATACGTCTTCTGGCAAAGGCTTTAAATCATTCTGGTTGCCTTCCTCTGAACTGTTTCCAGTCTTTTTATATCCTTTGTGTTCTTGATGTCTACTCTATCCTTTTATATCCTGGGTGTCTACTCTATTGCAGATTTTGGTATCATCCGCACAGAGGTGAACCTTACCCAATAGCCTTTCCACAATATCACTGAAATCTAAGTACACTAATTTTAAGGCTCTCCCTTGGTCCAAATCTCTGGTCACCAAAAGAAATTAAATAGATTTGTCTGACAAGACCTGCCTCTAGTAAAACCCTGCTGCCTCAGACTCTACAATCCATTGGACTCCAGAAACCTTACTATCCTCTGTTTTACTCACCAGAGAGATCACACTAACTGGCCTGTAAGTTCCCAACCTCATCCTTACTTCTGCTTTTGTGTTAAAGAACCACATGCGTCCTTCTGCAGTACTCAGAGACCACACCTGACTCCAAAGAAGCATTGAAAATGCCAGACAGTGGAACCACTAGAACTTCCCTAAATTCCTTCAGTGCTCTTGGATGTATCCCATCCTGTCCTATCGCATTATCCATGGTTTTATTTTATTTTATTATATTTATTTAACAGGTTTTTTATACCATTTTATCATTTCAGTCAAAGTGGTTGACATTGTAATTTAAACATGGTAATGTACATTAAACAGGGATATTGATTACTTAGCTTTTTTTGAGGCAAAGGAGGGTTAAGTAATTTGCCCAAGGCCACAAACAGTGCTAGTAGGAATTGAATCCTGGTCTCTTGGCTCCTAAATCAGTGCTCTAGCCATTAGGCCATTGGATCGATACAATAACAGCAGCTACGGGTACCAGTCTGTTAACAATGAGCCGCCTGACTGAAGACCGAACACAATTTATCCAGAGGGTCGCCATGAGTCGACTCCGACTCAACGGCACTTAACAACAACAGCCATTAGGCTATTCCTCCACACTTTTACAGTTGTGGTCAACATTATTGGCACCCTTGAATTTTAGGTATGTTGCGTACAATATCTTGAGAAATAATAGGAAATATTCCAACTGTATGACATTAATATTTTAATAGTATGTTCAAAGGTACATATACAAGAAAAAAAATATGTCTGTGCAACTTAGACGTAGTAATTTTTGAGAAAAAACAAACAAACAAAATATGACCTGGACTGGATTAATTGGTCCAACTAAGAGCAAACAGTCACGTCAGAAGCTGTCCACAGTGGAGGAACGTGATGTGTCCAAGGAAAGAACAAATTAGTCATATAATATTGAAAGAGACTTTATTCACAATACCAATGGATGATGCCCACCCGACACAGGCCGTGTTTCGTTTAATAAAACTTCATCAGGGGTACAGGGCAACTCATTTGCCAAAGCTGTAAATGTCTCCTCTTTAGCACAATTTTCCAGGCCTAACAGGGCTGCACAAATCGCGGCACAAATCGCAGCACTGAAACCGTGAAACTGCGTGTTACTCCATGCGTTTCATCGCATGGCTCAAGTAATGCCAAAATTTTTTTTTAACAGATTTCACTAACCTTTGAAGACTTCTTAGATTAATTTTCCTCTTCTCACCACATCCTAGGAGGGTATTAATAGTTCCATGAGCAGAAAAATTCTTAATGACATTACGAACTGTAGACACAGGAACCCCAAGATCTTTGGAGATAGCCTTATACTCCTTTGAAGTTTGATGCATGGTGATAATGGCTTTTCTGACGATCTCAGGCAGCTTCTTGTCTTCATCAGTGTGAAAATGGAACAGGGAGTGAATGTGGCCATTTTAAACATTAGAGCCATCATTCATTGGTTGATTCAAGTCATGCGAGTACTGACAATGGATCACAGGTGCGTCTAATTTTACTGTAATGGGAATGTGGTTCTTCTGTTCAAGCAGATTAGAATTGTTTATAAGGGTGACAATAAACATCTCCTGGCAATGTTCCCAGTTTTTATTGTGTACATACATAGTCCAAAACCATTTCACAGGCCACTTTTATTTATTTATTTATTTATAGGAGTTAATGGACTGTGGTAGATGTGGCCAGTGTGAAGCATGACACAAGATTTCACAGCAATGAGGTTTAAAAAAAAGCATCTAGACAACTGCCCTGGCCCTCCTTGGGTTTTAGGCACATGTAGAGTTAAACCCTCTGTTTTTCCCCAGCTGAAACAAATCCTTAATTGCTCTCAGCAGGGCTACTCCACTGAATAGCTGAATGCTGCTCCAACCAAGATGGCACTTCCAAAACAAAACAAAACAAAACAAAACAAAACAAAACTATCTCCTCAAAGTTTCTTCACAGCCCAGCAACAGTTTCTCTGTTGCAGTAGAACTCCAATAGAAACAGCACGTCTAAAGCAAGAAAACAGGATTGTCCTTCCAAAGTCCATTCATTCTGGGCAGCATAGTTCAATAGTCTTCCATTCCTTTGCAGGATAGGATACTCATAGATAAAACAATACAGCAGTCCTCTGCAGCATGGGAGTCATCCAGCCAGGCAACTGAGTGCATAGTAGTAGATTAAAACACTTAGGGGCTTGTTTACAAAGCCGCGGTAGCGGTTTCCGATCGTTATCGGAGCTGCGGCCCCATTGAAATCATGAGGCCGGGGCTCTGATAACGATTGGAAACCGCTACCATGGCTTTGTAAACAAGCCCCTTAATATAACATAAGAATATAGGAAATGCCATATTGGGTCAGACATCAAGCCCAATATTCTGTTTCCATCAGTGGCAATCCAGGCCACAAGTACCTAGCAGTTTCCCAAAAAGACACAGAGGTTCCATAATGCTTATATTGGGGTAAGCAGTGGATTGCCCGGGTCCTCTTTAATCATGGTTTATGGACCTTTCCTCCAGGAACTTGTCAAAATGTTTTTTAAACCCAACTACACTAACAGCTTTTACTACATCCTCCAGTAACAAATTCCAGAGTTTGATTACGCGTTGAGTGAAAAAATATTTTCTCTTATTAGTCTTGCCTTGGGCAAGTCACTTAACATTCCATTGCCTCAGAAAAATCTGAGTTATCAATGTCCCTGTTTAATGTATATTGCCAAGTTTAAGTTACAATATAAACTGCTTTGACTGAAATGATAAAGCAGTATATAAAAACTATTAAATAAATAAAATAAATAAACAGGTTATACTGTAGCTTCATTGCATGTCCCCTAGTCTTTCTACTTTTTGACAGTGTAAAGAATCGATCTACATTTACCCGTTTCACTCCAATCATTAATTTATAGACCTTTATCATATCTCCCCTCAGCCATCTCTTCCAGGTTGAAAAGCCTTTTAAGCATCTCCTCATAGGGGTATCCTTCCATCTCCTTTACCATTTTGGTGGCTCTTCTCTGTACAAAGGTACATTATTTATTTATTATTTATTATTTATTTATTTATTTATTTATTATTTATTTATTACATTATTTATTTAAAAGGCTTTATATACCGCTTTATCATTTCAATCAAAGCGGTTTACATTGAAACTTAAACTTGGTAATGTACATTAAACAGGTACATTGATAACTTGGATTTTTCTGAGGCAAAGGACTTGCCCAAGGCCACAAGGAGTGTTAGTGGAAATTGAACCCTGGTCTCTGGGTTCCCAAGCCAGTGTTCGTAGCCATTAGGCTACTCCTCCACTCCTTTTTAAGATATGGTGACTATAAGTGCACACAATATTCAAGGTGTGGTCGCACCATGGAACAATACGGAGCCATTATAATATCCTTTGTTGTAGTCTCCATTCCTTTCCTTATGATTCCTAGCATTTTATTTGCCTTCATGGCCACCGCTGCACATTGGTCGGAGGATTTCAATGTGCTATCCACGATGATGCCTAAATCTTTTTCCTGGGTGGTTCCTGTTGCGGAACCTTGCATTGTGTAACTATAGTTTGGGTTGTTCTTTCCTAGGTGCATAACTTTGCACTTTTCCACATTAAATTTCATCTGCCATTTGAACATCCAGTCTTCCAGTTGATCAAGGTCCTCTTGCAATTTTTCACATTCCTCTTGGATTTTAACAACTTTTATTAATTTTGTGTCATCTGCAAATCTGACTACCTCACTTGTTATTCCCATTTCCAGGTCATTTACGAATATGTTAAAAAGCAGCAGACCCAGCACAGATACCTGTACTCCACTATTCACCTTTCTCCATTGGGAAAATTGGCCATTCTGCCCTACCCTCTGCTTTCTATCTTTTAAGCAGTTCCTGATCCACAATAGTATACTGCCTCCTATCCCATGACTTTTTAACTTAGCCAAGAGTCTCTCATGAGGGACCTTGACAAAGGCTTTTTCAAAATCCAGACTGGCTCACCTTTGTCTACCTGTTTATTCACACCTTCAAAAAAATATAACAGATTAGTAAGACAAGACCTTCTTTGGCTAGAGCCATGTTGGCTTTCTCCCACCAAGCCACGACTATCCATATGTTCAGTCATTTTGTTCTTCATAATGGTTTCTACCATTTTGTCGGTACTGATGTCAGGCTCACTAGCCTGTAGTTTCCCAGATCATCCCTGGAACCCTTTTTAAAAATTGGCATTACACTGGCTATTCGTCAGTCTTCAGGTCCTACAGATGATTTTAATGATAGTCAACAGATTACTAATAGTAGGTCTGCAATCTCATATTTCAGTTCTTTCAACACTCTCGGGTGTATACCATCCCATCCAGGTGATTTGTTACTGTTTATCAAATCGTTGTAATATATCTTCCCAGTTTATTGATATTTCTTTCAATTCTTACGATGCATCACCTTTAAATACCATTTCAGTCACGGGTAACTTCCTTACATTTTCTTCAGTAAAGGCAGAAGCAAAGAATTCATTCAATCTCTCCACTATGGCCTTGTCTCCTCTTAATGACCCTTTTACCCCTTCCTGCTTAGCAGGCTTCCTTTCAAAGGTTAAGTGGTTCTGTTGTATGCTGTAGACCCCCTGGCTCCTCCATTCCCGCCAGGTCTCCTGCTTCCTGGTTTAAACCCTGTGACCTAGCCACACCTTTCCCAGACATTTTCAAGCCTGTTTTCTTAAAGGGTCTCTTATAGGTGAAATGCCTCCCTGGTTCTAAGCTTGGCTGGGGGTGGGGTGTTTCACATTCACTCCATCACATGGACATTAAAGGGTTGAACTGCACGGGTGACAATAATGTTGACCATAACTGTACTTTTAGTTTAGCTAGCTCCTCTTCTGAAAATCTTTCAAGATCCACCTCACTTCTTTCCTATCTGTGGGCATTTTTTGAGGTTGTGCTCCTGGCCCTTCATCTGTGAATACCGAACAAAAATATTCGTTCAGTAATTCCACTTTACCCTTATCAGCTTCTACATAGTCCTCCCTTCACACTTGAATCTGACAATACCGTTTTTGTACTGCCTACTAAAACTAACATATTTGAAAAATGTTTTGACACCCTCCCATTTTACTGCATTGTTTTTTTTCTTCCATTTGTATCTTTGCTTTCCTAGCTTTTCCAAATATTGATATTTGTCTTCCTCTTTCTGGGATCTCTTGTATTTTATGAAGGCCACCCTTTTTTCTTCAGCTACTTCTTTTGAGAATCATAGTAGCTTCATCTTCTTTTTCTTTTTACAATGATTTACTTTTCTAACAAAAAGGTTTGTTGCCCTTGAAATATCCCTTTAAATTTTGCCCACTACTTTTCTACATCCCTCAGCTGTTCCATAAATGATTCCTTCAAGCAGGACCGTAACTAGGCCTGTGCGAGCGGTGCAGCCACACAGGGCACAAAGGCTTAAGGGGTGCATTTCAGCTGTTGTTACCTGCCGCCGCCACTTTTTCTTCTCTCAGCAGTGGCAGGCAATGGCAGACAGCTGAAATGTGCCCCTTAAGCCTTCTCACGGCATGCTAAGCAGGTCTGGTCCCTCCCTCCTCTGAGAGCAGGGAGAGACAGATCTGCTTAGCGTGCCGGTGACTTGCACATCAGGCATACCTCTTCTCTCCTGCCGCCATCCAGAAAGTGACTGGATGGGGGGGGGGGGGGGAGGCGCGCCCGATGTGCAAGTCAAACAGGGTGCGATTTACGCTCGATACGATACAAGTTGTAGCGCCCTGCAATAGCTGCCAGCGGGCATTAAAATACTGTAAGCTGTTGCGGTGTGCCTTGCACACACCTTTGAATATCCCAAAGAGTCAATAATTGCCATTGCTCTACCTCTACTGACGGAAAGCTGTACGGACAATTCCCGACTCGTGATGCGGCAATCCGCATGAATAATGTTATCAGCGTGCTGCAACTTGTCTGGACTGGTGGCTGAGGCAGGATGCCCAGACCGCGGCCGATCTTCCAGTTCCGTTTTACCACTTCCTGAAGCCTTTACTCTCTTCACCCATCGTCCAACGGCACTCCTATCTACCGCAGAACTTCCATACATAGCACACAACCGTTTGTGAATGTTTCTCACACTTTCTTTCTCCTCCACCAAGAATTCAATTACAGCTCATTGTTTGTACCGTGTGTCACTCACAGACGCCATTTGAAGGATCACTACCACCTTGCTATTTGTCAGATGACTGTATAATTAAGCAGATGTGTACTTTGAAGTTCCAAGTTACTACCCTTTCAATTTCACACCTCTATCTTCATTCTGGACTGAGAAAAAACATGTGGGGCATTACTTTCTGAGCAACCCTCGTAGAATGTCAAGTCACACTTGCAAATATTAATGCGGTCACTTTTCACAGAGTACAAATTCAGATAGTAGTGTTGCTCTGTATTACAACATAGGAAGTGCGTTATATATCGTATTTAGACTCATGGCTATGGTGGTCTCAGAAACCAAAGGCTGCCACTGCTTTCTGGGGAACTGCAGTGGACTGATGCCTAGATGTACATCAATGACCCCACTCATTAACCATTAGCCACTCATATTTTTTTGAAATTTTTTGATATCAACAAACAATGACGTTTCCCTTGACAAGCCTCATAATTATAATGTGAAAATATCTTTAAACAGTGAACCAGTGCTTAGCTTTGTGATGAATTCCTGACGCTTGTTCACGCGCTATGAATTGCGTTTCACCAAGTTGGTTTCATCAGGGGAATCTTTCGGATCAGCACTGCAAAACGGAATGAGTTCTTAAGATATACACTTCACAACAATACGTATTTCAATATATTTTCCATCGCGTATCAGAAACCTCCTACCTCTAGTATCACTGGTATGGCTCCGTTAGGCTCTGTCTGGTACATACATTCGAACAAACTAAAACGCCGCGCATGCGGAGTAGTTAAATACTAAAACATAATTGATTCCACCTGTAAAGCTGTAATCACCCCTATTTGGGAGACAGACAGCCAATTGCCACCAATCGCTTCTCTTATAGACATACTTCCCATTCTATTCATGAGTTCAGTCCCCGAGGTATCATGGAAGCCAATGTATATATCCAACGTTATTCCCGATATAGCAAGGTTTGATCCAATGTTCTCCCACGAGTCGGGTCGTCAATCAAGCTTACAAGAGGGCGACATTTTAAAATAGAGATCATCTAATTAATCCTCCAACTATGATGACAGCTGTCCCTCAGACACATATTAATTTAATAACCTCTTTTTCACCCTTCAGTTCTTTTTTGCAACGCAGCATTAAACGACATGCTAATGTTTTACAGAGCATTCCGGGGCTAGAAGGTTTTACAGTTCGCTGTGTTTGGCAGCGGCAAAAGAACTTTAAGGAGCTACTAAGCCCAGCGGTTCTAAGCTCCCCTTCTACTTTACAATCCCCTATACAGGGAGGCCACACGCGGTGTGGTAATTGTAATATTTGTTCAATCACCCAAGAATTGACTGATTTTTACTATCATGACACTCGCTACTGTCTGCGGAGTAAAACCACCTGTATGTCCACACAAGTCATCTATGCGATTCGCTGTCCTTGTGGCCTACTGTATGTGGGAAAAACAACTAGATCCCTTCAAGTGAGAATCAATGAACATAAAAGCAAACTTAAATGTCAAAGACGAGAAGCCCCGATTGTTGACCATTGCCTGCAGCTTCAGATACCTTTTCAGAATTACGCTGTTTTGCTATTGAACGGGTAACTTTTCCAGCTCGTGGGAGAACATTGGATCAAACCTTGCTATATCGGGAATAACGTTGGATATATACATTGGCTTCCATGATACCTCGGGGACTGAACTCACGAATAGAATGGGAAGTATGTCTATAAGAGAAACGATTAGTGGCAATAGGCTGTCTGTCTCCCAAATAGGGGTGATTACAGCTTTACAGGTGGAATCAATTATGTTTTAGTATTTAACTACTCCGCATGCGCGGCGTTTTAGTTTGTTGGAATGTATGTACCAGACAGAGCCTAACGGAGACATACCAGTGATGCTAGAGGTAGGAGGTTTCTGATACGCGATGGAAAATATATTGAAATACGTATTGTTGTGAAGTGTATATCTTAAGAACTCATTCCGTTTTGCAGTGCTGATCCGAAAGATTCCCCTGATGAAACCAACTTGGTGAAACGCAATTCATAGCGCGTGAACAAGCGTCGGGAATTCATCACAAAGCTAAGCACTGGTTCACTGTTTAAAGATATTTTCACATTATAATTATGAGGCTTGTCAAGGGAAACGTCATTGTTTGTTGATATCAAAATATTTCAAAAAAATATGAGTGGCTAATGGTTAATGAGTGGGGTCATTGATGTACATCTAGGCATCAGTCCACTGCAGTTCCCCAGAAAGCAGTGGCAGCCTTTGGTTTCTGATCCCTCCATAGCCATGAGTCTAAATACGATATATAACGCACTTCCTATGTTGTAATACAGAGCAACACTACTATCTGAATTTGTACTCTGTGAAAAGTGACCGCATTAATATTTGCTAGTTATACCACCAATCGGTCAATAGATGAGAATGGAAACGTTTAGTTTCACCGAGGAATTTATTTCCTCCATGTGTAAGGAACCAACCCCTTTCGCATTCACAGAAGATCAAGGAGGTACCACTGGCCATCTGGACTGGGATGATTTATTGAAATTGCAAAAACGGAAGGTGAGAATGGAATTGCATAGGCTATCCCTTATAGAATATGTTCAACGTCAGCACATTCCGAGAGGTCTGCGCGTGTATAAAGAGCCCAGAATGTTTACGTCGGATACATCTTTCATGGACAAATGGAACCAGATCCTTAACAAATGTTCCATTGATTTGATGGTTTTGATAATTGAAACAACGAAAAAAGAAATGGATTCAATAACCACTGAGATTGAGGAGTTGATCACTCAATTTAAAACCACCGCGACGGTAGAAGTAGTAACCATTAAACTGGAGAATATAACTTCACAAGTTAACATCTTAAAAGAGGAAGTGAAAAAGGTTAAGTTTAAGAAATTGCGTCGAGATTATGATGACTACACCAAGGGTTATGTCTATCCCTGGATGAACCTTAAACGTAAAGAAAGAGTCAAGAGAAAACAAGTCAGTTTTGAGACCACCTCGGATGAAACTGATTCAGTAGATTCTGGGGGACATTCACGTAAGGGCGTTTTTTTAGACGATATGGAGGGGGAAGACAAAAAGAAAAAGAAACCTCCCCCACGAGAGAAATCTCAACACAAAGAAATGCCCAAACGACGAACTTAGTTCCATTAGTAATTAATATTTCAGGAATATCATTGCCACAAGAACAATTGTCACTTTTAAGTAAGGGATTGTCATTTGTCCCTGATCTCTATTTTGACGCTTTTCAGTTTCGTATCGATTTAGAGCATCTCATCAGAAAGTTGCATTTGAAGATATATGTTGGTTCCCAAACTGAAGGCACTATTGATGGTTCCAACCTTAACCGGATTCGGCTACCGTTGAAGTCGACCTGGTCCCCACCGGGACCTCTTCCTTCTGCTTTATTAATATATCATGATCTGATCGATAAGGATGCTCAACACTTTACTGAGACGAAGCGCAGTTTCCAGTCTAAGATCAATTCCAGTGAAAGACATGCATTATGGGCTTTGCAATCTAGGACAGACATTGTTATCAGACGAGCTGATAAGGGAGGAGGAATTGTCATCCTTAACAGAGTCCAATATCAGGAAGAAGCCCTCAGACAACTGTCGGATCTAACAACGTATGTGGCTGTACAGAGGGATCCCTCAAAGGACTTGCAAAGTCGAATTAAGGAACTCACTATGAAGGCCTTGGAAGCCCATGTGATTTCCAATAAAGAGTGGAGGTTTCTTAATCCTATGAATTATACATTAGCTAAATTTTACTTAGTTCCCAAAATCCATAAGGATCTTAACAACCCCCCCGGTCGACCTATCGTCTCCACCAGAGGATCATTGCTAGAGCCATTATCGATTTTCCTTGATTCTTTTTTACGACCGCTGATGTAATCTATTCCTTCATATTTAAAGGATACCACTCATTTTCTACAATTGTTACTTGAACATTCAGATCTAGCAGGAATGCAGTATATCATACTAGTGACTTTGGACGTCACGTCACTGTATACGGTCATTCCCCAGGATAAAGCCCATGATGTGGTCATGCAGACGCTCCATGATAGGGGTGACCTTTCAGAATTCCAACTGGCTTTTCTATCAGAGGTGACCAAGTTGACGTTATTCCATAATCATTTTATTTATGATGAGACCATTTACCATCAGATATCTGGAGTAGTGATGGGGGCTACCTGCGCCCCGTCCATCGCTAATCTGTACATGTCACAATTTGAAAAGGATTGGATTGTTGTCTCCCCATATGCCAATTTTTTGAAAGTTTGGAAGAGGTATATAGACGATGTTTTTGTTATTTGGCAAGGAGCAACCTCTGATTTATTACAGTTTTTTGATTGGTTAAATTCCAGGGAAGTTAACATCAAATTTACTCTCAATTTTCATTCTGAATGCATAACATTTTTAGATGTTTTGGTACATAAAACCCCACAGGGATGGCACACTTCTACATATCGTAAACAAATGGACAGAAACACCTTACTGCACTATGATAGTGCCCATCCCACACAATTGAAAAACAGTTTACCTCTATCGCAATTTATCCGTTACCGGCGAAATTGTTCTGATTTGCAGGGGTTTAAAGATCAGTCAAAAAAATTGAGAAATAATTTTTTACAACGTGGATATCCCCCTCGGGTCGTCAATCAAGCTTACAAGAGGGCGACATTTTTAAATAGAGATCATCTAATTAATCCTCCAACTACGATGACAGCTGTCCCTCAGACACATATTAATTTAATAACCTCTTTTTCACCCTTCAGTTCTTTTTTGCAACGCAACATTAAACGACATGCTAATGTTTTACAGAGCATTCCGGGGCTAGAAGGTTTTACAGTTCGCTGTGTTTGGCAGCGGCAAAAGAACTTTAAGGAGCTACTAAGCCCAGCGGTTCTATGCTCCCCTTCTACTTTACAATCCCCTATACAGGGAGGCCACACGCGGTGTGATAATTGTAATATTTGTTCAATCACCCAAGAATTGACTGATTTTTACTATTATGACACTCGCTACTGTCTGCGGAGTAAAACCACCTGTATGTCCACACAAGTCATCTATGCGATTCGCTGTCCTTGTGGCCTACTGTATGTGGGAAAAACTACTAGATCCCTTCAAGTGAGAATCAATGAACATAAAAGCAAACTTAAATGTCAAAGACGAGAATCCCCGATTGTTGACCATTGCCTGCGAATTCAGCATACCTTTTCAGAATTATGCTGTTTTGCTATTGAATGGGTAACTTTTCCAGCTCATGGGAGAACATTGGATCAAACCTTGCTATATCGGGAACAACGTTGGATATATACATTGGCTTCCATGATACCTCGGGGACTGAACTCACGAATAGAATGGGAAGTATGTCTATAAGAGAAGCGATTGGTGGCAATTGGCTGTCTGTCTCCCAAATAGGGGTGATTACAGCTTTACAGGTGGAATCAATTATGTTTTAGTATTTAACTACTCCGCATGCGCGGCGTTTTAGTTTGTTGGAATGTATGTACCAGACAGAGCCTAACGGAGCCATACCAGTGATGCTAGAGGTAGGAGGTTTCTGATACGCGATGGAAAATATATTGAAATACGTATTGTTGTGAAGTGTATATCTTAAGAACTCATTCCGTTTTGCAGTGCTGATCCGAAAGATTCCCCTGATGAAACCAACTTGGTGAAACGCAATTCATAGCGCGTGAACAAGCGTTGGGAATTCATCACAAAGCTAAGCACTGGTTCACTGTTTAAAGATATTTTCACATTATAATTATGAGGCTTGTCAAGGGAAACGTCATTGTTTGTTGATATCAAAATATTTCAAAAAAATATGAGTGGCTAATGGTTAATGAGTGGGGTCATTGATGTACATCTAGGCATCAGTCCACTGCAGTTCCCCAGAAAGCAGTGGCAGCCTTTGGTTTCTGAGACCTCCATAGCCATGAGTCTAAATACGATATATAACGCACTTCCTATGTTGTAATACAGAGCAACACTACTATCTGAAGTCACACTTGCAGACAAGAGTATGGAGTGTTGCCTCTGCTCTAGAGGAATGAGGTCTAGGGAAGAAGACAGGCAGGTCGACAGACTGATTCAAATGGAAAGGAGACACCACCTTGTGCATGAAATAAGGATGAGTCCTAAGGACCACCTTATCATGGTGGAAGGCGGGTATAAGGCAGGACAGCAACCAATGCTTGGAGCTCACTGATGCATCTAGCTGAAATGAGTGCAACAAGGAAGATGATTTTCCAAGAGAGAAACTTTAGTGAGGTTGTGGCTAAAGGTTCAAAGGGTGGCTTAAGAAGCTGACCTAAAACCACATTAAGATCCCATGCGACCAGTGGTGGCCTGATGGGGGGCTTGGTTAATAAGAGCCCTCTCATGAAATGTGTCACAAGCGGTTGTACAGAAATAGGCTGTCCATCCAAAGGATGGTAAGTAGCAGCAATTGCACTAAGATGAATCCTTCCGGGGTTCATCTTGAGACCAGAGGACGAAAGATGGAGGAGATACTGAAGGAGGGCCTCCACCGGAGCTGAGAAGGGGTTAAGATCCCTTTGGGTACTGCGGCGACCCTGCCCGGCTCAAGGGGTTAAGGACATGAGCAGCCGCTGTACTTCGTGAGGGAAGGAGGAAACCTTTGCCCCCAGGAATGCTGGGAGTTGTAGTTCCAGCTCTTCTCACTCCGAATTAAGAAACTGTAGTTGTGGTTTCTTTATAATAAGTATTTTATTAAAGCAAAAAGGTAAATGTTCCATCACATGCAAACAAGGGTGCTTCCAAAGGCAAACAGAAACTTCAGGTTAAATGCAACTCAAAATACAAATGCTGCTTTTTCTCTTTCCAGCAAATTGCTCTCTTTTGCCTCCAGAGGTCAGTTGGCTTCACTGCACCTCTTACAACCACAGTTACTTTCACTATGCTGAGAATCAGGTGGAGGTAATTAGAACTTCCATTTTCACGGCAATACAACAGCTTTACAGAACTCAGCTCACACACGATAAAGGCAGTTCCCTTCAGCTTGGCTTTCCTATACAACAGAATGTACAGTCCATTTGTTCACACTCAGGTATGCTTGTATTTCCCTGGGTTACTCCTTCAAGCTGTGCTGAATTATTTGCCTCTTGTGATACTAGCTGTTTTCTAGCCTGTAAGTCTAAAAACTGTTGGAAGCTCTGAAGTAGCAATTCAGCCTGTTCCTTATGAGAGAGGGCACTACTATCTGCTATAGCTTTTCCCTTCTGCTCAAGGCTGTTTGTCTTCTCTTCCTTTAAGATAAAGGTATTAGGATAATTGCTAGTTTCTTTAGCAATTGACTCATAGGAGGAAGAATTATCTCTATATTCAGCTTGGCAGCCGGGTGGCCAATTACTCACTGTTTGTGCAGCACTTCTGCCTGCAGATGGCTCCCAGGCTCTCCAGCTGATCTGTTTGTTGCTCTCCGGCACAAACGACGTTTCAGGGAATGATTGCTCTTTCACCTGTGCTTGTCCTGAAGTCTTTCTCCCCCAAGGCGATGCCTTCCAAGGGCTATCCACTTCAAGGTTAAATCCTCTCTGCGTGGGACTTCTGCTTATTTCCCTGGAATAGGATTGTGCAGGTTTTCTTCTTATGCCAGGTTCCAAAGTATCATTAATCACTCCACTGGCTTTCCAACCATCCCCTTGTTTCTTCTTCCAATATTCCTTCCTTCCTTTACCTCCTGTATTCCTTGTACTTCTTGTACTCCTTGTACCACCTCCACTCGTGCTTCCTCCACTCGGGTCTCTCGTCCTTCCCTTACTCGGGTCTCTTATCCGTCCTTCACTCGGGTCTCTTATCCGTCCTCTACTCGGATCTCTTATCCGTCCTCCACTCGGATCTCTTATCCGTCCTCCACTCGGATCTCTTATCCGTCCTTCACTCGGATCTCTTATCCGTCCTTCCTCTTCAGAGCCATGCTCTGGTTTAAATGTACATTCTCTTTTGGACACGCCCCTTCCTTGGGCTGGGTGTGCCCAATCAGAACTGCAGGGCTCCTCCCCTGGGCTGGTCTCCCTACTCAGCTCTGAGGAATAGAGTCTCTCTTTTTTCCTTGCCCTGTCATTTTGGTATAAATCCTGCTGACCCTCAGGATTTTCTACTATCTCCATAGGCTCAGGAGGGCGCTGTTCACCACAGATCCCCCCCCTTAAGATATCACGGGCTGGCTTCTGACCAGAGGCACAGCACGTGATTCTACTCCGGGGTCTGGCGTTGACCTGTGCGTTCTTCATTCTTTTCCCGTCTTGCACTACGGTAGCTACTTGAGCTAGGGCTGTTCTATCGTGCCAAGGTTTCAGAAGGTTAATATGATACACTTGTGTGCGTCCTGTCTGATTCTTCACGAGATAGGATACTGGACCGACTGGCCGGACCACGGTACATGGGCCTTTCCACCGGCTCTCGAATTTCGGATCAGGGCCCGACACCATCACAATAACCCTGTCTCCCACGGCTAACTGGCGTGGCCGTGTGCCTTGGTCATAGTAGTCTTTCTGTCGTCGCTGATTATGTCTTAAGTTGACTTCCGCCACTTGCGTGGTACGGCGTAAGCGACCTTTCAGATCTTTAAGAAAGTCTGGTACTCCCACTTCATGTACGTCGGGCTCAACCCATTGTTCCTTCAGGATATCTAATACCCCTCGGGGTGATCGACCATACATAAGTTCATATGGCGCTGCCCCCAGGGATGACTGCTTCCTTTCCCTGCAAGCATAGAGGACGAAGGGTAGCATCGTATCCCAGTTGGCCATATTTCCTTCTAAGCTGCGGCGCAGCATCCTTTTGATCGTCTGATTCTGTCTCTCCACTAGCCCATTGCTCTGTGGATGATAGGCCGAGGTCTTGACGTGGCGGATATCAAACGCTTCCCACACTTGGGCTAGGTACTTGGAAAGGAAATTGCTTCCTCTATCCGTCAGAACTTCACGAGGGAAACCCACCTCGCAAAACAGTTTGATCAGTTCCGCTGCCACGGCCTTAGCAGATATAGTACGTAGTGGCATGGCCCAAGGGAATCGTGTCGCTTGATCGATAACCACTAATATGTACTGGAATCCCCTCGGTGTCTTGATTAATGGTCCCACAATGTCCATCGCCAGTCTATGGATGGGTTCCGTAATGACCGGGGTTGATACCATTGGCACTTCTTTCGGGTGGATGGCAGAGACGCGCTGGCATGTCGGACAGGCCTCACAGAACCTCGCTGTTTCTTTAAAGACGCCTGGCCAATAGAATCTCGCGAGGATCTGATCCAGCGTACTTCGGATGCCTTTATGTCCTCCGACCGGATGGTCGTGGGCCAGCCTCAGAACCAAGTTCTTGAAAGTTGCAGGCACCACTACCTGTTTACGCGTGTCGCCAGTATAGGGATCCTTGCTTTCTCTGTACAAAATGTTAGTGTCCAGAAAAAAACCTCGGTAGGGTATCCCTATCACTCTGTGCCCACTTAAATGCCTGACTTAAGGCAGGGTCGTCTCGTTGTTCATTGGGAAAGGTTGGAAACTTCCCAACCAACTCTTCGGGCACCCAGGGCAATTCCTGGCCAGCCTGGGTTTCTGCCCTATGCTGAGAACGTTCTTGCCTCTCCTGGCGCTTCTGCGCTCTTGGTTTCTTCACCTTCTCTTCAGGTGTCTCTATTAGGTCTTCATGGGAAGGAAGACTTCTAAATGCCTCATCTATAGGATCCTCTCCCTTCTCGGAGTCCTTAGTTTGGGCTCTGGTCGCTACCATGGCTCCCTTAGGGGTTAGGCCTTGCCTCATTTCTCTATAAAAATAAGGCCAATCCCTTCCTAGAACCATAGGATTTGGAAGCCTAGGTATTACTGCAATGGGAATTTTCTTCAGCATACCTAGTGCTTTCACCTGCAGATTGTATACAGGGTATAGTGACATGCATCCATGTACACAGCGTATCTTCACATTTCGAACAGGCTGAATCGCTATCCCTGTTGCCTGGATTTGCCGCCACAGCGCCTTGGAGAGCATTGTTTGCTCTGCGCCAGAATCAAGTATCGCAGTGTGGTGGCAATCCCCTGCACCTCGACCTCTATAAGAAACCCTTCACGAGCTTTATGCGCATTCTCTGCTACTAAGGCAGTCTTAAAGCAATTTCTCTGTATATGCCCTTCTCGGCCACATTTAAAACATTTGCCAGGCTGAAAACCTAGCCTTTACAGTCGGCATACACATTCTGCTTGCACCATATTGAAATTTCCCCTTCCTTTCTGATTCCGTGATTGCTGCCCCCTTTAACTCACTATTGCTGTCAAGAGGCATTGCTTTGGCCTGCAAGAAGCGTTCCGTGAGGTCCACAGCCTCATGTGGGGTTTTGCAGCTTTGCAGAATCAGGAAGGTCTTTATTTCATCTGGTATAGCGTTCATATATTGCTCTAGCACTAAGCTTTCTAGTATGGACTCTTTAGTCCTATGCTCCGGATTAAGCCATTTATTCAACAATGTGCTTATCCTATACACTAGGGCTTTTGGTGACTCACCCTGTTTTAACCTCACCGCTCGCAAGAGATTATGGTAGGCTAGCGGCGTAAGGCCTAGCCTTTCCCGGACCGCTTTCTTCACCTCCCCATAATTTCCGGCAAGGTCAGGTGGCATGCTCCTGTAGGCCGCCATTGCTTCTCCTGTGAGGGAAGCCGCGAACCTGATGGCCCAATATTCCTCTGGCCATGCACTCAACTGTGCTACCCTTTCAAAACTTTCAATAAAATTGTCAATGTCATCATTGTCCTTTAACTGACCAAAGTTAAACATAGTCTCTGCGCCTAAACCATGCGCAACTATAGGAGCTAAACCTGGAGGTACGGTCGGTTTCTCCTTTGGCATCTTCTGCTCAGCTACCCAGTTTTTCAGCATGTCCAGGAGGGGTTGCTGCTGAGCCTGTATGGCAGCGGCAGTCTGCTCTTGAAACTCTAGACTCAGGTCTCGCTGTCTTTCAAGTTGGGTTGCCATCCACTTGAATATCTCCGCTGCTTCCAGCGACATCTTTGCTATCTGTGAATGCAAACAGAGAGAAAAAAAAACCAAGTGCGATTCCTCACACACACCAAAAAAAAACAAACACTTTTCCTTTTTTTTTTTTTTTTTTTTTTTTCACTAGCTGGCCAACACCCTCAGCCCTGTATCCTTTCCCTTTCCCAGGTGGATACCTATTACCTGGCTCAGGTGTTGCGTCACGCTTTCACAGCCTTCGTTGCAGCTGGCACACCGATGCTGGGACTGTCTCCTTCCTCTCAGGATGGTCTGCAATCGGTTTCCTTCTTATAGTTGCTCGTTTGAAGTTTCTTTCTCTGCGCGGCACCTTGCGCATGCGTGGAAGATATCCTGCCAACGTAGCCAACTTGCGGCGACCCTGCCCGGCTCAAGGGGTTAAGGACATGAGCAGCCGCTGTACTTCGTGAGGGAAGGAGGAAACCTTTGCCCCCAGGAATGCTGGGAGTTGTAGTTCCAGCTCTTCTCACTCCGAATTAAGAAACTGTAGTTGTGGTTTCTTTATAATAAGTATTTTATTAAAGCAAAAAGGTAAATGTTCCATCACATGCAAACAAGGGTGCTTCCAAAGGCAAACAGAAACTTCAGGTTAAATGCAACTCAAAATACAAATGCTGCTTTTTCTCTTTCCAGCAAATTGCTCTCTTTTGCCTCCAGAGGTCAGTTGGCTTCACTGCACCTCTTACAACCACAGTTACTTTCACTATGCTGAGAATCAGGTGGAGGTAATTAGAACTTCCATTTTCACGGCAATACAACAGCTTTACAGAACTCAGCTCACACACGATAAAGGCAGTTCCCTTCAGCTTGGCTTTCCTATACAACAGAATGTACAGTCCATTTGTTCACACTCAGGTATGCTTGTATTTCCCTGGGTTACTCCTTCAAGCTGTGCTGAATTATTTGCCTCTTGTGATACTAGCTGTTTTCTAGCCTGTAAGTCTAAAAACTGTTGGAAGCTCTGAAGTAGCAATTCAGCCTGTTCCTTATGAGAGAGGGCACTACTATCTGCTATAGCTTTTCCCTTCTGCTCAAGGCTGTTTGTCTTCTCTTCCTTTAAGATAAAGGTATTAGGATAATTGCTAGTTTCTTTAGCAATTGACTCATAGGAGGAAGAATTATCTCTATATTCAGCTTGGCAGCCGGGTGGCCAATTACTCACTGTTTGTGCAGCACTTCTGCCTGCAGATGGCTCCCAGGCTCTCCAGCTGATCTGTTTGTTGCTCTCCGGCACAAACGACGTTTCAGGGAATGATTGCTCTTTCACCTGTGCTTGTCCTGAAGTCTTTCTCCCCCAAGGCGATGCCTTCCAAGGGCTATCCACTTCAAGGTTAAATCCTCTCTGCGTGGGACTTCTGCTTATTTCCCTGGAATAGGATTGTGCAGGTTTTCTTCTTATGCCAGGTTCCAAAGTATCATTAATCACTCCACTGGCTTTCCAACCATCCCCTTGTTTCTTCTTCCAATATTCCTTCCTTCCTTTACCTCCTGTATTCCTTGTACTTCTTGTACTCCTTGTACCCCTCCACTCGTGCTTCATCCACTCGGGTCTCTCTTCCTTCCCTTACTCGGGTCTCTTATCCGTCCTTCACTCGGGTCTCTTATCCGTCCTCTACTCGGATCTCTTATCCGTCCTCCACTCGGATCTCTTATCCGTCCTCCACTCGGATCTCTTATCCGTCCTCCACTCGGATCTCTTATCCGTCCTTCACTCGGATCTCTTATCCGTCCTTCCTCTTCAGAGCCATGCTCTGGTTTAAATGTACATTCTCTTTTGGACACGCCCCTTCCTAGGGCTGGGTGTGCCCAATCAGAACTGCAGGGCTCCTCCCCTGGGCTGGTCTCCCTACTCAGCTCTGAGGAATAGAGTCTCTCTTTTTTCCTTGCCCTGTCATTTTGGTATAAATCCTGCTGACCCTCAGGATTTTCTACTATCTCCATAGGCTCAGGAGGGCGCTGTTCACCACAGTACACCAAGTAGAGTACCTATGCCACTTAAAGTCATAGGAATGTCTGGTAGATGATTTCCTGGAAGCCAGTAGATGTCCTTTACTTCCTGAGTAAGGTTGAGACCTTGTAAGACTATGCTTTCAGATGGAGAGACTGTGGGTTGGGATGGAGTAGCATCCCCTCCTCCTGTGAGAGAAGGTCGGGAGCTGATCCGAGACTGAGAGGATGAGTCTGTGACAGACGTAGCAGGAGAGGATACCACGGTTGACGTGGCCAGCATGGGGCTATGAGGATCATGTGGCCCCTGTCTGCTTGAAGCTTGAAAAGCGTTTTGGGAATCAGGGGTATGGGAGGAAAGGTATACAGGAAATCATGACCCCAGTGAAGGTGGAAACATTGACCTGCTGATGACTGGGCATCGGGGTTCTGCTGCAAAAACGGGGTACTTTAGCATTCTGTGGAGTAGCAAAAAGGTCTATCTCCGGAGTTCCCCAGGTCTGAAAGATGTAGGAGATTGTCTCCTGATGGAGAGACCACTTGGAAGGTGGATCTGACTCAATCTATTTGCTAAGACATTTTGGTGTCCTGGCAGATATACTGCCTGGAGATGCATCTGATGAGCAATGGCAAAGGATCAAAGATGGAGAGCCTCCTTGCAGAGGGCCCAAGAGCTCGTTCCCCCCTGCTTGCTCACGTAGAACATAGTTTATCTGATTGTCTGTCTGGACCAGAACTCTGTAGTCCTGCAGTTGTTGTTGAAACACTTTGAGGGCACTGAAGATTGCATGAAGCTCCAGCAAATTTATTTGTAGTTGTGACTCCTGCTCTGTCCACAGGCCCTGAGTGGAGAGACAGTCCAAGTGGGCTCCCCAACCCAGTTTGGAGGCATCTGTTGTCAGGATGCATTGATGTGAAGGCATCTGAAAAAGTGACCCTACAAGGAGATTCCCTGTGATAGACCATCAGAACAGGGAGTTCATGAGAATGTCTGTGACTTTGATTTTTTATGTGAGGGTCCCAGAGGCCCATTTCCACTGGGAGGCAAGAGTCCATTGAGTTGTCTGCATATGCAGACGAGCATATGGCACTACATGAACCGTAGAGGCCATATGGCCTAACAGTTGTAGCACCTCTCTGGCTGAGAGATTGTTTTTGAACCTTACTTCAGATGCTATTTGTACTAGGCAGGTACAACGGACCTGGGGTAGAAATGCCCTTCACTGTCGAGTGTATCTAGAATAGCCCCTATGAACTCTAGTGTTTGAGTAGGAACTAGATGGGATTTTGGAAGATTTTTCACAAATCCTAGACCCTGTAGTACCGGAATTGTACGAAGGAGGGATAGGTGAACTTCCTGAGAAGTGGCTGCCCTTATTAGCCAATCATCTAAGTAAGGGAAGACGAATATTCCAAGAGTCCTTAGATATGCGGCTACGACCACCATACACTTTGTGAAGACTCTTGGGGCAGAGGCGAGTCCAAAGGGAAAAACTCTGTATTGATAGTGATTTCCTTGGAAGATGAAGCATAGATATCTCCTGTGTTCTGGATGAATGAGGATATGGGTATATGCTTCTTTGAGATCTAGAAAACAGAGCCAGTCCTGACTCTGGAGATAAGATAGAAGGGTTCCTAGTGAAATCATCTTGAATTTCTCTTGAACTAGAAACTTGTTGAGGTTTTTGAGATCTAAGATGGGTCTGTACCCCGTTCTTTTTTGGGATGAGAAAGTATGGAGAATAGAATCCCATCCTCTTCTGTGATGTGGTAACCTCTTCTATGGCACACTCTGACAGAAGAGAAGTCATTTCTTGCTGGAGGAGAGCAGTGAGTGGGGATTGGGAATGATATTCCCCCATTAGAGTAGTGGGCGGTATGCTTTGTAGATGAAGCTTGTACCCTTCTCGCACTATAGTTAGTATTCACTGTTCTGAGGTTATGAGATGCCATCTGTGGGCATAATGGCAAAGCCTGCCTGCTATGTGGAGAGAGTGGGGGTTCTCCAGAGGCATGGTGGCAATGTTCTCTAGGAAGAAGTAAAAAACCAGGCGTAGATTGAGTTTGCACTGTTGGTTGCAGTTTAGGAGCTTGTGGCTTCTTCTGCTGCTTACATGGCTGTTGCTTCCTCTAGGTACCCTGAGGCTGGTATTGAGAAGTTGAGGGATAAGAAGAGTAGAATTTCTTCTTCTTACCATAGAAAGGCTTCTTAGCAGATGCTTTTTTCTTGCTAGGGTAGGCAGTAGCCTTTGAAAGCCTATTGAGGGTGGTATTCTCAGACTCTAACTGAGAAGCCTTATCTTGCCAATCCTTTCCAAATAGGTTTTCTCCTGTATAGGCAATATTTCCCAGCTTATCTTGAACCCACTGTTCAAGGTCTGATGTCTGAAGCCAGGCAATCCTACGGGCACCTATGCAGATGGAAGTTGTTCTGCTAATGCATTCAAAACAGTCAAAGGTTGCCCTATTGATAAACTTGGAAACATTTTGAGCATGTTTGACTAATGTAAGGTAGTCCATCCTCTTGTCATCCGGGAGAAGGGGAGACATTGACTCCAGATCCCTAGTCACCTCCCTAAGGAACATACCCATGTAGAGTATGTATGAACTTAGTGGACTGAAAGCATGAAGGCTTGAAAGCACTGGCAGCCAAAAGCATCAAGGGTTCTCAACTCTCTGCCCGGGGGATTGGAGGAGTGCGTTTTAGAACTCTTAATTCAACGCATAGCTGATTCCACTGTCATTGAGTGGTGTGGAAGCTGCATCTTCTGGAACCCAGGGCTTTCCGGTACCCGATACATGGTATAGAGTCGCCAGGTATGGGGAGAAATGGTGAGGGGCATCTCCCACATTCAGAAGATAAGGTCCTGGAGTATGCGGTGTATAGGGAGAATAGTTGCCTCTTTAGGAGTTGTAGAATATTGCAGAATTTCCAACTCCTCTGCTCTGGGTTCTTTCCCCGATGCAGGAATAATGGATAGGCCCCTTGCCATGTCCTTGATAAACTCCTGAAAGACAGGTCTTTGGGAAGGGACATGAGTCGTGGTGGAGACGGAGAGGGATCCTCGGGGAGACTCCTTATCTCTCTGATACCGATCGATTCATCGTCCGAAGAATCGGAATCAGTAGATGGATAGTTCTTTTGTGAACCACATTTCTTTTTATGTTTAGCCATACCGGTGTTGCCTTGTAGAATTCTAAGCCCCCAATGCAGGCAAATTGCCAAAACATGTTGGGTATATATATATATATATATATAGCGATGCTTCCGCTTGGGCCCAAGAGCTTACAAGCAGGAAACAGCCTTATGTTGTCCACTTTGAATAAAGCTTCCCTTGTTGTCCCCAGAGGTATTCTGGGACTTGTAGTTAGTTTATTCTTTAAGGACAAATTGTAGTTGTGAGTCGGTGGTTCAAGGCAGCAAGAAAATTTATTTTGTGGGGATTTCCAGGGCATTTAAGCTCAATACACAAACAAGGCAAAAAGGATGCTTCTCCAACATAAAGGATAAATCAGGTAACAGAGAATGATGTAACAAAAACCTCTTTTCACTGTTCAGCTGTTCTTATTCCCACAAGTTTACACCGAGGACTGCCTCGTGTGGTCATTCAACAAAAATACAGATAAACTTGCAACAGCTGTGATTTTCTTTTCTCAAAGCAAACTTCTTCTAAGCACTTCTTCTTAGCTTCAGAAGGCAATTAAGCTTAGTAAAACACAGTATTAGCTTTCCTTAATTCTAAGCAGGTACTGCACTTATTCTCTATATTGTTTCACAGTCTCTCAGCTCAGTTCAATAATGCAGACTCTTCTTTTAAACACAATGAGCAATCCATTGGTACAGGTTCACACTCAGCTTGGCAAACAGGAATCTATTTGCATTCCTTCTATGGCATCAGGATATATGGTATCTCTATCAAAGTTACAAACTCTCCCAGACTTTCTCTCCTTTAGAAATTCCTGGAACTGATTCCACAGCAATTCAGCTTGTAAAAAGGCACAGTTGTATTAGGGGAGTGAACTTTTCCCTCAGCAAACAACTCTCTCACTGCTTCTAGCTTTGAAGACTCAGCTGTTCTGCTTTTATCAGGGCTATGACTTTTCCCATACGTAAAACTTTCCACCCACCTCTTAGCAGTAGACAGTGAGGGCTCTGCTTCCTGGACCTTAGCAATAGCAAACTGTTTCTCTGTTGATTTCTCAGCTCTGAAACTGCTGGCTTTACCTTGGGGATGGTTCCTCAGACAAGCGCTGATTTCTTTCTTCCTGGGATCCTCCAGGCTCTGAAATTTAGCCTCCTTATGTCCTTCTCCAGTCCCTCTTGGGTAGCTGCTTTCCTGGGAGTTTTCTTCTTTCTTTCTCCTCCAGCTATGCTCAGCCTTGCTCTCTGTTGTCCTTTGCCTTCCTCCTTCCCTCCCTGTTCTGCTCTGCTTGTGGTTTTAAGAACCATTGACTGCTAGGCACTCCCTGTTCTCTGCACCTGTGTGACCAATCATCGGGCAAGCTTGTCTCCACCCCTGAGCTAGGGCGTGGCCTGACCTTAGCAGGGAGCTGGTTTTTTTTCTGATCTGGCTTGCAAGTCTTATGCACAAATGAACTATCATTCATTTCAAAGGGGAAGCTAGGATTTTCTTCCACTTCTATGTCTTCCTGGGAGCTTTCATCACTACAATATATATATATATATATATATATATATATATATATGTATGTATGATTTATGATTGAGGCAATCTATTCATTTATATGGCCTTACTTATGTATGGTGATTTGTGATATTTATGTTTTACATGTTCTTATATGTTGTTTATTATTATTATTAGATATTTATATTAAGATGCTGCCTGTCCTTTTATCTGTTTTTTTATTTGGAACTTCCTCAGTTTTTTTTTGTTTTGGTTATGGAATGGGGCACCTAGATTAACTAATGGTAGCACCGGCCCCGGTTGTATAGGAGGTAATGTAAACCTTAAGTCATATGATGAAATTAGTTCTTACCTGCTAATTGTCTTTCCTTGAGCTTTCTCCGGGCCAGTCCAGGGAAAGGTAGGGTTGTCAATCCCCTATAGCAACTGAGGACTGAAGGCTCCAAGCTTTTTCTGTGATGTGAAGCCACTCCCCCTCTGGGTAATCTGGCAGTCTCCTTCTGACAAAGCAACTAAACAGAAAGAAAACTAAACACAATAGATTAACCCTTGAAAAACTGATAATGTTCTATAGTCCTTAAACAGCAACAACAAAGGTTTTTTTTTTTTTTTTTTTTTAAATAGACTAGCTGTGAATGGTCTAGAAAGTGTACTAGAAGCCCCAAAACAACTCATGCGAGCACATATGATGTAATACTGTAGAGGCTTGCAAAGACCAACTCAATCGAGATAGCAAACAGGGGGGGACCCTGGACTGGCCCGGAGAAAGCTCAAAGAAAGGCAATTAGCAGGTAAGAACTAATTTCATCTTCCTTATCGCTTCTCCGGGCCAGTCCAGGGAAAGGTAGGGCGGTACCAAAGCAGTACCTAAGAATGGGAGGGACCCGCTAAACCAGCGATAAGAGCCGATGCTCCCACTTTTGCATCGTCCCTGGCCTGAACATCCAAGCGGTAATGCTTAGTGAAAGAATGTAAGGAAGACCACGTCGCCGCTCTGCAGATATCTACCGGAGGAACAAAGGCAAATTCCGCCCAGGAAGTCGCCAGAGCTCGTGTTGAATGAGCCTTGAGACCCATAGGTGGCGTAACCCCCCCGGGCAGAGTAAGCTGCTCCAATAGCCGAGCGCACCCAGCGAGCAATAGTAGCCTTTGATGCCGCTTGGCCCTTACGGGGGCTGGCCCACTGGATAAAAAGTCTGTCTGTCTTCCGAAACGGCTGGGAGATCTTAAGGTATGTCCTCAATACTCGGCTAAGATCTAAATGCTTCAGAGCCCGGTCCAGAGGTGAACCGTCGCGCTGAGAGAATACGGGCAAAGCCACTGATTGGTTAACATGAAAAACAGACAGCACCTTAGGCAAAAACGAGGGCACAGGCCGCAGTAACACTCGCTCGGGCAGAAATTGCAGATAAGGCTCCCGGCAAGACAAGGCCTGCAAATCGGAAATTCGTCTTGCCGAACATAAGGCCACGAGAAAAGCTGTTTTCCAAGAACACTCTCGGATTTGTTGAGCACAGATGGAAGTTAAGGGTGACCGAGAAAAGGCTTCTAACACAATATTCAAATCCCAAGGAGGTACGATAGGTCGCCGTGGAGGATGGAGAAGTTTTGCTGCCCGCAAAAAACGCTGCACATCCGGATGGGCCGACAGGCGGCGACGGCGAATTAACCCCCGAAAACAAGACAGCGCAGCGACATGCACTTTAAGGGTATTTAGAGCCAGACCCTTATCCAATCCCTGCTGCAGAAATAGGAGAAGATGAGGCACAGTAGAAGCCATTGGCGACACCTTGCGCTGAGAACACCAAGTCTCAAATAACCGCCAGACTCGAACATATAACAAAGAGGTCCCAGGCCTCTTAGATTGAAGCAAAGTGGCTACCACGGAATCTGCATAACCCTTGCTTGTCAAGCGAGACCTTTCAAGAGCCAAGCCGTAAGCAAGAAGCGATCCACTCGCGGCATGAGTATCGGACCCTGATGTAATTGGTTGACTCGAAGTGGAAGAGGCCACGGCGGAGCTACAAGGAGGTGAACGAGATCGGCATACCACGGACGACGAGGCCAATCGGGCGCAATGAGAATCACCAGACCGCGGTGTTGCGCAATGCGCTGGATAACTCGACTCAACATCAGCCAAGGCGGGAAGACGTACAGGAGAGAGTCGAGAGGCCATGGCTGAACGAGGGCATCGAGACCTTCTGACATGCGCTCTCTGCACCTGCTGAAGAAACGGCTGGCTTTGGCATTGTTGAAGGAGACCATGAGATCCATCACTGGCCGTCCCCAACGCACTGTCAACTGGTGAAATATTGCCGCATTCAATTCCCATTCCCCTGGATCGAGAAGATGGCGGCTGAGATAGTCCGCCTGTACATTTTCCTTGCCAGCGACGTGCGCCGCCGACAGAGCTATTAGATTGCTTTCCGCCCATTCCATCAATTGCTGACATTCGGAAAGGAGAGAAGGAATCTTTGTTCCGCCCTGACGATTGATATACGCGACTGTTATGGCATTGTCGGAGAAAATCTTGACTGCTGTCCCGTTGAGCAACGATTCGAAATGAAGCAGAGCTAATCGAGCCGCTCGAAGCTCGAGTCTGTTGATCGACCAAGAGCTTTCCTCTGGGGTCCAAGTACCCTGTGCAATGCGAGACTGACAATGAGCTCCCCAGCCCGAGAGACTGGCATCCGTGGTGACTAACACCCACGAGGGATCCCGTAAAGGAACACCCGCCGTGAGGTGATCTCGAATCAACCACCACTGTAGACTGTGACGCACTTGCTCTGGATAGGGCAGAAGTTGAGAAAGTGGATGAAGTTGCGGTGACCAGCGGGAGAGCAACGCTTGCTGCAAGGGTCGCATGTGAGCCCTGGCCCACGGTACTAGATCCAGTGCCGCCGCCATGGAACCCAACAGTTGTAAATATGTCCACGCCGACGGCGCTGTTAAGCTGAGAAAGGCTTGGACTTGTCGCACGAGTTTCTCCACGCGAATTTCGGGCAAAAAGACTTTCCCCTGTGCGGTGTCGAAAAACGCTCCGAGATAAGTCAGCTGTTGCATTGGTTGTAAGTGACTCTTGGCCTGATTGAGCACCCAACCTAGCTGCTCGAGAAGCTGAACCACCCGAGCCGTTGCCTGGATGGACGCTACTCGCGAGTCGGCTCTGATCAACCAATCGTCGAGATAAGGATGAACTCTGATACCTTCCTTCCGAAGCGCAGCTGCCACTACCACCATCAGCTTGGTGAACGTACGCGGAGCCGTAGCGAGACCGAAGGGCATCGCCCGAAATTGGAAATGACCCATGGGAAGGGCGAAACATAAATAACGCTGATGCGAGGGCCTGATGGGAATATGCAGATAGGCTTCCATGAGATCGATGGAGGAGAGAAACTCTCCCGGCTGTACCGCTCGAATTACAGTATGCAGCGTCTCCATGCGAAAGTGAGGCACCCGCAAAGTACGGTTGACACCTTTGAGATCTAAGACGGGTCGAAAAGAATCTTCCTTTTTGGGAACCACAAAATAAATCGAGTATCGACCGCAACCGTATTGGTCTAGAGGGACGGGAACTATCGCCTTCAGCTGCAACAGGCGACGGAGTGTGTCCATAATGGCCTGTTTCTTCCAACCGGGAGCACAGGGAGACACTACAAAGGCGGGTAACAACGGGCAGGCGAAATCTAGTGCGTATCCCTTCTGAATGATCTCTAACACCCATCTGTCGAAAGTAATGTTGGTCCAGGCCGCCAGATAGTCCTGTAGGCGACCTCCCACAGGAACCAGCGGCTGGACCAGCAGACCTTCATTGTGGCTTCTTAACAGAGGGTTGGGAGGCACTAAAGTAGGATCTGCCAAATCCTCTGGCTCCATGAAAGGAATGTCCCCGAAAGTTGGAACGGCCTCTGGAATAGGGCGCAAAGCGCGCCCCACGAAATCTACGAGAGTCTCGGCCGGAACCTCGGAAACTGGGATTCGATCGCGTAGGCTTGGGCTTGTCTTCAGGCAAACGTCCTCCTTTCGAGTCGCCCA
The DNA here is from genome assembly GCA_033557465.1 of Ichthyophis bannanicus. NCBI lineage: Eukaryota > Metazoa > Chordata > Amphibia > Gymnophiona > Ichthyophiidae > Ichthyophis > Ichthyophis bannanicus. The sequence continues at coordinate 149,866,408 of CM066039.1, read as the reverse complement.
AATCCTTAACAATTTTCTCTAACGCCTCACCAAAAAGCAATTTTCCCTGATAAGGCAACTTACTAAGTCGCAACTTGGAGGAGACATCTGCCGACCAGTTGCGTAACCAAAGAAAACGCCTGGCAGCTACCAGCGAGGCCATGGTTTTAGCTGCAATCCGCAGCAAATCATAAAAGGCATTCGCCATATAAGCAGCGGCAGATTCTAATTTTGCCACATCTGGAACTGCAGATGTAGCCTCAGCGGACGCGTCACCCTGTAGCCAACGAATGGAAGCCCGAGATACATAAGCCCCACAAACAGCCGATTGTAGCGCCAAGGCACTAGAATCAAAAGCCTGTTTAAGCAGAATTTCCAATTTCCTATCTTGCAGATCTTTAAGAGCCGCTGCACCTTCTACAGGGATAGTAGTCTTTTTGGTTACTGCGGAGATAATGGCATCCACCTTCGGCATGCGAAATAAGTCCTTTATCTCCTGAGGAAGGGGGTATAAGCGAGACAAAGCGCGGCTGCCACGCAGCGAAGCCTCTGGACACTCCCACTCCGAATCAATCATTTGTTTGATAACTCGGTGCAAGGGAAAACACCTTTGCTCAGTTTTAAAACCCTGCAGTAACGGATCTTCCAAAGGTTCCGTAGAAGCCGTCGGAAGAAGCAGGTGCAGCGCTGCCAAAGAGTGGGAAATGAGAGCAGAGAGTTCCTCTTTACGGAAAACCCTGAAAATGTTAGGATCCTCTCCAGGAGCTATCTCCCCTTCCTCTAAATCCTCAGCTTCTAAATCCAAAGCTGGGTCGGACAGAATCTCAGGATCCCCCTGCCCCACTAGCAGAGATTCCTGAGATAACAAAGGATCCTTAACCATTTCCTGAAAATGAGAAGATCCCTCCCCTGGATCATCGGCAACTGGAATAGGCAGGGAAACTGGTACCGGATTAGAAACAGACGGAAGCCCTGGAGGCTGAGAAGAGCGCAGCAGAAACGCTCTGTGCATTGCCAGAATGAATTCTGGCGAAAAAAATGAAGGCATAACTTCCGGAGGCATAGCAGAGGTGAGAGAGGGTTTATCTGGTGAAATCGCCTCTTTAGAGGATTTTGCCTTTCGTTTATGCGGCTTTTGAGGCTCAGCTAGAGCAGTGCCCGGCGCTGCCAAAATGGTCGCCTTTCCCGCCTTTTTGGCGAGTAAAACTGACTCTGGCAAATTAAGTAAAGGCTTCTCTGCCATGTTAAAAGAACTCCCCAAGTGAACAACGAAGCACAACTAGTCGAAAACAACGACGAAAACGCTGGATAAACGACGCTGAAAAAAAACGCCACGGAGCCCGCGGTCCCGAGCCGGAGGAAAAAACAACAACACTGAAGAACACTCACCGGATAAGAGAAACTGAGCCGGTACCCCGGTTTCGCTGCTAGCGTGGACACAGGGGAGAGCTAGAGCTGTGAAGACAGAGGAGAAAACTGGGGCCCCCAGTATCACTCTGGTACTCGAGACGGAGACAGTGTAAGAGGCAGGCTCTACCTCACACTGTGGAGAAAAGTCACTCAACGTCTCTGCACGCTCTTAAAGGCATAGTGCCTCTCAATATTAAATAACATAAGGACTATAGAAGGATCAGCTCTGCTAGAGCCAATAAATAAATTCTCAAAAACAAAAAATAAATAAAAGCTACCGGTAGGAGTAATGCTGAGGGAGAAGAGAGAATCGATCCTCTATAGTTGCTGAGGACTGAAAGACTGCCAGATTACCCAGAGGGGGAGTGGCTTCACATCACAGAAAAAGCTTGGAGCCTTCAGTCCTCAGTTGCTATAGGGGATTGACAACCCTACCTTTCCCTGGACTGGCCCGGAGAAGCGATAAGGAACTCTGCATTATAAAAAAAAATATGAAGTCAAAATTTGTATAGATTATAACAGCAGATTTAAACAATATTTAACAGAATTAAAAACTAATCCATATTACAGAGCTCAGTGTCTGTGGATCACAGCAGACCAAATGGGCTCTGATGATCCAGTTCTTTCTGGTTAAATGACATCTTGATTTACTGTAGTATTCAATAAAAAGAAATGATGTTCTCTTAAGACTTCAGCAGGTTCAATCATGATCTTTGGAGTTTTCTGGGTAATGCATTGGCTAAAACATTGGTTCCACCTACTAAGACATGGCATGACCTGGAAAACTGAAAAGATCAGAGAGATAATATTTTGCAAAGCAAGCCAAACTGTTTGATCAATGTCAGTCCAAGCAGGGAACATAGGTATGATTCTTGGGCCAGACTCTGCTTCTCAGGGCAGCAGGAGTTGAGGATACTGCAGACCAAGTATTCACATCACTGGAGAAAGGGGGTTTCAATCATTGCTCAATGGTGACAGCTAGTGGCTGGATTTGAGGTCTACATTACTACATTTCTAGAACAGCTGCAGTCTGGAGCACTTGGCTGAGGTCTGTCTGTGCAATTGCTCACATAAATTTACTGGAATGGGATCTAAATAAAGGAAAACATCCAGCTAATTGGGAATAAAGGCTCAACAGAGGCGGTTCCAATTTTTTGGCCAAGCATTCCTAAGAAGTTATCAAGCAGTTACCAAATAAGTATTTAGAAAAAAGAGTTTTAGAACATTTTATTATCCTTAAACATATTTACACATCCTCTAAAAGAACAAGAAAAAGTGAAGTTAGTCACCTGTAGCAAGGGTTCTCCACAGACAGCAGGAAAAGGTGCTTACGTATGGTGTGAGATCACCGATGGAGCCCATGCAGAATGCTCCTCAGCTTCCAGTGGATGCTTTTGGGAGCTGCACTGCGCATGCACGCCTGCCTTCCCACCTGGCACAGTGCCATCTTCTCCAGTCAAATTTCAAAGCAATAGCCAAGAAAAAAACAAATGCTTGGGGAGGTGGGAGGGTTTTGAGGACTTATTCCTGCCATCCATGGAGAACATCTGCTCCAAGTGAGTAACTATGCTTTCTCCATGGATACGCAGGAAGCGAGTCCTCACATATGGACTTCCAAGCTACAGGCTACTGAAAACTGAGGAGGCCCAAGCCCAGCAGGGGCTAAAACTGGAGGGCAAGAAAAATCAGCATGGTAGTCCTTTTAGGGACTCCAATGATTCAGCATCCTCAGCGTACAGCAGCACTGAGGTAGTCAACCTTTGCAGGTAGCCAGACAGAAGGGCCAGTGGGAAGGAGTTGGACTTAATACCCAAAGAGGTGCTGGAGCATGGCTTGGCCAAAGTTGCTGTCATGTCAGGAATCCCCATCCAGACAATAGTGGGCTGTTAACATGTGGACTGAAGACCACGTGGCAGCCTTGCAGATTTCCTCCATGGAGGTTGAGCGCAGGTTTGCGACAGAAGCAGATAAGGCCTAAATGTTATGAGCCGAGACATGATCCTTGAGGCTCAGACCAGCCTGCGAATATGCAAAAGTGATGCAATCTGCTAACCACAAGGACAGTGTGTACTTAGAGACAGCACTACCTAGCTTACTAGGGTCAAATAAGAGGAACAGCTGTGTAGACAGCTGGTGCACCTTGGTATGGTCCAGAAAGGCGGCCGAGACACGCTTATAGTCCAACTTGTACAACACTGCTTCCCCCCAATTGGCATGCAGCCTTGGGAAGACAGTTGGCAGAACAATCAACTGGTTGAGGTAGAACTCGGAGACCACCTTCAGAAGAAATCACGGATGTGTTTGCAAGAACACCCAATTCTGGTGGAAACTGGTGTAAGCCGAATGGGCCACCAGAGCCTGGAGCTCATGACATGCTGGGCCGACGTGACCACCACTAAGAACAGGATCTCACAGGCCAAATACGTCAGAGGGCAACAGTCAAGAGTCTGAAGAGGAGCCCGCATCGGGGGGTGCTAGGGAGCCCAATAAAGATGGCTGCACCTTAATATGGGCCCAGCAGTAGCCTGCCTGAAGAGAATTTGTGCCTGACAGGCACTAACTAGTCCCAACTCTCTGCCTCAGAACTCAATGGGATCATCTGGGTGGCTGACATGCTGCTTTGTGTTTCTCTTTGCCGCTGACTACCTGCCCTTCCTCTGTGCTATGCCTGCAGCCCATGGCCGCCACTACTCCAGGAGTGCCAGTAAGCAATCTACAGCACTGTGGATGGATGCATCCTACTCAATCCCGTTCCTAAATTGATGATTGTTCCACTGACGATCCCTATCCTTCACTCTTGCTGAGCTAGGGAACAGTGCACTGCTGCAGTGAGGGCATCAATCGGATCATCTGAGCTCTGCTGGCTGGACACTGGATCACGAACTGTAGCTGATCAGCACATCGCAGATGTTGAGCCACCTTCCGCATGCAGTTGTGGGTGTTGGAATGGCTGATGCACATCTTGTCTGCCTCCTAAGTTATGCCTCCAGGCAGCGGCCATAATCATGTGGCAGTGAAACGCACAGCTGGAACACAAGCGCAAAGCATAGGAGCAGAAGGAGTCTCTCTTCCGGTTTCACTAATGTGATAGATAACAGGATCCGGTGGTGGGATTCTCACAGTAGAGCAGAAGTTTGGTGAACTCATCACCTTGCTCTGTTTATTTATTTATTTATTTATTTAGCAAGCATTTGTAGCCCGCTCCTTCCAGCGATCAGAAGCGGGTAGGATTACTATTGTGAAACTGCCGAATCAAGGCAGGTACAAATTTTGTTTACATACAGATTGTCAGAAAAGCACATCAGACAGAGTTAACACTTCTTAGCTATGGGGGAGTTCATTTACATATATACATAAATACATATATACAGGATAATCTTCTTGGACACAGTGGTCAGGGGCTGCTCCATCTGTGGGTTTAGTTCAGGTTGAAATGTGATTGGAAAATGTGCGTTTTGAGTTTCTTTCTGAAGTCTAGAAGGTCATTGCTAGCTCGTAGTTCTGGTGGGAGTTGGTTCCACAGTGTTGGCGCCGCATATGAGAAAGCCCTGTGGCTGGTGTTAGCTTTGGCAGATCTTATATCTGTTGGAGTGTGAAGGATGTTGGAATTGTGGGTTCTTCTGTTTCGGGTAGGAGGTTGCAATCTTACTAGGTTGTTGAGGAAGGAAGGTGCTAAGTTGTGGATGAGTTTGAAGGTGGTTGTTAGTATTTTGTATTTTGTGCGAGCTGTTATGGGTAGCCAGTGTAATTGAATTAGTACTGGTGTGATGTGGTCACTTAGATTTTTCTTCATTATGACCCTGGCAGCTACATTTTGTGCCATTTGTAATATGTTTAGGGTTTTTTTAGGTAAACCTTGTAGGATGGCGTTGCAGTAGTCAAAATGTGGCATGATGAGTGCTTGGGCCACTGTTCTGAAGTCTTGGGGATCAATAATATTCTGAATGGGTTGGAGCACTCTAAGCTTGTGGAAAACTGCTCTGTTGGTCTTTCGGAGGTGTTTTTCCATCTTTAGGTCACAGTCAAATGTGACTCCTAGATACTTTATTTCTTTTTTTGTTTGGTAAGTGTTGTTACATAGTGTTATTGATGTGGGAGGGTCAAAATTCGGTTCTTTGGAGATATACATTACTTCGGTTTTTTTTGTGATTAATTGACATACTACTTTGTTGTAACCAGTCTTGCATCTCTCCGATACATGTCTCCAGTGGGTTGTAGTCTGGGTTTTTAGTGTCTAGTTGTGTGTATAGCATGATATCATCGGCATAGATGTGGTAATTAATTTCGTGCCGTGAGAAAATTTTGCATAGTGGCTGCATATATATGTTAAACAGAAGTGCTGAGAGAGCAGAGCCTTGGGGGATTCCCTGTGTTTGTGAGAAAGATTCTGCTTTTTCTCCGTTGAATTGAACCTGTTGTGTTCGATTTGAGATGTAGGATGAGAACCATTTTAGTGGGGTTCCTGTTATTCCTATTGATTTTATCCTATTTATGAGGGTCCCATGATTAACTGTATCAAAGGCAGCTGAGATGTCAATGAATACAAGAATGTACATTTTCTTTTTGTTTTCAAGGCCCTTTAAGAGGTTGTTAAGTAGAACTAGTAACAGGGTTTCAACTCCATGATGTTGCCTGAAGCCATATTGCTGGTCATCAAGAGGAGCACTGTCAGTCAGATGGTCTTGGAGTTGTAGAAGGACCGTTTTTTTCTATGATCTTTGCCAGGAATGAGATACTTGATATGGGACGGTAGGAGGCTGGGTCTTCTCCGTTGAGTGTAGTGTTTTTTAGGATCGGTCTAATGACTGATTTCTTTAGTTCTGAGGGCATGATTCCTTGTTGTAGGGATAGGTTAACTATGTGTGTTATGTGAGGTGCTATGTCTTGTTTCACTGCCTTGATCCAGGATGCAGGACAGGGATCTAGTGGGGAGGTGGTGCTTTTCAGGCTTGTGACAATGGCTGTGATTTGCTTGGTTCCTATTTTGTGGAAGTGCTCCCATAACTGGTTTTGCGTTGTGTTGTTCTCACTTCTGATTTGTGGTGTTGGTGGGGGGGGTGGAGGACCAGGGGCCGTCAGTTTGGTCGCGTAGTGGTTTGCCAGTGTTTGGACCTTGATGGATTTGTTGAGGTTGGCATTTTGGTCGGTTTTGGTTAGTGATTTGACTAGTTCAAATAACTCTCGTGGGCGATTGATTGCCTTGTTTAGGATGTTGGTGTGATGTAATTTTTTTGCATTGTTCACGTCGTCTTTGTATTTTGCGAGATGGGCCATGTATTTAGTTTTGAGATCGGAGGATTTGGTTTGTCTCCATTTTCTCTCTATTTTACGGAGCTCCCTTTTTGATTTTATTAGAGTTCCTGTGTACCAGGGTTCCGAGTTGATCTTATGTGGGTTTGATGTGTGTTTCAGAGTTGGGTTAGATGTATTTTGGATGTGTGTGTTCCATCTGTTAGTTAGTTCGTCTAGGTCTGTGGAATCTAGGTTTATGTGGGATGCAATGGTGCTTATGAGGTGTTCCTCGTTGAGTTTGCTGAATTTCCTAATGGGGTTGGTCATTCTCATCTCCTTTGAGTTTTTGGGTTGGCACTGTAGTTTAAGTTTACAGTTGATTTGGTGGTGGTCTGATCATGGTACTTGAGTTATGTTTATTATAGGTGGTTCATTGCTTTGTTGTGGATTTCTGGGTATGAAAATCATATCTAGGATGTTTCCTCTATCGTGTGTGGGGTTGCTTATTATTTGTTGGAAACCCAATTGGTCGATGGCTTCATAGAAGGAGTCCGTGTGGGACGGAGGAATTGATGCTAGGTTCAAATCTCCGAGGATGATCTGGAATTTTTTGCTTTGTGTGGATGTGATGGTTTCTAGTGCTGTGGCTAGTGTTTCGTGCTGTGGTGAGGGAGGTCGATAGATTAGGCAGATGGATAATGCCATGCTCTCGACTTTAAGTAGGTCAAGATCTGGATTTGTGACCGTAGATGTGGTTGTGAGTTGAAGGCTGGTTTTGGCTGCTATAAGGACTCCGCCTCCTCTTCTGTTGATGCGTGGGCAGTTGTATAGTTGGTATCCGGGCTTCTGTATTTGGTTCATTGTTGCAGAGTCTGAGTCAGTGAGCCATGTTTCTGTTATGCATAGGATATCTGGTTGTTCGTCAGTTAGAATGTTGTGGATAACATGCGTTTTATTCCTTATTGACCTAGCATTAATAAGGATAATGTTACATGTGTGATGTTCTTGGTGTGTGGTTCGTGTGAGTTGTATTTGAGATCCAATAGTGTTCTTTGCTTTGGTTTTAGGGTGTTTTTGAGATTTGTTCCCTTTGATATGGGTGTGTCGTTGGGGTAATTTACTTGGTGTTTGTGTGGTGGTGATAGGATTTATGTTGTATTGATGCAGGATGGGTAATGGAGGGGGGGTGGAGAAGGTAGATTGGTGTATATAGTAGAGGAATGCAGTATTGCGAGTGTGGGATGGTTCTATATGAAGATGTTAGTATACACATGCACAAAATCAGGAAGGTGTGAGCAGGCTCCATTTTATGTCTGCCAGAAATACTTGGATTTTGGATTCGAGTGGCGCAGTGTGGGGTGAAGTCAAAGCAGCTGGCCTAGAGATGAGTTAGTGTAGGCCGGCAAGATAGTTGTTGGGTACCAACAGTCTAGCAGGGATAGATGGGTTGGGGTACAGCGTTTCTTATTACTTTAACAAAATAGGGATACAGTCCTAACGTTCCTTATCACTCAGTATAAACAGATACAGTATTGTGCGATACAGTCCTATCGTTACCTATCATTCAGTATAAACAGATACAGTATTGTGCGATACAGTCTTAAGGTTATTGCAAGAAGGTTATTGGGTTACTGCATTGAAATGTAACAACTTGCTGGTTAGAGATACTTTGTTTCATTTAGCTCTAAATAAACAGTAGTAGCTTTTAGAGTTGGTAGGGGTTTACAATGTAACAGCTGGCTTGAGGAGAACAGGGCTTGTGACCGTGGCGAGTTTACACATTATATATACAGAGGTATGTTGGCTCCTACTTGGGGGGGGGGGGGGGGTTAGGCCAGGGTTGCACAGTGGTCTTTTGCATCAGGAGGTAGATAAGTCCAGTAATTGTTTACCTGGGTGATATCGTTGTAGTTGAAAGCTCTTGATGTCGAATTTTGGTCCAGCTATGGGAATCTCGTGGAGCGTGGTGGTCGGGACCGGCGAACTCAGACCCGGCCTGGGGAGCTCAAGCCGTCAGTCATTTGATTGTTGCACTTTCGTTTTCTGTCCGTTATCGGAGTTTTGGTCATGTGAGTCAGGCTTCTTGATACTTGCAGCCTTGTTGCGGTTGAGTGGATGATGTTTCAACTGCGCCTAATCTCCACCGCCTAAGGGCCACCGCCAAAGGGCCCTCTGGCGAGGCCCTCAGGCACGGGCCCGCAAGGCGCGGGTGCGCCCTGTAGGGATGCCGCTTTTATGCGGTTCTGCCTGCGTGCATGTGAGCCTCCCACTGCCCGGATTGGGCAGGAGTGTGTGGAGGGAGGGCTCCCACTGCCCGGATTGGGCAGGAGTGTGTGGAGGGAGGGCTCCCACTGCCCGGATTGGGCAGGAGTGTGTGGAGGGAGGGCTCCCACTGCCCGGATAGGGCAGGAGTGTGTGGAGGGAGGGCTCCCACTGCCCGGATAGGGCAGGAGTGTGTGGAGGGAGGGCTCCCACTGCCCGGATAGGGCAGGAGTGTGTGGAGGGAGGGCTCCCACTGCCCGGATAGGGCAGGAGTGTGTGGAGGGAAGGCTCCCACTGCCCGGATAGGGCAGGAGTGTGTGGAGGGAAGGCTCCCACTGCCCGGATAGGGCAGGAGTGTGTGGAGGGAGGGCTCCCACTGCCCGGATAGGGCAGGAGTGTGTGGAGGGAAGGCTCCCACTGCCCGGATAGGGCAGGAGTGTGTGGAGGGAGGGCTCCCACTGCCCGGATAGGGCAGGAGTGTGTGGGGGAAAGGCTCCCACTGCCCGGATAGGGCAGGAGCTTCACCAGGGCGGTTGGAGGGCTAGCGATGCTCAGCGGCTCCCACGAAGTAGGGACGCTGCTTTTATGCGGTTCTGCCTGCGTGCGTGTGAGCCTCCCACTGCCCGGAATTGGGCAGGAGTGTGGAGGGAGGGCTCCCACTGCCCGGATTGGGCAGGAGTGTGTGGAGGGAGGGCTCCCACTGCCCGGATTGGGCAGGAGTGTGTGGAGGGAGGGCTCCCACTGCCCGGATTGGGCAGGAGTGTGTGGAGGGAGGGCTCCCACTGCCCGGATAGGGCAGGAGTGTGTGGAGGGAGGGCTCCCACTGCCCGGATAGGGCAGGAGTGTGTGGAGGGAGGGCTCCCACTGCCCGGATAGGGCAGGAGTGTGTGGAGGGAGGGCTCCCACTGCCCGGATTGGGCAGGAGTGTGTGGAGGGAGGGCTCCCACTGCCCGGATTGGGCAGGAGTGTGTGGAGGGAGGGCTCCCACTGCCCGGATTGGGCAGGAGTGTGTGGAGGGAGGGCTCCCACTGCCCGGATTGGGCAGGAGTGTGTGGAGGGAGGGCTTCCACTGCCCGGATAGGGCAGGAGTGTGTGGAGGGAGGGCTCCCACTGCCCGGATTGGGCAGGAGTGTGTGGAGGGAAGGCTCCCACTGCCCGGATAGGGCAGGAGTGTGTGGAGGGAGGGCTCCCACTGCCCGGATAGGGCAGGAGTGTGTGGAGGGAAGGCTCCCACTGCCCGGATAGGGCAGGAGTGTGTGGAGGGAAGGCTCCCACTGCCCGGATAGGGCAGGAGTGTGTGGAGGGAGGGCTCCCACTGCCCGGATAGGGCAGGAGTGTGTGGAGGGAAGGCTCCCACTGCCCGGATAGGGCAGGAGTGTGTGGAGGGAGGGCTCCCACTGCCCGGATAGGGCAGGAGTGTGTGGGGGAAAGGCTCCCACTGCCCGGATAGGGCAGGAGCTTCACCAGGGCGGTTGGAGGGCTAGCGATGCTGTTCTCTGGTCCCCTTAGAGGCAGGGGCTACTGTCACTTTGACCTGGACTTTCTTGTATTTGCAGGCCTGGGAAAGGAAGATCTGAAGGGTAAGCTCCCTCTCAGTCAAAACTAGCTGTGTTTAGAAGATTAGCCAGCTTTATTCATGTGGCTGGAGCTCCCTCCAGTGGTTATCGATGGTACCTTTGCTTAATATTTTTGTGAGCTATACAGATCCTCTCACTATAACATCGAAGTGCTGAAGAGTACTTTAAGAGCTTGTGGTACTGCACTGAGGAAGAATTTCTGGGACAGCAACTTCTTCAAACTGGTCCTCTCTGTGAGTGGTAGACCTCCCTAGTCTGCTCCTGGAAATCATGTTGGCTAAGAATACCTATGAACATAAGATATGCCATACTGGGTCAGACCAAGGTCCATCAAGCCCAGTATTCTGTTTCCAACAGTGGCCAATCTAGGTCATATGTACCTAGCAGTTTCCCCAAGGGACACAGGTTCCACAATGCTTGTATTGGTTCAAGCATTGATATCCTGGGTCCCTTCTTAATAATGGCTTATGGACCTTTCCTCCAGGAACTTGTCCAAACCTTTTTTAAACCCAGCTACACTAACAGCCTTTACTACATCCTCTGGTAACAAATTCCAGAGTTTGATTACACGTTGAGTGAAAAAATATTTTCTTTTATTAGTCTTAAATAGTTTATCCTGTAGCTTCATTGCATGTCCCCTAGTCTTTCTATATTCTGATAAGGTAAACAATCGATCTACGTTTACCTGTTCCACTCCGCTCATTAATTTATAGACTTCTATCATATCTCCCCTCAGCCGTCTCTTTTCCAGGTTAAAGAGCCCTAACCTTTTTAGCCTTTCTTCATAGGAGTATCCTTCCATCCCCTTTACCATTTTGGTGGCTCTTCTCTGAACCTTTTCTAATAACTCTATATCCTTTTTAAGATACGGCGACCAGAATTGCACACAATATTCAAGGTGCGGTCTCACCATGGAACGATATAGAGGCATTATAATATCCTTTGTTTTATTTTCCATTCCTTTCCTTATCATACCTAGCATTCTATTTGCTCTCTTGGCCGCCGCTGCACACTGGGCCGAGGGTTTTAACATGGTATCCACAATGACGCCTAAATCTTTTTCCTGGGTGGTGGTTCCTAATGTGGAACCTTGCATCGTGTAACCATAGTTTGGGTTGTTCTTCCCTAGGTGCATAACCTTGCACTTGTCCACATTAAATTTCATCTGCCATTTTGATGCCCAGTCTTCCAATTTATCAAGATCCTCTTGCAATTGTCCACAATCCTCTTGGGTTTTAACAACTTTAAATAGTTTTGTGTCATCTGCAAATTTGATAACCTCACTCATTATTCCACTTTCCAGGTCATTTATGAATATGTCAAAAAGCGGCTGCACTTTCCAAGTACTCTCGGAAGTCTGATAATATCAACACTGGCAGTCCTCCAAGGGCTCAAATGCAAGCCTCGTGTTCCCCTATACAGCAAGGTGATGAAGGTAGTGCAGCACAACTTGCAACCAAAGCTGACCTGTTAGAAAGTCTCCAGGAATTATGATATTTTCGGATGGACTTCTCCAAAGCAATATACAGACCTCCGTTCTGATATGAAATCCTTGGATGATCATGTAACACAGAATGAAAGTAATATAGGAGAACAGATTGATGATACAGCCCTGTTTCAATCTAAGCTTCACAAGTTGGATCAACTCACTAAAGATTTGAAGGAGAAGAGTGATGAAATAGAGAACAGACAGAGACGTTCCAAAATCCATATCCTGGGAGTGTCTGAACATTTAGGAGGAAAAGAAAACGTCCTAGAAATTGTGCAGGAGATTTATGCCTTCTGTGTAGCTGGATCCTCAGGCTCTGTCAAACTGGAGAGAGCACATAGAGGTGGAGGTCTCTGAACAGGTCGAGATTCCTGCCCATGTCCCATTGTAGCCTGCTTCAGCTTCTTTGAGGACAAAGTGGCCCTGCTGTGGAATCTGCATGGTAAAAGATCCAGTTCCTTTTGGGGATGGGAAATACAGATATATCAGGATCTCTCTCAGTATACGCTAGAGAGATGATGGAGCTTTAAGCCACTTAGTTGCTGCAAGCTAAGTCTATCAAGTACCACTGGAGTTTTCCCTTTGCATTGGTGTTCAAGTGGAATAATGGCCTGCATAAAATATCAGAGTTTGCTGCCTGCATGGACTGTGTAGATCAACTCCAGAATGAGGGGTGTCACACACTAAGACAAAGGAATGTGCAACTGGAGTTGGAGGTTTCCATTCCAAAACATCGGAAAGTCCCTCACTTGCACAGCCACTCTGAAGCAGACTTGGAACAAGGTGATGGATAGCACAGTTACTTACCTGTAACAGGTGATCTCCGGAACAGCAGGAATTAGTCTTCACACGTGGGAGACGTCGCCGACGGAGCCCGCACGGGAATGCTCCCCAGCATCCAATCAGAAAGCCTTTGGGAGCATCCCCCGCGCCTGCGCGGTGGCTTCCCGCCCTTCCTACTACTGCCTCTCCCCATTTGTGTTTCATAGCTGAGCCGGAAGTTGAGGAGAGGAAGGAATAGACAAAAAGAGAGATACAACTCCCAGGGGAGGTGGGCGGTTTGTGAAGACTAATTCCTGCTGTTCCGGAGATCACCTGTTACAGGTAAGTAACTGTGCTATCTCCAGGAACAAGCAGGAATGAGTCTTCACACGTGGGGACTCCCTAGCTTAGGATGCCCGGGGAGATCCCATAAGCGCAGCCCAGACGGGATGGCATTTGCCCAGCCTGAATCTCCGGCATCCCCTGAGGGATGGAGGGCAGGAGTTGAATAGAGGAACAGCGAATCCAAAGACTACGGAGGCAAGTCTTTAGAGTGCAGAACAGGTACCATTAGGATACAGCAAAAAAAAAACCCCAGGCTACGGGAGTAGGCAGAGGGGTGCATGAATAGAATCATTAATCATGTTATGAGTAAATGACCTAGTACCATACAGAGCTTACCGGCCATTAAGTTTCTAATGAATTAATGGTTTAGAACCCTGTACTGCTTACCCACCGGGTTGTCGGAAGTAGTCCTGTGATGAAGGCACTGTAGACGCAGTAGCGAGGTCATCAAGGAAACTTCACCGCAGCGAGGAGGAAGTTCCAAATCCGGAAGGCCATGGGATCCAGGCGTCAGCTGGGTCAGGAGAAGGATGGCAGGTTTTCCAGGGGGCTCACGGCAAGCTGAGCACTCCCTTAGGAGTAGAGTCCATAACTCAGAGGACCAACAGTGGAAGACAGGCCGAACTAGAGAGCCTATCCCGGAGAAGAGTAGAGGTGTACCCCGGAGCAGAAGGGGTACACAGTCTGCCCTAGCGAGAGATAGGGAGACGTCCGGACCTCCGGGAGGAGGACCTAACTGAAAAAGGGGACTGTTGACTTCACAGCAGTAGGGTACCACCAGTCCGCGGGCCGACGGGGAATAGGCAGGCAGACTGGCCGGACCCCCGGGGGGGGGGGGGTGAGTACCGGCCATAGGGGGAAAAAGGCGGTAAACACAGGTACTGTGGGGATCCCCCAAAGGCGCCTGCCAAGCAGGTGATATCTAGTATATCTAAGCCGGTGGACATGGGGATGCCCCCTCCGGTACTAACGCAGGCACGCCGGGGGGCCTGCCTCCATGAGCAGCACTCAGGTAAGGCGGATCTGCCATCGATCCCCAGAACGTCCACCTAGAGAGGTGGCCACAAGATCCGTCAGGGGAGGGATCTTTCCCGGAGGGCAAGGGCAGATCGGCGAGCTAAGAGCGCGGTAGCGCGGGGGACGGAGGATAGCATCAGTCCGGTAGAATGCCGCAGGGGTTGGAGGCCCTAATGTGTCCCCAGGACCTGCGCGTAGAAATTGTCCCCCGCACAATCGGGGGACATGAGGGTATAGTCCCTGGTGAGTATAGGGGGACTATAGCGGCTGGAGGGGAATTCCAGTACGGAAGCAATCAGCAAGAGGATACTGGCTGAGAGGGGTTCGGGGACATACCGAAGAGTAGGTAGGGTGACCGTGGGCCATAGCGATCACGGCGTAAGGTGGTCTCCCTTTCCCACGGAGGAGAAGACCTGAACCCCTAGATAAGTCCCCGAACCATTTTCCAACTGGATGAGCCCCAGAGTAGAGCTCTAGTCTAAACTTCTGGTAAGGAGGTTAAGAGCAGGCAGCCGCCCACCTGAGCCTAAAAATGCTTAGTATGAGAGTCCTGGCGCGGGCCCAGGGACATCAACCCGGGGTGAGAGGTCCCTAGCTTGGGCGCGCCTGGAGGGTGGGCGGAGGGCTGACATTTCCTCTTCCTAGGGAAGGGGGGGTCTGGAGGGGCGTTTACCACCACCGGGGGGAAGCCGGGCCCTAGGCTGGCTGCTAACTCTGGGAAGGTTAGCGAAGCACTGTGCGACCTGACGTAAGGCTTCGCTATTGAAGAGGTGATTTCCGTCGCAGGGAGAATTACCCAGGATGTGCTGTGCCCGTCTACACAACTCGGACGCCTGCAACCATGCCGTGCGGCGTGCTCTAATGGCAACAGCAGAGGCTCTGCTGACCGACCGGAAGGAGTCCAGCGAAGCACGAGAAAGGAACCCGGAGATATTCCTGCAATGATAAAGAAGCAGGGAATATTCAAAGGCCTTGGTTGCAGATACGAAGGTGGATAACCGAGATAACCTCTCGGTGACCTCCAGAAGCGACAGACTCATATAAAATATATATGAAATAATTCTGGCCGCCAGCATAGACATTTGGAAGGCTTGACGTCCTAGAGTATCTAGCGTCTTCGAGGCGCGGCCTGGAGGGCGAGAAGCATGCCTCTCCTTGCTTCCGGCCTTCCTCAGTGCCGATTCCACCACAATGGACCGATGTGGAAGCTGGTGCTGCCGAAACCTCGGGGACGGAGGCACCCAGTACAGAGCCTGCATCGCAGTCGGCGGCGCCGGAACCCTCAAAGGCGACCGCCAAGCCCCCAGCAGGAGATCCTGCAGGGCGGGATGCAGAGGAAGCATCGCGGCTGCCTGTTCCGCAGGGCCTGGGCTCGGGTCCGGGATAGGGATGGCCAGCAAGTTCTCATGTCAAGGAGGAAATCCTGAAAAGGCGGCTCTGCCGGAGCAGTTATGGCGGGAGAGGCCGCCAGGGCACTAAGAGGCCGCTCGGGCCGATGCCCGCTGGGCAGAGGAGGGGACCAACCGACCCGGATCGGGGCAGTCAACATGGCATCATCGGCTCCTGGAATTGATTCCAAGCTAGGCATCGAAGAAGTCGATGGCACCGATGGCGCCGCAGGAACCGGCCTCGGCCCCGAACCCGGGGGGGCGCTTCCCCCCATGAGTGGAGCGAATCCGCAGACGCCGGAGGGCAGGGGCCAGCGGTCTCTGCTCTGCGCTGCGGGAGAGGACAGGGGCCGATCCCGAGACGTGCCGTGGCCAGGCTTTCAAGACTGGACAACGACTCCAGGCTGGGCATCGAACCGAGCGAGGAGATCGACTCCTTCCTCGAGGCCCCCGGCGGGAGTGACCGCGCCGGTGGTGGAGATCCAGGAGCACGGATCGGAACCGCACCGACCAGTGCCGCGAGCATCAAGGATCCCGAGGATGGTGCTCGGAGGAGAGGGGGTCATCTGACGCCGGCGCCGATGTCGATCGGCGGACACTGCCCGGTGCCGGGCTCCCTCTCGAACCCGTCCGACCCGGAGAGAAATCCTTCCGGGGCATACGGCCCGTCCCCGAGGGGACCCCGGTCACCTGACGATGAGTCCCTGCGGGGGGGGGGGGGGAGTGCAAAGCCCCTGCGCCGACGTCGGGGTACCGTTGCGGGGCGGCGCAGATCCAGATTGGGTTGAAGCGGTCGAAGACCCCGAGGCCCCTTCTCTAGGAAAGGGCGGGGCCCTTGACAGCCGCGTCGATGCCGGGGAGCCACCCGTGCGCTGGCCAACATACCCCGAGGTCCCCGGGGAAGGTCAATGGCGGTCCCTCGTGCTCGACGCCCCTGCCGTCGCCGGCGGAGCAGCGCCGCTCGAACCTGGTACCACCCTTGCGCAGGGCTGGGATACCGGCGACCCGACGTGGGTCGAAGCGAGCGGCCCCGAGGGGAGGGAGGCCAGATGACCATCCCCGGCGCGGGGCGGAACCACCGATGCCCGCGACCTTGAAGTGGGTACTACCTCCGCGCATGACCTGAACGTAGGGCCGTCAGACAGTGTCGAGTCAATCGGCCCCCGAGGTGCCGAGGGCAGCGGCTGGCGATCCCCAGTGGGGAGCGGGTCACTAAACACCGACGCCGACGGGTCGGCACCGCCCAAAGCGGATACCACCCCCGTAGGAACGCCATACCGGCGCGAGTCGGTCGGCCCCGGAGGCGCCGAGGACCGCAGCCGCCAATCCCCGGTGAGGAGCGGAACGCTCGACACCGACGCCGAGGGGTCGGTACCGCCCGAAGCGGGTACTGCCCACGCGCATGGCAGGGCTGGAGGAATGCCAGGCTGGACTGAGTCGATCGGCCCCGGAGGCGCCGAGGACAGCAGCCGACGATCCTCGGTGAGGAGCGGAGCGCTCGACACCGACGCCGATGCCGGGGGCTCAGTACTGCCCGGAGCGGCTACCACGCCCGAGCATGGCTTGGATGTAGGGAGGTCAGACCCGGTCGAGTCGATCGGCCCCGAAGGCGCCGAGGACACCGGCTGACGATCCCTGGCGAAGAGTGGAACACTCGACGCCGACGCCGATGCCGGGGAATCGGCACCGCTCGAAGCGGGTACCTCCCTCGGGCATGGCTCAGGAATGTTCTGTGAGGAGCGAACCTCAGGAACATCCCGAAACCCTGTAAATGCTTTGGAGCCCGAGGACTCCCGCCGGAGTATATCAGCCAAGAAGGACTTGAGGGGTTGGCCGGAGCCATCGCCATGCCGCGCATGAGACTCGCCCCTCAAGACTCGGCTAGTCTTAACAGACTGTTGTGTGGTTACCTGATCCTGGAGAGAAGAACAACCCGACGACCGCGCCTTGGGCGCGAAGACGTCGTCGAGGGATACCCGAAAGAGGGAGGGTCTTCTCCCGACACTGTAGCCCGGGGAATCCGGGGAAAAAGGGTCAGGCCCCAAACAGGAGAGGCACCAGGCATTGGAGTCCACATGGAAAATTAAGTCCCCGCCCTGAGGCTGGGGGGAAGAAGGCTCCATGCCCCGGTCCTCAGCGCCTGGAGGGGGCGACGAAAATTAAATGAAAAATAATTAAAAGAAAGAAAGAAAAAGGGGGGCACGGAGGTGCCACCGTCGGCGGGAAAGCCGCGACTACAGAAAAAAGGAAAAATTTCTGCGGTGGCAGGAGGGACGTCCTGCCTGCTCCGTGGAAAACGAAAAACTGGGGAGAGGCAGTAGGAAGGGCGGGAAGCCACCGCGCAGGCACGGGGGATGTTCCCAAAGGCTTTCTGATTGGATGCTGGGGAGCATTCCCGTGCGGGCTCCATCGGCGACGTCTCCCACGTGTGAAGACTCATTCCTGCTTGTTTCTGGAGATATTACTGCACCCCTTGAACTGCTGCATTGAGGAACCTGGTTTCCTATTAATCCTTCCTGCGGTACCTGGCTGAGGGTCTCCTGGACTTTCTGATTCTATCATGGATGTTATGATATTGGAGTTTTTCCTGTGCTATTCAGACTGATGCTTAATCAACTTTATATAAATAAATTGTAGGGATGTGGTATAGCCAGGCCGATGGGGGGGGGGGGAAGGGGTGATTTCAAGACTAGGATCGGGAATGGAGTAGAAGGAGCTGGGGGGAGGGATTGAGGGGGTCAGTGGAAGGGGTACATTGAGTGGAACAGAGGTGTGGCAGGTGGTAGAGGGTTTTAATCTGGGCTTGGGCAACAGAATAAATGGGCAGGAGTCTCTCTTCTGGCTCTTGCACAAACCCCCTCATTGGAGGTGGTGATGCCTCATTTCATGTAGTTAGGATGGATGGGATATAAAGACCCTCTGTAATGAGGGCTAGGGGTTTCATCATAGAGCATAGGGGGGGGGGAGTGGGAAACGGTTATGGGGGAGGGGTATGGGTGGCACCAGGGAGATCATGGGATGTGAACACCTACAATGAGAAAAGTTGTCTTCAACTATGATGGGGATGGCTACGGATACTCTGGGAGTGGTGTGGTGGCCCCAGACATAGTATAGGGTTTTTCCTTTTGCTTCTGAGTCAATGGGCCAATGATTAGACTACTTTCTTGGAATGCCAGAGGCCTCCACAATCCAGTTAAGTGAAAAAGAGTGTTTGATCAATTACACAGGGAGCACACTGATGTAGCTTTTCTCCAGGAGACACACCTAGCTCCAGGGACTCACTCCCGGTTAGCATCTCGAAGATTCCCTCAAGTATTCAATACAGTTTGTTGTCTCGTCAGCAAGGGGTTGCTATTCTGTTCTTTAAACAATGACCTTTTCAACTCTCAACCCAATACAGTGACCCTCAAAGTCGTTTTTTGATCCTATTGGGATCACTACATGACACAAAGATATCCTTGGTAAATGTATATATTCAGCACACAGAGATTTCAAGTTCGCTGTCAGAATTGCTTGCGATACTTAAAACTCATACTCAGGGGGAGATCCTAATGGAGGGAGATTTCAGATGTAAATAGGTTGGGGGGTGGTGGGGCTCTGCCTAAACACTCTTGTACTTTAGCCGCTGTGTCTGCAGAACTTGACAAGTGATGTTTGGAGATTGTTTCACTCTGGAGCAAGGGACTACACCCTTTACTCTCTGATGCACCAATCCTACTGGCGCATTGACATATGGTTAGTCTCCTGGTCAATGCTGTCGCTGTTCTGGCAAGTCATAATAGGGACTATGGGTCCTTCTGATCACCATCTAGTGAACCTAGAGTGGCACATGGAGGATTTAGAAACACCACCCCATTCATGGACTTTTCCCTGGTATCTACTGAAGAATGAATGTTTCTTGGCTGATATGCAAAAAGGATGGCAAGAGTATCTGCACTTTAATGATATTGAGGGGATGCCAAATTTTCTTCTCTGGGAAGCAGGAAAGGCAGTGCTGCAAGGTCAGTTGATCTCTCATTCCACGGCCTTCAAATGACAAAAAGAGGAGAGGGAAGACAAGCTGATGAAAAAGATAGCGGAACTAGAACTGAAATGCAGGAGAATATCTAACCCTTTAGTGTGTCAATTGACATCCCTGAGAGGAGAATTGGCGACCTTGGAAACAGAAGAAATCACTTCCCAGCTGCTGCGCACGCACCAGAACATTTACGAACATGGGAATAAAGTGAGTAGATTACTTCTGTGGCAGCTGAAGCGTCGCCGTCAATCTCATCAGATTGTGGCTCTGTCAACTTCACAGGGGTCAACAACTCAGAAATCATTGTCCATTGCAGGCTGCTTTGCTCCGTTTTATCATAACTTATACACCT
The DNA here is from genome assembly GCA_033557465.1 of Ichthyophis bannanicus. Taxonomy (NCBI): domain Eukaryota; kingdom Metazoa; phylum Chordata; class Amphibia; order Gymnophiona; family Ichthyophiidae; genus Ichthyophis; species Ichthyophis bannanicus. The sequence continues at coordinate 149,846,577 of CM066039.1, read as the reverse complement.
CTCAATTGGCTGTAGATGACATGGCTCTTCATAATTGGTTAGCTGAGGTGAAGTTACCACAGTTATCTAGCGAGCCACAAGAAGCATTAGATCGCCCAATCTCACTGGCAGAGGTTCACTTGGCCATTTGACAGCTAAAAAGTGCTAAGGCGGTGGGCCCTGACTTTCTCCTGGCTGAGGTGCACAAAGTTATAACAGATCTGGTTGCCCTGGTGCTACTGAAGGTTCTTAATGATATCTCGCCCCAAAGAAGCCTACCTAATTCCATATACCAAGCTTCAATAATGGTGATCCCCAAGGAGGGGAAGGACCCCCTGCTCTGTAGTAGTTATTGTCCTATATCTTTGCTTAATATAGATTATAAGATTTTCACAAAGATTCTCTTGGCTTGCCTAGAGTTGCAAATCTCTGAGATTGTTCATCCGGATCAAACTGGTTTCATTAAAGGGCGTTTTAGTTTTGAGAACATTTGTCATGTGCTGAATGTCCTGTTTAGCCTAAGACACATTTCGGGGAACTTTGCCATCCTCTCCCTGGATGCCGAAAAAGCCTTTGATAAGTTGGAATGGCAATACTTACTGACAGTCTTGGAGCACTTTGGGTTTGGCCCTGCCTACAACCACTGGCTTGCTGCCCTCTATAAGGTTCCTTTGGCCTCAGTTCAAGTAAATGGTTTCTTTTCCCCTTCATTTGAACTGGGACAGGGGATGCGACAGGGTTGTCCCCTTTCCCCACTCCTTTTTGTTATGGTAATTGAGCGGTTTATTTGAGGAAATTTGCTTAACCATGGGTATGTCCGTAGGATGAAAACTTCACGCAGTTTCACTTTACACAGGTGACACTTTAATTTTTCTGCAAAACCCATCCATCACTCTACCTGTAATAGCTGATCTTCTAAGGACATTTACTACTATCTTAGGGATTTACCATTAATACGCATAAGTTTATTTATTTTATTTATTTATTTAACAGTTCTTCTATACCGCTCTATTTTAGATCAGAGCGGTTTACATTTAACATCAACTATACAACACAGGCACTCTGAGTTGTATTTACAATAAACAGGGAGATCAACTTGGAAGTAACTGGGGGAACTATATACATTGTATTTATGCTGTTATCTGTTTTTTGTTTTCAGGCAGATCCTGTTGGCGCTCCTTCCATGTCTGTCTGCCTCTGGGGGGTCTAAGATATCAAATACCCCTGGCCTTTTGAGAGTATCACAGTTGAGGTATGTTTAGGCATCACTAATCTGCAAAACCTGTGCGATCTGTAAGTGCTTAACTATAAACCTCTTTTACAGTTTATTGACAGGGACTTAATTCGGTGGCACTCCCTTTCGGTCTCTTGGTTGGGTCGGGTACACACAATCAAGATGTTATTGTTACCAAAGGTACTCTTCCTGTTTCTCAAACTTCCTGTATTCGTACCTAGATCCTTTTTCATGATGCTTTGTAGATTATTGGCGAAGTTTACGGGCAGGGATGCCATCCCCAAGTTAGCTGGCTCACTTTGGTCCAAGTACCTAGGAGGCATTGGGCTCCCGGATTTTGAACTCTATTATGGGTGTGCTTGTCTCCGTATTTTCCACTTTTGGGTGACCAATTCTAAATCCTCCTGGCTAGCTACAGAGGCAGTTTGGATTGACCGGATTCCTTTGATAGTCAGCCCATTCACCCAAGTTACATCTGAAAAGAAGCTAGTCCTCTCTCACCTTTTTATAGGTCCAGTGTGGCATGCTTGGCAATTCTTGTGCAAGAGATCCCAATTATTGCTGCAATTTTCTCTGTATATGCCTATAGGCTCCTTCCCCTTTGTTCGTAATTTTGGTGGGCAAGCCCGCACTAGAAGAGGTCTGAGGCGTCTTTCCTCACCCAGTCACGCGTGAATCAGCTGCTGGGCACACCAGTTTCTGCCTTTCAGTACTCTCAACTTTGAAATTGTCTTGATAAACCAGCAATAATCTCCGCAGGCACGCGCTCCCCTAGAGTTTGGGAATGAATACTCTTTGACTCTCAGTGACCAAAGGCATTACTTGCTCGCCTTTACAAAACAGCAGCTATGGCCTTCTGGAAAAATTGAGATTTGGATATCCTGAACAAGTCAGATGACTTCTGGCTTGAGGTGTAACAATACACACACAAATGCTTTATATCATTTTCCTTAGTCAGTACACAGTTGAGAATTCTTTATCGTCTGTCGATCGTCCCTGATGATTTATTCTGATGGGGAAGGGCAGATGATTTCCTTTGCTGGAGGCTGTGCGGTCGATAAGGCACCCTTTTCCATATGTGGTGGAAGTGTCTGAAAATACAGGCTTTTTGGACAGAAGTTCAAAGTTGTATCACGTGTACTCTACGGATTAAATTTCCTCTTGAACTAGGGACTTGTGTGCTGGGATTTATTTCAGTTGACGTGTTGTCAATGGACACTCATTGCCTGATTAGTGGCTTGCTGTTGGCGGTGTGTTCCATTATTAGCCGATTCTGGCCCCATTATCAGAATGGATGGTGAAGGTCTGGGATATATACAGGATGGAGAAGCTAAGAGGAGAGCCGGGGCTACTGGTGCACATATGGTTGCAATTTCTACTAGTGTCCGAGTGAGCTCACATGTGACAGAGATTGCTGGTCAGAGATCCATAGTCTTTTACCCATTCATAATTCACCATCTATACAGGGTGGCCCAAAAAAGGTGAGAACAGCTTGTAGCATATAAGTTATTTAAAAATTCAAAAAGACAGATGTAAATGATTGACAAATTTAAAAAAAAATATGGCAACTGGAAATTGTCAAATTAAAGACATTATATAGCTAAAAAAGGTAAATAAGTAAACTAGTTAAGCTTTTAATTTATGAGATGTTCTCACTTTTTTTGGGCCACCCTGTATAATTCACATCCCTCCATGTCAAGTTAATATCCCCTCCAGCATATGGTGTTAAGTATGAGGTCAGTTCTGAGTTTGGGGGGAGTACAAAGTGGTGGGTGGGTGGATAGAGGGGTAGGGAGGAGGGGCAAGGGGGGGGTTCAGGTGGATAAGATGGGAAAGTTATGTTAGCAAGAGGTTCCATTGATATTTCTCAAATCCCTGAAGGATTACCAGTACCTCTAGAAAGCACAGTTACTTACCTGTAACAGGTGATCTCTGGGAACAGCAGGAATTAGTCCTCACATATGGGTACGTCGGTACCGACGGAGCCCGCGCGGGAAAGCTCCCCAGCTTCCCAGAAGGAAAGCTTTTGGGGCCTCCCACTGCGCATGCACGCTGCCTTCCCGCCTTCCTGACCAACTCTCCTCAGTTCGAGTTTAAAGCTGAGATAATAGAGAGAGGAAAGGAAAGAGAGAGAGATACAACTCCTAGGGGAGGTGGGTGGGTTGTGAGGACTAATTCATGCTGTTCCCAGAGATCACCTGTTACAGGTAAGTAACTGTGCTATCTCCAGGAACAAGCAGGAATAAGTCCTCACATATGGGGACTCCCTAGCTAAGATGCCCGGGAGATCCCCTCAAGGGTATGAGACCCTGAAAGGTTCCTCATCTTCCTATGGATCTCAGGCATCCATTCAGGGAAGGTGGGCTGGAGTTGTTCAAGAATGGAACAGGAGTCTGAGGACAGCCTGACCAAACAAGGCATCCCGGTGGGAGTCCTTGTCCAAACAGTAATGGGCTGTAAAGGTATGAACCGAGGCCCAGGTGGCTGCTCGACAGATCTGGTCAATGGACACAGAGTTTAGATGAGCCATAGAGGTGGCCATGGCCCTCACATTGTGAGCGGTGACATGGCCCTCCAGAGAAAGGTTCTTACTCTGGTAAGCAAAAGAGATACACTGAGCAATCCAATTGGAGAGTGTTCTTTTGGAGACTGGAAGTCCTAAATGAGAAGGATCAAAAGCAACAAAAAGTTGAGAAGACTTTCGATGTTGCTGTGTCCTGTGGAGGTAAAAGGCAAGAGCTCTTTTACAATCTAGAGTATGAAGGTTCCTCTCTGCAGTAGATGCATGAGGAGCTGGAAAAAAGACAGGTAAATATACCTCTTGATTAAGATGAAAAAGGGAGACCACTTTAGGCATAAAGTGGGGATTGGTCCTAAGGACCACCTTATCATGATGGAACCTTGTATAAGGTAGATTAGCCACTAGAGCTTGCAGTTCACTGATACGGCGAGCTGAGGTGACTGCAATAAGAAAAATAACCTTCCAGGAAAGAAATTTCAAGGATGTAGTGGCTAAGGGTTCAAAGGGTGGCTTCATAAGCTGACCAAGAACCAAGTTTAAGTCCCATGCCACCGGAGGAGGTCGAATGGGAGGTTTAGTTAAGGTTAGGCCTCTCATGAATCTTGCAATAAGAGGATGAGAGGAAACAGGTTGTCCATTGATGGGCTTGAGGGATGCTGCAATAGCACTCAAATGGACTCTTACTGAATTCATTTTGAGTCCTGCATTGGAGAGATGCAGGAGATATTCCAAGAGAGAATTCAAGGGGAGTGCTAGAGGGTCAAGACCCTTTTGAGCACACCAAATGGAAAATCTTTTCCATTTAAAAGCGTAAGAACGCCTAGTGGAAGGTTTCCTAGAGACATGGAGGATATCCTTCACTTGCTGCGAAAGATTGAAGTGTTGAAGGTCTAGGCCTTCAGTAACCAAGCTCTGAGGTGAAGGGACTTGGGGTTTGGGTGCCACAAAGTCCCCTCCTCCTGAGATAGAAGGTCTGGAGCCGCTCCCAAGTCCAGGGAGGGGGCTTGGGAGAGATGCAGAAGTAGAGGGTACCACACTTGGTATGGCCAGCATGGAGCTATGAGGATCATGGACCCTTGATCCCTTTGAAGTTTGAACAGAGTCTTGGGAATCAAAGGAATGGGTGGAAAGGCATACAGGAAGCCCTGACCCCAATGAAGGAGGAAGGCATCCTTGGCCTGAACTCCCTGACACGGAATTCTGGAACAGAACCGGGGAAGTTTGGCATTCCATGGACTTGCAAAGAGGTCTATGTCCGGGGTTCCCCATTTCTGGAAGATTCTGAGTACCTGATCCATGTGCAGGGACCATTCGTGTGGAAGCAGAACTCGACTGTCTGCCCAAGAGTTTTCGATTCCTGGAAGATATACTGCCAGGAGATGGATTTGATGCTCTCTGGCGAAGGCCCATAATCTTAGAGCTTCGTTGCAAAGCGACAGAGAGCCAGTCCCTCCTTGTTTGTTTATGTAAAACATGGCTACTTGATTGTCCATATGAATAAGGACTGTCATGTTGCTGAGGAGGGTATGAAAAACTCTGAGAGCTAGAAAGATTGCTCGAAGTTCCAAGTGGTTGATATGAAGGGTGGTCTCCTGTGGAGACCAAGTGCCCTGAGTGGAGAGATCTTGAAGATGAGCTCCCCAACCTGTTTGGGAGGCATCTGTTGTGAGGGTTGCTTGGGGCAACAATGGTTGAAAGGGGGCCCCCAACAACAGATTTTGAGTGGACATCCACCATTGGAGAGACCAAAAGAGACATTTGGAGTTTGCTATTTGGTCTGAGAGAGCTCCTGATGCTTGAGTGCACTGGGTGGACAAAGTCCATTGAGCTGCTCTCATATGTAGGCGAGCATAGGGCACCACATGTACTGTGGAGGCCATGTGGCCTAATAGTTGTAGCATCTCCCTGGCAGTCAAGTGGCTTCTGGACTGAGTCTGGGAGGCCAAGTGCACTAGACGTTGGCAACGGGCCTGAGGAAGATAGGCCCTTGCAGTGGTGGTATCCAACCAGGCCCCTATGAATTCCAGGGACTGAGTAGGGGTGAGTTGAGACTTTGGCAGATTGATCACAAGTCCCAGATACTGCAGAATGCGTCTGGTGCGATCCAGGGAAGTCTGAGCCTCGGACTGAGATGGAGCTCGGATGAGCCAGTCGTCCAGGTATGGGAAGACAAAAATTCCCAGGGCGCGTAGAAATGCAGCTACTATTGCCATGCATTTGGTAAATACTCTTGGAGCAGAGGCTAGACCGAAGGGAAGTATTCTGTATTGGAAATGTTTTCCCTGGAACAGAAACCATAGGAATTTTCTGTGGGATGGATGGATGAGTATATGTGTGTACGCATCCTTGAGATCTAGAGAACAAAGCCAATCCTGACTCTGTAGGTATGGAAGGAGAGTACCTAGAGAAAGCATTTTGAATTTCTCCTTGCATAGGAATTTGTTCAATTCTCTGAGATCTAGAATGGGTCTGTATCCCCCTGTTTTCTTGGGAATGAGAAAATAAGGGGAGTAAAACCCTGACCCCTGTTGAAGAAGAGGAACCTCTTCTATTGCCCTTTGGGCGAGAAGAGTGGTCACCTCCTGACCCAACAGGTTCAGGAGAGATGAGGGAGAATTGAAACATCTCACCATGGTATGGGGAGGAAGGCTGGAGAAATGTAGTTTGTAGCCCTCTCTGATGATAGAGAGGGTCCACTGTTCTGATGTGATTTGCTCCCATCTGGGAGCAAAATGAGTTAACCTTCCTGGAATGGTGAGAGGCTCTGGATGTTTTAGAGCCAGAAAGGTTAGGTTCTCTAGTATTAAGTCAAAAACCCTGAGGGGGTTGGGACTGCTGGGCTGTAGCAGCCCCTGCAGGTTTTGCCCTGGCCTGTTTAGGCTGCTGACGCTTAGGAGCAAAGCGAGCTGCAAAAGATTGTTGGCCAATATTTGTAGCAAATCTGGCCTTTTTGTAGAAAGGCTTCTTGAAAGATTTTTTCTTGACAGGAGTAGAGGTAGACTTAGAAAGTCTATCTAAAGCAGCATTTTCTGCATCCATTTGAGTGGCTTTGATTTGCCACTCCTTACCAAACAGATTCTCACCTGTACAGGGCAGATTTCCCAACCCATCCTGGACCCAGGGTTCTAGGTCAGAGGCAATTCTGCAAGCCGCTATGGCAATACCTGAGGCTCTGCTAGCACCCTCAAAGGAGTCAAAGGCTGCTCTGTTGGAGAACTTTGAAATATCTTGGGTATGCTTTAGCAAAAGAAGGAACTCCTTTTTATCCTCTGGGATAAAGGGGAGAAAATGGCGTATTTTCAATGCAATCTCCTTCAGAAACATGCCCATATAGAGGCTGTATGAATTGATTCTGGCAATAAGCATACTTGCTTGGAAGATTTTTCTACCAAAAGCATCCAAAGTCCTACATTCTCTTCCTGGAGGAGTAGAAGAGTGTCTTTTGGTACTCTTTATCCTTTTCATAGCTGACTGCACCACAATAGAGTGGTGAGGGAGCTGAGTTTTTTGAAAACCAGGAGAAGGAGGGACACGATACATGGTGTCCAAACGACGAGAATGTGGAGATAGGGTGAGAGGAGTCTCCCATAAGTCCATCATGTGTTCTTGAAGAATTTCATGAATGGGCAAGGTGACTGCCTCTTTGGGAACCTTTGAGTATCCTAAAATATCTAATTTTTTTGCTCTAGGTTCCTTTTCAGAGGTTACTGAAATAGAGAAACCTTTAGTTTGTTCAATGATGAAGTCTTGAAAGGACAAATCCTCTGGAGGAGACATTCTCCTCTTTGGAGGGCTCTTCAGGTACAGTAAGGGATACTTCAGCAGAGTCATCTGATGAATCAGAATCATCAGAAGACTCGAAGTATCGTCTGTTTGCTTCCAGGGATCGATAAGCGTATCGACCGGTATCGACATCGGGGGTACCCGGAACCGGATCGGTATCGGGAAAAACCCCGGAACCGGGATCGGTATCCTGGTCGATGTGGATGCCCTGGGTACTGGTATCGGTTGTGGTACCGGAACCGGAGTCGGTACCGCTGGCTGCGGTACCGAGGGCGTCGCAGCTCTAATAAAAGCCATAATGGCCTGCTGCATGGATTGAACTGTATGATCCATAGACGCCACGACTGTCTGGATGTCGGTACCGGAAGATTGAGCCGGTACCCCAGAGCAGTCTAACAGGTGATCGGTCGAGGCCGTGCCATCGATGTCAACCTGTAACCTCAAAGGAGGAGCTTTGGAAGCCGGAGCTTCCCGCCGGGGTTGTTTGGCTGGGGCAGGGTCCTCAGGGTCAAGCCCGGGGGCATCTCGATACTTAGAGGGAGATTTGCCCTTTGAGGACCTGCCAGAGGAATGTTTGGTTACCTGAGATCCATCAGGAGAGGAAGACCTGGAAGATGTCGATGCTGGAGTATCTGTAGAAAACAGCATGTGAAACTTGGCTGCCCGGTTTTGTAAGCCACGTTTAGACATCAAAGAACAGGATGGGCAATCCGGAATGGAGTGGTCAGGCCCCAAACATTTAAGACACCATTCATGGGTGTCTGTGACTGATATAGTACCGCTACACTTGGTGCATTTTTTAAAACAAGAGGCTGGTTTCTCCATGAGGGAGAATTCTGTGAAGGCCTAGAGGCCTCACAGGACAAACACACCAAGTGGGGAAAAATAAGATTTTTTTTTTTTTTTTTTTAAGAAATAGAGAAAAAAGACCGGCGGTACCGGTCCGGAATCGGGGAAGGCAGACACGCGGCCAAAGAAACAAATTAAAATAACTTCTTCAGCGGTGACAGGAACACGACCTGCTGGCTCTGCGGAAAAAGAAGAACTGAGGAGAGTTGGTCAGGAAGGCGGGAAGGCAGTGCGCATGCGCAGTGGGAGGCCCCAAAAGCTTTCCTTCTGGGAAGCTGGGGAGCTTTCCTGCGCGGGCTCCGTCGGTACCGACGTACCAATATGTGAGGACTTATTCCTGCTTGTTCCTGGAGATTATGTACTCTATATCTGGAAAGGGGGGGGGGGAGTGGGGCTGTGTCCTTTTCCTTTGTGTCTCTGGACTCGTTCTCTTCCTTGCTTCACCTAATGAGGAGGATTTGTATGGTCTCAGCAGGGTGAGAGGGTAGAGCGAACAGAATCACAAATTTAAGATATTGCATGAGTTTTTGTTTTAATATATAGCTAATCACGTATCTATGTTCATTTGGACTTGTTATTTACAGAGGCCCTGTCTGCCTCCTATATGTGTCTGTACCACATATGGAATGATTTCTTGCTGTTATTTTTGTGACCTTAATAAAATATTTACACAAAAAAAGGAGTCCACCTGAGCTATGTAAGGACCACACTGAGATTCCAAACCACGCATGAAGCGAGCCACCAGCAGGTGAGCTAAGATAGCCCAGCCGCCCGCCCGCCCGCCCTGCGATGGTAGCTGCTGATCTTGCTGAGGTGAACCTGGATAGAGTTGGACTTCAGGCCCGAATTCGAGAGGTGCAGGAGGTACTCCAGCAGCCAATCCACTATGCAGGAGAAAGGATCCAGTGTCCTCCCCTTGCACCAAGTGGCGAACCTCCGCCAATTGAACATTAAGTTTGACATGTCGAGTCCTTGCATGATGCCAAAAGGACATCCGTGACGCCGCTGGATAGACTAAGCTCCAAAAGGACTACCTGTTCAGCAGCCATTCTGTGAGGGCAAGGGAGCAGATGCTGGGGTGCAGCAGGGTCCCCCCATCCTGGGAGATGAGATCTGGGGCAGAGCCCAGATGGAGAGGCTCCCTCCAAACATTCTGCAGCAGTAGGGGGAACCACAGCTGTCAAAGCCAATAGTGGGTGATGAGGGTCATAGTGCCCTTGTCGGCCTGAAGTTTCAGTAGAGTTTTCACCACAAGCAGAATCAGAGGGAAGGCATAAAGCAGACCTACTCCTAGTGGGGGATGAAGGCATCAGAGGCCACCCAGTCACTGGTCAGTCTCATGGAGCAGAACCAGCCCACCTGGGCATTCTGCAACATGGCAAAGAGGTCAATCGGGGGGGGGGGGGGGATGCCCCACTCATGGACGATTCTCTCCACCATCTCTCTGTGGAGGGTCCATTCATGTGGTTGGAGGACTCTGCTCAGCTGATCCATCAGGACGTTGAGCTCACCAGGCAGATAAGTCGCCTAGAGCTCCATCCCACGATCCAGTGCAAACTTCCACAGCTGGATGGCTTCCCAACAGATGAGATACGAGCTTGTGCCTCCTAGCCTGTTGACACAGAACATGGCTACCTGATTGTCTGTCTGGATCAGGGTGACCTGATTCACCAGGTGTGCCTGAAAGACCCATAGGGCATTCAATATGGCCTGCAACTTGAGGAAGTTTATCTGGTATAGGCTCTCCTGCTCAGACCATAGGCCCTGTGTCCACAGGCCATCAAGATGGGTCCCCCACCCAAGCTTGGATGTATCAATTGTCAGCATCCAATGGGGGAATCTGCCTAGAATAGGAGGCCTTGAAGCAGGTTCAACGGCTCCAACCACCAGCCGAGGAACTGCACCAACGGAACAGTGACTGGAACCTTGTCCCAGAGGCAGCCCGTGGCTTGCTTTCACTATGTGCAGAGGGTCCACTGTGCCTGCCACATGAAGAGGCGAGCCAAGAGGGTGACATGCACCATGAAGGCCATGTGGCAGAGCACCTTCAGCATCTCCCTGGCCATGTGTGGTGATGCCACTGCATGCTGTCACCCACCTCTGTCACCTGTTACATGCAGTCTAGTGGTAGAAACGTCCTGGCTTGAGTGGTATTGAGCAGGGCCTAATGAACATCAGTGGCTGCATGGGCTGGAGTTGGATTTAGGGTAGTTGATGATGAACCCCAGCTGCTCAAGGACCTGTATGGTGAGGTGAGTGGACTGCTGCTGGACAGCGTCTGGAGTGGGACATTTGATGAGTCAATCGTCTAAGTAAGGGAAAATAAAGACACCCATGCTATGCAGGTAGGCGACTGTGACCGCAAGACACCTGGTGAAGATCTGAGGTGTGGAAGCAAGCCCGAAGGGGGGCATCTGGTACTATTTAGTGCTGGTTCCCCAGCACAAATCTGAGATATTTTCTGTGACTTGGGTGGATAGGGATATAGATATATGCATCCTTGAGATCCAATGAACATAGTCAGTCATCCTTTAGAAGGTACAGGAGCAGCATCCTTAGCGAATTCAGTCAGCAGAGTGGCAACCTCCTTCTCAAACAGGTTCCAGGTGCAGGGGGTCCATGGGGTACTCCTCTTGGGTGAAGGGAGGTGGCAGCTGGGCAAAGTGCAGCTGGATTGTCTTGCTAGACGAGCTGCAGCACCCAGGTGTCTGAGGTGATAAGTGGCCACCAGTGGGTGAAGTGGACAAGCCACCCCCTTACCTGAGGGGGAACTCTGGCTGGGATGGTTGGCTATGCTTCTGAAGAACCAGTCAAAAGCCCACCACCTGCTCCTGTTGCGCAGGGAAGGTGGGCAGCAGTGGGACTTGTGGTGCCCTGCACACACTTGGGGGTGTCCCGGAGCATCAGACCCCGATATGCTCGACAAGGAGATTGCCGTGGGAACCGGTGTCAATTCTGATCTCCCCCCACCGATGGGCCCGCCTCTGCAGGCAGTGAATGGGTCTCCAAAATGGGCTGGATGGAATGTGGTGAAGACACCGAAGCAATCGCAGAGCCTGGGTGTCACAAGGCCAGAACCGCCACCATGTGAGCCTTGAGAGCCCTCAGGCGTTCCTCTAGTACATAGGTGTCAAACTCTGGCCCGCGGGCCAAATTTGGCCCGTAGTGTAATTATATTTGGCCCGCAAGGCTATACCAAATGACTACTAGAGCTAGCCCGCCGGTATTATACAGCGCATTCATTCATTGCTAATACTACAAATCCCATAATGCCTTGCTGTTTTGGCGCGTCAATCAGGACAGGTCCCAGAAACGCCCTCTCCTGTGTGACAGAAGTCATAGCGATCTCAAGCTACAACTGTCACTGTGGAACCCTTTCCCAAAAATGGCAAAAAGAAAGGCAGACAACAGGAACTTTCTGGACAGGTGGGAGACAGAATATTTGTTTACATATGTAAAAGACAGACCTGTTTGTCTGATTTGTGGAGTCAACGTGGCTATAACTAAGGAGTATAACATTCGACGACACTATGAAACAAAACACCATGACAAGTACAAGGACCTGGACATGACTCAAAGGAGCCAGAAAGTGGAGGAGATGAAAAGAAGTTTGGTTTCACAACAGAATATGTTCAAAAAAGCCACATCACAAAGTGAGGCTGCTGTAAAGGCTAGTTATATTGTGGCAGCAGAGATCGCAAAATCAGCCCGGCCCTTTAATGAGGGAGAGTTTGTGAAAAAGTGCATGTTGAAAGTTTGTGACATCGTGTGCCCAGAGAAAAAGCAAGCCTTTTCAAACGTGAGCCTGAGCAGAAACACAGTAGCTGATCGCACATGTGATCTTGCCACCAATCTGTATGACCAGCTTTTGGAAAAGGGAAAAGATTTCGTTGCATTCTCCCTTGCTGTGGATGAGAGCAGCGACGCATCTGATACTGCTCAGCTGTCAGTCTTCATCCGTGGAGTGGACTCAAATATGTGTGTTACGGAGGAGCTATTGGGATTCAAATCAATGCATGGCACAACCACAGGAAAGGAAATTTTTGAGGAGGTTTCCAAATGCGTAACTGAAATAAAGCTGCCGTGGGATAAACTCGTGGGATTAACGACAGATGGTGCGCCAGCGATGTGCGGTAAAACAAGTGGACTGGTGGGCAGGGTCCGGGAGAAGATGCAGGAAGAGAACTGTGCAGGTGAACTAACTGTTTATCACTGCATCATACATCAGGAATCATTGTGTGGCAAAGCCCTAAAGATGGAACATGTTATGACCACAGTAACACAAGTAGTTAACTTTATAAGAGCCAAAGGTCTGAATCACCGCCAGTTTAAGTCTTTTCTGGAGGAGTGTGGTTCGGAATACGCAGACGTGCCGTATCACACAGAGGTGAGATGGTTAAGCCGAGGAAAAGTACTGAATAGATGTTTTGAGCTGCATGAGGAAATATGTCAGTTTCTGGAAAGCAAAGGGAAGGACACAGCAGAGCTTCGGGAGAAAATGTTTCTGTGTGAGCTGGCCTTTCTGTGTGACATCTCGAGCCATCTCGATGCGCTGAACCTGCAGCTTCAGGGGCGGGGGCGCATCATCACAGACATGTACGCTGCAGTGAGGGCTTTTAAAACTAAACTGTGCCTGTGGGAGAATCAGATGCTGCAAGGAAACCTTGGCCATTTTCCCTGCTGCCAAACCATGAAAACGCAGTTCTTTACCAACTTGTTCCCATGCGCACAGTTTGCTGAAAAACTCAGTGTACTCGGCACTGAGTTTAGCCGGCGATTTGCCGACTTTGATGTCCAGAAATGTAGGATTGAACTGCTCAGTAATCCCTTTGCAGTTAATGTGGAAAACGCACCAACCAACCTCCAAATGGAGCTAATTGAACTCCAGTGTAATGACACGCTGAAGTCAAAGTATGATGCTGTGGGCGCCGCCCAGTTTCCACAGTTCATCCCTGACACAATGCCTCAGCTCCGCACCCAAGCTGCTCAGATGCTCTCCATGTTCGGCAGCACTTATCTATGTGAGCAACTTTTCTCCTCGATGAAGATGACCAAAACATCTCACAGGAGACGTCTGACTGATGAACACCTTCGCTCGATACTGAGGATTTCCTCAGCTCAAAGCCTGAGCCCAGACATTGATGAACTATCATCCAAGAAGAGATGCCAGGTATCTGGCTTGGGCACATCAGATTAGATCAGTGTGCAGCAAACTGAGCAATAATTAACGTTTTCTTTATGCACTTTTTCTTGCTACTCCAAGACATGGGCTTGAATGGTTGATTAATTTTATTGTTATTTTATTTTAAAAAATATTATTTATTATTATTTAAATCTTATTTAATAAATGAATGTCATTGATGTTTTTTTTATTTGAAATTGGTTTTTGCATATCTGAACTATTAAGTTATAAATTGTATAGTAATAAGTGTTGCTTCATATTCATTGTTAAAGCAAATCTTGTTTGGGTCCATATTAAAAGGTTCATTTGTTCAATGCTGGCCCGCGACTTTGTTCAAGTTTTACATTTTGGCCCACTGTGTATTTGAGTTTGACACCCCTGCTCTAGTACCACCAACTCAGAGGGGACGAGGTCCAGAATAGGAACTTTGGCCACCAGTGTCGATACCTTTGGTGGGGACTCCATGATGCCAGGCTCATCAGGAACTACCGGCTGCCCTCCAGGATCGTGGGGGTCAATTCCTCCCATTTGGGAGTTGATTCCGCTTGCTGGGAAAGCTTGGTGGACTACTTCCTACTTCCAGCCCCCAGTGTCTGTGTCATGCCAAGAATGGCTGTGGTGCCAATACACTTTGGGTTTCTCCCGTGCTTGGAGGCCTCTTTCAACTCTGATGGGACCAGTGTTAGGTCGATCCTTGTTTCCCGTTGAACGTCGATGGACAGTTTCTGCTAAATGCCCCGGCCCCTTGGTTCCGAATGTGCTCGGGTATCCTGCCCAGTTGAAGCCTTAACAGGGCTCTGCAACAGGGTTGATGTTGGAGCCGAGGATGCTGAATCAGACTCCAAAGGGGGACTCCTGCTTTTCTCAGCCCTTTAGGCCCCTCCTCATCATCTGCAGACAAAGGTTGCAGGATGTGGGCTAGTGGTTGGGCCCAAGGCACTGCAGACACTAATTGCGCCTGTCCATGACTGAAATAGTGTGGCCACATTTTCTGTACTTTTTAAAGCTACTCATTGGGATGACTGCCTTGGCGAGGTGAAAGACCTTAATTGCGATGGCACAAAAAAGGCCCAGACAAGGGAAAAGTACAAAAAAAAAGCACAAAAATAATAAAAGAAAAGGAAAGAAAAAAATATTGTCTCGGAGCCAACTAACTGAGAGGCGGTAAAAAATATAGATACAGCAAGGGCTAACAGAAAAAGCTTTTTCTGCTAGTGCAGGACATATTCTGGAGGCTCTGCAAAAAAAAAAAAAAGAGACTGGAGAAGATGGCGCTGCAGCAGGCAGGAACTCATGTGTGATGCAGCTCCCAAATGTTTCAAATGGAAGCTGGGGAGCATTCCGCATGGGCTCCATCACACCATATGTGAGGACTTACTTCCTGTTTGTCCACAGAGAATGATATCTACTGTGCATTATATACAAGGGCCGGTGTTATTTGCCTCCCTTCCTGTCTGTTCCAACATTCCCAGAGAGTGCCAAAAGGAATCAAGTGGAAAGGAAGAGTGACTATTACCATAAGAATCAATAGGATTGTCTCAACAAATAGGGGTGACCTACACGGAGCAGTGGGTACACCCCTAACAAAGGCATGGGGAGGGGTGACCTGCACGGAGCGGCAGTTGCACCTACCTTTGCTGCCTTGCTGGGCAGACTAGATGGAGCGTACGGGAATCCAGATGTAAATCAGAGTGAACATATATAGACACATAACTAAGAAATCATTATACATACATGCATGCATCTCTATACAAATGTAAACATGGTTCTTCCTTCCTCAGGAAATTCAGTTTAAGCAGAAAGAGAAACCTCTAGGACAACTACTGTAAGATTGGATATGGGACTATTCTGGCCCTTCCCTCCCACCTCCACACACTATATTTGAGTGTCATTTTAAATAGCATATTTGATAAGGGGGAAGAAATGGGCCCAGCTAAGAGCAGGAAAACACGATCGAGTACATTATTTTACACCACATATGAGAACATTTTTAAACTGGCTAAATCATTTGCAGGCCTTAGATACTTGTGCATGGAAGTTAATTTTCAAAGACCTCCTCCCCATGGAAGTTTTTCTTTGAAAACATGGGACTGGCTAGATGCAATGGAACTGGAAAATACTTTTTCACAGAAGGCGCATTGTTTGCACTGGAAATCATATGATGGGATTTCAAAAGAAATCCTGCACACATTGACTGCTGGCTCCACAGCAGTGGTACTTTCACCCCCAGAAGAGGGGCAATTATCAGATCCTTTGCTATCAGTTCAGCTCAATTAAACAGGTAAAATAATTTTCAAACTGCTCTCTGACTGACTTGAGGAGGTAGGTACAGTAGAGTCAATGTATAAGCTTGGCAGCAAGTGTGTTTTTAAATACCGTCCATAGTGTTTAAAAAATATGTATTCAATGCCGCTATACAGATAGACAGCAGTGCTCAATTTCTGTGGAGAGCACATGCTGCTGACAACAACATTCAGCTGCTGTAGGTATAGCTGAGGGTTTAATTTAGGTCAGCCTTTGTTTTTACTGTCCTAAATTTAAACTGCACAGCTATATGAATAGTGGTTAAATATTGCCACTATATGCACAGCTAGGCAGAACACCCTGGCTCTATCCTTGTTTCATCTTGGCAATATCCACATTGTACCAGAGTATTTATAGAACATTTTTTGCAACACTATACATGTAGTTCCACTGAAAAGTCCAGATAGTGGATATTTCTAAGTATGTAAGTTCCCCAAGTTCTTCTGAATATTGACCAGAGTGTGCTTAAGGATGATCCATTAATCCATTGTCCATAAGGGCTACAGAGGAGGATGAAAAGTGAGAGGTGCAATGGAATAACAGGGATGCAGAGTTTTATATTTTCAAGAGATAGGGGATTATGCATCAGCTTAAACAGACACATTCTGACAGTCAGCATTAATTGAAGAAATCTATTTGTATATCTTCTGAGAGTGAACTTAGTTGATGTGACAAATATGAGAGTGTTAGAAAGTGAAGTCTTCTAGATATCTACTAAACAGGGAAAGCATAAGCAGCTACTACACAGGCTTCTCTTACACAAACAAATACATACTGCACTACTACATAACAGGAATAGCATAGGCAACAGTAGCTATACATACACACAGCCACATTACAGAACAGGCACAGCGCAGACAACAAATGAGCAAATTTCCTTTGTACCCATCCTCGAGTCATCCAGAGCTCCAGGTGACAGGCTCTGGTTTACTAGCATATCCCTTAAAAGAATGGGCCTCTTCCTTGCAGGGGAACAATCCATGGAGGAGGGGTCCTTTGCTCTTCACTCAGCACTCTTGTAATAGCTACTGAAGTCCTACTGCAGGGGAAGATGGGGATTTGCCTCCAGATTCTTTTCACCACAGGAGAGCTGTCTCTGTAAGTGCTTCTCATTGCAGAGAGTGGGGGCTGTATTACGTCTGTGTCATGTTTTCTTCATGCGCCAGCTGAGGTAGAAAGCTAGCAATGTCCTCCTGACACTCACTTGTGCGCAAGCTACTTCCCACCAGTTGGGCAATGTTTGAGGAGCTGGTGGCATTAGAGCCGATTAGGTTCTCCGTCATAGCCCCAACATATCTGTACTCTGGATCCCAGAATAATCTTTGCTGCAAGTCCTCATTTTGAGCTTCATTTATGGCCGACAAGTTCAGCTCTGAGGTGTGTATATCCATGTGAGGTGCAAAGCAAAGTGATTCAGAAAAACAGTCATAGTCTGACAAAGAATCATCAATCTGGGAAAGTGCATTGCCAGTTCTAGAGAAGAACTCAAAGGCGGATGGATATTCCAGGCTCTGCAGCTGTGGCAAGTTTGGCATGACTGTACCTAATTGAAGTAGACAAAGCAAAGAAATGAGGATGAACATCTGCTCACCTGAAACATGATGGCATAAAATTGGGGGGGGGGGGGGGGGGCGGGACTTTGAATTAGCTGACACCTTTTTTTAGTAGTAGCTCAAGGAGAGTTATATTCAGGTATTTCCCTATTCCTGTAGGGTTTACAATTTAACAAGCCAATGCAGAAATCCTGTACTACAGCCTACCGCTAAGGCTCTAGTGCAGGGTTTCCTAGCGCAAGTTTAATGCCAACATTCTGTGCAGCCTTGCTATAAGCAAACAGGATGCAAATCACCTGTGCACATAAATTTAGCATTAAACAAGGGGAGCCCCTGTGAGCATGGACTGAATTGTCAAAAGTAAAAATAAATAGTAATTTAAGGTGACATTTGACATGTCACCTCAGATGACTAGACTCCAAAGTCACATCCCCCCATTCCCCCCTCAGAAACAATAACATTCCCTTGTGGTCCCTAGCCCCTCCCCCAAACAATAATTCTCTGGTGGCCTTGCTCCCCCCACCTCCCAGTATCTTAAAAGTTAGGAGTGGGAGCATTGTCCACGTACTCCTGGCCTCTGGGCCACCATCTTGAAAAATAGTGTCATCCGGCCCCATGTTGTGCATCCTGGGATGTACCAGGCAACGCTAGACTGCCATACAAGGCAAAGATTTTGTATATAGCAGTGACCCTCTTCCCTGAGTATGCATGACACAGGATCATCTGTCCCAGGATGCACCCCAAGGGTCACTTTGCCATACAACGCAAATTTGATCCTACTCAGTGCATCCTGGGATGCAGCGCATGGGGAGAGACACCACCATTTTTCAAGATGGTGGCGCAGGAGCAGAGCATGTGAGAATCATTACCATCTCCCAACTTTTAAGGTGCCAGCAAGATTTGGATTGGTAGGGGGTTGGTGCCACTAGGCCATTTTCTGGTTCGGGAGGTGGGCCATCAGAAAATATTGTTGGATGGGATCCATGATCAGATGGGGTGGTGGTGGAATCTTTTACCTCAGCTGTATCTTTATGTCTGCTTCTTGCTGGGGCTGGGCTTTTAACTTCCTCCTCTCCCATGACTCTAAGTTCACTAGCTAAAAGCATAGCTGCTTACCTGTAACAGGGGTCCTCTGCAGACAGAAGGGGTATGCAGCCATACTCCACAGGTGAAGTCTGCGATGGACTCATAGTGACAGGTTCTCTCCTAGCTCAGAGAAGTCTTTTGAACTTCTGAGCATGTGTGCATTTTCCACCCTGCCATCCCGCTCTACCTCCTCAGTTCATAATAAAGTTAGCGCTGTGGATACAGTTTGGATGGCAAGTTGACATGCTGATGCAGGCAAAAGTGTGCATCTGTGGTGCAGCTTTGTGATTCTTCTCCTTTCAATTTTTTTTTGTGTGGGGATGGCAGGAGGGTGAATGTGGCTGCATATTCCTGCTATCTATGGA
This sequence comes from Ichthyophis bannanicus, assembly GCA_033557465.1. NCBI lineage: Eukaryota > Metazoa > Chordata > Amphibia > Gymnophiona > Ichthyophiidae > Ichthyophis > Ichthyophis bannanicus. The sequence continues at coordinate 149,827,721 of CM066039.1, read as the reverse complement.
GAATCCTTGCTACAGGTAAGAAACTACACTTTCTCTTAAGACAAGCAGCGGGATGCAAGCACACTCCATAGGTGAGTCCAGAGCTGAGAACTGCTTTATGGTCTGTTTTGTTTGTTTGTTCTTTTTACAGCCCGGGAGTCTCCATGGAAGGTGGAAGCAGAGTAGATTAAGACACATACAGACTTCGGAGGACCACTTGTCTAAAGGCGAGGTTCTGTACTGAGAAGCATTCCAAGCTGTAGTGCTTTGTGAATGTATGAATCGACATAAGAACATAAGATATGGCATACTGGGTCAGACCAAGGTCCATCAAGCCCAGTATCCTGTTTCCAACAGTGGCCAATCTAGGTCATAAGTACCTAGCAGTCTCCCCAAAAGACACAGGTTCCTCAATGCTTGTATTGGGTCAAGCAGTAATAACCTGGGTCCTTTTTAATAATGTTTTATGGACCTTTCCTCCAGGAACTTGTCCAAAATGTTTTTAAACTTAGCTACACTAACAGCTTTTACTGCATCATCCAGTAACAAATTCCAGAGTTTGATTACACGTTGAGTGAAAAATATTTTCTCTTATTAGTCTTAAATATGTTACCCTGTAGCTTCATTGCATGTCCCCTAGTCTTTTTATATTCTGATGATGTAAACAATTGATCTACGTTTACCCGTTCCATTCCATTCATTAATTTATAGACCTCTATCATATCTCCCCTCAGCTGTCTGCTTTCCAGGTTGAAGAGCCCTAACCTTTTTAGCCTCTCTTCATAGGAGTAGCCTTTCATCCCCTTTACCATTTTGGTGGCTCTTCTCTGTACCTTTTCTAATAATGCTATATCCTTTTTAAGATACGGCGACCAGAATTGCACACGATATTCAAGGTGCGGTCGCACCATGGAACGATACAGAGGCATTATAATATTGTTTGTTTTATTTTCCATTCCTTTCCTTATGATACCTAGCATTCTATTTGCTCTCTTGGCAACCGCTGCACACTGGGCAGAGGGTTTTAACATGTTATGCACGATGACGCCTAAATCTTTTTTCCTGGGTGGTGGTTCCCAATGTGGAATCTTGCATTATGTAACCATAGTTTGGGTTTTTCTCTTTCCTAGGTGCATAACTTTGCACTTGTCCACATTACATTTCATCTGCCATTTGGATGCCCAGTCTTCCAATTTATCAAGATCCTCTTGCAATTTTCCACAATCCTCTTTGCAGATGACTTGCACAGAGATAGGAGTTACTCTGGCAATAGTTGCAGCTGTGGCTTGAAGACAGTGAGGCCCTTGGGCCTGGTCATAAAAGAATGAGGAGGAGACTATCTGCTCAGAAGCTGGTTGGCCTGGCTTGTTCGGATTAAATATAACAAAGAGTTGAGACATAGCCCGTAAATCTGCTGTCAATCAGAGATAGTATAAGAGAGCCCTTCTGCAATCCAAGGAATGAAAAGGTTTCTCCACAGAGGCTGTGTGAGGTTCTGGTAAGAAGGCAGGCAGGACTAGTTGAGGTGGAAGTTTGAGACAACTTTGGGAAGTAATTTTGCATGAGTGCAGAGAATCATGCTATTATGGAGGAACTGGGTATAGGGAGTGTAATGAACTAGAGTATGGAGTTCACTCACCCTCCTTACTGAGATTATTGCTATGAGGAACACAGTTTTGCAGGTAAGGTATTTCAGGAAGACCGATCAAGAGTTCAAAGGCAACTTCATGAGTTCTGAGAAACAATACTGAGATCCCACACTAGAGGAGGTGATTTGATCAGAGGCTTAGTGTTTACAAGGCCTTTCATGACTCGGGTCACCAGAGGATGTAAAGAGAAGGGTATCCTCTCTATGGGTGCATGAGGGGATACTCTATGGCACAGAGGTGGTATCAGATTGAAGTAGGCTGGAGACCTAAATTTGATAGGTGCAGGAAGTAGGACAGCACCTGGCTGAGGGGACAGAAGACTGGGTCCTGAGTGTTCGATGTAGCTCACAGAAAGAAGCAGGACCATTTGCTTTGGGAGCTTTGGGTTATTGATTTCCTGAAGGTTAAAACAATGGTGCATACCTCATCTGGTAGGGATATTGAACACTATGCACTGTTGAGCTTCCAGGAGGTCAGGGAGAGAGTACCAAAATTGGGATGTAATAGGAGACTGTGGTACTTGGTGAGGAGAATGGGGTTGGTGCCCAGTTGCAGAGATGCCTCCTCCGCCAAGACAAACAGATGTGGAGGCCAGTCCTGTATGGGCCACTGGGAGACTATCAGAATGATGGTGGCCCTGTTCTCCCACATCTTGAGTAAGGCCTACGTTTTCAATGAGAATGAAGGGAATGGGTAGAAGAGCCGGTAACTCCAGGACACTGTGAAGGCATCATGTGCCCAACAATGCAGACTGGGCCAGATGGAGCAGAAGAGAGGTCATTTGGTGTTTTCAGCAGAGGCAAAGAGATCCACTTCTGGTATCCCTCATTTGTTGAAAAATTTACTGCAGGCTCTTCAGATCCAGGGACTACTTGTGTGGGTGCAGAGGTAAACAGAGTATCACTAAACAGTTCTGAAACCCGATAGGTATATTGCCTACTACAACTACTACTGAACATTTGTATAGCACTACAAGGCATATGGAACGCTGCACAGACACATGTAAAAGACAGACCCTGCTTATCGGAGCTTACAATCTAGTCGAGACAGACAACACAGTAGCTGTAGACATGGAATACAGCTAGGGGGAATGGTATGGAAACACAATGGACATCAAGTGAGTTAAGATCCAAAAGAGACAGTGAAGAGGTGAGTTTTCAGCCTGGATCTTAAAAGGGCCAGAGAACGCACCTGACATACAGACTCAGATAGTATTTTCCAGGCATAAGGAGCAGCAAGGTGAAATTAGTGAAGTCTGGAGTTGGGAATAGAAGAGAAGGGCACAGATAGGAGTGATTTTCCAGAAGAGCGGAGTTCCCAAGGAGGGGTGTAGGGAGAGTAAGAGAGGAGAGGTATTGAGGAGCTGCAGAGTGAATGCACTTATAGGTCAGCAGGAGAAGTTTGAACTGGATGAGGAAATGGATAGGAAGTCAATGAAGAGACAAGAAGAGGGGTAATATGAGCATGACGAGGCTGGCAGAAGGTTAGTCATGCAGCAGAGTGTTGAACAGATTGAAGGGGAGAGAGATGAGTCAGAGGGTGACCAGCAAGGAGCAGGTTACAATAGTCTAGACGGGAGGTGACTAAGGAGTGGATAAGTGTCTTAGTACTGTGTTCAGAAAGGAATGGTGGATTTTGTTGATGTTCTAGAGAAATAAATGGCAGGTTTTAGATAGCAGTTGGATGTGTGTGGAGAAGGAGAGAGAAGAGTCAAAGACGACCCCAAGGTTGCGAGCTGAGGAAACAGGGAGGAGTAGAGAGTTAGCCACAACGACTGAGAAAGGAGAAAGGGGAGAGGAGGATTTAGGGGGAAAAATAAAAAGCTCAGTTTTGGCCATGTTCAGTTTCAAGTGGTGGTGAGACATCCAAGCAGAAATGTCAAAAAGGCAAGCAGAGATCCGGGCCTTGATTGCTGGAGAGATTTCAGGTGTAGAAAAGGTAGATCTGGGAGTCATCAGCATAAAGATGGCACTGAAAGCCATAGGAAGAAATGAGTGCATCAAGGGACTGGGAGTAGAGAGAGGAAAGGAGTGGACCCAAGACAGATCCTTGGGGTACACCAATTGAGAGCGGGATAGCAGTAGAGAAGGATTCACCAGAACAAACACTGAAAGAGGAATGGGAGAAATAAGAAGAGAACCAGGATAGCACAGAGTCCTTAAAACCAAGTGAGGACAAGGTATCAAGGAGAAGGTTGAGGTCAATAGTGTCAAAAGCAGCAGAAAGTTCAAGAAGGATAAGGATCGAGTAAAGGCCCTTGGATTTTGCCAGGAACAGGTCCCGGCAGACTTTGGCAAGAGCTGTTTCGATAGAATATAAAGGACAAAAGCCAGATTGTAGAGGACCCAGAAGGGCTTGAGAGGAGAGAAAGTCAAGGCAACGGCGGTTAACTGCACGTTCTAGTAGTTTAGAAATTAAGGGGAGGAGAGAGATGGGTCAATAGTGAGAAAGACAGGTAGGGTCTAGTGAGGGTTTCTTGAGGAGAGGACTGACCACAGCATGCTTGAAGGCTGCAGGGAAAGTTTCTGTGGAGAGTGATAAGTTGAGAATATGAGAGATGGAAGGGGCTACAGATGGAGCTAAGGAGATGGATGGGAATAGATTAGATTCAGAGGAGCAGGTAGTAAGTTTGGATGAGGAAAGAAGGTGAATAGTTTCCTACTCGGAGATCATAGAAAAGGAAGAAAGGATAGCAGAAGTAGGGGGGAAAGGTTGGGTGTGAGGAGGGGGAGTAGTTGACCTCATGGGGAAATGGAGAGTGATCTTGTGGATTTTGTCATGGAAGTAGTCAGCCACGGTTTGGGCAGAAAGGGAGGGATGAGTTGGAGGCGGAGGTACCTTGAGGAGAGAGTTGAGAGTTGTAAAGAGATGGTGAGCGTCAGAGGCAAGAGAATTAATCAGATGGACATAATAGTCTTGTTTGGCAAGTGCTATGGCTGACTGGAAAGAGATAAGCATGAATCTGAAGTGTAGAAAGTCTGCAAGGATGTGGGATTTGAGTCAAACAAGCTCAGTTGAGTGGGCATAGGAACATAGATAGCGGGTAGTGGAAGACAGCCATGGTTGGGTACAGTATGCCAGACAGGATGTGGCACAAGCGGAGAAAGAGCATCCAGAGCAAAGGAGAGTGCAGCGTTATAGGAAGCTATTGCCTCATCAACAGATTCAGATGACACATGGGAGGAAAGAGGTGATGAGACAGTGGAGGAGAGAGCCAATGGGTCAACAGCATGAAGATTTCTAAAGAGGTTGGAAGAAACAGGGTGAGGTTGAGGTGGTGAGTGATGAAAAGTGAAGCTTAGTAGGTGATGGTACGATAAAGGGAGAAGTAAAGACAGAAGTTTGAGGATAGACAATTAGAGAAGATTATGAAATCAAGGCAGTGGCCTTCCTGGTGAGTAGGGGCAGTAGAGAAAAGCTGGAGGTTGAATAATGAGGTAAGGGAAAGGAGCTCTAAAGCACAAGGGTCGGAGGTGTTATCAACATGAATGTTAAAATCCCCAAGAATAAGGGAGGAGGAAGATGAATCCAGAAAGAAATAAAACCATGAATCAAAAGAGGGAAAGATAGAGTGGACATGTCAGAGGGTCAATAAATAACAGCTAGTCGGAGAGGTAGTGGGTTAAAAAGCCGGATGGAATGGACTTCAAAGGAGGGAAAGGAGTAAGAGTGAGGCAGGAGGCGTCAAAACTGACAGGAAGGAAAGAGTGGAAGCCCAACACCTCCACCACGGCCAGTGGGACAAGACATGTGGGAGAATTGATAGCCACCATGACAGAGAGCAGTGACTGAAGCCGAGACCTCAGGGAAGAGGAAGGTCTCAGTTAGAGCAAGGAGATGGAGAGCATTAGAGATAAAGAGATCATGAGTAAAGACAAGTTTATTTGAGATGGAGTGTGCGTTCCACAAGGCATATGAGAAAGGGAGAGAGGAGGGGGAGAGGAGAGGGATATGAATAAGATTTGAGCTGTTGCATAAGGATCTATTCTGGGAGTGTGACAGAAGTCTATGGGGGCCAGGGTTGGGGTTGATATCTCTGGAAGAGAGAAGAATGTGGGGTAGAGAGGAGACAGTTTGGCGGTAATGAGGGTGAGGTTGTTTTAGAGAGAGAGGAGATGGCTGAATGAGAGGGAGGAAGTGGTGAAGCTCAAGAGCTGATGATAGGGTAGTTGACAAGATGGTGGGGGAGACGAGGATGGCAAAAGCGAGATAAGTGGGAGGGGCTTGAAGGTGTTGGTAGGAAGGGAGACAATTAGGGAGTATGAGCAATAGGAAGGGAAAAGTAATGAGGAGTCATAGAAGAGAGATGGAGAGGAGCACAGAAGTCAAAGGAAGTAAAAGGATATGTGGTAGAGATTGCAGGGGATAAGGTGTGAGGGATTGTGGTAATGAGTACAGGACAGCTATAAGAGAGTATAAGCCACGGGGTGGGTGGGTTGTGGGGAGGGGGTGGGATAATAAGGAAGAGGAGAGAAAGATTCACACAGCTGAAGACAGAGAGGCAGAGCTGAACAAGAGGTGCGGGGCAAGTGCTGAATGCAAGCAAGTGAAAGCAGCCAGAGTCCACAGAAGGTGCCCTGGTAAAAAAAATTGAGGACTGAAAATACCAACTACAGAGGAATAGGGAGAAGGAAAGAAAATAAACACACCAAAATGTGTAGTCAGATAGAACTAGTCAGGAAACAGAGGGAGTAAAATGGTGGAAAGGAAGCCATAGCACTACAGAGGACAGGAGCTGGAAAGGACACACACTGACAAAAGAGAAATATATACAAAACAATAAATAAATAAACAGTAAGCTAGATACTGAACAGGCACAGGAAAATACCTGAACAGAGCATGCAAAGTTAGCTGAAGCTTGCAATGAGGGTGTTTACAGAACCAGGAACCACCAGCTGCCCATTTTCCTTGTGTGGTCAATTGCAGCAGATGTGTTCCCCAGCAATGGGTGGAAGTATTGGTTGTAAGGATGAGATGGTGCAGTGGTCCTTGAAATGCATATCCCCCATAAGGTTGGATGGCGTGGCCCACTTACCAGAGAACGCATCAAAGGTTTTGTAGGTTGGACCTCCAACATGGGAATTCTTTTGCGCAGAGATTAAGTATGCTGATTCCAGTTTAGCTTGAGGTGCCTTTGTAGTGTGTATATGTACAACTTTGCTAGCGGAATGACATGTACTGAGACTGTATGTGCCCTAGAGGCCTACTGGAGCTGTGCAATCTTGGTGCTGAGTAGTTGAGGGACCAGGGCCCTGTCATTGGGAAGATATCATTTCATTTTTTTGCATATTTACTAAGAATCCAAGCGCATTCTGTGCTTTGAAATGTGCAGACTGCCTGCTTCTTGGAAGTGGCAGAAATAATCCATTCGTCTAGGTAGGAATAGACACAATGGCCTTGATGTCACAGATGGGCTGCAACTATTGCTAGGCACTTTGTGAAAACACATGGGTCAGATTGAGTTAGGCTATGGCCTAGCATAAGCCTGCTACTGTGAAAGGCCTGTAAGTTAGGCCTGGATCCTAATTCCCATTATAGCTAGAAAAGAACCATAAATCTGTGGAAAATGAGAAAGCTGTTTTAAAATGCTTAATAAGAAGTTTTTATGAATGCATAAGTCTTCTATTATTCTCTTGTATGTGAAAGAACAGAAAAGTAACAGTATATGCATTCCAGAAGCCGAAGTTAACCTTGCAGTAGAAAAGTAACGAGATCTAGAACTGTATCATTGTTCAAGCAATCCTAAAGGAGGGGGCCGGTTGCTAGGCTCCGGAGGGATTTCTAATTGGACAAATGAAGGGAATGTATAGCCAATGAGAAGTTTGCATGTATCGAGCTAGAACCAATAGAACATTTTCATGTATCAAATTGAAAAAGCGGTATAAAAAGTTATGTCTCTGTATAAACCTTCGCTCAGTACCTTTTGCTGCTTTGACTGACTGGGCCTTGTGCACAATAAACTGATTTGGACCCTGTCAATCGACTCCTGGACTTATTCATTGACTGCACTTTGCCACAGCATATTCTTGGTGCGTTGGCCGGGAAGTGCGAGTGGTAAATGGTATTCAAGTGAGTAATCCACGTAATTCGCCTTGAGGTTTGGCCCGGTTGGAACCGTGTCTGTCCGACCGCGGGGGAGACCTCAGGCGCCGCCGGCCCCTTTGTGCCGGAGAGGGTTCCGCCTGCCTCGGCGGGCCATCGGGTCCAGCTGGCCAACACCTCCGAACCGGGGTAGTCCAGGATCCAACTCAGAAGCTGGTGTGGTATCGGGGACCGGATCCGGTGAGTAGACATTTTTGTGATTTAATAGTCAGAAAGAACAGCCTGGGACAGCGTCTTGCAAGACCAATTTGGTAAATTTGGTATAGACTAACTGGGAAATCTGGGAAATCTCGCATGAGTATGCGCGAGACAAAGGAGCCTGATCACCTCCTATAAGGGCGGTCCTAGTAAGCTCCGCGTAAGGAAAGCGGAAGCCGAAACTATCGACCCTTCTTGTTTGTTTGGAAAAGTCAGTTAGTCAGAAAACCTGGGCACTTGAAATATTGAAATATGATATCTTGTTGAAATAATATGCTTGTGTGTGCGTAAGTGAGAGGTCTTGAAATACAGACCGAGCGAGAGCGGACTCTTAAGTAGCGCAGTTCCTGGCTGGGCGACCGCGCCCAGGTCGTGAACAGGAGGAAGCGAGTGGTGTTTGTCCCCCCCAGTGTTCTGTGGGCTGTACGGACCCCTTACCTACAGCCATACTACCTATCCTTATTGTACGTTGTCTTGTACATCATTACGTGTACGTAGGGACGTAGGGTACGTAACATACGCAGGTACGTTGAGTACGTAGGCAGTAGCGTAGGCAGGTACATTTACATTATGGGAGGGAAGGAGTCCACGCAAACTCCGTTGGCATGTATGATCAAGAATTTCCGTAAAGGATTTTCGGGCGATTATGGTATAAATATGACTTCATCCAGATTAAAAATGTTATGTGAAAGGAGTGGCCCGCATTAGCTGCTTCATGGCCCCGAGAGGGCACCTTTGATTTTGAGACAGTTTTATGAATTCATCAGCTTATATTGAGAGTGTATCCCGACCAGTTCCCCTATATAGATTCCTGGTTGAGTGTATGCGAACAGCAGCCCTCATGGATGAAGCGCTGTTATGAGGAGCACTGTAAAATATTTGTAGCTACTACTAGGGGAGCCACAAAAGCTAAGGAAGAGAAGCCGCCAGTATATTCTGACCCAGAGTCCTCAGATATTCTAGATAATTTACTCCGGTACCCACAGAAATTAGTCCCCACGGCCCCACAACTTGAAGTAGAGCCCGATGAGGAGCCCCAGAAAATACCAAAGCAACAGCCTAAGAAGCGCCCTACCCCGAGAGTGAGAGTTCTGGGTCAGGCCCAAGTACAGCAGGGGGACTTGAGTCTTCTGATGAGATAGAAAGTGGAAGTTCTCCTACCAGTTCAGGGTCACCCACTAAGGAAACTGGTGCCCGGGAGCCTTATGAGTTAAGAAGCGTAACTCCCAAGAAGAAGGAGAAAGCATGGCATCTAATGCCATTACATCAAGTGCCTGGAATTCCTGTTTTGAATGATCAGGGCCAGATGGCGCCAGGACCAACCAGCTTAGTCTATGTACCCTTTTCTACCACAGATTTATTGAATTGGAAAACGCATTATGCTTCCTATACAGCCAAACCTCAGGAATTAACAGAATTAATGTCTAGCATTATGCAAACCCATCAGCCTACCTGGGCCGATTGTCGCCAACTGCTGTCCACCCTTTTCACCACTGAGGAGCGAGGCCGGATCGGGCAAGCAGCCCTCCGGTGGTTAGAAGAGAACCCTGTAGAGAGGGGGGCAGTAAATCCCCCGCAAGCCGCAGCTGCAGAATATCCCAACGAAGATCCCGGGTGGGACCCGAATGACGAAAGGGGGGCGGCGGCCCTAACCAGATTTCGCCAGGCCTTAGTGCAGGGCCTGAAGAGGGGAGGCCAGAGGGCCATGAATATTGGAAAAGTATCGGAAGTTCTCCAGTGTCCAGATGAGAGCCCAACGGCCTTTTATGAGCGGTTGTCTGAAGCTTATAGACTATATACCCCATATGATCCCGCCGCTCAGGAAAATTTGCGCATGGTAAATGCAGCTTTTGTCAGTCAGTCCCAGAGAGACATAAAATGAAAATTGCAGAAATTAGATGGATTTGCGGGCATGAATACAGCTCAGTTAATGGAAGTCACTCAGAAAGTATTTGTGAATCGTGAGAATGAACGAGAGAAAGAAAGTGAACGAAAGATGAAGAAGGAGGCAGATCTTCTTGCTGCTGCTATAACCGAACGACGTGGGGGAGGTTTCCCTAATCAAAGGATCAGAGGACGTGGAAGAGGCCGCGGAAATGAAAGGCCTCCATTAGGTGCAAATCAGTGCGCCTACTGCAAGGAAGAAGGACATTGGAGAAATGAGTGCCCGCATTTGGACTCCGCCCCTGCGAGGGGAGGAGGGAGTCCTTGGAGGTCAGGAGGAAGATTTCGAAGGAGAGGAGGAATGAATCGAACGCAGTTCCAACAAGAGACGGAAGAAGCCATTGAGGGAGTGGCAGTAGCAACGGGCTATGACCTGGATGACATAGATGAAGACTAGGCCAGACCGGGCTCCAAGTTCATCCTGGGTCCCCAGGAGCCTATGGTCAATTTAAAGATAGGGGACCAATATATGGAATTCATGGTAGATACAGGAGCAGAACATTCAGTAGTAGCCAAGCCAGTAGCTCCACTGTCCTTACGATCTGTCACTATAATAGGAGCCACTGGAAATAAAGCCACAAAACCATTTTTGCAGAACCGCATGTGTGAGCTAGGGGGACAGAAGATAACACACCAGTTCTTGTATATGCCTGAGTGCCCTATTCCACTATTGGGCAGAGACATGCTTGCCAAACTCCAGGTCCAAATATCCTTTGCTGAAGGGGGAGAAATGAAAATGACTGTGAACCCAAAGCCTGCTGGATTAATGGTGCTGACTGTTCCCCGAGAAGAAGAGTGGCGGTTCTATAGTGCACCTGCAATAAAGTCAACCAGTCCCTGTATACCTACCAACCTTATAGCCCCACCTGAAGTTTGGGCAGAAGATAATCCACCTGGCCTAGCAAAGAACATAGCCCCTGTCATTGTCACCCTCAAGCCAGGAGTGGAACCAGTACATGTGAAACAGTATCCTCTCCCTCAACCAGCCATTGAAGGAATTCACCATCATCTGATGAAATTGCTGAAGTATGGACTTCTCAAAGAATGTCAGTCACCTTGGAATACCCCCCTTCTCCCAGTGAAGAAGCCTGGGACAGGGGACTACCGCCCAGTACAAGATCTGAGGCGAGTAAATGATGCAGTTGAAACTATACACCCAGTAGTACCAAATCCTTACACTCTCTTGGGACTGATCCCCGCTGAGGCTACTCACTTCACTGTCCTGGACTTGAAAGATGCCTTTTTCTGTGTGCGCCTAGCACCCACCAGTCAACTTTTATTTGCTTTTGAATGGCAAGACCCCACAACAGGAAGGCGGGGTCAACTCACCTGGACTAGATTACCCCAAGGATTCAAGAATTCACCTACTCTCTTCAGTGCTGCCCTGAATCAAGATCTTTCAAGTTACCCAGTGGACCCAGGAAAGAGGGTTCTTCTTCAGTATGTAGATGACTTGCTCATAGCCACCAACTCAGAAAGTGAATGCCTGCAAGCTACTAGTGAACTTTTGTACCTTCTCAAAGATGCCGGATACAAAGTCTCAAAAGCCAAAGCACAACTATGCCAAACTGAAGTCAAGTATCTAGGATTCCAGTTGTCCAGTGGGATCCGACGTTTAGGACCAGAACGCAAAGAAGCTGTATGTAATATCCCCACTCCAACCACTAGGAGGCAAGTAACAGCCTTCCTGGGGGCAGTAGGATATTGTCGCATATGGATCCCCAACTTTGCCCTGATTGCAAAACCACTATACCAAGCCACCAGAGGAATGGAAAAATCCCCACTAGATTGGGGACCTGAAGAAGATGTAGCATTCAAAACTTTGAAAAAGGCCCTGATGTCATCTCCAGCGTTAGGTCTTCCAGATGTTCAGAAGCCTTTCCATCTTTTTGTCCATGAGTCACAAGGAAACGCATTGGGAGTATTGACCCAATCTCTTGGATCCTGGCAACGACCAGTAGCTTATCTGTCAAAACAATTGGATGTAGTTGCAAAAGGAGGGCCCCCTTGTCTGAGAGCTGTTGCAGCAACAGCCCTCCTAGTGGGCAAAGCAGACAAACTCACACTAGGACAAACTCTTCAAGTCACCGTGCCACACTCTGTCCTGACTCTCATGGAACATAAAGGAAACTTCTGGCTAACCAATGCACGAATGTTGAAGTATCAAAGCATGTTGTGTGAAAACCCTCAGATACAGTTGAAAGTTAGCCAAGCTCTAAACCCTGCTACATTGTTTCCAATTGGTCCTGGGCCACCTGATCATAATTGCTTAGAAACCATGGACACTGTATTCTCAAGTCGCCCTGATTTGACTGATGTCCCTCTAGAGGACCCAGAACGGACTTTCTTTGTAGATGGAAGCAGTCTGGTCATCAATGGACATCGTTGTGCTGGATATGCAGTGGTGACCCTTGATCTGGTAGTTGAGTCCTCAGCCCTGACCCCAGGAACTTCTGCACAGAAAGCTGAATTGATAGCCCTCACCAGAGCCTTGACATTAGGAGAAGGACTCTGCATAAATGTGTACACAGATTCCAAATATGCTTTCACTACTTTGCACGCACATGGAGCCCTGTATAAAGAACGAGGGTTGATCACTTCAGGGGGTAAAGACATTAGGTATGGGCCCGAGATATTGATGTTATTAGATGCTGTGTGGGCCCCCAAACAAGTGACAGTCATGCACTGCAGAGGTCATCAGGCAGGAGCAGGAGAAATTGCCCGAGGGAATAGATTTGCAGATGCCACAGCCCAAAAGGCAGCCATCACAGGACAAGTAAGGACCCAAGATACTGTAATGCAAGCAGCCCTATTCCCTGTGCCCCTTAGTTCTTGGGCACCCCGATATACTACATGAGAGTTAGACTATTATTGTGAAAAGGAAGGGGGAGTCTTAACAGAACAAGGTTGGATAGTGCTACCACCTCCAGAAGGTAGTTCACCTCCAGGTCCCACAGTCATCCCTGAAGCACTAGGGCCAGCCTTTGTCCAAGCTTTTCATCAGGCCACTCATTATGGGAAAACAGCCATGGAGAAAGCCCTCAGACCCCATTTCTGTATTTCATTGCTAGGATCCCTGACTGCCTCAGTGGCACAGCAATGTCTGACATGTGCCAAAAATAATGCCAAGCAAGGTCCTGTTCCACCCCCAAGAGTTCAGTCAGTAGGGGTAACCCCCATGAGTGATATACAGATAGACTTTGCTGAAATGCCCTGTGCAAATGGATATCACTATATGTTAGTGTTAGTCTGCACATTTTCAGGGTGGGTAGAAGCCTACCCCACCCGAACTGAGAAAGCCCGAGAAGTCACTAGGGCATTGCTCCATGAGATCATTCCCCGATTTGGAATAACGTCAACTATAGGGTCAGATAATGGTCCATCATTTGTATCTCAAGTGACCCAACAGTTAGCTCAAGCTTTGCAAATAAAATGGAAATTACACACTGCTTATAGACCCCAGAGTTCAGGGAAAGTAGAACGCATGAATAGAACCCTGAAAGCTCAGTTATCCAAGCTTTGCCAAGAAACACACTTGAAGTGGCTCCAGGCTTTACCCATAGCCCTTCTTAGGATACGTTCAGCTCCCACCAGATCCTTAGGAGTCTCCCCTTTTGAGATTTTGTATGGGCGACCTCCACCCATAGTGCAGGGAATAAAGGGAGACATGAGACAGATAGGATCTGAAATAACTAGACAAGAACTATTAGCTTTAGGTTCTGTTTTGCAGAAACTCCAAACGTGGGTGCAAGACCGACTACCCATCAACCTGACTGAACCTCTGCATCCCTTCAAGCCAGGAACGTCCGTGTGTGTGTGAAAGAGTGGAGAAAAACCCCACTGGCGCCACATTGGAAGGGACCATATGTCATCATCCTGTCAACACCTACTGCTGTGAAAGTTGCAGAATTCGAACCCTGGATCCACCACAGTCGAGTGAAGCCAGCAGCTGCTCCTGATCCTGGCCAATGGACATCAGCAAATGATCCCGAGACTCCATTGCGACTCACCTTGAGGAGACAGCCAGTATTATAGAAGAAACTTCAGAATCCACCTACGTCACGTGAAAGTGACCATCGCAGCAGAAACAGAAGCAAGCTCATCACAGATCATCATTCTTCACTTTCCAGTTAACTTCCAGAGACTATAATCATCATGTTCTTCCACTATTGCCTTGTGGGAGTGGTGATCCTGGGATTCTTGGAAAAGACTTTTGCTCTACCCCCTTGTGCAGCTTGCATAACCACCACCCGAACTGGACAGAAGATTACTCAGACTTTGCTCTATCATTCCTACTATACTTGCAGTGGTACAGTCAGCCGGTGTGTTTATAATGGTACTGAATTGAACATTTGCACAAAGGGGAAAAGTAAGACTTGTTATAACCCCCGACAGAATCCATCCTACTATACATTTGAGATACGCTGGAATGATGAAGATGGAGCCATCTTGAATATAACCAAACCTCTCACCAACCCCACAAAACCTATCATCTTGAACTTTGATGCTTGTGGTGCCATAAATAAAAATGCTTACCACAGATGTGCGTCTTGGTCATGGGAGCGAGCATACTACCATGATGATAAATACATGTGTCCAGAGGGAGCCTATGGATGGGGAAAATGTACTGGAAAAAGTACAGCAGCCACCATCTACACCACTGCATCTCGACATGATTACTTTTGCCCAAAATGGGAGTGTGTGTATTTTGCTACCTGGAAGAACGCACCAACGGGACGAGATGGAGATCATCAGAAAGGCAGCCTAACAAAGATTAGACTGTCAGAGCCTATGAAATGTCAGAAAGGAGCTTGTAATCCTCTCCAACTTTTCATAGCCAATCCCAGCCACTGGAAGCAAGGATACAAGTTTGGGTTGCGTATTGCAGGTGGTGGTGTAGATCCTGGGACTATTTTATATTTGCGATTAAATACCAACACCCATGTATCCTCACCCTATCGTATACATCATTCTTTCTATGAAGCCATGAAATCAGAGTTTGAAATTCCTCCTGCTTCCCAGAACTTATTTCTTGAATTAGCGGGAGCAGTCGCATCTAGTCTCCATGTTACGGACTGTTTGTTTTGTGGAGGGACAACAATGGGAGACCAATGGCCCTGGGAGGCACAAGAACTGAACTATTCTGTTCCATATAATCAGACCAATATACATAATACCACAAGTGAATGGGTATTGGCTCACTCCATTGTGGGTAATTTATGTTTTTCTCGTTATGGACCCATGTTTAATATGGAAGTGGGGCAGCTGGTCTGTCTCAATCAGATGTTCTACAACAGTACCACTAAGAAGACATCTTGGTGGTCCGGTGTCAACACTACAGAACCTCCCAATCCTCTTGTTCAGTTCCCCAAGCTTGCTAGTATCTGGACTAACTTAGCAGCATATAATTCCTGGCAAGCACCACCTGGACTGTATTGGATTTGCGGAACCCGAGCATATGCTAGACTTCCTCATCACTGGGGAGGTGCATGTGTATTGGGAACCATACGACCTTCCTTTTTCCTTCTGTCTACATCCCAGGGAGAACAACTGGGATATCCTGTGTACCGGAGTCGACAGCTGAAGGAGGCCTTGAAAATAGGCCAATGGGAGAAATGGGAAGGTGATGAATGGCTGCCGGAAAGAATCATCGCATACTATGGACCTGCTACTTGGGAGCAGGATGGGACTTGGGGATATCGTACCCCTGTTTATATGATTAATCGAATAATATGTTTGCAAGCTGTTGTTGAAATAATAACCAATGAAACCAGTAAAGCACTAACCCTTCTAGCGAAACAGAGTACACAAATGCGTACAGCCATTTATCAAAATCGTTTAGCTTTAGATTATTTGTTAGCAGCTGAAGGCGGGGTATGTGGAAAGTTAAATCTAAGTAATTGTTGTTTACAGATTGATAATAATGGGCATGTAGTTGAAGATTTAGCCATCCAGATGAGAGAGCAGACGTTTGTGCCTGTCCAGACTTGGCACAGTTTGAAGATGGATGGGTGGTTTGGGTCATTGTTTTCTTGGATGGGAGGTCTTAAATCCCTTATGTTGATTGTCTTATTCATATTAGCCATGTGCTTATTGCTCCCTTGTCTCCTACCCCTTTGCTTACGCATGATAACATCATCACTTGATAACACTATCGAGTGGAAGGCAGCTACGAAAGTATTAGCTATGTGGCGATATCACCCTATACCCCATAATGCTGACGCTGTTACACCTGTATAATGTGTTAATTGACTAATGATTGATTTAATTCTCACCCTTCCTCATAAAAAAAAACCCTGAAGAAACTCTTGGCAAGTGAAACGCGACGGCGCTGAGTTTGGCGTTGGGGAAGACTGAAAAAAAACTCAAGATAAGCATTGTTTTTGAATAGTGAATTTAAAATAAGTAGTGGTTTAGAGCAGCTTAAAAGTCTTAACAAAGCAACAATATAAGGTCATTGATGCAAATGAAAGCATAAGATCCAAACAACAGTGGAAGTTTGGACAATTGCTTCACTCAAGTCTGAGACCTTGTTGCATAAAAGAAGCTGTTACTATGTCACAAGTATATCTGGATAATTGATAGAAAAGTTACAATCTTTAGGTTAAAAAATAGAGCTGAAGAATTTTTAGTTACTTTATGGCCAAGTGACTGACATCAGCCGGCTATAGCACTGAATGGCCGGGAGAGTCTCCCTGTATTGAAGTGAGCTCTAAGGAAAAACAACCCCTGGCTGACAAAAGACTAGACCAGCTGGAGCAGTGATACTGCCGTGATTTCAGAGCTGCTGCTGTTCGCCCTTTTTCTTTTTAATTTGATCTGATGGAGGAGGGGAGAGATGCATCTAAACTTGGTTGCAATCATAAGGAACAGAGGAGGTTGAGAGGAGGATGATAGGGTAGGAAGGCACACGAATGCTCAGGGAAGTCCAAAAGACTTCCCTGAGTTAGGGGAGAGCCCAGCACTAGGGCTCCATTACAAATGTCGCCTATGGAGTATGCCTGCATCCCCCTGCCTGTCTCTGGTGAACCCTTGCTGAACTAGGCTGAATGTAAGGAGGATCAAGGATCTCTTCTATACAGTGCTGGACCAACCATCAGGCAAACTAGGCGGTTGCCCGGGGTGGCAACTTCTGGGACAGCAAAAAGAAGGGCATTCAAAGCTAAACAATATATTTTGACAGCCACAGGGGATGGGAGGGTGTAAAGCTGTCTAGGGCGCCAACATCTTGAACCAACTCTGGGGCCAGCCCTGCTTCTATATACCCTTTTGCACAGTACAGAAAGAGCATTAGACCCTTATAGTCTACCCTATTTCAATTCTAGTAAAAATGTAATAGAGATTCTGACATTCCCTTCATTTCTTTGCCACTAGGAATCCTCCGTGCTTATCCTAGGCTTTTCTGAATTCTATTTTAATTTCTACCTCCATCATCTTCATTGGGAGGCAATTCCATGTATCCAGTATCCTTTCAGTGAACAAATATTTTCTGATATTGCTCCTAAGTGTAAACCCCTAAAGACTCATATCATGCCCTCTTTGACTGGAGTATTCTTTTCTACCTGATGCACACTTTTGAGATATACTGTATGAAGATCTCTACATCAAATAATCTCTCTTATTTCTCCTTTTGTCTGTTGTATATGTAGTGCATTTTTCCTAGAAAAAAAAGGTGCCAGTACTCTATGAGGACCATGGGTCAATTTTAACTGGCAATGAAAACGCTGCCAGTACCCAGTACCACCAAGAACCCCCTCAAAAAAAGCCCTGGGTAGATGTGTTTAGGTCCTTAAGTCTCATCTTCTATGGCTTTAGGTACAAGTCTCGCACCATTCTGGTAGCCTTTTGCTGGACCACCTCCTCTCTCTCCTCTCATACCATGTCACAACTAATTTTTTCTCCTGTACTGCTCTGCCCAACCTGATTGTTCCCTCTCTTCATGCCCCTGGTTACAGGACTGACACTACCATTAAGTGAACTAGGTGGTCTAAAACTCCAAATTTTAGGGTAGCAAAAAGTGCTCCTGAAAAAGCCCTTGCAGTGGAATCCTCTTGAGAAGGGAAAAACAGACCTTCAGAAAGACCCTTCACAATTCCTTTTATTTTTTTTTCTTCTTTCTCCCTAAGTTTATTTTACTAATGCATACTTGAACACACATAGAGAGTTGTCATTTAGAATAAGCAGCAAATGTAGTTCATTAAAAAGTAGCAATAAGTTTAATAAGTTTTAATAGTTTGCTTCTAGAAGTTTCAGTAAGGATATATTTAGTATTGTAAGAAAATTCTGCTCCTGGCATTAAGAAATAATTATGTTGACTTGTGGGAACATTCTTTGTGTAGCTGCAATCTTGCTATTTTGTTTTCCATTATAGAACACTATTGTTTAACAAAAAAAGATATTGATACATAGCTACATTCTGCAGTTTATAGAAAGAGAAATATAAAGCCTGATACATTTTAGATAAAGCAAACTTTCTCTCAGCTCCAGATTTGAATGTGTAAGATGCACCCTCCTTACCCCTCCTTCCTCTATGATAACCACAGACTAGGAAAATAGGTGTCCTTGTGCTCTCAACAAATGTTCAAGCTGCCAGTGAATATATGATGGTTCACACAACACATAGCCAGACTTCTTATCTCTGCAAAGGGCCCCAACTGTTCCTAGAGAAGAAATTGCCCAAGTCCTTTTGAAGAACAATCTCCCCCTCCCTTGTTTCATCTAAACAGGGGCTGTTCTACCATCAGGCCAACTGAGGCGGTGGCCTCAGGCGACAGTTTTTAGGGGGCGGTACTGATTTGCCGCTCCCTAGAAACTGCCTAAGGTAGAACCGCCGATGCTGTCCATCAAAGGAAAGTAGCCGCGGGAACATTTCTCCGTTCCCGCGGCTCTGCTTTCAAAGACTGCTGGGTCACGTGGAGCCAGCGGGGTCATCGCTTCCGCCGCCTTTCCGCTTCTGAAGGGTGGCAGAAGCGATGACCTTGGGCCCCACACCGCCGGCTCCACGCGACCCAGCAGTCTTTGAAAGCAGAGCTGCAGGAACGGAGAAATGTTCCCGCGGCTGCTTTCAATGATGCATCGGTGAGGTGAGGAGGGAAGGGAACAGACAAGGGGGGGGGCCTGGAAGCTAGCAGACATGGGGGGGGGGCCTGGAAGCTAGCAGACATGGGGGGAGCTGGAAGGGTGCTGACATGGGAGGGGCACTGGGACTGGTTGCAGTACTTGGAAGGCAAGGGGGTTGGTATTGGGAGGGGAGGCTGTAAAGGGGGCTGATACTAGGGAGAGTTACTGGGACTGAAAAAAGGCTGATGGGCAAAAATGAAGAAAGCAAAAGGAGAGACATGAAATAGCAGATAGACTATAGACCATAGAAAGAGCTAAGAGAAGACAGAGGAAAATGGAAACCTCAGATCAGGACCAGCATGATCAAAAATCATCAGACAACAAAGGTAGAAAAAATCATTTTATTTTCAATTTAGTGATTGGACTTTGTGCTATCTATATTTCACATAGTATGGGGAACTGCATCTCTTATCTGGTGTGGCACTGCATACGGAGTCTGGCTTCTTGGGGTTTCATTTTAATTTTTGTCTACATATTTTTATTTTTGCTTTAGGTTGTGGTCACTTATTCTGTACTTGGTGAGGGTCTGTGTTCTGAGTGTGCGACCAAGGCCAGGTGTTCTGTTAACATGGAGTTTGTATGTAGGATCTGTACTATGGTAATTTGACATGTTCAGCTTTTCAAATAGGTGTATGGATGTTTTGGGGCCCATTGCAGTGTTTATAGTGCTGCTTTTTTTGGTAGGCCCCTTATTGTATGAGGTCTGGAAGTGTATACTGGTATGGTATGGTAGTTTTGGCCTTGTAGATCTTAGAGACTTTAGTAGGGTTTTATATTAGTTTTCAATATGCCTGGTACTGGAGAATGTTTGTTGTTGGTGAGATGACCAGAATCAGATTTTTAAAAAAAATATATTGAGTTCTGTGGGTGAATGTCCTACCTCTGCTCTGCACCCATTGTTGAGAAGGGGGTTCTGTGAATGCAAAATGTATGTTCAAAAAGAAAAAGCAAGCACCATAATGCAGTTTATAACAAAATACAAACAAATTATAATTTGGAGTTATAAACTGCTGCGGTTCTCACTCTTTTTTTAGTTCCTTGGTGTGTGAACATCTTGCATTTGCTCCACATTATCTAATTGACTTTTTGATTTGGTTCAGTCCCTGACTGGAGTTTTGAGAAAGATCCCCACCCGGGGGGGGGGGCCCGCTGGGAGGGGAGGGCACATGCTGGAGGGAGGGGCGCGCGCTGGGGGGGGGGCACATGCTGGGGGGGGCGTGCGCTGGGGGGGTGCCATCTCATCCCTCGCCTCAGGCAGCAGATTACCTTGAGCCATCCCTGCTCATAAACCCCCTTCCTGCATCTCACTGCTAGTCTTCAGAGAGATTGCCTGTCAGCAATAAACTAATTTCTAACCATGGGAAAGCTTTGGGATGCTTCCTACCCCCCTTAATTCCTATACATGCCCCTAGTTCAAAAAAGGTATAAGAAGGACTTGTGTTACTGTGAGGATTGTCATTCCTATGTAGCTAGCCTGTGTGACCTCTGCTGCAGCAGACAAATTAAACCTTTGGTATTACAGAGAAAAGAAAACCTTGTGGTTTTTCCTTGTAATTGGTTGTTTGCATTTTTCTTTTCTCCTCCGCTGTAGAAGCGGACCACAGAGGGGCTAGCCAGCTCCTCTCATACGTTTTTGGCACCCGAGATGGGACTGTGGGAGGTAGCGGAAGCCAAGAACCATGGCCAAACACAGTAGCTTATCCAAAAAACTTTAATTGCAGACCCAACTAAAATGTTTCGGCCTTAGACCCCTGAAGAAGGCCAAAGGACAGACACAGACATAAAATTAAAATATGAATAATCATAATACAAACAAGTTAAAAATCAAAAAAACATAAAAAGTCAATAATACATTGAGAAATAAATAATAGCATTACCAAAGAAGAAACATCAAAAGGGTGGACCAAACCACCCTTCCCTATCATGGTAAATGAATAAACAGAATAAGTGAAACATACAAACCACTTATAATGAGGATGATCCATGTAATAACTCCATCTTGTTTATATCCTTTTGAAGGTGTGGTCTCCAGAAGTGCACACTATACTCCAAATGAGGTCGCACCAAAGACTTATACAGAGGCACTATCACCTCCTTTTTTCTGCTAGCCATTCCTCTCCGTATGCACCCAAGCATCCTTCTAGCTTTTGCAGTCACCTTTTCTACCTGTTTAGCTACTTTAAGATCATTAGACACAACCACGCCTAGGTCCTGCTCTTCTTTAGTAGACAAAAGTACTTCACCCCCTATACCATATTGCTCCCTTGGATTGCTGCAGCCCAAATGCATGACCTTACATTTTCTAACATTAAATCCCAGCTGCAAAATTCTAGACCATTCTTGAAGCTTAGCTAGATCCCTCCTCATGTTATCTATACCTTCCTGGGTATCTACTCTATTTCAGATTTTGGTATCATCCGCAAAGAGGCAAACCTTACCCGACAGCCCTTCCGCTATATCACTAACAAAGATGTTAAAAAGAATCGGACCAAGGACAGATCCCTGGAGCACACCACTGGTAACATCCTTCTCCTCAGAGTGAGCTCCATTTACCTGTACTCTTTGTCACTTCCCACCCAACCAATTTCTAACCCAAGCAGTTACTTTAGGGTCCATCTCTAGAGTGCTCAGTTTGTTAATAAGTCACCTGTGAGGAACTGTGTCAAAGGCTTTACTGAAATCTAAATACATCACATCTAGGGCTCTCCCTCGGTCCAACTCCCTGGTCACCCAGTCAAAGAAATCAATCAGATTTGTCTGACAAGACCTGCCTCTGGTGAATCCATGCTGCCTCGGATCCTGTAATCTGCTGGACTCCAGAAACCTCACTATTTTCTCTTTCAGCAGCGTTTCCAATAATTTACTCACTACCGAAGTTAAACTAACCGGCCTGTAGTTTTCAACCACATCCTTACTTCCGCTTTTGTATAAAGGCACCACATGAGCCTCTCTCCAGTCCTTTGGCACCACTCCCGACTCCAATGAGGCATTGAAAAGGTCAGTCAGTGGAGCTGCTAGAACGTCCCCAAGTTCCTTCAGTATTCTAAGGTGTATCCTAGATAGTATTCTAGTTTCTCACAAACACAGACTTCTGAAAATTCTTCAAGATGTCCCTTGCTTCTGTTCCCGTTTGTGGGTGTTTTCTGAGGTCCTGCTCCTGGTTCTTCATCTGTGAACATAGAAGAGAAGTATTTGTTAAGGAATTCCGCTTTATCCTTATCAGCTTCTACATATTCCTCCCCTTCACCCTTGAGTCTGACAATACCACTTTTGACCTTCCTCTTCTCACTAACATATCTCAAAAATGTCTCATCCCCCCATTTTATTGGATTAGCTATTTCCTCCTCTTTTTGAATATTTGCTTTCCTGACTACTTTGCTAGCTTCTCTAAGTTTTTCCAAATATAGATGCCTGTCTTCCTCTCTCTGTGATCTCCTGTATTTCATGAAGGCCTCCCTCTTTTTCTTCACCTTTTCAGCTACTTCTTTCGAATGCCATAGCAGTCTCCTTCTCCTTTTATCTTTATTTACCATTTTAACAAAAAGGTTGGTTGCCCTTAAAATATCCCTTTCAGTTTTGCCCACTGTTTTTCTACATCCCCCAGCTGTTCCCATCCCGCTAACGAGTCGCTGAGATACTGGCTCATCTTGGCAAAATTAGTTTTCCTAAAGTCTAAGACCCTCACCTTTGAATGGATTCTAACAGCCCTAGTCCTAATACTGAATCACACCACACACAAAAGTTGCAGTAATAATAATGGGTGATTTCAATTACCCCAGTATCGACTGGGTCAGTGTCACGGCAGGACATGCTAGGGAGATAAAGTTCCTAGATGAAATAAATGACTGCTTCTTGGAGCAGCTGGTTCATGAACCGACCAGAGGGGAAGCCATATTAGACCTAGTCCTTAGTGGAACACTAGAACTAGTGCAAGAGATAAGAGTGTTGGGGCCACTTGGCAATAGTGATCATAGCATGCTCGCCTTTGATTTAATTAGTGGAGGAGGGATAGTAAGGACTATGATAAAATGAGGAAAAGAGTTAAGAAAAAACTAAAAGGCGCAGTTGCAAAGGTTAAAGACTTACATCAAGCTTGGGTGTGTTGAAAAATACTATCTTGGAAGCCCAGACCAGCTGTATTCCACGCTTTAAAAAAAGTGGAAGGAAGTCCAAAAAACTGCCAGCATGGTTTAAAAGTGAGGTCAGAGAGGCTGTTGTTGCCAAAAAAGCATCTTTCAGGAAATGGAAAAAAGAGCCAAACAACGAAACCAGGAAACAACACAAGCACTGGCAAGTCAAATGCAAGGCATTGATAAGGCAGGCAAAGGGAGAATTTGAGAAGAAGCTTGCTGCAGAAGCAAAAACGCGAAATAAAGACTTTTTCAAGTACACTGGTAGCAAAAAACCTATGAGAGAGTCAGTTGGTCCATTAGATGATAGAGGGGTTAAAGGGGCACTAAGAGGCGACAAGGCAATAGCGTAGAGACTGAATGAATTCTTTGCTTCGGTCTTTACTGAGGAAGATGTAGGGATAAGAACATAAGATCATAAGATATGCCATACTGGGTCAGACCAAGGTCCATCAAGCCCAGTATTCTGTTTCCAACAGTGGCCAATCTAGGTCATATGTACCTAGCAGTTTCCCCAAGAGACACAAGTTCCACAATGCTTGTACTGGGTCAAGCATTGATATCTTCGGTCACTTCTTAATAATGGTTTATGGACCTTTCCTCCAGGAACTTGTCCAAACCTTTTTTAAACCCAGCTACACTAACAGCCTTTACTACATCCTCCGGTAACAAATTCCAGAGTTTGATTACACGTTGAGTGAAAAAATATTTTCTTTTATTAGTCTTAAATAGTTTACCCTGTAGCTTCATTGCATGTCCCCTAGTCTTTCTATATTCTGATAAGGTAAACAATCGATCTACGTTTACCCGTTCCACTCCGTTCATTAATTTATAGACTTCTATCATATCTCCCCTCAGCTGTCTCTTTTCCAGGTTAAAGAGCCCTAACCTTTTTAGCCTTTCTTCATAGGAGTATCCTTCCATCCCCTTTACCATTTTGGTGGCTCTTCTCTGTACCTTTTCTAAAATCGCTATATCCTTTTTAAAATACGGTGACCAGAATTGCACACAATATTCAAGGTGCGGTCTCACCATGGAACGATATAGAGGCATTATAATATCTTTTGTTTTATTTTCCATTCCTTTCCTTATCATACCTAGCATTCTATTTGCTCTCTTGGCCGCCGCTGCACACTGGGCCGAGGGTTTTAACATGGTATCCACAATGACGCCTAAATCTTTTTCCTGGGTGGTGGTTCCTACTGTGGAACCTTGCATCGTGTAACCATAGTTTGGGTTGTTCTTCCCTAGGTGCATAACCTTGCATTTGTCCACATTAAATTTCATCTGCCATTTTGATGCCCAGTCTTCCAATTTATCATGTTACTCATGTTACTGAAGTGGTATTTAAAGATGTGGAAGAATTGAAGGAAATATTGATACATCGGGAAGATGTATTACAACTATTAGATAAACTGAAGAGTAGTAAATCACCAGGGCCGGATGGTATACATCCAAGGGTGTTGAAAGAACTGAAATATGAGATTGCAGACCTGATATTAATAATCTGTGAACTATCATTAAAATTATCTCTAATACCTGAAGATTGGAGGATCGCCAATGTAACACCAATTTTACAAAAGAGTTCCAGGGGTGATCCGGGAAACTACAGACCGGTGAGCCTGATGTCAGTACCGGGAAAAATGGTAGAAACCATCATAAAGCATAAAATTACTCAGTATGTAGATAGTCATGGCCTAATGGGAGACAGCCAACATGGCTTTAGACAAGGAAGATCTTGTCTTACTAATCTGTTATATTTTTTTGAAGGAGTGAATAAACAGGTGGACAAAAGTGAGTCGGTTGATATAGTGTATCTGGACTTTCAGAAAGCTGTTGACAAGGTCCCTCATCAGAGACTTTTGGCAAAACTAAAGAGTCATGGGATAGGAGGCAGTGTAATACTGGGGATCAGGAACTGGTTAAAAGATAGAAAGCAGAGGGTAGGGCTAAATGGCCAATTTTCCCAATGGAGAAAGGTGAATAGTGGTGTACCCCAGGGATCTGTGCGGGGTCCGCTGCTTTTTGACATATTCATAAATGACCTTGAAAGTGGAATAACGAGTGAGGTTATCAAATTTGCAGATGACACAAAACTATTTAAAGTTGTTAAAACCCAAGAGGATTGTGGAAAATTGCAAGAGGATCTTGATAAATTGGAAGACTGGGCATCAAAATGGCAGATGAAATTTAATGTGGACAAGTGCAAAGTTATGCACCTAGGGAAGAACAACCCAAACTATGGTTACACGATGCAAGGTTCCACATTAGGAACCACCACCCAGGAAAAAGATTTAGGCGTCATTGTGGAAAACATGTTAAAACCCTCGGCCCAGTGTGCTGCGGCGGCCAAGAGAGCAAATAGAATGCTGAGTATCATAAGGAAAGGAATGGAAAATAAAGCAAAAGATATTATAATGCCTCTATATTGTTCCATGGTGAGACCGCACCTTGAATATTGTTTGCAATTCTGGTCGCCATATCTTAAAAAGGATATAGCATTATTAGAAAAGGTTCAGAGAAGAGCCACCAAAATGGTAAAGGGGATGGAAGGATACTCCTATGAAGAAAGGCTAAAACCTGGAAAAGAGACAGCTGAGGGGAGATATGATAGAAGTCTATAAATTAATGAACGGAGTGGAACAGGTAAAAATAGATCGATTGTTTACGTTATCAAAATATAGAAAGACTAGGGGACATGCAATGAAGCTTCAGGGTAAACTATTTAAGACTAATAAAAGAAAATATTTGTTCACTCAACGTGTAATCAAACTCTGGAATTTCTTACTGGAGGATGTAGTAAAGGCTGTTAGTGTAGCTGGGTTTAAAAAAGGTTTGGACAAGTTCCTGGAGGAAAGGTCCATAAAACATTATTAAGAAGGGACCCAGGATATCAATGCTTGACCCATTACAAGCATTGTGGAACCTGTGTCTTTTGGGGAAACTGCTAGGTACGTATGACCTAGATTGGCCACTGTTGGAAACAGGATACTGGGCTTGATGGACCTTGGTCTGACCCAGTATGGCATATCTTATGTTCTTATGATGATCACTGGATTCAAAATGATCTCTTACTATAACATCAGAAACACTTTCACCATTGGTAAGCACCAAGTCCAGTATGGCCCTTCACGTGTGGGGTCTGTTACCAATTGCTTGAATAGTTCTCCCTGTAGAGAATCCAGGATCTCTTTACTTCTAGACGATACTGCAGCAGGAATGTGCCAATCAACATCTGGCATATTGAAATCTCTGTAATTCCAAAGCTTTAATAGTATTATTTACATATAGTGCCACTCCTCCTCCCCTTCTTCCTACCCTGTTCTTTCTGAATGAACTATAGCCAGGTATAGTTACATCCCAGTTATGGTTTTCTGTGAACCATGTTTCTGTAACTGGCACTAAATCCAAGTCGGCCACTCCCACCAAAGCTTCAACACCAGGGATCTTATTTCCCATGCTACGGGCATTTATACACACTGCTTTCCATATGTTACCCCTGTTACCCATTTCCATAAAGGTATTTAATGTATCACTTACCTGGTGGCTTTCACTTACCTGAGGGCTTTCTTCACCCATCCCCAACAAATCTAGTTTAAAGCCCTCTTCAGTAGATTAGCCAATCTATTACTGAAGACGTGTCAACCTTTCTTGGACAAATGGATGCCATTTCTGCTCTGCAACCCTTGGAACAGCATCCCATGGTCTAGGAAGCCAAAACACTCTCAATGACACCATCCATGCAGCCATGTATTCATCTCCAGGATGCGAGCCTCTCTGTCTTGGCCTTTACCCTCAACAGGGAGGATTGAAGAGAACACCACCTGAGCACCTAACTGCTTCACCCTCTGTCCCAGAGCCATGAAGTCACTTTTGATAAGCTCAGAGGGATACCTGGCAGTATCATTTGTTCCGACATGGATTAGCAACATTGGGTAATAGTCAGTGGGCTTGATGAGTCTCGGCAAACTCTCCATAACATCTTGGATTCTAGCACCAGGCAGACAGCATACCTCTCTGGACATCAAGTCTGGTCAGCAGATGGACGCCTCAGTACCCCTCAGAAGAGAGTCACCAACCACCACTAGCCTTCGCTTCCTTGTGGTCACTGATTCTGCAACTTTGGGGTACTTGAGCTCTGCTTCTTCCCTTTCCAGGGATGTTTTCACCTCCTCCACTTCCAGGGCTGCATAATGGTTCTTCAATTCAAGGGCTAGAGAAGTTGGATTGGTGATTCTGCAGGCCCTGGTGACTTGTGTCCAACCTTCGTCATTCTGTCGGCACCCATCTTCTCCTCTGCTGGAGAGCTTGGTTGCTGTAAGAAGCATCTCATCAATGTACTTCTCACTGTCTTGAATGCTCCTCAGCCTCGCCACCTCCTCTCTGAGTTTCTCCACTTGTTTCCTCAAGAGCTTCAGAATGCAGGCACCCTGCACATGGAACCGGTCCTTTAACTGGCATTGGGACCTCTGTCTGGACAGAGGCAGAAGCTGTAACGGGGGCAACAGCTTTAGCGATACGATTTTTCCCAGCCATTGCTCTGTTCGTGGAGCTTAGGTATCTTTTAAAGCAAAAGAGAGAGATCTAGCAAAGTACCAGTCAGTTTCCCAGCTGTCCTTTCAGAGAAAAAACAGTTAAATCTCTTTAATTACATTCAAAATGTGCTGTTCCAAGTCCCTGTGTTTTGTTAAATGGGGAGGTGCCCTATAAAGCAAGACTGCTCACTAGGGGTGTGTGGGAGTTGGGGGCGGGGGTAGGGAGGGAACTAACACCTAATTAGGTGTCAGCAGTTCCCAAGAGCTGAGAAAGTTACCAAAGCAGAGTTTTAAACCTACCTCACTAAAGAAAATATTTCTACTAAAGCACCAAAAAGAATGTAACTTTGTTTTAAAAATATACCAAAACCCTTTTAAGAGCTCCCAGTCAGAGAGCTTGCAATTTAAAAAAACGAAACCCTCAAATTCTTACCGTTGTTGGAACTGTATAGCCCCTGTTAGGAATACCTCAACTGGGCAGGGCTCTGAAGCCTTTTATGCAGGCCTCAGCTGCTCTCAGTTCATTCACAGGCTAATCAGGCCCACTAACGCCTGATTAGGTGTCAGCAGTTCCCAAGAGCTGAGAAAGTTACCAAAGCAGAGTTTTAAACCTACCCCACTAAAAAAATATTTCTACTAAAGCACCAAAAAGAATGTAACTTTGTTTTAAAAATATACCAAAACCCTTTTAAGAGCTCCCTGGGCTTTGTAGGGGCGGTGAATGAGTTTTATATTAAAAACCATCTGTATTGCAAAAATTATTAGTCACTGTTAAACAGTGGGTCACCTGAATGACAGCAAAAGTCTATAGGATGTTTCCCCACTATAAATATACTGACCAGGTGTGAGGAGATTCTGTGAGGCAGGAATCTCAGTGACTGAATAGGTATCTGATATTTTGGAATTGTCTCTCCCGCTATGTAAGGGTGAAGTGGAAGCGTACACCCAGATTACTAGGGACCTGAGTGAAAGAGTACTCAAGAAAGGATGGGTAATTTGAAATTTAGGGATCCTACTCCTTTGACATGCATCTTAAGCAATTAGGAGGTACAGCCGGTCTCTCTAAAAGGACCCCGAACAAATTATGCCAAGTTGTATGGCCGTCTTATACGGCCTCTGAGCCTCCTGAGAGAAGGTGGCCTCAGGACAGATCTTTTGAGCACCTAACCCTTTCCACATTGTTGAAAATACATCAGCTAGAGCTAGACTATTACTTTCTGTTTGAAAATGCTACGGATTTTTGTATGAAGCCCCGTAACCTGGGTGCCCTCATGTGCCCCAAACAAGTGGGAAAGTGCACAGAAGTCTCAGGATAAGCTCACTACTCCTTCTCCATATTAGGAACCCTTTGATCCTTTAGCTCCTGAAAAACCTTATTATTAGGAGATATATGGCTCCCCTTCCAAACCCCGTCAATCCAGTTCCTGACCCCCAAATAGACGCTGGCAACCTACTGGGAGCAGGCGCAGGAGCAGTTCACTCTAGTCAGACTCAGAGACAGCTTGCTCAGACTCGGCAATCCGAAGGGGACTGCAAGTGCCTCAAGCAAAGTGGTGAGACTCCAGTAGTTCAGCGAACAGTTAAAACTGAAAAACAGATGGAATTGAGGCCCAGAAAAAAAAATCCAAAACCCACACCCTCCTTCAGGATTATGATGATGAGGAAGAGGACCAGGTCAAAAGTGAGTTTCCCTTGAGAGTTGTCTCTATGCAGACAGGAGGCACTGGTAATCGACGGAAGGGTTTATGTCCTGTTCTCCACTGCATATGTCTTGAATTGGAAGGATACCACTCCCCAGTGGCAGGACAACCCAGAGGGCATCATAAAAGTATTTGAACTATCTTTCTAACCCATGAGGCAGACTGGAGACACTGCCAGGTCTTGCTGTGCACACTCCTAAGAGATGATGAGAGACAGGAAGTTGTAGCCCAGGTCAAACTGGCCGTTCCCAGTCACAAACCGGGAAACTCTGGTACCATGCAACCCCTACAACCTGAAATCTTTTATGATGACCCTGGGTTGTCATAAAAGGAAGACAGACAATTAATTGGTAGAAAGTGTATGAAGTCCACCAGAGGTCAAATGAGCACCCCATGGACTTCTTCCAAAGATTGCGGGAGGCAGTTAGAGTTTGGGGAGGAGTAAACTCTGAGGAGGTTGTGTGAGTGGCTCTCCTCAGAGGTCTCTTTAAGAGACAGTGCACCACTGACATCAGGAGGTGCCTAGCTAGTAGGGAAGATTTTGCGGCACTGTCCCTGGATACAGTTCTAGCCATTGCTGCCTCGGTTTTCAATAACCAAGAGGCAAGGGATAAGAAGAAAGCTCAGAAAGAAAGCAGTAAAAATGCTGGCCGCAGCCCTAACTCAAACCCAAGGGAGGGGGTTCTGGACAGTCGCAAGCGGGCAGAGGTCCCAACTCTTCCAGCTATGCCTGTTATTCATGTGGAGCTTTAAACCACTTTAAATGAGATTACCCACAACAAAAAAGGCACTGCCTCAGCTCCATGAACCAGCCCCAACCCCTTCCGAGGAAGAGGACCGGGGGGGAGGGGGGGGGTTCAGGGAATGGGATGGGGAAGGGGGAGTTCTTTCCCCCGAAACATGGGAGGATCCTGGCCCCCACCTCCTAGAGAAAAACCTACTGATTTTTCTGCGGATGGGGACTACAATCTTTATGATTGACAAGTAACCGCCCGAGATTCAGAAGGAATGATTTCCGGTTCCCCAGATGGTCTCCTTCACACTTTTCCTCTAATCCTGTGGTCCCTTTCCACATTGGAAAAACCAGTTATGACCTGCTCCTTGATACCAGAGCTACACTCTCTACCTTGTGTGAAAGTAAAGGCGTGCTCCAGTCAAAGCAATTAGAATTGGTTATGGGAATTTCGGGCAAACCTCAAAACTGTCCAATGTCACAGCCCCTGCAAGCCCGAATTGGACCGCTGACTGCTCAGTATTTAACAGATTTTATATACCGCTTTATCATTTCATTCAAAGCGGTTTACATTATAACTTAAACTTGGTAATTAATATACATTAAACAGGGACATGATAACTTGGTTTTTTCTGAGGCAATGGTGGGTTAAGTGACTTGCATAAGGCCACAAGGTGTGCTAGTAGGAATCAAACCCTGTTCGCTTTTCTGTTAGCAGACAGCAGCCCTGTCAATTTATTAGGAAGGGACCTCCTTTGTAAGTTGAGGGCCACCATTATGTGCAGCCCTGATGCTTTCTACCTAGATCTCCCTGAGGATGCTGTTGCTCAGCTTCCTCTTTTAGCAGCAGAATCCAGTAACACCTCAGCCTCTTGAAGGACTAGAAAGGGGGACTGTTACTTCTGGAGAGAAATCTGCAACTGTGAGTATATACTTCTGGTAATTTTCTAAAAAGAATTCTTTGTATTAAAGCTACTTAATCTGTGAACCCACTGTTTTTTGTTGGATCAGTTAGGGCCTAGTAGCAGCAATTAAAGTTTGAATTTAAAACACAGAGGAGAGCTTTCTGGTTACATTTCATACCCAGCAGAGAGCTTGTAGTTTAAATTTAATAGTCACTCAGGGCCAAGTAACAGCAAAGTACTTTTAGTTTAAATTTAACACACAGAAGAGAGCTTTCTGGTTAAATTTAGTACCCAGCAGAGAGCTTGTAGTTTAAATTTCATAAGAAGTTAGAGCCTAGCAGCAGCTAAGAGCTATAATTTAAATCAAATCAGAATTTAGCTTACCTCAGCAGCACAAGACAGGGTACTGTGTAGCAGCTCTCTTTTAATAAGTGTTATTTCCCTCCCTCCCCTGGGATAATCATAGCTTTATAGGTACTTATACATCTTAAAAGACAGGAGGTGTT
Source organism: Ichthyophis bannanicus (assembly GCA_033557465.1). NCBI lineage: Eukaryota > Metazoa > Chordata > Amphibia > Gymnophiona > Ichthyophiidae > Ichthyophis > Ichthyophis bannanicus. The sequence goes on along the minus strand of CM066039.1, from coordinate 149,796,220 downwards.
TTCAGGTGAAGCTCCTTACCCAAAACAGTCATACACTAAGGACCTGAGATTAATTAAGCTTCAGGTGAACAAGGTATATTAAACGTGTTAGGTACAGTTTTATTGGTATAAATACCCCTAGCAACCCCTAGTAAGTAAGAACTTAAAGATCTAGACACAAACTTAAAACTAAGATGCAGACAGCAGTCCAGCAGCGGGATGGGGGCTTTCCAGTCTTTTGCATTGAGTGTCACATGTATGATTTTCTCCCAGTTGGTGAGAAGTCTTACGTGTGCACTAGGTGCAAGGAGCTCTTTTCTCTCAGGGAACAAGTCCGTTCTCTAGAGGCTAAAGTAGCAGACTTGGAAAACATAAGACAGACAGAGAGGTACATAGACGAGACCTACAGAGATATAGTCCTGAAGTCCCAACTCCAGTCTGGCAGCACCCCTGTTGCCATGGAGGAGAGAGGTCACGTGACAGGAAAGCATCATCCTGGTGTGGCAGGAAGTGATCCTGTAACTAGGACCTGTCCTCCAGGTGATGTAAAACCCTCTTGCACCGAGGAAGTTTCTCCAGGACCATGTGCCCATGAGGGAAGGGTTAGGACAGCCATTATAGTTGGTGATTCGATCATTAGGCATGTAGATAGCTGGGTGGCTGGTGGACGTGAGGATCGCCTGCTAACATGCCTGCCTGGTGCGAAGGTAGCGGACTTCATGCGCCACCTAGATAAGGTCTTAGATAGTGCTGGGGAGGAGTCTGCTGTCTTGGTACATGTCGGTACCAATGACATAGGAAAATGTGGTAGGGAGGTTCTGGAGGCAAAATTTAGGCTTTTAGGTAGGAAGTTGAAATCCAGAACTTCCAGGGTAGCATTCTCCAAAATGCTTCCTGTTCCACGCGCAGGACCCAAAAGGCAGGCAGAGCTCCGGAGTCTCAATGCGTGGATGAGACAATGGTGCAGAGATGAGGGTTTTGGATTTTTTAGGAACTGGGGAACATTCTGGGGAAAGGAGGGGCTCTTCTGAAGGGATGGGCTTCACCTTAACCGGGATGGAACCAGGCTGCTGGCATTTTAAAAAGGAGATAGAGCAGCTTTTAAACTAGATATTAGGGGAATGCCGACAGTCGCCCAAGAGCGGATTGTTCGGAAGAATGTATCCTTGAAGGATACTACCAAAAGCAGAGAGGTTCCACAAAAGAGTAAAGTAGCCCAAATGCCCTCAAGTATGGAGCAGACAGAGATTAAAGATCCCAATTTACCCATGTCTAACAATAGCCAAATTAACCTGAATAAAATACATTCTCTAAAATGCTTGTATGCAAATGCTAGAAGTCTAAAGAATAAGATGGGAGAGTTAGAATATATAGCACTAAATGAAAGGTTAGACATGATTGGAATATCAGAGACATGGTGGAAGGAGGACAACCAGTGGGACACTGTGATACCTGGGTACAAACTATATCGTAATGATAGAGCTGATCAAATTGGTGGAGGGGTTGCGCTCTATGTTAGAGAGGGCATTGAGTCAGAAAGGATTAAAGTTTTGCAGGAAACAAAATCTGCTGTAGAATCTATATGGATTGAAATTCCATATAAAAGGGGGAAGGCAATGGCAGTGGGGGTGTACTATCGAGCACCTGGCCAGAATGACCAAATGGATGATGAAATGCTCAAAGTAATCAAGGAAGCTAACAAAAGTTACAGCACAGTAATAATAATGGGTGATTTCAATTACCCCGGTATCGGCTGGGTCAGTGTCACGTCAGGACATGCTAGGGAGATAAAGTTCCTAGATGAAATAAATGACTGCTTCTTGGAGCAGCTGGTTCATGAACCAACCAGAGGGGAAGCCATATTAGAGCTAGTCCTTAGTGGAACACCAGATCTAGTGCAAGAGATAAGGGTGTTGGGGCCACTTGGCAATAGTGATCATAGCATGATCGCCTTTGATTTAATTAGTGGAGGAGGGATAGTAAGGAAATCCACAGTACTACCTTTTAACTTTCGAAAGGGAGACTATGATAAAATGAGGAAAACAGTTAAGAAAAAACTAAAAGGAGCAGTTGCGAAGGTTAAAGACGTACATCAAGCTTGGGTGTTGTTGAAAAATACTATCTTGGAAGCCCATGCTTTAAGAAAAGTGGAAGGAAGTCCAAAAAACTGCCAGCATGGTTTAAAGGTGAGGTCAGAGAGGCTGTTGTTGCCAAAAAAGCATCTTTCAGGAAATGGAAAAAAGAGCCAAACGACGAAACCTGGAAACAGCACAAGCACTGGCAAGTCAAATGCAAGGCATTGATAAGGCAGGCAAAGAGAGAATTTGAGAAGAAGCTTGCTGCGGAAGCAAAAACGCGAAATAAAGACCTTTTCAAGTACATTCGTAGCAAAAAACCTGTGAGAGAGTCAGTTGGTCCATTAGATGATAAAGGGGTTAAAGGAGCACTAAGAGGCGACAAGGCGATAGCGGAGAGACTGAATGAATTCTTTGCTTCGGTCTTTACTGAGGAAGATGTAGGGATGTTACCCATGACTGAAGTGGTATTTAAAGGTGCGGAAGAATTGAAGGAAATATCGATACATCGGGAAGATGTCTTACAACTATTAGATAAACTGAAGAGTAGCAAATCACCTCGGCCGGATGGTATACATCCAAGGGTGTTGAAAGAACTGAAATATGAGATTGCAGACCTCCTATCAGTAATCTGTGAACTATCATTAAAATCATCTCTAATACCTGAAGATTGGAGGATCGCCAATGTAACACCAATTTTTAAAAATGGTTCCAGGGGTGATCCGGGAAACTACAGACCGGTGAGCCTGACGTCAGTACCGGGAAAAATGGTAGAAACCATCATAGAGAATAAAATTACTCAGCATGTAGATCAGGGGTCTCAAACACGCGGCCCGCGGGCCGCATGCGGCCCGCGAGAGACCTTTGTGCGGCCCGCGATGCAGACAAAACAAAAAAAACCCCGGCTTCTGCTGCTGCTGCCGTTCATGTTTGTAAAGCAGGGACTGTCCCTTACATCTGCGGCTCCAGCATCAGCTCTTCGAGCCCATGCACTCACTGATAGCAGCAGAACCGTGCAACCGACACCAGAACCGTGCATGGGTGGCTCCGGCACGAGCCTCGTTCCAGGCTAGCGGCGCCCGTTAGGGGGCTGGCTCCGGGTCCCCGATCCGCCCCTAGCAGGGGCAGGAAGTGCCCTGCACCGCGGCCAATGGCTTTCCACGCCGCGCACGGCCGGGCAGGATGTGCCGCTCTTCCTCGTCGCTCGCAGCTCGGCCCCTGCCTCTGTCGGGCAAGCGGCGGCCCCGATCCCCGTTGCTATGTGGCCTGAGGCTGCGGGCAGGCGGGTGTGAGCGCGGACGCAGGTGAGTCCCGGGGGCGCGGCGGGGGGGGGGGGCTCCTTAGGGGCATCTGCTGGGAGAGGCTCTTACCTTCTTCCCCCTCCGGAATGGATGTCAGCAGCCACCCCCACCCCCCCCCTCCGGCAGCAGCGACTGGGAAAAGTGCCCCTCCTCCCCGATCTCATGACTTTCTATCCAGGATCAGCATCCTCTATCAGGGGCTTTAACTATTTTTACTTGGGCTGATGGGGGGGAGGGGGGGTTAGGACTAGTAATGGGGGGGGTTAGGACTAGTAATGGGGGGGGGTTAGGATTGAAAATGGGGTGATGGGGGGATAGTACTGAAAATGGGGTGATGGGAGGTTTGGACTGGTAATGGACAGATGGGGGTTAGGACTGGAGGTGGTCTGATTGGGGGGCTAAGACTGAAAATGGGGTTATGGGGGGGCTAAGAATGCAGATGGGGTGATGGAAGGGTTAGGACTGGAAGTGGGCTGTTGGGGGGCTTAGGACTGGTAATGGGCTATGGGGGGGGGGCTAGAACTGGTAATGGACTGGGGGGGGCAAGTAGAAGGGGGAGCTTGAACTGCAAATAGCTGATGGGGACAGGGTCTTGGAATGGAAAGGGGCTGAGTGGAAGGGGGCTTGGAATGGAAATGGGCTGATGGGGAAGGGGGCTTGGAAAGGAAATGGGCTGATGAGGGGGGGGGCTACGACTGGAAATGGGCCGAGTAAAAGGGGGAGCTTGAACTGCAAATAGCTGATAGGGACAGGGTTTTGGAATGGAAAGGGGCTGAGTGGAAGGGGGCTTGGAATGGAAATGGGCTGATGGGGAGGGGGGCTTGGAAAGGAAATGGGCTGTGAGGGGAGGGAGCTAGGACTGGAAATGGGCTGATGATGCGGGGACTAGAAGGGAGCGGATGCTGGGTGGGGCAGGAGCTAGAAGGGAGTTGATGTTGAGGGACGATTAGAATGGGATGGGGCTGGGAGAGTGAAATGGAGAGGGGAAATATATTTTGTGTGGGAGGGAAGAAAAATCTACAATTGGCCGGGTATTGGGAGAGTAAGTGGGGATTGAGGATGGAGGGGTAAAATTTGAGTGGATGAAATAGGAATGAGGAAAGAGCAAAAGGAGAATGATTAGTATGTTAAAGCAGATGTAGAGAGAATGGAAAAAAACTAGGAAAGAAGAAAGGACAAATGGACAGCAGACAATGGAGCATTAGCAGAAGACACGAAGAAACCAGAAGAAAGTGGCTGGAACAATTACAACTGAAAAAAAAAATGCACAAAAGGTAGAAAAATATCTCTTTATTTTGAATTTATTAACTGAAATATGTCAGCTCTTGGAAATGTGCATCTTTAACGTCTGCACTTTATTTAATACAAGAAGAAATCAATTTATAGTTTTATTTCTACAGTGTTGTACATTCTAAGTTTGGCTTTTGGGGTTCCCAGTTTAATTGTCTTCCTGTTTCTAAATTGTGATTCCTTGTTTGGTGATGGTGTATGTTCTGCATGTTTACTAAAAGTTAGTGTATGGTAACATTATGCAAATATTTATGCAAATGATGCCCTTATGCAAATGAGGCCTGCGTCTTGTGCGGCCCCCGGGTTACTCTACAAGTCCTCATTTGGCCCTCAAAGCAATTTGAGTTTGAGACCCCTGATGTAGATAGTCACAACCTAATGGGAGACAGCCAACATGGCTTTAGCCAAGGAAGATCTTGTCTTACTAATCTGTTATGTTTTTTTGAAGGAGTGAATAAACAGGTGGACAAAGGTGAGTCAGTTGATATTGTGTATCTGGACTTTCAGAAAGCCTTTGACAAGGTCCCTCATCAGAGACTTTTGGCAAAACTAAAGAGTCATGGGATAGGAGGCAGTGTACTATTGTGGATCAGGAACTGGTTAAAAGATAAAAAGCAGAGGGTAGGGCTAAATGGCCAATTTTCCCAATGGAGAAAGGTGAATAGTGGTGTACCCCAGGGATCTGTGCTGGGTCCGCTGCTTTTTGACATATTCATAAATGACCTGGAAAGTGGAATAACGAGTGAGGTTATCAAATTTGCAGATGACACAAAACTATTTAAAGTTGTTAAAACCCAAGAGGATTGTGAAAAATTGCAAGAGGATCTTGATAAATTGGAAGACTGGGCATCAAAATGGCAGATGAAATTTAATGTGGACAAGTGCAAGGTTATGCACCTAGGGAAGAACAACCCAAACTATGGTTGCACGATGCAAGGTTCCACATTAGGAACCACCACCCAGGAAAAAGATTTAGGCGTCATTGTGGATACCATGTTAAAACCCTCGGCCCAGTGTGCAGCAGCGGCCAAGAGAGCAAATAGAATGCTAGGTATGATAAGGAAAGGAATGGAAAATAAAACAAAAGATATTATAATGCCTCTATATCGTTCCATGGTGAGACCGCATCTTGAATATTGTGTGCAATTCTGGTCGCCGTATCTTAAAAAGGATATAGTGATTTTAGAAAAGGTACAGAGAAGAGCCACCAAAATGGTAAAGGGGATGGAAGGATACTCCTATGAAGAAAGGCTAAAAAGGTTAGGGCTCTTTAACCTGGAAAAGAGACGGCTGAGGGGAGATATGATAGAAGTCTATAAATTAATGAACGGAGTGGAACGGGTAAACGTAGATCGATTGTTTACCTTATCAGAATATAGAAAGACTAGGGGACATGCAATGAAGCTACAGGGTAAACTATTTAAGACTAATAAAAGAAAATATTTTTTCACTCAACGTGTAATCAAACTCTGGAATTTGTTACCGGAGGATGTAGTAAAGGCTGTTAGTGTAGCTGGGTTTAAAAAAGGTTTGGACAAGTTCCTGGAGGAAAGGTCCATAAACCATTATTAAGAAGTGACCGAAGATATCAATGCTTGACCCAGTACAAGCATTGTGGAACTTGTGTCTCTTGGGGAAACTGCTAGGTACATATGACCTAGATTGGCCACTGTTGGAAACAGAATACTGGGCTTGATGGACCTTGGTCTGACCCAGTATGGCATATCTTATGTTCTTATGTTCTCAGACCTGGAGGAGATGATGAACGCAGTCCTTCCTTGGCTCTGGAGCCATAAGTCCTCAGATGTGGGTCTCCTTAAACCTGTTAAGATTAAAGTTAAGCAGGGCATTCCTTACCCCTGTATCAAGCAGTACCTGCTTCCCTGACAAGCGATCTTAGGCTTGACACCCATTGTTGAAGCTTTTGTGCAACAGGGGATTCTTGTCCCCTGATTTTCTCCCTGTAATACACCTATATTAGCAGTCAAAAAGCTCAAGTCAGATCCAGAAGAAAACCAGTTTACCGGTTTGTCCAAGACCTCTGAGCTATTAATAATTTTGTAATACCAAGATACCCAGTGGTGCCCAAACCCCATACCATCCTCACAGCTATCCCCCCAGACACTAAATATTACTCCATTGTGGACCTTTGTTCCGCATTTTTCTCTATGCGAGTCCATGCCAAAAGTTGGTATTTCTTCACATTCACGTGGGGCCCCCCACAACTCACGTGGATGCGACTTCCCCAAAGATATGTGGAGTCTCTTGTAATTTTTTCTGTATGTCTCCATCATGATCTGAGACACATCTTATTACCCGTATGCCTCTATTCTTCTTCTTTATGTGGATGACAAACTCGTTTGCTCCCTCTCCAGAGAAGCGAGTATTCAAGATACTAGGGACCTCCTGATAAGTTTAGCCTAACAAGGCCACAAAGTTTCACCTGCAAAGATTCAGTATGCCCAATAGGAAGTGCATTATTTAGGTCACATTCAGGCAGAAGGCCAAAGGAAACTGGCCGAGGACAGGATCCAAGGCATAGTAAATTGCCCCAAACCCCTGACAATGCAGCAATTCAGAGGGTTTTTGGGCATGGCTAGCTTCTGCTGTGCCTGGATCCCTGCAACTGTCCAAACCCCTTAATGTCATGACACAAAAAGAGGAGCCAGAACAATTACGCTGGACTAAAGCCCTTTCCACAGCCCTGATTTGATTCTCTTTTGTGGTGGGAGCTCTAAAATTGTTCAAGGCGTTCACCGCACTGGTTACGTTATAGTTAACCCAGCTTCTTCTTACCCTTGCTGGAGTCTGCAGCACTCCCTTTTAATTACAGTGCTCAAGCTGCTGAACTGATCGCCTTGACTCATGCATGTGATCAGGCAGTTAATATTTACATTTACAGCCAGTATGCTTTCAGCATTACCCAATCTACAGGTCAGTTGTGGAAACAATGAGGTTTCCTCACCTCTGCAGGAACAAAAATTGGCAATGCCCACCTTGTTAATGCCCTCTTAGATGCCATCCAGTTCCCAGAAGCTATTTCCATAATGCACTATAGGGTTCACTACAGAGACTCTGATACCGTCTTTTTAGGAAATTGCATGGCTGATTGGGCTGCTCAGGAGGCAACCTTTCTGCCATCATCTACTTCACTATCCCTGCAAATCCCTGCCAAACTGTGTGCAGATGTCCCCTCTGATCCTTTGTATTCTAAATTACCCACCAAAGTTACACAACAGTGGGCCTCATGGGGCCTTGTTAAACAGCCTGAAGAGTCCTGGACCACTTTAGTTGGTAGAACAGCAATTCACACTCCTTATTTGTTACAACTTTTGAGACAATTACATCAGCAAACTCACTGGGATGCCAGGAAGATGGCAGATTCTGTTAAGAGACAGTGGTTCACCCCCGGAGTTCACTCTCTAGCTAAAAAGGTTGTTAAGGATTGCCTGCTGTGTGCAAGCAACAATCCCAGGAGGGGACCAAGGGGACTTCCTGGAACACAACCATGGGCTTTTATTCCTTTTGAGCGATTACAGATGTTAAGGTAGTTAAGGTGTTACGAAAAGAGATTGTGCCATGATACAGCCCTCCTTGAGTGATAGACTTGGAACAGGGAACTTAATTTTCTTCTAAAATTATTCAGAGTTTGTCAGAATCTTTAGGTCCCATGGCATCCCCAGAGTACTGGACAGGTTGAAAGAATTAACCAGACTTTAAAGTGGCAATTGTTGAAACTCTGTAAATAAACTAAATTGTCTTGGCTAGAAGCCTTGCCTTTGGCTTTTGTTTAATATTAGAACTGCACCAAGGGTTGGACTGAAAGTTTCTCTGTTTGAACTGTTATATGGAAGACCGCCCAACTTTTACAAACCTGAGAATTACCTAGTTTTGTATTGCAAGACTCACTCTTGACCTTCTATATTTCCTAGCAGCAGAAGCAACTCTCTTCCCTCCACAGGTATACTCTGCAGTTTCAGCCTCCTCCACTGGATGTGACAGCTCATTCCTTCCAACCTGGAGTTTGAATCCTGGTGAAAGCGCATCATCAGCACATGCTACAATCACCGTGGGAAGGACCGTTCCAAATTCTCCTGACAACCCAGACTGCAGTTAAAGTAGCTGCCAAAGGATCCTGGATCCATTACACTTGCTGCACTCTCCACCTCCGGACCTGACTTCAGGACCAGGATGAGAAGCAGCTGACAGTGGGGCAGCCAAGATCCTAGCAGCTGGAGAGGAGAAGACCTCTGAAGAAAAGTTGCTATCAGAGTCAGTACCAGGTCGCAGCATGAAAGTAAAGCTGAAGAGGATACTCAAATTACTGTTTTCTGTTATCCTTTTGGCAAACCTACTGAAGAAGAGTCCCCTCCACCCTTTGATGAACCTAGAAGCTTAGTGTGGATTGTAACTCTACTTGTCCTTCTTGTTGTAACCTTGCTGCTGTTACTGTATACTTAAGATGCTGTTTTTTCTTCTCTTGTTATGTCTTTTTATGCTTTTTGAGTATGGTAAAAGCTGTTGTAGTTGCCAGGATGAAAAAGATTACACTAAATGTCCTTCCCATCTGGCAGCAGTGGAATTCTTTCTTCCTTCTACCTCCTGAGAAAGCACTGAACTACTAGCTCAACTGCAGAATCACAACAGTCTCTTTCCTGTGTATAAAGCTGGGCTGTCCAGATGTGGGCAGCGGCTCCTTCAAAGACTAAAATGGGAACTAGAACAACAAAACCTCCCAATGCCACTTAGATCTAAATAGTGGATCCCATAGTAAAACACTAACCCCTACCACCCCCTTCCTGAGGGAAACTGCCTAGGGCGAGGAGGGGTATTTTGGACACTGGGAAGATAATTTATATGTAAAAATGCTTAAAGATGTGGCAAGGGCTATAAAGGAGATTGTTATGCATGTGCCCATGTTCCTTCTCACCAGCAAGGGGGAGACCTTTTGATTGGGATGGAGGTAAATTTACTCTCTCTATGATGCTATTAACTTTATCCCTACACTGCCTTTTAATACTAGCTCCTTTTTCCTTTTCTTAGCGAATCTTGGCCATGGGACAGGTCAGAAATTAGGGAAAAGCATCTGTAAATATACAATCTTCTTTGATCACCACCCTTTTACAAATTCTTCTTCGAGCATTTCATCCGCATTATCTACCACTGCCCTAACAATAACCAAATTTACACCACACTATACCATAAAAACACCAGAGATAACTATCAACAGAAGTACAAACCCCATCAGAAACTAATATATATAAACCCCAGTGATGGCATCATACCCCCTACCCAGACAGAGTAAATTAATCCCCTAAAATGCATTCTGGTGAACATGCGTTCTGTAAGGAACAAAATACCTTTAATTCATGATCTCCTAATAGAAGACTCACCGGACATCCTCTATATCACAGAGACATGGCTCACTGAACATGATACCATCCTCCTAAACCAACTGAAATCAAATGGGTACAGCTTACTTAACTGCCCCAGAAACACCATGCGTGGTGACGGAGTCCTTACATTACCCAAGACTTCCATAAACACCTCTGTCAGTGTCTGCTACAACTGCAATGGCATAGATCTTCTGAAAATAGAGAATAAAGGACTTGCAATATGTCTCCTCTATAGACCTCCCAACACCAATCACACCAACCTCACAACAATTCTAAAATCAGCCTGCACATCCCACATACTGAAGCTCCACATCATCCTTGGTGATTTTAACCTTGCCTCCCTCCCACCAGAATAGTCATTAGAATTCTTGGAAGACCTAGGTTTCCAACAAATAATGAATAATCCCACCCATACCAAGGGCAATACTCTTGACCTGATAATCCTACAAAAACATATCGCTGAACACCCCAACTTGACCCTCCCTAGTACAACCCAGGTACCCTGGTCGGACCACTTCATATTAAAGTCTGACCTCCCAATCCCACTTACTAAGCAAAACCCCCCCAACACAGCACAACATAATCCTCTTTTCAGGCGTTTCGACAAAGAAGTATTCTTGAATAATGTACTTCCACAGCTCACCTCTCCTTCCCAAAACCTGGATGAGTCAGTAAAGAACTGGCATACAATAATTCATAAAGCAGTTTACCCACAAGCACATACAAGAAAACCACCCGCAGACCCTCTGAAAAATGATACACTTACGAGTTACGTACCCTCAAAAAAGAGCTCCGCAAGCTTGAGAAAAGATGGAGGAACAAAAAATCCCCAGACCTCAAAGCCTTTTACATAGCAGCTCTAAACTCCTATAAAGAGGCCATACAAACGACAAAAAGGAACCACTTTACTAACACCCTAAATAAAGCTATCAACCGCCTCAGAGAACTTTTCAAAATCATCAAATCCCTAACAAAAATACACCAAAATGGGGCACCTAAGACAACCATCCACCCCCAAACACTTGCCATTCATTTTGCTTCAAAACTAAAAAGCAAAAAAACTTCAACCACTGCTTTATCACAAGTGAGTCTACACCCTCCCCCAACAAATGGAACACACTTCACACTATTAAGGAGAAGCAGTTACCTGATACCATTACTAAAATCAACACAACCACTTCTCACCTTGATCCATGCCCCATAGCTTGGATAAAAACCTTCATGGCATAAATGTTCAGGGAGAGAGCCTCTTTCAATTGAAAGCAAGTTCTGCTGCGAGGGGACATGGGATGAGGGTGAAGGGAGATAGATTCAAGAGTGATACGCGGAAATATTTCTTTACGGAAAGAGTAGTGGATCCATGGAATAGTCTCCCAGTGGAGGTGGTAGAGATGAGGACAGTAACTGAATTAAAAAAAGCATGGGACAAACACAGAGGATCTCTAAAGGTAAAAAGGGGACTGCTGTAGTTGTTGATATGGAAGGACAGACTAGATAGGCCATGTGGTCTTTTTCTGTCATCATATTTCTATGTTTCTATGTTTCTAAAACAACAAAATCTGAACTAGCCCCCTTTTTACTCAGCATAGTAAACCAGTCTCTCCTCCTGGAGACTATGCCAAATGATCTCAAACTATCCACCATTCGCCCTATACTCAAGAACAGATCCCTAAATAAAGATGATCCTGCTTCTTATAAACCATGTGCAAGCATCCCCTTTCTAGCAAAAATCATTGAAAAATAGTTCAAACTCAGTTGCAAGACTACATTGACTCAAACTACCCCCTTGACGAACACCAATATGGTTTCCGCTCATACCACAGAGTGGAAACCTTACTAACAGTCCTGTTTGTACACCCTCATCTGTGGCATGGATAATACTAATCAAACTTTCAGACTTGTCTTCATAGACATTGCCTCAGCCTTTGACAACGTGGATCATAATATACTCCTTGCTAGACTAACCCAATTAGGAATAGCAGGTACTGGTTTAAGTCATATATCACCAACAGATACCAATATGTAAGAATGGACCAAGAATCCTCCACGACCTTCCCACAAGAGCAGGGAATTCCTCAGGGCTCAGCTTTATCAGCTCTCCTGTTTAACCTCTACCTTCAACCAACCTGCTCAATCTTCAAAAAGCATCCAATAAGTTACCTCTTATATGCCGATGATATTATGTTGTTTATCCCAGTAAACACAAAAAACCCAGACAACATCATTGAATGCATCCTTGAAGCAGAGTCCTGGCTTTGTGAGAACAACCTCCAAATCAACTTCAAAAAAACTGAAATTATGTTGACAACAAGAAACCAAAACTTCACCCCCCCACCCCACTGAAATCAAGATACAAAACACCATCATTCAAGTAAAACAGGAGATGAAATACCTGGGAATCATCTTGGACAAATCCCTCAGTATGTCATCCCATGTTAGACAAACAGCCAGGACTATATTCTTTAAACTAAGATCCATCTAGAACCTAAGACATCTCTAAGAACCCAAGCACTTATAACTCCGCACTGGGACTACCGCAACAATTTATTCCAGGGTCTGCCCAAAATGTGAATGCCCGAATAATAGCTAAAGCACGCCTGACAGATCATAGTACACCAATCCTTAAAGATCTGCATTGGCTTACAATAATGAGTAAAATAAAATATAAAGTAATAATTAACACGTTTAAGCTACTCCATAACATCTCACCCTCATTCCTCACATCTAAGATTCACACTCAAGCAAAGACCAGGAGCAGAAGAAACAGCAATCTAAACACACTTGCAATACCATCATCAATCCATAGAACAAAAAAACCAACCAGCAAAAGAGCCTTCACTTACACTGCACCCAAATAATTTACTTAATGGTTTCTTTATCATTTCAATCAAAGCGGTTTACATTGTAACTTAAACTTGGTAATGTACATTAAACAGGGGCATTTATTTATTTATTTGCAAAACTTTTATATACTGCCAATTCCCAGGATCAGTGGCGGTTTACATCAAACAATGTTAAAGTACATGGAACAATGTGCGACTATATAACAGATACATGGAACTGTAAACAACTATATACAAGTAGTATAACAGATTTAGAACTATTTACAAGTTACTACATAGTTTTTACATATATACATGTTTAAAGAATCGTCTTAAGTTCAGTAATCGAAACTGTAGTGAATCAATTTGAATGGGTGTATTCATGGGTGTATTATGGAGGTTGGGAGGCCATACTCAAGTCACAAACTGTGTTGGAGTAGTGTTGAGTGAACAGATATGTTTTTAGGTCCTTTCGGAATTTTTGTAGATCTTTTATCTCTCTTAATTGATCTGGGAGGTTGTTCCATAAGGTTGATGCTACAAATGAGAAGGCGCTGTTGCTTGTTGTATGTTTTGTCTTCCTTATTAGGTCAGGCACTATGATGGTATTAAGGTTCCTTCTTCGCCTTATTCTGTTTTCAGGAGGGCTATGAATAAGTGTGGATAGGTATGATGGGGCAATCTTATTAATTAATTTGAAGGTGGTCAACAGTATTTTATATTGAATCCTGCTGCGCATGAAATGAGAGTCATAAGCTGTAAAGATGTCTTACACATTGGAACATGGAACGTACGAAGCATGAACCAAGGGAAGTTGGAGGTGGTCAAGAATGAAATGGAACGTGTACAACTTGATCTGTTGGGTGTCAGCAAACTGAAATGGACTGGCATCGGGCACTTTGCATCAGATGATCACATGGTCTACTATGCTGGAAATGAAAGACAAAGAAGAAATGGTGTTGCATTTATAATAAAGAAGAAACTTGCAAGAACTGTAATGAAATACAATGCAGTCAGTGAACACTTAATCTCTATTCGTCTACGAGGATTGCCTATCAACACAACTATAATTCAAGTATATGCCCCAACAACAGCTGCAGAAGAGAATGAAATCAAAGAGTTCTATGAACAAGTACAAGGTGAAATTGACAGAACATGCAAACAGGATATCCTGATAGTCATGGGTGACTGGAACGCAAAAGTTGGCAACAAAGAAGAAGGCAAAGTAGTTGGAAAATATGGACTTGGCAACAGAAATGAAGCTGGAGAAAGACTGATAGAATTCTGCAAGACCAATGATCTATTCATCTCAAACACCTTCTTCCAGCAACACAAGCGGCGACTGTATACATGGACTTCACCCAATGGATTGTATAAAAATCAAATTGACTACATCTGTGGAAGTCAATGATGGAAAAGTTCTATAACATCAACAAAGACAAAACCTGGAGCTGACTGTGGTACAGATCATCAACTACTAGTATGCAAACTCATGCTAAAGTTGAAAAAGAGCAAACCACTCATGAATGCAGCAAAATATGACCTTGAGAATATACCACTGGAATTTAAAGACTGCCTGCAAAATTGATTTGCTGCTTTAGATACAAATGACAGAGCTCCGGAAGAGTTATGGAATGACATCAAGAAGGTTGTGTTGGAAGAATGCGAGAAGTCTCTACAAAAGGTGAAAAAGCAAAAACGGCCAAAATGGATGACGGAAGAAACTCTAAAATTGCCCAGAAATGCAGAGAAGCTAAAGCCAGAGGAGAAAGAAAGACAATAGCAGAACTCAGAGATTTCCAACATGCAGCAAGACAGGACAAGGAAAAGTACTACAATGACACTTGCAAGGAAATAGAAGCAGAAACTATTAGAGGAAGAACAAGATCAGCTTTCCTAAAGATACGAGAGTTAAAGAAAAAGTTCCAGCCTTGAATTGGAATGTTACAAGATGCTCAAGGTTCTATGTTGAATGATGCTGAGAAGATCAAGAAAAGGTGGAAGGAATATACAGAGTTTTTATATGATAAAGATCAAGTGGACCAACAGCCGTTTCAACCTGTACCTTATGATCGGGAACCATTGGTGATGAAAGAAGAAGTTGAAGCAGCATTGAAAGCCTTATCAAAGAACAAAGCACCAGGCATTGATAGCATTCCTATAGAATTATTGCAGCAATCTGATGCAGCTGTTACCATACTTACAAGGCTCTGCCAAGAAATATGGAAGACAACATCATGGCCAACTGACTGGAAAAGATCTGTGTTTATACCAATACTAAAGAAAGGTGATCCAACTGACTGTGGAAATTATCGCACAATTGCTCTGATCCCACATGCCAGCAAGATTCTACTGAAGATTATTCAAAAGAGACTACAACCATACCTAGAACAAGAATTACCTGAAGTGCAAGCAGGGTTCAGGAAAGGGCGAGGAAAGAGAGACATCATTGCGGATGAGATGGATCCTTGAAGACTAAAGAATACCAAAAGGATATCTATTTGTGCTTTATCGACTATAGCAAGGCTTTTGACCATGAGAAACTCTGGGCCACATTAAGAAGCATGGGTATACCAGAATACCTGATCGTTCTCTTGCGCAATCTGTACATTGATCAAGAAGCAACAGTTCGAACAGAAAGCACAGTTACTTACCTGTAACAGGTGATCTCTGGGAACAGCAGGAATAAGTCTTCACATATGGGTAACGTCGGTACCGACGGAGCCTGCGCGGGAACGCTCCCCAGCGTCCAGTAAGAAAGTTTTTGGGAGCATCCCACAGCGCCTGCGCGCTGCCTTCCCGCCTTTCCCAACTGCCTCTCTCCAGTTCGAGTTTTAAAGCTGAGACAAAGAGAGAGAGAGGAAAGGAAAGATAGATAGAGAGATACAACTCCTAGGGGAGGTGGGTGGGTTGTGAAGACTTATTCCTGCTGTTCCCAGAGATCACCTGTTACAGGTAAGTAACTGTGCTATCTCCAGGAACAAGCAGGAATGAGTCTTCACATATGGGGACTCCCCAGCTAGAGATGCCTGGGAGATCACCCAGATTGTGAGTCCCTGGGAAGGGCTCTACCTCTACCCATGAATCTCAGGCATCCAGGCAGGGATGGAGGGTAGGAGTTGATTTGGTATGGAACAGGTGTTTGAGAACAGCCTGACCAAACAAGGCATCCCGGCGGGAGTCCTTGTCCAAGCAGTAATGGGCCGTGAAGGTATGAACCGATGCCCAGGTGGCCGCTCGACAGATTTGGTCGATGGACACAGAGTTTAGATGAGCCATAGAGGTTGCCATGGCCCTCACATTATGAGCTGTGACATGGCCCTCCAGAGAAAGGTTCTTACTCTGGTAGGCGAAGGAAATACACTGAGCAATCCAATTGGACAGAGTTCTCTTAGAGACTGGAAGTCCTAAATGAGAAGGATCAAAAGCAACAAAAAGTTGAGAGGACTTTCTATGTTGCTGTGTCCTGTGTAAGTAGAAAGCAATTGCTCTTTTACAATCCAGGGTATGAAGATTCCTCTCTGCACTTGATGCATGAGGTCCTGGAAAAAAGACAGGTAAATACACCTCCTGGTTCAGATGAAAAGGTGAGAGCACTTTAGGCATAAAGTGTAGATTAGTTCTGAGGACTACCTTTTCATGATGGAACCTTGTATAAGGAGGATTAGCCACTAAAGCTTGCAACTCACTGATACGGCGAGCTGAGGTGACTGCAATGAGGCCTCTCATGAATCTTGCTATAAGAGGATGAGAGGAAATAGGTTGTCCATTGAGAGGCTTAAGGGATGCTGCAATAGCACTCAAATGGACTCTGATTGAATTTGTTTTAAGGCCTGCATGGGATAAATGCAGCAAATAGTCTAGTAAAGAATTCAAAGGTATTGCAAGAGGGTTGAGACCCTTCTCTGCACACCAAATAGAAAACCTTTTCCATTTAAAAGCATATGAACGTCTGGTGGAAGGCTTTCTGGAAGCATGAAGGATATCCTTCACTTGCTGAGAAAGTTGTACATCTTGAAGGTCTAGGCCTTCAGCAACCAGGCCCTGAGATGAAGAGACTGAGGATTTGGGTGCCACAGGGTTCCCTCCTCCTGGGAGAGGAGATCTGGAGCAGACCCCAGGTCTAGGGAGGGAGCTTGAGAGAGATGCAGACGTAGAGGGTATCACACTTGGCATGGCCAAAGTGGTGCTATGAGGATCATAGTCCCCTTGTCTCTCTGAAGCTTGAACAGAGTCTTGGGAATTAGGGGAATAGGTGGAAAGGCATAGAGGAAGTCTTGCCCCCAATGAAGGAGGAAGGCATCCCTGGCCTGAACTCGCTGACATGGAATCCTGGAACAGAACCGGGGAAGTTTGGCATTCCACGGACTTGCAAACAGGTCTATGTCCGGGGTACCCCAAATCCGAAAAATCCTGGCTATCTGGTCCCCATGGAGGGACCATTCGTGCGGAAGCAGAACTCGACTGAGTCTGTCTGCCCAAGAGTTTTGAATCCCTGGAAGATACACTGCCATGAGATGGATTTGATGCTCTCTGGTGAAGGCCCACAATCTCAGAGCTTCATTGCAAAGCGACAGAGAGCCAGTCCCTCCCTGCTTGTTCACGTAGAACATGGCTACCTGGTTGTCCGTGTGGATGAGGACTGTCTTGTAGCTGAGCAGGGTGTGGAAGACTCTGAGAGCCAGAAAGATTGCTCTGAGCTCTAAGAGGTTGAAATGAAGATATGTCTCCTGTGGAGACCAGATGCCCTGGGTTGAGAGATCTTGTAGATGATCCCCCCAACCCTTTGGAGAGGCATCTGTTGTAAGGGTGGCTTGGGGTAACACCTGTTGAAAGGGGGACCCCAGCAACAGATTCTGAGTGGACTTCCACCAGTGGAGGGACCAAAATAGGCGACTGGAGGTTGCTATTTTGTCTGACAGGCAACCTGATGCCTGGGTCCATTGGGTGGATAGGGTCCACTGAGCTGCTCTCATGTGAAGGCGAGCATAGGGAACCACATGCACCGTGGATGCCATGTGGCCTAAGAGTTGCAACATCTCTCGAGCAGTTAAATGGGATTTTAACTGAATCTGGGAGGCTAACTGCACCAAGCGTAGGCAACGGGCCTGGGGAAGATAGGCCCTTGCAGTTGTGGTATTTAGTAAGGCCCCTATGAACTCTAGAGACTGAGTAGGGGTGAGATGGGATTTTGGAATGTTGATTACCAGTCCCAGATACTGAAGAACACGCCTTGTGCAGGCCAGGGAAGTCTGGGCCTCTGACTGGGATGGAGCTCGGATGAGCCAGTCGTCCAGATATGGGAATACGAATATTCCTAGAGTGCGCAGGAATGCAGCTACTACTGCCATGCATTTTGTGAACACTCTTGGAGCAGAGGCCAGACCGAAAGGAAGCACTTTGTATTGGTAGTGCTTTCCTTGGTAAAGGAACCGAAGGAATCTTCTGTGTGTTGGATGGATGAGAACATGGGTGTACGCATCCTTAAGATCTAGAGAACAAAGCCAGTCCTGACTTTGGAGGTATGGAAGGAGAGTTCCGAGAGAAGTCATCTTGAATTTCTCCTTGCATAGAAACTTGTTCAAGTCTCTGAGATCTAATATGGGTCTGTAGCCCGCCGTTTTCTTTGGAATGAGAAAACAGGGGGAGTAGAACCCTGAGCCCTGTTGAAGAAGGGGTACTTCTTCTACTGCCCCTTGGGCAAGAAGGGTAGCAATCTCTTGACCTAGAAGGTTGAGGAGAGATGCTGGAGAATTGAACTGTTTCACCATGGTGTGAGGAGGAAGGTTTAAGAAATGAAGTTTGTACCCTTCTTTTATGATGGAGAGGGTCCACTGCTCTGCTGTGATTTGTTCCCATCTGGGAGCAAAGTGAGCTAACCTTCCTGGGATGGTGGGAGGCTCTGGATGTTCTAGAGCCAGAAAGGCTAAGTTCTCTAGTGGAAAGTCAAAGGCCCTGAGGAGGCTGAGGCTGTTGGGCCGTAGCAGTCCTCGCAGCCTGGGTTTTGGCCTGTTTTGGTTGTTGCTGTCTCTTTGTAGCAAAACGACCTTGAGAAGAGGCCTGACCATAAGAAGAAAATTTCCCTTTCTTTGGGAAAGATCCCTTTTTGAACAACCTCTTTTTAAAAGGCGCAGTAGTAGACTTTGAAAGTCTATCTAAAGCAGAGTTTTCAGCATCCATTTGGTTGGCCTTTGCTTGCCAATCTTTGCCAAACAGGTTTTTGCCTGTACAGGGAAGGTTACTTAGACCATCCTGTACCCAGGATTCCAAATCAGAGGCTTGCAACCAAGCAACTCTGCATGCACCTATGGCAATAGCCGAGGCTCTACTGGCCCCCTCAAAAGAGTCAAAGGCTGCACGGTTGGAAAACTTGGATACATCCTGTGCATGTTTAAACCAGGTGATGTATTCTTCTCTCTTATCTTCTGACATAAAAGGAGATAAGGTTTGCAGATGATCTGTAACTTCTTTTAGAAACATCCCCATATAGAGACTATAGGAGTTGATTCTGGCTACTAGCATACTGGGGTACCGGTGGAAACCGCCGGTACCCCAGAACATTGTAACAGGTGATCGGTCGAGGCCGAGTCATCGATGTCAACCTGTGACCCCATAGGTAGTGCTTTGGAAGCTGGAGCCTCCCACCGGGGTAATTTTGCCGGTGTGGTATCCTCAAGAGTAAGCCCGGGGGCATCTCGATACTTAGAGGGAGATGAACTCTTTGAGGACCGGCCATATTTAAGTTTGGTTACCTGAGATCCATGGGATGAAGAAGCAGCCCTGGAAGATGTCGATGCCACGGAAGCTGCATCGGAGGGAAACAGGGTACTGAGCTTGGCTACCCGATTCTGTAACCCTCTTTTAGACATCATGGAACAGGACTCACAATCCGCAATGGAGTGGTCAGGACCTAAACATTTTAGACACCAGTCAGTGCATTTTTCTTCTGGGGCCTTAGGCCTACAGATATATTTTTCCCTCATGCAGAACAAATCATCAGAGAAGCAGGATTGTATGAAGACAACAGAGGTGTGAAGATTGGTGGAAGACTCATCAACAACCTTCGCTATGCTGATGATACTACATTACTGTCTGAAAGTGAAGATGTTCTGAAACATTTGCTTCTCACAATCAAAGAACATAGTCTCAAAATGGGTCAGCACCTTAATGTAAAGAAGACAAAGATCATGACAACTGGCATAATCAACAGGTTCATCGCTGAAGGAGAAGAAATAGAAATTGTGAACAACTTTAACCTACTTGGATCAACTATCAATAAAGAAGCAACAAGCAGTCAAGAAATCAAACGACGCATTGCTCTTGGCAGAATGGCTATGAAAGACCTAGATAAGATTCTCAAGAGCAGAGATGTCTCTCTCCATACAAAGATTCGACTTGTTCAAGCCATGGTATTTTCAATAACATCATATGGATGTGAAAGCTGGACAGTGAAAAAGATAGACAGGAAGAAAATTGATGCCTTTGAATTATGGTGCTGGCGGCGAATACTGTGTATACCATGGACTGCCCGAAGAACAAACCAGTCGGTACTAGAGGAGGTCAAACCTAAGCTTTCTTTAGAAGCTCAGATGACAAAACTTCGACTTTCATACTTTGGACACATCATGCGAAGAGAGAGATCATTAAAGAAGGACATCATGCTTGGCAAGATAGAAGGTCAATGCAAAAGAGGAAGGCCAGCAATAAGATGGATCGATACAATAACAGCAGCTATGGGTACCAGTCTGTCAACAATGAGCCGCCTGACTGAAGACCGAGCACAATTTAGGATAGCTATCCAGAGGGTTGCCATGAGTCGACTCCGACTCGACGGCACTTAACAACAACAACAACCACCTGCTGGAGATAGGTAGCCAATGTAGAGAGAATAGAATGGGGGTAATGTGGTCAGTTAGCTTGGCTTTCAAAATTATTCATGCAGTAACATTTTGGGCCATTTGAAGAATTTTTAGATTCTTCTTTGTTATGCCTTGTAGTATGCCATTACAAAAGTCAAAGTGCGGGGTTATTAAGGCTTGTGTGATAGTTCTAAAATCATCATTTTCTAAAAGAGGCCTCAGTTGTTGAATGGAACGAAGCTTGTAACAAATTGTTTTAGTTATTTTCTTAATGTGAGTTGTGAAACTAAGGGTCTTGTCAAGGGTGACTCCTAGGTATTTAATCTCTTCTTTAACTGGAAGAGTAAAGTTCAGAAGTTTGATGTCAGTTGGTGGTGTAAAATTCGATTTTCTTGTTGTAAATAGAACTTCAGTTTTTTTGAAGTTAATGGTCAAATTGTTTGATCAAAGCCATTTTTCAGCTTCTATAAGGCAGGTTGTTAATTTATCGTAGTTGGGATCAAGTATGTTGATTGAGGAGAACAACATAATGTCGTCCGCATATATGTGGTAGTTTATCTTATATTTTTGGAATATGGTGCATATTAGCTGTAGATAAAGGTTAAATAGTAGGGCAGATAGTGTGGAGCCTTGGGGTATTCCTTGATCTTGAGGAAATGGGGGTGATGAAGTTTGGTTAAATTGTACATATTGTGATTGATCAGATATGTATGATTTAAACCAATCTAGGGTAGTTTTCTGTAAACCTATCTGGTTGAGTCTTGAAATGAGTATATTATGGTTTATGCTGTCGAATGCAGCGGATATATCAAGGAATGCCAGGATGAATGCTTGTTTTATGTTGTCTATGCCCTTAATGAGAGTATCGAGAAGGGCAAGAATTAGGGTTTCAAGACCGTGGAAAGGGCGGAACCTGTATTGGTGATCATCAAGGGGAGCGGATGTCTCTATATAATCTTGGAGTTGAAGTTGAACAGCTTTTTCAATGATTTTGGTCAGGAAAGGAATACCGGCAATCGGGCGATATGATGATGGGTCATTTTTATTTAGAGCTTTGTTTTTTAAAATCAGGCGGATTGCAGAGAATTTGAGTTCTTTAGGCAGCACACCTTGCTGAAGGGATTGGTTTACTATGTCTAAGATAAAGGGGGCAAGTTCTTGTTTTGTTGTCTTAATCCAAGAAACTGGGCAGGGATCAAGCAAGGATGTGGTTGTGTTGATTGTAGATATTATATTGAGTAATTGCTTTTGATAACTTTTTCTGAGCAATGGAGGGTAATTGCTTTTGATAACTTCTTCTGAGCAATGGAGGGTCAAGTGACTTGCCCAAGGCCACAAGGAGTGCTAATGGGAATGGAATGCTGGTCTCTTGGTTCCCAAGCCAGTGCTCTAACCATTAGGCTACTCTTCCTCTCCTTCTGCCAGTCCACGTCAGTTCTATCAGAGACCTCCAAACATTTAGGAAAGAACTAAAGACACTACTGTTTACCAAACACTATAACAACAATGCCTAAAATGCATCCCGTTCACCAATATCTTCTTATAACACTAGTCAACAAATTTTTACAAAAGTCATGTTACTGAAATAAAAATAGTCATTTCTTATCAATTTTTATATGCTGAACACGAATATGACAGTGAAATTGCAAAGCTGGCTCTAGTTTTTTTGTAATCTACAAGAATTAATGTTTACATCACAAAATGCATGTCAATAGTAAATATAATAGGCCTTCGGTTAATACCTGTAAAAAAACAAGTCATAGACTACTTAGATTTTTTCGCCTGTCTCTTGTACAGCTGTTCGGGAGCTTCTCTGGGGAGTGTCCAGCCGTAGTCAGCCAGCATTGTAGTGGACCATTTTCCCTGGTATCTTTGCTCCATCGTTGCGATATCCTGGTGAAAACGTTCGCCCTGTTCATCACTAACCATACCACAGTTGTCAGGAAAGAAATCGAGATGGGAATCAAGGAAATGGATCTTTAGAGACATATTGCAGCCAAGTTTCTGATACTGCATCAGCATGTCTTCTACTAGTTCCTTGTAGTTTTCTGCCCTAACATTCCCGAGAAAGTTTGTTGACCCTAGGCGAAAAGCATTCCATGCTTGTTTCGCATCCCCCTGAAGCAAGTTGTTGAACCGGTCATCTTTGAAGAGCTCTCGAATCTGAGGACCCACAAAAACTTCCTCTTTAATCTTTGCTTCGCTGAGTCGAGGGGATTTTTCATACAGGTATCGGAAAGCTGGCGAAGTGCGGTCCATGGCTTTCACAAAGTTTTTCATCAAACCTAGTTTGATGTGAAGGGGTGGTAGCAGGATTTTGTGAGCCTCAACCAGAGCTGGGTACTGGATATTCTTCTCTCCAACTGTTACATTTTGTCTGCGATTCCATTCCTTCCGCAAGTAGTGCCAATCCCTTGCTCGGCTATCCCACTCACATAAGAAACACATGTATTTTATATATCCCTGCTGCAGTCCCATTAAAAGGGCAGCTACCTTCAAGTCATCAAGTCACCACAGAGGTGCCAGCTGTACTTGTTATAGTTAATGGAAGTCAGTAGATGCTTTAAGTTATCGTATGTCTCTTTCATGTGGACAGCATGCGCTACTGGAATAGATGGAAGACGGTTTTCATTGATCAAGCACAGCCTTCAGACTCAGTTTCGAAGAGTCTATAAATAGTCTCCAGCCTTGTGCGTCATGAGTGATTTTTAAGGCATTCATGAGGCTTTCAATATCATAGAAACATAGAAATATGATGACAGAAAAAGACCACATGGCCTATCTAGTCTGTCCTTCCATATCAACAACTGCAACAGTCCCCTTTTTACCTTTAGAGATCCTCTGTGTTTGTCCCATGCTTTTTTGAATTCAGTTACTGTCCTCATCTCTACCACCTCCACTGGGAGACTATTCCACCGATCCACTACTCTTTCCGTAAAGAAATATTTCCGCATATTACTCCTGAATCTATCTCCTTTCACCCTCATCCCATGTCCCCTCGTAGAAGAACTTGCTTTCAATTTCAATATCGGAACAGAATACCAGATTACTTTCCTTTCCGACTGCGTATAGTACACTGCTGACATCAGATGGCTTCAGCAGCCGTCTGGTAGTAGTATTGCATTGCATCAGAAAATGATGCAATCAACTCTGGATGATGTGTGCATGCAGGTATTATGCAATGTGATACAATATTACATCATTCAAGGCTTATTTGGGATGTTGTTGATGTCCTACTGGATAAATTTACACGGTGAAACATAAAAAATGAACTACATGCAATATCTTCAAAACGAGAGCCAATAACATTTTTTAAATGTTATATTTGTGTTCAGCTCACCAAGATACTACAGATTAGGGCCTTTTAAAGTCAGTAACGATTTAAGTGTTGACCAGTGTAATCTAACCAAAAAACTGTGTTTAGGTAGACCTGATGTGTTTTTATTACTCCTGAAATAGTTGAGCAATTAATATTGTGGATACCCCTTCCTGGAACTTATTGGATATGTGGGTACAAAGCTTTCTCTGTCTTTCCCTGGCAGGGTCAAGGTTTATATTTTATGGGGCAGGCTATTCCAGGTATTACTATCACCTCTTTATTTCCAGAGGGAAGGGTAAGAAACAAACGTTATGCTGCTACCCTGAACAGAATGTCAAGTGCTCATGATGCAGATTCAATAGGCAAAGCTATTAGTCCTAGTTTAAGGGTATTTATGAAACATGGTGAAATCAGAGTTCTGGCTTCCATTCTTTCTGCTTTCATGAATGAGTCTGCCAGAGCCCTGACAAATATCCATGATGAGATGAGCCAGCTCTGTAGCCTAGCTCTTTAAAACAGATGGGCCCAGGTCTATCTGTTAGCATCCCTTATAGGTACTGAGTTTTGCACCTTTGTTACAGACTAAACCCTTAACTTGACTGATCACATTAAGTCTATAAAGTCTCTCCAACTCTTCCTGACTGAAATCATATATGAGGGAGGAATGACCTAGTGGTTGGGGCAAGTTGCCTCAGACCAGAGATTCAAATCCCACTGGAGGACAGCAACCTTGGGCCAGAAGGACTGGGGTTTCTAGTCCCACAGGTGTTCCTTGTGGCCTTGGGCAAGCTACTTAACTCTCCACTGCCTCAGGTACAGAACGTAGATTGTGAGCCCTTCAGGGTGAAGAGAAATATATACCGTACCTGAATGTACACTGCTTTGACCCACTGAAAGCATAGTTACTCACCTATAACAGGTGTTCTCCAGGGATAGCAGGAAACAGTCCTCACATATGGGTGACGCCAGCACTGATGGAGCCCTCGTGGAAGCATCCCCCCAGCTTTCAAAGAAAGCCTTTGGGAGATGCCACCACACGTGCGTGGTCCCCTTCCCGCCCAAGGGTGCCATCTTGCTCAGTCAGATGACACAGCTAAAAGATAGCCAAAATAAAGATGGTAAAGGAGCAACTCCAAGGGGAGGAGGGAGAGTTGTGAGGATTGATTCCTGCTGTCCCCGGAGAACACCTGTTATGGATGAGTAACCACGCTTTCTCCGGGAACAAGCAGGAAGTCAGTCCTCACATATGGGACTTCCCAGCTATAGGATACTGAAAGCCCATAGCAAAATAGGGGTTCCCTCACGGGGAGCCACAAGCAGCAGCAATTTAGTCCGTGAACACAGACCACAGACACCCCTGTGTCTGATGAACCAGCACTCCGGTAGCCTGAACACAAAAGGGTCGGAGGGTAGGAGTTGCCTAAACCCCGAAAATGCTATGGACTACAGCCTGGCTGAAGGCACTGTCCCATCGGGACTCTCTTTCCAGGCAGTAATGAGCTGCGAAGGTATGGACATAATCAGGTGGCAACCTGGCAGATGTCCACCATTGGGACGGAGCGCAAGCTTGTCACCGAGGCTGCCATGGCCCTGACACGGTGCGCCATGATGCAGCCTTCCAGCGGCAGCCTCGCCTGCTGATAAGCGAGGGCAATACAGTCCGCCACCCAGGTGGACAACGTACACTTGGTCACCGCCTCCTCCAGCCTACTGGGGTCATAGGAGATGAAAAGCTGAGAAGCTTTGTGGTGGCCTTGAGTGCGTTGGATATAGAAGGACAAGGCCCTCTTACAGTCCAAGGTATGAAGGACCATCTCCACCCGACTTGAGTGAGGTCTTCGAAAGAAAAGTAAGGAGCACCACTTCCTGGTTGAGATGGAAGGGCGACACTACCTTCGGCAGAAATTTGGGGTGCGTGCACCACTCTGTTCTTGTAGAACCTGGTATAAGGCGCCTCCGCCGCAAGGGCCTGAAGCTCACTAACTCTGCAAGCGGAGGTAAGCGTGACCAGGAAAGCCACCTTCCAAGAAAGGAACAGAAGGTGGCAGGTAGCCAGAGGCTCGAAGGGTGGGTGAGTGAGCTGCCCGAACACTACGGTGAGATCCCATTCGGTTGCCAGAGGGCAAACCGGGGGCTTTCACCAATGGTTGGACCAAGAGGGGCTTACCATCCACCGGATGGTGGTGTGCCGCTAGGGCACTCAAATGCACTCAGAGTTAGACTTGAGCCCGGACTGAGAGAGGTGGACAAGGTACTATAACACCAAAGCCACCGGCCAGGAGAAAGGATCAGCCCTGTGTTCGGCACATCAAACAGAGAACCTGCGCCATTTGAGGGCGTAAGCCTTCCTAGTAGATGTCTTGTGAGAGGCCAGCAGAATGTCCTCCACCTCAACCAGAAGGTTGAAAGGGGCCAGAGTCACCCTCTCAGCAGCCATGCTGTCAGCGACAGAGACCCCAGGTTGGGGTGCAGGAGAGAGCCCCCCCACCTGAGATAGGAGACCTGGGGCAATCCCCAAGGGGATGAGGGCCTCCACCATCAACTGTAGAAGCAGCAGGAACCACGATTGCCTGGGCCACCGAAGAGCTATCAGGATGAGCGAGGCCCTGTTGCGGAGGGTCTTGAACAAGGTTTTGGTGATCAGCGGCGTTGGAGGGAAGGCGTACATGAGGCCTTCCAACCATGAGACTAGGAACATGTCTGCTGCCACAATGGAGGGGTGGGCCTGCCAGGAGCAGAAGCGGGGCAACTGAAAGTTGTCTGGACTGCTGAACAGGTCCATCACGGTTTCTCCCCAGAGCCGGAAAAGCCAACTGGCTATCCTGGGGTCCAGCTGCCACTTGTGCGGCTGGAGAACTCTGATAAGTCTGTCGGCCAGCAGGCTGTCCTGGCTTGGCAGGTACACTGCCCGCAGGAGGATACCCTGACAAAGGGTACGAGACCCTGTGCCCCGTTTGTTCATGTAGAACATCACCACCTGGTTGTCCCTCTGGACCAGAACTGACTGGTGATGCAGCTACATAAGAACATAAGATATGCCATACTGGGTCAGACCAAGGTCCATCAAGCCCAGTATCCTGTTTCCAACAGTGGCCAATCTAGGTCATACGTACCTAGCAGTTTCCCCAAAAGACACAGGTTCCGTAATGCTTGTACTGGGTCAAGCATTGATATCCTGGGTCCCTGGTGACAGAAAACCCTCAGGACTAGTTGTATGGCTCAGAGCTCCAGGAGGTTGATCTGCTGGGTGCTCTCATCTGTCGACTACTTGCCCTGGTGCGGAGATCTCCGCAGTGGGCTCCCCAGCCAAGCAGGGAGGCATCCATGGTGAGGACCCTCAGGTGGTTTGGGGCCTGAAAAGGCATGTCCGCCTAAGATGCTGGGGCGACTGCCACCAGACCAGGGAATCCGCCAACTGGCGTGTCATTGAAACTCTGTCTTGGAGGCGGCCAGTGGACTGAGACCATTGGTCCCAGAGAAACCACTGCACCGCCCTCATCTGGAGGCGAGCATCTGGGGTGACGTGGACCATGGAGGCAATGTGCCAGAGGAGGCATAGGAAAAGCTGGGCAGGCACCGAGGGACGGTACTGTACGTCAAGGAGCTAGAGACCTGAGACGATTGGCTTGATCCCTGGGCAAGAAAGCCTTCAACTGGACAGTGTTGATCTTTGCCCCAATGAACTCAAGGCACTGTGTCAGGTGGAGGTGAGACGTGGGGTAGTTTATGACAAAGCCCAAGTATTGCAGTACCTGGATGGTGCGTGCAGTGGCCTGTTGCACTTCTGAGGCTGTGCCCCCCTTTATAAGCCAGTCGTCCAGGTAGGGAAAGATGAAGACACTCCTGGAGCTGGAAGAAGGTGGCCATGACTGCCAGGCATTTTGTGAAGACTCTTGGGGCAGAGGCTAGGCCGAAGGGGAGCACCCTGTATTCAAAGTGCCTTCCCCCCACTATGAACTGCATGTACTGCCTGTGGTTGGGGTGGATGAGGATGTGGGTATAAGCATCCTTGAAGTCTAAGGAGCATAGCCAATCTCCCTGCTGGAGGTATGGCAGCAATGTTCCAAGGAAGAGTATCTTGAACCTCTCCCTCACCAGGAATTTGTTGAGGTTGCGCAGGTTGAGGATGAGCCTTAGGCCTCCTGTCCTCTTTGGCATGAGGAAGTATCTGGAGTAGAACCCCTTGCCCTTGAGGTGGTGGGGCACCGGTTCCACCGCTTTGTCCTCGAGAAGACCTGCCAACTCCTTCAGAAGAAGGTCCCGGTGGAGGGGAGAACTGAGGGGCTCTCCCAGGAAATAAGGGGGACGTGTCTGAGTCAGGTGGAGAAGGTAACCCTCCCTGACAACCCTTAGTGCCCAGGAATTGGTGGTGATGGTCACCCACCTCTGGGCATAGAGCGGCAGACATCCCCCTGTGGGCTGCTGATCTCCATGGGGTAGAGAAGCTATGCTCATGGAGTCAAAAACTCCCCCCTGGCTGGGCCGGAGCTAGTGCCTGGGGTTTTGGAGCCTTCTGCTTTTGTGGGCCATGTCCATGTCCCTTGGCTTGCTGACCCTGTTGGGGAGTTGGGGAGGCCTAATAAGGTGGGTAGTTTCTGTAAGCAGCTCCCTTCCTTGGGTAGAAGGGCTTTTTACTAAAGCCCTTCCATTGGGGAGGGGCAGTGGTCTTTTTAGGAGCCTGGTTCTCATCATTTATTTATTTATTTTATTTATAGCTCTTTTATACTGCACTCTTTCTCATCAGCGTGGTTTACATTAAAACAGGAATACTCATTGCAAGCAACAGGCTGTGGTGAGTTTACATATAACAGGAGAGTTCAACTGGGATTATAACTTTGGGAAACTTTGTACATATTTGTAAAAAACCTATATACAAAGAATAGAATTTCTTATTAACATCTTGAGTAAATAGGGTATTTACAATTTTACTGTGAGTGTTAGGGAGTTGGTGATGCGCTTTGGAAATGGAGAATGAAGAGGTGGTGCTTTATGGCTTTTCTGAATTGCTTGAGGTCAGTAATTGTTCTAATGTTGGGAGGTAGGTTGTTCCAACATCTGGGTGCGTAGTACGCGAAAGCCCTGTCTGTTGTTGAACGTTTGCATTTTGTGGCCTCAGATGGTGTAACTAGGGTATTTGCCGCTGCTGACCTCCTGGATCTGATGTTGGGAGAGTGATGGAGGAGTTTTGAGATTGATGAGGGGGCTATAGTATTTATCGCTTTAAAGGTCATGAGAAGGGCTTTATATGTTATTCTGCAGTTTATGGGGAGCCAGTGAAGCTCCTTTAGGATGGGTGTTATATGATCTTTCTTTGAAGCACTGTATAGGACACGGGCTGCGGCGTTCATAGCCAGTTGTAATGTATTTAGGGTGTTTTTTGGGAGACCACGGAGTATTATGTTCGCATAGTCGAAGTGGGGCGTGACTATGGTTTGGAATATAGTTCTGAAGCTGTCTGGGTCATGAACTTGGTCTCCAGCTCGGCAGCCTTGTCGGTCATGGGTTTGCAAAGAGACTCTCTCCTTGGCACGGGACATCGACCAATTTGTCCTGAACCCATGATCGAGGTTGGATGACTGTAGCCAAGCTTGGTGGTGTGCATCAATGCCGACCACCGTTACTTGAGCTGCTGACTCGAACTTGGAGCATTCACGGACTGCCTTGGCCAGGTTCTTGAACCGCTGAAAAGGTTCCTCGGAGAGACCAGCCGAGAAATCGGCAAGTTCCTTCGCCAGGTCCCTCAGGTACATGACTATGTACAGCTGGTAGGCCTGGATGCGGCCGATGAGCATTGAGCCCTGGTAGCACTTTCTGCCAAGGGCATCCAGGGTGCGGACCTCCCTGTTGGGGGGCACCGAGGAGTGCATCTTTTGGCTTTTCAGCCGACACATGGCCGACTTCACCACCATGGAGTTATGCAGCAGCTGTGAGTTTTGGAAGTCCAGGCTCCGGCGAACTTGATACATCGAGTTGAGCCGCTTGCTAACCACCGGCACTGAAGCCAGTGTCTCCCACATTCGAAGCATCAGCCATTCCGGGTTGGGAGGGATAGACTCCGTGAGCAATTCCTGCGGAGGGGCCTTGTAGTGGAGGATTTCCAATTCATCTGCCCGAGGGTCTTCCTCCGACTCGGTCAGGAATGCCAGGACCTTAGGCATGTCCTTGACAAAATCAAGGAAATCCATTATCCTCGAGCGGGGACCGCCGTCGGCGTCGAGGCTACGAGACGGGAGAGTCAGATGGGGCATCGTGGTGGCAAAGGGAATCGGGGCACACCTCGTCCTCTGTCTCGAGGCCCCCGAAGCCCTGCGGCTGGTGCCCGGTAAACTTGCCGGGGATGACCACGGTTCCGTCGAACGGGATTGGATCATGACCTTGGCCAAGGATCAACTCGAGGCCTAAGGACCTCGAGAATCGGCTCAGCCTCCAGGGACGTCTTGGACGTTGAGGGCCCAGTGGTCATGGCAGATGAACCAGTCATGCTGGACAACAGCGCCTGCTGCTGGTCCATGAAGGCAGACAAACTGCGTTCCAGGGCCGCCATTCTGGACTCCAGACCAGAAGGCTCTGCAGCCTTCGGCACGGGCAACAAGTGACTAGGGCCCGATGCTGGTTCCCCCAAAGGGGAATTCTCGAGGATAGTGTCTGGGGACAGAGGCTGGTCCACGGCTGGATCCTTCCTGGAGAATATCGCAGGCCGCTCCTTCTCTGACACCTCGGACGAACATCTCGGACTGCGGGACCAGACTCGGGGAGTAGCCAGCCGATCGGAACCATCCAAGGACGCCGCCTTCGAGGGATTCTTCTTCTTCCTGGGTTCCCTTGAGGGAGACATCCTTTCTGAGGACCCATGACGAGGTTTGGATTCAAGAGGCTCTGCCTGAGATGTCGGGGGCCTCAGATGAGGCCCTGGCCTTCGGAGGCACCGGGGACTCGGGGAAAAACATTGTGCTGCTGCTGACGGCTCTTGAGGGCCTTACTGGACATCCTCTTGCAGAGACTGCAGGCTCCTGGATCATTGTTTGGCATGAGGCAGTGGAGACAGCAGTTGTGTGTCAAAGACAATTTTAGAGCACCAATCACACTTCTTAAAGCCACTGGTAGCCATGGGGGAATAAAATACCCCTGCAAAGGCAAAGACTCTCCGGGCTGCCAGTGGAAGAAAAAAGGCACGAAGACATCAGGAAAAGAAAAGAACAAAAACTACAAAAATAGACCGAACTTGACACCGAGGCAACGAGGTCAGTAGGCGGGTAGAATATTGGTGCGATACCAGATGAAAGTATGAAACATGGAGAGAAAAATCAACTTTTTCCGGGGACAAGCCAGACAAATGTCTGAAGGGCTCCGCGGAAAAAAGGAGAATGAGCAAGATGGCACCCTTGGGTGGGAAGGGGACCATGCATGCATGGTGGCATCTCCCAAAGACTTTCTTTGAAAGCTGGGGGGATGCTTCTGCGAGAGCTCCGTCGGTACCGACGTCACTCATATGTGAGGACTGACTTCCTCCTTGATCCCGGAGAAAAGTGGTATATAAGCATTGCTAAATTAAAATAAATAAAACAAGTTTAGGTAATATCTCAGATTGGTTTGGCATTTGGGGATGGTTACAGAAACTTGTAATACCTGTTTTTCTCATTATTTTACTACTTGTTTGTGCTGCTGTTTTCAATGCATACCCAATCTTATTGCTCTTCTGAAGACCTGCATTCTTAAATCTTCCCCCCAAATTGTCCTCACTGATCTTCAGATTGCAGAGCTTGAGACATGTCTACAAAAGGAACAGGTGCTGCAACAAGAATGGCTGCTGCGAGAACCTGTACACCTGCACTCCTGTCCCTGAGGACCCCAAACGCCTGGTAATAGGCACAGAAGAATCGCTTCCGGCGATCATCACTTCTGCTCTGTGAAGACCCTGACTTTAGAGAAGACCAGTCTATAAGATAGGTGGTCATCGAAGGGGGAATGAGAAGGGAATTACAGGCCTTCAGAAAGACCCTCCAAATTTCCTTGTATTTTTCTTTTCTCTCTTTTTTTCCTTCTTTCTCCCTGTTTATTTTACTAATATATACTAGAACACAGAGTTGTCATTTAGAATAATCAGCAAAATGTAGTTCATTAAAAGTAGCAGTAAGCTTAATAAGTTTTAATAGTTTGCTTCTAGAAGTTTCAGTAAGGATATATTAGTATTGTAAGAAAATTCTGCTCCTGGCATTAAGAAATAATTATGTTGTGTTATGAGAACATTCTTGGTGCAGCTGCAAGCTTGCTATTTTGTTTTCCATTATAGAATACTGTATTGTTTAACTAAAACAGATATTGATACATAGCTACATTCTGCAGTATATAGAAAGAGAAACTAAGTCTAAATCAAACTTTCTTCTCAGCTGAGATCTTAATGTGTAAGATGCACCACCCTTACTCCTCCTTCCTCTAAGATAACCACAGGCTAGGGAAATAGGTGTCCTTGTGCTCTCAACAAAGCCAATTATGTTCAACCTGCCAGTGAATGTGTGATGGTTCACCAACACATAGCCAGACTTCATATCTCTGCAAAGGGTCCCAAATGTTCCTGAGAAGAAATTGCCCAAGTTCCTTTGAAGAACAATCCCCCCTTGTTTCATTTCCCTCACAAACTCCCCTGCCTGCATCTCCCTGCTAGTCTTCAGAGAGACTGCCTGTCAGCAATAAAGTAATTGCTAACCATGGGAAAGCTTTGGGATGCTTCCCACCCCCTTAATTCCCATACATGCCCCTAGTTCAAAAAAGGTATAAGAAGGGCTTGTTTTACTGGGAGGAGTGGTCACTCCTAGCTAGTATGTGTGACCTCTGTTGCAGCAGACGAAATAAAGCTTTGGCATTATAGATAAAATAAAACCTTATGCTTTTGCATTACAGATGTTGGTTTTGTTTTCCTTTTTCCTCTGCTGCAGAAACAGACCTGAGTAAGGCTAGCCAGCCCCTCCCACAACACTCTGATTGCCCTCCTTGCTATTACTGCTGCCGTGCTCCTGCCACATCTCCATGGCACTAGTGACAGCAATGACAATAAAACAGGAAAGAAAAGTGACACTAAGTTTGTGTGACCCTGTCTGCTGTGCTTTGAAAATACAGATGGTCCTACCCCCTTGCTGCAGACTTCTTATTTGTGCATGGGTGGGACTGGCTGGACTTTCAGAGCACAGCATACTGGGGTTCATAGGCTCCACGCTGGACTTCTCTGCTGCTTTAATGCCATTGTTGCCAGTGCAGGTCCCAGCAGTAAAGGATGGAAGCTGGCGTTTAGAGTGAAGGTGGTAAGAATGAGAGTTTGCTTAGGACATCTAATATTCTTGCACTAGCCCGGGCTTTGATATGAAAATATCTGTGTATTGCACTAGGCTTAGTTATGAGTAGTGTATAAGCAGTATATCATCCTGGACTTGTCTATGAAAAATCAGTATAGGTGCTGTCCTGTTCTGGGATTGATAGGAGGCTATATAGGTGGCATACTACCTTGGCCTGTCATGAAAGGCTATAATTGCACAGCCTTGGGCTTGGCTACAAATAATATGTATGTATGCTCTTGGCTACAAATAATATGTATGTATGCTCTTGGGTTTGATATGGGGGCTGTACACCTTTACCTGTAACTGAGTCGGGGATTAAGTGGTCTTTGTACATCGGCTTCTTCATCCTCCTCTTGGCTTCAATCCCATGTGGATCTGAAAATGAAAGGAATCACCAAGTATTTCACAGCATCATATTACAAATACCTCAAATCCATTACGTCTCCTCCCTCCAAGGCATGGGAAGCACCCACTGCATGCACTGACCTACAAACACAGGGGAAACATGAAAACATGTCCATGGACCTCCAAGATATGTGCTGTTTTCTTAAGTTATATATGACCTGGCTCTTTTTTTAACCACTCTTAGGTTATGCGAACCAGATGTTGTTTAATATTTTGGGTCCAATACTTTCATTGGATTATTTTCCTCTTGCAGCCTTCTCACCATTCCAGATTTCTAATTTGTCCTTATTCACAGTATTTTATTTCCCATTCAACCCTCAAAGGACGTCTAGTAAACTCTCCCCCAATCCCTGTTATTCAGAAGCCATTTATCCAGGGTTCCCCCCCCAGTTGCAAACTACAGAGAAATACTATTTATAAAGTGCTATAACAAATTAATGCAATGCAATGCGTGCTGTCAAGTTAAAGCTGACTCAATAAACTAAACTAAATTAAATACCGATTTATCTAGAAAAACTTGCTGTCTGAAAACTGTATAAAGTCCTATTTGGCAGATAGCATGTGTTGGGCTCAACAATGGACTTTGCAACTATGGGGACAGATTTGAAAATTGCACCTTAATAAAATACTTTGGTCTGGTTCATTTTAGAGGACCTTACATCCATTACTCTCAGTCTGACCCTATACTAGCTCTTCTCTAGTTGTGGACCCAGATCCACCTACCCTTTCCCCTTAATCTATCACTGGGCCTAATATAGCACTTCTTCAGGCTTTGTCAGATAGATTTTCCAAAGTTTAGTTGGGACCTACTGTGATGGGGTGTATGTTCCATCACCACTGGAGTCCCAGGAGACCCTGGCCAGTGTCTGCTGTAGGGATGTGGGCCCATTCATGAGCATCCTCTTGGAACAGCAGACAAGGAAACCCAGGGCCCAGGAAAGGGTCCGAACTCCTGTTTCCTCCCCAGTCAAAAGGCCCAGGAACTGGCTCTCTTACCACACCTGGGATGAGAGGGATGAGGGAAGGGAAGGGAAGTGAAGGACTTGCCCAGACCCCCATGGAGGTAGACCCCTTCAAGGAGGACATAGGTGATTACCAGCAGGAGGAGGAAATGGAGCTGGGGAATGAGGAACAGTCAAACTCTGAAAAGACACCCATGGATACTCAACCGGTGGATAACCTGGCAGACTTGGGTGGTTCTAGCAACAGGTAGCTATGTGGGAGGGGGCAGGGCATCCAGGCAATTCAACACCTGGGATGCACCATGGTTGACCAGGGGCTTAAGCGGGTGGGTATACCGTGAGGATTTGGTATATATATCTGTTTGAATTGAAGGATACTTGCACACTAACCCCTTGATTTGCATATTGACTACATTTTGTTGCCAAGAAGGACCCTTGTGAGGACTACTTTGGGCCCGGGGTGGGGACAGTTGCCTAGAAGGGGGAGGGGGCGGCAGACCACAGCTGCATGAAGGGACTCTACCAAATGTTTAAAAGTAGCACTGGCTCAGGCGCAGGAACACCTCGGCAGCAGCCCCCAAGCCCCGAACGGCATCAGGGAGAGGAGCAGGAAGGGAAGCCCCTCCCTGCCCCCCACCACCAAGACCAATCCGGCCAAAGACTGGAGATTTTTTAAAAGTTTAAAAGGAGCGCTGGCTCAGGTATGTCCACAACTGGCTGGCCCGCGCCAAAGGGCCTCCCTTTGGCGTTGCCCTTAGGCGGGGACCAAGGAGGGGCACATCACAAAACCAGTTATTAAACACAACCACTGCCACCAAAGTCGGCAATGCTGAACAATAAGAGCAAACACAAGCAGCGATTGAAGATAGATAAGAGGAGAGCCCAAGAAGAGAAAAATGTCTGTCTAATCCATGGACCTACTCCACGCTGCATAGCAACAACATTGAGGTGAGTGCATTGATCCATATAGCAGATAGCAAGAAACAGTGAAAACATGGGCCCCAAACACAGTACTACTCTCCTGCTAATCATCTGTTTTATAATGCTTCTGTTATATCAGACAGGAGCCTTCACAAGTCACTGCAATACTCCTTTCATACCATTCCCAGCAATCACACAATGATATACTCCATGGCCACACTTGACTAAATATGCATACCAGAGACATGGCTCTCAGAAACTAACCAAGTATTACTGAACCAACTCACACCACACAATTACACTGCCTTTAACTGCCCGCGTACACCAACAGAGAAGCACTACGTCCACGTGCTAAACGACGACCCAGTCAAACAAACGTGGATAGCAAGGAAGGATCGGTTTTATTGAATTAACTTAAGCCATTGGCCCGACACAGGCCGTGTTTCGTTATGCCTTCATTAGGGGCTAAGGTGACTCAACTCAATATAGTCTTGCACATACACAATACCTTGTTCGAGGACCTAATCATTAGCTCTTTGGTATAAAGTTGATAAAGCTGCACTTTCTAAAAACAAATGGGCCAAAGGCTTAAGTTAATTCAATAAAACCGATCCTTCCTTGCTATCCACGTTTGTTTAACTGCCCGCGAACAGACAAGAGAGGAGAAGGAGTGATGATACTTGCTAAGACTCACTTCATATTCAAAATGATCTCAATGTCCAGCACAGAGGAATGTAACACAATGATATTTGCTAACAAATACATCATACTTTGCCTCACCTATACAGCTCTCCACTCCAAAGCTGAAGAGCTCTCATCAATCTTGGAAGTGGTATGCTCTTTCACCTCACCTCATAAACCCCTACTGACCCTAGGAGACAACCCAAAAGGAGGCTAGGTCATTCCTCAGAGCAATGGAGGCCATGAACCACATGCAAATAATACACAAGCCCACACATAGGCAAATCCCCACACCAGATCTCATTTTTATACCATTAACAATGATGAAACACCAACATACAACTCCCCCAGCGATAACAACTCCTCCCTGGTCTGATCACTATATAAGAATATTCCACATAACAGTCCCCACTCCAGACATTCACACCCAGGAGCAACATTATGGGAGGAGATTCAAGACCAATAATAAAGAGCAATTCTTGAAGGAAGTTTTACCCAAACTACGCTTTGATTTCACGATAAAGCACAGTCACTTACCTGTAACAGGTGATCTCTGGGAACAGCAGGAATAAGTCTTCACATATGGGTAAGTCGGTACCGACGGAGTCTGCGCGGGAATGCTTCCCAGCGTCCAATCAAAGAGCTTTTGGAAGCATCCCACCACGCCTGCGTGCTGCCTTCCCGCCTTTCCCAACTGCCTCTCCTCAGTTAAGTTTTAAAGCTGAGACAAAGAGAGAGAGAGGAAAGGAAAGATAGATAGAGATACAACTCCTGGGGAGGTGGGTGGGTTGTGAAGACTTATTCCTGCTGTTCCCAGAGATCACCTGTTACAGGTAAGTAACTGTGCTATCTCCAGGAACAAGCAGGAATGAGTCTTCACATATGGGGACTCCCAAGCTGAGATGCCTGGAGTCCCAGCATGTCATAGGTTGGAACATGCTATCCCCCACAACACCAGGCATCCTGAGGATGGAGGGTAGGAGTTGAAGAGAGAAAGGTGCTGTGGAACAGTTAACCTAGCATAGGATTGCAGACAAGGAGTCCATGTGTGGGTGATAATTGTCATCAATGATATTGCAAAGAAAAAATATTGCAATATGGACCTCCCCTAACAGGACTTCAGAGAAGTATGGAGGTTCATGGGATCTACTGGGGAACCCAGTAGAGGAACCTCGAGAAGGACCTCACTGCAAGTGGAGGTAGTAAACCTGTAGGAAAAGTAATGGAGGTCAGAATCCTGAAAGGTAACAGGTAACCCCAGTAGGAAAAACTGGGGTAGTACAAAAACGGTGGGCCTTCAGCGGAAGGCTTTATGATGAAAGCCAAACTCTTTTGGCAGGAGAGTGGCTCACTTAGGAACAAAAAGAGAAAGGCTAACCGATTTGGACAAACAGGCCCAGTCCTTGTGGGGAGAAAGGGTATGGGAACCCCTTGTATCCCAAAAGAAAGGACAAACGCCGGAGGCGCTAGAGTCTGTGATTAGTTGAAGATCCGCAATGTCTCTCCTGACTAAAGTCAGCTGGGAGAGATATTGGAACATGGAGAGCTTCAGAGGTACCTAACCTTAAGGTTATGGTAGGTGTTAACTACCACCAAAGTGGTTGTGAGTGTAGGACCCCAAAACATGCTGGATAGCATAAGTATGGGTAAAGCCCATCTGTCAGAATCATATAGCTATATGAGCCTCGACAGTCAGGTAGATAAAGCAGAATACATATCTACCGATAGTAAAATATCTCGACAGATACATATATATATATATATATATATACTTATATATATTATATATATAGATATATAACATATAGATATATGAGAATATATCTATAGTGAGATATGAAGGGCATAAAATACACACAAATGATGGACCTAGACATCTGTAAGATGTCTGCTATAGGTATGTATATATAGGCCTCTATATGGAAGTCTGCAAGAAGCAGACAGATATGCCTACAAAAAGGTATTCACATAGGAAAATGTGGAGAGGAAAGATTCATCTAATAACAAGAAGGTGGAACCTACTTGAGAAGATATATAGAGAATCAATTCCCACTGGTTATGGCTACAGGGATGCTAGGTAGTAGAATAACCAGGATGGTTACGTGAAAAGCAGAGGATGATATCAGTCTGCAGCCAGCAAGTCCCGAGTATTCTAGAACTCTAGCATGGTAAGTGAACAGAAGACGCATAGGAATGAGATACCATGCTGACCTGCTTAAGGGCAAAAAGGTATCATGCGTTCTTACCATGAGGACGAGCTGGAAGGAGAAAACATATTCCCTATTGGAAATACTATGGACCAAAGCAGGGAATTAGCAACTCCTTAAGCTTTCACATAAGAGGAGGCCTATGTCCTTTATATTAAAAAGGAGAACTTTTCTAGTCATGGGAGACATGACTGAAAAAGCCTTTTTCAACCATCTAGTATAGCTGTTGGAGAAAAAAAAACCCCATGCTCTCTAGCAAGGGCCCATAGTGGAGAGCTTCTCTGTAGGATTGCAGAGAGCATGATGCAGGAGAATGAGGAGATAGAACTGGCTGCAGGAGAGCCAGTACCTATGTCAACTATGCTGCCAAACCCAGGGGAATGGAGATGGCAGAAAGAGAAGACAATCCAACAAGCTGGTAGTGAAAAAAAAAAATTTCGAAGACAGATGACAGCACTGACTTGGAGCCACTACTAAGACCAGACAGAATGTTAGTGGAGGACAAATCTGGTTGCTGGTGGACAAGAACCAGTGGTCCAAACATTAAGGCTCCTGCATTGTCAGCTGCTTGCCAGACAGCAGAAGAATGGTACTGTTTAAAAACAGAAAGAACAGACAAAACAAGAGTAGAAAACTCTGGATGTGTCTGATGAACTGCTTCAAAGCAAGATTGAAAAAGAGGAGTCAACTCAGAGAAGAGAACTCCACACTGGAAAAGTAAGAAAACTAGAGAGGCTGAAGAAAAAGCCCTCCAGTGAAGCAATACCGCTCTTACAGAGGAAAAACCTGGTAAGAGGGTAAAGAGAATGGAGCTGAAGAAAACTTACAAAGTAGTAAGTTTATAGAAAGGAAAAAAGACATGCTGGCACAGGAAACTATCGTTTGATAGTGGATAGACCTCTTTCCCTAGCAGGAAAAAAGAGGAGAACCCTGTGACCTAGAAGCATGAACATCCTGACAGCTCATAGAAACATAGAAAGAATGGATGTCTTTCAGGAAGAGATCCATGTTTAGGATTTAGAATGACAGCAGTGGATTGTCTCTATTGAGAAGAGCAACTGCAGATTGTAATCCCAAGAGTCACAAGCATCTGATGGATTGATCAGAAACCCTGTGGTTGCTGGGTTTGCTGAGCCTGGTGAGAGGTTGAACTCTGCAGACCAGGACGATGCTTCCCCTGTTTGGGAACATCTGTATGATGGGCAGATGATGCATAAAACCTTCTCCTATGGGAAGAAAGTTTGGCAGGACATTTCCTACCTACTGGGACAGAAGAAGGTGCAGAACAGCCCCTAGGAACAGGTAAGTCAGTGGAGTACTGAGTAACCTGACGTAAAGACTCCCTGTTGAAAAGATTGTCTCCAGTGCAAGGAGTATGTCCCAGTCTGTGCTATGCCCATTTGTCCAAGTCTGAAGCTTGGAGCCAGGCTCTATGTCGTGCCCCTATAGTTGTAGCAGAAGTCCTGCTAACAGACTCAAAAGAGTCTAGGGAAGCACGAGTAAGAAACCAAGAGATATTCTGGAGATGCTTGAGCAGTGAAGAATAGTCTGCACTCTTGGACTCTGGAAGGGAAGGAGTCAAAAGATGTAATTGCTTTGTGACCTCCTCAACAGATAGACTCATATAGAAAATATATGAGAGAATTCTTGCAGAAAGCATAGATGACTGGAAGGTTTGACGTCCAAAGGCATCAAGTGTCTTAGACTCACGACCTGGCGGATAAGAAGAGTGCTTTTTATTGCTCTTTACCCGCCTCATTGCTGATTCCATAACTATCGAATGATGAGGAAGTTGAGTCTTGAAACCCTGGAGAGGGGGGCACCTGATATAAGAGATCAGTTGCTCTGGAAGGTGGGGGTACCCTTAAAGGTGTTTCCCACATTCCTAGAAGGAGATCCTACAAGGAATGATGCAAAGGAAGCATTATGTTCTCCTTTGCTTTGGTAGAAAGAGAGTCCTGTGCAGGATCATGTCCTGGGATAGGAATGGCCAGAGATCTTGCTATATCCAGGAGGAAACTCTGAAAAGAGGGTTCCCCAACAGGAATTTCCCTTGGACAGGTTAGATCTGAAGAACTAGCCTGAGCAGCGACAGAGCTATGCAGATATATAGGAATAGCAGATCCTGCACAGTGCAGTGTGGAATGCTTAAAGGATGGCCGCCGGTACTGGCTGTCAGGAGCAGCGACCGTCATTACCACATTGTCCATGCCAGGTATCGACTCCAAAACTTGGCATAGAAGGGAGCGATCCTGTTGAAAAAAGCATGGTAGGAGTTGGCCACGATGCTACTGTGGATACCGGTAGCGATGTCAATACCGGTACCGATGTCGGAGTCGAGCCCGACAAAGACATCAGAGCAGTCATCGGTGACAGTTCAATCGGTACCGAGGTAACTGAAAACCTCCGGGTGCTATCCTCAGTACCGAGCCACCGGTATCGATCGGTGTCGGTACCAAGTGTATTGGTACCGAGTCTTCCAGACTAGAGAGCGATTCTAAACTCGGCATCGATAAGCGAAGCATGGAAGGCACCGACCGTAAGGGTAATGAGGACATCGGTACCGACTTCGGTACCATGTCTGATACCGGTGAATGAAGGTCAGCTAGTGGCAACTCAATCGGCCTCGGGGGAACCGAGAGTTGTGGATCTGAATCATCAGAACCGAGCCTTCGGTACCGCCGAGAGCCGGTACCAAGGCGAGTCGGTACCCAGTCCTCTAGACTGGAGATCGATTCCAGACTCGGCATCGAAGGAAGCGAGGCTATCGATGCACGTCTGGAGGGTACCGATGTCGGTGGTAGTATCGGTGCTGGTACCGATAATGAAAGGTCAGTCTGGAGTGTATCCACCGGTCCCAAAGGCACCGAGGATGCCAGATGACCATCCCTGGTGAGGAGTGTTTCATCCAACACCAGTGCCGATGTCGGGGTATCGGTACCGCTCGAAGCGGATGCCACCACCGGACACGGCTCAGGTATGTTCTGTGAGGGGTGAACCCCAGGAACAACCTGAAACCCCTTATATGCTTTGGAGACCGAAGACTCCCGCTGGGGTCTTGAAGCCAGTGGGCCCTCGAGGGCAAGGCCGGAGCCATCTACATGCTGTGCATGAGACCTACCACTCGAGGGCTGACTAGTCTTAACACTGTTTGTGGGTTACCTGATCCTGTGTAGAAGAAGAAGGGGACGGTGCCCTGAAGCTGGAGGGAAACCGTGTATCGAGGGAACCTCAATATTGAAGACCTCTTCTCACCAAACTGTTGTCAGGACCCAAGCAGGTTAGACACAGACTTTGAGGGTCTAAAAATAAAGTTGTACCGCCACAGTTTGAACATTTCTTGGAGAAAGTGGCTGGCGGTTCCATGAAGGAAAAAGAAGAGGCCTAAAAGGCCTAAGACACCGTGAGACACTATGAAGAAAAAATATTCCTTGAACAAGGAAGATTTTACAAGAAAAGAAAAGAAAACACCGGCGGTACCGGTGGCGTCGGGAAGACAGCCGTGACCACAAGAAAACTAAAGAAATGAAACAAGAATTTTCTGCGGTGACAGGAGGACGTCCTGCCGGCTCCGCAGAAAAATGAAAACTGAGGAGAGGCAGTTGGGAAAGGCAGGAAGGCAGCACGCAGGCGTGGTGGGATGCTTCCAAAAGCTCTTTGATTGGATGCTGGGAAGCGTTCCCGCGCAGACTCCGTCGATACCGACGTACCCATATGTGAAGACTCATTCCTGCTTGTTCCTGGAGATATCAGTATATTAAATCCATCTAAATAAATAAATAAACTCGATAATGTCAATTTCAACCTTGAAACTATAACAGAAAACTGGAACCATGCCATCTTGGAAGCTGCAGTTGCACCCCATCACAGAACAGCTACAGTACAAAAGAGACAATCAACCCCTTGGTACTCAAAAAAAATCAAAGAAGTCAAAAGGAACCTTAGGAAAATAGAGTAGAAATGGAGACGAACAAAGGACCAAAGTACACTACAGAAATACAGAACTATGCAGATTGCATCTATTGATTGTGTTGTTGTATCCAAACAGGAATACAACACAAATCTGCTTATGAAGGTGATAAACAAACTGCGAGAACTCTTTGGTATAGTCCACACGCTAACAAGGGAACCCTCACAGGAA
The DNA here is from genome assembly GCA_033557465.1 of Ichthyophis bannanicus. Lineage (NCBI taxonomy): Eukaryota > Metazoa > Chordata > Amphibia > Gymnophiona > Ichthyophiidae > Ichthyophis > Ichthyophis bannanicus. Next base: position 149,753,533 of record CM066039.1, on the reverse strand, counting down.
AACTCAACATACATATGTAAATCCACAACAAATAGTACAGTAGATTACCTCATGATGAAGCAGAAGAGAACCCAGCCAAAACCGACATCATCACCAGCTGAATCTGAAAGCCAACCTAGCCACAACATGACATGGAGAAAATTCAATATTCCAACAATCAAACAAGTACCATACACAATAGCAACCCTGAACACAACATCCTCACCAAACAATCCCTGTCCAGTTACATGGATAAAGTCAGCTAAGGAAGAACTCACCCCTTTCATATACAAACTAAAACACACATCCCTCACACCAGGACATATGCCTGCAACCCTTAAACTGGCATCAATCGGGCCCATCTTAAAAAGCCTGAAAGCTGACAAGGCAGACCCCACATCATACTGACCAGTTTCAAGCTTATCTTTCATGATGCAGCTACAGCTGCAGGATCATATCAACTCACACACACCTCTGCATCCACACCAACATGATTCAAGCCAAACCATAGGATAGAAACATTGCTAACAGCACTCATTAACCACATTATCAGAGGATAGACAATGTAAAAAAAGAGCATGTTTCTAAATTTCTCGACATATCAGTCGCATTGACTCTGTGTCGCATGCCATCCTGCTGAAACGCCTTATGGAGACTGGTCTCTACAACAACACATTAAAATGGTTTAAATCATACTTACAAGACAGACAATAGTATGTTAGATGCGGGGGAGGCACATCCTCTACCTTCACATTAAAGCAAGGAGTCCCACAAAGGTCTGCAATATCAGTCCTGCTATTTAACCTATACATTCAGCCAGTTTGTGATGTCATACGGAAACATAACATCCACTATAAAATTTATGCCGATGACATCATGCTGTACACATCCTTCAATATCGAAACCCTGGATTATGCAACAACCACCAAATTCCTCAATGAAGTCTCAGGATGGCTCAACATCCACAATCTCAGCATAAACTATAACAAAACAGAAGCACTCACAATAACAAGGAACAAAAGATTCACTCCGCCTCGCACCATAGCCCTAAATAACAGACACTTAGCTATCAGTGAAGTGAAATACCTAGGGGTTATCCTCGATCAGAACCTGAACCCTCAAGCACATGTTAACAGAACAACACAGAATGTATACCATAAACTAAAAATTATCCAGAAACTAAAGCCTCTCCTAAGCCATAATGACTTCAGAACAGTCCTACAAGCAATAATCATGCCGCTGCTCGACTTTTGCAATTCACTGTACCAAGGCCTACCAGCTACTAACATCCACTCGCTGCAGATGGTACAGAACACTGCAGCCCGCATTCACACAGGAACAAACAAACATGAAAACATAATGCCAACATTGTCTCGACTATATTGGCTTTCAATAAAGAGTTGTGCACGATTCAAAGCAACAATGAATATATTCAAAATACTGCAAAATGAATCAGCTGAGTCACTTCAAGAACTAACAACTATCCTGAAAGCCACCCAATGAGAACAAACAGCAAAAACACACTAGCTACTCCAGCTGAATTCTCCAAAACAAAGACGACCACTTCTGACAGGGTTTTATCACTGTATGCATTGAGTTTATGGAATGTTACCCTGAGGATATCAGAACTACGAGGACTTCAGGAAAAAGTTGAAGACATTCCTGTTTACTGAACACTTTGGCAATATCGCATAGAATAATACAAACCCTCCCTCCACCCAGGCACCAGACAATGAATAAGGAAAAATACTGCATAATCACAAAGCATGGCCCCCAATTTGTGAATAAGTTATGCTTATAAATAAATTAAGAATCATACTGTTAAAGATTGTTTGTGATCTCCCCCTATGTACATCCCTTCCCAGACTATGATGTTACAATGTATGCAAGTTACAGAGCTGAATGTAAACCACCTTGATTTAAGGGAAAGGTGGTATATAAATGCTATTAAATAAATAAATAAATAAAATAAATGTGGACTTTGGGACTGCATTGAGTTCTCAACCTAACAAAGGGGAACTCTGCAGAAAAAACCTCCCTGCAAAGGGAGGCCATAAAGGATGGTGTTTGGACTCTTCTTATGCAGACTAGACCTGGTAAGAGAAGGAGCAACACTTTCATGAGTAAAATATGGCATCACTTGCATAATTTTTAAAAAAGTGCTTAAGTGGATTTTTAATTGCTTCGACTTCCACATGTAAGTTCATAATGTGTGTGTGTGTGGGGGAAACAATAACAGCGCATAAGCAGAAAAGGCACATACGCTGCATCTATTAAAAAAGGCGATATACGAGGTATGACAAAAAAGAAACAAGACTGTCCCATAAATGTTTATTTCAAAATCTACAGAGAAATTACGCATTGTCCCCTTCAAAGTGATCGCCCCAGAGTTAATGCACTTCTGCATTCGTTTCCTCCACGTATGGAAGCACTAAGTAAAGTCCTCCTCCTTGAGGTCCCTCAGCTCCCTCGTCACAGTGGCCTTGATCTCTTCTACAGAGGTGAAATGAATTCCTTTGAGCACAGACTTCAGCCTGGAGAAGAGCCAGAAGTTGTACGATGCGCGATCTGGGGAATAAGGATGGTGGTCGAGAGCTGTGATCTGTTTGTTGGCCAAGAACTGCCTCACACTGAGCGTGGTGTGTGCGGGCGCGTTGTCATGGTGGAGCAGCCATGATTTGTCTCTCCACAGAGCCCACCTGCTGCACCGAACCCGGTCATGGAGGCGATTGAGGACCTGCTGGTAGAAGTGCTGGTTGACTGTCTGACCCTCAGGCACAAACTCATCATGGACCACTCCCTTCTGGTCGAAGAATGCGATCAGCATGACCTTGATCCTTGATTTGGACATGCGCGCCTTCTTGGGTCTGGGTGACAGTCGAGTCTTCCACTGCAGGCTCTGTCTCTTGCTTTCAGGGTCATATTGGAAGACCCAAGTCTCGTCTCCTGTGATGACTCGGCCAACGAACTCTGGATCTTCTCCGATCTTCTCTAGCAAGTCTCGACAAACATTGACCCGGTGCTCCTTCTGGTCGTCCGATAAAAGCTTGGGCACCATCTTGGCACACACCTTCTGCATCCCCAGCTCCTGCACCAAGAGGGTCCGTACCGACTCCCTGTTCAGGCTGAGCTCCTCAGCTATCATCTGCACCATCAAACTGCGATCACTCCGCACCAGCTGGTTCACTTTGTCAATATTCTCAGCCGTCTTTGTCATGGAAGGCCGTCCTGACTAGGGGTCATCCTCCACCTCCTCGCGGCCAGTCTTGAAGCATTTGTGCCACTTGAAGACTTGCGGCCTTGACATTGCATCTTCTCCATAAGCCTTTTGGAGAAGTTGTAGACACTCAGTTGGGCCCTTCTCCAACTTAACCAGAAATTTCAAGTTGATTCTTTGCTCCATATTTCTGCCACCTCCAGTTGCGTAACAAAGTGATGGAGCCGTGTGCTACAAAAAAAACCTGAACAAGAAAAGCAGAGTGTGAGAGATGAAAAATATTATAGCAGAACAGTGGCGAGATGTTGCACAACACAGTGACATAAGTGGTTAGCCAATTGACATTGAGTCATGGGCATGGCTGCCACAGTCTCGTTTCTTTTTTGTCACACCTCGTATGTGCCTTTATAGAACAACCTACCCAATAGCTCCGCACTAAGTTACATCTTTTCTGAGGCAAGTGTTAGTTCTTGCATGGATGTGCCACTGAGATTCAGCAAATATGCATCCAAGTGCCAGTCCCAACCCCAATCAGCCTATTTTCTGTTCCCAGGAATACTTATGTATACATTGCATAAAAGGTAGGTGCTATGTTTTCTGAACTACTTAAATGCATGTATATATTGGGGCAATTTTCTAAGCACTTACTTGAGCATGTAAAACATTGTTCTATGTTTTCAAGTTGCTAATAAAATTACCCCCAAATTGGGTAACGTAAAAAAATAAGTTTTCAGAAGCAGATATTTTGAGGATTGTGTTATGATTCTACACGTGTACATTATGGAGACAATCTTTTTTTTAAATAAGGCCATGGGGCCTATGCAAGATTTCCCTTTGGAAATACAGCCGGCCATGGTCAAGCAAGTCCAATGCACCAGAAAATATGTGCAGGCCCCACACAAATTCCTCCTCCCCCAATCTCCTTTTGTCATCTTTTTTGGATAATGTTTACTCATCACTAAGGGGTGGCAATTTTCAGCAGTTCTTTTTCTGCAAATACTTACCTGGCAATTGTCTTTCCTTGATTCCATTCAGATCAATCCAGAAATGTGGGCCATGCTCCTTTACCAGCAGGTGGAGGCAGAAAACATCAAATGCTGATGTCATTCACTATACAGTGCCCACGCAGACCAATCACACCAGTATTCTTGTCAACAAGCTAATAACAAAACAAATAGTAAACAAAATGGACCCTGCCCTCACTCCCTGTCCAGTAATGTCCGAGGGGAGGGGGAAAGAGAATCTCAAGATCCGTTTCCTTACAGGTGGAAAATTAGCCCACATTAACAGATTAGAACAGATAACTAAAATGCAGCAGAAACTTCAAAGGCAGAGAATCATTGGGGCAAGGGGAGAGGGGGACTTTCAACTAGTCTGGTTGGATTCCTTCCTCCTCATCCTTGCCAGACCAGTCCAGATGTGTGGGATATACCTGTTTCCCTAAACTAGGTGGGCCAGAGACAGCCCTGCCTTTAAGTCATTTGCCCCAAAGACAGTGTCCCGCTTTGTCTGAACATCCAGGCATTAATGCTTAGTAAAGGAATGCAGCAACAACTAGATGATCATCTTGCAAACATCCTTCAGTGAAGAAAGATGCTTCTCTGCCCAGAATGCAGCTTGACATCCGAGATTAAGTGATCACACCAGACCACAGACACTACAGGCAGTTGCAATAGCCTCCTTTAACCAATGCATTATTGAAGCCTTCGATGCCATCTGACCCATCTCCTATCCTGCCATCAGCACACACAGATGATCTGTTTTGCAAAAGATATTGCACATCCAGAAGATGGGCATCTTTATAAGCTTCTCCCACCTCCTTCTTTCAAAAAAAAGGGGAGAACAACTTCTATCCTCAATATCCTGGTCACCAAAGGCTATGGTGTGAACAAATATAGGAATTCCCACGCAGCCACCATTGAACCAGAGCATTCAGACATTCAGAGTCTCTCTCCTTTTGCTTACCAAAGAATCTCTTGGGCTTTTCAGGCTGTCAAGATGAGATCAAGCATTGGCAGCATCAATTCTCTGCAATCAAGATGAATGTTCAGTCTGCCAGCTTCTACTCTCTGGAGTTAAAGGTGTGCCAGCTGATAAAATCTGCCTGGATATTTTCTACTCTCACTATGTTGGTACCAGAAATCTAATGCAGGTGTTCCTCTGCTCACAGCAGTAGCTGAGAGATCTCTTGACCTCTCTGCAGATTCCTTGTTCCCCCCATCTCATCTGCCAGTTCATGTAAGAAACATCTGCCATATTGTTGGACAGAACCCTTACTAATTTGCCAGAAGGCAGGAGGTAAATGCCATCAGGGCCCTTCTTATTGCCTAGGCTTCCAGATGATTCACTGACCACTGGGCTTCCATCTCTTCCCAAAATTCTTGGCTACCCAGCCCTGACAGTGGGCTCCCCAACCCACCAAACTCACATCTGTCATTGCCATGATCTAATCCAGAGTCTCAATAGACATAGTCTTCTCCAGATTCTCCAGGCTGGACTGGACCCTCAGCTGCATAGACAACTGCTTCCAAAGATTCTGGTACTGGGAAAGCTACTTAAAAGGTAGCAACTGCAGTAGACGTGTATGTCCATCTATATAGGACAAGGTCCAGCATAGCCAACATGCACCCCAGGACCTGGAGATAATCCCCTGTCTTGAGCACCCAGCAGGCCAGCAATGCCTGTAGTGGGCTCTGCAGCTTCAATATTCTAGTTTGGGTCAAGAAGACCTTTCCCATTACAGTGCTGAAACAAGCTCCCAGGCACTCCATGGAATGAGTTGGACAGAGCTTGCTCTTGGCAAAACTGATCACCCATCATCCTAGCAGTTGACTCATAACTCTTGGCAACTGACTTGGCCTAGAACAGTCAATCATCTAGGTATGAGTGCACCAGAACCTCTTTCCTTCTGCAATGCGCCTTTTACTACCACTATGATCTTGGGAAAGATCTTGGGAACTAACACAGCCCATATGGCATTACAGAGAACGGAAAGTGCCTTTTCGAAATGCAAACAGAAGAAACCTTGGATGATCTCTCTGTATTGGAATATGCAGATAGTCTTCCTTGAGATCCAGGGAGGCAAGAAACTTCCCTGCCCTGACCACAAATATCACTGAGTGCAAGGGTTTCATCTGGAACCAGGGAATATGCAACAACCTGTTTATGCCCTATTTTGAGAGTGACATCAAGTTCTGTCCTTCTTGGGAAGCATGAAATAAAATGTGTTCCTTCGTCTTCTGCCTAGGCACTGGAACCACTAGGTTCAACTGAAGCAGGCCATTGAGAGTTGCATGAATAGCCTCTTGCTTTATCCATGATTGAGCCAGAGATGCCAAGAAAACATCTGGGATAGGCCAAGACTCAGAGCAAATGTATATAACTTCATGAACAGAGAGGGGTAACCTGCCTGGAGCAGCAGATACAACCTAAAGCAAAGGTATAGAGGGGGAGTAATCTGCACAGAGTGGCAGGTACAACTCTACAACCTTAGCCACTTTACTGGGCAAACTAGATGAACCATGCTGGTCTATCTGCTGTCATTTACTATGGGCCCGATTCTGTCCCACACATCCATCCCCTTTGTACGTCCAGTCTGAACCGGACATACAAAAGGGATGGCGATTCTGATTCTGTGGGGCACGTTTAGCCCCACGGGATCAGAATCGCGAACAGCAATGTATGTGCAAGCCAGGACTGCAATTCAATCCGGCCTGCATGTACATTAGTAGCCTGACTAATTCAGTCAGGGCTTTTAAATGGAGCCACGGCACCATAGCATCCTGTTGCCATGGCACCGTGACTCCACTTAAAAGCCCGCAGTGCCATCCGCCAAGAAAAAGAGTTTATTTCTCACAGCCTGACCTCCGATCTGGCCTCCTAAGGCCAGAGTCAGGCTGCAGGGAATAAACCCAAGCCCCCCACTACCCCATCCATGCCCCGGGCCTTCCAAAAACAAACGTCCAGGGAAGTTATTCCACCTCAGAGGTGGAATAACTTCCCCGGACATTTCGCTGGTCCCGGACGTACAGGGCTGACATTAGAATTGGCCCTGTATGTCCAGGGCCGGTGACCACCCACTGCCCACCCACTCTCCACCCCCTGCTGCTCATTCCCCACCCCATCTAACTTCCCTGCACAACCGGCAGGGAAGTTATTCAGGGGCAGGTGAAGCCACGAATAGCAGGGATGGACGTACCGTTGGGTTGTCCATCCCTGCTATTTGTGGCTCAGAATAACGCCCTATGTTACTATAATATACCTCCAAAATGTAATCAGTCCTGACAATTTCCAGAGATCAGAGTGAAGCAAGTACACATCTCATAAAATTGGGAGAAATGACTGCCTATCAGTCCATTCAAGGAGAGGGCTCCCACATCCTCACTGTGAGTCTCAGGCAAGCAATGAGACCCTTGAGGAGCCCTCCTTACCTTCACATCAAGTTCCACAGAAGGACTGGTCTCTACCAAAGGGCCTAAACTCCTCAGGAGCCCCAAATCTAGTCATTCCCAAACTTGAAAACTCCCTGAGTTGAGGCAAGTCTTAGCTCCTGTGGAGTGAGCCAAGCTCCATGATTTATCATCTGGAAGCCAAGAAGTCCTAGACTCCCCAAATCCTTAGCAGGCTTCTCTAGTTCCTCTCCAAAGAGAAGCTCACCCTGCTGACCAGTTGAACAACTAGAGGAATGGCTGAGCCATCACAGTGCTAGCCATGTCCTTGGTGGATGTTTTAAGAACTTAATAAAATCCACGAGCCACATCCACTTCTAACAGGACCAACCTGCCAGCACAAGACCTAGGATCCTCTCTGGCTTCGTCCTGTCCTCCTGACCCACTGGAGACACACCCCAGCCATAATTACTACATATAGTCACTTGCAGTGCCAGGCCAGCCGCATCAAAACATTACTTCAGGAGAGCGTTTACCCTCCTGTCCTGCTTATCCTTGAAGGCCATACTCCTTTCAATGGGAGCAGACATCTTGTGGTTGGAGCCTGTAACAAGCATATCCACCCTAAGAGCTTCATTTCTTCCTCTCCATTTCCTGCACACAATAGAACTTAACTATGGCTCTACATACCTTCAGCCTGATGCTTGGTGCTTCCCTTTCAACAGTAATAAACCTTAATAGACAAGTGGAGTGCAAGGACCCTATGGTACTTCCTGACCCCTAAAATAATAGCATCCCTAACAGGGCTGGCCCAAGGGTTTTTGTCACCCTAGGCAGAAGCCCCAGCAGTGCCTTCTCCCCTCCCATGCACCGCATTGCCCTCCCCCCCATGCTGATCTGTGCCACCCCCTTCCCCAACTGCTGCTGATTCCAGCAGGGAGTGGCACACCAAGGGAAGCGTGGCTGGGCATGTGTGGGGGGGTAGGCCATGTGTGCTGAAGCACATGGCCTGCCACCCACAGATGTCTGCTGCCCTAGGCAGCACTTAGCTTGCCTAGTGGATGGGCTGGCCCTGATCCCTAAGTTGCCTAACCTCTACTGTCTGTTTCTGTTGTATCCCTATGGCCTTCAGAGCCTGGGCAATGACAGCAGGGAGCTCCTTCTGGTGGAACAGCCAGTGAGAGCATCCTCCTTCACTTGGCTCAATTTGTCTTCCTCCAGACCCCAGGAGGACCAGATTCCCTCTAGGAACTCTTCTAGATCCTCACCATCCGAAACCAAGGAAGCTACTCCTGACAGTTCACTTCCCCATCCCTGTTAAAACTTCTAGCACTTTGCTGGGGACTCCCAGAAACAGAGAAGGTGGTGGAAGAGGATGATACCACAAAACAGAGCCTGCATCCCTCCCCCATTAGCAAGGGAAGACAGGAGGAGATATTGCTCCCTATTTCTTGCACCATATTAAATGCCTGTAGTTGGTGCATCAGCAAAACAAATGATAGAGAGAATTGACTCACTCCCCCCTCTCCTGGCAAACCAGAGTCACTGATACCTGTAATGTCTCCCTCCCTCCCCAAAAGTCTCATAGGATGACAACATGAGACAGCCAACAACTTGAGCATGCCAGGGCATATGGGAGACAAAATGGCCACCATAGCCATTCCCTCCCCACCTCCACAGAGAAAGTGCCAGCACTGTGAAACTGCAGAGGGAGGGAGAAAGGGCTGCCTGCCTCTCTAGTGGGATTCCCATCCAAATGCAGCTCCAACACACTAATCTGCAACTCCTGGCATACTCACAGCAATGTGCCTGATCTAGCCCCTGCATGCCTGCCTCTGCAGGCCATGCATCTCTTAGATCAGTACACCCTTCTACCTTCTCTTCCCCTAACATCAAGCTGCAAACTGATTCACTTGGCCCCACCACCTGCCTGAGAGCTCTGGAGCTCTGTTTTCTCCCCCGCCCCACCAACCCTTAATAAACTTACTGCTCTTCAGCTCTGCTTCTTAGCAGCAGAACCCTTAGTCCATGTTGCAGGAGGGAACAAAGATGGGGAGAAAGAAAGAAGGAACTGCCTGCCACCCCAGCAAAGAAAACCCCTAAAATAAGTGAACTCCTGGATCATCCACCCTCCACAGTGAGAGGAACCCAGAAAGACTGTTGCCCTTCAAATCTTAGCCTGCAACTCAGGTGCCTCAGCCAGATTCCAGCACACAGTTCTGCTTCATCACCATCTGCTGGAGGTAGAGAATACTGGTCTTAAAGGCTACATCAGCACTTTGATAGTCTCTCCCTCCACCTGTTGGAGGACATGCATATGGACTTGTCTGGCTTGGATGAATAGAAAATAGTTATTTACCCATGGAAAAAGCATCAAATTGCCATCTTAATTTTCAAAATGTATGCACAGAACATTATCCTTTTGGCCCCAGTTCTTTTATACCACAGGTTTCCAATGAGTGTATATATTTAGCCACATGGGATGCACATTCAAAACAGGGAACTTGTGTCAAAGTTCCACAAAGGCACCCATTTTATAAAGGCAACAAAGGCGTCTATATCCTGAATAAAAAAAGGCACCCAGAACTGTCCCCAGTAGCGCAAATATTCTCATAGGGTCTTGAGAACACTCACCTGGACTGGAAAGTTCCGCCATGAGGTCAGGGAAACCTCGCTTCCTCTTCTGATCAACACCATATGTATCTGGAGGGGAGAAAAAGAGCAAGAGACACAATCACTTAACACCTTTAGGAAAACTGCTACTCCATCAGACTGCAGCATAGGGCATCTGTTCTTTATCCAGGCTAGAATCTGTGCAATGTATGGTGACATTTTACTTACCAGATAATGACCTTTCTTGAAGTCCTCCTAGACCAGTCCAGACAAGTGGATTGTGTTCTCCTGCCAGAAGAGTTGGAGACAGAAGACAACTAGAAACTTCTAGTATCATCATCTTGCTACTTGAGCTGGTGCAGCTAGGGGCATATTTCACTATTCATACCCAAACAAATGGTCAAGAACCTGACTGCACACAATCTCATTGAGGGTAGCAAGACAGAACTTTGCAAACTGTACTGTACAGTACAGCCACCACAGAGAGCAACCATCAGAGGTTTAAGCTTAGAAGGCTAACAGCAGAGATAACAGAGCACTAGGGGTGGGTCTGCGACTGGCCTAGCAGGACTCCAGGAAAGGGCATTATCTAGAAAGTAAAATGTCACTTTCCAGATCATCTTGCTAGACCAGTCCAGACAAGTGGGAAGCACCAAAGCTACTACTTCACTGGGTGGGAAAAAGATATGGCTGTGTTCAAAACCTCTGCCTCGAAGACTGTCTGCTCTAGCTTAAACATCCAAGCAGTAGTGCCTGGTGCTGTAGCCCTGTAAATGTCAATGGGGCAAATTGCATTCTGCCCAGAAAGAGGCCTCAGTCTGGGTAGAGCATGCCTGCAAACCCTCCAAGACAGACTGATTCTGCAAAAGATAGGCTGAGGATACAGCCTCTTTTAGCCAACAGGCCAAGGCATCCTTACAAGCTGTCTCACCCTTATGCGGATTTGCAAACAGCACAAACAATCTGACTTTTGGAAAGAATTAGTGACCTTCAGGTACCTGAGAAGTACTCTGAAAACCTCAAGTAAATGAAGATCCTTGCACTGTTCTGTTGAAAAGGACACAAGGCTGAAACCACCTTAGGCAAGGAAAGGACCAGCTGGATCCATACAGCCTCTTCTGAGGAGGATAGAAGGATCTGCACGAGACAGCTTGCAACTCCAAAATGCGATGCACCAAACAGATGGCAACTAAAAAGACTGTCTTGAGGGAAGGATCCTTAAGAGAGGCCCGATTCAACAGTTCGAAGGGGGCAGACGACAGAACACGAAGAAGTGGGGACATAAGTGATGCACCCCCTAAGAACGCAGACCACATCCAGATGTGAGTTGCCAAATGCCAGGCCTCAAAAACAAGACAAGGCTGCAACCTGTACTCTCAAGGAACTGAGGGACAAACCTTTTTCAAATCAGTGCTGCAGGAAGGCCAACAAGGATGATAAATCTGCCTTCAAGGGAGAAAGTGGTGGTTCCAACAATAGCCCTCAAAAATGCTCCACAGTCACATATAGGCAAAACAGGTGGAACCTTGCTTAGCCTTCAAGAGAGTGGAAACCACAGCCTGCGAGTAGCCTTTTCATGCTAAGTATTGCATCTCAAAGGCCAAGCCATAAGCGAAAAGGGAGATACATCATCCATCAGGACGGACCGCTGGCACAACAGGTCTTGGACCTGTGGAAGGCACAGAAGTGGGCCATCTAGGAACCACATCAAGTCCACAAAACAAGGTCTTCACCGCCAATCTGGTGCCACCAGAATCACTTGTCTTGGGTGATGCTCTATCCAGCGAATCACTCATCCTACCCAAGGCAATGGCAGAAACATGTAAAGGAGAGGTTTCAGAGACCAGGGATGGACCAGGGTAGTGTTGCCCTGAGTGCCCAGTTCCTTGCATCAACTAAAGAACCTCTCCACTTTGGGATTGGCACGGGTTGCCAAAAAAACATTCAGGAACTGTCCTAACAGTCTGTGATCCACTGGAACACAGACAGTGCTAGCTCCCACTCCTTCAGATTGACAGTGTCGCAACTGAAAAAGTTGTCTGCTACACTGTCTGTACCTGCAATCTGCTGTGCTCTTCCAATGGAAACAAGAAGGCCATTTTGATTGCCACTCCCACACATTTGATGCTGCCCCAATTGTTGACATATGCCACAATCCTGGCTTTATATAAGAAGACAAGGACAGTTTGGCTCACAACCAGGTAGCCCAAGGGTCAGGTGAATGGAACGTGCTTCAAGGCGAATGATGGGCCAGGGCCAAGTTGATTCGTGGCTCGATCAGTACCCCTGTGTTGACTATCTCTCACATTGAGCCCTCCAGCCAAAACAGGCTGACATCCAACGCCAAGATGAGCCACTGAGGATTGTTTAGAGGCATTCCTTTGTTCAAATTGGTTGATTTAAACCACCAAATCAGGCTGGATGCTACTGATGGTAGAAAGGGGAGCCTGATCTCGAAGTCTTGCGAGCAAGGCAAACAACGTAACAGAAGGGACCTTGGAGAGGTCTCGTGTGAGCCCTTGCTCAAGGGGACAACTCCAGGTTGGCAGACATAGGGCCCAGGAGATGAAAACAGTCCCAAACCTTGGGAGATCATTGTCGCTGGAAAGTCACCAACTGTGTCAGAAACTTGAAAGTCTCTTGGTGGTGAAGACTGCTCTGCCAGTGCAGGCACTGAACTGTACTTCGAGATACTCCAATGACTGAGAGGGCTTCAGGTGACATTTGTATCAATTTACCACCCAGTTGAGGCCTTCCAGGAACTATTGCCTTGACTGCCTCTGACTGCACCCTGGCATGAACAAGCCAGTCATCAAGGTAAGGGTGTACACAGATGCCCTTGCACATAGAACAGTCACTGCAATTACCATGATTGCCCAGAATGGCTTAAGCGTACAAATCTTTGCTGGTCATCCCAAATGGGAATGTGAAAGTATGCCTCTATCACATCCACAAAAAAGAGCCACTGCCTGCTGTGAACCACATGAATGACTGCCCGGAACATAAGAAATGCCATACTGGGTCAAACCAAGGTCCAACAAACAGACAACAGAGATGGACCACGGCTGGAATTTTAGTAAGGACCCGACTAGATCAAGTTTCGACAGATTAAGGCTGCATCAGGAGTCTAAATTCAAGCCTGTACCAAAGAACTGTAAATTGATACAAATGGTATAGACCATTTGTCACACAGGATACATTATTCAAAAGTCGCGTATAGAAACTGAATAGCTGCAGCATGTATAAATGGATTTTGGATAATATATCCAGTATGACAAATCGTCTCAACTATTTCTATCGATCTACAATTCTTCGGTACAGGCTTGAATTCAGACGCACGACGCACGCTTAATCTTTTGAAACTTGATCGAGTTGGGTCCTTACTAAAGTTCCAGCTGTGGTCTATCTCCATTGTCTTTTTGATGTGCTTTCGTTTTGTTCTGTTTAAGGAGAGACCTTCCCTATGTTTGTTGCTTTTGTCAGACCAAGATCCATCAAGCCCTGTATCCTGTTTCCAACAATGGCCAATCCAGGTCACAAATATCTGGCAGGTTACCAAAAAGGTACACAGATTCCACAATGCTTATCCTGGGGTAAGCAGTGGATTTCCTGGGTCCTCTTTAATAATGGTTTATGGACTTTTCCTCCAGGAACTTGTCCAAAACATTTTTAAACCCAGCTACATTAACAACTTCTATTACATCTTCCATAACAAATTCCAGAGTTAGATTACGAGTTGGGCGAAAAAATATTTTCTCTTATTAGTCTTATTAGCTTCATTGCATGTCCCCTAGCCTTCTACCTTTTGATGGAGTAAACAACTGATCTACGCTTACCCGTTCCACTCCATTCATTAATTTATAGACCTCTATCATATCTCCCCTCAGCTGTTTTTCTTCCAAGTTGAAGAGCCCTTACCTTTAAAGTCTTTCCTCATAGAGGTATCCTTCCATCCCCTTAATCATTTTGGTATCTCTTTGTACTTTTTCTAGTTTTGCTATATCTTTTTTAAGATGTCGCGACCAGAGTTGCACACAATATTCAAGGTGTGGCCACACCATGGAATTATATATATGTTTATAATATCCATGGCTTTATTCTCCATTCCTTTCCTTATGATTCCTAGCATTCTATTGGCTTTCCTGGCTGCCGCTGCACACTGGGCAGAAGATTTTAACATATTACCCATGAGAAATCTTCTCATGAGGGACCTTATCAAAGGCTTTCTGAAGATCCAGATACACCATATTTACAGGCTTACCTTTTATCTATCTGTTTATTCACATCTTCAAAAAATATAACAGATTAGTAAGAGTAGGCCTTCCTTGGCTAAATACATGTTGGTTTTCTCCCATTAAACCAAACTATCTATATGTTCAGTAATTTTGTTCTTTATAATAGTTTCTACCATTTTGCCTGGTACAGACTTCAGGCTCACTGGCTGTACTTAGAAAGATCACCCCTGGAACCCTTTTTAAAAACTGGTGTTGCATTGGCCATTCTCCAACCTTCAGGAACTACAGATGATTTTATTCATAGTTCACAGGTTACTAGTAGCAGTTCTGCCATATCATACTTCAGTTCTTTCAGCACCCTTGGATATACAGTTGTGGTCAACATTATTGGCACCCTTGCATTTTGGGTATGCTGTGCATGATATATTGTGAAATAATTGGAAATATTCCAACTGTATGTCATCGTAATATTTTAATAGTATGTTCAAAGATATACAACAAATAAAAGATGTCTGTGCAACTTAGACATAGTAAGTTTTGAGAAAAAAACCCAAAATATGACCTGGACAGGATTAATGGCACCCTTCACTAATATTTGGCTGCACAAGCCTTGGCAATGATAATAGCCTTCAAACATTTCTTGCAGCCATCTATAAGTTTCATACATCTGTCTGCTGGTAGTTTCTCCCACTCTTCAACTGTGATTTGTTCCAGCTCATGAATGCTTCCAGGATTCCTTTTACCAATAACAGATTTCAGCTGTTTCCAAAGGTTCTTCATTGGTAGAGATCAGGACTCATTGCTGGCCAGTTTAAAGCAGTCCATTTGTTCCTTTTGTACTTTCGGATGTATGGAGGACTCATGACCTTTGACCCAGACACAGCTTTCTGACATTCCAGGCCTCCAGTTCCTGAGGCAGCAAAACAGCCACATAACATTATGGAACCTCCACCATATTTAACTGTAGGAAGAGTGTTTTTTTCCTTGTAAGTTTCATTTCTCTGTCTGTAAATGTATCACTGGTCTACATTATCAAAGAGCTCAAGTTTGGTTTCATCTGTTTACAGAACATTTCCTAGAAGGACTGTGGTTTCTCAAGGTGGTTTGGGCAAAGATCAGGCCTTTTTATGTCTATCTTTGAGAAGTTGGGTCCTACTTGGCTTTGCCCATGAAGTCTTTCTTTGTTTAGTGTGCAGTGCATGGTGCGGGTTGAAACCACCACTCCAGATTGCTTTAGATTAGCCTTAAGATCTTTGATTGTTGTACGTGGTGTTTTTCCAACAGTTCACACTAACCTTCGAAGACTTCTTGGATTAATTTCCCTCTTCATACCATGTCTTTGGAGGTTCTTGAGAGTTCCATGAGCAAAAAACTTCTTAATAACATTGTGAACTGTAGACACAGGAATGTCAATATCTTTGCAGATGGCCTTGTACCCCTTTGAACTTTGATGTTGGTGATAATGGCTTTTCAGACAGTCTCAGGCAGCTCTCATCCTCATCATGTGAAAATGGAACAGGAAGTGAATGTAGCCATTTTAAAAATTCAAGCC
This sequence comes from Ichthyophis bannanicus, assembly GCA_033557465.1. NCBI lineage: Eukaryota > Metazoa > Chordata > Amphibia > Gymnophiona > Ichthyophiidae > Ichthyophis > Ichthyophis bannanicus. The sequence continues at coordinate 149,737,549 of CM066039.1, read as the reverse complement.
ATCATTCGTTGGCTGATCCAAGTCACGTGAGCACTGACAATTGATCACAGGCACGTCTAATTTTACTAAAATGGGAATGTGGTTCTTCTGTTCAAACTGATTTGAATTGTTTGTAAGAGTGCCATTAATCATGTCCTGGCAATGTCCCCCTTTTTATACTATTTCCTTTTTCAATTGGTCTTGTTTCATTTGATTCTTTTATTGGATAAACATGTGTGTATATATAGGCCAAAGTCATTTCACTGGCTACTGTTTTTAAAGAGATATTTGGCTGAACTGCAAGGGTGCCAATAATGTTGACCACAACTGTATACCATCCAGTTCAGGTGATTTGCTACTCTTTAGTTTAACAAATACTTTCAATTCATCTTCCCGGTTTATTGAGACTTGTTTCAATACTTCCAATACATCACCTTTAAATATCATTAAAGGCATGAGTAACTACCCTACATCTTCTTCAGTAAAGACTAAAACAAATAATTCATTCAGTCTCTGCTATGGCCCTGTCCTCAGTTAGTGCCCATTTTACCTCTCTATCATCTAATGATCCAACTGACTCTCTCACAGTTTTTTGCTATGAATGTACTTGAGTAAGTTTTCATTATGCGTTTTTGCTTCCACTGCAAGCTTTTTCTCAAATTCTCTCTTTGCTTGCCTTATCAATGCCTTGCATCTAACTTAAGATTGCTTATGTTGCTTCATGTTTTTGTCATTTGACTCCTTTTTCCATTTCCTGAAAGATGCTTTTTTTGGCAACAGCAGCATCTTTGACCTGACCTTTAAACCATGCTGGCAGTTTTTTGGCCTTCCTTCTACCTTTCTTAAAGCATGGCATACATCTGATCTGGGCTTCCAAGATAGTATTTTTAAACAATGCCCATGCCTGTTGTAAACATTTGCAGCTGCTCTTTTTAGTTTTTTTCTTAACGATTTTCCTTATTTTATCATAGTCTCCCTTTAGAAAGTTAAAAGGTAGTATTGTGTATTTCCTTGCTGTCCTCCCTCCATTTATTAAATTAAATGTGATCACACTATGATCACTATTGCCAAGTGGCCCCAACACCAGATCCTAGGTACAATTAAGGATTAACTCTAAAAAGCTTCCCCTCTTGTCAGTTCATAAACCAGCTGCTCCAAGAAGCAGTCATTTATTTCATCTAGAAATTTTATCTCCCTAGTAGGTCCTGCTGTGACATTGACCCAGTTGATACCGGGGTAAGTGACATCATCCATTTCCATCTGGAAGTGAGAAACTTTCAGGGAGATAGTGTCCCCTTTTAGGCCAATGATGGGTCTGAAGGAACCATCCTCCTTCAGCATGATTAAGTATATGGAATACCTGCCACTGCCCCATTGAGTGGAGGGCGTGTTTCAAGTACAAGAGCCTGGAGGCACACCTGCTTCTCTAGTGTGGCCCAAGTCATCTTCTTGGTTTAGGAACCACAGGGAAAGACCATGAAGGCAATGGAAATATGCTCATTGCACTCCAGAAACTGTTAGGAATCATAAGGAAAGGAATGGAGAATAAAACCAAGGATATTATAATACCTCTATATAGTTCTATGGTGTAACTGCACCTTGAATACTGTGTGAAATTCCGGTCACCGGTCACACTAGGAAAGGTTCTCTGCAAGACAGAGCCTGCAGCTCCAGACTCTACGAGCCGAACAAATAGCCACCAAAAACACTGTTTTCAACGTCAAGTCTTATATACCACTTTTCACCGGGTCAAAGCAATGTACATTCAGGTACGGTATCTATTTCCCTTGTCCCAGAAGGCCTTGCAAACTTTATTTTGTACCTGAGGCAACAGACGGTTAGATGGCTTGCCCAAGGCCACAAGGAGGGCCCGTGGGACTAGAAACTCCAGTTCCTCTGGCCCAATGTGGCTGTCCTCCAGGCGCCCCCCCCCCTTCGAACGTGCCACTCCTGCCTATATACATGAGTGAGATTTACAAAATCTAATTACAAGGGTAAATGGACTATCTGCAAATTACTTATTCTTCCTCACTGGTAAAGCGCACACTGACTGATTAGTCAGTTTATGTGGCTGTTGTGCTTTGACTGTACCGCCCTTTGCTGCCTCCCCTTTCCTCAGAAGCTGATGCCTAAGCATCGGTGCCCATACTTCGATCCCGCATTAAAACAACCTAAGGATTTGTTTTTATTTTCAACGGGCAAAACACTACAGCAAATCTGAAACAACTTTTCAATTTAAATAATATATGTGCTATGTTTGATGCCATCTACCCTTTTAATTTCTGACCATTTCAGAGATTGGTGAATAAAGCTGCTTTAAAACACATAATAGGAAGACTGTTACTCTTTTCATTTTTAACAGATTTACTGGCCAATGCAGAAAGACTAGCGTGCCTTTTGCACACAGATAACGCAACTTATACATACAAGTTCCACCATGCCAAATGCAGAGAACAGATTGATGTGCACGTAAAAGAATCCTAATTGAAGAATTCAGGCAGTATGTGGATATGCCTTTAAACTAGAAAAAGGGGGTGACGGATGGAGGAGGACTAGTTCAGGACATCACTCCTGGCAAATGCAAAACAACATCAGAAACAGCCACACTTTTAAACCACACATCAACGACAAGTGGGAAGAAGTGGGCAGAACAAAATCAATGCAAAATACATGCAAGCCAATGAAATGCTGGAAAGCAATGAGCACAAATGCTCGAAGCTTAGCCAACAAAGGTCTGGACCTGGAAGCCCTAATGGTGAAAATGGACTTGGACATTGTGGCCATTACAGAAACATGGTTTAAAGAATCGCATGAATGGGATATAGCCATAGCTGGCTATAATCTATTCAGAAGAGACAGAGAAAGTGGAAAAGGAGGAAGAGGAGCCTTGTATGTAAAAAGCAATATTAAAGCTACTGCAATGCATGGGGAAAAGAAGAAGCGCTATGCATTGTGTTGGAAAGAGGAGATGGCACTGTCATCCATACTGCTGTAGTCTACAGACCTCCGACTCAAATCGAAGAAATAGATAATGAATTGATTATAGATATTGCCAAGATAGCCATAAAGGGGGAAGTGATCATATTGGGTGACTTTAATCTACCCGATGTGGATTGGAGTACCCCTTCTGCGAATCTGGCAAGAAGCAAAACAATTGTGGATGCTTTCCAAGATGCGTCACTTAAACAAATGGTGATGGAACCAACCAGGGAAAGCTCAATGCTGGATTTAGTGCTCACCAATGGTAGTGTGTCAAATGTCCGGGTGGATGCTCCTCTGAGCAGCAGCGATCATCACACGGTGTGGTTTGAGATTAAAGCCAAGATGCTGTCCAATTATAGCAGACTCAAAGTCCTAAACTTCAAAAACACTGACTTCAGTAAAATGGCCACCTACTTGAAGGAGGAATTGGCAGGGTGGGAGGGGATGTGGAATTGCAATGGGCTAAACTAAAGGTGGCAATAAAAGGGCAACAGATAAATATGTAAGGAAGGTAAATAAAAACAAGAGGAGAAGGAAACCTATTTGGTTCTCCAAAGAAGTGGCTGATCAAGTAAAGGCAAAAAACACAGCTTTCACAAAATTCAAAAGCTTGCAAACAGAGGAACACAGTAAGGAATAAAGGATCAAACTAAAAGAGACAAAAAAAGAAATAAGGAAAGCAAAATCAAAGGCAGAGGAAAAGATGGCTAAAGATGTGAAGTGTGGCGACAAAACTTTCTTCAGGTATATTCGAGAGAGGAAGAAAATCAGAGATGGAAATGCAGGACTCAGAAGTGCTGGGAACGTATTTGCGGAAAGTGACACTGAAAAAGCAAAATTGCTAAACAAATACTTCTGCTCTGATTTTACTAAAGAAAATCCTGGAGAAGAATCATCTGTGACTCCCAAATATAAAAATGGGAATGAAGTAGATATCACACCATTCACTGAAGATGATGCTTTAGAAGAACTCGCAAAACTGAAAGTGAACAAGGCCATGGGACCGGATGGGATACATCCCAGGATACTAAAAGAGCTCAGAGAGGTTATTGCAGGGCCGTTAAATGATGTTTTAAACAGATCCTTGGAAACAGGAGTAGTTCCTGAGGACTGGAGGAGGGCAGATGTGGTACCTCTTCACAAAAGTGGGGACAGGGAAGAAGTGACAAACTACAGGCCCGTGAGCCTTACCTCGGTGGCAGGAAAAGTAATGGAGGCGCTTCTGAAAGAGTGAATAATGGACTTTCTCAAAACCAACAGGTTGCATGATCTGAGGCAACATGGTTTTACCAAAGGACGATCTTGCCAAACAAATCTGATTGAGTTATTTGACTGGCTGACCAGAGAACTAGATCAGGGGCTTGCAATGGATGTCATCTACCTGGATTTCAGCAAAGCCTTTGATACTGTTCCTCATAGGAGGCTTATCGATAAACTTAGTAGTTTGGGGATGGGTCCCAAGGTGGTGAACTGGATCAGAAATTGGTTGACAGACAGAAGGTGATGGTAAATGGAGCTCAATCAGATGAAAGGAGGGTGATTAGCGGGGTGCCCCAAGGTTCGGTCCTGGGCCCGGCCCTATTCAATGTATTTGTGAATGATATTGCTGAAGGACTGCATGGAAAAGTCTGTCTTTTACAGATGACAAAAAAATTTGCAACAGAGTGGACTCCCCTGAGGGAGTGGATAACATGAGGAAAGATCTACAAAAGCTGGAAGAATGGTCTAATGCTTGGCAGATAAGATTTAATGCGAAGAAGTATAGTGTCATGCACTTGGGAAGCAGAAATCCAGGGGAAATGTACGCGATAGGGGGCGAGTGGCTGGTGTGCATGGACCAGGATAAGGATGTTGGTGTGATTATTTCTGTGGATCTCAAGGAGACAAAACAGTGCAACAAGGCGGTGGCAAAAGCCAGGAGGATGTTGGGTTGCATACAAAGAGGAATTACCAGCAGAAAGGAAGAGGTACTAATGCCACTGTATAAGTCACAGGTGAGACCTCACTTGGAATACTGTGTTCAGTTTTGGAGACCATATCTTGCAAAGGATATAAAAAGACTGGAAACTGTTCAGAGGAAGGCAACCAAAATGATTTGGATCCTGCGTCAGAAGCCTTATGAGAAGAGACTTGAAGACCTAAATATGTACACTATGGAGGAGGAACAGGGGAGATATGATTCAGACCTTTAAATACTTAATGAGAGATAATGAAGAAACTAACCTCTTCCAAAGTTGTAAACTAGAGGGCATAACTTGAAGCTGCAAGGCGCTAAATTGAAAGGCAATGTCAGGATATACTTTTTCACTGAAAGGGTGGTGGATGCTTGGAATGCCCTCCCGATGGAAGTGTTGGGGTCAAATACAGTGACAGAATTCAAAATGGCATGGACCAGGCACAGTGGATCCCTTTGCAGCAACAGGATAAAATCAAAATAAACTTAACTAATTTCTCAACATACAGGGGTATCCTACATGGAGCGGTGGGGGTTCACCCCTAAAACAAAGACATGGGGAGAGATGGCCTGCACGGAGCGGCAGGTGCACCTACTCTTGCCATCTTACTGGGCAGACTAGATGGACCATACTTGTCTTTATCTGCCGTCATTTACTATGTTACTAAGTCCTTAACCGAGGCCTCCCCCAATGGTTCAAAAGGCCCACCTGTTAGAGCTCCTAACACCAAATTAAGATCCCACGGAGGGATCAACACATGGCGCGGAGGCCGCAACTGTGACACCGCTCTTAAGAAACGTAAGACATGCGGGTGAGTCCCTACCGTACGCCCTTGCACCTTACCACGATAACAAGCTATAGCAGCCAGCTGAACTCTCAACGAACTGGCTGCCAACCCCTTATCAAAGCCATCCTGAAGAAAAGACAGCACCTCCGGAACTGAGAGAAGCGATGCCCGCAACTGCCGCTCATCACACCATCCTTCAAAAATACGCCAAATGCAAATATACGCTAGGGAAGTAGAACGTTTCCTAGGTGCTAAGAGAGTAGCCACCACCGCTGGTGAATAACCTTTCTTACTCAACCTAGCCCTTTCAATGGCCAAGCTGTAAGCGAGAATCGAGCTACCTGTGGCATTCGCAGCGGACCCTGCAGGAGCAGATCCTCTCGAACCGGAAGATGCCAGGGCTGCCCGTCGAGAAGTCTCACTAGGTCCACATACCATGGGCGACGCGGCCAATCTGGTGCTATCAAAATTACAGGACCCCGATGTTTCTCTATGCGCTGCTCCAACCGGCCTATGAGGTCCCAGGGCGGAAACACACAAAGAAGACCATGGTCTGGCCACCTTTGAATTAAGGCATTGATCCCTTCGGACATCCTCTATCGCCTTCTGCTGTAAAACCGGTCGGCCATGAGATCCATCCATGGCACTCCCCACCTGACCACCGGATTCAGCTCCCATTCTCTGGGATCCACCCGAACCCGGCTGAGGAAATCCGCCATCACGTTGTCCTTTCCTGCAATGTGCGCCGCCGACAGAGCCAGAAGCCGATGCTCCACCCACTCGAACCAGAGGTGCTGGTAAGGGCAGTGACAAACCAAACAGATGATCGCCAAAAAGATCGGTATTCAGTGTGAGATCTTTTAGGGAAGCTTGTGACAGGGGCTCAAATGATACCCTAACCAGGACTGACAAGACCAAATTAAGATCCCATGGTGCTTGACTGTTTGTTGTTTCTTTATTGATAGTTGATCCAAGCAGGTTAAAGTTGTCCACTATTTCAATAGATAGACCCTTTCTCAGTACAAAATAAGTCACCACAAACTAAAAATAGAAATATGTTGACGGAAATTAAGCTGAATCCCCAAGAAGCCACACTCTGTATGTAGCGCAACACTAGAGAAATAGAAAGATGCATATAAAGAAAGTATATGCAATTAACAAAAATTGACATATTCCAATCACTAAATGGAAACAAAAAAGAGTGATACACATGGAATTTGTCATATGGATGCAAAAGTTGGACAGTGAAAAAGACAGACAGGAAGAAAATTGATTTTATCATTTTAAGTCAAGCATAAAGAGAAAAGTTACCATGTACCTAAAAAAGGATCTATCCCATGGGAGTTGAAGATAAGAGAGTATCAAATTTCTGAAACATTGCTACCAAATCACAATCTAACTTGCATGCTCTAATGTGGTTTAGAGAGCCTCAGTACAGGGATAAGAAGGTGGCCTGTCACAGGGTCTCTCAACCTGACTCACTTTAGCACACCCCTAACAATCCCATATATCATTCGTTGGCTCGCAACCATTGTTTTACAATTTTTTAAATGGATTTAAGAGCAAACTGAAAACCCTTAGCTTTAGGTGAATAAACCGCATCAAGAGAATTCAATGGTTAAGGCAGGGAGGCACTATTGTCGACTCTTGATTTGCCTGTTTCTCTTAACCAGGCTACATCAGGACTTGCTCTAAGACACTCCCACCATTCAATCTCTCCCTCCTTTCGGATAAACACCAACCCCACTAATGGTTATTAAAGAGAGACAGCATCACGTACAAACGTTAGCCAACCACTTTACAGAGCTGACATCCAATCAAACATGCTGCTCCAGCTTGTTAAACCTCTACAAAGCTGGTCATTTTAAGTAGCGCTTGTGCTGGAGGGTGGCGTTTCAGTCTCTGTAGGGCTTGAGTCAGCTGAGCCAGGGAACTCCTCTGTAGTTACTTTTGTGCCTGAAGAAGGTTCTGTACCTGCTGCTGCTGTTGTTGCCGCCCTTCCAGCAGGGTACATTGAAACTGCTGCCGACATTGTTGTTGTTGCTGCTGCCCTTATGCCAGAATCTGGAGGAGGCGCTCTATTCTGGCTTGTCACTTGATCTCTTACAACACCACCACAGCTTCCTCTTTTGCAGCTGAGTTAATCCTGTAGTATTCCAGCTCCAACAAACGTTTAGCAGGCTATATGACCAAAACAAAGCCTGCCTGTGTGGTACTGACTAGACCTTCTTCAAACTCCATCCCCTAAATAAGATCTGGTCCAACCAATTAATCTCCGAAGTCACATAAACAGTTGATTAGAGTCCACCTGTGTGCAATCAGTGTCACATGATCTGTCACATGACGCCACAAATTTCCTTTCACACTGTTTGGACTGCCTTTCAGATAAGTGAAGACGTTTTAATTTACATTTGAATAAAAAGGGACTTTATGGTCATCCAAGAGGGGGAATGTTTGTACCCATCTCCTGACCATCTGGCCCAACAAAAATTATAATGTGGTGCATTTCCTCAGCCGGGTTCGGGTGGATCCCGGAGAATGGGAGCTGAATCCGGAAGTGTTCAGGCAGTTGGTGGTCAGGTGGGGAGTGCCGCGGATGGATCTCATGGCAACTTTCGACACGGCCAAGGACGACTGGTTTTACAGCTGAAGGCGAGAGAGGATGTCTGAAGGGATCAATGCCTTAATTCAAAGGTGCCCAGTCCAAAAATCATGGTTTAGCAGGAAGGATTCTTTTATTAGAAAATTGATAAATATTTCACAGCAAAAAGCCCAAATAGCCCGACACAGGCCGTGTTTCGATTTCACTTCATCAGGGGATTTAGGCGTGCTACATTCATAAATACACAAACATAAATATCATAAAAAACACAAATATCATTAAAAAGTATCATTAGAAAATAATAAATGAAAAATAATAATAAATAACAAATGAAACATTGTAAAACTCCAGGTTATACCATCATATCAAAACATATCTACATATAAAACTCATTAAATAATGTGGAAATACATGAAAATGATAAAAATATATGTACTGCAAAAAAGCCATTGAAATAAACACATATTTTAAAATTAAATAATAATTTAACGTCCTTAATAAATAATTAATAAATAGACGATTAAATTATAATTTTTTAAATTTTTTTTATATAATTATCTTAATTGATTTTTGGAGATGACATTTGTATTTAAATGGAGATTGCGCCTTATGTATGAAGAGGGAATGATAAATACGTCCTGGTAAGTATATTTAGATCTGTTTAGAGGGAAGGTATGTTTTCCAGAATCTACCCAGCAACTAATGACAAAAGCAACCCCTCTCATGATGACGTCAGTTTTCCTGCTGTTAACTACAGCACAAGTGCGAGCGTTTTTTATTGATAGAAGTGAATTCTTAAGAATCAGACGTCAGTCTGAAGAAGAGCAACTTCTGATTTTTAATAAACGGATTATCAAAGACTCAGAAGAAATGAAGGTATACTATAGTTTGCAGAATACGATTACTTTATGTTTTAGGGAATGAATGGTTAATGATTTGGCTTTTGGAATGTAAAGCGGCTGTATAATTGATGGGTTATGTATGAATAGGTATTAGTTCAAAGGTAAGAGAAGATGCTCACATATTGGAATAGAATTTGGGAGGAAACAGCATGACGAAGTACAGTATGTGCCCTTATGCAGTACCGGTTTCCTCAGGTGAAAGAAGTTATGTAAATATGGATGATGGATTATGTTTTATTTTATGCAGAAAAGTAATTTTGAATCTTAGTTTGATGATAATATCTTGTATCGGAATAGATTAGTGAATGAAACAGCATGGCAAAGTTAGTAAGTGCTTTTGCGCAATACCTTTTGCCTCAGGGGAAAGAACCAATGATAATGTGGACATCGCGAATATTAAATTTAAGATGTGGTGCGCACTTTCATAAGTCCCCTTTGTGACAATGTGATATTAGGAGTTAATACAATTTAGTTGTTAACTATTTATAATTTTATTTATAGTTTTATTGTTGGCTGATAATAAACAACATAGTAAGTTCTTTTATTTTTTGATCTGTTTGATTATTTATTTATTTCTTATTTTTTATTTTTTAGTTACTTTTTTATAACACTAGTAGTAATTTTTAGAATATTTAATGGATAAATGTTCTAGTGTAATAGATGGAGATATTAAGAGAGTTTTTTAAAAAACAGAACGCCCATAAATAAATGGAGAACTCAGTTTATACACTCTCTCCTGCTCCTGTTTTTTAACCACCAATATGTGATAATATAATGACCTTTTCTTCTTCCTCCTTTTAGTATACAGAACAATCAAATTGAACTTACCTAACAACTAAGGTATAGATATGGAAGATATATGTATGCACACCCTTTCATAAACTTATAATTTAATCATCTATTTATTAATTATTTATTAAGGACGTTAATTTATCATTTAATTTTAAAATATGTGTTTATTTCAATGGCTTTTTTGCAGTACATATGTTTTTATCATTTTCATGTATTTCCACATTATTTAATGAGTTTTATATGTAGATATGTTTCGATATGATGGTATAACCTGGAGTTTTACAATGTTTCATTTGTTATTTATTATTATTTTTCATTAATTATTTTCTAATGATACTTTTTAATGATATTTGTGTTTTTTATGATATTTATGTTTGTGTATTTATGAATGTAGCACGCCTAAATCCCCTGATGAAGTGAAATCGAAACATGGCCTGTGTCGGGCTATTTGGGCTTTTGCTGTGAAATATTTATCAATTTTCTAATAAAAGAATCCTTCCTGCTAAACCACGATTTTTGGACTGGGTGTCTTCTAGCAACGTGGTGTAGTGCTCCTTTGGTTAATTCAAAGGTGGCCAGACCATGGTCTTCTTTATGTATTTCCGCCTTGGGCCCTCATAGGCCGGGTGGTGCAGCGCATAGAGAAACATCGGGCCCCGTGATTTTGATAGCACCAGATTGGTTGCGTCGCCTGTGGTACGCGGACCCAGTGAGACTTCTCGACGGGCAGCCCTGGCATCTTCCGGTTCGAGAGGATCTGCGAATGCCACAGGTAGCTCGATTCTTGCTTGCGGCTTGGCCATTGAAAGGGCTAGGTTGAAGAGGAAAGGTTATTCACCAGCGGTGGTGGCTACTCTCTTAGCAGCTAGGAAACGTTTTACTTCCCTAGCGTATATTCGCATTTGGCGTATTTTTGAAGGATGGTGTGATGAGCGGCAGTTGTGGGTATCGCTTGTCTGGCAAAGATTATAGAAAAAGCTGTACAACACCAACTCCAGGACCATATCGACGCACATGCCCCACTGGACTTACACCAGCACGGATTCCGCCCAAACTACGGAGTCAAAACACTACTGTTATATCTACTCAACGACATATTCCAAATCATAGACAACCACAAAAAAGGAACACTAATGATCTTCCTAGACATCTCAGCTGCAGTCGACACAGTGGACCACAGAATCCTCCTAACCAGACTACAGAGCATCGGAATATACGGCACCACCCTGAAATGGTTCAACTCCTACCTAACTGACAGACAGTTCCAGGTCAAGATCGGTCCCAACACCTCACGACCCACAAAGATCAACCAAGGGGTGCCACAAGGCTCCGCCCTATCCGCACTACTATTCAATCTCTATATGCAACCGATCTGTAACATCATGAAAGAGCACAAAATACATTTACACAATCTACGCAGACGACATCATGATATACACCCCAAACAACCTCGACAACCCTGACTACACCAGAATAACAGACTGCCTCAACAACATGTCCAACTGGCTACATAACAACAACCTGACCATAAACTACAAGACAGAAGCACTTCTCGTCACATGAAACAACAGCTTCAGCCCGCCACCCTCCATCAATGTCAACAACTCAACAATACCATTAAAAAAGGAGGTGAAATATCTTGGAGTAACACTTGATAGGGAGCTAACCCTACAGTCACACATCAGAAGGACCACCAAAAATGCATACTTCAAGATGAGAATAATCAGTCGCCTCAAGCCACTCCTCACACAAAATCATTTCCGCACAGTTTGTCAAGCTCTAATTACGCCCATACTAGACTTCTGCAATCCGATCTATACAGGTATGTCAAAACAGTCGCTCAGACCGCTACAAATGGCCCAAAACACGGTGGCACGAATAATATCCGGAGCATCAAAACAAGACCACATCACCCCCATACTAAAAGACCTACACTGGCTCCCAATCAGCTCACGAATCAAATACAAGACAATCCTAAACATATTCAGAATCAAATACAGGAACTCTGCCCATAGCCTTCAACCCCTCATACAACCCGACGTCAGCACAAGACCTAGAAGAAGAGCCACATCGGACACAATCAACACCCCAAAAGACTACACAAAGGCATGCAAGTCCACCGCATGAAGAGCGCTATCAATGGCAGCACCCGGAATGTGGAATACACTCCCTGACGAACTGCGATCCACGGAAGACACTAAGGACTTTCCAAAAGAACTAAAGACTCTGCTCTTCCTAGAACACTACGGCCCAAACACATAATGGGAGCAACAGCCATGAACTAACATCTCACCCGCATGCTCATTTTACATAGCACTGTATAAAGCTCATGCTGTAAATAGCGCACGCTAATCATCCTACCCACACGCATACACATCCACTGTACAATATAAGAATACCTTGAACACAAATGCCAACTCCTTGATTGTTTGCTATGTATACCGCCTTGATTGAAGGATAAGGCGGGATAGAAATACCCTTTAAATAAATAAATAAATAAATCTCTTGTCTCAGTTCTGGAGGTGCTGTCTTTTCTTCAGGATGGCTTTGATAAGGGGTTGGCAGCCAGTTCGTTGAGAGTTCAGCTGGCTGCTATAGCATGTTATCATGGTAAGGTGCAAGGGCATACGGTAGGGACTCACCCAGATGTCTTACGTTTCTTAAGAGCGGTGTCACAGTTGCGGCCTCCACGCAGTGTGTTGATCTCTCTGTGGGATCTCAATTTGGTGTTAGGAGCGCTAACAGGTGGGCCTTTTGAACCGTTGGGGGAGGCCTCGGTTAAGGACTTGATGTTGAAAACAGTGTTTTTGGTGGCTATTTGTTCGGCTCTTAGGGTCTCGGAGCTGCAGGCTCCGTCTTATAGAGAACCTTTCCTAGTGTTTTCCAGGGAAAAGGTGGTGTTATGCCCGGTCCCTTCGTTCTTGCCAAAGGTGGTGTTGCCGTTTCATCTGAATCAATTAGTCACCTTACCGGTGTTAAAGTCTTCAGGCGGTGAGGTGGTTGCTCAGGATTTACAGTTGCTGGATGTGAAGAGATTCCTTCGTTATTACCTGCGGAGGTCTGGTGTTTTTTGGTGGTCGGAGCATTTGTTTGTACTTTTTGGAGGACCGTGTAAGGGTGAAGCAGCGTCCAAGGCGTCTATTGCTAGGTGGATTAAGGAAGCGATTGCGTCAGCTTATTTCTTGCAAGGGCATCAGGTGCCGTTGGAATTGAGGGCCCATTCTACGAGGGCTCAAGCGACGTCATGGGCGGAACGCAGTTGTGTCTCGGCAGCTGAGATCTGTAAGGCGGCCATATGGTCTTCTTTGCATACCTTTAATAAACATTACCGTCTTGATGTGCAGGCGGTGGGGGATGCCGGTTTCGGGTCAGCATTTTTGTGGGCCGGTTTTTCGGGTCCCTCCCATTAAGGTACTGCTATGTTACATCCCAGAGGTGCGGAACTGAACTGGAGGAATGATAAGGAAAGAGAAATTAGACTTACCTGCTAATTGTTGTTCCTTGAGGAACTCCAGTTCAGTTCCAATTCCCACCCAGTTTGGGGATTCAGTCAATGGTCTCAGGACATTACAGGGGCCAGCCACGCAAGAGAAATTCTACTGGTAAGTGGCTGGTTTCTGTGTAGGTATGAGAGTGGAGTGAATGGCGGCTTTATTTGAGTCTGCTGGCTGTTGCCTTTTTTCATACGTTTCTTGTCTTTACTGTTGAAGTTCTTGGGGGGGAGTGGAAAGCAGTCATCCTCTCCTCGCTGGGACGGTTGCGGTATATATTAAGGCCGTTAGTTTGGAGTTCATAGTCATTATAACCACTTATGTGTTGCTCCACAGCGTATGCTTTGCCAATAGGTCACTGGAAGCTAGTGGGAGGTGTAACCGGTAGATGTGGCAAGCTTCTGACATGCCCAGTCTCCATGCTGCAGGAAGAGGTACACAACCGCTGAGAGTCGTTCTGGTGAGACCATCGACGGAGCAGCGACCTCTGTAAGGGGCGCATGTGAGCTCTGGCCCACGGCACAACTTCCAGATTCGCCGCCATTGTCCCTAACATGCGGAGATAGTGCCAGGTCGATGGTTTTTCAGTCAAAGATGAGAAAGAATGTCAGAAGGCATCGATGCTTTAATGCAACAATGGCTCAAGCAGGCTCTTCTCTATGTCTTTCCCCCGCGGGCACTCATAGGTCGAGTGGTTCAGCATATCGAAGCTCATCAGGGGAGAGTGGTGTTAGTGGTGCCGGATTGGCCACGACATCCATAGTATGCGGATCTGGTACATCTTCTCGACAGAGTACCTTGGCGATTACCATCGACAGCGGATCTTCTGGTTCAAGGTCCTCTGCGGATGCCTCTGGTGGATCAGTTCTCGCTTATGGATTCCGTTATTAATGGATGAAAGTTTTGCAGGCTGGGGAGCTCATTGCAGAGACCTGTATGCACAAGGACGTTGGAACGAACAGGAGGCCAAATGGTCGATCAACCGGTTGGAGTTGCGGACGGTAACGCTAGCTCTTTGAGCGTTCGAAAACTCGGTATGAGGTTGAGCGGTGCGTGTTCTGTCGGACAATGCCGCGACAGTGGTTTATCTCAATTGTCAAGACAGCACAGGAAGCATGGCTCTAGAGGAGGAAGCAAAGGCATTGTTTTCCTGGTTAGAGCTTTGGCTTCAGACTCTGTCAGCAGCACACATTGCAGGAATGGACAATGTGACAGCAGATTTTCTAAGCAGAGTTTGCGTGGATGCTGGAGAATGGGAGCTTCATCCAGAGGTTTCTGCTCAAAAAGTCATCAGGTGGGGGCCTCCGGTTATGGATCTCATGGCAACAAAAATAGGAGGGTCTTTTCCGGAAAACTTCGCAACTCTTCATGTTCCCTTGTCTGTTGAAATAGGCTACCATTGTGGCATTGTCTGAGAAGATACGAACTTCCTTGCCTCGGGCTAAGCTCCGGAGATGCAAGAGAGCCAAGCAAATACAGTAGCTCTTGCCTCCAGCTGGTTGATGGGCCAAGCTGTCTCATTTGTTCCAGCAACCCTGGGTTCTCTGCCACTCACAATGGGCTCCCCAACCTAATAGACTGGCATCCACTGTCAGGAGAAGCTACTGGTGATGGTCCAGGGAAAGGCCCTTTAGCAAATGACTGGGCTGCTCCCATCATCGCAAGCTGGTTGCCAGCGATGGGAGAAGAGAAAGCCTGATCTTGAAGTCCTGTGAACAAGGGGACCAAAGGAATAATAAAGTCTCATGTGTGGTCACATCCAGGGGACAATCTCAATCATCGCAGCCATTGACCCTAGGAGCTGAAGATAGTCCCACACCTTGGGAACCTGCTGCTTCTGAAAAGATATCAGCTGAGACAGCAGCTTCTCTGCCCTCTTCTCGGCAGGAAGACGTTTCCTGAGCCAGTGTCAAACCGTGCCCCAAGATATTCTAGCGACTGGGTGGGCTCCAGGTAGCTCTCGTCAAATTTGATCACCCAGCCCAGACTCCAGAAATTGTACCACTTGAGCTGATGCCGGAAAAGCCAGGTAAGGATGAATACAAATCCCTTCACACCGTAGAGCAGCAGCAGCTACAACCATCATCTTGGTGAATGTCCTCAATGCGATGGAGAGACCGAAGGGTAAAGCAGCAAACAAAGTGCAAACTGAGAACAGAGAAGCGCAGGAAGTGTTGCTGATTCTCATGAATGGAAATGTTTATCTGGTACAGAAAACAGGAACTTAAATCTGGTACACTCCTGGGGAGCTCAAAGCAGCAACAATGCTGGGCTCAATGCTACCACCCTGCAGCCAAGGCCTGCAGCCATATACCTCTTGAAACCTTCCTCTAATCTTTGGGGGGAGGGCCGGGGGAGGAGGGTAAAGGGACACTGAGGTTGTGCTAGGTTCAGGGTCCATATCCAACAATTCTGGCTATTCAACTGGTCCTTAACAGGATAAGGATAGGGAACTGAACAGACACCCCTCCTCCTTTGGCAAACCCAGGAGGGCACTGGTTTTAAGGGTGACACAATGGAAGCCTCCCCGGGAGAAAATCACCCCTAAGAGTGGTTACTCACAAGCTAAATCAAATTTTCCTTTATGTTTTCATAGAGCTGCCCAGATGCATCCACATTCTGCTGGAGACAGAAATATTGGGAATGTATGCTCATAGCTTCCTCAGATATGGTTGCAGGATAAGGTCATAAGAAACCTCTAGATTTTTTTTCTGTCTCCACCTCTGCTAGTAGGGGGACACAACCCACTTGTCTGGAATGGCCCAGCAGCACAATCGAAGCGGGAAAATTTGTGCACACTATATAGCAAAGGTAAATATGTGTGTATATATATATATGTTATACAAATCTTTCTAAATAAATATATTCCATAGGGTAATCTTTAAAAGGAAAGTTTGCGCATACTTTCCCTTTCAAAATTTCTGCATATGTTGCCACACAAGTCAGGTGTAAAGATTGTAATATATTCAGAAAACGGCTTTTATAAAAGTGCACAACTGCATACCCATATAAGAAAGTAGGTACATATAAAGCATGCACCTACTTTTTACAAGATCTGTGCATACGAGGTGTGATCAAAAAGTATCGAAACTTGTTGCATAGCTATATAACAATATGTTGCACCATGTAGCTATAAGCATGCAGTGACCTAGTTATGTGCACACCTGTACTTTTTTTAATCATGTGATGCTTGGTATCGTGTAAAACAGTTCATCATATTTACAATGAGTGAAAAAATTGAACATCGAATTTGCAATAAATTTTGCCAGAACCTTGGAGATGCATGCAAAAAGACTTATGACAAGTTACAGCAAGTGTATGGCAATGAATGCATGAGTCGTGCTCGAGTTTATGGCTGGTACAAACGTTTCCAAGAGGACCGCCAAAGTGCTGACAGTGCCAAATGTTATGGAAGGCCATCCACGAGCAGGAATGAAGGCAAAGTTGAAGCAGTGCATGCAGCAATATGCTCAAATTGTCGATTGCCTATCAGGGAGCTTGCTGAGGACATGGACATCAGTTTTGGGTCAGTACAGTCCATTCTTACTGTCGATTTGGGGATGAGATGTGTGTCTGCAAAATTTGTACCTTAACTCTGACCAAAAAGAAGATCAACTGCCAGAGTGTTGTTGGAATGTGTTGAAAATGACTCAGATTTCATCAAAAAGATTATTAATGGTGATGAATCATGGGTTTATGGTTATAAACCAGAAACTAAGACTCAGTCCTCACAATGGAAGACTCTAAACTCTCCCAGACCCAAGAAAGCCTGTCAGGTGAGGAGCACTGTCAAAGTCATGCTCACAGTTTTCTTTGATTACCGGGGTATTGTTCATGATGAGTATGATCCAAAAGGCCAAACAATCAATAAGGAGTACTATGTCCAAGTTCTGACTCGTTTGAGAGATGCAGTTCATCGTAAGAGGCCAGAGTTGCACAGAAATGGCGAATGGCTGCTTCATCACAATAACTCCCCAACTCAAGCATCACATCTTGCCCGGCAGCTCTTGGCTAAACAACAAATCGAACAAGTCTGTCAGGCTCCATACTCACCTGACCCTGCACCCTGTGACTTTTTCTTGTTTCCAAAACTGAAATTATCAGTGAAAGGAGGGAGATTCGATGACTTGGAGACCATTAAGCAAACTTCAACACAGCAGCTTCACAGCACAATGAAAGAGGCATTTCAAAATTGTTTCCAGCAGTGGCTGGAATGCTGGAGGAAGTGTGTTTTATCGGAAGGGGACTACTTGAAGGAGACTGAGTGCAGTAACCGTCAATGTTATACTTCTTGTGTTCTTGTACAAGTCTCGATACCTTTTGATCGCACCTCATAGGAATTTCTGGGGGTACAGTCTGGGGAGAACTGAAGCAATATTTTATAACATATGCATTCACACATGCAGGTGTACATTTGTGCATGATTGGGGCTGGATCTGGGAGCTTATTTTATAGAGGTACATAGGTGCCTATATTGCCCTTATAATACAGGCTTAAAATAGGTGCCTTTTTAGACTTCGCATATAGGTGTTCCATTATAAAATCAAACCTTAATTGTCTTAGAAAATTAGAACTACAAATCTATGCATGCAGTGGGGTAAATCCAGGACTGAACCAGCCTGTTCTGCTTATCTGGGGTGAAGAGGAAACCCTAGATCTACTCTTGTTCATTCTAATGCACCATGAAACCTTCATCTGCCGCTGAACCCTCTCCTTTGCCACTCACTTTGTGTGCCATGGAATCCTTCCCTGCCCCCCCCCCCATCATTACTACCGGATTAATTAATTAATTAATTTATTTATTTGAACAGATTTAATATCCTGCTATTCGGACTATACAGCCAGTATGGCGGCTTATATTCTTTGAAAAGAATTCCAAACCACCACTCCAGACAACACTAATACAAAAGGCCAGGGAATGAATAGCACAACATAAAATAACCTAAATGTAGATAGTCTGTATGTTTGTATGTCTGACCCCTTTTCCTGTTAAATGTATCCCTACAATCTGTGTTAACCACTTTGATTGAAGGATAAGGTGGTACACAAAACTAGCTAAATATATAAATAAATAACCTTGAAGACAAAACAAATCATTCTCTATCCTCTTATGTTGCTAGATCCATCCCTCCTCACCCTGTATGATCCTCCCCTTGCCCTTTCTTCTGTTCCATGGATTCTCCCTTTCTTCACCTATGCCACAAGATTACCCCATTACCCCTTGTTGTCCTTTCCTTCCATCATCACAGTCCTCCTGGCCCATCCCAAGTTGAGGAAGGGCCAGGCTGCATTACCATGGTCCTTGGGCAGGTAGGTGAAGATACAAGGCTCGCTGCAAACACTGTCTGTGAGCCGCTGCAGGAACACATTCACCGTCACTGGCTCCCCAATCTCCAAATCCTGGTACGGAGGTGTCTTGAAGACAATAGCGATCTGCCGGTGCACATCTGCCTGTGAGAAGTCTGCCCGAGCTTCCCAGCATTCTCGGCTGAAAACCACAGCAATGTCCTCTAGCACAGCAAAACAGAGAGGGGTGTGAAAGAAATTAGGGTACAGAAACATGAGGGGGAAAAAGAAGACGTGAGAGAGAAAGAGAGACAGCAGGACATGGACAAAGAGTTCAGAATGAAAAATTGGTGAAAGACAGCAGGAAAGAGAAAGTGGGGAGGAAGAATATTGAAAGGAACAGGGAAGAAGAGAACAAAAGAAACAGAGGGTGGAAAGTGGACAGGCGCAAGAAGGCAAGAGAGAGCAAAGAAAAAATGAGTTCACAGGAGCTGGAGGTGAGAAGGGCATATATCTACTTGAACATCTGTCATAGAGCCACCGAAAGCAGCAACATCAACAACTATGAAAAAGTTCACCCAGCCTCCTTCACGACCCAGGACCTGTCTGCACTCTCCCACATTCAACAATATAGAACATATACCTATGGTACTGGGAAAAAAATCTGTGAACACAAAGGATTATAATTATTAAGATTCTTACCATAAAGCAAAGTTACTCACCTGTAACAGGTGTTCTCCAGGGACAGCAGGAATCAGTCCTCACTTATGGGTGACGTCGGCACTGACGGACCCCACACGGAGCAATTCCCCAGCTTTCAAAGAAAGCCTTTGGGATTGCTGCCATGCATGTGTGGTCCTCTTCCCACCCAAGTGTGCCATCTTGCTCAGTCAGGTCCCATAGCTAGAGCCCTACTAAGCAGATGGCAAGGGAAGAAAAGAAAAGTTGGCAACTTCTAAGGGAAGGTGGGAGGGTAGTGAGGACTGATTCCTGCTGTCCCTGGAGATCACCTGTTACAGGTGAGTAACTACGCTTTCTCCAAGAACAAGCAGGAAGTCAGTCATCATTTATGGGACTCCCCAACTACAGGCTACTGAACCTGTAGTTCAAAAACGCCTCCGTGAGGCCATGAGTAGAAGCTGATGTCCAAAGGAGCCCGAGTCCTCGGGTCCTCGAAGGCAAACGCTCGGTAGCCGCAGAAGAAGGGTCAGAGGGCAGGAGTTGCTTTTACCCCAAACAGATTACGAAGTACAGCCTGGACTAAGGCACTGTCCCAGCGGGACTCCCTCTCCAGGCAGCAGTGCAAAGTGAAAGTGTTCGCTGAAGACGAGGTTGTAGCCCGGAAGATGTCTGACAGAGGCATTGAGCATAGCGAAGCCACCAAAGCCGCCTTGGCCTGGATGCCGTGTGCAGTGACTCACTGATCCAGCAGGGCCCCAGCCTTTGCCTGGGTGGAAGTGATGCAGTTCGCCACCCAGATGGAGAGGGTGTGCTTGTTGACTGCCTGCCCCAGGCGGTTGGGATCGTAGGCAACGAAGAGCTGATTGGACTTGCAGTCGAGGGTATGTAGGACCGCTGACTCCCGGTCAGCATGAGGTCTCGGGAAGAAGGTCGCCAAGACTATTTCCTAATTGAGATGGAAATCCAAGACAACCTTCGGTAGGAACTTGGGGTGGGTACGGAGGACCACCCTGTTCCTGTAGAACCTGGTGTAGGGGGCCTCAGCCATGAGGGCTTGGAGTTCGCTGACTCGCCGAGTTGAGGTCAGAGCCACCAGGAAGACTACCTTCCAGGAGAGGTGCCAAAGTGAGCACGTCGCCAACGGTTCGAAGGGCGGCTGCGTAAGCTGCATGAGCATGATGTTCAGGTTCCACTCCACTGGTGGAGGCCAGATGGGAGGCTTGGAAAATAAGAGACCCCGCATGAAGCGGAAGACCAGGGGCTGCCCCGAGAGGGGTTTACCCTCGATGGTGAGGTGGTTAGCCGAGATGGCGCTCAGGTGCACCCTGACTGAGATGGATTTCAGCTCCACCTGCAAGAGGTGGAGGAGGTACTGGAGAACCCACCAGGTGGAGCAGGAGAATGGGTCGATCTGGAGTTCAGAGCACCAGATCGAGAAGCGCCACCACTTAAAGGCATAGGCCCATCTTATCGAGTCCTTCCCCGACACGAAGAGGACCTCCTCGACCTACCCTGGGAGGTGCAGCGAGGCTAAGGAACCCATTCAGGTGCCAGACTCTGAGGGACAACGAGGCCAGGTTGGGTGAAGCGTTAGCAGGCCCGGGACGCAGCCCAGGGGTACTGGAGGCTCGGACAGGCCAGAGCAGGAGTGGGAACCAAGGCTGTCGAGGCCACGAAAATCACTGAAGCTCCCTCCCGCTGAATCTTGTGGAGGGTCCTCGCAATGAAGGGAGTGGGAGGGAAAATGTGCAGAAGTCCAGAGGTCCAGTTCAGTAGGAACACATCTGGAGCCACCCTGCTCGAGTGTGGAACTGGTCCGCAGAAACGGGGGAGCTGCGCATTCGCTGGGCTGGAGAAGAGGTCCATGGACGGAGTTCCCCATCGATGAAACAAGAGGCCTGCCACCTCCGGATCCAGTCGCCACTCATGTGGGCAGAGGATCCTGCTGAGTCTGTCCACGAGGACATTCTCCTGACCTGGGAGATAGACCGCTCTGAGGGTCATACCCTGGCGTATGGCAAAGGAGCAGAGGAGGACTGCCTCCCAGCAGAGGATGCGGGAATCCATTCCCCCCTCCTTGTTTATGTAGAACATCGCTACCCTGTTGTCGGCCTGCACAAGTACCGACTTTCTCCTCAGATGGTACTCAAAGGCCTTCAGGGCCCAGCGGACCACCCAAAGCTCGAGCAGGTTGATCTGCTGCTGGGATTTTTCGGGCGACCATTGTCCCTGGGTGCGTAGGTCGCCGTAGTGGGCTCCCCAGCCCAGTAGGGAGACATCCGTCACAAAGACGAGATTGCTCTGTGGGACCTGGAAAGGCATGCCTTGAAGGAGGCTTCGGGGATCCTGCCACCAATCCAGGGAGCTGCATAGGCCGTGGGAGACCCGGATGGAGTCCCGGAAGCAGCCAGAGGCCTGGGTCCATTGCGCTCTGAGGCACCACTGAGCTGCCCGCATGTGCATGCGGGTGTGGGGAACAACATGGACGGTTGAGGCCATGTGCTCCAGGAGGCGCAAAATGGATTGTGCCGGAATCCGAGCACTGCCTTGGACCTTGGCCGCAAGGGCGTGGAGGCGGTCTGCATGGTCTCGGGGTAGGAAGGCAGTCACACACTCTGTGTCGAGGAGGGTGCCGATGAACTTCAGGTCTGCACCGGTTCGAGGTGGGACTTGGAGCAATTGACCAGGAAGCCGAGGCGTTCAAGGAGGAGGACCATGCGCAATGCCGAAAGGCGAGCTTCCTCGGCTGATGCCCCCATGATGAGCCAGTCATCTAGGCAGGGGAAGATGGGTATGTCCTGCCGCCGGAGGTAGGCGGCAGCCGCGGATAGGCACTTGGTGAAGACTCGTGGGGCAGACGCAAGCCCGAAGGGGAGCACCCTGTATTGGTAATGCTCCCCCTATACTCTGAAGCACAGGTACTGTCTGTGCCTGGGGTGGACCAGGATGTGAGTGTAAGCATCTCTGAGGTCGAAGGAGCATAGCCAATCGCCCTGCTGGAGGAAGGGCAGCAGGACACCAAGCGATAGCATTTTGAACTTCTCCATCACCAGAAACTTGTTCAGGTTCCTGAGATCGAGGATGGGGCGCAGAAACTTGTTCAGGTTCCTGAGATCGAGGAAGTATCTGGAGTAGAACCCCCAGCCTCAGAGGTGTGGCGGTACCCTTTTGACCGCCTGCTGACCAAGAAGGTTGTTCAGCTCTTGTTGCAAGCAAGCACAAGCAAGGGAAGCCGAGAAGACTACGCTGTGGAGAAGGGAGAAAGGAGCCTGTCCAGATGAAGACGATAACCGTCCCAGACCACCAGAAGGACCCAGGTGTCCGATGTGATAGACGCCCATTGGGGGGCAAAAAGGGACAGACGTCTCTCCACCGGCGGAAGTGCCGTCGGGGGGCGAGAGGCTATAGTAACATATTAACATAGTAAATGACGGCAGATAAAGACCAGTATGGTCCATCTAGTCTGTCCAGTAAGATAGCAAGAGTAGGTGCACCTGCTGTTCTGTGCAGGCCACCCCTCCCCATGTCTTTGTTTTAGGGGTGAACCCACCGCTCCGTGTAGGACACTCCTGTATGTTGAGAAATTAGATATTTAAGTTTATTTTGATTGTATCCTGTTGCTGTAAAGGGATCCACTGTCTCTGTCCCATGCCATTTTGAATTCTGTCACTGTATTTGCCCCCACCACTTCCATCAGGAGGGCATTCCAAGCATCCACCACCCTTACAGTGAAAAAGTATTTCCTGACATTGCCTTTCAATTTACCCCCCCCCCCCCCCTTTCAGCTTCATGTTATGCTCTCTAGTTTTACAGCTTCCCCGTCTTTGGAAGAGGTTTGTTTGTTCATTATTTCTCTTTAAGTATTTAAAGGTCTGAATCATATCTCCCCTGTCCCTCCTCTCCTTCAGAGTGTACATATTTAGGTCTTAAAGTATCTTCTCATAAGGCTTCTGACACAGGCTCCAAATCATTTTGGTTGCCTTCCTCTGAACAGTTTCCAGTCTTTTTATATCCTTTTCAAGATATGGTTTCCAAAACTGAACACAGTATTCCAAGTGAGGCCTCAGCAGTGACTTATACAGTGGCATTAGTACCTCTTCCTTTCTGCTGGTAATTCCTCTTTGTATGCAACCCAACATCCTCCTGGCTTTTGCCACTGCCTTGTCGCACTGCTTTGCCACCTTGAGATCCTCAGAAATAATCACACCAAGGTCCTTCTCCTGGTCTGTGCACACCAACCTCTCGCCCCCTATCGCGTACATTTCCCCTGGATTTCTGCTTCCCAAGTGCATGACACTGCACTTCTTCACATTAAATCTTAACTGCCAAGCATTAGACCATTCTTCCAGCTTTTGTAGATCTTTCCTCATGTTATCCACTCCCTCAGAGGAGTCCACTCTGTTGGAAAAGTCTGTCTTTTTGAAGATGACATGAAAATTTGCATGTAGTCCTTCAGTAATATCACTCACAATTACATTGAACAGTGCCGTGCCCAGGACCGAACCCTGGGGCACCCCGCTATGCATTCGGCGTCAAAACCCCTGTTCTGGCTGGGGTGGTGCTGGAGGTTGGGCCTTGGGCCCTTGTGGCTTGCGATGACCTTGCGCTCCCCCTTTTCCCTCCACGCCGGTAGTCGATGCGGGGGTGGGCGGGTAGGGTGGGCATCCCCGGTAGGGGAGTCCCTTTCTCTGGAAGAACAGCTTCTTCGTGTGCTGTTTCTTCTGTGGGAGAGAAAAGGTCTTACGCCAGAGACGGGTTTGAGTCACGAATTCCATCTCGATCTTGGCTGCCTTATCCTCCATGAGCTTGCCGAACAATTGTTTGCTGAGGCAGGGGACATCCAAGAGCTTCTCCTAGACCCACTGTTCCATGTCCGAAGACTGGAGCCATGCCTGGCACCGGGCTCCGATGCCAGACGCTGCGGAGGACTCAAACCCATCATATGTGGCACGGGAGAGATACTTCAAGCAGTCTGCGACTGACCTCAGGAGGGTCTGGAACCTGAGAAGGTGTTTGGCCCCGAGGCCTGCAGAAAAACCACTGAGTTCTTTGGCGAGGTCGCGCAGAAACATGTCCATATACAGTTGATAGGCTTGGATGCAGCACGCCAGCAGGGACCCCTGATAGGCCTTGCATCCCAAGGGTGTCGAGGGCTCCGGATTCCCTGCCCGGCAGGACTGAAAAGTGTAACTTCAGGCTCTTTTGCTTCCACATCGCCGATTCAATTACCATGGAAGTGTGTGAAAGCTGGGTCTTCCGGAATCCCGGGCCGCGCTGGACCCTGTACATGGTCTCGAGCCTTTTGCTCACAATGGGAACCGAGGCAGGTGCCTCCCACATATGGAGGAGATGAACAAAATCAATACAAAATACACACAAGCCAGATAATTGCTGGAAAGCAATAAGCACAAATGCTCGAAGCTTAGCCAATAAAGTTCTAGACCTGGAAGCCCTAGTGGTGGAAATGGATTTGGACATTGTGGCCATTACAGAATCATGGTTTAATGAATCGCATGATTGGGATATAGCCATAGCTGGCTATAAGCCTTTCAGAAGAGACAGAGAAAATGGAAAAGGAGGAGTAGCCTTGTATGTCAAAAGCAATATTAAAGCTACTGAAATGCAGGGGACATGGGGAAAAGAAGAAGCGCTCTGGATTGCATTGGAAAGAGGAGATGGCACTGTCATCCATACTGCTGTAGTCTACAGACCTCCGACTCAAATTGAAGAGAGAGATAACGAATTGATTATAGATATTGCCAAGATAGCCACAAAGGGGGAAGTGATCATATTGGGTGACTTTAATCTACCTGATGTGGACTGGATTACCCCTTCTGCACATCTGGAAAGAAGCAAAAAAAATTGTGGATGCTCTCCAAGATGCATTACTTAGACAAATGGTGATGAAACCAACCAGGGAAAGCTCAACGCTGGATTTAGTGCTCACCAACGGTAATAGCGTGTCGAATGTCTGCGTGAGTGCCCCTGTGAGCAACAGTGATCATCACACGGTGTGGTTTGAGATAAAAGCCATGGTACAGGCCAATCATAGCAAGCTCAAAGTCCTAAACTTCAAAAACACTGACTTCAATAGAATGGTCGAGTTCCTAAAGGAGGAGATGATGGAGTGGAAGGAGATAAAGGAAGTGGAATTGCAATGGGCTAAACTAAAGGTGGCAATAAAAGGGGCAACAGATAAATATGTAAGAAAAATAAATAAAAACAAGAGGAGAAGGAAACCTACTTGGTTTTCCAAAGAAGTGACTGCTCAAATAAAGGCAAAAAACACAGCTTTCGCAAAATTCAAAAGCTTGCAAACAGAAGAACACAGAAATGAATACAGGATCAAACTCAAAGAGTCAAAAAGAGAAATAAGGAAAGCAAAATGAAAGGCAGAGGAAAGATGGCTAAAGATGTTAAGGGTGGCGACAAAACTTTCTTCAGGTATATTCGGGAAAGGAAGAAGATCAGAGTTGGAATTGCAGGACTCAGAAGTGCTGAGAAAGGACTCGTGGAAAGTGACATTGAAAAAGTGAAATTGCTAAACAAATACTTCTGCTCTGTTTTTACTAAAGAAAATCCTGGAGATGGACCAGCTGTGACTCCCAAATATAAAAATGGGAATGAAGTAGATACCACATCATTCACAGAAGATGAGGTGTTAGAAAAACTTGCTAAACTGAAAGTGGACAAAGCCATGGGACCGGATGGGATACATCCCAGGATAATAAAAGAGCTCAGAGAGGTTCTTGCAGGACCGTTAAAGGATGTCTTCAACAAATCCTTGGAAACAAGAGAGGTTCTTCAGGACTGGAGAATGGCTGATGTCGTACCTCTATACAAAAGTGGTGACAGGGAAGAAGTGTCAAACTACAGGCCCATGAGCCTTACCTCGGTGGCGGGAAAATTAATGGAGGCGCTCCAGAAAGAGCGAATAGTGAACTTTCTCAAAACCAACAAGGTTGCAAGATCCGAGGCAACATGGTTTTACCGAAGGACGGTCTTGCCAAACAAATCTGATTGAGTTCTTTGACTGGGTGACCAAGGAACTAGATCAGGGGCATGCAATGGATGTCATCTACCTGGATTTCAGGAAAGCCTTTGATACTGTTCCTCATAGGAGGCTTGTCAAACTCAGTAGCTTGGGGATGGGTCCCAAGATGATAAACTGGATTAGAAATTGGTTGACTGACAGACAACAGAAGGTGATGGTAAATGGAGCTCACTCGGATGAAAGGAAGGTGATTAGCGAGGTGCCCCAAGGTTCGGTCCTGGGCCCGGCACTGTTCAATGTATTTGTAAGTGATATTGCTGAAGGACTGAATGGAAAAGTCCGTCTTTTTGCAGATGACACAAAAATTTGCAACAGAGTGGACTCCCCCGAGGGAGTGGTTAACATGAGGAAAGATCTACAAAAGCTGGAAGAATGGTCTAATGCTTGGCAACTACGATTTAATGTGGAAAACTGCAGTGTCATGCACTTGGGTAGCAGAACTCCAAGGGAAATGTACACGATAGGGGGCAAGAGGTTGGTGTGCACAGTTCAGGAGAAAGACCTTGGTGTGATTATCTCTGATGATCTCAAGGTGGCAAAACAGTGCGACAAGGCGGTGGCAAAAGCCAGGAGGATGTTGGGCTGCATACAAAGAGGGATTACCAGCAGAAAGGAAGAGGTACTTATGCCACTGTACAAGTCACTGCTGAGGCCTCACTTGGAATACTGTGTTCAGTTTTGGAGACCAGATCTTGCAAAAGATGTAAAAAGACTGGAAACGGTTCAGAGGAAGGCGACCAAAATGATTTGGATCCTGCGTCAGAAGCCTTATGAAAAGAGACTTGAAGACCTAAATATGTACACTCTGGAGGAGAGGAGGGACAGGGGATATGATTCAGACCTTTAAATACTTAAAGAGAAATGATGAACAAACAAATCTCTTCCAAAGACGGGGAAGCTGTAAAACTAGAGGGCATAACATGAAGCTGCAAGGTGGTAAATTGAAAGGCAATGTCAGGAAATATTTTTTCACTGAAAAGGTGGTAGATGCTTGGAATGTCCTCCCCATGGAAGTGGTGGGGGCAAACACAGTGATGGAATTCAAAATGGCATGGGACAAACACAGTGGATCCCTTTATAGCAACAGGATAAAAACAAAATAAACTGAAACATATAACTTCCGAACCATCTAACGTCTGAACAAACAGGGGTGTACTACAGGGAGTGGTGGGTTCACCCCTAAACAAAGACATGGGGAGGGGTGGCCTGCACCTACTCTTGCCATCTTACTGGGCAGACTAGATGGACCATGCTGGTCTTTATCTGTCGTCATCTACTATGTTACTATGTTAGCTGTCGGGTCAGAATGGAAGGTACTGGGACCGTAAGAGACTTCCGAGGTGGAGACTCATATTGTAAGATGTCAAGTTCCTCCACCCTCGGTTTCTCCTCAGTCTGCGTGGGCAGATGGAAGGTCCGTGTCATGTCCCGCACAAACACCAGGAAGAAGGTGGGAGGTGGGTGGGTACAGGTCCGAAGGAATGTTCCTATGGGCGCGGGTCTCCGGGGAAGTATCCTTGTCTGATTCCCAACCCGAAAGGTCCAAGAAGGACTCCGAATCAGGCTGGTCACCCTGTCCAGAGGGCGAGGCCCGCTTGAAGCCGGAGGCACTAGGACCTTGCCCCCGAGGAACTGGACAGCGAGTGAGACCGGTGCCGAGAACCCTCACGAGGCCCACAGCTTTCGGGGGTTTCAAGGGTAGGTTTAGGCTCCCCCCTTGGGGGGCCCTCGGTCTCGAGGTATGAGCCAGCTGTGCTGGGCAGCTAAGAAGGTAGAAACGCTGCGCTCTAGTGCCAACATCTGGGATTCCCACACAGGCGTGGGTCCCTGTGATGCCGACGTCAGGGTTACCGGGTCTGGCGTGGAGGAGGAGAGGGAGCCCTCACCGGGACAACCCTCAGCAGACTGGGCGCCATCGCCAGAGGCATCCATATCTGTACGAGGTACCTTTCGAGGCCGCTCCATGTCAGACTCTCGGAAATGCCGGGGAGGTCTGAAAGACCGAGCACGAGACCATTCGCGCTTGTCTGGAGCCTGACAGCGACTTTGAGGTCTTTCTTCTTCTTATGCCGCTCCACCTCAGGGGGACCCTGATCGGAGTGCTGACTTGGGCGCAGGACCACCGCGGGGGACCCTGTAAGCGGTGGGTTGGCTGAGGATGCCACCGTGGAACCTGGGCTGCCTTACGGAAAATGCCGTTGGATTTCTGCTTACAACTTAGCAGGGCCTTGGTGGACATTTTCTTAGAGAGAGAGCAGAGCTCGGAGTTATGGCCAATCCCAGACACCGTATACAGCAGTCATGGGTGTCTGTGAGTGACATATTTTTGGAGCATCTGTCCCATTTTTTGAAGCCGGTGGCCATTGGGACAAAAAGGGCCCCTGCAAGGTCAAAGAACCTCGAGGCCAGTGGTTGGAAAAAAGGGTGCGAAAAGGGTCCGAAGAGAAAAAAATCCTATAAATGCTGGAGAAAAGGAATCCCCTCACCCAGAGGAAACATGGGAGAAGGGGAGAACATGAGAAGACTGGTACTACCGGAAAAGATAGGGTCAGAGGCCGAAAACGAAAACACTTTTTACAAGGGACAAGGACGTGTGTCCATAGGGCTCCGCGGAAAAAGGGAGACTGAGCAAGATGGCACCCTTGGGCGGGAAGAGGACCACGCATGCGTGGCAGCAATCCAAAAGGGGCTTTCTTTGAAAGCTGGGGAATTGCTCCACACAGGCTCCGTCGGTGCCGATGTCACCCATAGGTGAGGACTGACTTCCTGCTTGTTCCTGGAGAATACCCTTGTTTAATTAAAATCAGCCTTTTCTTATGAAATAAAAAGGGTATAAATTAAACAATTCCATGGTAATTCAGATATAATAACATGTAAGTAGGAATAATAAGACTAATAAAGAATTACGAGGTCATTCTGAAACACGAATAGTAGGGATGGACATCCCAATGTGACGTCCATTTCTGCTATTCATGGTGGCTGCAGGCCCGATTAACTTCCCTGCTGGTTCTGCGGGGAAGTTAGTCAGGGGTGGAGTATGGGCAGACAGTGGGCAGTCGCCGCCCCTGGATGTACAGGGCTGATTCTAATGTTGGTCCTGTACGTCAAGGGCCGGCGAAATGGCCAGGGAAGTTACTCCATCCCCTGGGGGGAATAACTTCCCTGGACGTCGTTTGTTGTCATCATCGGGGCGTGGATGGGGCTGGGGGTGCCAGAGTTAATTCCCCGCAGCCCGACCCTAGCCTTAGGAGACTGGATCGGGGGTCGGGCTGTGGGGAATTAACTCTTTTAGCAGGCAGCCGGCATCGCAGCTTTTAAATGGAGCCGCGGTGCCATGGCAACTTGACATCAAGGCGCTGCGGCTCCATTTAAATGCCCTGACTGAGTTAGTCGAGCAGGGCATGAACATGCAGGCCAGGCTGACTCACTAGACGTGCCCCGCGGGATCAGAATTGCGATCTCCTTTGAACATCTGGCTCAGCCCGGATGTACAAAGGAGATCTATGTCCGGGACAGAATCGGGCCCTTAGTGTGTGAAATATTAAAGTGAACCCCTAATTTTCTTAGCACAACTAATTGGCTATTTAGAATCAGACGCTTAAACAGTTGACAGTTGAGTAGCAAGTAAAGAACCCTGTACAGTAAATGTGCACAACAGAGTTTGAACATTCTGTACCGTACAAAAAGGTCCAGAACATTTCGAATTTAGTTTGCACTATAAAAATGCTGAAATGTGCACAATAAAGGGGAATTTTATAAGGAGCGACCTCGTTTTAAACAGTAAGAATGTGCATAAATGTTAGTATTTTAGTATTTAGTGGATATTTAGGCACATAAAGGATCGATTTGTAAAATAACAGCATTCCTAACAGGGACTCCATTTCAAGCAAGGTAATACTGTGTGGCTTTTAAACACAATCTCTCTGCCTGACAGCTCTTAAAGGGTTTTCTTTTCATTTTTAAAAGCTAATTATTTTTTTTCCTCAAATTTCCCTGTAAATGTGTGGTGGTATTAGAGGGCACTAAATATGTTTTTTCTGAGACTTCGTCTTTAGAATCTTTTATTGTTCATCAGGCTCCTTCGAAGCAGTAATTATGTTTCTGTGTTCTGTAATGCAAAGTAATTAGAGCTTTAACTGTTTTTTGGACAGTGCTCCTTTTCTTTGTAATTTGTATATTTTCTTGTTTTGGTTTCCTCGATTAATTCATTTTTACTCCCCCTTGATGTGGACTAGGTTGTTTTTCTGTATTATCTTTAAATTGTATGAAAATTGTTTTTTTTTTACCTTGTTTTAAACTGAATAAAAATATATTTGACGAAAAGCTAATTATTTTTCTATAATGCAAAAGGGGAATTTTTTGTGGTGTTGGGCAAAGCTCTGTCAGTTAGATTTCATTGTTTCTTGTTCCAGCTTCCCATTCAGAGCAAGCTCTTTGAAGCCACTGACATCAGGTGACTTGTCTTGAAGGACTACAAAAGGGGACTGCTACTTCTGGAGAGAGATATTCAAAAGTGAGTATATACTTCTGGGAATTTTTCTGAAGGGAATTCTTTGGATTAAAGCTGATTAATCTGTGAACCCAGGGTATTGGTTAAATCAGTCAGGGCCTAGTAGCAGCAGTTTAAGTTGAAACATATTAGGTACACTTTTATTAGTATAAGTATCCACAGCAACCCTTAGTATTTATTTATTTAATTATTTACATTCTCTTATATACCGCGCTATTCTGCATCAGTGCGGTTTACATTGAACAAACTGAAATTACACTGAACAGGGCATTATAACTTGGAGATAACTATTTTACAGGGAACATGGGCTATGGAGGGTTAAGTGGCTTGCCCAAGACCACAAGGAGCACCTGTGGGACTAGAAACCCCAGTCCTTCCGGCCCAAGGTTGCTGTCCTCTAGTGGGATTTGAACCCCCGACCTTCCGGCCTGAAGTACCTTGCCCCAACCACTAGGACACTCCTCCACTCCAGTAAAGAACTTAAAGATCTAAATACAAACTTAAAACTAAGATGCAGACAGCAGTCCAGCAGCGAGATGGGGGCTTTCCAGTCTTTTGCACTGAATGTCACATGTATGATTTTCTCCCAGATGGTCAGAAGTCTTACATGTGCACTAGGTGCAAGGAGCTCTTTGCTCTCAGGGAATGAGTCCGTTCTCTAGAGGCTAGAGTAGCAGACTTGGAAGACATAAGAAAGACAGAGAGGTACATAGACGAGACCTACAGGGATATAGTTCTGAAGTCCCACCTCCAGTCTGGCAGCATCCCTGTTGACACAGAGAAGAGAGGTCACATGACAGGAGAGCATCACCCTGGTGTGGCAGGAAGTGATCCTGTAACTAGGACCTGTCCTCCATAAAACCCTCTCGCACTGAGAAAGTTTCTCTAGTCCTTAGTGGAACACCAGATCTAGTGCAAGAGATAAGGGTGTTGGGGCCACTTGGCAATAGTGATCATAGCATGATCGCCTTTGATTTAATTAGTGGAGGAGGGATAGTAAGGAAATCCACAGTACTACCTTTTAACTTTCGAAAGGGAGACTATGATAAAATGAGGAAAACAGTTAAGAAAAAACTAAAAGGAGCATTTGCAAAGGTTAAAGATGTACATCAAGCTTGGGTATTGTTGAAAAATACTATCTTGGAAGCCCAGCCCAGCTGTATTCCATGCTTTAAGAAAAGTGGAAGGAAGTCCAAAAAACTGCCAGCATGGTTTAAAGGTGAGGTTAGAGAGGCCGTTGTTGCCAAAAAAGCATCTTTAGGAAATGGAAAAAAGAGCCAAATGACGAAACCTGGAAACAGCACAAGCACTGGCAAGTCAAATGCAAGGCTGATAAGGCAGGCAAAGGGAGAATTTGAGAGAAAGCTTGCTGCGGAAGCAAAAACACGAAATAAAGACCTTTTCAAGTTCATTCGTAGCAAAAAACCTGTGAGAGAGTCAGTTGGTCCATTAGATGATAAAGGGGTTAAAGGAGCACTGAGAGGCGACAAGGCGATAGCGGAGAAACTGAATGAATTCTTTGCTTCGGTCTTTACTGAGGAAGATGTAGGGATGCTACCCATTACTGAAGTGGTATTTAAAGGTGTGGAAGAATTGAAGGAAATATCGATACATCGGGAAGATGTATTACAACTATTAGAAAAACTGAAGAGTAGCAAATCACCTGGGCCAGATGGTATACATCCAAGGGTGTTGAAAGAACTGAAATATGAGATTGCAGACCTGCTATTAGTAATCTGTGAACTATCATTAAAATCATCTCTAATACCTGAAGATTGGAGGATCGCCAATGTAACACCAATTTTTAAAAAGGGTTCCAGGGGTGATCCGGGAAACTACAGACCAGTGAGCCTGACGTCAGTACCGGGAAAAATGGTAGAAACCATTATAAAGAATAAAATTACTCAGCATGTAGATAGTCATGACCTAATGGGAGACAGCCAATATGGCTTTAGACAAGGAAGATCTTGTCTTACTAATCTGTTATGTTTTTTTGAAGGAGTGAATAAACAGGTGGACAAAGGTGAGTCGGTTGATATTGTGTATCTGGACTTTCAGAAAGCCTTTGACAAGGTCCCTCATCAGAGACTTTTGGCAAAAATAAAGAGTCATGGGATAGGAGGCAGTGTACTATTGTGGATCAGGAACTGGTTAAAAGATAGAAAGCAGAGGGTAGGGCTAAATGGCCAATTTTCCCAATGGAGAAAGGTGAATAGTGGTGTACCCCAGGGATCTGTGCTGGGTCCGCTGCTTTTTGACATATTCATAAATGACCTGGAAAGTGGAATAACGAGTGAGGTTATCAAATTTGCAGATGACACAAAACTATATAAAGTTGTTAAAACCCAAGAGGATTGTGGAAAATTGCAAGAGGATCTTGATAAATTGGAAGACTGGGCATCAAAATGGCTGATGAAATTTAATGTGGACAAGTGCAAGGTTATGCACCTAGGGAAGAACAACCCAAACTATGGTTACACGATGCAAGGTTCCACATTAGGAACCACCACCCAGGAAAAAGATTTAGGCATCATTGTGGATACCATGTTAAAACCCTCGGCCCAGTGTGCAGCGGCGGCCAAGAGAGCAAATAGAATGCTAGGTATGATAAGGAAAGGAATGGAAAATAAAACAAAAGATATTATAATGCCTCTATATCGTTCCATGGTGAGACCGCACCTTGAATATTGTGTGCAATTCTGGTCGCCGTATCTTAAAAAGGATATAGCGATTTTAGAAAAGGTTCAGAGAAGAGCCACCAAAATGGTAAAGGGGATGGAAGGATACTCCTATGAAGAAAGGCTAAAAAGGTTAGGGCTCTTTAACCTGGAAAAGAGACGGCTGAGGGGAGATATGATAGAAGTCTATAAATTAATGAATGGAGTGGAATGGGTAAACGTAGATCAATTGTTTACCTTATTAGAATATAGAAAGGCTAGGGGACATGCAATGAAGTTACAGGGTAAACTATTTAAGACAAATAAAAGAAAATATTTTTTCACTCAACATATAATCAAACTATGGAATTTGTTACCGGAGGATGTAGGAGGTTGTTACTGTAGTTGGGTTTAAAAAGGTTTGGACAAGTTCCTGGAGGAAAGGTCCATAAACCATTATTAAAAATAGACCCAGGATATCAATGCTTGACGCAATACAAGCAATGTGAAACCTGTGTCTTTTGGGGAAACTGCTAGGTACGTATGACCTAGATTGGCCACTGTTGTAAACAGGATATTGGGCTTGATAGACCTTGGTCTGACCCAGTATAGCATATCTTATGTTCTGATGTTCTTATGGTGTTAGATCCCTCTCTACCCACCCAGCTCTCACCCACCCCATGTGAGCATTCTTGCTTTATAGGGCACATTTAAAAGAGGTTAAATGTTTTTTCTCTTAAAGGACAGCTGAGGAAAAGGTAGGAACTTTTGGTAGGTCTCTCTCTTACTTCAACGGGTACAAAAATTCCACTAACTGAACAATGGTTGGAAAAAATCATATTGCCAAAAATGAAGCCCATGATACAGCTTCCACCTCTGTGTGGACAGACAGCCCGATGCCAATTGAAGGATTGGTTCTATGTGCAGGTGCCTGCAAGCTGAAACTCTCATGAAACAAGTGGATGACTTCAAAGAGGAGGTGGCAAGGCTGAAAAGCATTCAACACAGTGAGAAGTACATTGATGAGATGCTTCTTGAAATATCCAAGCTCTCCAACAGAGGTGAAGATGGAAGGTTACAGATTGAAGAGAGTTGGACACGAATCACCAGAGCCTGCATAATCAACAATATAACTTCTCCAGCCCTTGAATTGAAGAAACAGTATGCAGCCCTGGAAGTGGAGGAGGTGAAAGCATCCCAGGAAAGGGAAGAACCAGAGCTGAAGCACCCCCAGAAAGGGAAGAACCAAGCACCCCAAAGTTGCAGAATTAGTGACCGCAGGGACTGTGCTGGATTCATTTGGCGTATCATCCAAACTGGAATCTGAGAGGCCACTGGTGACATCTTGCAAGGGGGCCTATAAAACCTTGAGCCGATAGGCGGTCACAGACGCATGCTCGCACGCTTGTGCTCTGAAAGGCTGTGTCCAAAAGAGCAGGATCTACCCCTTTGGAGCCTCTCTGGAACATGAAGGAGCCTATTTGGAGTTTGGAAGGAGACTTGCTGCCGTGAAATGTATGGGGCTGAAGCGTAAGCATAAAGAATGGATGCCTGGGAAGAAGATGGTGAAAGTGACTGGGCCTATGGACGAACACATTAAGTTGACTGTGAGACAACAAGAAACGGCACCCTCCATGAGTACTGGCTCATGTTTAAATTCCCCCATGGTGGGTCTGACCCCGCCCAGCTGCTCTGTGGCTTCGGTGGGACTTGGTGGTGCCGACCTTGTACAAGGAGGGCTAGTGCCGGTTTCTGCCTCCTCAACTTGAACTGACCACTAGATGATAGAGGGGTAAAAGGGGCAGTAAGAGGAGACAAGACTATAGCGGAGAGACTGAATGATTTCCTTGCTTTGGTCTTTATTGAGGAAGATGTAGGGATGTTACCCCAGACTGAAGTGGTATTTAAAGGTGATACTGCAGAGGAATTGAGAGAAATATCGCTACACCGGGAAGATGTATTACAACTATTTGATAAACTGAATAGTAGAAAATCACCTGGACCAGATGGTATACATCCAAGAGTGTTGAAAGAACTGAAATATGACACTGCATACCTGCTATTAGTAATCTGTGAACTTCATTAAAATCATCTGTAATACCTGAAGATTGGTGGGTCACCAATGTAACACCAATTATTAAAAAGGGTTCCAGGGGTGATCCGGGAAATTACAGACCGGTGAGCCTGATGTCAGTACCGGGGAAAATGGTAGAAACCATCATAAAGAACAAAATTACACAGCATGTAGATAGTCATGGGCTAATGGGAGACAGCCAACATGGCTTTAGACAAGGAAGATCTTGTCTTACTAATCTGATATGTTTTTTTGAAGGTGTGAATAAACAGGTAGACAAAGGTGAGTCAGTTGATATAGTGTATCTGGACTTTCAGAAAGCCTTTGACAAGGTCCCTCATCAGAGACTTTTGGCAAAGCTAAAAAGTCATGGGATAGGAGGCAGTGTACTATTGTGGATCAGGAACTGGTTAAAAGATAGAAAGCAGAGGGTAGGACTAAATGGCCAATTTTCTCAATGGAAAAAGGTGAATAGTGGAGTACCCCAGGGATCTGTACTGGGTCTGCTAATTTTTGACATATTCATAAATGACCTAGTGAGGTTATCAAATTTGCAGATGACACAAAACTGTTTAAAGTTGTTAAAACCCATGAGGACTGTGGAAAACTGCAGGAGGATCTGGATAAATTGGAAGACTGGGCATCAAAATGGCAGATGAAATTTAATGTGGACAAGTGCAAAGTTATGCACCTAGGAAAGAACAACCCACACTATGGTTACACGATGCAAGGTTCCACATTGGGAACCACCACCCAGGAAAAAGATTTAGGAGTCATCGTGGGTAATATGTTAAAACCCTCTGCCCAGTGTGCAGCGGCGGCCAAGAAAGCAAATAGAATGCTAGGTATCATAAGGAAAGGAATGGAAAATAAAACAAAGGATATTATAATGCCTCTGTATCGTTCCATGGTATGACCGCACCTTGAATATTGTGTGCAATTCTGGTCGCCGTATCTTAAAAAGGATATAGTGTTATTAGAAAAGGTACAGAGAAGAGCCACCAAAATGGTAAAGGGGATGGAAGGCTACTCCTATGAAGAGAGGCTACAAAGGTTAGGGCTCTTCAACCTGGAAAAGAGACGGCTGAGGGGAGATGTGATAGAGGTCTATAAATTAATGAATGGAGTGGACCGGGTAAACGTAGATCGATTGTTTACGCTATCAGAATATATAAAGACTAGGGGAATGTAATGAAGCTACTGGGTAAACTATTTAAGACAAATAAAAGAAAATATTTTTTCACTCAACGTGTAATCAAACTCTGGAATTTGTTACCGGAGGATGCAGTAAGAGCTGTTAGTGTAGCTGGGTTTAAAAAAGGTTTGGACAGGTTCCTGGAGAAAAGGTCCATAAACCATTACTGAGCAGACTAGATGGACCATACTGGTCTTTATCTGCCATTATCTACTATGTTACTATTATTAAAAAGGGACCCAGGATATCAATGCTTGACCTAATACAAGCATTGTGGAACCTGTGTCTTTTGGGGATACTGCTAGGTACGTATAACCTAGATTGGCCACTATTGGAAACAGGATACTGGGCTTGATGGACCTTGGTCTGACTCAGTATGGCATATCTTATGTTCTTATGACAGCTATGCTGTTTTCTCTGAGGAAGGGACTTTCCTGATCCTTCCGAATGCAGTTTCTTCTGCTCCAGGTTCAAAAGAATGGCCTGGTGGTTAGGGTAAGTTACCTCAGGAAGGAGGACCAGGGGTTTGAATCCCACTAGAGGACAGCAGCCTTGGGCCGGAAGGACTGGGGTTTCTAGTACCACAGTTGCTCCTTAACCCTCCATTGCCTCAGGCAGAAAAACAGATTGTGAGCCCTTCAGGGACAAGGGAAACATATATACAGTACCTGAATGTACACCTCTTTGACTTGTGGAAAAGCAGTATATAAGTCTAGTTAAATAAATAAATATCCCTGAAAGACATCTGGGATACTGTATCCCCAAGGGAAGGAATGTTAAATAATATCTTTAAACAATTCTCCACATTCTCGGATGATGCAGTTGCTAAGCTCTCTGAGCAAGATGCAAGGTTGTTGGCAAGCGAGAGAAGGTGTGACGGACTGGACTTTCAAAGTGTGATATTCCAGTCTGTCACGATTTCCTCGGTGAAGGACTCTTTATTTGCACATAACCAGCTTGAGAATTTGGGGAATTTGGCTAGAGGAAACAACCTTCGTTTCTTGAATTTCCCAGTGACGTGATTTTTAACACTGCTGTTACTTTTTCAAAAGTACTTAAAAGAGATTTTGTTAATTACAAGCCTATGTCGATATTGTTGTCAAACTTGTATCATTTGCCTAGACTGTCTTCACTTTCTGGGAATGAGGGGAATATGGATCAGCTACCTCCTGTGGATAGCTTAGATCTATCCATCTTTCTTGAGTCCTCTTCTGATAACATTTCTACTTGTGCTATGCTTTTAGTATATTTCATTCAGGATAAACAAAGAATTCTGAAATCGTATTTCCAGAAAAAACATGTTCTTTTGTGGGCAGCAAATAAATATATTTCCTGACTTGTGTAGGGTCACCCAGATGAGATGAAAGACCTTTGTTGGGCTAAAACCTCATGTTTTGATCCTGAGGACTTCCTATTTTTTGAAGTTGCCTGTAAATGTCATTTGAATTATCATGGTGACAAATATGTTTTCTTGGATCCGTCTCAGTTGGAGGAGTTTTTAAGGGGAAAAGAGACTTTATTTATTTATTTT
Organism: Ichthyophis bannanicus; assembly: GCA_033557465.1. NCBI lineage: Eukaryota > Metazoa > Chordata > Amphibia > Gymnophiona > Ichthyophiidae > Ichthyophis > Ichthyophis bannanicus. The sequence goes on along the minus strand of CM066039.1, from coordinate 149,699,071 downwards.
ATTTTTATTTATTTAACCGAATTTATATACCGTCTTTCTACAAATCAAGACGGTTTACATAGAACATTTAAGATAGACTGTTTCCACTGTTTACATAGAACATATAACCAAGTAAAAAATGTATATAACATGTCTATAAATAACTAAGCATAAAGATAGAACTATTTACAAGGTAATTACCAAGGTATCAGAGGCCGTTAAGTAGGTTTAGAGGTAGTAGTAGGGACAAGGGGGAGGTAGGTTAGTGCGAGACTAAGGTGGAAGGGAAAAATGTTCCTGAAAAAGGAAGGTTTTTAAGTTCTTACGGAACTCAAGGTGAGTTCTAGAATTCCGCAGCTCATGAGGGAGGGAGTTCCATAGGGTAGGGGCGTAGAGGGAAAAGGTCCTGTTACAGGTAAGTTGTTTACTATGTCTTATGGTTGCTGGGCTAGAGATGAGGTTTTTGGTGATGGTACGGCGGGTTCTAGCACTAGAAGAGAGGGGAATGAGAGGGGAAAGGCAAGGGGCAGATTCGTTGGAGATGATTTTGTGTATGAGAGTAAGCACTTTGAATTTGATCCTGCAGTAGATAGGGAGCCAGTGAAGGTCATATAGAACTGGTGTGATATGTGAACGCTTGGGAGTACTGGTTATGAGCCTTGCTATCGTGTTCTGGGCAAGTTGGAGTGGTTGTAAAGTATGCTTAGGAAGACCCTGATAGATTAGGTTGCAGTAATCAAGAGAGGGGGTTGTGAGGGCTTGACAAATGGATCGAAAGGAAGTGGGACCTAAAAGGGGTTTAAGATTCCGGAGGGTACGTAGCTTAGCATATATTGTATTAGTGGTTTTCTTTATTTGGTTAGTGAAGGAGAGGTTCTGATCGAGGATGATGCCAAGATATTTCACTTGGTTTTTTATGGTAAGAGTGAAATCAGCAATAGTGATGGTTGGAGGAGGGTTGTAAGAGGTAGCGGAGAACACTTGAAGTACTTCAGTCTTAGTTTGATTAATTAGAAGGTTATGCTGGGATAGCCATGATTTCAGTGCCAATAAGCAAGCGTTTAATTTTGAGAAGTCAGGGTTAGAGAGATTAAAAGGGGTGAAGCACATCATGTCATCCGCGTATAGTTGATACTGGATGCCAAAGCTCTGAAAGATGCTGCAAACAGGTTGAAGGAAAATATTGAAAAGTAGAGCAGAGAGGCTAGATCCTTGGGGGACGCCTTGTTTTAGAGTAAATGGGAGAGAGGTATCATTGCCAATACGGACCTGTTGGGTTCTGTCATTTAAGTAAGATTGGAACCATTTTAGGGTTGTGCCTCTGAGCCCTATATCATGGAGCCTGCATAAGAGTTGATGGTGAGGAAGGGAGTCAAAAGTGGCTGATAGGTCAAGGAAGATAAGAAGGCATCCTTGGGTAGGATTCTGAGTGTGTAAGTACAGAGAGTTTAGTAGGGAGATAAGGAGGGTTTCGACACCATGGTTCTTTTTAAAACCATGTTGGAAGAGGTCAAGGGGGGAGTGCTCATCAATATAGTTTTGAAGTTGGGTTTGAACTAGTTTCTCGGCTATTTTGGCAATGTAAGGTATGCTATAAATAGGTTGGTAAGAGGTAGGGGAAGTGGGGTCAAGTTTTGTTCCTTTTGGTATTGGACGGATAGTGGCGCACTTAAGGGGAGGTGGAACAAAACCGGTCTGAAGAGAAGATTGTATAATGGGAAGGATGTAAGGGCTAAGGGAACTTCTAGTGGTCTTAATCCAAGGGATAGGACAGGGGTCAAGGACGGAGGTGGAAGTATTAAGGTCTTTTATAACATTGGAGACATTTTCAAGTGTGATGGGTTCAAATTCGTTGCAAGAGGTTAGGAGGGTAGGTTCAGGAGGTTGGGTGCTGTAGTCAGGTATAAAATAGGAGTCGTTATTTGAGGAGGGTGGGGGGAATTTAGAGGTAAGGTGATTGGCAATAGTTTGTGCAGATATTTTTGGGGGTTGGTCCTTGGGTGAAGGTTCATTTATTAGGGATTTAGCTATGGAGAAAAGTTCCCTAGGTTTATTAAGAGACCGTTGGATTATGTTTTCGTTATATTCCCTTTTATGTTTGAAGGATTCAGAGCAGTAGGTTTGAAGCTTGTTTATGTAGGCAGAGTGGGCATCAGGATTATGCGAGCGTCTCCAGATACGTTCTAAACACCTAAGTTCTCTTTTAAGATTTTTTAGTTTCGTAGAGAACCAGGGTGCTCTATTGCGGTGCATTTGAGAGGATTTTTTGGGTGGGAGGAGAGAGGCTGTAGAAATGATATCATTCCATTTCAAGATGTGGGACTCTTGATCAAGTTCCATGTCCTTTAGGAGGTCGAGGGATGGGATTGTCTGCTCTAAGAAGGTGGGTGCATCGAATCGTTTAAATTTGCGAGAGTGTTGAGGGCGGGTAGGAGGTTGAGCTTTGTGAGTGGAATAGGGGAAGGAGAAGAGGATGAGGGCATGATCAGACCAAGGAATAGGTTGAATAGTGTGAAGGATTTGTTCAGAGAAAGGAGCTTGTTGTGGAATGAATATTAAATCTAGAATGTTTCCTTTGGTATGTGTGGGATGGTCTAGGATTTGGGTGAAGTGGAGGGCGTTCATGGCTTGGAGGAAGGTGGAAGATTGATTAGGGGTTATGGAGTGTAAGTTTAAGTCACCTAATATTATGAGGGGGCGTAGGGCAGGTTGGGGGGAGCAGGCTGTATCAAGAATTGAAGAGAGGTCAGATGAGATTGTTTGGGGTGCGCGGTATAGAAGATGTAAGGAGAGAGTGGAGTTAGAGACTGTTATGGTATCCATGCCGGGGGTTGAGGTAGACTCTACTATAGAAAGCTGAAGGTTTGATCTTGCAATTATAGCTACACCTCCACCTCTGCCTTGTGTTCTATTACATGTATAGATTGAAAATGCATTAGGACATAGTTGGTTTATTAGAACTATGTCGGTGTCTTGGAACCAGGTTTCGGTGAGGCAGAGTATATCAAGGTCATGGTCAGTTATGAGGTCAGTGAGTAGAGGGATTTTATTTCTGGCTGATCGAACATTGAGTAGGGCACATTTGAGGGGGGGATAGGAGATGCTGGGGGGAGTATTGGGTTTAAGATTGGGAATTATATTAATAGGAATAAGTTTGCAGGAGCGGTAATGGGGGTTATGAGAGGAATAGGATAGAGGTGGTGATATGTATAAGTGTCTGGGGGAGTGGATTATAGGGATAGGGATAGGGATATTGTGAGTCAGAGAACGTGCATGGGGGAGGGTGAGCAAAGATAAGCAAAGGGTGATGATGGTAAGCCTGAGTGCCACTGAGTAGGGGTTAAGGGGGGGCATTTTGGGAGGATGGAGAGGATCTGGTTAAGGGGATGGAGGGAGGGAGGTGGATAGTGGAATTATATCAGTTCAGGAGAGTGAGGGTGAACAGTGATAGTTACAGAGATTTGGATACTATTATATTAGCAGAGTTGATTAAAACAATGGAGTGAAATGATAGAGTTGACAACTGTTACTTAATGGTCAAAGATCTCAGAGCCAAATGTAACAACAGTTGGGGTTGAAACAAATGTAGCAATTATGTTACCAATTGGCTGGATAATACAGAGTATAAACAGAGGAAAAAGTGGGATGCTTACAGTTGAAGCTGGAGAGGGTTCTAATAGGGTTAGAACATGGCGCTGCTCTGGTTAGAGGAGGCAGATGGAATACAATCTTCTTGTAATGCGTTCCACGCCTAAGGGCCACGCCAAAGGGCCCTCTGGCGAGGCCCTCAGGCGCGGGCACGCAGGCGCGGGCACGCCTTCAGTGTGCTGTTGCTTTTGTTGCTCAGTTCTGGTCCCCGATTGGGCTGGGGGAGGTGCGGGAGGAGCAAGCGTGCTCTGCCCTCGGTGGTTGCAGGATCGCTGGGGGCTGATGAAGAGAGGGACTCCCGGCAGCGTGCTGCTGCTTTTGTTGCTCAGTTCTGGTCCCCGATTGGGCTGGGGGAGGTGCGGGAGGAGCAAGCGTGCTCTGCCCTCGGTGGTTGCAGGATCGCTGGAGGCTGATGAAGAGAGGGACTCCCGGCAGCGTGCTGCTGCTTTTGTTGCTCAGTTCTGGTCCCCGATTGGGCTGGGGGAGGTGCGGGAGGAGCAAGCGTGCTCTGCCCTCGGTGGTTGCAGGATCGCTAGAGGCTGATGAAGAGAGGGACTCCCGGCAGCGTGCTGCTGCTTTTGTTGCTCAGTTCTGGTCCCCGATTGGGCTGGGGGAGGTGCGGGAGGAGCAAGCGTGCTCTGCCCTCGGTGGTTGCAGGATCGCTGGAGGCTGATGAAGAGAGGGACTCCCGGCAGCGTGCTGCTGCTTTTGTTGCTCAGTTCTGGTCCCCGATTGGGCTGGGGGAGGTGCGGGAGGAGCAAGCGTGCTCTGCCCTCGGTGGTTGCAGGATCGCTGGAGGCTGATGAAGAGAGGGACTCCCGGCAGCGTGCTGCTGCTTTTGTTGCTCAGTTCTGGTCCCCGATTGGGCTGGGGGAGGTGCGGGAGGAGCAAGCGTGCTCTGCCCTCGGTGGTTGCAGGATCGCTGGAGGCTGATGAAGAGAGGAACTCCTAGCAGCGTGCTGCTGCTTTTGTTGCTCAGTTCTGGTCCCCGATTGGGCTGGGGGAGGTGCGGGAGGTGCGGGAGGAGCAAGCGTGCTCTGCCCTCGGTGGTTGATTTCCTTTATGTATTCTAACCAGATTCGTTTTGTTAATTGGGTCTTGATGTAATTTGGTGTGCCTATGCAATCCTCAGCTTCCTCATGATTTGTTTGTTTTCTTGGTCTATTTCTTTTTTTTCTTTTTTTAGTTTTCCTGTTTTACTTCCACTTGATTGTAAAACTTTGTAGAAATGCAAATAAAAAAAAATGAGTGACCACAAGGAAGCGATGGGTAGTGGTAATTAGTGACACTCTCCTGAGGGGTACTGAGGCATCTATCTGCCGACCAGACTTGATGTCTAGAGAGGTGTGCTGTCTGCCAGGTGCCAAAACCCGAGATGTTACAGACAGTTAGCCGAGACTCTCCAAGCCTACTTACTATTATCTGATGTTTCTCATCCCTGTCGGCACAAGTGATACTGCTAGATATCCCTGTGGGCATATTAAAAGTGACTTCATGGCTCTGGGACAGAGGGTGAAGCAAAAAGGTGCACAGATGGTGTTCTCTTCAGTTCTCCCAGTTGAGAGTAAAGGCCGAGGCAGAGAAGCTCACATCCTGGAGATGAATGCATGGATGGTGTCAGAGAGTGTTTTGGTTTCCTGAACCATAGGATGATGTACCAAGGGCTGTAGAGTAGAGATGGTGTACATCTGTCCAAGAAGGGTTGAAGTGTCTTCCACAGAGAATTGGCTAACCTACTGAAGAGGGCTTTAAATTAGATTAGTTGGGAATGGATGAAGAAAGCCCCCAGGTAAGTGAAAGCCCATATGTAAGTAAAAGATGAAATACCTCTGAAATAGAATTAGATAAAAAGGACAAAATCTGGAAAGCAAAGCAGTGTGAATAAATGCCCATAGCCTGGGAAATAAGATCCCAGATGTTGAAGCTTTAATGGAAGAGGCTGACTTGGATTTAGTGGCGCTTAAGGAAACATGGTTCACAGACAAACATGACTGGCATGAAATTATACTGAGCTATACTTTATTACGTAAGGACAGGGTAGGAAGAAGGGGAGTAGGAGTGGCACTATATGTAAAAAATAATATTAAAACTATAGAATTACAGGGCTAAAAAAAAGCAAGGAGGCACAGTGGGTTAAACTAGAAAGAGGGAAAAGGAAATCCATTTGCATTGGAGTGATATATAGATCCCCTTCACAGGGAGAAGAAGTGGACGGAGATTTAATAGAAGACATATATAGTATTACCATGAAAGAAGAAGTGCTATTGATAGGTGATTTCAATATGCCGGAAGTTGATTGGCACATCCCTGCTGTGGTATCATCTAGAAGTAAGGAGATCCTAGATTCTCTATAGGGAGAACTATTCCGACAACTGGTAAAGCGTAGTTACTCACCTGTAACAGGTGTTCTCCAGGGACAGCAGGAATTAGTCCTCACATATGAGCGATGTTGGCGCCGACGGAGCCTGCACAGAAGCATCTCCCCAGCTGGTCCACTTCCCACCCAAGAGTGCCATCTTGCTTCAGTCTAATGACATAGCTAAGACAGCCAAAATAAAAAATGGTAAAGAAGCAACTCCAAGGGGAGGAGGAAGGGATGCGAGGACTGATTCCCGCTGTCCCCAGGTGAGTAACTACACTTTTTCCGGGAAACAAGGAGGAAGTCCGTCCTCACATTTTGGACTCCCCAGATACAGGCTACCGAGAACCTGTAACCAAAAGAAAAATGCCACAGCAACCTGCAAAAGGAGAGCTGTGACCAGCAGCAGTTGAGTCCCGAGGGAGAGACTCTCACAAGATCCAAGTGTCCAGTGGACACCAGCATTCCAGTAGCCTGTACACAAAAGGGTTGGAGGGCAGGAGTTGCCTACACCCTGAAAAGATTACAGAGTATGGCCTGGCTGAAGGCACTATCCCATTGGGACTCCCTCTGCAGACAGTAGTGAGCTGCAAAGGTATGGACCGAAGACCAGGTGGCAAACCAGCAAGTTTCCATCATGGGGATGGAACACAGATTGGCCATGGAAGTAGCCATGGCTTTGATGTGGTGTGCCGTGACTCTCTGGTCCAGTGGGATCCTTGCTTGCTCATAGGCAAGGGTAATGCAGTCCGTCACACAGGTGGACAGAGTTCGCTTAGTCACTGGGAGCCCCAGACGGCTGGAGTCATAGGATACATAATAACACAGTATATGACGGCAGATAAAGACCAGTATGGTTCATCTAGTCTGCCCAGCAAGGCGGTAAGAGTAGGTGCCCCTGCTGCTCTGTGAAGGTCACCCCTCCCCATGCCTTTGTTTAGGGATGTACCCACCTCTCCGTGTTGGTCACCCCTATTTGTTGAGATTATAAGAGAGTTATGATTATCTTGATTTTATCCTGTTGCTATAAAGGGATCCACTGTGTCTGTCCCAAGTCACTTTGGATTTCGTCACTGTATTTGCCCCCACCACATTCCAAGCATCCACCACCCTTTCAGTGAAAAAGTATTTCCTGACGTTGCCTTTCAGCTTACCCCCTTGAAGCTTCATGTTATGCCCTCTAGTTTTACAGCTTCCCCATCTTTGGAAGAGGTTTGTTTGTTCATTAATACTCTAAGTATTTAAAGGTCTGAATCATATCTCCCCTGTCCCTCCTCTCCTCCAGAGTGTACATATTTAGGTCTTCAAGTCTCTTCTCATATATCTTCTGACACAGGCTCCAAATCATGTTGGTCGCCTTCCTCTGAACCGTTCCGTCTTTTTCTATCCTTTGCGAGATACGGTCTCCAAAACTGAACACAACATTCCAAGTGAGGCCTCACCAGTGACATGTCCAGTGGCATTAGTACCTCTTCCTTTCTGCTGGTAATTCCTCTCTGTAAGCACCCCAGCATCCTTCTGGCTTTTGCCACTGCCTTGTCACACTGTTTCGCCACCTTAAGATCCTCAGAAACAATCACTCTGAGGTCCTTCTCCTGATCCGTGCACACCAACCTCTCGCCCCCTATTGCATACAATTCCCTTGGGTTTCTGTTTCCCAAGTGCATGACACTACACTTCATCACATTAAATCTTAACCGCCAAGCATTAGACCATTCTTCCAGCTTTGTAGATCTTTCCTCATGTTATCCACTCCCTTGGGGGAGTCCACTCTGTTGCTAATTTTCATGTCATCTGCAAAAAGACAGAATTTTCCATTCAGTCCTTCAGCAATATCACTCACAAATATATTGAACAGTACCAGTCCCAGGACCGAACCATAGGGCACACCGCTAATCACCTTACTTTCATCCGAGTGAGTTCTGTTTACCATCACCTTCTGTTGTCTGTCAGTCAACCAATTTCTGATCCAGTTCACCACCTTGGGATCCATCTCCAAGCTGTTGAGTTTATTAATAAGCCTCCTATGAGGAACAGTATCAAAGGCTTTGCTGAAATCTAGGTAGATCACATTCATTGCATGCCCTTGATCTAGTTCTCTGGTCACCAAGTCAAAGAACTCAATCAGATTTGTTTGGCAAGATCGTCCTTTGGTAAAACCATGTGCCTCGGATCATGCAACCTGTTGGTTACGAGAAAGTCCACTATTCGCTCTTTCAGGAAAGCATACTTACACCTGTAACAGATGATCTCTGGGAACAGCAGGAATTTAGTCTTCACATATGGATATCGTCGGTACCGACGGAGCCTGTGCGGGAACGCTCCCCAGCGTCCAATTAGAAAGCTTTTGGGAGCATCCCACAGTGCCTGCGTGCTGCCTTCCCGCCTTTCCCAACTGCCTCTTTCCAGTTGAGTTTTAAAGCTGAGACAAAGAGAGAGAGAGGGAAAGAAAAGAAAAGAGAGATACAACTCCTAGGGGAGGTGGGTGGGTTGTGAAGACTAAATTCTTGCTGTTCCTGGAGATCACCTGTTACAGGTGAGTAACTATGCTATTTCCAGGAACAAGCAGGAATGTAGTCTTCACATATGGGGACTCCCTAGCTACAGATGCCAGGGAGAGACCCCAGAAGTTGTGTGCCCCTGTGAAAGGGCTCCACTTCCCCCATGGATCTCTGGCATCCTACTGGGAATGGTGGGTAGGAGTTGATTAAGTATGGAACAGGTGTCGTAGAACAGCCTGACCAAACAAGGCATCCCAGCAGGAGTCCTTCTCTAAGCAGTAATGGGCTGAGAAGGTATGAACCGAGGCTCAAGTAGCTGCTCGACAGATGTCATCAATAGACACAGAGTGTAGATGAGCCATTGAGGCTGCCATGGCTCTCACATTGTGAGCTGTGACGTGGCCTTCCAGAGAAAGGTTTTTACTCTGATAGGTAAAAGAAATACACTGTGCAATCCAATTGGACCATGTTCTCTTGGAGACTGGAAGTCTCTTGGAGAAGGATCAAAAGCAACAAAGAGTTGAGAGGACTTTCTATGTTGCTGTGTCCTTTGTAAGTAAAAAGTAAGTGCTCTTTTACAGTCCAAAGTATGAAGATTCCTTTCTGCATTTGAAGCATGAGGCCTTGGAAAAAATACAGGCAGGTAAACTGCTTGGTTTAAATGAAAAGGTGAGATCACCTTTGGCATAAAGTGTGGATGAGTCCTAAGGACTACCTTATGATGGAACCTCGTATAAGGAGGATCAGCCACTAATGCTTGCAACTCACTAATGCAACGTGCTGATGTGATTGCAATGAGAAAGACAATCTTCCAGGAAAGGAATTTCAAGGAGGTAGTAGCTAGAGGTTCAAAAGGCGGCCTCATGAGCTGTCCAAGAACAGATTTAGGTCCCATGCTACCGGTGGTGGCCTAATGGGAGGCTTAGTTAGAAGGAGGCCCCTCATAAATCTCGCTATGAGAGGATGAGAGGAAATAGGTTGTCCATTTAAAGGCTTGAAAGAAGCTGAAATAGCACTTAAATGGACTTGTACTGAGTTAGTCTTAAGCCCTGCATTAGATAAATGAAGGAGATACTCCAAAAATGATTCCAGAGGTATCGCCAGGGGGTCAAGACCCTTCTGCGAACACCATATGGAAAACCCTTTCCACTTGAAAGCATAAGAGTGTCTTGTGGAAGGCTTTCTAGAAGCACAAAGGATATCCTTTACTTGTTGAGACAGGTTAAGACCATGAAGGTCTAGGCCCTCAGCAACCTGGCCCTGAGATGCAGAGTGGGTATCGGGATGCCACAACATCCCCTTCTCCTGAGACAGGAGATCTGAAGCAGATCCTAACTCCAGAGATGGAACTTGAGAGAGATGTAGGAGCAGAGGGTACCACACCTGCCGTGGCCAATGAGGAGCTATGAGAATCATATGGCCTCTGTCTGAAGCTTGAATATGGTTTTGGGGATTAGGGGAATGGGTGGAAAGGCATATAGGAAGTCCTGACCCCAATGGAGGAGGAAAGCATCCCTGGCCTGAAAACCCTGAGCCGGAATTCTGGAACAGAATCGGGGAAGTTTGGCATTCAACGGACTTGCAAAGAGGTCTATGTCCGAAGTTCCCCAAATTTGAAAAATTTTTGCTACCTGGTCTGCATGAAGAGACCACTCGTGTGGAAGCAGAACTCGACTGAGTCTGTCTGCCCAGGAGTTTTGAATGCCCGGCAGATACACCGCAAGGAGATGAATCTGATGCTCTCTGGCGAGGGCCCATAGTCAGAAACCTTCGTTGCATAGCGACAGAGAGCCTGTTCCTCCCTGCTTGTTCAGATAGAACATAGCTACTTGATTGTCCGTCTGAATTAGGACTAAGACAGTAGCTCAGCTGGGTTTGGAACACTCGAAGAGCAAGGAAGATTGCTCTGAGCTCCACGAGATTGATGTGTAGATGGGTCTCCTGTGGAGTCCAGGTGCCATGGGTAGAGAGATCTTGCAGGTGAGTTCCCCAACCCACCCGTGAGGCGTCTGTTGTTAGAGTGACCTGGGGTGGGGGCTGTTGGAAAGGGGACCTCACCAACAGGTTTTGGGTTGACTGCCACCATTGTAGGGGCAAAATAAGGTGACTTGAGTTTGCTATTTTGTCTGATAGGCAGCCTGATGCTTGAGTCCAGTGAGTGGATAGAGTCCATTGGGCTGTCTCATATGGAGGCGAGCATAGGGAACCACATGCACGGTAGATGCCATGTGGCCTAGCAATTGTAATATTTCCCGAGCAGTGAGATGAGTTTTTAACACTGCTTGGGAAGCTAACTGCATAATGCGAAGGCAGCGGCGCTGTGGAAGATAGGCCCTTGCTTTCCTGGTATCCAGCATAGCTCCTATAAACTCTAGAGATTGAGTGGGAGTTAGGTTGGATTTTGGGATGTTTATGACCAGGCCCAAATACTGCAGTATACGCATTGTGCAAGCTAGGGAAATTCTGGCCTCTGACTCTGATGGGGCTCGAATGAGCCAGTCGTCTAAGTAGGGGAAGACGAATATTCCTAGAGTGCGAAGAAATGCTGCCACTACAGCCATGCATTTCATAAACACCCTTGGTGCTGAGGCCAGGCCAAAAGGAAGAACCCTGTACTGGTAGTGCTTCCCCTGAAATAGAAACCGAAGGAATCTTCGGTGAGTTGGATGGATGAGAACATGGGTGTATGCATCCTTGAGATCTAGAGAACAAAGCCAATCCTGACTCTGAAGGTATGGCAGAAGAGTTCCTAGAGAAATCATCTTGAACTTCTCCTTAAACAGGAATTTGTTCAATTCTCTGAGGTCTAAAATGGGTCTGTGTCCCCCTGTTTTCTTTGGAATAAGGAAATAGGGGGAGTAAAACCCTGTACCCTGTTGGGAAATGGGTACGTCTTCTATTGCCCCATGGGCAAGAAGTAAATTGACCAACTGATTTTCAAGTGAAGTCTGAGAATTGAACCGTCTTACAACTGTAGGAGGGGGCATGTTGAGGAAATGAAGCTTGTACCCCTCCTTTACAATGGAGAGAGTCCATTCTTCTGCTGTTATCTGCTCCCATCTGGGGGCAAAATGACACAACCTTCCTGGAATGGTGGAGGGCTCTGGCCCGTTGAGGGCCAGGAAGGCCAAGTTCTCTAGATGGGAGTCAAAGCCCCTGTGGAGGCTGAGTCTGCTGGGCCGGTTGAGGCTTAGCAGACTTTGCTTTTCTTTGTTTTGGTGGCTGCTGTCCCTTTCGGGCAGACTGACCTTCAGAATGCCCCTGGTAGGTATAGGAGGGGTAAAACCTCTTCTTTTTAGAGAAGAATAGTTTCTTGTAGCATTTTCTCCTTGCAGGATCATCTGTAGCCTTGGATAGTCTATCCAAAGTGGTGTTATCAGCATCCAGCTCATTAGCTTTCTCTTGCCAATTTTTGCCAAAGAGATTTTCGCCTGTGCAAGGGATATTCCCCAGTTTGTCCTGTACCCAGAGTTCTAAGTCAGATGCCTGGAGCCAGGCAATCCTACGAGCACCTATGGCAATGGAAGAGGTTCTGCTTATGCACTCAAAGCAGTCAAAAGCTGCACGATTAACAAATTTGGCAACATCTTGGGCATGTTTGACAAGTGTAAGATAATCTTGCCTCTTATCATCAGGAAGGAGAGGGCTCATAAGCTCTAGATCTCCTGTAACCTCCTTAAGGAACATTCCCATATATAAAATGTAGGAACTAATCCTGGCAGAAAGCATAGAGGCCTCGAAGGTTCGACGCCCAAAGGCATCAAGAGTCCTACATTCACGTCCTGGTGGATTAGATGCATGTCTTTTTGCACTCTTGATCCTTCTCATAGCTGATTCCACTACCATGGAGTGGTGTGGTAACTGGATTTTTTGAAATCCAGGACAAGGAGGTACTCGATACATGGTATCAAGCCTACGAGAATGAGGAGAGGTGGTAAGAGGTGTTTCCCACATTCTTAGCATGAGATCATGCAAGATCACATGAATAGGCAAAGTAGCTGCCTCCTTGGGAGCTTTAGGATATTGTAAAATCTCCAATTTCTTTGCTCTGGGCTCTGTTTCAGGAGCCATTGTGATGGAAGACCTCTAGCCACCTCCCGGATGAAATCCTGTTTATTTATTTAATTTATTTATTTAGCTGTATTTATATCCCACTTTTCACCGGGTCAAAGCGGTCAATTGGGGGATACATTTAACATGAGGGGAAATGAGACACATACACTAATATCCTCTGGAGGAGACATCCTACGTTTAGGAGAGGAAGGCTCCTCAGAGAGAAGTACTCTGGTACCGATAGAGCTGTCAGAATCCTCAGAGTCATCGGAGGATTCAAAATATCTCCTGTCCGGGTGCTCTTGCAAAGCAAGATACCGAGGAAACAGCATGACTTGGTGATGGTAACAGTCGCCGATGTCGATGCTGTCGGTATCGGTACCGATACTGGCTGAACCGTCTGAAGCGGTCCCGAAGGCACCGAAGCCGCAAGGAGGGCCGCCAGACTGCGTTCAATAGCCAAGAACCTCTGGTCTATTGACGCTGCCGATGCCTGGGTATCGGTACCGGACGAAGCGGCCGGTACCCAGAGCATAGCACCAGTAGTTCTGCCGAGGTTGAGGCCTTGAGAACATCCTGGAGCCCCGATAGTGCTTTGGAAGCCGAAGCCTCCCGCTGGGGCAATTTTGCCGGTACAAGTCCCTCAAGAGCAACGCCAGAGGCATCTTGATGCTTGGAAGGAGATCTACCCTTTGAGGACCGGCCAGATTTATGTTTGGTTACCTGAGATACATGGGAGGAATACGAAGCCCTGGAAGACGTCGATGCCACGGATACTGCATCGGAGGGAAAAAGGGTGCTAAGCTTAGCAGCTCGGTTTTGCCGATCCCTCTTTGACATCATCCCAAAGGCAACACACTCCGAGATGGAGTGGTCAGGACTCAGGACCTAAACATTTAAGGCACCACTCATGAGTGTCGGTGACGGAGATGGTACCGCCACACTTGGAACACTTTTTAAAATCCGAGGCGGGATTTTTCCATTCTGAAGGAAAGGTTGGGCCTAGTGCCCAAAATGGCGCGTGGCACCTGACAGAAAAAAGACTGGAAAATCCAGAAAAAAAAGATTACAATTTTTTTTTTTGAAGAAAGAAAGAACCGGCGGTACCGGTATAGCGTTGAGGAAGGCAGACGCTACCACAAAAAAGAATGAAAAAGATGGGATAATTTCTGCGGTGACAGGAAAAATGACCTGCTGGCTCCGCGGAAAATGAAGAACTGGAGAGAGGCAGTTGGGAAAGGCGGGAAGGCAGCACGCAGGTGCTGTGGGATGCTCCCAAAAGCTTTCTAATTGGATGCTGGGGAGCGTTCCCACGCAGGCTCCGTCGGTACCTACAATACCCATATGTGAAGACTACATTCCTGCTTGTTCCTGGAGATTGCCTCCATTACTTTTCCCGCCACCGAGGTAAGGCTTACTGGCCTGCAGTTTGTCACTTCTTCCCTATTACCACTTTTGTAAAGAGGTACCCATCAGCCCTTCTCCAGTCCTGTGGAACTTCTCCTGTCTCCAAGGATTTATTAAAAACATCCTTTATCGGCCCAGCAAGAACCTCTCGGAGCTCTTTCAGTATCCTGGGATATATCCCATCTGATCCCATACCCTTGTCCACTTTCAGTTTTGGAAGCTGTTCTAACACATCATCTATGTGGTATCTACTCCATTCCCATTTGTATACTTGTCACTCACAGGTGGACCTTCTGGATTTTCTTTAGTGAAAACAGAACAGAAGTATTTGTTTAGCATTTACACTTTTTCAATGTCACGTTCCACAAATCTGTTCCCAGCACTTTTGAGTCCTGCAGTTCCACCTCTGATTTTTCTCCTCTCCCGAATATACCTGAAAATATTTTTGTCACCACACTTCACATCTTTAGCCATCTTTTCTCCTGCCTTGGATTTTGCTATCCTTAATTTTATCCTGTATTATTTTCTGTGTTCCTCTGTTTGCGAACCTCTGAATTTTGTGAAACTGTGTTTTTTGCCTTTATTTGTGCAGTCACTTCCTTGGAGAATCAAATAGGTTTCCTTTTCCTCATGCTTTTATTTGCTTTCCTTACATATGTATCTGTTGCCCCTTTTATTGCCTCCTTTAGTTTAGCCCACTGCAATTCCACTTCCCTTATCCCCTCCCACCCTGCCAACTCCTCCTTCAGGCACTTGGCCATTTTACTGAAGTCAGCATTTTTGAAGTCTAGGACTTTGAGTTTGCTGTGATTGGACTACGCCTTGGCTTTTATCTCAGATCACACCGTGTGGTGATCACTGCTGCTCATATGGGCACCCACCCGGATATTCAACACGCTATGTCTGTTGGTGAGTACTAAATCCAGCATCGAGCTTTCCCTGGTCGGTTCTATCACCCTTTGTCTAAGTAATGGATCTTGGAAGGCATTCACAATTTTTTTTACTTCTTTCCAGTTTTACAGAAGGAATACTCCAATCCACATCAGATAGATTAAAGTCACCCAATATGATCACTTCCCCTTTCATAGCTATCTTTGCAATATCAATAATTAATTCGCTATCCATTTCATTGGTTTGAGTTGGAGGCCTGTAGACTACACCAGTATCGATGACAGTGCCATCTCCTCTTTCCAACACAATACACAGCGCTTCTTCTTTTATTTATTTATTTATTTAAACAGATTGTATACCACCTTTATCCTTCAATCAAAGTGCTCACATCACTATAGGAGGGTTACATTTAACATAGGGGTACCTAACACCAAACACCATAGAGGTACTTAACAACATCTAGACAGTACAATTGGAAGGTTGCATTTATCATAGGGGTAACATATAGACATTACAAGATAATTAAAACATTATATTACGTTTGTATAGGATGAGTGTTTGGGGTGAGTGGGTACTGAGTTGATGTTATGTCATTAACTTATATGCCTATTCGGGATGAGTGAATATCGAATTATTGGCAGTAGATGTATTACTGTTTGGGTGGGGAGTGTTTTCCGTCTGCTGATAAATTTCAATAAAGAGATAAGTTTTGAGGTCCTTTCAGAATTCCATTAGGTCATCTAATGCTCTCAGGCTTGTTGGGAGGGAATTCCAGAGTGTGGGCGTTAGTAAGGAGGGAGTTCTTTTTGAAGTTGATTGTTTAGTCTTGTGGAATCCTGCAGGTGTGCCGATCATGTTGTCTTTATTGGTTCTTCTCGGTCTGTTACAGGTATCTTTTGTTATGATGTATTGGAGTGCCTCTGCTGAGAGCTGGTGGATGATTTTAAAGGTGATTAGGATTATTTTGTATTTTTCTCTGGCCATCATGGGTAGCCAGTGTAGTTGCTGTAAGACTGGGGTGATGTGCTCAGATCTTGGAGTGTCTGTAATGATGCATGCCGCAGTATTTTGCACCATTTGGAGTGGGTGTAGGGTTTGTTGAGGGAGACCTTGATATAAGGAGTTTCCGTAGTCAAGCAGAGGTGTAATGAGTGCTTGGCATACTGTGCGGAAGTGATCCTGGTGGAGTAATGGCTTGAGTTTCTGATGATCCTTAAGCGTTGGTAGGCCTTGTTTGCAGTTTTTGTGATGTGGGGGGTTTCAGGTTTAGCGCTCTGTCCATTGTGATGCCCAGGTATTTAACCTCATCTTTAAGCTCATCTAAAATGCTGATGGTTTGTGGTGGAGTGAAGGTAGTGTTCCTGGTGATGAACATAGCCTCAGTTTTATCATAGTTGACTGTCATATTATTGGCTGCAAACCAGGTGTTCATATCTTCAAGGCATTTGGTTATAGTTGTGATGTTGAGTGCTAGAAGGTTGACTGGAGCATACACCATGATGTCGTCAGCGTAAATGTGATAATGGAGCTTGTGACTTTTGATGATGTTACATATGGGCTGGATGTAAACATTAAAGAGCATTGATGATAGGGCTGAGCCCTGTGGTATTTCCTGCGTAACGGGGAAATGTGACGATTTCTTTTGTGCGCATTTGACTTGTTGCGTTCTATTTTCCAAGTATGAGGTAAACCATTTTAGTGTATTTTTGCATAATCCTATTTGCTGCAGGCGTTGCAGTAGTCTGGCATGTGACACGATGTCGAAGGCTGCAGAGATGTCCATGGATACAAGCAGGAATCCATTTTTAATGCTGTCTATGCCTTTTAAGAGATTGGCGAAGAGGGAGGTAAGTAGTGTTTCAACTCCGTGATGGGGTTTAAAACCATGCTGATGGATGTCCAAAGGAGCATTGCGGTCAATATGGTCTTGTAGTTGGTGTTGTACTGTTTTTTCAATGATTTTTGCAAGGAAAGGTAGACTGGAGATAGGATGGTATGATTTTGGTTCAGAGAGGCAGAGGTTGTTGCCTTTAAGTATCGGTCTTATCATGGTGTGTTTCAGAGTTTGTGGCATGTATCTTTGTTGGAGTGAATCTTTGACGATTTTGTGAATGTGGTGGGAGAGCTGGGTTTTAGTGGCTTTGATCCAAGCTACTGGGCATGGGTCTGATGGTGAGGTTGTTGTGTTGAGACCACTAATTATGTCCTCAATTTGTTGTTTTGATGGTATGCTGAAGTCTTCCCAGGTTTGGTGCTCCTCTATCGTTTCTTGATCATCTGTTTGCGGTGCGATGGAGCATGTCAGGGCGTTATTTTTTGATTTTATGTAGTTTGCATATTTCTGCGGGTCAAGATGGTGGGTATTGTGCTTTGTAGTGTCCTTAGTGTTTGTACAATTCTAAATAGTTCTCTTGGTTTGTTGACAGATTTCATGATTAGGTTGGTATGGTGTTGCTGTTTACGTTCATTTATTAGATTGTTGTATTCCATTTGCTTGTCTCTGTATTGAATCAGGGAGTCTTGTGACTTATTTCACCTACATTTTCTCTCCAGTCTTCGTAGGGTGCGTTTTGCGTCTCTAATATCAGTTGAGTACCAGGGGGCATTGGGTCTCCTGCGTGTTTGTATTTTTGTACTTGTAGGGGTTGATGCTGCATTTGATATTATAGAGTTCCATTTCTCTATGCCTAGATCAAGGGTTTCATAGTCCTGCTGAAGTTGTGGTTCGATTTAATCTAAGAATGCTTTTTTTTGAAGGTTCTAAATCTCCTGGTTATGGTCTCATTTTCCTTGTGTTGGATGATGTCATTTTCCCCAAGTCCCCTTCATTTCAGCAGCTTTCATATTGCTTTTGATATACAGGGCTACTCCCCCTCCTTTTCTACCCTCTCTTTCTCTTCTAAATAAATTATAGTCAGCTATGGCTATATCCCATTCATGCGACTTCTTAAACCATGTTTCTGTAATGGCCACAATGTCCATGTCCATTTCCACCATTAGGGCTTCCAGGTCAGGAACCTTGTTGGCTAGACTTTGAGCATTTGTGCTCACTGTTTCCCGCATTTGTTGACTGGCTTGCCTGTATTTTGCATGGATTTTGTTTTACATGCCTCTTCCCACTTGGCGTTGATGTGCCAAGTGGCTGTTTCCAATGTTATTATGTTTTTGCTGGGAGTGACGTACTGAACTTGTTCTTTTCCATCCGTCACCCCCTTTCCCTAGTTTAAATGCCTGTCCACATAATGCCTGAATTTTGCACTTACTGTAGGGTCCTTTTCCCTGCAGCAGAGAGATGTAGTCCATCAACATGGTATAGCCTCTTGTTGTTCCAACTATTTCCCCAGTTGCCTATACATCTAAATCCTTCTTGTTTGCACCAGGTTTGGAGCCATGTTTTAAAGTTGATTATACGATGCAGCCTTTCTGCCCCCTTACCAAGAACAGGTAAAATTTCTGAAACTGCTATAGTGTTAGCCAGGGCCGGATTTACCTATACGCCATGTACGCCATGGCATAGGGCCCACAGCTGGCAAGGGCCCACAAAAAGCTGCCGTGGCAGCATGGACGTTCCCGCGGCAGCATGGACGGTCCCGCGGGGCCCCCTCTGCCCTGCCAAATCCCCGGCTGAGCCCCTCCGTGCCGGCTTTGAGAGGCGCGAAGGGAGAATGTCTCCCTCGCGTCTCTGTTAAGCCCGCAGGGGCTGATGGGAAATTTCCCATCAGCCCCTGTGGGCTTAACAGAGACGCGCGGGAGACCCTCTCCCTTCGCGCCTCTCAAAGCCGTCGCGGAGGGAGGGATTCGGCAGGGCAGAGGGGGCCCCGCGGGACCGTCTATGCTGCCGCGGCCTTGGTAGCAGCCGGCGGTTTTGCTTTTTTAAAATTTCATTTTACTTGAGCCGATGGGGGGGGGGGGGGGTAGGACTGGAAATGGGCTGGGGGGGTTAGGACGGGTAATGGGCTGTGGGCTGTTGGGGGGGGTTAGAACTGGTAATGGGCTATGGGGGGGTTAAGACTGGTAATGGGCTGTGGGCTGATGGGGGCTGTCTGGTAATGGGCTATGGGGGGGGGGCAATGACTTGAAATGGGCTGGGGGGGTTAAGACTGGAGGTGGGATGATGGGGTTAGGACTGGTAATGGGCTGTGGGCTGTTGGGGGGGTTAGAACTGGTAATGGGCTATGGGGGGGGGGTTAAGACTGATAATGGGCTGTGGGCTGTTGGGGGGGGGTTAGAACTGGTAATGGGCTATGAGGGGGGGTTAAGACTGATAATGGGCTGTGGGCTGATGGGGGCTGTCAGGTAATGGGCTATGGGGGGGCTAGGACTGGAAATGGGCTGGGGGGGTTAAGACTGGAGGTGGGCTAATGGGTTTAGGACTGGTAATGGGTTATAGGGGGGCTTAAACTGAAAATGGGGTGATGGGGGGTTAGGACTGGAAGTGGGTTGATGGGGGGGCTAGGACTGGTATTGGGTTGGGGGGATGCTAGGACTGGAAATGGGCTGATGGGTGGCTAGGACTGGAAATGGGCTGATGCAGGGACTAGAAGGGAATGGATGCTGGGTGAGGCTGGAACTAGAAGGGAGCTGATGTTGGGGGAGGATTAGAATGGGATGGGGCTGGAAGAGTAAAATGGAGAAGGGAAAAATATTTTGTGTGGGAGGGATAAAAAATCTACAATTGGCCGGGTATTGGGAGAGTAAGTGGGGATTGAGGATGGAGGGGTAAAATTTGAGTGGATGAAATAGGAATGAGGAAAGAGCAAAAGGAGAAAGATTAGTATGTTAAAGCAGATGTAGAGAGAGAATGGAAAAAAACTAGAAGAGAGAAGAAAGGACAAATGGACAGCAGACGATGGAGAGTTAGCAGAAGACACAAAGAAACCAGAAGAAAGTGGCTGGAGCAATTGCAGCTGAAAAAAAATGCACAAAAGGTAGAAAAATATCTCTTTATTTTGAATTTATTAATTGGAATATGTCAGCTCTGGTAAATGTGCATCATTAACGTCTGCGCTTTGTTTAGTACAAGAGCAAATTAATGTATAGTTTTATTTCTACAGTGTTGTACATTCCAAGTTTGGCTTTTGGGATTCCCAGTTTAATTATTGTCTTCCTGTTTCTAAATTGTGATTACTTGTTTGGTGATGGTCTATGTTCTGCATGTGTAACTGAGCTGAGGTGTTCTGTTTATATAATTCCTATTTGACATTGCCACTTGTTCTCTTTCCCCAGTAGGTCATGTATTGTTGTTCTCTGAAATGTATTGGTTTAATATTTGCAGTGTTGCCTTTTGATTGGTAGAGTATGGTGCTTTGTGAGTCCTGGTAGTGCTGTTAGGATACGGCAGGTTTGCTATGGGTTGGCACTGGATTATAGTAATGTAGAAATCTTTTAGTCTTTCTTTATCCATACACTCTAAGAGGCACGTTTACTAAAAGTTAGTATATGGTAACATTATGCAAATATTTATGCAAATGAGGCCCCTTATGCAAATGAGGCCCCGCACCCCCCTTGGGCCACCCCTGCTGGGGGCCCACAATTTTTGTTGGCGTAGGGCCTCACTCAAGGTAAATCCGGCCCTGGTGTTAGCAATGGGTTTGAGTTTCTCTCCCAGAATCTGGAAGTCCTTCTGACCTGTAGAGGCACTGTTTCTAACCAGGTCATTTGTACCTAAGTGAATGATAACATCAATTTGGAATGCTCACTTTCTGCACTAACTATGGCAGCAATTTGCTTTGTATTCTTGCTGGCTGAAGAGCCTGGGAGGCATTTGACCATCTTCTCCCCATTGAACTGTGTTCCCAAGTTGGTGCCTCTGATGACTGAATCCCCAAGTAGTAGTAGTTTCCTCTTTTGTGTCAGTTTCTTTATATGCAGGATAGATTGGGCATTAACTTTCTCTTTTAAGGACACCAGTTTCCACTGATTGGGCACTTTAATTTCCCAAGGTAGAGAAGGCTTTATGCAGGGATATCTCTTGATGGCAAGGGTGTCTCCTTGTTACAGGTCACAACCTACCAGAGCCTACTGTGATCTATTTGTTCCTGGGTTGTTTGATTCTTTGTGGGAGTGGTGGTGGATTTTTTTCAATTTGTATTCTAGAGGAGGTGTGTTTAATTGTAGCTAATTCTTCCCTTAATAGAATCAATTCTCTATGCATGGCAGATAACTTGAGACATATAGGGCAAACTCTTAGGCTCCAAATGATTCTTCTTAGAATGAAGGCACCACAACTATTGCACTGCATACACGACATGCTGATTTATAAAGCAGTTCTAGGACAAGGAGAAAAGGTGGGTGTTACACTGAATTGAAGGACAGATGTTAATTCATATAATGGACGATATAGGCAATGCAACACTGGTGTGGGTGGGGTGAGGGGTAGGATGAGCAGGAATTTAAATGTCCCTGGACAGTAGACCTTCTATGAAGGGAGGGCACACTCAAATCTAAGAGAATATAAACAGATAAAAACTAGGCAGGGAAAACATATAAAAAACAGCCATAATAGTAACTGTATAAACTTATCTTTGCAGTGCTGGATCAGAGCCCTTGCTCAGGTAGCAGAGAGATGGACTGAATTAACTCTCAGACAAAAGAAGCTGAATGAAGTAATTAACTGTGACTTAACCACACTCTGTGAGGTGGGCTTCTAACAGAACAATGGAATTTTAAACTTTCCAATAAAATCCTACTTCTATCCTACGAAAAGCTGTTGAGCTTTGCGGTGGCCCTGGGTCCATTGCAGATAGAAGGATAGGGCTCTTGCAATCCAGAGTATGGAGAACGGTCTCCGCCCTGCCGGCATGAGGCCTGAGAAAGAAGGTGGGGAGCACCACCTCCTGAATGAGGTGGCATGAGGACACCACCTTTGGCAGAAATTAAAGTGTGTACGGACCACCACCCTTTTCTTGTAGAATCTTGTGTAAGGAGGCTCTGCTATCAAAACCTGGAGCTCACTAGCTCTGTGAGCTGATGTGACTGCTACCAGGAAGGTGACCTTCCAGGAGAGGTACCGCAGGTGGCAGGTAGTTAAAGACTCAAACGGAGGCTTAGTGAGTTGCGAGAGCACCACATTAAGGTCCCATTCTGTCGCAAGAGGGTAGATGGGGGGTTTGGACAACATGAGGCCCCATAGGAACTGAGACACAAGGGGCTGAGCCGAAAGAGGCTTCCCCTCGACGGAGTGGTGATGAGTCGTGATGATGCTTAGATGTATTCTGACTGAGTTGGACTTGTCCTGCCTGCGATAGGTGGAGCAGGTATTGGAGTACCACATACACTGAGAGCAGGAGAACGGGTTTGCCCATTTCTCTGTACACCACAGTAAGAAACATCGCCACTTGAAGGCATATGACCATCTCGTCGAGGCCTTCTGAGAGGCCAGGGGAATGTCTTTCATGTTTTGTGGAAGGTTGAAGGGGGCTAATGCTATCCTTTCAGCAGCCAAGCCATGAGTGAGAGGGACCCCATGCTGGGGTGTAGGAGAGTGCCCTGCTCCTGTGAGAGTAGTCCTGGAGCTCGGCCCAGGGGAAATCGGTGATACCACTGACAAGGAGAGGAGTAGTGGGAACCAGGGCTGTCTGGGCAACTGAGGGGCAATTAGCACTAGCGACGCTCTGTTGCAATGAGCCTTGAGCAGGGTCTTGGCTATCAGCGGTGTTGAGAGGAAGGCATACAGGAGGCCTTCTGAACACGGGATGAGCAATGCATCTGCCGCTACCTGAGAAAGGTGCGGTCAGCGGGAGCAGAAACTGGGCAACTGCGCGTTGTCCAGGCTGGTGAACAGGTCCATCACTGGGGCACTCCAGAGCCAGAACAGCTGTGAGGCTACTGCTGGGTCCAGGCACCACTTGTGTGGCTGGAATACCCTGATCAGCTTGTCCGCCAAGATGTTGTTTTGGCCTGGGAGGTAGATTGCCCTCAGGAGCATCCCTATGCATGCGGCATAAGAGAAGAGGGCTACCGCCTCCAGGTAGAGGAGGTATGACCTTGTCCCACCCTGTTTGTTCACATAGAACATTGCGACCTGATTGTCAGTCTGGATCAGCACCACGTGGTGCTGTAGCTGGTGGCTGAAGGCCCTGATTTCCAGAAGGTTGATCTGCATCTCAAATTCCCTCCGGGACTAGCAACCTTGTGTTTGGAGGCTCTCGCAATGTGCTCCCCAGTCCATTAGAGAGGCATCTGTGGCGTGGACTTTCTGGGGGGTGGGTGCCTGGATGGGCATCCCAGCCTGAAGGTGACCTGGATTCTGCCATCATCTGAGGGACTCCGCCGGCTGGCAGGCCTCGTGCACCCTGTCTCTGAGCCTGCTTGTAGCTGGGTCCACTGAGAGCGGAGGCACCACTGGGCTGCTTTCATGTATAGGTGGCAGCAGTGTTCCAAGGGAGAGCATCTTGAATCTCTCCCTGACCAGAAACCTGTTGAGCTCTCATAGGTCCAGGATGGGCCTGAGGCCCCCAGTCCTTTTGGGGATGAGGAAGTATATGGATTAGAAGCCGGTGCCCCAGATGTGTTTTGGGACTGGCTCTATTGCTTTGTCCCGGAGTACTCCTGCTAGCTCGGTGAGAAGCAGGGTCTGGTGAAGGAGAGGCCTGGTGGGCTCTCCTGGGAAGAACATGGGTGGTACCTGATATAAGAGGAGGAGATAATCCTCCTTGACCACCTGTAACACCCAGGTATTGGTGGTGATGGCTGCCCATCTGTGGGCAAATAGGGCTAGGTGCCCCCCTTGAGGACAGCAGAGGACCCCCTGGAGGTGTGGGGGGTCACGTCCGGGCAGCCAAAAGCCTCCCCCAGGCTGGGCCTGAACTGCTGCCTTGGGCTTCTTGCTTTCTGGGACCATATCCTTGGCCTTTTTTTGCTCGGCCTGCTGAGGGCCTGAGAAGACTTGGAAGTGTGGAGTAGTACTGAAGCCCCCTTTCTTCCTCGGGAAGAAGGGAATTTTCCCTGGGGTTTTCTTTCGAGGTTGCACTGAGGTCTTTTTTGAGAGCCTGGTCCTCGTCACATTCTCGGTCTCTATATCCACTGCTTTGTCTATGATGGGTTTCCCGAACAGGTTCTCACCTATGCAGGGGATATCGATCAGTTTGTCCTGTACCCTTTGTTCTAGGTCGGACGACTGCAGCCATGCTTGGCGTCATGCCCCGATACCTGTGGTGGCCACCCTAGCTGATGGCTTAAAGCCATCATATATTGCTCAAGAAAGGAACTTCGAACATTCCTTTACAGCCAAGGGTAGGGTCTTGAACCTCTGTAGGGGTTCTCTATTGAGGCCTGCTGAGAATTCCCCAAACTCCCCTGACAGTTCCTTCAGGTACATGCCGATACAGAGCTGGTATGAATGGATTCGGCATACCAGCATCGAGCCCTGAAAAGCCTTCTGGCTGAGCGTATTGATGGTTAGGGCCTCCTTTCCAGGCGGTACCGACGAGTGTGTTTTTTGGCTCTTAAGATGGCGCATGGCCAACTCCATGACCACTGAGTTGTAGAAACATAGAAACATGATGACAGAAAAAGACCACATGGCCTATCTAGTCTGTCCTTCCATAACAACAACTACAACAGTCCACTTTTTACCTTTAGAGATCCTCTGTGTTGGTCCCATGCTTTTTTAAATTCAGTTACTGTCCTCATCTCTACCACCTCCACTGGGAGACTATTCCATGGATTCACTACTCTTTCTGTAAAGAAATATTTCTGCATATCACTCCTGAATCTATCTCCCTTCACCCTCATCCCATGTCCCCTCGTAGCAGAACTTGCTTTCAATTGAAAGAGGCTCTCTCCCTGAACATTTATGCCACGGAGGTATTTAAACATCTCAATCATATCACCTCTATCCCGCCTTTCCTCTAAGGTGTACATATTAAGATCCTTAAGTCTGTCCTCATATGCTTTATAATGAAGCCCACTAATCATTTTAGTAGCCACCCTCTGCACCGACTCCATCCTGTTCACATCCTTTTGAAGGTGCGGTCTCCAGAATTGCACACCATACTCCAAATGAGGTCGCACCAAAGACTTATACAGAGGCATTATCACCTCCTTTTTTCTGCTAGCCATTCCTCTCCGTATGCACCCAAGCATCCTTCTAGCTTTTGCCGTCGCCTTTTCTACCTGTTTAGCTACTTTAAGATCATCAGACACAACCACGCCTAGGTCCCGCTCTTCTTTAGTGGACAAAAGTACTTCACCTCCTATACTGTATTGCTCCCTTGGATTGCTGCAGCCCAAATGCATGACCTTACATTTTTTTAACATTAAATCCCAGCTGCCAAATTCTAGACCATTCTTCAAGCTTAGCTAGATCCCTCCTCTTGTTATCTACACCTTCCTGGGTGCCTACTCTATTGCAGATTTTGGTATCAGAGGCAAAACTTACCCGATAGCCCTTCCGCTATATCACTAACAAAGATGTTAAAAAGAATCGGACCAAGGACAGATCCCTGGGGCACACCACTGGTAACATCCTTCTCCTCAAAGTGAGTTCCATTTACTTGTACTCTTTGTCGCCTCCCACCCAACCAATTTCTAACCCAAGCAGTAACTTTAGGGTCCATCGCTAGGGTGCTCAGTTTGTTTATAAGTCGCCTGTGAGGAACAGTGTCAAAGGCTTTACTGAAATCTAAATACACCACATCTAGAGCTCTCCCTCGGTCCAACTCCCTGGTCACCCAGTCAAAGAAATCAATCAGATTTGTCTGACAAGACCTGCCTCTAGTGAATCCATGCTGCCTCGGATCCTGTAATCTGCTGGACTCCAGAAACATCACTATTTTCTCTTTCAGCAGCGTTTCCAATAATTTACTCACCACCGAAGTTAAACTAACCGGCCTGTAGTTTTCAACCACATCCTTACTTCCGCTTTTGTGTAAAGGCACCACATGAGCCTTTCTCCAGTCCTTTGGCACCACTCCTGACTCCAACGAGGCATTGAAAAGGTCAGTCAGTGGAGTTGCTAGAACGTCCCCAAGTTCCCTCAGTATTCTAGAGTGTATCCCATCCGGACCCATCGCTTTGTCTACTTTAAGTTGAGCTAGTTTCTCACGAACACAGTCTTCTGAAAATTGTTCAAGATGTCCCTCGCTTCTGTTCTTATTTGTGGGTGTTTTCTGAGGGCCTGCTCCTGGTTCTTCATCTGTGAACACAGAACAAAAATATTTGTTAAGCAATTCCGCTTTATCCTTATCAGCTTCTACATATTCCCCCCCTGCACCCTTGAGTCTGACAATACCACTTTTGCCCTTCCTCTTCTCACTAATATATCTGAAAAATGTCTTATCCCCCCATTTTATTGCATTGGCTATTTCCTCCTCCTTTTGAATCTTTGCCTTCTTGACTACTTTGCTAGCTTCTCTAAGTTTTTCCATATACAGATGCCTGTCTTCCTCTTTCTGTGATCTCTTGTATTTCATGAAGGCCTCCCTCTTTTTCTTCACTTTTTCAGCTACTTCCTTCGAAAACCATAGCGGTCTCCTTTTCCTTTTGCCTTTATTTACCATTTTAACAAAAAGGTTGGTTGCCCTTAAAATTCCCCCTTTCAGTTTTGCCCACTGTTTTTCTACATCTGCCAGCTGTTCCCATCCCACTAACGACTCCCTGAGGTATTGGCCCATCTTCGCAAAGTTAGTCTTCCTAAAGTCTAAGATCCTCACCTTGGAATGGATTCTAACAGCCTTAGTCCTAATACTGAACCACACCATCTGGTGATCACTGGATGCAAAATGATCTCTCACTGCAACATCAGAAACACTTTCACCATTGGTAAGCACCAAGTCCAGTATGGCCCCTTCACGTGTGGGGTCTGTTACCAATTGCCTGAATAGTTCTCCCTGTAGAGAATCCAGGATCTCCTTACTTCTAGATGATACTGCAGCAGGAATGTGCCAATCAACATCTGGCATATTGAAATCTCCTATCAGTAGCACTTCCCCTTTCCTAGCAATGCTGCGTATGTCTTCAATTAACTCTCTGTCCACCTCTTCCTCTTGTGAGGGAGGTCTGTATATCACACCAATGCAAATAGATTTCTCTTTCCCTCTTTCTAGTTTAACCAACAATGCCTCCTCTCTCCCTTTTAAGCTCTGTAATTCCAAAGCTTTAATAGTAGTTTTTACATATAGTGCCACTCCTACTCCTCCCCTTCTTCCTACCCTGTCCTTTCTGAATAAATTATAGCCAGGTATAGTTACATCCCAGTCATGGTTTTCTGTGAACCATGTTTCTGTAACTGCCACTAAATCCAAGTCAGCCACTCCCACCAAAGCTTCAACTTCAGGGATCTTATTTCCCATGCTACGGGCATTAATACACACTGCTTTCCATATGTTACCCCTGTTACCCATTTCCATAAAGATATTTAATGTATCACCTACCTGGGGGCTTTCACTTACCTGGGGGCTTTCTTCACCCATCCCCAACGAATCTAGTTTAAAGCCCTCTTCAGTAGATTAGCCAGTCTACTACCGAAGATGCGTTGACCTTTCTTGGACAGATGGATGCCATCTCTGCTCTGCAACCCTTGGAACAGCATCCCATGGTCTAGGAAAACAAAACGCTCTCGATGACACCATCCACGCAGCCATGCATTCATCTTCAGGATGCGAGCCTCTCTGCCTTGGCCTTTACCCTCAACAGGGAGGATTGAAGAGAACACCACCTGTGCACCTAACTGCTTCACCCTCTGTCCCAGAGCCATGAAGTCACTTTTGATATGTTCCGAAGTATACCTGGCAGAATCATTTGTTCCAACATGGATTAGCAACATTGGGTAATAGTCAGTGGGCTTGATGAGTCTCGGCAAACTCTCCGTAATATCTTGGATTTTGGCACCAGGCAGACAGCATACCTCTCTGGACATCAAGTCTGGTCGGCAGATGGACGCCTCAGTACCCCTCAGAAGAGAGTCTCCAACCACCACTACCCTTCGTTTCCTTCTGGTCACTGATTCTGCAACTTTGGGGTACTTGAACTCTGGTACTTCCCTTTCCAGTGATGCTTTCACCTCCTCCACTTCCAGGGCTGCATAATGGTTCTTCAAATCAAGGGCTGGAGAAGTTGGATTGGTGATTTTGCAGGCCCTGGTGACTTGTGTCCAACCATCGACATTCTGTTGGCACCCATCTTCTCCTGTGCTGGAGAGCTTGGTTGCTGCAAGAAGCATCTCATCAATGTACTTCTCACTGTCTTGAATGCTCCTCAGCCTCGCCACCTCCTCTCTGAGTTCCTCCACTTGTTTCCTCAGAGCTTCAGCATGCAGGCACCCTGCACATGGAACCGGTCCTTCAACTGGCATTAGGACCTCTGTCTGGACCGAGGCAGAAGCTGTAATGGGGGCAAAAGCTTTAGCAATACGATTTTTCCCAGCCATTGTTCTGTTCGTGGAGCTTAGGTATCTGTTAAAGCAAAAGAGAGAGATCTACCAAGTACCAGCCGGTTTCACAGCTGTCCTTTCAGAGAAAAAGCAGTTAAATCTCTTTAATTATATTCAAAATGTGCTGGTCCAATTCTCTGTGATTTGTTAAAAGGGGAGGTGCCCTATAAAGCAAGACTGCTCACTAGGGGTGGGTGGGAGTCGGGGTGGGTAGGGAGGGAACTAACACCTGATTAGGTGTTTAGCAGTTTCTAAACCTGAGGAGGTTACTGGAGTTCAACAACCTACTGTGCTCAAGGAAAGTTCCCCTAAAGCACCAAAAAGAAAGTAACCTTGCTTTAAAAAATATACAAAAAACCCTTTTAAGAGCTCCCAGTCAGACAGCTAGCAATGTAATATAATAAAACAAACAAACAAACCCTCAAATCCTTACTCTTTGTTGATCTGTGGAGCCCTGGTTAGGAAAGCCTCAACAGGGCAGGGCACTGGAGCCTTTTATGCAGGCTTCAACTGCACTCAGGAAACAGGCCCACTAACTCCTGATTAGGTGTTAGCAGTTTCTAAACCTGAGGAGGTTACTGGAGTTCAGCAACCTACTGTGCTCAAGGAAAGTTCCCCTAAAGCACCAAAAAGAAAGTAACCGTGCTTTAAAAAATATACAAAAAAACCTTTTAAGAGCTCCCAGTCAGAGAGCTAGCAATGTAATATAATAAAACAAACAAACAAACCCTCAAATCCTTACTGTTTGTTGATCTGTGGCGCCCTGGTTAGGAAAGCCTGTGGAGGAGCTGGACCTTTTGGAACCCAGGGCTCTGGCATATCCAGTACATGGCGTCGACGCGCCTACTGACAATTGGTACCAATGCCGGTGTTTCCCACATCTGGAGGAGCAGGTGGTCGAAGACTGGGGGCACTGGAACCATAAGGGTTCCTTCGGGGGTGCCTCATATTGGAGTTTCTCCAATTTCTCGGTTCGCGGGTCCTCCTTGGCCTCTGTCTTGATCATGAGAGCCTTGGCCATATCCATCACAAAATCAAGGAATGCAACTTCCTCGGGTGGGGAGTGGTGTCAGGTCACTGGGGGAGACAGATCCGAGGGCACATCATGGTGTTGCCTTGTGTCTGGGGACTCTTTGTCCTCAGTCTCCCATTCGGACTTGAAGTCAGAGTACGAGTCTGATGCCACACGATCACCTCGGTCAAGGACTGCTCTCCGTGGTGAAGGATTGTCGGTCTGAGCTGTGGGTGCTTGCTGGGGAGGACCAGTATCCCAAAGAATGGGACCGGGATCTTGATCAGGGCCTGGGGCTCTCTCGAGGCCGGTGCGCTTGAGGACCAGCTCAACATTCAGGGAAGCCCACAATGTCGAGGGTCCCATTGTCTCAGTGGATGAACTGGACAAGCCAGACAAACGCCTGCTGCATGGCCACCAGGGAAGATATACTGCTCTCTAGGGCTGCCATTCTGGTCTTGATGCCACTTGGCTCCACAACTTTTGACATGGGCACCGAGGACTTTGGGCCAAGCGTTGGTACTGTCGGGGGGGGGGGGGAGTCCTCAATGAGGATGGCCTTGGAGGCCCAAGGCTGGTCAGCAGGAGACGATGACTCTGTATGGGGCAACATGGAGGGCCGCTCCTGCTCCGACTCCTTGGACTCACACCTGGGACTGCGGGACCTGGGACGGGATTTCACCTTCTTCCTGGATCCGTCCACCGAGGCAGCCTTCAAGAGTTTCTTCTTCTTATGTTCAACCTCTGGAAACTTCTGCTCAGAGGAACCGCAGTTGCGGGACTCCGTGGAGGCTCTGGCTTTGCGGGGCACCGAAGTATTGGAGGGGGCCCTGGAGCGTGGTGTTAGTGGAAGTCCTGGAGTCGGACTTACGAAATTTTTTTTCCTGCTGCTGATGGCAACACTTTAAGGCCTTTAGGGTCACTGTTCTGCAGAGCTCGCAGTCGGAGTCATTGTGCTCCAGGCCAAAGCATTGGAGGCAGCAGTTGTGTGGATCAGTAAGTGTCATAACTTTGCCACACCTTTCACACTTTTTGAAACCAATTGAGGCCATCAGAAAAAGGGGGTCCCTGCCTCACGAGCAATGGTCCGAAAACTTGTGCTGAAAAAGGGTGCGAACAATGGTCGAGATGGACCTCTATAAGAAAAGTGGAAAATGGATAGATGAACCAGAGGTGAGCTGGCTCGGGGGTGAGAAGGAACCCGTACACAAACCGGACAAAATTTAATTATATAAAAAAAAAAAAAAGAGAGAGATTTTTTCTGGGGAAAAAAGTTCAATGTCCAAGGGGCTCCGCGGAAAAGAGGAGACTGAGGCAAGATGGCATCATTGGGCAGGACATGGACCATACATGTATGGAGCATCTCTCAAAGGCTTTCCTTGAAAGCTGGAGAGATGTTTCCATGCGGGCTCAGTTGGCGCCAACATTACCCATATGTGAGGACTGACTTTCTGCTTGTTCCCGGAGAACAGAATCTACACGTGAAGGGACCATACTGGACTTGGTGTTTACCAATGGGGAAAGCATTTCTGATGTTATAGTGGGAGATCATTTTGCATCCAGTGATCACCAGATGGTGTGGTTCAGTATAAGGACTAGGGCTAATAAAGTCCATTCAAAAATGAGGGTCTTAGACTTTAGGAAAACTAACTTTGCCAAGATGGGACAATACCTTAAGGAGTCATTAGCGGGATGGGAACAGCTAGAGTATGTCGAAAAGCAATGGGCAAAACTAAAAGGAGATATTTTAAGGGCAACAAACTTTTTGATAGAAAAGTAAATAAATGTAAAAGGAAAAGGAGAATGCTCTGGGATTTATTCCGAGCCACGAATAGCGGGGATGTATTTCCTGCCTGGATGTATATCCCTGCTATTCGTCCCCCTTGCCGTCCCCATGCAAGGCTCCTTGTATGAATAGCGGAGTGTATGGAAAGCCTTAGAAGGGGGCAGGAGGAGGTGGGAGGAAGGCAGAGTGAAGACAGTGCATGGGCTTTCCTGATTACTTTGCTAGCTTTTCTAAGTTTTTCCAAATATCTGTCTTCCTCTTTCTGTGATCTCTTGTATTTTATGAAGGCCTCCCTCTTTTTCTTCACTTTTTTAGCTACTTCTTTTGAGAACCGTGGAGGCCTGTTCACAAATGGACATCCAGCCCCTTGTGCAGCCGGGTAGAATCAGGATGTTCGGCGGTAGTCCTGATTCTTATCCCACAGGGGCATCTAGCCCCCACAGGATCAGAATCAGGTCTACTGGCCTGGACATGGAGGCCAGTTCTGATTCTGATTGACCACACGCCCAGCTGCCTAGCTAGCTAACTCAGCCTGGCTCCATAATGGAGTTGCAGTGGCATGGGGTCTCGTTGCTGAACGCCACCTGCCACCGAGATTGTCCTTTCCTCGCAGCAAAGACCCCCGATCCGGCCTCCCATGGCCAGTGTCTGGCTGCAGGGAACTTCCTGCATGCCTCCCTGTTTTGTCCAGGCTGGCCGCTGATGCTACCCCGTATCCAGGGGGACTTATTCCACCTCTGAGGTAGAATAAGTCCCCTATCTATCCGGCATACCCCAGACATACGTATATAAGGGCGTTTTTGAGACCAATGATGCATGAAGCTCTAATCCTCCATGGCGATTTGTTTCGCCACATAGTAGGATGAAATGCATTAATCTGAGGTCTTTTCGCCCATTTAAGAGACTTAGTTTTGTGTAAGTAATGAGTTTGGGAGTGAGACATTTATCTGTAGTTAATGTATTTATGAGGCTAAGGGTGTGGTGTGGTTGTAGAACATATATGGCGCCATCCAGGTGCCAACAATGATACGCAAGCATGTACAGCAATGTGGTACCAGAACATAAGGACCAGCATATGGCCACAGGTTCCCAAATTTCACATGCACAGAGTCCAAAAGCTTCTGCCACCTTGTACTCGCCAGCGAGAATATATTATACCTGCGTCTTGGGAGACATGCCAACCAGCAGGAGGTGCTCGCTAAATGGTGAGCGATTTGGCAGTCCCCTCCAACCAGCAAGTTGTGCCAGAGGAGATAGGTAGTGGGCAGCAGCAGGTGCAGGAGGACACAGCATGGTTAGCAAATGGGGCAGAAATCAAGTGGGTAATGAACACAGGGGAGTGGCGAGCAGGATGGCAAGGGGGGGTCGGAGGTCAAGAAGGAGCAGCTGGGCAGCAAGGGTTGGAAAGTCACACAGGAAATATGGCTGATGGCAGGACAACTGGCGGTAGGGCATAGCTAGCTGTAGTACGATACTAGCAGAGCAGTGGAATGGCAGAGGCAAAAACAGATGTATGGGACGGGTACGTATGATGGAACAGATGACAGGTGAGAAAGCAAGGGAAGCAATAATCATGTCACATCCATTCACAAGCACTAAAGGATCTGGTGCTCCACTGAATCACTGAAGAACCACTTCAGGACCATGAGGTAGAGGAGGCCACAGCTCCTGGAGTGGCTGAGATGCGAGATGGGGAACAGCAAGTTAAGGACATACGGCGTGAGTGTAGGTGGCCTATGGGCTAGTGCATCACCGTCCTTGGCATGGGATGGCATGGCAATGAGACAGGGTTGGGGTCACAGCAGAAGACAGCAGTGATGGCCACGGCAAGAAAAGTGCAAGTATCAGGTTTGAAAACCATAATAACATGTGGCACCCTCAATCATGCAACTCAAGATGCTGTAGAGGTGGGACGCCAGTGACCAAAGAGTCAGTGGAGGAGTCATAGGAGACAGCAGAGGTAGCCATGGAGGCTATGCAGGGGGCACACAACAGCAGCAGCTGTGGCTGCCTAGTGATAGACACATTATGCAAGAATGAAACAAGCCCTAAGCCCCATACCATGCCACTGCTGCAACACTTCCAATACATAGGGGGCCCACATGCATATGTAGGGCTTGCCACCTTTGCCCTGGCAGCAGAGCAGTAAAGGATTGGAAGGGAGGGGTGTAAGGATGACAAGGCAGAGGGGCCAGGGGCAGAAGCAGGGGCAGCCATTGCGCAGGATGAGAAGGAGGTGGGGGGGATGAAGATAGGGGGAGGAGAAGGAGAAAGTGTGGGGAAGGAGGTGGGGGGTGCTGATGG
This sequence comes from Ichthyophis bannanicus, assembly GCA_033557465.1. NCBI lineage: Eukaryota > Metazoa > Chordata > Amphibia > Gymnophiona > Ichthyophiidae > Ichthyophis > Ichthyophis bannanicus. The sequence goes on along the minus strand of CM066039.1, from coordinate 149,665,759 downwards.
AGGAGGTGGGGGGGGGGGAGAGGGGTGGCAGGTGGCACAACTGGCAGCACTGCTGTTTCACAGCTGTCAGAGGCTGTGGAATAGCAGGGGCTCCCAACTGCTACACCTCAGATGCCACACAATGAGTTCCCCTGGACCCTGGTGAGACAGATGTCCTGCTGCACCTGCAAGCTATCAGGCATGAGAGGGCTTTGCAGCTGTTGCCTGGGCCCAGGACCTCATGGTGGGAAATCTGGAGGGTCTCAGAACTGAGGTGAGAGCCACAACCACTGCAATCATGACATAGAGGACTGCAAGTGGAAATGGAGTGCAATGAAATGCAGGGCAAAGGCCAAGGCAACCTTGCGTAGTCCTAATGGGAGGCCTCCAGTGCTGTCTGAGCTGGAGGAATTGGTCTTGGGCATGACTAGCATCAGAGATCTGGATACCTCATGATCCTCACTGCAAACAAGTGGATAGTGCTTTCTTGTAATGTAAATGTATGGCCAGTCACCTAGGGCCCTGTAGTACAGGCACTGGTGGCGATGGTTCAGCAGCAAAAGCCACTTTAATTATCCCCATCTCAGCCTTGCCCGATCTCCACCAACACTATCAACCCTTCATCTCTCTCCACTGATGTCTTATCACCTCTTTCCTCCACTACGTTGTCTGAGCCTGTTGATGAGACCGTGTCTATACTCTCCTCTGCTCTGGATGTACTTGCTCCTCGTATATCACACCCTGAGAGGTGCACTGTACCTCAGCCTTGGCTGTCCTCGACAACCCTGGACTTCAACACCTGTGCTTGTGCCTGCTCTTTGAGTTTACCGTACTTGCTTGCATGCTGTTACCTGTGTGTTCTCTTCCCTTCCTTAGACCTCCCAGCTCTGTTGTGCTGCTTGGACCCTCCCCGGAAGTAACGCGGCCGCGCTCAATCAGACCTCTCAGCTCTGTTGTGTTGCCTGGACCCTCCACGGAAGTAACGCGGCCACGCTCGGTCAGGTACCTCACTCACCAGCCTGTATAAAGCTACGACGTCGGCAGCAGCTCATCCTGGACTTCAACACTTGTGCTTGTGCCTGCTCTTTGAGTTTACTGTACTTGCTTGCATGTTGTTACCTGTGTGTTCTCTTCCCTTCCTCAGACCTCCCAGCTCTGTTGTGCTGCCTGGACCCTCCCCAGAAGTAACGTGGCCGCGCTCGATCAGGTACCTCACTCACCAGCCTATATAAAGCCGTGACGTCCGCGGCGCTCGTTGCCGTAGCGGCGCACACCAAAGGAGCACACCTAAGGAGCACACCTAAGGAGCACGACGTGCTCCTTAGGGGCGCTCCTTGGGGTGGTGTAGGCCGTGTACTGCTAAACATCCTTTGCCATCTTCCCTTCTTTGACTTCTTAGACTTCCTTGCCTGCAGTTTCACCTCCGGCATCTCGGCTCCTCATCAGGTAGGCGACTACCCGTCACTCTTCTTTCTCCCCTTTCTTGCAGTACTGATGGCCTCTTCAGCATTCCCTATTCCTGTCCTCTTGGGAAACCGCCCCTCCCCCTCTGCTCTCTCCCTCAGGTCTTCCCCTCATCGATTCCAGTGCTCTGACAATCTGCTCTCTTGCTTGCCCTCCTTACATCCCCCTTCCCCTCCCCTTTCCGCTGCTTCCTCCTCTCCCTCTCTCAAGCTAGGCCTTCTCAATTGCCGCTCCCTTAGGAAGAAAACACTGCTTATTCAGGACTTGGCTCTCTGAGAGCATTATGACTTTCTGCTGCTCACTGAAATGTGGCTCAAGGAGGGAGAGAATGCCCTCCTGACCTGTTGCCTTCCCCCCCGGGTTTGCTGCCCTATCCGTCCCCCGGTTAAGCCGGGCTGGCGGGGGTGTTGCAGCACTCTTTTTGTTCCCGCCTTTCCATCACTCAGGTTTTCTCTCCGTCCCTTCACTACCCAGAGTCCCTTCTTCTATGCCTTCAATCCTCTCCGCCTTTATATATTCTACTTCTATACTCCACTCCGGCAGTTCGCCCTCACCTCTGGGACTCCCTCCTCCTAACCATTTCCGATCTTACCATCTCTTATCCGCATCTGCTAATCGCCGGTGACTTTAACTTACACCTCGACTGCCCTTCCTCCTCTAGGGAGCATTCCTACATCTCCCTTCTTCACGATCTTTCCCTCATTCAACACATTTCCTTCCCCACCCACTCTGCCGGCCATTCTTTTGACCTTATCATCTCCCCCTCTGCCTCTACTTACTTATTAGAGAACTTTTCGTCATTCCGTCTACCTTGGACCAATCATTTTTGCCTTGCCTGTCGTTGCCTCCTACAGCCCTCCCCCGTCCTCTCATTGCCCTCTTATCAACCTTCCCCCATCTTCTGTGCACCATAGGTGTCGGCTCACCCCGCTTACTCTTCAGTGTTTCCCAGCTGCTGACACTCTCCTCCCTCCTGACTTCCCTTCTTTGTCTCCTGACTCCCAAGTCTCCTGCTGGACTTCCTATCTGTCCACAGCCCTTGACAACGTTGCTCCCCTTCGCCCCCCCCCCCCCATCACCGTCCCTCACAACATTGGTTCCACCCGGGCCTCCGCCTCCTCCATTCTCACCTTCGACGAGCTGAAAGACTCGAGGAAATCTCGTTCCCCATCTCTCTTAAAATCCTTCAAAGACCACCACTCCCACTACCGCTCCCAGGTCCATCTCGCAAAACTTACCTTCTTTTCCACTGCAATCACCTCTGCTCCTAATCAGACTCGTCACCTTTACTCTGTCCTCAAATCCCTCTCCTCTCTCCAGCCATCCTCATGTCCTCTGCCTCCTGTCCTGGTACCTAGCCCACGTCAGTTAGCGTCCTTCTTTCAATCAAAGATAATCAACCTTCGTGCCTCTCTTCCACAATGCCCTTCCCCTCTATCCCCCCTCTTCCTCCCTCTCCTCCTCCTTCCCCGACTCTCTCCCACTGCTGGATGTCTTTTCACCCTCTCTCCTCTTCTGAACTCATCAATGCTCTCTTGACCCCATCCCCTCCTCATGGTTTCTTGCACCCTCTCTTGCTCTTATTCCTTCTACACTTTCAATGATCAATTCTAGCTTGTCCAATGGTACCTTTCCTCATCTTTGGAAGCACGCATTAGTTCATCCTATTCTCAAGACACCTTCTCTCAATCCTCTCGTCCCTGCTCACTATAGGCCTGTTTCCTGTCTTCCTTTCCTTTCTAAAATCCTTAAAAAGGTGGTTTTCACTCAGTTTTCGCACCATCTGGGCTCTATCAACTTTCTTCACCCTCATCAATTGGGATTTCGCTCTGGCCACAGTGTGGAAACTGTCATTCTCACTTTTCTCAATGAAATTCACGTAGCTCACGACCGTGGTGGTTTCCTTGGATCTCTCTGCTGCCTTTGACCTTGTTGATCACTCTCTCCTTCTTTCCCATCTTCGCGATGCTGGGGTTCGTGGTACTGTCTACCGGTGGTTCCACTCCTATCTTTTTTCTTGGTCCTATTCTATTCTTCCTTGTCCCCCTTCCAGCTCTTCTTCTGATTCACTCCCCTTCACTGTGGTGTCCCCCAAGGTTCAGTATTGGCACCCCTTTTGTTTAACGTTTTCCTTGCTCTGCTTGCTCTTCTGATACAGCAATCTGGAATTCCTGCTTTCTTCTATGCCGATGATCTTGTTTTACTTCGTCACACCTCCCCCCTTCAGCCTGATCTTTCCCCTCTCAACTCCTGTCTTCATGCTGTTTCTTCCTGGCTCACTTCCAACTGCCTGCACCTGATCTTTCCAAGACACTTGCCATTTGGTTCCCCCACGGTGGTCCTTCCCCACAATTGGCCCCATCTCTTGTTGGCTCCCCTGTTCCTGTCGTCCCCTGTTTCAGGTATCTTGGTGTTCTCATTGACTCTGATCTTTCTTTTCATTTATTTGTTTATCTTCTCTTCTCTTATATACTGTGCTATTACATATCAGTGTGGTTTACAATAAAACAACATATTACTATGCGGACAGACCACATAGAAATTACATTAAACAAGGGTCAAAACTTGGATTCAACAGGGAATGACATATCTACAGCGTTATTTACAGCAATATATACAGTGCAACTTATGTATTGGTTTTAGGCCCTATGTTAATTCAGTATGGGCCAGCTTAAGCCAGCTATTCATACCCACATTTCTACTGTCACTAAATCCTCCTTTTTCCATCTCTGCCAGATTCGTTCAATTCGTCCTTTCCTTACCCCCCAGGCCCTTACCACTCTTGTCCTTTCCCTAGTCACCTCTCGATTAGATTTCTGTAATTCTGCTCTCGCTGGCCTCCCCCATACTCAGTTGAATCGGTTGCAGTGCATCCAGAACACAGCTGCTTGCATCATCACCCACTCCTCCCGTCTGGATCACATTACTCCACTACTCATCCAACTCCACTGGCTCCCCTTAGATCACCGCATTCACTTCAAGCTTCTCGCCTTTGTCCATCAGGTCCTCTATACCCAGACCCCCCTCTATTTGGCCGACCTTATTCATTTTCACACTCCCTCGCGTTCCCTACGATCACTTCATCTAAATCGCCTCCACCTTCCCTCTCCCTCCCGGGCTCACCTACACTCTCCACGCTCCCCTGCTTTCTTTTTCATAGGACCTGCACTCTGGAACTCCTTACCCACCTCCCTCAGACTTGAATAGGACTTCCAGACTTTCAAATCCCAACTTAAGACTCAGCTCTTCTTCTCTGCTTATAACCTTTCTCCCTCTTCTGTGTGACCCCTCCATCCCCCCTCCTGTGTTTTCCTCTGTCTGGTGTGCTTGATTTTCTCTCCTCTTTCCTATCAACATTGTAACTTCCTTTCCATTTCTAGGCTTTTGGCCGTCTCTTGTTTTTTCTTTTGATATATGTACACCGCCTTGATTTTATAACGAAAGGCGGTTATATCAAATTCAATAAACATAACATAAACAAACATTTATTTATGCAACAGTTAACCCCTTTCTGGCAACTATCAATCAATAGGGAATTCAGGTAATGAATGAAGTAGAATACTAAAAAAACCAGCATACAACAAAGTAACCCCCAACAATTCACTCATACCCTTCCCGCAAACAGCAGTTTTAACTGCCTTCCAGAAGGACAGTAATGAGTGCAGTGCCGGCACCTCTGGTGGCAACGCATTCCATAATTCCGCCGCCACCACCCAAAAAATCATGATGTCCCATGCACGGTTCCAACCACCTCCAATTCTGGTATTGCCAAAAGATGCCCCTGTGAGGATTGCAACAGCCTCCCCGATTCATTGCGCCTCAAACAATTCCACAAACACACTGGCTGACCCTCATGTACTACCCGAAGGTCCAGCAGCACCAAAACCTTGAAGACACACCGCGCCCGTACCAGGAGCCAGTGAAGCTGCCGCAGCAGCAGTTCTGCACTTTCCCTATGGGAGATGCCCAGAAGAATCCAGGCCACGGTGTTCTGCACAACTTGCAGTTGGCATGTGAGCCGCTTAGGCAAGTGACATACAGAGCATTACAGAAGTCCAACGTTCCATGAACCAAAGCCTGCATAACTGTCCGCAATGCTGTATCATCTAGGAACAGCCACACCTGCTGAACCAGATGCACCTTCAACCACGCCGAACGCACCACAGAGGCAATTTGACAGTTTCCTACCCCCTCCCATTCCAGGAGCACTCCCAATGATTGCACTTCTTCATACCAGGGCAGTGCAGTACCGTTAATGCTCGGTAGAGTACGCAGGCCCTCCCAATCCACCATCCCTATCTGGAGACAGGCCAATTTGTCGGTACTGAGCACCAACCCACTATCAGCTAGGCAAAGGGTCACCTGGACAAGACAATCGTTCACTCAGGCAACTGCCTCATCCCAATCACCCTCCAATGGAGCAACAATTTGCAGGTCGTCAGCATAAAAAAACAGTGAAGCCCGGGAGACTGCACCAGTGCCCCTAACAGCCGCATGCAAATGTTAAATAATAACGGAGCGAGGGGGAATCCCTGTGAGATCCCCGAGTCCCAGCTGTACAAGCAGAATCACCCAGAGGCGCCTCACACCCGAAAACACTGGGTGCCCATTAAGGAGGCAACACACTGGAGAGCTGCCCTCCTTACCCCCACCTCCTGACAATGGCCAGTCCACTCTCAACCAAATCGAATGCTGCTGAATGTTGAGCGCCTTTGGCTTAAATCATGTACTCTTGCTGACTTCCTACATTTCAAATTCATGCTAACCTTTTTCCAGTCAGCCATAGCACTCACAAGCAAAAGTACTATGTCTGACTAACGCGTTTGCCTTTGACCCTCACCATTTCTTTGCTAAGCTCAACTCTCTCCTCAAGGTGCTTCCTCTCCCAATCCTTCCTTCTCTTTCTGCCCAGATGTTGGCTTATTATTTCCATGACAAAGTCCAGAAGATTAGTCTTGGATTTTCCACAGGGTTATCTCCTTCCCCCTCTTCAATCCCATCTTCCCCCTCTTCAATCCCAAATCCTTCCCTCAACTTTTGTCACCATTTCTTCCTTTTCTAAAATCACTGAGGAGGAAACTGCAAATCTTTTCTTCTCCTCTGAACTCACTACCTGCTCCTCTGATCCCATTCCCACCTGTCTACTAAACTCTATTTCTTCCGCTATCATCCCTGCCATCTGTCATATCTTTAACCTATCGTTTTCCACTGCAACTGTTCCTGTGGCCTTCAAACATGCTGTGGTTACACCTCTCCTCAAAAAACCTTCACTAGACCCTACCTGTCTTTCCAGTTTTCGGTCTCTCTCTTCCCCTTTGCTTTATAACTACGTGAATGAGTGGTTCATTGCCAGTGCCTCGACTTCCTTTCCCCTCAAAGCCTTTTGGATCCACTACAATCTGACTTTTGTCCTCTGCATTCTATAGAAAGCGCTCTTGCCAAAGTTTCCAATGATTTGCTCCTCAACAAACCCAAGGGCCTCATCCTTCTTTTTTTTTTATTTTATATTTATAACTTTATACACAATTAATCAAGAAATACATCTTGAAAGAGAAATTACAGCAGGAAAAGGAAAATACATCAAGAGTCAATTAAGTCCCTCAAATTAATACAGGTAACATATATAAACATTCCCCACTGATCCTAGCCCACCATATAGGGGATACCTAGAAAGAAATAAACATTCATCAAAATACGAAGAAAAAAAGAGTGTACCATACAGTCAAATCCTAAATCATGCTTATCCTAAACTGAAGATGGATCCGGTCCAGTCTCAGGATGTTGGGCATTAATGAAGTCCAGCAAATGGGAGGGCTCATAAAAAATATAAGAATGTGACTGATATTTAATCAGACACTTACATGGGAACTTCAAAAAAAAGAGCCCACCCAACTGTTGAACCCCAGGTCTTAATAAGAGGAAATCACGCCACCTCTTCTGAGTGTCTCTGGATATATCTGGAAACATAGAGACCTTTAAACCTTTAAACAACATATGCCGTTTCTTAAAAAACATCCTCATAAGCCATTCTTTATCAGACAACAAAGCTAATGTGATCAGTAAAGTAGATGGAACTACATGTTGCTCCTGAGAAGATTCCAGCATTTCAGTTACATTTAGGACATCAGCACCAACCACCCCTGGAACCACCCCACCTCCCACTACTCTTTTCCCAGTGGGAAGATAATATACTTTAACAATGGGGGGGTGGGACTCAAGAGGGATACCTAAATTCTCTACTAAATAAGAACGAAACATATCCGTAGGAGAAACCAACTCTACTTTAGGAAAATTAATCATGCGAATATTTATAGTTCGAATCGCGTTCTCCAACATCTCCAACTTAAACTGCATTGGGGCAACATTCTTCCTGAAACACTCCATATCCTGCTCCAAAGGCACATTATTTGCACGAACGTCTGAAATCTCAGTCCGAAGCAGAGAAATATTCTCAACATTCTCCCGTATATTATCAGTATTACTCGAAACCTGAGTCACCAAACTGTTAATCTTCGGAACCAGTTCATCTCGAAGCTGCATAATCGCGGCCCAGATATTCTTCAGGGTCACCACTTCTGGGACTTCCTGTGCCAAAGCAGAAACAGGAACAGAGACATGCTGTTCAACTAGTAAACTCTGCAATCCACCCGATACTGGGGCAGGAACCGACTGGGTAGGCACAAGGCTCACACCCACAGCGCCTTCTGCATGTCTCTCCACTGACTCCCCACCCGAACACAAATCCGGGGGGGCCAGGTGGTCCTGGTCATAGACGCCGACAACTCTCCGCTCCATGATGGCATCCAGCAGATAAGCTCCCTCTTCCGGGTTGCTCACAGCGCCAGCATCTGACCGAGGGACCTTGGAGACTCGGGTTAAGCCAGGGGAGAAAGAATCACTGCCCGAGGCGGACAGCAAGGACTCCACCTCCAACCGCCGCTCAGCCGAGCCACTCTCCCCATCTAACGCTGACTGTCGTGGCACAGGCGAAACAAAGGCGTCCATCGGACCCGAAACTATCAAAGGTAATGGTGTAGAAGCCTGGGGTGCCGTTAATGGCTGTTTGGCTTCCCTAGGCTTGCGCTTCTTCCCCATACGGATCGCCATGTCACTGGCACACTCCTTCAAAGCGCCCGGGCCTCATCCTTCTTGACCTTCCTGCTGCTTTTGACACTTAAATTACCACTTTCTCGTTGCTTGGATTTAGGGTCTCTGTTCTGTCCTGGTTTTCTTCTTATCTCTTCCATTGCATTTTTACTGTATGCTGTAGCCATTCAGCTTTCAGTTGGAGTACCTCAGGGCTCTGTCTTGGGACTTCACCTTTTCGCTCTCTACACTCAGTCCCTTGATGCACTCATCTCCTCCCATGGTTTTCAATACCATCTTTATGCTGACAACTCTGAGATCTACCTCTCTGCACCTGAAACCTCTCCAGAAATCCAGGCCCAGATCTCTGCTTGCTTATCCAACTTTGCTGCCTGGATGTCTTGCTGCCATCTGAAACCGAACATGGCCAAACCTAGCTCCTTATTTTTCCCCCTAAACTCACCTTCTCTATTTCTGAGGATACTCCTCTATTTTCCTCAGCTCACAACCTTGGGGCCATCTTTGACTCTACTCTCTCTCCACCCATCCAACAGATAACCAAACCTGTTGCTTCTTTCTCTATAGCATCAGCAACATTCATCCCTTCATTTCTGAACATACTACTAAGATACTTTTCCACTCTCCAGTCATCTCTCAACTATTGTAACCTGCTCCTCGCTTGTCTCCCTCTGAATCATCTCTCTCAGCTTCAATCTGTTCAAAACTCAGCTGCAGGGCTTATCTTCTGCCAGTGTCGCTATGCCTATATTATCCCTCTTCTCAAGTCATTTCACTGATTCCCTATCCATTTCCACATCCAGGTCAAATTTCTCCTACTGACTTACAAGTGCATTCATTCTGTGGCTCCTCACTATCTTTCCTCTCTAATCTCACCCTACATCCCTCCTTGGGAACTCCACTTCTCTGGCAAATCCATTTTATCTGTGTCCTTCTCTGCCACTGCCAACTCCAGATTTCGTTCATTCCACCTTACTGCTCCATATGCCTGGAACAAACTATCTATCTAAGTTGGTACATCTCTAGCTCTATTCAAATTCAGGCTAAACAATCTACCTTTTTGAGTGTGCTTTTGAATCCTGATGCCTCTCACTCTCTCGTTCACCACTTATGTGTATCTTACCATACTCTAGTCCCCAGACTTGTGCTGTTCATCTTGATGAGATTGTAAGCTCCGATAAATAGGGACTGTTTTTTACATCTGTATATACAACGCTGCGTATGCCTTATAGCACTGTATAAATAAGTAATAGTAGCGCTGTCTCAAGGATGTTCAGATTTATTTATTTAGACAGTTTTGTATACCACCTTATCCTTCAATCAAAGTGGTCACAACACAATTGGAGGATACATTTAACACGAGGGGATATGAGACACATGCACTAATACTTACAGGGAACATGGGCAATGGAAGATTAAGTGGCTTGCCCAAGACCACAATGAGCACCTGTGGGACTAGAAACCCCAGTCCTTCCGGCCCAAGGTTGCTGTCCTCTAGTGGGATTTGAACTACCAACCTTCCAGCCTGTGGTACCTTGCCCCAACCACTAGGCCACTCCATCTGGTTCTGTAATTGCATTTTATATATCCCTGCTGTTTGCATATCGCTCATTTCAGATCTTCAAGCCACCTCTTGCAAAATTACTCACTGAGGCTCCATCAGATAGATATTCTACAAATTGAAAGTTGAAGATTTCAATCATCCACAAAGTCACAAAGATCTGCAAGCCTCTCTCACTACTGGTAATGTTAGGGTTCATGAATAAGACAGGAAAATAGTGAATGGGAGTGATGTTCATGTGTGGAGAGCTACAAAGAAACCATTGCTCTCTAAGTAGAACACTGCTCCCCACCTCAGGTTCACCATAAAAGATGTAGACCTGCAAGACTTCTATAATGTTTTGTAGACAGACAATGAAAAATTGAACTTTCAGTAACAATAACCAATGTTCTAAGAACTTAAGAACATAAGATATGTCATATTGGTCAGACAAAAGGTCCATCATGCCCAATATCTTGTTTCCAACTGTGGCCAATGTAGGTCACCTATAACTGTCAGGTTCCTAAAGGGGATCTGTGTTGGGTCCGCTGCTTTTTGACATATTCATAAATTACCTGGAAAAGGGAATAACGAGTGAGGCTATCAAATTTGCAGATGACACAAAACTATCTAAAGTTGTTAAAACCCATGAGGATTGTGGAAAATTGCAAGAGGATCTTGATAAATTGTAAGACTGGGCATCAAAATGGCAGATGAAATTTAATGTGGACAAGTGCAAAGTTATGTACCTAGGGAAGAACAACCCAAACTATGGTTAAACAATGCAAGGTTCCACATTAGGAACCTCCACCCAGGAAAAAGATTTAGGTGTCATTGTGGATAACATGTTAAAACCCTCTGCCCAGTGTGCAGCGCCGGCCAAGAGAGCAAATAGAATGCTAGGTATTATAAGGAAAGGAATGGAAAATAAAACAAAGGATATTATAATGCCTCTGTATCGTTCCATGGTGCGACTGCACCTTGAATATTGTGTGCAATTCTGGTCGTCGTATCTTAAAAAGGATATAGCGTTATTAGAAAAGGTTCAGAGAAGAGCCACCAAAATTGGTAAAGGGGATGGAAGGATACCCCTATGGCTAAAAAGGTTAGGGCTCTTTAACATGGAAAAGAGACGGCTGAGGGGAGATATTATAGAAGTCTATAAATTAATGAACGGAGTGGAACGGGTAAACGTAGATCGATTGTTTACATTATCAGAATATGGAAAGACTAGGGGACATGCAATGATGCTACAGGGTAAACTATTTAAGACAAATAAGAGAAAATATTTTTTCACTCAATGTGTAATCAAACTCTGGAATTTGTTACCGGAGGATGTAGTAAAGGCTGTTAGTGCAGCTGGGTTTAAAAAAGGTTTGGACAAGTTCCTGGAGGAAAGGTCCATAAACCATTATTAAAAAGGGACCCATGATATCAATGCTTGACCCAGTACAAGCATTGTGGAACCTGTGTCTTTTGGGGAAACTGCTAGGTACGTATGACCTAGATTGGCCACTGTTGGAAACAGGATGCTAGGCTTGATGGACCTTGGTCTGACCCAGTATGACATATCTTATGTTCTTATGTTCACAGGCTGAAGACGTGGATTGATGTTTAATAGAAGACATACACAGTACTGTCATGGAAGGAGAAGTGCTACTAATAGGCGATTTCAATATACCATATGTTGACTGGCATGCCTGCTGTGGTGTCATTTAGAAGTAAGGAGATCCTAGATTCTCTACAGGAAAATCTATTCCAGCAACTGATAACAGAATCTACACGTGAAGGGGCCATACTGGACTTTATCTTTATTCAAACACTTTTATACTGTCCTTTATTACATCAGGGAGGTTTACGATGCTATAAAATACAAGAAAAAAACAATGGCCAGAAAAGAAAGGAACTACATTTTATGGACAGAAGAATATTCATTCACACCAATCAGAGAAAGAGAAAACTTTGTGCTTACCAATGGGGAAAGTGTTTCTGATGTTATAGTGGGAGATCATCTCGCATCCAATGATCACCAGATGGTGTGGTTCAGTATTAGGAATAGGTCTGATAAAGTCCATTCCAAAGCAAGGGTCTTAGAGTTTAGGAAAACTAACTTTGCCAAGATGGGGCAGTACCTAAATGAGTCATTAGCGGGATGGGAACAGCTAGGGGATGTTGAAAAGCAATGGGCAAAACTGAAGGGATATTTTAAGGTAAATATATGTAAAAGGAAAAGGAGATCACTATGATTCTCTAAAAAATAGCTGAAAAGGTGAAAAAAATAGGGTGGCCTTCATAAAATACAAGAGTTCACAGAGAAAGGAAGATAAGCATCAATATTTGGAACAACTCAGAGAAGTTAGGAAGGTAGTCAGGAAAGCAAAGATACAAAAAGAAGAAGAGATAGCCAATTCCATAAAGTGCGGGTGATAAAACATTTTTCAGATAAGTTAGTGAAAAGAGGAGTGCAAAAGTGGCATTGCCGGAATCAAGGGTAAAAGAGAGGAATATGTAGAAGCTGATGAGGATAAAGCAGAATTACTTAACAAATGTTTTTGCTCTGTGTTCATAGAGGAAGGGCCAGGAGAAGGACCTCAGAAAACACCCAGAAATTGCATTAGTGAAGGGGATAAAAACATAAGATATGCCATACTGGGTCAGACCAAGGTCAATCAAACCCATTATCCTGTTTCCAACAATGGCCACTCCAGGTCAGAAGAATTTAGCAGTTTCCCAGAAAGATACATAGGTTCACTAGCCATTGAGTGAGGGAGTGAACTCCTCCCTGCTCTCTTCAGCAGCTAACCGGTTCCCTCTGGTGTACTTTTAAATGTCAGCACTGGAGGTGTGAGAAGACTGGGACTTGACTAGCCAGTGAGTGAGTGAGGTTTTAGAGACTGTCTTGGTTTATTTTATTTATTTTACACTTCTTATATACCACCTTTCATGATATCAAGGTGGCTTACATTGAACAAACTGAAATTATATTGAACAGGGCATTATAACTTGGAGATAACTATTTTACAGGGAACATGGGCAATAGAGGGTTAAGTGGCTTGCCCAAGACCACAAGGAGCACCTGTGGGACTAGAAACCCCAGTCCTTCTGGCCCAAGGTTGCTGTCCTCTAGTGGGATTTGAAACCCCGACCTTCCGGCCTGAGGTACCTTGCCCCAACCACTAGGCCACTCCTCCACTCTTCTTATCTTGCCAATCGCTCCTTCAGTGTTTCTTCTGGTGGTTCCTCCTCTACCACCATCCCTTTTTCAATTTGTGTACTGTCAGACGGCTGCCTGGGTGAGAATCTTCACACTCTTGGCAAGTGCATATTTCTATATGATTTGCAAGGTATTGTGGGCAATGTAGTTCATTCACACCAGACACAGCTGCTGACAATAATTTAGTTGTGCTCTTGGGTAAAGCCAATAAGATATTTATTTATGGGGTTATTTCTCCCAACACAGATATGCTTGGTAGCACATAAATTAGGTTACTTGCTTTCAGTGTTAACTTGGAAAAACAAAGTCAAAATCAGGAAAACAACAAATGAAAAGCCACAAAGCAAGAAACAAACTGTTCTTTTCAGGTTAACTTCTGATTACTTCCCACATAGATACAGAAGTGATTCTCTCCTAGCTCACAAGCAATTAGGTAAGGCTTAATTGCTAGCAGTTACCAGCTGAAACCCCTTAGCTGGCTTGCCTTCCACTGTGTGGGTCAAATCCTGCTTCAGGAGCTTTTCTGAGTAGATTAAAGAACAAATTTGTATTTCTTTGTGATGGTTGCTGTACTTTATAACAGAAAGTTACCAACGGAGTTTAGATAGAGAGCAGTCCATATAAACAGGATCCTCATCTGCTATTATTCCCCCTTGTTCAACAAGCATGGGTTCAATATCATGGATTGGCACAGATGAATCTCTCAATGGAGCATTTTCAGGAGAATACTTGTTTCCCTGCTGTCTTTCAAGGTTATAGCTAGGGCATAGATCAGTGTTCATACCTGAGCTTCCATTGCTGCTAGAGTTCCTCTCTATATAGCCTGGCCAGTATGTAGTCCAGTTCTTATGTCCAGCCTTCCAATCCAGATCCCTGGACACTGGATCTCTCTTCACATACCTTCTGGCACAGGTCTTAGGGTCCCTTCCACGTGCAGCCGTCTCCCTCACAGGTAGCCTCTGGTGATTCCTAGCTCTGCAGCACCATTCCTCTGGCTTTCCCCAGTCCAATGGTGTATGCTGGCCCTTGGAATACCTCCCAGTATACGTACTGCTTTGGACTCTTCTAGACCTCTCAAAGGCTTTTCTCTTCCTTCTTCCAAAGGGTCTCTTTCCCTCTCTGTCCGTCCGGTTTGGCTTCTGCTTCTGATGATCCTTCAGATGAAACTGATGATCAAACTCAAGCTGATTCTCAGGATACTGAGGACAATTCTCTGGATATCCAAGGTGATCATGAAGATGGTCATCTGTAGAATAAACTCTACTCTTGTTCTGCTTAGATGAGTGATCCTCCCTAACACAGCGCAGCTGTGCTGAATCAGGCCCTGCCCTTTGAGATGAGTGCTTAGGGATTACCTCATAGCCCTCCTGATTGAACACACGTTTCCCCACTTCAGCTCCTCTAATGGCTGTTGGAAACCTGGTGCATTCTGGGACTGGTAGTCTTTTATGGGAAAATTCTGTTTTCTTATTTCTACCAGAACTGACAGGTTGCTTGTTCAGAGTCACTTCACCTTTTCTATAGCTCCTTCCTGAGCTATGATAAGCTTCCTTATCACATACCCCCCTGCTTAAGTTATTACGGACTGGTGTAACTGGTGAAACTTCTTCTCTACAGTCCATAATCCGGGAAAGGGCATCCGCGTTCTTGTGTAACTTCCCAGCACGATGTTCAACTTGAAAATCAAATGCCTGTAAGGCCATGTACCAGCGTGTCAACCTGGCATTGTGGTTCTTCATTTGCTGCAACCACTTAAGTGGGGCATGGTCCGTGACCAACTGGAACTTTCTCCCTGTAAGGTAAAACCTTAACGCCTCCACTGACCACTTGATAGCTAAACATTCTTTTTCTATTGAGGAATACTTTTGTTCAGCCGATGACAACTTCCTGCTCAGGTACATCACAGGATGCTCCTCCCCATCATGACACTGGGATAGAACCGCTCCTAGCCCTACATCCGATGCATCGGTTTGAACCAGAAAGGGTTTCTTGAAGTCCACCCCTTTCAGTACCGGTCCTGTACACAATTTTCCTTTTAAGACTGAAAACGCTTTTTCAGCTTCAGGTGTCCACTTTAGCTGGTTTGGACAATTCTTCCGCAGCATATCCGTGAAAAGTGCACTTTTCTCTGCGAATTGCGGTATAAACCTGCGGTAGTATCCAATAAGTCCTAAGAAACTTCTTAGTTGTTTCTTTGTTGTTGGAGGAGGAAAATTCCTGATGCTATCTACTTTACTCATTAGAGGTTTAATTTTTCTTCTTCCCACTAGGTGGCCCAAGTATTTTACCTCCCTATTTGCAAAGGCACACTTCTTCGGGTTTAAAGTGATTCCCGCTTGCTTCATGGAGCACAAGACTGCCCTGATCCTCTTTAGATGCTCCGCCCAGGTGTTACTATGGATTATGACATCATCCATATATGCAAAAGCATAATTTTGGTGGGGTCGAAGTACCTGATCCACTAACCTTTGGCAGGTAGCCGCTGCTCCATGCAGTCCGAAAGGCATCCTCTTGAACTGGAAAAGGCCAACGGGGGTGCTGAACGCAGTCTTCGGCTTCGACTCCCTGGTTAGAGGGATTTGCCAATATCCTTTTTCTCATATCAAGGGTGGTTAAGTATTGAGCCTGTCCCAGCTGGTCCAACAGCTCTTCAATTCTTGGCATTGGATATGCATCAAAAACTGATATGGCGTTTACCTGCCGGAAGTCAATACAAAATCTTAAAGATCCATCAGGCTTCGGCACCAGGACTATGGGGCTATTCCAGGGACTCTTTGACTCCTCTATTACTCCCATGTCCAACATCTCCTGGACTTGTGCCACTACTTCCTGTCTCTTGGCTTCAGGCAAGCGATATGGCCTTTGACGAACTAATTTCCCAGGTGGAGTTATTATTTCATGGGCAACCAAATGTGTCTCCCCAGATATGGGTGTCAACACATCTGGGAATTCCTTGAGCAATTTCCTAATTTCTTCCTGTTGTACCACTGTCAGGTCCTCACCTATTTGGGGCTCTGATTTTTCTTTACAATCAGATACCTGTGGTCCCAAATCTTCCTCTTCATTCACCTCCCTCTCTCGGGCACAGGTGGCAGCTAGGCTTTTAACCCCTTTGACATCAGTAGAACCAAAGCCTTTGGTTCCACGTTCAGAATTCTCCAGGGATGTGACCTCCTCCACAGGTGGAAAACCCAGCCTCTCACAGATCAATTGGGCAATTCTGTCTCCTGTCTTCACGTGATAATCATTCTGTCCAAAATTAAACAACAGAACTTTAATATTGCCCCTGTAATCGGGATCAATTACTCCCGCACCCACATCGATGAAATATTTAAGGGCTAATCCGGACCTTGGGGCTACTCTCCCATAGCATCCAATAGGTATTTCCACTTGGAGACCAGTGTCCACCAGGGCTCTCCCTTGGCTAGGTACAGTCACATTTTCTATGCTGCACAGGTCAAACCCAGCAGCTTGAGGGGTTGCCCGCTTAGGAGCTTGGGCCTTCTCTGTGACCCTATGGTACTTTAGGACGAATGTCTGCTTTGGGGTAGCTTGGTCTTCTGGACGCTTAACCATCTTTTTAGCTGGGGTCTGAGGACTTCCAAATAAAGGCCCGGGAGCTATTACCATTAAACCTTCTCCCTCCTTCTTTCCTAGTCCTTCCACTAGACCCTGCTTAAATCTTGGCCAGTCTCTTCCTAGAACCAAATCAAAGGGTAGCCTAGGCACCACTGCTAACAGGACTTCCTCTTGTTCCCCCAGGCACTTAACCTTTAGCCTATAGGTGGGATATGATGTTGCAGCACCATGAATGCATCTGATGTGAACTTGGCTTTCAGGGGTTCTAGGCACAAATCCTTCTTGGGCCTCTATCCTCTTCCAAAGCCTTTTTGACATCATACTCTGGTCTGCCCCAGAGTCTAACAGAGCATTTGTGGTAATTCCTTGCACATCAACCATCAAAAGAAATCCTTCTTTGGGCTGTTTTAAATCTACACCCACTAAGCTAGTGTGTGTCTGGCATCTCTTTTCTAAATGTCCCCATTTTCCACACTTGAAACATTTCTTTCTATTCCACTGTGTCATTGGGTTTGATACAGTACATTCATTTTCAGAAACATTTTTAATTATTCTCTTTTCTGATACAGCACATCTAGCCTCAGCACCAATCTTCAGAGGGCCACCCATTCTATGGCAAGCCTGCGTGGCTTTCAAGAATCTCTCTGCTAGCATGGTTGCCTCTCCAAGATTTTGGCAATTTTGCTGTATAAGGAAAGTGTGCAAATCTTTAGGCACCCCAGACATAAATTGTTCCAGCATTATAATGTCTAATAACATTTCTACCGTCTTTTGCTCAGGCTCCAACCATTTTACAGCTAAACCTCTGATTCTCTGACTCAGAGCCCTGGGTGTTTCACCCACTCTCAATGTAGTAGCTCTAAACATTCGCCTATACTCTGAAATAGACAACCCTAGGCGATCTCTAATAGCAGCCTTTACATCCTTATAATTCAAAGCCTGGGCTGCTGGCATTGCTCTATAAGCTGCAAGCGCCTCTCCAGTTAATGAGGCTGCCAGCCTTACTGCCCACTGGGTCTCTGGCCATGCTAATGCTTGTGCCACTCTTTCAAAAGACTCTAGAAAATCATCAACATTATCATCTGGAGTTAGCTTCCCAAAACTAAATGCCCCAATCCCTTGATTGAGTCCCACACTGTCCACATGTGGTGTACCAGTATTTACTGCTGGTCTTGCATCTGTTCCACTTTGGCTCTGCAGCTGAACTAGGGCTTGCACCAGATCAAGCACTGGCTTCTGCTGGTCCATTAAGGCTTTCATAGCAGTGTCCTGTGCTTGCTGCGATAGCTCCTGTTGCCTGCTAAACTGGGCTGCCATCCAGTCAGCTAGTTCCCTTGGATCCATCTTGATCCCTGCAAGAAACAAAGAAGAAAAAAAAACCCAAAGTGCACCACCTTCCAAACAGGTGTGTTTTTTTTCTACTTTTTTTTTTTTTCCAATTACCCCTGTGCTTACTCCCATCCACCACTAGACATGCCCAGGTACTTATTACCTTGTCTCAGTGATGAATCCAGCTCTGCACAGGGTCATTTCCTCCTGGGACATCCACTTCTCCTCCAAAGTGCAGTTGAGGGAAAATCTTTTTTTCCAGCTTTAAACTTGAACTGTAGTTGTAATCCTCAGCAAGTAAATCCCCTTTGTGCAAAAGCAATCCGAAAAACTACGCCATTTGTCAGACGGCTGCCTGGGTGAGAATCTTCACACTCTTGGCAAGTGCATATTTCTATATGATTTGCAAGGTATTGTGGGCAATGTAGTTCATTCACACCAGACACAGCTGCTGACAATAATTTAGTTGTGCTCTTGGGTAAAGCCAATAAGATATTTATTTATGGGGTTATTTCTCCCAACACAGATATGCTTGGTAGCACATAAATTAGGTTACTTGCTTTCAGTGTTAACTTGGAAAAACAAAGTCAAAATCAGGAAAACAACAAATGAAAAGCCACAAAGCAAGAAACAAACTGTTCTTTTCAGGTTAACTTCTGATTACTTCCCACATAGATACAGAAGTGATTCTCTCCTAGCTCACAAGCAATTAGGTAAGGCTTAATTGCTAGCAGTTACCAGCTGAAACCCCTTAGCTGGCTTGCCTTCCACTGTGTGGGTCAAATCCTGCTTCAGGAGCTTTTCTGAGTAGATTAAAGAACAAATTTGTATTTCTTTGTGATGGTTTCTGTACTTTATAACAGAAAGTTACCAACGGAGTTTAGATAGCGAGCAGTCCATATAAACAGGATCCTCAACTGTTATTATTCCCCCTTGTTCAACAAGCATGGGTTCAATATCATGGATTGGCACAGATGAATCTCTCAATGGAGCATTTTCAGGAGAATACTTGTTTCCCTGCTGTCTTTCAAGGTTATAGCTAGGGCATAGATCAGTGTTCATACCTGAGCTTCCATTGCTGCTAGAGTTCCTCTCTATATAGCCTGGCCAGTATGTAGTCCAGTTCTTATGTCCAGCCTTCCAATCCAGATCCCTGGACACTGGATCTCTCTTCACATACCTTCTGGCACAGGTCTTAGGGTCCCTTCCACGTGCAGCCGTCTCCCTCACAGGTAGCCTCTGGTGATTCCTAGCTCTGCAGCACCATTCCTCTGGCTTTCCCCAGTCCAATGGTGTATGCTGGCCCTTGGAATACCTCCCAGTATACGTACTGCTTTGGACTCTTCTAGACCTCTCAAAGGCTTTTCTCTTCCTTCTTCCAAAGGGTCTCTTTCCCTCTCTGTCCGTCCAGTTTGGCTTCTGCTTCTGATGATCCTTCAGATGAAACTGATGATCAAACTCAAGCTGATTCTCAGGATACTGAGGACAATTCTCTGGATATCCAAGGTGATCATGAAGATGGTCATCTGTAGAATAAACTCTACTCTTATTCTGCTTAGATGAGTGATCCTCCCTAACACAGCGCAGCTGTGCTGAATCAGGCCCTGCCCTTTGAGATGAGTGCTTAGAGATTACCTCATAGCCCTCCTGATTGAACACACGTTTCCCCACTTCAGCTCCTCTAATGGCTGTTGGAAACCTGGTGCATTCTGGGACTGGTAGTCTTTTATGGGAAAATTCTGTTTTCTTATTTCTACCAGAACTGACAGGTTGCTTGTTCAGAGTCACTTCACCTTTTCTATAGCTCCTTCCTGAGCTATGATAAGCTTCCTTATCACAGTACCCTAAGGGTCTGTTCTAGGCCCTGTCCTTTTCTCTTTCTACACCCAGTCCCTCAGTGCCCTCATCTCTTCTCATGGCTTTCAGTATCATTTTTATGCTAATGACTCAAATCTATCTATCTTCTCCTGTCATTTCTCCTGCACTTCAAACTCAAATCTGTGCTTGTTTATCTGATATCACTGCCTGGATGCCTCACCGCCATCTGAAATTGAATATGGCTAAAACTGAATTTATCATCTTTCCCCCTAAACCCTCCTCTCTCCTTTTTCCACCTCTGTCAACAATACTCTTCTTCTTCCCGTTTCCTCAGCCTTGGGATCATCTTTGATTCCTCTCTCTCCTTCTCCTCTCATATAAAACAAATAGCTAAAACCTGTCATTTCTTTCTCTATAACATTAGCAAAATTCACACTTTCTTCTTTGAACACACAAGTAATACTCTTGTCCACTCTTTAGTTACCTCCTGTCTTGACTACTGTAACTTCCTCCATGCTGGACTCCTGTAGAGTCATCTTTCTTCAATCTCCGCCAGCTCCAATAAACTCATATAACTCCTCTTCTAAAATCACTTTACTGGCTCCCCTTCCGCTTCCGTATCCATTTCAAACTTCTTCTAATCTATAAATGCATTCACTCTACTGTCCCTCATTACCTTTCCTCGCTTGTCTCTCCCTACATCACTCCTCACGAACTTTGCTCCTCCTCTTGTTTCCTTCTCTCTATGCCCTTTTCCTCTAATGTCAAATCCAGACTTTGTTTGTTTCACCTTGCTGCTCCTTATGTCTGGAACAAGCTTCCTCTATCCCTATGTCAAGTCCCATCTCTCTCCCTCTTCAAATCTATGCTAAAGGCTCATCTCTTTGTGGCTGTTTTTGGATCCTAATCTTTTGTTTTCCCTTGTGTCTCTTCTCTCTATTGAGCCCTTTTTTCTCTTGTATTGTATTGCACTGTATTGTCTGTCTTAACTACTGTAGATTGTAAGCTTTTCAAGCAGTGACTGTCTTTTTGTCTGTTTATATAGCGCTGCGTACGCCTAGTAGCACTTTATAAATGAGAAATAATAATAATAAAGTGATGGATTTCCTGGGTCCTCTTTAATAATGGTTTATGGACCTTTCCTCCAGGAACCTGTCCAAATCTTTTTTAAACCAGCTACACTAACAGCTTTTACTATATTCTCCGGTAATGAATTCCAGAGTTTGATTATGCATTGAACGATTTTCAGAAGATTGCATTTGTGAGGAACTAGCTAAATTAAAAGTAGACAAAGCAAAGGAGCCGGATGGGATACATCCAAGAATACTGAAGGAACTTGGGGATGTTCTAGTGGCTACACTGACCAAGCTTTTCAATGCTTCTTTAGGGTCAGGAATGGTCCCAGAGGACAGGAGAAAGGCACATATGGTCCCTTTACACAACAGTGTAAGTAAAAATGAGGTTGAAAACTACAGGCTGGTTAGTCTGATCTCTGTGGTGAGTAAATTAATGGAAATGCTGCTAAAACAGAGGATAGTGAGGTTTCTGGAGTCCATTGGACTGATTGCAGGATCCGAGGCAGCATAGGTTTAGCAGAGGTAGGTCTTGTCAGACAAATCTGATTGATTCCTTTGACTGAGTGACCAGAGAGCTGGACCGAGGGAGAGCCCTAGATGTGGCGTACTTGGATTTCAGTAAAGTCTTTGACACTGTTACGCACAGGTGACTTATAAATAAATTGAGCACCCTAGGGATGGACCCTAAAGTGATTGACTGGGTTAAAAATTAGTTGAGTGGGAGGTGACAAAGTGTAAATGGAGTTCACTCTGAGGAGAAGGATGTTACCAGCAGTGTACCGCAGGGATCTGTCCTTGCTCCGATTCTTTTTAACATCTTTGTTAGTGATATTGTGAAAGGGTTATCGGGTAGGGTTTGCCTCCTTGTGGATGATACCAAACTATGCAATAGAGTAGATACCTAGGAAGGAGTAGATAACACGAGGAGCGATCTAGTTAAGCTTGAAGAATGGTGAAGAATTTGGTAGCTGAGATTTAATGCTAAAAAATGCAGGATCATGCATTTGTGCTGCAAAAATCCAAGGGATTGGTACAGTGTAGGGGGGGGGGGGGCGAAGTACTTCTGTTCACAAAAGAAGAGCGGGACATGGACATGATTGTTTCTGATGATCTTGAAATGACTAAACAGATAGAAAAGGTGATAACAAAAATGAGAAGGATGCTTGGGTGCATAGGGAATGGCCAGCAGAAAAAAAGGAGGTGATAGTGCCTCTGTGTAAGTCTCTGGTGCGACCTCATTTGGAGTATTGTGTGCAATTCTGGAGACAACAACTTCAAAATGATATAAACAGGATGGAGTCAGTACAGAGGGTGGCTACTAAAAGGATCAGTGGTCTTTGCTATAAACCATATCAGGTCAGACTTAAAGATCTTAATATGTATATGTTAGAGGAAAGGTGGAATAGAGGAGATATGATAGAGACATTTAAATACTTTTGAGGCATATATGCACAAGAGGAGAGCCTCTTTTGATTAAAAGTAAGCTCTGCAATAAGGGGGCATAGGATGAAGGTGAAAGGTATAGACTCAGGAGTAATATTCAGAAATATTTTTTTACGGAAAGAGTGGTAGATGCGTGGAATAATTCTCAGTGAAGGTAGTAGAGACAAAGACAGCATCTGAATTCAAGAAAGCATGGGAGAAGCACAGATGATCTCTAAAGAAATAAAAGGAACTATAGTATTTGATATGGAAGAGCAGACTAGATAGGCCATATAGTCTTTTTCTGCTGATATGTTTCTACTGTATGTTTCTATAACAACCCTAAATCTACTACAGAAAGGCTGACAAAGAATTTGTTTTTGGAATGGCGAAACAAAGTCCCAACCTAAATCCTACTGAAATTTTCTGGCAAGACCTGAAGTAAGCTGTGCATGCAAGGAGGTCCTTGAATGAAGAGTTGAAACAGTTCTGTATGCAACAAAAGAGGAAAGCATGAGAGCATGGCTCATATTTCAAAAGGCTAGATTTCATGGTTACAGAGTGCCATCATCCCAAGGCAACAAGTATTAATATGCTTCTCCATCATTAAGACACAATACACACAGCAACCAGTACTTAACACCACAGTTCAATCATTAGGTGCCATCGTACTAAGCTACAAGTTTCAGTCAGTAGGTCTCACACTAAAATGTATAACAAAGAAAATGAAATTCACATCTAAAAGACTAGAACCATTCCAGCAGGGATAGGGGTGCGTTAGGGGGTGCTTGGTGGGGAAAGCCTGTGGAGCATACCTAATGGATTTATTTTACATCCATTTGCATCATGTGTGTGCATCTGTGTATATACATGTATGTTTCGGTGTATAGGTGGATGTGTCTGTGGAGAGGGGGGTATTATTTGTGTTGGTTCCATGTGTGCCTGTGATCAGGAGAATAGGAAAGAGAGGCATTTTGAAAGGCGCAATCCCTATCTGCTATAGCCAAATTTCTATACTGCAGAATCTGAAACTGCTTCTTCTATAGAAAAGCACCGGGCCATTTCTTGGGTGCTTTATTTCTCTGGAAACCTAGTCCAGTTTGGCTCATTTTTGAGCTCACTGTGCCTCTTCATTGGTTTTCACCCATTAAATTTATGGAGAGTTATCTTGCTCCCAGGCAGACAGTGGAGTGGAGTAGCAGCCTAGTGGTTAGAGCAGTGGGCTGGAAGGAAAGTTCAAATTTCACTGATGCTCTTTGTGGCCTTGGGCAAGTAATTTAGCCCTCCACTGCCTCAGGTACACATTTAGTGACTGATATTCAGCCTGTGGTAGTTAGTGTTTTTTTTAAACATTAGACACCACATGTAAAAAAAAAAAAAAAAAGATCTGGATATTCAGTGCCAGTATCCGGATGTTGGCTGGCACTAAATATCTATATTTAGCAGTCAACACTGGCCCTATCTGGATGGCAGCGATATTATGTTGCTATCTATAGAGATATTCTGCATAGCACTTAGGACAGTATTTTTGCTGTCGTAAGTTACACAGACTGTTATCCAGATAGTGGGATATTGGCGATTTTTTGTGCCTCTATCTAGATAATTGCTAGCTCCGAACCAAGTACACCCTGGCACTATCTGGTTAGTAACAAATGCAATTGCGGTCACTTTTTCCAGAGTGCAAGCTCAGATATTATTGTAACAACTCTGTATTATAACAAAGAAAGTGTGCTGCATATCACTATCTGGTTAGTGCCAAAGGTCACATTGAATATTCAGCAGAAAGTGCCACTGAATATCCTTCTCAGCAGGGCCTATCCAGTTACAATAGCAAGCTACTACTATACTATTACTGAGCATTTGTATAGCGCTACAAGACATACGCAGTGCTGCACAGGCATGTAAGAGACAGTTCCTGCTCATCAGAGCTTACCATCTAGTCAAGACAGACAGCACAGTAGCTGTAGACAGGGATACATCTAGGGGGAATGGTAAGGAAACACAAAGGAGATCATGTGAGTCAAGATCTGAAAGCGGCAGCAAAGAAGTGAATTTTCAGCCTGGATTTGTAAGTTTTCTGGGGACAGGGATATACCTACTGTAACTGAAAGTACCTCACCTTGAACTACTACTGGAAATGCATGAGCTAATAAAGAAAACAGATATTACATTTATAGAGAGTTATTTTGCCCTTCAGATAACCGTTGCATTGGAAATTATAAAAATGGACTACAATTCCTCAATGGCAAAATGAGAGTGATCAAAAATTACAGGAAATGGTTAGTTGACGTTATTACTGCTCAAGGAGGTGCTACCAGTTATTGAAGAAAGGATTCATATATTTTTTTCACAATGACATTATTACTGAATTGTTTGCTGAATAAATCAATATATATCCTTTTTGTTTGAGTTATTTATTCAGTGGGGATCTCTCATCAGGTTTAAGATTAGGATTTAATCATATTTTGAGTAGAAATTGTGCTACAATACAAATCATTCTAGAGGATTCACAAACTATTTCTGAGCACTATATATATGCTGCGAACAGGGCCGGTGTAAGAAGATGAGATGCCCTAGGTCAGCGATGGCGAACCTATGGCACGCGTGCCAGCTGTGGCACGCGAAGGCCTTGCAGCTGGCACGCGGGCCATAGGTCCGCAAAAAAAAGAAAAAGCTGTCTCTGACTGCGGACGCGGCAAGGGCAGATTGCAATGTCCCGCGGGGCCCCCTCCGCCCGCTAAGCCCCTCTGCAAGAGCTTTCAGATTCGCGAGGGAGAGCGTCTCCCTCGCGTCTCTGTTAAGCCCGCAGGGGCTAATGGGAAATTTCCCATCAGCCCCTTTAGACGCGAGGGACTGATGGGAAATTTCCCATTAGCCCCTGCGGGCTTAACAGAGACGCGAGGGAGATGCTCTCCCTCGCGAATCTGAAAGCCCTTGCAGAGGGGCTTAGCGGGCGGAGGGGGCCCCGCGGGACATTGCAATCTGCCGCGGCAGCAGCCAGAGCCTGCTTTTTTTTAAAAAAAATTTGCCGGGGGGGGGGGGGTTAGGACTGCTAATGGGCAGGAGGGGGGGTTAGGACTGCTAATGGGCCGGGGGGGTTAGGACTGCTAATGGGCAGGAGGCGGGGCGGCGTTAGGACTGCTAATGGGCAGGAGGAGGGGGGGTTAGGACTGCTAATGGGCAGGAGGGGGGGGTTAGGACTGCGAATGGGCAGGAGGGGTGGTTAGGACTGCTCATGGGAAGGAGGGGGGGTTAGGACTGCTAATGGGCAGGAGGGGGGGGTTAGGACTGCTAATGGGCAGGAGGGGGGGTTAGGACTGCTAATGGGCAGGAGGGGGGGGTTAGGACTGCTAATGGGCAGGAGGGGGGGTTAGGACTGCTAATGGGCAGGGGGGTTAGGACTGCTAATGGGCAGGGGGGGGGGAGGTTAGGACTGCTAATGGGCAGGAGGGGGGGGGTTCGGACTGCTCATGGGACGGAGGGGGGGAGGTCGGAATGCGAAGGGGCAGGGGGGGGTAGGACTGCTAATGGGCAGGAGGGGGGGGTTAGGACTGCTAATGGGCAGGAGGGAGGGGGTGTTAGGACTGCTAATGGGCGGGCGGGCGGGGGGGGTAGGACTGCTAATGGGCTGGGGGGGTAGGACTGCTAATGGGCTGTGGGCTGATGGGGGCTGTCTGGAAATGGGGTGTTGGGGGTTTAGGGCTGGAAGTGAGTTGATGGGGGGCTAGGACTGGTATTGGGTTGGGGGGTTGCTAGGACTGGAAATGGGCTGATGCAGGGACTAGAAGGGAATGGATGCTGGGTGAGGCTGGAACTAGAAGGGAGCTGATGTTGGGGGAGGATTAGAATGGGATGGGGCTGGGAGAGTAAAATGGAGAGGGGAAAAATATTTTGTGTGGGAGGGATAAAAAATCTACAATTGGCCGGGTATTGGGAGAGTAAGTGGGGATTGAGGATGGAGGGGTAAAATTTGAGTGGATGAAATAGGAATGAGGAAAGAGCAAAAGGAGAAAGATTAGTATGTTAAAGCGAATGTAGAGAGAGAGAATGGAAAAAAAAAAACTAGAAGAGAGCAGAAAGGACAAATGGACAGCAGATGATGGAGAGTTAGCAGAAAACATGAAGAAACCAGAAGAAAGTGGCTGGAGCAATTGCAACTGTGTAACTGAGCTGAGGTATTCTGTTTATGTAATTACTTTTTGACATTGCCACTTGTTCTCTTTCCCCAGTAGGTCATGTATTGTTATTGTCTGAAATGTATTGGTTTAATATTTGCAGTGTTGCCTTTTGATAGGTATGGTGTGGTGCTTTGTGAGTCCTGGTAGTGCTGTTAGGATACGGCGGGTTTGCTATTGGTTCTAAATGGGCAGTGTTTGTAGTAGTTCCTAATGTGCCTGGCGGTTGGCACTGGATTATAGTAATGTAGAAATCTTTTAGTCTGTCTTTATCCATACACTCATTAAGAGACATGTTTACTAAAAGTTAGTGTATGTTAGCATTATGCAAATATTTATGCAAATTGACGTGCTGGCACTTTGAGGAAATTCTTTGGTTTTGTGCGGCAGTTTGGGCACTCGGGCTCAAAAAGGTTAGCCATCACTGCCCTAGGTGAACCTCATTCCTTGCGTCCTCCACCCCTGTGGCACCCCCTGCAGCATCCATTGTTGCCGCTGCTGCTCCTCTCTAGGACTGACAGCACAAGCAATGGCTTGAAACAGTCCTGTGGTGCTTACCTTCATGTTTTGGCACCACGGGGCTGTTTGCTTTCGTACCGCTCCAATGCTGACTTGCTATACAGTACAAACAGGAAGTCTGCATCGAGGGGCGGAAGCAAACAACTCTGTGGCACTGAAGCTTGAAGGTAAGTGAGTAGGACTGTTTCAAGCCATTGCCACTGCTGTCAATCCCAGAGAAGGGCGACAGTGGTGGCAATGGTGCCCCAGAGGGGCAGCACTCTAGGCGACTGCCTAATGGTAACACTGGCCTGGCTGTGAGTGCCGTAATATGCACACCAAACACATCCACCTCATACCTTCATACATAGAGCAGCCAAACCCATGGGTGGATGGGTGGAGGAGGAAGCATAGTTACTCACCTGTAACAGGTGTTCTCCAGGGACAGCAGGAATCAGTCCTCACATATGGGTGAAGAAAGCCTTTGGGACTGCATCACACATGCGCGGTACCCTTACGGCCCAAGGGTGCCATCTTGCTCAAAGGACATAGTTAAAAAGATGGCAAAAAGATAAAAATTAATCAAGGACTGCAACTCCAGGGTAGGAGGGAGGGTCGTGAGGACTGATTCCTGCTGTCCCTGGAGAACACCTGTTACAGGTGAGTAGCTTCGCTTTCTCCAGGAACAAGCAAGAAGTCAGTCCTCACATATGGGACTCCATAGCTATAGGCTACTGAGAACCCATAAAATAGGCTCCCTATAGAAGAGTCGCAGCAGCCATGATAGGTGTTCAACCGAGAATGTAACACTCGGATAGCCTGACACCAAAGGATCGGAGGGTAGGAGTTGCCTAAACCTCGAACAGATTACGGAGTAGAGCCTGGCCGAAAGCACTGTCCCGTTGGGACTCCCTATCCAGGCAGTAATGGGCTGCAAAAGTCTGGCTTGAAGACCAGGTTGGGCCCGGCAGATAACTGCCAGCGGAACAGAGCGGAAGTGAGCCACTGATGCGGCCTTAGCCCTGAACCGGTGGGCTGTGATTCAACCCTGCAACAGGAGATCGGCCGCCCTGTATGCCCAGGTGATGCAATCCACCACCCAGGTGGACAACGTACGCTTGGAGACAGGCATCCCCAGCTTACTGGAATCATAAGAGACGAAGAGCTGAGAAGCTCTTCGATGTCCCTGCGTATGCTCCAAGTAGAAGGCCAATGCCCTCTTACAGTCCAGGGTATGCAGAACTGCTTCTGCCTAGCTGGCATGGGGCCTGGGAAAGAAAGTTGGAAGCACCACCTCCTGGTTGAGGTGGAAAGAGGAGACCACTTTTGTCAGGAACTTGGGGTGTGTACGAAGTACCACCCTGTTCCTATAGAACCGTGTGAACGTTCTATCAGACACCAGAACTTGCAGCTCACTCATTCGTCTAGCCGATGTGAGTGCCACCAAGAAAAGCGTCTTCCAAGAGAGGAAGTGGAGATGGCAGGTAGCCATCGTCTCAAAGGGTGGGCGAGTAAGCTGCTGCAAGACCACATTCAGATCCCACTCGGTCACCGGGGGGGGAGGGGGGAGGGGGGGCGGCGAACTGGGGGTTTCAACAGAAGCAAACCTCTCAGAAACCTGGACACCAAGGATGTACAGAGAGAGGTTGCCCTTCCACTGGAGAGTGGTGTGCTGTCAAAGCACTAAGGTGAACTTGGACAGAGTTTGACTTGAGGCATAATCGGAAAGGTGAAGCAGCACCACAGCCACCTGGAAGGAGAATGGATTCTCACTCTGCTGAGTACACCATACTGCAAACCTACACCACTTAAATGCATAGGTTTTCCTAGTCGATTGCCTTCTAGAGGCTAGCAACACATCCTCTATCTTTTTTGGGAGGAGAAGTGGTGTAAGGGCTACCCTTTCAGCAGCTATGCCATCAGGCTGAAGGACCTGAGGTTGGGATGCAGAAGTGAGCCCCCGTCCTGTGACAGGAGATTGGGCGGAAATCCCAGAGGAACAGGAGTCTCCTCTGCCAGCTGCAGGAGGAGTGGAAACCAAGGCTGTCTCGGCCACCTGGGGCCACCAGGATGACCGAGGCCTTGTCCTGAAGGATCTTGAATAAGGTCCGAGCTACCAGTGGCGTGGGAGGAAACGCATATAGGAGGCCCACAAACCATGATATTAGAAAAGCATCTGCAGCTACCCTGTGTGGGTGCAGCTGTCTGGAACAGAAGTGGGGCAACTGGTGATTTTGAGGGCTCACAAACAAATCTATGGATGGGCGCCCCCAACACTGGAAGAGTTGTTGGGCTATGTTGGGATCCAGTTGCCACTTGTACTGCTGGAGAATTCTGCTTAGCTTGTCTGCTAGGAAATTCTTCTGACTCGGTAAGTAAACCACCTTGAGGAACATACCCTGGCTGACTGCGAAGGAGCATAGGTCCAGGGTTTCCTGACACAGGATGTGAGAGCCTGTGCCCCCTTGTTTGTTCACATAGAACATCGCTACTTGGTTGTTTGTCTGAATCAAGACAGATTGATAAGCAAGGGTTTGGCAGAAGGTCCAAAGAGCTAGGCGGATCGCTCGAAGCTCTAGGAGATTGATTTGTTGTGTACTCTCCCATGGAGACCACACACCTTGAGTGCAGACCTGCTGGCAATGAGCACCCCATCCCAGCAGGGATGCATTCGTAGTCAGCACCCTTGAGTGCGTGGGAGGTTGAAGCCACCATTTCAAAGACTGTATCAGGCGATGGGACACGATGTTGTCTCCGAGTGCCTGTGGCTTGTGTCCACTGGTCCCTGAGGCACCACTGAGCTGTCCTCATGTGGAGTCGAGCATTGGGTGTTACATGCACTGTAGAGGCCATGTGACCAAAAGGTGCAGAAAAGTGTCGTGCTGAGATGCGGGATCTGCGACTCACTTGCTGCACTAAGGCTACTAGTCTTTGAGCCCTTTTCTGTGGTAGATAAGCCCTTGCCTGAAGGGTGTCTAACCTTGCCCCTATGAACTCCAGTCCCTGAGAGGGAACCAGAGTGGACTTTGTGTAGTTGATCACAAAGCCCAGGTGCTGAAGCAACTGGATAGTGCAGGACATGGCCTGTTGGGCTTCCAGAGCTGACTGGCTCTGATGAGCCAGTCGTCTAAGTAGGGGAAGACGAAGACCCCTTGAGTCCTTAGAAAGGCCGCCACCACCGCAAGGCACTTTGTGAATACCCTGGGTGCCGAGGCTAGGCCAAAGGGCAGTACTTTGTACTGAAAATGTTTTCCTTCCACTACAAATCTTAGATATTGTCTGTGATCTGAATGAATCAAGATGTGTGTATATGCATCTTTGAGATCTAAGTAGCATAGCCAGTCTCCCTGGTGGAGGTAAGGCAGCAATATTCCAAGGGAAAGCATCTTGAACTTTTCCCTCACCAGGAACTTGTTCAGGTTTCTCAGGTCGAGGATAGGTCTTAGGCCTCCAATTCTCTTTGGTATGAGAAAGTACCTGGAGTAGAAGCCTGTGCCCTGTAGGTGGTGAGGCACCGGTTCTATCACCCGATCCTCGAGAAGACCTGTTAACTCCTGCAAGAGGAGGTCCCTGTGAAGAGGGGGTCTGAGAGGCTCACCTGGAAAGTAAGAGGGAGGCACCTGGGTGAGGTACTTATGCCACTGTACAAGTCACTGGTGAGGCCTCACTTGGAATACT
Source organism: Ichthyophis bannanicus (assembly GCA_033557465.1). Lineage (NCBI taxonomy): Eukaryota > Metazoa > Chordata > Amphibia > Gymnophiona > Ichthyophiidae > Ichthyophis > Ichthyophis bannanicus. The sequence continues at coordinate 149,634,883 of CM066039.1, read as the reverse complement.
GTGTTCAGTTTTGGAGACCATATCTTGCAAAGGATGTAAAAAGACTGGAAACTGTTCAGAAGGCGGCGAACAAAATGATTTGGAGCCTGCATCAGAAGCCTTATGAGAAGAGACTTGAAGACCTAAACATGTACACTTTGGAGGAGAGGAGGGACAGGGGAGATATGATTCAGACCTTTAAATACTTGAAGGGAAATAATGAACAAACAAACCTCTTCCAAAGACGGGGAAGCTGTAAAACTAGAGGGCATAACAGGAAGCTGCAAGGTGGTAAATTGAAAGGCAATGTCAGGAAATACTTTTTCACAGAAAGAGTGGTGGATGCTTGGAATGCCCTCCTGATGGAAGTGGTGGGGGCAAACACGGTGACGGAGTTCAAAAGGGCATGGGACAGACACAGTGGATCCCTTTACAGAAACAGGATAAAATCAAAATAAACGGAACCATCTAATTTCTCAACAAATAGGGGTGTCCTACATGGAGTGGTGGGTTCACCCCTAAACAAAGACATGGGGAGGGGTGGCCTGCACAGAGCGGCAGGTGCACCTACTCTTGCCATAGTACTGGGCAGACTAGATGGCCCATACTGGTCTTTATCTGCCGTCATTTACTATGTTACTATGTAACCGATAGCCCATTTGGACTATCTGGAGAACCCAGGTGTCTGTTGTAATAGAAGGCCACCTGTGGACATACAGGGTCAGCCTTCCTTCTGTGCAGGGCCTTGCATCCTTTGGGAGAGAGACTATGCACTGGGAGTCAAAAGCCCCCTCCAGGCTGGGCCGGAGCCGGTGCCTGGGGCTTGGGGGCCTTTTGCTTACGTGGGCCCTGCCCCCATCCCTTGGCCTGCTGCCCCTGCTGGGGAGCTGGGGAGGTCTGATACGTGGGGTAGTTTCGGTAAGCTGATCCTTTCCTCGGGAAAAATTGCTTCTTACCCGAGCCCTTCTTCTTAGAAGGGGCAGAAGTCTTCTTCTCGAATCTTGTCCAGGTCAGGTACTCGGACTCGATCTCGTCAGCCTTCTCAGTCATGGGCTTGCCAAAGAGGTTTTCATCTCGGCAAGGGATATCGACCAACTTGTCCTGAACCCATGGCTCCAGGTCTGACGACTGTAGCCATGCCTGGCATCGTGCACCGATGCTGGCCCCTACTACCCTGGCTGAAGCCTCAAAGCCGTCATAGGCTGCTCGAGTCATAAACTTCGAGCACTCTCGGATCCCAGTGGACAAAACCTGGAAGCGCTGCAAAGGTCCCTCGGAGAGACCAGCAGAGAACCCGGCAATCTCCTTTTCGAGGTCTCGCAGGTACATGCCCATGTACAGCTGGTAGTCTGGATTCGGCATGGCAGCATCGAACCCTGGTAGCACTTTCTGCTGAGAGCATCCATGTTGCGGGCCTCCCGGATAGGAGGCACCGAGGAGTGCGTCTTCTGGCTTTTGAGGCGGTGCATGTCCGATTCCACAATCATGGAGTTGTGCGGCAGCTGCGCCTTTTGGAACCCAGGGCTCTTGTGAACTCCACAGATGGAATCGATTCGCCTGCTAAGGACCGGCATTGAGGCCGGTGTCTCCCACATTTGGAGCATCAGCCATTCCAGAATGGGGGGCACCGGTACAGTAAGGGCTTCCTTTGGAGGAAAGTCATACTGGAGGACCTCGAGCTCCTCAGCTTGAGGTTCCTCCTCGGCATCCGCCGGGAATGACAAAGCCTTTGCCATGTCCCGGATGAAGTCCAAGAACCGGGTGTCCTCCGGGGGTGACCGTCTCCGAGGTTCAAATCCCGGGGGGGGGGGGGGGGGAGTCTGACGGGACGTACTTGGTACGGTAGGTGCCCAGGGACTCCTCATCCTCCATCTCCCAACTGGACTCTGAGGAGGAGTCGATCAGCTCCGGCCTCGAGGGCTTCGGTCTCGACCGCCCCGACGCCAAGGGAATCGGGGTCGATGACCTCGGTCCCGAACGAGAGGTCGAGGGGGACCTTGGCCGAGGATAGACTCGAGACCTTATCGACTCAAGGATCGGCTCGGCCTCCGGGGTCGACTTGGATGTCGAAGTCCCAGTGGTCAGGGCGGATGGACGTGTAAGACTGGCCATCAGTGCTCGCTGCTAGTCCATGAAGGCAGACACACTGCACTCCAAGGCCGCCAACCTGAGACCGAGCTCAGGAGGCTCCGCAGCCCCCGGCTCGGATCCCGATGCCGTCGGGCCCAATGCCGGCTCTTCCGGGGGAGCAGCAACAACGAGGACAGTGCTTACCTTCCTTGGTGTCTCCGGGTCCTTTCGAGGGAGTTTGGCAGGCCTCTCTGACTCCTAGGATCCGGGGCGGTGAGCCGGGCTCTGCAACCAAGCCCGCAAGGGACCAGGCCGTTCGGAGCTCTCAGACGACACTGCCCTCACGGATTTTTTCTTCCTCCGGGGTTCCTGCGAGGGAGACCCCCTTTCAGAGGACACCCGATGCTGCTCGGGATCAGACAGTTCCCGAGAGGTCGAGGCCTCTGACGAGTCCGGGTCTGGGCGGTTGCGGACTTGGGAAAAATCCTGTCATGTTGCTGCTGCCTGCTCCTCAATGACTTGGAAGACATCTTCTTGCACGGGCCAGAGACCACGGGGCCATGGTTGGGCCTGAGGCATTTGAGGCAGCAGTCATGTCTGTCGGTGAGAGACATTAGCTTCGAGCACCAATCACACTTTTTAAACCCGCTGGCAGCCATTGGGGGAAAAAGGGCCTCTGTAAGGTCAAAGGACCGGGCTGCAAGCTAAAAGAAAAAAGCGCGCGAACGCTAGTAACTAAGGACAAAAACGAAAAAATAGGCTGGACTCGATACCGGTGTACCAAGCCGTAGGCAGGAAGGGGAACTGGTGTCGAACCAGCTAGCAGAAAATAGAATTTTCCAACTTTTATCAATTTTTTCCGGGGGAAACTAGGACAACGTCCGTTGGGCACCGTGGAAAAAAGGAGACTGAGCAAGATGACACCCTTGGGCGGGAAGAGGACTGAGCATGCGTGATGAAGTCCCAAAGGCTTTCTTCGAAAGCTGGGGATTTGCTCCGCATGGGGGCTCTGTTGACGTCACCCATATGCGAGGACTGACTTCCTGCTTGTTCCTGGAGAAATGTATCTACTCAGCTCAGAGAACCCATGCAACAAAAGGTGAGCCAAAATGCAGCCAAACTCGAGAGGGAGAGCAGAGGTGCAGCTGATTGATTCAGCTGCCCACGGGAACAGAAGAGCCTAGTTTGCTGCCATGGTTTCACAAAGCTAGCTCTCTTGTGGGGAGAGGAGCAGAAGCGGCTGTGATTGACAGCAGCACTGGCTCCTCCTCACCTCCTCACCTGCTTACGTGCAGCTGAAGTCAGGGAGGGGAGAAGGAGCAAGAGCTGGTGATTGCCAGCAGAAGGTCCAGCAATATTTATTTAGACAGTTTTGTATATCACCTTATCCTTCAATCAAAGTGGTCACAACACAATTTGGGGATACATTTAACACAAGGGGATATGAGACACATACACTAATACTTATACGGAACATGGGCAATGGAGGATTAAGTGGCTTGCCCAAGACCACCTGTGGGACTAGAAGCCCCAGTCCTTCTGGCCCAAGGTTGCTGTTCTCTAGTGGGATTTGAGCCCCCAACCTTCTGGCCTGAGGTAACTTGCCCCAACCACTAGACCACTCCTCCCTCAGATCAATAGCAGATCATCATAGCACATTCCAGGAAGCTGGCAGTTAGGGTCCTCAACCTGCAGCTGCTGCATATTTTGTACTGGATGCTCGAAGGCCCCTGTTTGAACCTGGAACCCTCTGATCCTCTAGAAGACTAAGTGAAGTATTTTTAGGCCCCAATTCCTTTTTTTCTTCCTACCCACTTGGTCTAGCAATGGTGAGTCCACCCTGCCTTTCAATCTCACATCTTCTGCTCCCTCCTATCTACCCACAATCACATTTGTTGTCTCCTCTGCCCCATCTCAAAGACCCTCTGCATCATTCTCCCTCCCCCTATAATGTTAATACTGCTGATGTTGCTCCCACACAGTTGGGGGGGGGGGGGGAGAAGGCGTTATAGCAGACAAGGACAAGTGATCTACAATCTTTAGGTGAAATAGATTATAGGCCATCTAAGGCATCGAAATCAAAATAATGAATTTTACTGAAATTCAGGATGATAATCATAAAAAATACTATATGATTTTTGACAAATGTGCAGAATTTTGCAGAATTTAACAATTCTATGTGCAGAATTTTGAATTTGCGCAGAATTCCCCCATAAGCAATACTTTGCATCTTATCACAGGACAGGTACACTCCCCTCCTCCCTCCCATACACAGTGCCCTATGTCCAATACTGTGCATCTTATCGCACATCATGTACACTCTTTTCTCTCACATGTACAATGTACTGTATCCAACACTCTGCACTTTATGACACCGCAGGTAAACCTCCTCCCCTTCTTCCTATATACACTGTCCTGTGTCCAATACTCTGCACCTTATCACACAGCAGATACGCTCTTCCCCCCATTGAGAAGGGGCTCAATCTTCAAAGTAAGTTATGAATTTGCTGGCGGGTAGCAAATGAATAGCTTGCTTATCATCAGTTTCTGGATAAAATTGGGTTATTTAGCTTGCTACACATCCCAATTTTATCCAAATAAAAGGAGCTAGAATTTGAGGGGACAAAAGCAGCCCCAACACTAACAGGTTTGGTTACAATACTTAGCCTCTAAACAGTTAAGTTATATGTTTCTAGTCAGGCCCAGAAAATAGCAAGCTTAACATTAAATATATTAGTGCCAGCATGGTCACTGGTCATACAAATACTGTATACAATGGTGCTAGTTAAACGGATAGCGCTGGCGCTTAATTTTAGACTAGCCCATCCCTTTGGATACTGGGCCCAGCACCCTGAGATTTATACTACCTATGTTATCACATCATCTTCCTCCCTCCCCACATGCAACCTGGCTTTTTCTTACCTTTCTGTACCTTATCACACAGCAAATAAACTTCCTCCCCTCCCCCACACTGTCCTGTCTCCTTATTCATGCGACAAATCTTCAGTTCTGATGTGTTGGTTGATTCTATACATGAAGAGAAAATATAAACAATGAATTAAAAGTCAGAGGGACATAGCAGAAATGAGGTACATGGGCAAAGCTCTGTGTGTAGATGCGTGATCTGAATACTAGAATAGCCAAGACTGAGGAGGTGCACGGGCAGAGCTGTATGCATGTGTGCAAAGTGAAATTTTACTTATTTGATAATTTACTTTCCTGGATTCCTGTTAGACCAGTTCAGAACAGTGGGTTGTACTCTATCCCCCTGCCAGCAGATAACGGAGACAGAGAAAAAAACTTGAAGCTTCCAGTGACATCACTAGTATGTGTGCTGGTGTAGCTAGGGGCACGCTTTAGCATTAGTAGAGAGAGAGTCAGTTGGACCATTAGATGACAGAGGGGTAAAGGGGGCAAGAGGGGGCAAGAGGGGACAAGGCCATAGTGGAGAGAGAGAGAATGAATGAATTCTTTGCTTCGGTCTTTACTGAGGAAGATGTGGGGATGTTACCCATGACTGAAGTGGTATTTAAAGGTGATACTGTGGAAGAATTGAAAGAAATATCAATACACCGGGAAAATGTATTACAACTATTTGATAAACTGAAGAGTAGCAAATCACCTGGACTAGGTGGTATACATTCAAGGGTGTTGAAAGAATTAAAATATGAGATTGCAGACCTGCTGTTATTAATCTGTGAACTACCATTAAAATCATCTGTAATAACTGAAGATTGTAGGATGGCCAATGTAACGCTAATTTTTAAAAAGAGTTCCAGGGGTGATCCGGGAAACTACAGACCGGTGAGCCTAACATCAGTACTGGGAAAAATGGTAGAAACCATCATAAAGAACAAAATTACTGAACATGTAGATAGTCATGGCTTAATGGGAGACAGCCAACATGGCTTTAGACAAGAAAGATCTTGTCTTACTATTCTGTTATGTTTTTTTGAAGGTGTGAATAAACAGATAGACAAAGATAAGTTGGTTAATATAGTGTATCTGGACTTTCAGAAAGCCGTTGACAAGGTCCTTCATCAGAGATTTGTGGCAAAACTAAAAGGTCATGTGTACTATTGTGGATCAGGAACTGGTTAAAAGATAGAAAGCAGAGGGTAGGGCTAAATGGCCAATTTTCCCAATGGAGAAAGGTGAATACTGGAGTACCCCAGGAATCTGTGCTGGGTCCTTCATAAATGAGCTGGAAAAGGGAATAACGAGTGAGACTATCAAATTTGCTGATGACACAAAACTATTTCAAGTCTTGAAGGACTAGAAAAAGGGACTGTTACTTCTGGAGAGAGATCTGCAACTGTGAGTATATACTTCTGGTAATTTTCTAAAAGGAATTCTTTGTATTAAAGCTAATTAATCTGTGAATCCACTATTTTTGTTAAATCAGTCAGGGCCTAGTAGCAGCAGTTTAAGTTTAAATTTAAAACACAGAGGAGAACTTTCTGGTTACATTTCATACCCAGCAGAGAGCTTGTAGTTTAAATTTAATAGTCACTCAGGGCCTAGTAACAGCAAAGTACTTTTAGTTTAAATTTAAAACACAGAAGAGAGCTTTTCTGGTTACATTTGGAACCCAGCAGAGAGCTTGTAGTTTACATTTAATATTCACTCAGGGCCTAGCATCAAAAAATTACTTTAAGTTTTAAAACACAGAGGAGAACTTTCTGGTTACATTTCATACCCAGCAGAGAGCTTGTAGTTTAAATTTAATAGTCAATCAGGGCCTAGCATCAGCAAAGTACTTTTAGCTTAAATTTAAAACACAGAAAAGAGCTTTTTGGTTAAATTTAGAACCCAGCAGAGAGCTTGTAGTTTAAATTTCATAAGAAGTTAGAGCCTAGCAGCAGCTAAGAGCTATAATTTAAATCAAATCAGAATATAGCTTACCTCAGCAGCACAAGACAGGGTACTGTGTAGCAGCCCTCTTTTAATAAGTGTTATTTCCCACCCACCCACCCACCCCTAGGATAATCGTAGCTTTATAGGTACTTACACATCTTAAAAGACAGGAGGTTCTCTCAGGTGAAGCTCATTACCCAAATCAGTCATACACTAAGGACATGAGATTAGTTAAGCTTCAGGTGAACAAGCTATATTACACGTATTAGGTACAGTTTTATTAGTATAAATATCCATAGCAACCCTTAGTAAGTAAAGAACTTAGATCTAAACACAAACCTAAAACTAAGATGCAGACAGCAGTCCAGCAGCGGGATGGGCGCTTTCCAGTCTTTTGCATTGAGTGTCACATGTATGATTTTCTCCCAGTTGGTGAGAGGTCTTACGTGTGCACTAGGTGCAAGGAGCTCTTTGCTCTCAGGGAACGAGTCCGTTCTCTAGAGGCTAAAGTAGCAGACTTGGAAAGCATAAGACAGACAGAGAGGTACACCGATGAGACCTACAGGGATGTAGTCCTGAAGTCCCACCTCCAGTCTGGCAGCATCCCTGTTGCCATGGAGGAGAGAGGTCACGTGACAGGAGAGCATCACCCTGGTGTGGCAGGAAGTGATCCTGTAACTAGGACCTGTCCTCCAAGTGATGTAAAACCCTCTTGCACCGAGGAAGTTTCTCCAGGGCCATGTGCCCATGAGGGAAGGGTTAGGACAGCCGTTATGGTTGGTGATTCGATCATTAGGCATGTAGATATCTGGGTGGCTGTTGGACGTGAGGATCGCCTGGTAACATGCCTGCCTGGTGCGAAGGTAGCGGACCTCACGCGCCACTTAGATAAGGTCTTAGATAGTGCTGGGGAGGAGTCTTCTGTCTTGGTACATGTCGGTACCAATGACATAGGAAAATGTGGTAAGGAGGTTCTGGAGGCTAAATTTATGCTTTTAGGTAGGAAGTTGAAATCCAGAACTTCCAGGGTAGCATTCTCCGAAATGCTTCCTGTTCCACACGCAGGACCCAAAAGGCAGGCAGAGCTCCGGAGTCTCAATGGGTGGATGAGACAATGGTGCAGAGATGAGGGTTTTGGATTTGTTAGGAACTGGGGAACATTCTGGGGAAAGGAGGGGCTCTTCCGAAGGGATGGGCTTCACCTTAACCGGGATGGAACCAGGAAAAGGAGATAGAGAAGCTTTTAAACTAGATATTAGGGGAAAGCCGACAGTCGCCCAAGAGCGGATGGTTCGGAAGAATGTATCTTTGAAGGATACTACCAAAAGCAGAGAGGTTCCACAAAAGAGAAAACTAGACCAAATGCCCTCAAGTATGGAGCAGACAGAGCTTAAAGATCCCAAATTACCCTTGTCTACCAATAGCCAAATTAATATGAATAAAATACAGTCTCTAAAATGCTTGTATGCAAATGCTAGAAGTCTAAAAAATAAGATGGGAGAGTTAGAATATATAGCACTAAATGAGAGGTTAGATATGATTGGAATATCAGAGACATGGTGGAAGGAGGACAACCAGTGGGACACTGTGATACCTGGGTACAAACTATATCGTAATGATAGAGCTGATCAAATTGGTGGAGGGGTTGCTCTCTATGTTAGAGAGGGCATTGAGTCAGAAAGGATTAAAGTTTTGCAGGAAACAAAATCTGCTGTAGAATCTATATGGATTGAAATTCCATGTAAAAAGGGGGAAGGCAATAGCAGTGGGGGTGTACTATCGAGCGCCTGGCCAGAATGACCAAATGGATGATGAAATGCTCAAAGAAATCAAGGAAGCTAACAAAAGTTACAGCACAGTAATAATAATGGGTGATTTCAACTACCCCGGTATCGACTGTGTCAGTGTCACGTCAGGACATGCTAAGGAGATAAAGTTCCTAAATTAAATAAATGACTGCTTCTTGGAGCAGCTGGTTCATGAACCGACCAGAGGGGAAGCCATATTAGACCTAATCCTTAGTGGAACACCAGATCTAGTGCAAGAGATAAGGTTGCTGGGGCCACTTGGCAATAGTGATCATAGGATGATTGCCTTTGATTTAATTAGTGGAGGAGGGATAGTAAGGAAATCCACAGTACTACCTTTTAACTTTCGAAAGGGAGACTATGATAAAATGAGGAAAACAGTTAAGAAAAAACTAAAAGGAGCAGTTGCAAAGGTTAAAGACATACATCAGGCTCGGCTGTTGTTGAAAAATACTATCTTGGAAGCCCAGACCAGCTGTATTTCACGCTTTAAGAAAAATGGAAGGAAGTCCAAAAAACTGCCAGCATGGTTTAAAGGTGAGGTCAGAGAGGCTGTTGTTGCCAAAAAAGCATCTTTCAGGAAATGGAAAAAAGAGCCAAACGACGAAACCTGGAAACAGCACAAGCACTGGCAAGTCAAATGCAAGGCATTGATAAGGCACGCAAAGGGAGAATTTGAGAAGAAGCTTGCTGCGGAAGCAAAAACGCGAAGTAAAGACCTTTTCAAGTACATTCGTAGCAAAAAACCTGTGAGAGAGTCAGTTGGTCCATTAGATGATAAAGGGGTTAAAGGAGTACTAAGAGGCGACAAGGCGATAGCGGAGAGACTGAATGAATTCTTTGCTTCAGTCTTTACTGAGGAAGATGTAGGGATGTTACCCATGACTGAAGTGGTATATAAAGGTGTGGAAGAATTGCAGGAAATATCGATACATCGGGAAGATGTCTTACAACTATTAGATAAGCTGAAGAGTAGCAAATCACCTGGGCCGGATGGTATACATCCAAGGGTGTTGAAAGAACTGAAATACGAGATTGCAGACCTGCTATTAGTAATCTGTGAACTATCATTAAAATCATCTCTAATACCTGAAGATTGGAGGATCGCCAATGTAACACCAATTTTTAAAAAGGGTTCCAGGGGTGATCCGGGAAACTACAGACCGGTGAGCCTGACATCAGTACCGGGAAAAATGGTAGAAACCATCATAAAGAATAAAATTACTCAGCATGTAGATAGTCATGACCTAATGGGAGACAGCCAACATGGCTTTAGACAAGGAAGATCTTGTCTTACTAATCTGTTATGTTTTTTTGAAGGAGTGAATAATCAGGTGGACAAAGGTGAGTCGGTTGATATTGTGTATCTGGACTTTCAGAAAGCCTTTGACAAGTCCCTCATCAGAGACTTTTGGCAAAACTAAAGAGTCATGGGATAGGAGGCAGTGTACTATTGTGGATCAGGAACTGGTTAAAAATAGAAAGCAGAGGGTAGGGCTAAATGGCCAATTTTCCCAATGGAGAAAGGTGAATAGTGGTGTACCCCAGGGATCTGTGCTGGGTCCGCTGCTTTTTGACATATTCCTAAATGACCTGGAAAGTGGAATAACGAGTGAGGTTATCAAATTTGCAGATGACACAAAACTATTTAAAGTTGTTAAAACCCAAGAGGATTGTGGAAAATTGCAAGAGGATCTTGATAAATTGGAAGACTGGACATCAAAAAAGCAGATGAAATTTAATGTGGATAAGTGCAAGGTTATGCACCTAGGGAAGAACAACCCAAACTATGGTTACACGATGCAAGGTTCCACATTAGGAACCACCACCCAGGAAAAAGATTTAGGCGTCATTGTGGATACCATGTTAAATCCCTCGGCCCAGTGTGCAGCAGCGGCCAAGAGAGCAAATAGAATGCTAGGTATGATAAGGAAAGAAATGGAAAATAAAACAAAAGATATTATAATGCCTCTATATCGTTCCATGGTGAGACCACACCTTGAATATTGTGTGCAATTCTGGTCGCCGTATCTTAAAAAGGATATAGCAATTTTAGAAAAGGTTCAGAGAAGAGCCACCAAAATGGTAAAGGGGATGGAAGGATAGTCCTATGAAGAAAGGCTAAAAAGGTTAGGGCTCTTTAACCTGGAAAAGAGACGGCTGAGGGGAGCTATGATAGAAGTCTATAAATTAATGAACGGAGTGGAACGGGTAAACGTAGATCGATTGTTTACCTTATCAGAATATAGAAAGACTAGGGGACATGCTATGAAGCTACAGGGTAAACTATTTAAGACTAATAAAAGAAAATATTTTTTCACTCAACGTTTAATCAAACTCTGAAATTTGTTACCGGAGGATGTAGTAAAGGCTGTTAGTGTAGCTGGGTTTAAAAAAGGTTTGGACAAGTTCCTGGAGGAAAGGTCCATAAACCATTATTAAGAAGGGACCCAGGATATCAATGCTTGAACCAACACAAGCATTGTGGAACCTTTGTCCCTTGGGGAAACTGCTAGGTACATATGACCTAGATTGGCCACTGTTGGAAACAGAATACTGGGCTTGATGGACCTTGGTCTGACCCAGTATGGCATATCTTATGTTCTTATCATGGATAACATGTTAAAACCCTCCGCCCAATGTGCAGCGGCGGCCAAGAGAGCAAATAGAATGCTAGGTATCATAAGGAAAAGAATAGAAAATAAAAGAAAGGGTAATATAATGCCTCAGTATCGTTTCTATGGTGCGACCTCACGTTGAATATTGTGTACAATTCTGGTTGCCATATCTTAAAAAGGATATAACGTTATTAGAAAAGGTACAGAGAAGAGCCACCAAAATGGTAAAGGGGATGGAAGGATACCCCCTATGAAGGGAGGCTAAAAAGGTTAGGGCCCTTCAACCTGAAAAAGAGATGGCTGAGGGGAGACATGATAGAGGTCTATAAATTAATGAATGGAGTGGAATGGGTAAATGTAGATCAATTGTTTACGTTATCAGAATATAGAAAGATTAGGGGACATGCAATGAAGCTACAGCATAAACTATTCAAAACTAATAAGATAAAATATTTTTTCACTCAACATGTTATCAAACTCTGGAATTTGTTACCAGAGGATGTAGTAAAAGCTGTTAGTGTAGCTGGGTTTAAAAAAGGTTTGGAGAAGTTCCTGGAGGAAACAGGATACTGGGCTTGATGGACCTTGGTCTGACCCAGTATGGCATATCTTATGTTCTTATGTAGTAAGGAAGCAAATCAAAAATTTAACGAACAACCAGAAGAACTATTCATAGGATATCTGCTATAATGACCATAAGCCTTTGAAGAAGCGCACATTGGGTAGGTCCTTCACTGCCTGCCTTTAAGATCTCTGCACCAGAAGCTATGTCTACCCTTCCATGGACATCCAACTGGTAATGTTTGACAAAGGTAGAGAATGAAGACTACATTGCTGCTTGTTCAATGGCATTTGGGGTGACAGAACTCCTCTCCACCCAAGATAAAACTTGTCCCCACAATCCCTCAGGAACAGTTTGATTTCTTAAAAAGATAGGCCAAGGCCACTGCCTCTTATCCAGCGCCCTAGGGTAGCCTTATAGGCCGCTTCACTTTTTCATGGCTCTGTGTAGTGCATGAACAACCTGCCCGACCAATGGAATGAGTCAGTAAGCTTTAGATATCTCAGAAGCACCCACCAAACATTGATTAAATGCAAGTCTTTGTTTCCCCCCTTATACTGCTCTGAGGAAAAGGATGGGAGCGAGACTACCTGGTTGACATGCAAAACAGAGACCACTTGGGCAAAATGGAAGGAACTGGACAGATGGAAACAGACTCTTCTGAGGTTGTCAAATAAGGATCTCTACAAAAAAGTCCAGCAACTCTGAATTGTGATGTGCCAAGCAGATTGCAACCAGAAATATGGTCTTGTGAGAAAGCACAGTTTGCAATAGAGAAATGAAAGCACCACTATTAGAGCCCAAAGAATGAGGCTCAAATCCTAAGGTGGCACAATAGTTCGCATGGGAAGACGCAAATGCACACTCCTCCCCTCTAAGGAAGCAGGCAATATCAGAGTATGAGACCACAGAAAAGCCAGCTACAGATCCCCAAATACATGACAAGATTGCCACCTGAACTCTTAATGAATTGAGTCAGGCTAGACCTTTGTCCAGCCCTTCCTGAAAGACAGAAATCTAAGATAGCAGATTTGCCATTCTAGAAGTCAGATTATGCATACAGCACCAGTCGTCATGCATACACTAGGTAAGTGGAGCCATGGTTCTCCTTCAAGAGCATGGAGATAATGGCAGATGAGTACCATTTACACCTACGGTGATGCCTCTCAAGGGCGAAGCCATAATCGAGAAGGGAGCCAGGTTGTCCATCAGGGTTGGTACCTGGCTTAACAGGCTTCTGTCCTGTACGAGTTTGCAGGGGTTGCTTTACCAGAATCCATATGAGATCCACAAACCAGGGCCTCCATGGCCAATCCAGTGCCACCAAGATTATGAGGCCCAGGTGGTCTTCTATGAGATGAATCGCATGCCCAATGGAAGGCCACGGAAGAAATAGGTACAGAAGCGCCTTCCAAGTCCAAGGCTGTACAAGAGCATAGACATTCCTAGACCTGACCTCCTTTTGGTGACTAAAGAGAACTCCATCTTGGGATCAGATCGAGCCTCCATCAGAACCATCCAAGGACATCCCTTTTGTCCAGAATCCACTGGAACACAGATGGGGCTAACTCCCATGCCCTGAACAGAGAGTGCCCACAGGTGCCGCTCTACCCAGGGGAACAGCACATCCATCTCTAGAGCAGCTCCTACACTATTGGTACCCCCCTGCCTGTTGACATATGCCACAGCCATGCCATTGTCTGAAAAGATTCAGACTGCATGGACCTGGATCAGGCAGCAAAAGTGCAAGAGGGCTAAGCAAATGGCACGTGCTTTGAAGTGAATGATGGGCCATGTTGATTCATGCTGGCTACATTGTCGATGAGCTGTCTGCTCCAAGCAATGAGCACCAAAGCATAGCTGGCTGGCATTCGACATCATGAAGAACTAATAAGGAGTCTCCAGGGGCATAGCTTTCTTCAAGTTGGAGGGTCAGCACCACCACCATAGACTGTTTGCAATTGACGGGAAGCAGGGAAGCCTGATCTTGAAGTCCTGCGAGCGACAAATGAGAAAGTAATGTCCTTTGGAGCAGTTTCATGTGAGCCTATGCCCAAGAGACTTACTATCATGGCTGCCACTGAGACCAGCAACTACAGATAAGCCCAAACCTTGGGTGTCTGCTGCCACTGGAAGAATGTCAGCTGACCCATCAGTTTGCCTGTTCTCTCAGCTGTCAGAAAGTCTCTGCCTACGTGAGATCAGAAAGGGCCCCCAGATACTACAAAGAATGAGAGGGTTCCAGATGACTCTTGCTGCAGTTGACCTCCCAGCTGAGACTCTTGAGAAACTGGACCACACAGGCTCTCACCTCTGTCTGCTTCTGACCAGGATTTGGCCTTTAAGCCAATCATCAAGTTAAGGATGCACACATACTGTATGCCATCCTGCTGCAGAGCTGCGACTATGACCACCTTGACCTTGGAGAAGGTACTGGGAGCCATAGCTGATTCTCCTGAATGGAAATGTGAAAGTGAGAAACTCTCCCTACTGGATGACCTGAATGATAGATTCCAAACGAGAAGTGCAACACCTTCAGAGAGGCGTTGATGCCTTTCAGATTCAGGATTGACAAACTTCCATCCTTCTTGGGCATGACGAAGCAAATGGAGTATTGGCCTGTGCCCCTCTGGGTGAGGGGTATGAGCACAATAGCCCAGAGTCACACAGACATCTCCACAGTGGATTGGACAGTGGTCTTTTTGGCCTTTGAACCATATGGAGAGACCATGAAGGCATCTAAAATAGGTCCCTGCACTCTAGTAAATAGTAAATGATGGCAAATAAAGACCAGTATAATCCATCTAGTCTGCCCAGTAAGGTGGCTAGAGTAGCTGCAACTGCTGCTCTGTGCAGGTTACCCCCTCTATATCTGTGCTTAGGGTTGTACCTGCCGTTCCGTGCAGGTCAGCCCCGCGCCATTTATTGAAGTATCAAAGATATTTAAGTTTATTTTGATTTTATTCTCTTGCTATAAAAGGATCCATAGTGTCTGTCCCATAACATTTTGAATTCCGTCACTGTATTTGCCCCCAAGGCCTCTATTGGGAGGGCATTACAAGCATCCACTACCCTTTCAGTGAAAAAGTATTTCCTGAGTTGCTTTTAAGTTTACCACCATGCAGCTTCATTGTATGCCCTCTAGTTTTACAGCTTCCCCTTTGAAAAAGGTTTGTTTGTTCATTAATACCCTTTATGTATTTAAAGGTCTGTATCGTATCTCCCCTGTCCCTCCTGGACTCCCAGCAACACAGTTTCTGTCCTCAGCATGGTGAAGATACTCTCTTCACCTCACTCTTCGACACCTTAATCAGGGGTCTTGATAAGCCACATCAAGGTTTTGCAATGATATTCCTGGGCATCAATGCCACCTTTGACTCCATCTTGCACATCCTCCTTACAAGACAGCGACATAGGTTTCCACAATAGCACGATAATCTAGTCTATCTCATACCTCTCTAATAAACAGCTTCAAGTAAAAATAGGTCCCCTCAAATCCAACCATTTCAGCCTAAGGCAAGGCATACCACAAGGATCAGCTTTATTGGCTCTGCTATTTAATATTTATATCCAACCCATTTATAGCTTGCTCAGAAAATTCAGCATGCACTTTCACCTATCACCGATGACATCATGTTCTACATGCTCTTCCACACTCTGACACCAGACTTCTCAGCCATTTCAGACTGTTTCATGGCCACTACAGAATTCCCCGCAGGACTAAACCTAGCAGTGAACAGCAGCAAGACCCAAAGCACTACTGATCACAAGAGACCCGTCCTTCATTCCACCAGCAAAACTCATGCTCCAACACACAGAGATCACGATCAAAGACAAAGTCAAAGACCTGGGTATAACTCTTGATAGTAACCTTAACATGCTCACCCATATCAAGAAGACAGCCAACACTGAATACCTAAAATTGAAATCACTCCAACATTTAAAACCACTACTCCACCACAATGACTGCAGAGCAGTATTCCAATCCATCATAACATCCCATCTTGATCATGGCAACATACTTTACCAGGGGCCACCAAAGCAAGCACTATATCCACTAAAACTAGTGCAAAACACTGCTGCTAGAATCCTAACAGGCACCTCAAGATGTCAACACATCACACCCACCCTCAAAAGCTTACACTGGCTTCTAATAGCCCAAAGGATAAAGCACAAAGTCACAACTACTCTTTATAAAATACTACACAACTTATCTGCTCTCTGCCTTGATGCACTAATCAGTAGGGCGCCAGCAAGAAAAGCAGAGAACCAGAACCTACAAGTTATCTCACGCCTCAAGACTAGATGCATCCAGCAAACAAGCAATAGAGCTTTCACTCTGGTCGCCCCCACAATCTAGAACTCACTCCTAGAACCCATAAGATCAGCGTAATCTACACAGGATCTGAAGAAATCATTAAAGACTCCTCTTTTCATTGAGCACTATGGGCCTAATGAAATCACATAACTCCATATAAGATAACCCTAGCACCTCCTGTTGAAATATGTAAATCCCCTGTTTTTGTTAACTCCAAGTTGTATCAACCCTAAGTTGTATGTAACTACAATTCAATTGAGCTGTTTAGTTGTTTGTTCTCTGTAAATCACTGGCTAAAAGGCGGTATAAGAAAAAACACCCGTTAAATAAGTAAATAAATCTTCTGATGCAGACTCCAAATCATTTTGGATGGCTTCCTTTGAATTGTTTCAAGTTCTTATGACCATGGACCTATTTGCCAGCCCGTCAAATGCACAGCTTTCCCGCTTCTACGGCCAAGTACCGCAGCCGAGCAGGGAAGATCCAGATGCGTTGCTTCTGAACTGGTCTTCCGGCCTGCTGTATGCTTCCCTCCCACTCCTCTCATCACGAGGACCCTCCACAAAGCTTAGTGGGAACAGGCGTCGATAATCCACATAGTCCCCTTGTGGCCTCGACAGCCATGGTTCCCGCTCCTGCTCTGGCTGTCGTCGGAGCTTTCAGTCCCCCTGGGCTGTGCCCCAGGGCTGCTAAAGCAGGAGGAGGGGCGGGTACTACACCCGAACCTGGCCTCGTTATCCCTCACAGCCTGGCGGCTGAACAGGTCTCCCTAGCCCTGCTGGACCTCCCGGAGGAGGTTGAAGAGGTCCTCCTCGCGTTGAGAAAAACCTCGACTAGACGAGCTTACGCCTTCAAGTGGCGACACTTCTCGATCTGGTGCTCCGAGCTCCAGATCGACCCATTCTCCTGCTCCATCTCTCGAAGGAAGGCCTGAAGTCAAACTCTGTCATGTTGCATCTGAGCGCCATCTCGGCGAATCACCTCCCTGTCAAGGGAAAACCCCTCTTGGGGCAGCCCTTGGTCTCTCGTCTTATGCGGGGTCTCTTGCTCTCCAAGCCTCCCATCCGGCCACCTCTGGCGGACTGGGACCTGAACGTAGTGCTCATTCAGCTTACGCATTCTCCCTTCGAGCCGATGGCAACGTGTTCGCTTCGGCACCTATCCTAGAAGATGGTCTTCCTGGTGGCTCTGACCTCGGCCCATCGAGTCAGAGAGCTCCAGGCTCTCATGGCTGAAGCCCCTTATACTAGATTCTATAGGAATAGGGTGGTCCTCCGTACCCACCCCAAGTTCCTGCCGAACGTTGTCTCGGATTTCCATCTCAATCAGGAGATAGTCTTACCGACCTTCTTCCCAATGGAGAAAGGTGAATAGTGGTGCAACCCAGGGATCTGTGCTGGGTCCGCTGCTTTTTGACATATTCCTAAATGACCTGGAAAGTGGAATAACGAGTGAGGTTATCAAATTTGCAGATGACACAAAACTATTTAAAGTTGTTAAAACCCAAGAGGATTGTGAAAAATTGCAAGAGGATCTTGATAAATTGGAAGACTGGGCATCAAAATGGCAGATGAAATTTAATGTGGACAAGTGCAAGGTTATGCACCTAGGGAAGAACAACCCAAACTATGGTTACACGATGCAAGGTTCCACATTAGGAACCACCACCCAGGAAAAAGATTTAGGCGTCATTGTGGATACCATGTTGAAACCCTCGGCCCAGTGTGCAGCGGCGGCCAAGAGAGCAAATAGAATGCTAGGTATGATAAGGAAAGGAATGGAATGGAAAATAAAACAAAAGATATTATAATGCCTCTATATCGTTCCATGGTGAGACCGCACCTTGAATATTGTGTGCAATTCTGATCGCCGTATCTTAAAAAGGATATAGCGATTTTAGAAAAGGTTCAGAGAAGAGCCACCAAAATGGTAAAGGGGATGGAAGGATACTCCTATGAAGAGAGGCTAAAAAGGTTAGGGCTCTTTAACCTGGAAAAGAGACGGCTGAGGGGAGATATGATAGAAGTCTATAAATTAATGAACGGAGTGGAATGGGTAAACGTAGATCGATTGTTTACGTTATCAGAATATAGAAAGACTAGGGGACATGCAATGAAGCTACAGGGTAAACTATTTAAGACTAATAAAAGAAAATATTTTTTCACTCAACGTGTAATCAAACTCTGGAATTTGTTACCGGAGGATGTAGTAAGGGCTGTTAGTGTAGCTGGGTTTAAAAAAGGTTTGGACAAGTTCCTGGAGGAAAGGTCCATAAACCATTATTAAGAAGTGACCGAAGATATCAATGCTTGACCCAGTACAAGCATTGTGGAACTTGTGTCTCTTGGGGAAACTGCTGGGTACATATGACCTAGATTGGCCACTGTTGGAAACAGAATACTGGGCTTGATGGACCTTGGTCTGACCCAGTATGGCATATCTTATGTTCTTATGTCTTTTTATATCCTTTGAGAGATATGATCTCCAAAAGTGAAAAAGTGAGGCCTCACCAACAACTTGTATAGGGGTTTTCATACCTCCTCTTTTCTGCTGTATGCAGCCCAGCATCCTTCTAGTTTTGGCTACCACTTTGTCACATTGTTTCTCTGCCTTGAGATCCTCAGACAGACACTCTCCTTGTTTGTGCACTCTAACCTCCCAAGTGAATGACTCTGCATTTCTTTGCATTAAATCTTAACTGCCAAGAAATTAGACCATTCTTCCAGTGTTTGTAGATTTTTCCTCATGTTGTCAAGTCCCTCAGAAGTGTCCACTCTGTTGCAAAGTTTTGCGTCATCTGCAAAAAGGCAAACTTTGCCATTCAGTCCTTCTCACAAATACATTGAACAGTATCGGTCCCAGGACCGATCCCTGAGGCACGCCACTACACACCTTCCTTTCTTCTGAGTGGGTTCCATTTACCACCACCTTCTGCTGTCCATCAGTCAGTCAGAGACACAACCATGTTGAATGATGTTGCGCACCAGCGATCGGCGGGGATCCAGGCCCACTCCTCGTGAAAAAGGCAAAGGTGACCGTCCAATTGTGCTGAATGGGAGGCAGTGGCTCTGGAGGAGGAAGAGTCCTGGGGCCAGTGGGCACCTCAAAAGGGCTGAGGTTTGGCCTGAGTTCTAGGAAAAGAGTTTGACTACTTCCCCAACCAGTAACTCAGGAAATCCCAACAGTCTTGGAACAGAGGGGGTGAAAAAATGAGAAGAAAGGAAGACTTATGTCTCCAGGACCCTTTGAGCTTATCCTCTGAGAGATGCTGCAGCTTGGACTCCTCTAAATCCTTCACATGCTTCTCAAGGTCTTCCCCAAAGAGGAGCTTTCCCCAAAAGGCAAACTTGGACAACTGGGACTTAAGAGGCCGTGCCACTGCCCAGTGACAAATCCAAAGCCAAAGTCACTACCACACTACTGTAGCAACTGCAATGTCTTTGGATGCCAACCAGATAAGATCATACATGGTATCTGCCAGGAAAGCTGCAGTGGATTCCAGCTTAGCTGAAGTGGAGTCCTCTAGGAGCAATCACACCTACTGGAAAAGGTTATGGGACATCAGACCCACACAAAATGCAGCCTGGAGAATAAGTAAGGAGGTCAAGAACACTGTCTTCAGAAGAGTCTCCACCTTGCGATCCTGTTGATCCTGAAGGGCGGCACCGCCTTTCACCAGAATGGCTGTATGCTTAGCGACCGCCACCACGCCCGCATCAACCCTAGGAAAACAAAGCCACTTATCTACGTCTGTCTGCGACAGGGCATAAAGCTTGCTCATAACTTTGACTCCATTCAGGGGAGGCATCCAGAGAGTCCCACTCCACAAACACCATCTCCTTGTGAAAAGGGAGTGGCAGAACATCGGTCAGCTGAACAGAATATGCCTCCTGCTCCTCATCCATGGGAGGAGTGGCTCAGTGGTTGGGACAGGTTACCTCAGGCCGAAGGGCCAGGGGTTCAATCCCACACAGGGACAAGCAACCCTAGGCTGGAGAGACTGGGGGTTTCTAATCCCA
This sequence comes from Ichthyophis bannanicus, assembly GCA_033557465.1. Classification (NCBI taxonomy): domain Eukaryota; kingdom Metazoa; phylum Chordata; class Amphibia; order Gymnophiona; family Ichthyophiidae; genus Ichthyophis; species Ichthyophis bannanicus. The sequence goes on along the minus strand of CM066039.1, from coordinate 149,614,652 downwards.
CGGCTGCTCCTTGTGGCCTTGGGCAAGCCACTTAACCCTCCATTGCCTCAGGTATGCTTAGATTGTAAGCCCTTCAGGGACAAGGGAATAAAAAAGTGCCCGTTAGCATAATTGTAAACCACTCTGATACTCAGGTAAAGGGCAGTATATCAAGTGCCTAAACCATAACCATCCAGAGGAGAGAGTTCACCGTCCTCCAGACTGGACTCCCCTACAGAGATGCCCTCTTCCAAATCAGCTCCTGATCCGAGGGACTGGGCAAGTGGCCCTCAGAGTCTCCTGATGTGTTTTGCTGATGAAGTGGTTTCTATGGCAGAACTGGGGCTAGTTCCAGACTTCCTTTTGTCAAGGAAGCTGCCCCTGGCTGAGCTGAGGGACTCAGACGTTTGGGGGAGTCCTGAGCAGGGTCAGTATCTGACCACGTTTTCTGGAAAAAGGTGAAAAACTCAGGCAAAAATGGCACAGTATTGTGGGGATGCTGGCCTACCCACAGCTCCCCCGCCTGCCTCCCATTCTCTTTCCCCCACTGGCTTCGCCTAGGGTAGGAGTGTATGTGTGGGGAACTGCGGGTCATAAGTTCTGGGGCCATAAATGTTTTTCCCACACTTGCCCCAGTGCCTGCACTCCTGGAAGACAGCTGCTGATATGTACTTGTGCTAACAGGGGCTGTGGGAACCACCCCCAATTGCCAATGGTTCAGCAGCACAGCAATCGTGTAGAGAGTCTATTGTGTTGACATGACGCATGTCACATGTGAGGCAGAGTCTTTTATGGGCTGGCTACTATTTCCTCTGAAGTGCAGTCTAGCCGTGAGGCAAGGAGTGTCCAAAGTGTGCAAATCTGAAGAGGCACACGTGTGCAGTTGGTACAGGTTTTACATGCTTGTTTGGCTGACAAAAGTCTTTACACATGTATGCAGGTGGTACAAGCCTTTACGTGTGTGCATGGCCAGTATAGGCCTTTGCATGTGTACACAGCTGGTACACATGTGCAGGAAGACAGAACTGTGGCTTACAGCCACCTGTCAGGCCTGATGACAGAACAGCATGGTACAGAAGCGCTTGCCAAGCAACCCTCCCGCCAAGTCTGCAGCTGCAAACATGTAGGCACTAGAAGCCGATAGAGTTCACACGATCCCAGGGAGCCCAGGACAGATGAGCAGTATTGGGTTCCAGACCATTGCCATGTGCTCAGGTCTCTCTGCACATACATTTCTTTTTTTGTTTTGTTCCTTTTTCTTGCCTTTTTTTTTGAGGCAATCCTGAAGAGTTGGGTGGATGGAAGGGGGGGTAAAAGAAAACTAGGAGGCTGTGTGAATTCAAGGGATTTGAGCCAACAAAATCCTGGGTGCTGAACCGGGGAAGAATATGGACAAGGAATGAGGCCTTTCTCTACCCCCTCCAAGTGGGGTATCCCCAGATATGCCTTGGACATATCCGCTCCTTAGCTTCACTGGGAAGGTGGCAGCCCAGGAGCTAACAGGATTGCAAATCTAACTGAATCAATCCAGCAACCACCATCTGCTGGAGACAGAAATACTGAAGTGTAGCTGTGCTAGAACAAAAATGCATCAGAGGACTATATTCCTCTGGAATCTGAATGGGCTTTTATTCAAGTGTGGTTATTTTTGACGGTGGTGCCATATACAGAGCTGGTATTGAACCAGGTAAATGTATTTTCAGCCTAGTCTGTGTCTAATGGTGGTTTTTCCTCTCTCACCCTATATCTGCTACATGGATTATGTTGTATACGACTTCCACTCAGTGGCTCCTTCACAATCAATGCGTGTAGACCTCCACATCCATATTTGCAAGTGAACATACACATACAATGTTTATTTCCTTTTATGCTGGGTGTGATTTACTCTTTAACATTTATCTTATGTTTAATTTTCTCTCAGCTTTGTATTCTAGTGTTTTATTAATTTTGGTTATGCAATGTTATCGCTTTTATATGTTATTATTATTTATTAATGATACATGGATATATTATTACTATGTTAGTATGATGTATTGTTTTAATCTTCTGTTCTTATTTATTGTTTTTTTTAATATATTTATTGATTTTACTATATATGGTTCATTTTACACCCTGAAGGCCGAAACGCGTTGGGGTTGGTTGTTCAATAAAATGCCTGTGACTACTATCCTCGCACCTGCTGTTTTTTGTGTTTTCTACTAGAATAATCAAGACCGAGGTGCATGGGCAGAGCTATGTGTGTGTGTGTGTGTGTGTGCGTCATTTGGATATCAGACTGACCAAGACGGAGGTGCACAGGCAGAATACCACTACTACTACTACTAATTATTTGTATAGGAGTAGAAGGCATATGCAGCACTGTTTATATAGCTGTATGAGACAGTCCCTGCTCATCAGACCTTACAAGCTAATCAAGACAAACAACATCACAAAACTGGCGACTAGAGTATGATAAGATACACATAAGCGGTGAGCAAGAGAAGGCCATCGGGATCCAAAAGAAGCCTCGAAGAACATAAGATATGTCATACTGGGTCAGATCAAGAGTCCGTGAAGCCCAGTATCCTGCTTCGAATAGTGGCCAATCCAGGTCACAAGTACCTGTAAGGTTCCCAAAAGGTACACAGACATGCTGCTTGTTCACTGAGTAAGCAGTAGATTTCCCCGGTCCTCTAAAATAACGGTGCATGGAGTTTTCCTCCAGAAACTTGTCTAAACCTCTTTTAAATCCAGCTACACTTTTACTATATCCGCTGGTAACAAATTCAAGAGTTTGATTATGCGTTGAATAAAAAATATTTTCTCCAATTAGTCTTAAATGTGCTACATTATAGCTTCATTGCGTGTCCCCTGATCTTTCTACTTTTTGAAGGAGTAAACAAGCGATCTACATTTACCTATTCTACTCCATTTATTATTTAATAGACTTCTATCATATCTCCTCCTCAGATGTCTTTTTTCCAAGTTGAAGAGCCCTAACCTTTTAAGCCTTTTCTTGTAGGGATATCCTTCCATCTCCTTTACCATTTCTGTCGCCCTTTGCACCTTTTCTAATTCTGCCATATTCTTTATAAGATATGGTGACCAGCACTGCACACAATACTCAAGGTGTGATCGCACCATGGAGCAATATAGAGGCATTATAATATTTTTCATTTTATTCTCCATCCTTTCTTTATGATTTCTAGCATTCTTATTTGCTTTCTTGGCCACCGCTGCACACTGGGCAGAAGGTTTCAATGTATTATCCACGATGATGTCTAAATCCTTTTTCAGGATGGTGGTTCCTAATGTGGAACCTTGTATCGTGTAACTGTAGTTTGGGTTGTTTTTCCCTAAGTGCATAACTTTGCACTTGTCCACATTAAATGTCATCTGCCATTTGGACGCCCAGTCTCCCAATTTATCAAGGTCCTCTTGTAATTTTTACAATCCTCTTGTTTTAACAACTTTGAATAATTTGGTGTCATCTGCAAATTTGATCACCTCACTCATTCTTCCCATTTCCAAGTAATTTATAAATATGTTAAAAAAAGAAGTAGGCCCAGCACAGATCCCTAGGATACTCCACTATTCACCTTTCTCCACTGAGAAAACTGACCATTTAGCCCTACTCTCTGTTTTCAGTCTTTCAACCAGTTCCTGATCCAAAATGGTAGATTGTCTCCTATCCCATGGCTTTATAATTTCCCCAAGAGTCTCTCATGAGGACCTTTGTCAAAGGCTTTCTGAAAAGCGAGATATACTGTATCAACTGACTCACCTTTATCTATTTGTTTATTCACACCTTCAAAAAAATATAAGAGATTGGTGAGACAAGACTTTCCTTGGCTAAATCCATGTTGGCTTTGTGCCATTAAACCATGACTATCTACATATTTAATAATTTGTTTCTTATAATTGTTTCTACCATTTTGCCTGGTACTGATGTCAGGCTCACTGGTACATTGGCCACTCTCCAGTCTTTGGGTACTACAGATGATTTTAATGATAGACCACAGATTACTAATAGTAGTTCTACAATCTCATATTTCAGTTCTTTCTGTACCCTGGATGTATGCCACCCAGTCCAGGTGATTTGCTTCTCTTTAGTTTATGAATTAGCTCTATTACATCTTATTTATTTATTTAATTATATTAGGTTTTATATTCCGTACTATTTTAAATCAGCACGGTTTACAGATAAACAACTCATTACATTGAACAGGTTTACATGGAACAAGTAAACATTGCTAAACAGGCATCATTGTGAACAAGCCATGATGGCAAGCTGACCCTTAATCTATAAATTATAACAAAGGTGACAAACAGGGTAAAAACCTTGGGCAACCATATACATGATATTTGTAGGCAAATGATGTATAGGACTGGGCTAAGTTGAGGAGTAGCGTCAGTATGTGCTATAATAGGTGTCCAAAGGCAAGATGGAAGAGGTATGTCTTTATTGCCTTTCTGAAGGTCACAGTCAGGTATGAGACGGATTGAGACAGGAAGGGAGTTCCAGAGCGAAGGTGCATAAAAAGTGAAGGCTCTGCGCTTGGCAAATTGGGAGCTATATCTGGCTGAGATTGGAATGGCAAGAGTATTAGCCATGCTTGATCTCCTAACTCTGTTGTCCGGGATGCAGGGGTGGATGTAGAGAAGTGGTGCAGGATCTTAAAAGTCATTATGAGGGCCTTGTACTTTAGGCGGCTGGCTATAGGGAGCCAATGAAGCTGCTTAAGGATGGGTGTCACATGATCATATCTGGAAGTTCTGTAAAGGTTCGAGCAGCAGTGTTCATGGCCATTTGTAGTGGATGGAGAGCACAATCAGATAGGCCATGAAGGATGATGTTAGCAAAGTCAAAGTGAGGGATGATAAGGGCCTGGAAAACCGTGCGGAAGTCGGCAGAATCAAGTAATGGCCATAGATCACAGAGGGCCCAAATTTTAAGTTATACCGCTCTGGTGATGTTGCTTATATGGGATTCCATATTCAGGCGCTGGTCCAGAGTGAACCCTAGATATCGTACCTCTTGGGTAGTTTTAAGTTCTGCATCTTTTACCTGTAGAGTAGAAGGTGGAACGAAGGATGGATCCCTTGTGATGAATAAGACTTCTGTCTTCTTGCAGTTCACTCTTAGATTGTGAGTGCTCAGCCAATCTGAAACTGCATTAAAGCAATCTGTGATCACCAAGTACTTGGGGCTATCTGTGGAGAAAGGGGTGAAGAGCAGCATATCGTTGGCATAGATGTGGTACAGTATGCCATAGAATTGAATGATTGCACAAATTGGCTTGTAAATATTGAAAAGCAAGGCTGAAAGGGAGGAGTCCTGTGGTACTCCTTGTGTCTGTTGGTACTCAGATGACGACACTTGGGATCCTATGTGGAACAACTGTTGGCAGTCTGAAAGGTATGAATGACACCATTCCAAGGCTAGGTTCCTTATGCCTTTCAGCTGTAGCTGAGTAAGAAGGAGGTTGTGACAGAGCGTGTCAAAGGCAGAAGCGTTATCTAGGAAGATTAGGATGAAACCTTGTTTTGCTTTGATCATGCCCCTCACTAGACTGTCCATAGGAGAAGTAAGCAAGGTCTCAACACCATGTTGAAGACAGAAGCCATGTTGTTGCTGGTCCAGTGGGGCGAAGATATCAATGTAGTCTTGGATCTTCTGTTGGACAATCTTCTCTGTAATCTTAGCCAGGAAAGGAAGGCTGGAAATAGGTCTATATGAGCTTATGTCATATGGGTCCATCTTGGGGTTCTTTAGATGGGGTCGTATGGTGGCTGTTTTTAGTGATGGAGGCACCAGACCATTGGAGAAGGAGAGGTGAATAATCTTCGAGATATAAGGATTTAATTCAGAGTAGGCTGACTTAATCCAATGAGAGGGGCAGGGATCAGCTGAGGAGATGGTGGAGTATAGCCCCTTTATTATGTTCTTGATTTGTTCATCTTCCTGATTTATTGAGATTTGTTTCAATTCCTCTGATACATGACCTTCAAATATCATTTCTGGCACTGGGTAAGTTTCCTACATCTTCTTCAGTAATGACTGAAGCAAAGAATTCATCCAGTCTCTCTGCTATGGCCTTGTCCTCTCTCAGTGCAGCTTTAACTCCTCCATCATCTAATGGTCTGATTTCCTCACAGGTGTTTTGCTATGAATATACTTGAAAAGGTTTTATGCATTTTTGCTTCCAAGGCAAGCTTCTTTTCAAATTCTCTTGCCTGCCTTATCAATGCCTTGCTTTTCACTTCCCAGTATTTATGTTGTTTCCTGTTTTCGTCATTTGGCTCTTTTTTTCCATTTTCTGAAAAATTCTCTGTTAGATTTATATTCATATTTATTTATTAACCCTCGAGGCAACATGTTATTATTGACAACAGAAAACAATTATGCTGTCATTTACAATAAAACTCTATGGTTTTACAAAGGTCTTCCACTGTTGCACCCAACCTTCACATTGATATATTTTCATCAGTCTTTGAACCTGTTTGTAAATCATATTTGTAACTATATAATCCACCTCTTTGGGGAATACCTTTCCTTATCAGGTATATGGGTAGTTCTTCTGCTATATTCACCCATTTTACATTTTCTCCCCCCCCCCCCACCGTCCCATTTCCAACCCACGCCCCCTCCCCAGTGTATTAATATTACATATTCATAGTGACAATTTAAGTATCTCTATTTTAGTGTTGTATTCTGGAAAAGCGTAGCTACTCACTTGTAACAGGTGATCTCCGGGAACAGCAGGAATTTAGTCCTCACAAATGGGTATCGTCGGTACCGACGGAGCCTGCGCGGGAACGCTCCCCAGCGTCGAATAGGAACGCTTTTGGGAGCATCCCTCAGCACATGCGCGCTGCCTTCCCGCCTTTCCAGCTGTCCCTCTTCAGTTAAGTTTGTAGCTGAGTGAAAGGAAAGAGGGAGAGAGGAAAGAGACAAAGAGAGAGAGACAACTCCTAGGGGAGGTGGGTGGGCTGTGAGGACTAAATTCCTGCTGTTCCCGGAGATCACCTGTTACAGGTAAGTAACTACGCTATCTCCAGCAACAAGCAGGGATGTAGTCCTCACATATGGGGACTCCCTAGCTGAAGATGCCAGGGAGATAGCCCCAGGAAGGTGCCACTGTCAAAGGTGAGAATCCTTCCTCCCATGGATCTCTGGCATCCCACCAGGGTTGGTGGGTAGGAGTTGGTTTAGGTTTGAAAGAGATTTTGAAGAACAGCTTGGCCAAAGAATGCATCCCGACGGGAGGCTTTATCTAGGGCAGGGGTTCTCAACCCTGTCCTCGAGACCCACCTAGCCAGTTGGGTTTTCAGGATAACCACAATGAATATGTATGAGAGAGATTTGCATACACGGCCTCCATTATATGCAAATGTCCCCCATGCGTATTCATTGTGGTTATCCTGAAAACCCGATTGGCTAGGTGGGTCCCGAGGACAGGGTTGAGAACCCCTGATCTAGGCAGTAGTGGGCTGTGAAGGTGTGTATCGAAGCCCAGGTGGCTGCTCGACAAATGTCATCGATAGACACAGAGTGGAGATTAGCCATAGACGCTGCCATGGCTCTCACATTATGAGCTGTGACATGGTCCTGAAGAGGAAGACCCTTACTCTCATAAGCAAAGGATATGCATTGGGCAATCCATTTAGATAAAGTTCTTTTGGAGACTGGAAGTCCCAAATGACTAGGGTCAAAAGCTATAAAAGATTGTGAGGACTTTCTATGTTGCTGTGTTCTTTGTATGTAAAAGGCCAAGGCCCTTTTACAATCCAGAGTATGAAGGTTTCTTACTGCATTAGAGGCGTGAGGCCTCAGAAAAAATACAGGAAGGTAAATTGATTGATTTAAATGAAAAGGCAAAACCACCTTTGGCATAAAATGTGGGTGAGTTCGAAGAACAACCTTATCATGATGAAATCTAGTATAAGGAGGATCAGCCACTAAAGCCTGCAATTCACTAATGCAACGGGCAGAGGTGATTGCAATTAGGAAGATGACCTTCCAGGTCAAAAACTTAAGGGCTACAGTGGCTAAAGGCTCAAAAGGCGGCTTCATGAGCTGCCCAAGAACTAGATTTAGATCCCATGCCACCGGTGGTGGCTTGATGGGAGGTTTAGTTAATAGAAGGCCTCTCATAAATCTTGATAGGAGTGGATGAGAGGAAATTGGTTGTCCATTTAGAGGCTTATAAGAAGCTGCAATTGCACTAAGATGGACTCTTACCGAATTGGTCTTTAACCCAGAATTCGATAAGTGAAGGAGATACTCTAGTATCGATTCTAAGGGTATGACCAGGGGGTTTAATCCCCTCTTGGAGCACCATATAGTAAAACGTTTCCACTTGAAGGCATAAGATCTTCTTGTGGAAAGTTTCCTAGAAGCCTGAAGGATATCTTTTACTTGCTGGGACAGGTTGAAATCCTGGAGGTCTAAGCCTTCAGCAACCAGGCCGTGAGGTGCAGGGACTGGGGATTCGGGTGCCATAGCGTCCCGTTCTCCTAGGAAAGGAGATCTGGAGCATGCCCTAACTCCAGAGGTGCCGCTTGAGAGAGATGCTGAAGCAGGGAATACCATGTTTGGCGTGGCCATCGTGGTGCTACGAGAATCATGCGACCCCTGTCTCTCTGAAGCTTGAAGAGTGTCTTGGGGATGAGGGGAATGGGTGGGAAGGCATAAAGGAAGTCCTGACCCCAGTGAAGGAGGAAGGCATCCCTTGCCTGACAGTTGTGTGCCAGAATTCTGGAACAGAACCGGGGAAGTTTGGCATTCAGTGGACTTGCAAAGAGGTCTATGTCTGGAGTGCCCCAGAGATGAAAAATCTTTGCTACCTGGTCTAGGTGGAGTGACCACTCGTGAGGCAGCAGTACTCGACTGAGTTTGTCTGCCCAAAGGTTTTGAATGCCTGGAAGATATACCACTAGAAGGTGAATTTGATGCTCTCTGGCAAGGGCCCATAGTCGTAAAGCTTTGTTGCATAACGACAGAGAGCTGTTCCGCCCTGCTTGTTCATATAAAACATGGCTACCTGATTATCCATTTGGACTAGGACTGTCTTGTAGATGAGCTGGGCGTGGAACACTCGAAGAGCTAAATAAATTGCTCTTAATTCCAGGAGGTTTATGTGTAAACCAACCTCCTGTGGAGTCCAGGTGCCCTGGGTAGAGAGATGATTCAGGTGTGCTCCCCAACCCACCTGTGATGCATCTTTTATTAGGGTGGCCTGAAAGAGGGGTTGATGGAAAGGAGACCCCACTGTCAGATTTTCTAGCGATTGCCACCATTGGAGGGACAAAATTAGTCATTGAGAGATTGTTATTTTGTCCGACAAATGACCCGTGGCCTGTGTCCACTGTGTGGAGAGGGTCCACTGAGCTGCTCGCTTGTGGAGGCGAGTGTATGGGACTACATGAACTGTGGATGCCATGTGTCCCAGTAACTGCAGTAGCTCCCGAGCAGTGAGGGAGGATTTGCCTGCTGCTTGGGAAGCTAGCTGCATTATGCGAAGACACCGGGCTTGTGGAAGGAAAGCCTTTGCCTGTCTGGTATCCAGAGAGGCTCCTATGAATTCTAGGCATTGGGAAGGAACTAGTTGAGATTTTGGGAAGTTTATTACCAATCCCAAGTATTGGAGGATTCGCATTGTATGGGACAGTGCAGTGTTGGCCTCTGCAACTGTGGAGGCTCGAATGAGCCAGTAGTCTAAGTAAGGGAAGACGAAAATCCCCAGGGTTCGTAGAAATGCAGCCACTACTGCCATGCATTTCGTGAATACCCTTGGTGCTGAAGCCAGACCAAAAGGAAGAACCCTGTACTGGAAATGTATTCCCCTGACAAGGAAACGTAAAAATTTCCTGTGATCTGGATGGATGAGAATATGAGTGTATGCATCCTTTAAGTCTAGAGAGCAAAGCCAGTCCTGGCTTTGAAGGTATGGCAGAAGAGTTCCTAGAGAAATCATTTTGAATTTCTCTCGAAACAGATATTAGTTCAATTCTCTGAGGTCTAGAATGGGTCTGTGTCCACCTGTTTTCTTTGGAATAAGAAAATAGGGGGAGTAGAACCCTGCCCCCTGTTGAAGAATGGGTACTTCCTCTATTGCCCCTTGGGCAAGAAGTGTGGAGACCTCGTGATCTAGCAGATTGTCTGCAGAGGTTTGTGCATTGAATTGCTTTAGCACTGTAGGAGGGGGTATGCTGTGAAAATGAAGTTTGTACCCCTCTCCTACAATGGACAAAGTCCAATCTTCTGTTGTTATCTGATGCCATCTGTTGACAAAGTGGCATAACCTGCCAGGAATATTGGGGGGTTGGGGACCCAGAGGCAGGAAGGCAAAGCTCTCTAGGAAGGAGTCAAAGCCCTTGAGGGGGCTGAACCTGGAGAGCTGGATGGGCTCTCAGGCCTTTTGGTTTCTTTTGCTGTCTAGTTTGTCCCTTTTGGGCAACCTGACCTGGAGTCTGACTCTGCTGGGTATAGGAAGGATAAAACTTCCTCTTTTTGCTAAAAGAGGGTTTTTTATAAGGCTTCCTTTTGGATGGAGTGGCTGTAGACTTTGACAATCTATCTAAGGTAGAATTGTCAGCATCTAACTCGTTAGCCTTTTCCTGACAGTTCTTGCTGAAAAGATTCTCGCCCGTGCAAGGAATGTTGCCTAACTTGTCCTGTACCCAAGTCTCCAAGTCTGATGCCTGTAGCCAGGCAATCCGTCGTGCGCCAATGGCAATAGCAGAAGTTCTGCTGATGCATTCGAAGCAGTCGAAGGCTGCACGATTGACAAACTTGGAGACATCCTGAGCATGCTTAACTAGAGCAAGAAAATCTTGTCTCTTATCATCTGGGAGAAATGGGCTCATACGTTCCAAGTCTCCTGTGTGTTTCTTTGAGGAACATTCCCATATATAGGATAGAAGAACTGATCCTAGCTGAAAGCATGGAAGCTTGAAAAGTCCTGCGTCGAAAAGCATCCAGAGTCCGGCATTCACGACCTGGAGGATTGGATGCATGCCTCTTTGCACTTTTCATCCTAAGCATGGCTGATTCCACTACCATTGAATGGTGTGGCAGCTGAGTTTTCTGAAATCCAAGACATGGTGGAACTCTATACATAGTATCAAGTCTCCTAGAGTGAGGAGAAGCGGTCAGAGGTGTCTCCCACATTCTGAGCATCAAGCTATGCAGAATTTCATGGATAAGCAGAGTGGCTGCCTCCTTAGGAGCTTTAGGATATTGGAGGATTTCCAATTCCTTTGCTCTGGGTTTCTCTTCAGGAGCTACTGTGATTGAAAGACCTTTGGCCATATCACGGATGAAATCCTGAAAAGGCATGTCCTTTGGAGGTGACATTCTGCGTTGGGGTGAAGAGAGATCTTCTAGGAGAAACCCTCTAGTGCCAGCAGAATTGTGAGAGTCTTCGGAATTGGAGGAATCAAAGTATTCCTAACCCCGATGCTCTTGCAAAGCACGATCCCGGTACCGATCGAAGTCGGTACCGAGGTGATCCGGTACCGCTTTGTCAACTCCAGCCAGAGATGGCATGGGAAAGGTTCCCACCGGGGCCGGTACCGTTGGTACCGGCATCGTCAGTGTTGGTACTGGCATCGGTGTCGATGTCAGTACCGGTGCCCTTGGGACCACTGGTACTGCAGCGGAAAGAAGTGCTGCGATACTGCGCTCGATAGCAAGAAACCTCTGGTCTATCGACGCTGCTGATGCCTGGGTGTCAGTACCGGTAAGAACGGCCAGAACCCCCGAGCATGGCACAGGTAGTTCTTGCGAGGTTGAGGGCTCGAGAACATCCTGAAGCCCCATCGATGCTTTGGAAGCCGAAGCCTCCCGCCGGGGCTGTTTTGCCAGTGTGGTTCCCTTAAGAGGAATGCCAATGGCCTCTCGATGCTTAGCAGGAGAGCTACCCTTTGAGGACCGGCTTTTATGTTTAGTTACCTAAGATCCATGGGAGGAAGAAGAGGCCCTTGATGATGTTGATGCAATGGATCTCCAAATTGCAAAATACGTTCAAAACTATATCCTAAAGGGAACTAAAATTGACTTTACGTCCTCCCAACGCAACCAAAGCACTTAATGGCTAAAATAAATCTCAGACTTTTTCATGGCACTATCTTGTCAGACTCACGTCTTGATCTTTAACTGTGCCTGGTAGCATCAACGACCTTTTTTATGAATGTGTGTAACGAGGGAACCCTAATCTGCGAAGCTATTGTGTCCTAGAAACTATTTTGAATGCTGATCTGCTCATTAATTTCTCTGAACTTTTCCAACGTTGAACTCATCTTCTCTATTGATTTTCAATTCTATCAAAACACACTTAGCTTTCTCTCGGTTTTGTTATATTTTTTCTTTTTTCTTTTTCCTATGGTTCTCTGACGATCCCGACGCTCTCCCCAGGTACCGTTAATGCGTTTCACTGCCTCGGTTTCTTCAGGGGATCTTCTTATTGCCCTTGTGTGCTCAAAATCTTGTAATGATGCTGCCCACGTCTACTTTTTTCTATGTTCAACAGACTGTTGTCCGTATGAAACTCTTCCTCCCACTTACTCTCTTTTTAGCCATTAAGTGCTTTGGTTGCGTTGGGAGGATGTAAAGTCAATTTTAGTTCCCTTTAGGATATAGTTTTGAACGTACTTTGCAATTTGGAGGAACATTGAGCATTCAGAAAAAGACCTAAGAAGAGTGTGATGCAATGGATCTGGCATCTGAAGAAAAGAGGGTACCGAGCTTTGCGGCCCGGTTCTGTCTTCCTCTTTTGGTTATCCCCATGCAGGAGAGACATTCAGTTGGAGAATGATCAGGTCCTAAACATTTTAGACACCAGTCATGGGTGTCAGTGACGGAAATGGTACCGCCACACTTAGTACATTTTTTAAAACCTCTAGCTGGTTTTTCCATGATTTAGGAAAATGGGGCCTAATGCCCAAAATGGCGCCTAGAACCAAAGAGAAAAGTTTCTGAAAAGAAACAGTCTAAGTTTAAGTTTTTTTTTTTTTAATATGAAAAGAAAAGAAAAGAACCGGCGGTACCGGTAGGCATCGTGCGGTAGGCAAACACGACCACAAGAAAGAAATTTAAAGACGGAATTTTCTGTGGTGACAGGGAATAGATCCTGTCGGCTCCGCGGAAAATGAAGAACTGAAGAGGGACAGTTGGAAAGGCGGGAAGGCAGCGCGCATGTGCTGAGGGATGCTCCCAAAAGCGTTCCTATTGGACGCTGGGGAGCGTTCCCGTGCAGGCTCCGTCGGTACCAACGATACCCATATGTGAGGACTACATTCCTGCCTGCTCCTGGAGATGGAAGAAATCCCTTGTCGCACAGGCATATTGAGGCTTACATTATTATTCTCTTTCATAGGTGTTACCCTCCCCTCAGTCATAGTCCTATCTGTATACCTGTCTCTCATCTATATTTAAACTGCCAAATCTGCATATTGATTGTGGCATGTGCTGTGATTGATGTATTGGTACATTGATTGTGTGAGGGTCTACATATCTGGCCGAGCGCACAAACACCATCAAGGTCACATACTAAGGTGAAATGGCGATACCACTTTTGGCAGAAAAGGGTGGCACTAGCCAAAAAACAATCTTCTCCTTGGTGATCACAAGAAACAATTTTCTACAGGACAAAGCCTCAAACTCCAAAATCCTACATACCAAACAAATGGCTACCAAGAACACCATCTTCAATGTCAAATCCTATATGGACAACTTCAAAAGGGGCTCAAACGGGCTTCCCGCCAGCGTCACTAAAACCAAATTAAGATGTCAAGAAGGATCACTGGGCACAGAGTGTACATATGCTTTACTTCTTACAAGAAATGGACGCCATCTGGATGCGAAGCAAGAGAAACCCCTGCACTTGACCTTGAAAGGAGGCCAAGGCTGCCATCTGTATATGTACAGTTAAGAGTCAGCTTCTTTGAGACCGCCTGCAAAAAAGCTAACAAATCAGGCAGCAAAGAACAAAAGAGCTGCAAACTCCATTCATCATACCAAATCTCAAAGAGGCGCCATACCCGAACGTATGCTAGAGAGGTGGAACTTTTGCATGATTTTATCAATGTCACAATAACCTGGGACGCATAGCCCTTTTTCCTTAACCTAATTTTTTCTCAAGAAGCAAGTTGTAAGTGAGGTACCGATGTACCTCCGGCATGAAAACTGGACCTTGAGACAGGAAATTGCTCACTGTGGGCAACCAAAATGGTTCTTCCACTGCCAGACACACAAGGTCCACTTCCCATGGCCACCAAGGCCAATACAGTGCCCTCACAATCACCAGACCCAGATGAGCTTCTTCTACTCTTTGTACCACTCAACCTATCAAAGGTAATAAGGAAACATACAAAATCCCCTCCTAAAGGCAACTCTGGATCAAGGGGTCCAGTCCCTCTGCTGTTGTTTCCTACCTACAACTAAAAAACTTGGGCATCTTGGCATTGGCTGTTGATGCCATGAGATTCATCACAGGCAGCCCCCACCTGTCCACTATCAACTGAAATACCAACTGAGCAATAGCCTATTCTCCCAAGTCCAAAAGATTCTGGCTGAGATAATCAGCTTGAACATTTTTCTTTCCACTCATATGAGATGCCAACAGAGCTGGAAGATGGGGGCCTCTCTCCATTCCAACAGAAGGGCCACTTTGTTTGCCAGAACAAGGCTGCTGATACCCCCCCTGCTGGTTGATGTAGGCTATCATTTTTGCATTATCCGATAGGATTCACACTGCCCTGTGCTGGACCAGGGGCAGAAAAGCTCCGCAACCCAGGACCACTGTCTCTCTAAACGATTTATTGACCAACCGCTCTCCTCCCAAGGCCACTGTCCTTGGATCACCTGAACCTGACAATGCGCTCCCTAACCACTCAAGCTGGAATCAGTCACAATCACTATCTAGTACACATCCTCCAGCAGCATCTGCCATCAGCTTGACTAAGTTCAACCACCAGCTCAGGCTTCCTCCCTGCAAGGGCAACCCTCTGCCACAGCAACTGCATCTGCGCCAACCATCTGGAAAACAATGACTTCTGAAGTGGATGCAGGACCTGTAGATAATCCCATATCTGGAGATATTGCATTTCCAGAAATGCTTGCACCTCATCTAGCAACTTCTTCAGACTGTCTTGCGTCAGATACCAGTCCCTTTCTGGAATCAAAGCACAACCTTAGATACTCCAGTAGGCTCCAACCTGCTTTTTGGGAAATTGATGACCCGACTCAACCCAACTCAACTCCTGAAGCAGAGACAGTACTCAAATCGTGGCAACACAGCTCTCTTGCTCTGACTTTGCCTGGATTAGACAGTCGTCGAGATAGGGGCACCAAGCAGTGAAACTCCACAGACACATCTGATGGGGGACTGTGCCAGGTTCAGGGCATAGCCCTCGCAAATCACTTCCAGAACCCACTGATATGAGGTGATATGGGCCTAGGCAAAGTAAAAGGCCTGTATACGACCTTCCATTAGGACCACTTCCACCTGGCCCCCAAATATTCATTGGGATGGTTTAGGGCTTCCAGAAGCTCCTGCCATTTCCTCACATCTTCTTCGATGGCCCTCTGAAAGGGTTGGGCTTGTGCAAGAAATACTGACCATTGGGAATACCTACCTCTTGATGACTGAAACTTTCATGAATCCCGGTAGCGACCATGAGCAGAGGCCTTAGAGTCCCCTAGGTCCTTTATCAGCTTCTATAACGCCTCCCCAAAGCGCAACTTACTCTTAAAGGGAAGCTTACTCAACTTAGAGGCCATGTCTGCCAACTAGCTATGTAGCCAATGCAGGCAGTGAATTGTAACCACCAAGGTTACATTCTTCACTGAGGCCTTCACCAGGCCTTACAATGTGTCTACCAAAACGCTGACCTTGACTCCAAACTTGCCACTTCTGCCAATGACCCCTGGAGCTCCTGAGTGACCTCCAGGAGCCCGAGCCCACCACAAGCATACCCACGCCACATATTCCCCACAGGTTGCTGACTGTAGGACAAGAGCAGACATCTCAAACAACTGCTTAAGCTTTCAATCCTGAGAGCCCTTTAGCATGGCACCTCCCACCACAGGGATTATCTTCTTGATGATCGCTATCATCAAGGCATTCACTCTTGGGAGCATCAAGAGCTCCTTTTCCAAAGGCAGAATGGAGCACAACCTGGCCATGGCTCTCCCACTCCACCTTAATCATATCCATAATTGCCCTATGAACTGGGAAAGCCTTAGTGTGCTTGTGAATGCCCTCCAATAAGAGGTCTTCCCCCATATCTATTGACATCTTACTATCTACAATGCCAATATCTGCGAAATAAGGGCAGAGAGTTCATCTCTAAAAAAGACACTATTGTGGGATCCTCCCCTGTGGGCATCTCCCCCTCCTTGAGAGAGTGTCCCCCCCCAAGAGAAGCCTCCCAATCATCAGATGCATCCTCGAATAGAACATCTGAAGGACTCAAGAGAATAGAAACCCAGTCCTCTTCTGTCATTTAGAACCTGGCTCAAAATTCCTGCTCTGCCTCAGAGCAGAAATCCAACTTCACTCTGACTAGGGGGTCCTGCACTAGGCCCTGTTTAAGGCAAAACGCCTGGTGCAGAAAGAGTATAAACATGGGGGAATAGGGGATTGCCTACTCCAGTTCCACCTGCTCCCAGAGCTTTCCATCTTGGCCCCAACTGGGGGGTGTGCTCCTGTTCACTGGGCCAAGGCCTCCCTGGATTCTCTGTGCAGTTCTCTAAAATGGCAGCATTTCCAGGGTGAGAAGCAGCATCTAGCTGGTACGAGGCCCCTGCCACGGATCCGGGCCCAGCACAGCTCTCCTGCACCCTCAAATAGAATTTTTCTGCTGTGGCTCTCCTTTTCGCAGCTGTGGCAGAAGCTGGCACAAGACAACTGGTTCCAGTGGCTTCCGCAGGCCGCACAGACTGCCCAGAGTGCCAACATGGCATAAGTAATGCTGCTTCTAGCCCTTGTAGCCTAGCGAATGTATTGCACCGGCCCCTCTACTGCTGCAGCCCCGTCTGGCTCCCCTCCTCAGCTGCGATGCACGACAGGCTGCTGCACGTGCTCTATTCTGCCACAACAGCCTTTTTTCCCCCCTCACAAAAATGCCCAGCTCAACACTAGTCCTTCTCCGCAAAAAGAGAAGAAGAAACAAAGACGACCCCCCTGCAGAGGTAAGGAGCCTCTGCTTTCACAGCCAACTTAATGTGGGGGGCAGGGGGAGCGACCAGATTCAGCATCCCTAGGTCTCTGTGTCTTATAGACCCTCAGCAGAGCCATGCCAGAGTAAGGGAGCTCACTTCAGAGCTCTGCTTCCTTTATTTTTCCATCCAGAAGAGTCCGCTGCACAGGAGCCTAAGCCAATTCCATCTGCTGGAGACTGAGAAATAATGGTGAGAGGTTTGGCTACATAGGACCCTTATAGGGTGACATCAACAAACCAGTGGTTGTCAGTCTCCATCTGCTGGTAGGATGGCATAAACCCACACGTCTGGTTTGGACTGGAGGAACGATGAGAAATGCCAAGACTGAGATGCATGGGCAGAGCCGTACGTGCGTGTGTGTGTAATCAGGATACCAGAATCAACAAAACTGAGGTGCACCGGGAGAGCCATGTGTGTGTAATCTGTATACCAGACTAGCGAAGACTGAGGTTCACAGGCAGACGTGTGTAGGGGTGTGTGCGTTTAATCTGGATATAAGAATAGCCAAGATTCAGTTGCCCATGCAGAGCTGCATGTGTGCATAATCTGGATACTAGAATAGACAAGATTGAGGGCCAAGATAGAAGTGTACGGAGCAGAGGTGTGTGTGCGTATGTACATGTGCATTCACGTGCATGTGGCTGTATGTATACGTGTAAATGTGTACATACGTGCATATGTGTGTGTGCCCATGCATGTGTGTATATGCATGTATGTGTTTGCATAAGATGGATCCTAGAATAACCAAGATTGAGGTGCATGAGCAGAGCTCTGGATATGTGTGTGTGTGAAATTTGGATGGGCAGAGTTGTGATACTAGACTAGCCAAGATTCAGGAGCATGGGCAGAGGTGTGTGTGTGTGTAAACTGGATACCAGAATAGCCAATTTTGAGATGCATGGGCAGAGCTCTATGTTTGTGTGTGTGTTTCTGTATAATCTGAATACTAGAATAGCTAAACTGAGTTGCACAGTAGAGCTCTGTGTTTGTATACAATCTGGATATTAGAATAGCCAAGACCAAATTGCACAAGTAGGAGTGTTGTGTAATTTGGATAGCAGAATAGCCAAGACTGAGGTGCATGGACAGACCTGTGTATGTATAATTTGGATACTAGAATAGCCAAGACTGAGTTGTAAGCGAAGACTGAGTTGTAAAGGCAGAGTTGTGTACCGTATGTGTGTGTGGTGTTGATTCTAAAATAATCAAGCTCAAGGTGCATGCGCAGAGCCTTATGTGTGTGGGTTAGGGGCGGAGTCAAGTGACTTGAATAGCCAGGACTGAGGTTCATGGGCTGAGATCTATGCCTTCTGGATACTAGAATTACCAGGTTGAGGTGCACATGTAGAGCTCTGTGACGTCTGAATACAAGCATTGCCAGAATGAGATGCATGGGCAGAGCCGTGTGTTTTGGTCTCAGTACCAGCAGCTGACTGTAGTAGATCCCTTGCTTTGCTGTTTGATACTTACTTTTGTCATAAATGGGCTCCGACAGAACCGGGCCCAGAATCTGGGAGTTTCCCATAACATCCTGGTAATATGCTTGGAAGCAAAGTCTCACCACATTCATGTCCACTTCCTCATGGTTTTTCCAGTGACCAGCTGGAAGCAAAGAGAAAAGATTATTCCTCAAGCTATGCAGTGCTGCACCCTCCCTACCCCTGTTTTCCCTGCCAAAGCCTTCCCAAAGCTCCCATTCTTACCCTGTTTGTCAAAACATTACAATGAATGCAACACTTTAGCAAATGTGTTGATCAATGTTTTTCCCCATTCTCTGTCAATTACATGGACATCCAAAGGAGCACAACTAGAAATCTCATTTTCCAGGTTAATAGAAGAAGGTTTCTGATAGATCCTTTCATGTATTGCAGGTGTAGGTGATCACTGCATGTTCACAACTAATGACAAATGTTACAGCAGGTCAGCAAATTTTCTATACTGTTGCTATCAGACCAGGACTGCTGGACTACAGAAAACATGCAGGTCAATATTCAAATGCCGTGGTCAGCGTATTGTTTTTTTTAAACACTGCCACTACATTTAAATTATCCATGTATATTCAGCACTACTTTCTGAACAGCGAGTGGTGCTGAATATACGAAGAGATTTGTAAGTGCTTCTACTCTAAAGATAGCAACGATATTCAGCCGCTATCCATTTCAACTAAGCAGGTTAATTAAGGACAGACTTTTTGCTGTCCTAAATTAAACTGCAAAGCTATACGTATGTGAATGTGTCTGTGCACTGTATGCAAGCATCTATGAAGAAGGAAAGTCACTTTCGAGGTAATTTTAGAAAGATTAGGTTTGATCAACACATGTTATTTATTTATTTGTTGGCATTTCTATACCGCCTTTTCCAGAGATCAAATGTGATTTACAGAGAACGAATACAAAACCAAATCAAACCAGTTGCATGGAACATTTCAGATAAATATCAACATTAACACGAGAACCATTTACAAAAAGTGAGTCTTAGGGGTCTGTTCACTAAGCGGTGCTAGCGGTCTTTGTGCGAAATCGGCACCGCAGCCCTGTTTTATTCAATGGGGCAGCGGCTCCGATTTCACATGGAAGCTGCTAGTATCGCTTAGTAAACAGACCCCTTAGTGACTTTAACATGGTGTGTAAGGAGTTTTGCTGTTATTTACAGCACGTGTGCTATTGACAGAATCTGCACTATTTGCAGAATGTGTGCTATTTATAGCATGTGCGCTATTTACAGAACATATTAGATTGTAATCAATCAGAATCATATAGAGAATGGAGGATGATCCACTTGGTGAGATTTTAGGTTGGATCAATGTTGCCTGGTTCTAGTGTACCCAAAATGGAGCACGAAAAGGGGTGTTTTAAGTTCCTTGCGGAACATGGAGAGATCCTTGGTAGCTCTCAATTTATCAGGTAGAGTGTTCCAAAGTATGGGTGTAAAGTACAAGAATGTTCTATTGCTAGTGGTTCAGTTTGATTTGTGAAAATCAGAGGGAACTGCCAGTGTACGTATTTGCGTGCACCCGCGTCTAAGTTGTACATCTGCTGATCTAGTAAATAGGGAGGTAAGATGGGAGGGGGCTATGTCTCCGAATAGTTTGAATGCCATCATTAGTGATTTGTAATTAAAGTGGCTTTGAAGCCAGTGTAAATTATATAGTATAGGAGTGATATGGTCTGATATAGGGGCCTTTCATACAATGTGTGCAGCAACATGTTGGGCCGTCTGTAGTTGGTTTAGTGTTTGCTTGGATAGACCTTGCAGAATGCTGTTGCAATAGTTGAAATGCGGTGTGATCAGTGCCTGAGAGTAGGGGTCTTAGTTGCTGTACCATTCTGAGCTTATAATAGATTGTTCTCTTGGCAAGTTTTATGTGTGTGGCCATACTGAGGGTCTGATCTAGGGTGACACCAAGGTACTTTACTTCCTTTTTTTACTAATAGATCAACCTTGCTGAGGTGCAATTTTGGGAGTGGAGTGAAGCCAGGGTTCTTTGTTACATACAGCACCTCAGTTCTGCTATATTTGATCTTGATGTTATGCCTGTTGAGCCACTTATATGCCTCACTGAAGCAAGTTGTAATTTGATGGAATATGGCGTTTGCAGTTTCAAAAGGAAGATATAAAACTTAGGAGTTCATTGTATAATGTTGTTAAGTACCCTCATGCTAAATGTAACCCTCCATAATGTTGTTAAGTACCCTCATGCTAATTGTAATCCACCAACCCAAATTGTGCTGTCTAAATGTTGTTAAATACCCTCATGTTAAATGTACCCTCCAATGTGATGTAACCACTTTGATTGTAGGATAAGGTGGTATACAAATCTGTCTAAATAAATAAAATAAAATAACATTATATCGTCCGCATAAATGTGGTATCCTACATTGAATTTCTTGAAGATGGCCAGATGGGCTGGAGGTAGATATTAAATAGGAGGGCTGAGAGGGCGAAGCCTTGCTGAAGACCATGTTCTTGTTTGCATGGCTTGGACATGTGTTGATTAATTTTGACCTGTTGAATAGAGTCAGAAAGATAAGACTGGAACCACTGGAAGACTGTGCCCTTTATCCCTAACTGTTGGAATCTGGTGAGCAGTATGTCATGGCTGATACCGTCAGATGCTGAGGCAATGTCTGAAATATAAGGATGAACACGTGTTTTGTATTGTCTATTCCTCTGATCAGCTTATCTAATAGCACTAGGAGGAGAGTCTCGACACTGTGGTGTGGCCCGAAACCGTATTGTTGTTCATCTAGTGGGGGCATGCATATCCACATGTTCTTGGAGTCGGATTTGAACTATTTTCTCAATGACTTTGGCTAGGACCGGGAGGCTCAAGATTGGCCTATATGATATAGGACTGTTTTTATCCATGGAGTTGCTTTTTAGAATAGGATGAATTATTGCTTTTTTTAATGTAGGTGGCATGTGTTCTTGTGTTAGGGACATATTCATAATTTTGAGTAAGACAGGTGATAGTTCTGTCTTGGTTACTTTTAGCCATTTAACTGGGCAAGGGTCAAGACTAGATGTTGTGGTATTGATTTTGGAAATTATGTTAAGATATTCTAGCTTTATCTGTGGGAACGTTGACCAAGAGACAAGGCTGGTATTTGGGGAGGGGGTTGTAGCTGTGGTTGTCTCAGCATGCTCATGTAATGGTTAGCCAGAATTTGAGGTTTGATGAGGGGAGGGGGGGGGGGTTGTTTACATTATCACTGGAATTGTGAGTCAGAGTTCTTACAATTTCAAACAGCTCTCTAGGACGGCTGAGGGATTTGATAAGTATGATAGTGTGATACTCCTTCTTCTTATTGTTAATAGTGGCTTTGTAATGTTGTAATGTATTCATGTAGAATGTTCTGCCTTCTATAGACTTGGTAAGTCTCCAGGTACACTCAATCTTCTGCAAAGATTTATCTTTAGTGTACCATGCTGCATGATGTTTTTGAGTCTTCCTATATTGTGAGATCAGTGCTGTGGCAGCATTTTCTATTGAGGCATTCCAGTTAGAGATAACAGCATCCAAGTCAGTTAAGTTAGGATTAAGTCGCTGGAGGATATCATTTAGGAATCCGTCTTTTACAGACAGCTTAAATCTTCTGGATGGGAGGCTTTTAGTGTGTGGGAACACATATAAAAAGCTGATGTAGGAAGAGGCCATTTTAGAACATCATCACTTAAACTTATGACTGCAGCATGCACAGTTTTGAAGGAAGTGTGTTTAAGTGTAGTTTGGGTAGTCTTTCAGAATATACATGTATTTTGGGAAGAAAGTTATGTTAGGGAGGAAAATGGATGCCTGAAATGAGAGCTCCGACAGAGCATGGGTTGCTTTAAAAAATTTATTTATTAATATACCATTTTTCTACCAGTCAAAATGGTTTACATTGAACAATGGTGCATGCAGGTTACATCAAACTTATTAAACGTAGAATAGAGTATAACAGGGGGCTTGAGGGAGCATGCAGGATCATTATAACATTAGAACTTACTATATAAAGAAACAAGGTGTTAATAAAGAACTTGCTATACTCAGTGTAGGGCAAGATGTCAGATGGCTGATGGGGGGGGGGGATGATCTGCGAGAGTAGCAGGTGTTCCTGATGGGAATCAGTTGGAGGAGATGTGCCGCAGTGCTCTTCAAAGAGGTATGTCTTGAGGTGTCCTTTGAAGACTTAGTGTGATTGGATTCTCCATAGTGTAGGAGGCAGAGTATTCCAGAAGGTAGGAACGTAAAGTTTGAAGGCTCTCATTCAGGCACGTTGTGTGCTCTTACGTACTTGAGGAGGCAGATGAAGAAGGTTGAGTGTGCTTTGTCTGTTGGAGTTTGGGCATCTGATGAGCATTTGGAGGTGCTCAGATGTAGTGTTGATAAGTGCCTTATGGATAATAGTAAGAACTTAGTGTTTGAGTCTTGATACTATGGGAAGCCAATGGAGGGATTTCAATATGGGAGTGATGTGGGTGTGTCTGGAGGCTGCAGCAATGGTGCGTACTGCTGTGTTCTGGGCTAGCTGTGGTGGGGCGGTAGTTGTTTTGGGAAGTCTTTGAAGAATGGAGTTGCCGTAATCGAGTAGGGGGGTAATGGAAGCCTGGCAAACTGTCTGGAAGCTCTCAGGGGAGAGGAGGGGGTGTAGGTTGCAGAGGGTTCTGAGCTTGAAGTAGATATTCTTAGTGGTGTTCTTTATATGTGGTTGGAAGTTAAGTTGGTGATGCAGAATGACACTAAGGAATTTAACTTGTGACTTGACCTGTAGTTCAGTGTCTTCAATTTTGATGGACGGAGGGATGTGAAAGTGGGGTCCTTGGTCACATGGAGGATCTCAATCTTGCTAACTTAACTGCAAGGTTGTGGTGTTGCAGCCAATAGACAATATCTTTGAAGTAGGCAGTTAGGTTGGAGTAGTCAGGAGCAGTGGTGTGGAATGGAGTAAATATCCTTATATCATCTGCGTACAGTTGGTAGCCAACACTGAACTTCCAAATTGTGTAGCAGAGAGGCCCGATGTAGATATTAAAGAGTAAAGAGGAGAGTGTAGATCCCTGGGGAACTCCTTGAGATAGTGAGTAAGGTGCTGAGGTGCAGTTTCCAATTTTTATCTGCTGAGTCCGTTGTGAGAGGTAGGAATGGATTCATTCAAGTGGCTTGCCTTGAACCCTAATGTTATTGAGCTGGTTGAATAGTGTCTGGTGGGACACTGTGTCAAACACTACTGAGATGTCTAGGAAGGGCAGCACGAAACCAGTGGAGGTTTTTTACGTTCCAGTGATGAGCGCTTATATGAGTGAGGTGAGCAATGTTTCGGCACTGTAGAAGGGGTGGAACCCATGTTGATTTATGTCCAGAGGTGCATGTCTGTCAATGTGCTCCTGGAGTTGAAGTTGAACTGCCTTCTTGGTGATTTTAGCAAGGAATGGAACACTGGCTATAGGCCTGTATGAGGTGGGTGATCTTGGATCTAGGTTGGATTTCTTTAGGAGGGGTCTAACGAAGGCTTGTTTCAGAGAGGCTGGGAGGTAGGCTTGTGAAAGGGAAGTTAGTAAGATGGTTGAGATGAATGGTAGGAGCTGAAGTTTTGTTGATTTAATCCAGGATACTGGACAGAGGTCTAGTGGAGAGGTGGTAGTGTTGATATGTGAAATGATGTCCAGGAGTTCCAGGGTCAGATGGGTTGAGGTTGCACTACATGGTGTTGGAATGAGAAGCGCAGTGGTGCTATGCTAGTTGTGTTTGGCTTTGAGGAAGTCAGCCATCTCTTGGGGGGCCGAGGGTGTGGTTCTAATGAGGCTAGGTAGGATCTCTCGGGAGGGTTCTGACCAGATTGAAGAGTTCCCCCGGCTTCTTGAGGGCACGGAGGATGCTGCTGCTATGGTGTTTACGTTTGGCATTGAGGGTATTGTTGCAGTAGACTGTAAGCATGTCTAAGTAGCTGGTCTGTAGTTGAGGGTCCTTGGACTTTCTCCATCTGCGTTCGATTCTTCGAAGTGCATGCTTCTGTTCCCTGAGGTGGGTGGAATACCAGGGTGCGCGGGGTCGACATGCTTTGGAAGGAGCTCCTGGGGAAGCCTTGGAGGCATTAGAGATGGAGTTCTATGCAGCTACCATTAAGTCAAGGTCTGTACCTTGTGGTGTGCCTTCTAGGGTTGGGAGGGTCTTTTTGATGAAGGCTAGGAATCTTCTTGTTGTGGAGGTTCAATATGAGGAAGGTAGCTGAGATGAAGGCGAGATCATGTGAAGGTTATTACATGGGGATCCAACCAGTGGACAGGTTTAGATGTGGGAGAAATGTGGTGTGGTGCAGTGAGTAGGTGGGTGGGGAGGAAGAGCAGACCAAGAGCTCCTCCTTTCAAGTGCGCTGGGGTGGTGATGAGCTGCATGTATTGTAGGTCACTCATTGCTTGGAGGAAAGCATTACATTGGCTGATGTTCGCTGAAGGGAGATTGAAGTCACCAAGAAGAATGAGATGATGTTAATGTGAGGAATGGGAGCAGACTGTCTCAAGCAGGGTGTCCAGTTAATCAGCATTGTGAAGCGGTGCTCTGTATACAAGGCAGATGATGAATTGCTTATTGGTTATTATGAGGGTATCCAAGCCTTGTGAGGAGGTCGCGCTTGCGGTTGTGAAGCTCAGGCGGTTGTGAAGCTCAGGCGCTTGTTCGAGAGGATACAGACACCGCCCCCTCTGCTGTTGCAACATGAGCAATTATGGATGGTGTTAAGTTGATTGGGCAGAGCATTGTCAGAGTCCATGAACCAAATCTCAGTGACATGGTTGGCTAGAGTCTGGATTTTATTGCAGGCGTAACGTGCATTGATCAGGCTACATTTGATGGCATGGTCTGAGAGAGCGCTGTGAGGGATCAATAGCTCAGTAGGGGGGGCCTGTGGGAATGTGGAGGAGATGTAGAGGCCATTTATTGTAGTACATGGCTAGTGTGTACTTAGGAGAGGGTGTTATAGGCTTCGGGGAGTGGATAATAGGGATTGGGCAGGGGAGAGTCGAGCGAACAGTTAGAATGCCTATGACTAGGGTGGTGAGGCAGATAAGCATGAGCCATTTTTGGGTGCACAACATGCTTGTCCAGGTCTGAATGTCCTACAGTGGGGGACAGGGAGGCTTTCTGCTTCCTGCCTTCTACCCTGATGGCAATTGAGCTCTGCAATGGTGATCCATGAGCCTGAAGGCGCTTCTTTTTTTGGCAGTTGTTTGCGTTCTGGGCCTGACTGTCCTTGTGGTGGGGGACAGGGAGGCTTTCTGCTTCCTGCCTCCTACACCGATGTGATCGGGCTCTGCAGTGGTGGTCCGTGCACTTGGAGGTGCTCTTTTTATGGCAGTTGTTTGCATTCTGGGCCTGACTGTCCTTGCGGTGGGGGGCAGAGAGGCTTTCTGCTTCCTGCCTCCTACCCCGATGGTGATCGGGCTCTGTAGTAGTGGTCCGTGCACCTGGAGGCACTTCTTTTTATGGCAGCTGTTTGCATTCCAGGCTTGACTGTCCTTGCGGTGGGGGGCAGGGAGGCTTTCTGCTTCCTACCCCAATGGCAATCGGGCTCTGCAGAGACGATTGTCATCAGGGTAGGATGGGCTCTGCAGAGGCAACTGTGAGTGCAGAAGATCCCCTGAAGTTTCAAGTGTGTGGCAGAGACAATACAATGTCCGTGAGGAAGAAATCAGATGTGTTTAAATCCTCATATGCAGACTCAGAGAAAGATCATGGCCAGAGCTTGAATGGGAAGATGATGGAGGGCAGTAGTGACTTTGAAGAAGTAACCGGATCGGAGGCAGAAGATGGAGCATGTTTGAGAAGGGACATGAGACAGTGGTTTACAGATCTCAAGA
Organism: Ichthyophis bannanicus; assembly: GCA_033557465.1. Classification (NCBI taxonomy): domain Eukaryota; kingdom Metazoa; phylum Chordata; class Amphibia; order Gymnophiona; family Ichthyophiidae; genus Ichthyophis; species Ichthyophis bannanicus. Next base: position 149,588,128 of record CM066039.1, on the reverse strand, counting down.
AAGAAATAGTGTCTGTGAAACATGAGCTGAAGGAAATTTTGGGCACTTTCAAACAGGAAATGGTGGCCTCGGAAGCCAGGTGGGAGAAGTTGAAATGCACATGGCCCAGCAGAAAGAAGCATTAACTGAGTTGCGAAGAGGCTGTCAGGAATTGCTGAAAGAGCAGGACTTGTTAAAATAAAAGTTGGAAGAACTTGAAAATTAATCAAGACAAAATAATACCTGGGTATGGGGAGTATTAGAGACAGAGCAATACATGTATAAGGACTGCATAAAAGGGAAACAAGAAATATGTGCAATGGTGGCGAAGAAAGATGCAGAAAAGGAAGGTACACCAACAATTGAAATTGAAAGAATACATCACAGTGTGGGGCCTGCTAGCGTGCCTGGCATCCTACCCCATTAAAGAGGCTATTATGCACAGAGTGGGGAGAACTGCAGAAAATCAAATGGAATAACTTGGAGATTGAGACAGGTAATCTCTCACAATTGACTTTGCAAAACAGGAGAGCAATGAAGAAGGTAACAGACTATCTACAGGAAAGGTGTATACGATATAAGTGGTTGTTCCCATTCAGACTTGTGTAAGAGCAGACACAAACGGATGCATACCCTGGAGGAGACCTGGCAACAACTGGGATGCTGTTCCAAGGGTTGCAGAGCAGAGATGGCATCCATCTGTCCAAGAAAGGTCAACGCATCTTCGGTAGTAGACTGGCTAATCTACTGAAGAGGGCTTTAAACTAGATTCGTTGGGGATGGATGAAGAAAGCCCCAAGGTAAGTGAAAGCCCCCAGGTAGGTGATACATTAAATACCTTTATGGAAATGGGTAACAGGGGTAACATATGGAAAGCTGTGTGTATAAATGCCCGTAGCATGGGAAATAAGATCCCTGATGTTGAAGCTTTGGTGGGAGTGGCTGACTTGGATTTAGTGGCAGTTACAGAAACATGGTTCACAGAAAACCATGACTGGGATGTAACTATACCTGGCTATACTTTATTCAGAAAGGACAGGGTAGGAAGAAGGGGAGGAGGAGTGGCACTATATGTAAAAACTACTATTAAAGCTTTGGAATTACAGAGCTTAAAAGGGAGAGAGGAGGCATTGTGGGTTAAACTAGAAAGAGGGAAAGAGAAATCTATTTGCATTGGTGTGATATACAGACCTCCCTCACAAGAGGAAGAGGTGGACAGAGAGTTAATTGAAGACATACGCAGCATTGCTAGGAATGGGGAAGTGCTACTGATAGGAGATTTCAATAAGCCAGATGTTGATTGGCACATTCCTGCTGCAGTATCATCTAGAAGTAAGGAGATCCTGGATTCTCTACAGGGAGAACTATTCAGGCAATTGGTAACAGACCCCACACGTGAAGGGGCCATACTGGACTTGGTGCTTACCAATGGTGAAAGTGTTTCTGATGTTGTAGTGGGAGATCATTTTGCATCCAGTGATCACCAGATGGTGTGGTTCAGTATTAGGACTAGGGCGGTTAGAATCCATTCCAAGGTGAGGATCTTAGAATTTAGGAAGACTAACTTTGCGAAGATGGGCCAATACCTCAGGGAGTCGTTAGTGGGATGGGAACAGCAGGGGGATGTAGAAAAACAGTGGGCAAAACTGAAAGGGGATATTTTAAGGGCAACCAACCTTTTTGTTAAAATGGTAAATAAAGGCAAAAGGAAAAGGAGACCGCTATGGTTTTCTAAGGAAGTAGCTGAAAAAGTGAAGAAAAAGAGGGAGGCCTTCATGAAATACAAGAGATCACAGAGAGAGGAAGACAGGCATCTGTATTTGGAAAAGCTTAGAGAAGCTAGAAAAGTAGTCAAGAAGGCAAAGATTCAAAAGGAGGAGGAAATAGCCAATGCAATAAAATGGGGGGATAAGACATTTTTCAGATATATTAGTGAGAAGAGAAGGGCAAAAGTGGTATTGTCAGACTCAAGGGTGCAGGGGGGGGGTGGAATATGTAGAAGCTGATAAGGATAAAGCGGAATTGCTTAACAAATATTTTTGTTCTGTGTTCACAGATGAAGAACCAGGAGAAGGACCTCAGAAAACACCCACAAATAGGAACAGAAGCGAGGGACATCTTGAACAATTTTCAGAAGACTGTGTTCATGAGAAACTAGCTCAACTTAAAGTAGACAAAGCGATGGGACCGGATGGGATATACCCTAGAATACTGGGGGAACTTGGGGACGTTCTAGCAACTCCACTGACTGACCTTTTCAATGCCTCGTTGGAGTCGGGAGTGGTGCCAAAGGACTGGAGAGAGGCTCATGAGGTGCCTTTACACAAAAGCGGAAGTAAGGATGTGGTTGAAAACTACAGGCCGGTTAGTTTAACTTCGGTGGTGAGTAAATTGTTGGAAACGCTGCTGAAAGAGAAAATAGTGAGGTTTCTGGAGTCCAGCGGATTACAGGATCCGAGGCAGCATGGATTCACCAGAGGCAGGTCTTGTCAGACAAATTTGATTGATTTCTTTGACTGGGTGACCAGGGAGTTGGACCGAGGGAGAGCTCTAGATGTGGTGTATTTAGATTTCAGTAAAGCCTTTGACACTGTTCCTCACAGGCGACTTATAAACAAACTGAGCACCCTAGGGATGGACCCTAAAGTTACTGCTTGGGTTAGAAATTGGTTGGGTGGGAGGTGACAAAGAGTACAAGTAAATGGAGCTCACTCTGAGGAGAAGGATGTTACCAGTGGTGTGCCCCAGGGATCTGTCCTTGGTCCGATTCTTTTTAACATCTTTGTTAGTGATATAGCGGAAGGACTGTCGGGTAAGGTTTGCCTCTTTGCAGATGATACCAAAATCTGCAATAGAGTAGACACCCAGGAAGGTGTAGATAACATGAGGAGGGATCTAGCTAAGCTTGAAGAATGGTCTAGAATTTGGCAGCTGGGATTTAATGTTAAAAAATGTAAGGTCATGCATTTGGGCTGCAGCAATCCAAGGGAGCAATACAGTATAGGAGGTGAAGTACTTTTGTCCACTAAAGAAGAGCGGGACCTAGGCGTGGTTGTGTCTGATGATCTTAAAGTAGCTAAACAGGTAGAAAAGGCGACGGCAAAAGCTAGAAGGATGCTTGGGTGCATATGGAGAGGAATGGCTAGTAGAAAAAAGGAGGTGATAATGCCTCTGTATAAGTCTTTGGTGCGACCTCATTTGGAGTATAGTGTGCAATTCTGGAGACCGCACCTTCAAAAGGATGTGAACAGGATGGAGTCGGTGCAGAGGGTGGCTACTAAAATGATTAGTGGGCTTCATTATAAAGCATATGAGGACAGACTTAAGGATCTTAATATGTACACCTTAGAGGAAAGGCGGGATAGAGGTGATATGATTGAGATGTTTAAATACCTCCGTGGCATAAATGTTCAGGGAGAGAGCCTCTTTCAATTGAAAGCAAGTTCTGCTACGAGGGGACATGGGATGAGGGTGAAGGGAGATAGATTCAGGAGTGATATGCGGAAATATTTCTTTACGGAAAGAGTAGTGGATCCACAGAATAGTCTCCCAGTGGAGGTGGTAGAGATGAAGACAGTAACTGAATTCAAAAAAGCATGGGACCAACACAGAGGATCTCTAAAGGTAAAAAAAGGACTGTTGTAGTTGTTGATATGGAAGGATAGACTAGATAGGCCATGTGGTCTTTTTCTGTCATCATGTTTCTATGTTTCTAGAGGGCTTCCCCAATTTGCCCCAACATAGAGGGGTGAAACCAGACTGAAAAAAGGAGAAACAGCTTCATTGAAATGACAACGGGTTCCAACAAAGGGGAAACACCTACAATGGTAGTTGTGTGAGGGGCTAATACCAGAACAGATGACGAGGATAAACACTAAAGGAAGTCAGTCTTGCAGATGAGACTTAAAGGCAACAGTACTCAGGGAAATGAAAACTGGAGTGTTGATGAAGTGAAGATCAGAAGTGCACTCCTATGGACATGGGGTAGTACTAATTGGAATGCTAGGAGTAAATTGTGGAGGAGGGAGGAAGAGGGGAAAATGAAAGCAGTGGAATTGATCGATGGATGGATGAATGAAAGGTTGCAGGGGAAGAAGGCTAAAAGGGAGAATGTGAGAGTATGAACTAGAGGGATGAGAGCAAGGGAAGAACAGACAAATAGGGATAGTGGAAAAAAAGGGAGGCTAGAGGGAATCTTGTAAGGAAGGTGGAAATGGGGTTGGTGAGTAGTCTGGCAGTTTCCTAGAGTTATTTCCTGAAGATGTTAAGGTGCCGATGCAGCACTGTAAGAGAGAATGGGGAGGGAGTGGGGGGGGGGGGTTCAAAAAGAAAGTAGTGTATTTGGGGAAGGGGAAGGGGGAGACAGGAGGGAGAACAGACAGCCAATAGGGCGGAGGCACAAAAGGGGGTTAGTTTAGCTGAAATAATGGAGAAGAAAGTGCGAGTAGGATCCTGGAATGAGAATGGGTTTAATAGCACCAGGAAAAAGGTAGCCGGAATTCAAAGAATTGTTGCAGCTGCAATGGACAGTGAATATGTTGCAGGAAACACACTTATGGGCAAGGGATGAGAGACTGAGGATTAAGGAGAATGCAAGGTAATATTGCAATGCAGTTATGGGGGGAGGGAAGGTAGCTGGGGTAGTTATTTTGGTGAGAGCTAACTTTTCCTTTGAGTTGACTGACATATATAAAGATGGTCGGGGGAAGTGTTTAGCGGTGAAAGGGTGGTATGGGGGACAGAAATTAATGTTGGTCAGTTTATATACTCCCAATCAGGACCAAACAATTTTTTTCCATGAAGTGCAGCAAGAACTGTTGGGATTTGTCAAATGAACGATGATTGTTGAGGGTGATTTGTAATAACTGATACTGATGCACACCGAGACCATTCGGGAGGAAGGGGGAAGATATTGCTCTTTTGGTTTCCAGTCTTTACCAATAGAGGTACCAAAAATGGAACTATATAGATTACAGAGGGTAACTGGGAAATTTATTTGGGGGCAGAAGAAGCCAAGGGTAGCAAGAAGTATCCTATAAAAGAGAAAGGAAGAAGAGGGACTAGTGATTTCAAATTGGCGGAGATATTACCTAGCAGTGCAGTTAAAGCATATAGCTGACTGGGTAGTAGAAGAGGGGAAATCATCAGTAAAGACAGAGCAGGGAGGATTGGCAGGCACAGAGTTAAAGCATTTAATTTGGTTAGGAAAAGGGGTGGGATATTGTGAAAAGTGGTTAATCTATTCATCAAGCATTTATTAAAAGTATGGGTGGAGGTGTTAAGGATAAAAGACTTTGGAAAGATGCCTACTGATGCCATTGAATGAATGGGAGCAAGGAGTCTTTCAGAAGTCGGCAGAGAAGTGTTTGATAACATATGGGTAGTTTGTGGATGTGGGAGAAGCTATTTCCTTTACAGAAATGCAGGAAACATGAGTTGAAGGTTGGGGATTTTTTGTATGTTATGCAAATTCAACATTACTTAAAGAAATGGGGGGGGGGGGGGGGGGAAGGAAGGGAGGGAGAAAGCAGTGGGTTTGAAGGATTTATGGAAATCCTTACAAGGACTGAAGGGGGTAATAGCCAAATTTTATTAATACCTAGAGGAAAAGGATTTTCAAAAATATAAATTTATGCTGGAATGGGAATTGAATATTGGGGAGGAATGGACAGAAAAAGTGTGGAAAAGAATACTTCAAGGAATGCAAAAAATATCTATAAGCACTCTCATAAAAGAGAATGCCTATAAAATATTACATAGACTATATTATATGCCTATAAGGTTCTAGACTATGTTTCCTGGGTGGCAATTGTTTGAGAATTGTGGAGAAAGAGGATTTCATGCCTATTTGGTGGAACTGAACAAAAATTAAGGAATTTTGGGAGAGGATCGGGGTAGAAATGGGCAAAATAATGGGGGTGGTGGGGTGCCACGCTGTCCTAAGTAGTTATTGTTGGGCATGATGCTGAGAAAGCTTGATAAGGTGCAAAGAAGGTTGGGAAGAATGACACTGGTGGTGGCTAGATGTGAACTTTCTGCGCACTGGAAACAGTGGATGACTGGAAAACAAGGTTGGGTTTCTTGGAAAAATGGAAAGGTTAACAGATATGCAGAACAGTACATATGTATGGGATGGGAAAGAGTGGTTGAGATTATGGAAAGGGGAGCTGAAAGCAGGATCCTGGTGCATTATGGGTTGTCAAGTGGATGAGGATATTGACAAAGCTGAAATGAGGGGCTATCTGGGGGTGGAGGGATATAAAAGGAAATTATGGTAATGTTAAGAATATAAGAGTATAAGATATGCCATACTGGGCAAGACCAAGGCCCAGAATACTGGGCCAATCAAGCCCAGTATTCTGCTTCCGACAGGGGCCATTCCAGGTCTCAAGTACCTGTCGTGTTCTCAAAGGTATACACATTCCATGCTGCTTTTCCCAGGGGTAAGCAGTGGATTTCCTCAAACAGACACCATTTTGCAGTCACTTGTATGAAAGTGAACATAAGAACATAAGATATGCCATACTGTGTCAGACCAAGGTCCATCAAGCCCAGTATTCTGTTTCCAACAGTGGCCAATCTAGGTCGATACGATGTATCGATATTTCCTTCTATTCTTCCGCACCTTTAAATACCACTTCAGTCATGGGTAACATCCCTACATCTTCCTCAGTAAAGACTGAAGCAAAGAATTCATTCAATCTCTCTGCTATCGCCTTGTCGCCTCTTAGTGCTCCCTTAACCCCTTTATCATCTAATGTACCAACTGACTCTCTCACAGGTTTTTTGCTACGAATGTACTTGAAAAGGTCTTTACTTCGCGTTTTTGCTTCCGCAGCAAGCTTCTTCTCAAATTCTCCCTTTGCCTGCCTTATCAATGCCTTGCATTTGACTTGCCAGTGCTTGTGCTGTTTCCAGGTTTCGTCGTTTGGCTCTTTTTTCCATTTCCTGAAAGATGCTTTTTTGGCAACAACAGCCTCTCTGACCTCACCTTTAAACAATGCTGGCAGTTTTTTGGATTTCCTTAAAACTTTTCTTAAAGCGTGGAATACAGCTGGTCTGGGCTTCCAAGATAGTATTTTTCAACAACAGCCAAGCCTGATGTACGTCTTTAACCTTTGCAACTGCTCCTTTTAGTTTTTTCTTAACTGTTTTCCTCATTTTATCATAGTTTCCCTTTCGAAAGTTAAAAGGTAGTACTGTGGATTTCCTTACTAATTAAATCAAAGGCTATCATGCTATGATCACTATTGCCAAATGGCCCCAACAACCTTATCTCTTGCACTAGATCTGGTGTTCCACTAAGGACTAGGTCTAATATGGCTTCCCCTCTGGTCGGTTCATGAACCAGCTGCTCCAAGATGCAGTCATTTATTTCATCTAGGAACTTTATCTCCCTAGCATGTCCTGACGTGACACTGACCCAGTCGATACCGGGGTAGTTGAAATCACCCATTATTATTACTGCACTGTAACTTTTGTTAGCTTGATTTCTTTGCGCATTTCATCATCCATTTGGTCATTCTGGCAAGGCGCTTGACAGTACACCCCCACTGACATCGCCTTCCCCCTTTTACATGGAATTTCAATCCATATAGATTCTACAGCAGATTTTGTTTCCTGCAAAACTTTAATCCTTTCTGACTCAATACCCTCTCTAACATAGAGAGCAACCCCTCCACCAATTTGATCAGCTCTATCATTACGATATAGTTTGTACCCAGGTATTACAGTGTCCCACTGGTTGTCCTCCTTCCACCATGTCTCTGATATTCCAATCATATCTAACCTTTCATTTAGTGCTATATATTCTAACTCTCCCATCTTATTTTTTAGACTTCTAGCATTTGCATACTTCTAGCATTTGCATACTAGTGATATTTCTAATGGGAAAATTATATTTGTAATTCAGGAAAGTCTATACAATTTGATACCAATATAAATTTAAAGTAAAAAAAAAGAATATACATGTATTTTGAATTTCAGAATGCCAAAAACACATATTTCAGGAACTTTTCCCACTGGCATTTAGACCTAATTTGAGTTCCACGTAACTATCATAAACTTCTTGTTTGAGCCTGGGCATAGGAGTGCTTGAAGGGGAATTAGTGCTTATATCTCTGCGGTTAGAAACCACCCATAGATTTCAAATGCATTTTTGCTAAATCTACCATTTACATGTTTAAGCAAGGGCACTTACATGCATAGGTGGCAAAATCAAATGGAGGAGCAGCTTAGTGATTAGAACAACAGGCTGGAACCAAGGAGGCCAGGGTTCAAATCCCACTGCTGCTCCTTGTGGCATTCAGCAAATCACTTAACTCTCCATTGTCTCAGGAGCAAACCTAGTCCTTCAGGGACAGGGAAATACATGCTATGCTGCTATTTTTGCAATTAAGTACCACTGAGTCAATGTCAGCTCATGCTGACCCTGTGGATAATTTTCTTAAACTGTATTTGATTTTCAGTCATGTAGCTGCTGTTATTCTATCAATACATTCCATTGTTGATCTTTCTCTTTTGCATCAAGCTTCAATCATGCCAAACATGATGTCTATCTCTAATGATCTCTCTCTTCACAAGAGTGTAATTTTATAAACTCCCATGCAGTTTATGTACATTAACACATGTATTTTTTGGGAGCTATTATATAATGTGAACTAGGAATGTACTTTACTTTATAAAATAGTGGCATAATGACGCACCTCAAAGGGTCATGGGTTCAACTCCCAGATGAGCCCTTTCTCTGGCTGGAAAGCAGGGGCATAGGTTGGTATTAGTCAAACTTTTATTGCGGAAGGGCTGCCAGGTAAGGTTTGCCTCTTTGCAGATGGTTCCAAAATCTGAAATAGACACCCAGGAAGGAGTAGATAACATGAGAAAGCGTAGTTACTCACCTGTAACAGGTGATCTCTGGGAACAGCAGGAATTTAGTCCTCACATATGGGTATCATCGGTATCGATAGAGCCTGTGCGGGAATGCTCCCCAGCGTCCAATAAGAACGCTTTTGGGAGCATCCCTCAGCACATGCGTGCTGCCTTTCCGCCTTTCCAACTGTCCCTCTTCAGTTAAGCTTGTAGCTGAGTGAAAGGATAGAGGGAGAGAGGAAAGAGACAAAGAGAGAGAGACAACTCCTAGGGGAGGTAGGTGGGTTGTGAGGACTAAATTCCTACTGTTCCCAGAGATCACCTGTTACAGGTGAGTAACTACGCTATCTCCAGGAACAAGCAGGAATGTAGTCCTCACATATGGGGACTCCCTAGCTGAAGATGCCAGGGAGATAGCCCCAGAAAGGTGCCACCGTGAAGGGTGAGGATACTTCCTCCCATGGATCTCTGACATCCCACCAGGGTTGGTGGGTAGGAGTTGGTTTACATTTGAAAAAGGTTTTGAAGAACAGCTTGGCCAAAGAAGGCATCCTGACGGGAGGCTTTATCTAGGCAGTAGTGGGCTGTGAAGGTGTGTATCGAAGCCCAGGTGGCTGCTCGACAAATGTCATCGATAGACACAGAGTGGAGATTAGCCATAGAAGCTGCCATGGCCCTGACATTATGAGCTGTGACATGGTCCTGAAGAGGAAGACCCTTACTCTCATAAGTAAATGATATGCATTGGGCAATCCATTTAGATAAAGTTCTTTTGGAGACTGGAAGTCCCAAATGACTAGGGTCAAAAGCTATAAAAAGTTGTGAAGACTTTCTATGTTGCTGTGTTCTTTGTATGTAAAAGGCCAAGGCCCTTTTGCAATCCAAAGTATGAAGGTTCCTTTCTGCATTAGAGGCGTGAGGCCTGGTAAAAAATACAGGAAGGTAAATTGATTGATTTAAATGAAAAGGCGAGACTACCTTTGGCATAAAATGTGGGTGAGTTCAAAGAACAACCTTATCATGATGAAACCTAGTATAAGGAGGATCAGCCACTAAAGCTTGCAAATCACTGATGCGACAGGCAGAGGTGATTGCAATTAGGAAGATGACCTTCCAGGTCAAAAATGTAAGGGCAGCAGTGGCTAAAGGCTCAAAAGGCAGCTTCATGAGCTGCCCGAGATCTAGATTTAGATCCCATGCCACCGGTGGTGGCTTGATGGGAGGTTTGGTTAATAGAAGGCCTCTCATAAATCTTGATAGGAGTGGATGAGAGGAAATTGGTTGTCCATTCAGAGGCTTATAAGAAGCTGCAATTGTACTAAGATGGACTCTTACCGAATTGGTCTTTAACCCAGAATTCGATAAGTGAAGGAGATACTCTAGTATTGATTCTAAGGGTACGACCAGGGGGTTTAATCCCCTCCTGGAGCACCATATAGGAAAACGTTTCCACTTGAAGGCATAAGATCTTCTTGTGGAAAGTTTCCTAGAAGCCCGAAGGATATCTTTTACCTTCTGAGACAGGTTGAGATCCGGGAGGTCTAAGCCTTCAGCAACCAGGCCGTGAGGTGCAGACTGGGGATTCAGGTGCCATAGCGTCCCGTTCTCCTGAGAAAGGAGATCTGGAGTGTGTCCTAACTCCAAAGGTGCCGCTTGAGAGAGATGCAGAAGCAGGGAATACCACGCTTGGCGTGGCCATCATGGTGCTATGAGAATCATGCGACCCCTGTCTCTCTGAAGCTTGAAGAGTGTTTTGGGAATGAGGAGAATGGGTGGGAAAGCATAAACGAAGTCCTGACCACAGTGAAGGAGGAAGGCATCCCTTGCCTGACAGTGGTGTGCCGGTATCCTGGAACAGAACCGGGGAAGTTTGGCAATCAGTGGACTTGCAAAGAGGTCTATGTCTGGAGCGCCCCAGAGATGAAATATCTTTGCTACCTGGTCTAGGTGGAATGACCACTCGTGAGGTAGCAGTACTCGACTGAGTTTGTCTGCCCAAAGGTTTTGAATGCCTGGAAGATATACCACTAGAAGGTGAATTTGGTGCTCTCTGGCAAGGGCCCATAGTCGTAAAGCTTCATTGCATAATGACAGAGAGCCTGTTCCGCCCTGCTTGTTCACATAGAACATGGCTACCTGACTGTCCGTCTGGACCAGGACTGTCTTGTAGCTGAGCTGGGCGTGGAACACTCGAAGAGCTAAATAAATTGCTCTTAATTCCAGGAGGTTTATGTGTAAATCTACCTCCTGTGTCGTCCAGGTGCCCTGGGTAGAGAGATGATCCAGGTGTGCTCCCCAATCCACCTGTGATGCATCTGTTGTTAGGGTGGCCTGAAAGAGGAGTTAATGGAAAGGAGACCCCTGTCAGATTTCCTAGTGATTGCCACCATTGGAGGGACAAAATTAGTCTTTGAGAGACTGTTATTTTGCCCGACAAATTGCCCGTGGCCTGTGTCCAATGTGTGACTAGGGTCCACTGAGCTGCTCGCACATGGAGGCGAGCATATGGGACTACATGAACTGTGGATGCCATGTGTCCCAGTAACTGCAGTACTTTCCAAGCCATGAGGGAGGATTTTCCCGTTGCTTGGGAAGCTAGCTGCATAATGCGAAGACACCGGGCTTGTGGAAGGAAAACCCTTGCCTGCCTGGTATCCAGACAGGCTCCTATAAATTCTAGGCATTGGGAAGGAACTAGCTGAGACTTCTGGAAGTTGATTTCCAATCCCAAGTATTGGAGGATTCGCATTGTACAAGACAGTGTAGTGCTGGCCTTTGCAATTGTGGAGGCTCGAATGAGCCAGTCGTCTAAGTAGGGGCATTCCTGACTTTAGGTTTCGAGACTTGCCACCAAAGACAATTCTCCTTTGCCTCCTCTGGGCAGAGCAATCTTTTCAAGAGCGAGTGCTTCTGCAGAGATCACAGAGTTAATAGGGCTCTCTGCAGAATGCACACATGAGCTCTGGCCCATGGTACTAGATCTAGGGTTGCCGCCATGGACTCTAGGGGGTATGTTTACTAAACCTTCTTAATGTGTGCCCAGCGTTAGTGTGCAGGATGCCATATAAGGAGTGGGCGTTTCAGTTTAAAGTAGCAAAATGGGATTAGCACGCGATAATGCGCGCTGCTGCGCACATTATCGGGCAAAGCGCCACTAAGCGTGTTACCGTGCGGTAATCTTAAGTAGGCGCACAGACATCCAAACATAGAAACAGAAGTGTAGCACAATGGTTAATACACTGACTGATGATACAGGGGTCATGAGTTCGATCCCCCAGTGTGCCTAATGCATAAGGCTGGCTGAGGCATCAGCTTTGACATGTAAGTATTGTTTCCTGAGGCATTTTATTTGTATTTTATTTATTGCTTCCAGCAAACACACCCTCACGTGCCATAACCTAAGGTGCCGCATAAGGCACCCCATAGGGCACATTATAAAGTGCACTGTCCACCACGGCACCCTATAATGTCCCCTATAGGGCACCCTATAAGGCGCTCCATAGGACACCTTATAAGGCATCTTATACGGACTTTAACCATAAGGTGCCTCAGAAGGCGCTTTATAGGGTGCCCTATAAGGCGCCTTATAGGGCGCCTTCTGAGACACCTTATGGTTACAGTACCCTGAGGGTGTTTTGCTGGCAGCACTAATGTACATTAAAAAAAGACAATGCTTTGGACAGCCCTATCAAATAACCCCTACTGTGGGTTTGAACCCATGACCTCTGGCTCCACAAGTAGTGAAGTAACCAGTGGGCTACAGCTCCATAGCTGCTAGCAAACCCCTGGCTGGCTGCAGAAGGACTGCACGTCACCACACAAACAGTCTGCTGTGGTCACCAGGATAGGGTTAACCCACCCATACCCATGATGCACTGCACTGCACATGCAAATCAGCAGTCTACAGATGATCACAAAATGGGGTATGCACCCCCACAGCACCTCGGCCTGGTAGGGGGAACTGATCGTGTGTGGTACTGGCACAGAGTAGCTACACACCGTCACATTGTGCAGGTACTGCACTCACCCTGAGGGTGAGGTGGGGCGCCCAGCACCAGGTCCACAGCAGAGATAGGCCATGTTGCAGGCCCCCAGCAGTGCTAATGTGTGAGATAGGTAGTTTCTGCAGACACACCTTGGATATATCTGTATGTCTCAGTCAGTTTTAGCCCCTATGGACCCCTAGGAGGATTATGTACCACCACCCTCCTCCTCCTCCAGGGCTGAGGGTGGTAAACAGGGTCTCCCACCAACAGATCCACATTCTACCTCCCTGCAATGGTGGCAGTAGAGGGGACCATCAACCCCAGTCCTGCTGGGGAACAGACACCCTACAGGGCAGTCAATGCAGCTTTGTACACATCCATAACGCAATAGCATACAGACATTAGGCCTGGATATGCTAAGCTGCACCCCACCACTATTTGATATTCTCCTGCAGCAAGCCTTCAGCCGCTGCAAGGCGTTCCATCAAGACACATACCAGCTGCAGACAGTCTGCTAGCTAGTCCATAGTGCATGTTCCTGGTGGAAATGTGTGCACCCAGAACTGGGATGTCAGCATACACACCAAGCAGATAAGTCAGTGACTGGGCCCCAAACAAGAACCCATAAATATCACATGAGAGAAATATAATATAGCACTATGGGGGAGCCTAGCCATGCCGTGGTCACTGCTCAGTCAGGGTGAGAGTGATCTCCCAGCAGAACATGCTGTGGCCACCCTGTCTGTGCAGGTGGTGGCCGGGCACTACAATGTCCCAGCCAGTGCCCTATGCTCTGTGCAGATGCATCCTGGCCAGGCCACCCTGTCCGGGCTATACCCATGGTACCTTGCTCCTCATTATGCACAATGGCAGGCCAATACTGGCAACAGTGCTGGCAGTGTGGGCTGTGGAGGGTGTTTGCAGCCACCACAAACTGGACAGACAGACACACACTCCCACACCTATGCCAGCATTGTGCTACTATAGAGGTGTTTAGCAGCCCTGGCCACCACACCAGTCCTGGGCACAGTGCAGGCATGGATATGGTACGCAATACTGTTGGGGGTCACTCCCCAGGGTGGTAAACACTGTCAGAGACCAGACCTGAAGCACACTCCACAGACATCAGAAAGGTTGCTATGATGGGGCTCAATCAGCAAACTGTGCTTAACGTAGGAATTGCTATCTGCCAGTAATCATAGCAAACCTTTGATAGCTGTGTACCATATTCCCAGGTGTAGGGTGGCATTGCTAAGGTATGCAAGTGCTAGTATTGGGAGATGCACGCAGGGCCCAATGTCCTGCCTCTCCAGGAGGCATTGGCTAATGGAGCCTGTGGGTGCGGGTGTGTCTGCCCCTGTTGGCTGCTGCTTTACGGCAGAGGTTCCGAACTCCAGTCCTGGTGTGCCAAACACTGTTCGGGTTTTCATGCTGTCCCTCATGAATATGCATGAGATACATCTGCATACCATGGGGGTGGTGCATAGATATGCAGCACAGGCATCTTTATTAGAGGCAGCATGGAACCTGAATGGTGTTTGGCCCTCCAGGACTGCATTTGGGAGACTCTGCTCTAGGTAATGCGCCTGTTTATGGTTTCTTTGCTCTGTAGGGTAAAATGTAGGTGTTTTGGGCATGTTTACGTCATCTGCAATAAAGGCTCTGTCTGTATTAGCACGTTGTAGTAGTGGGTAAAATATGGGGACTGGGTTGGCAGGCACCATAGCTGGGACTTGAACCTGTGACCTTCTGCCTCCAAACACACTGGTTGTGTGCACTGCACCACCATGTTGCCACAGAGACAGTGCATTCCCTGGTGATACCATGACTGTTTGTCCGGCAGGGCCTGTCTGTTGCAGTGCATGGCACCCACCTACACAGGGCTAGGCCATGGTCTGCTCTGGGCAGCTGCCACTGTCCCCCCCCACCACCAGTACCCCTCTGCCACCATGCTGACATGCCCTTCTGCTGGTGGTGCTGATGGTGTGCAGTCTCAAGCCATCCAGTGTGCAGGTAGGCGGCTGCCTATGGTGCGTGTTCTGGGGTAGGGGTGCCTGCATAGACGTCCACGCTTCCCCCCAACACTGCCTGCCAATGTTCTGTGCCCTTGGAGGTACCTGCTGGGTACTATCCCCTGTGGCACTGTGATAAACACTCTTGTGCCCATGTTGGGCCCTCATCAGTTGCTGTCTGGCTGCTGTACAGTTTCAGCATTCCTAAGTGCCACCTAGGCATCTGCCTAGTCCGCACTGTGCCCCAACTGCACCACAGCATGTGTCGCCTGCAGCCCTCTGTATCCCCTTTCCCAGCATCTGTCCAGTTGCCCATTCCGACATGCCCGCCCTGCTGTTGTGGAACATGTGCATGCCATAGGAAACCTGTCCAATGGAGAGGGAAACCCTGATCAGTGCTATTTCACTGTGGGATCATTCACCTTGTATGGGGACGGAGCGTAGACCCTTCCAAAATTCATATGGTGTTTGGCCCTCCAGGACTGAATTCATATCTTTTTTTGGAGGCTTTCTTGGGAGTGTTTTTTAATGTTTCCCATTACTATCACTATTGCCCAGCTTGGTTATGTTTTTTGTATATTTTGTTGGGGTCCTTTTCAATGTTTATTTGTACTTTTGTTCTGTGCACATGTATCACACATCACTTTTTTGTAGGTTTCCCTGGTTTTGCTGTACATTGCTGACAGAAATGGTTTCTTTTCCCTTTAAATCAGCTCTAACGCGAGGTTTTCACTTGCGTTAGTTTTGGCCTCGAATTTCACATCGTTATTGTGCGGGGAGCCTCTCCCCTTCCACTCTCCACCCATTGACCCCTTCTCTCCACCCCTGGGGAGCCTTTCTCCGCCCTCCGGGAGCCTTTCCCTGCCTTCAGTGCTCGTTTGCGCCGCTGCGCGCGTCAGCGCGCGCTAAGGCACATTTGTGCCCCGTAAAGCATCATTATCGCGTGCTAAGGTACCTTAGCACGCGATAATTGCACAGCGCGCACGTTAAGAAGGTTTAGTAAACATACCCCTAGGAGTTTAAAGTAATGCCATTCAAATGGAGACTGCATCCGTGTGAACTTCCATATCCAGAAGAGAGACAATGCCCCTCTTTGTGTCAAAATGAGTCCCTAGATAAATCAGCTGCCAAGCAGGCGCAGCCCAAGGGGAGTGCGGGGCCATGTGCGGAGACTCGTTGCAGGGCCTCATTTGCATAAGGGGCCTCATTTGCTTAAATATTTGCATATTGTTAACATGCACTAACTTTTAGGAAACATGCCTCTTAATGCCTCTAATAATATCTGTGCATATGTGTATAGGGATAAAGAAAGACGACCAGATTTCTACATTACTATACTCCAGTGCCAACCGCCAGGCACATTAGGAAGTACTATAAACACTGCCCATTTAGAACCCATAGCAAAACCACCATATCATAACAGTACTACCAGGACTCATAAAGCATCATAACCTACCTATCAAAAGGCAACATTGCAAATATTAAACCAATAAATCTCAGAGAATACCAATACATTTCCTACTGGGGAAACAGAACAAGTGAAACTGTCAAATAGAAACTACATAAACAGAATACCTCAGCTCGGTTTAAAGGTGAGGTCAGAGAGGCTGTTGCCAAAAAAGCGTCTTTCAGGAAATGGAGAAAAGAGCCAAATGATGAAAACTGGAAACAGCACAAGCAATGGCAAGTTAAATGTAAGGCATTGATAAGGCAGGCAAAGAGAGAATTTGAGAAGAAGCTTGCTGTGGAAGCAAAAACACATAATAAAGACTTTTTCAAGTACATTCGTGGCAAAAAACCTGTGAGAGAGTCAGTTGGACCATTAGATGATAGAGGGGTAAAAGGGGCACTAAGAGGGGACAAGGCCATAGCGGAGAGACTGAATGAATTCTTTGCTTCGGGCTTTACTGAGGACGATGTAGGGATGTTACCCATGACTGCTGTGGTATCTAAAGGTGATACTGCGGAAGAACTGAAAGAAATATTGATATACCAGGAAGATGTATTACAACTATTTGATAAAATGAAGAGTAGCAAATCACCTGGATCGTATGGTATACATCTAAGGGTGGTGAAAGAACTGAAATATGAGATTGCAGACCTGCTATTAGTAATCTGTGAACTATCATTAAAATCATCTGTAATATCTAAAGATAGGAGGATGACCAATGTAACGCTAATTTTTAAAAACGGCTCCAGGGGTGATCCGGGAAACTACAGACCGGTGAGAGCCTGATGTCACACCCCGGATGTGCCCCAACCTGAATGGGGCTCCACATTGCTATAAAAGGGGATACCCTATAGGTGGGAGATTTCCGTTTGCTAAATATTGATTGGGATATCCCTGCTGTGGTGTCATCTAGAAGTAGGGACATCCTGTAATCTCTACAGGGAGAGCTGTTCCGACAATTAAAAATGGAACCCATGTGGGAGGGGGAAATACTGGACTTGGTGCTTAGAAATTGGGAGAATATTTCTGATGTTACAGTGGGTGATCATCTTTTGTGCAGTGAGCACAGGATGGTGAGCTTCAATATTAGGATATGGGTGGAGATGGTTCATTCAAAAACAGAGGCTCTAGACTTCAGGAAAACTAACTGCAAAGAAGGGGGAATATATCAAGAAGTCATTAGCTGGATGGGAATATCTGTGGAATGAACTAGAGTGGACAAAACTGAAAATAGATATTTTAAAGGCAACAAAGCTGCTTATTCCACGCTGATGACAAATAGTGCGGTATATAAGAAATGTTAAATTAAAAAAATAAATAATTAAAAACAAAGGAAAACTCTCCAGTAGACAGGCTGACAGTTTCCCCTCTGCTTCCTGTGCAGGAAAGGAATGCAAGGAGACTGTAAGGACATGCCAGTAGAGATAAAGAGAAATCATATGGGCCCTTTTACTAAAGTGCTTTTTACTGCATGGTAATTGTTAATATAGGCCTGTGTTAATGATTATCATGCAGTAAAAACACCGCATGGAGTGGAGGAGTGGCCTAGTGGTTGGGGGAAGGTACTTCAGGCCGGTTCAAATCCCACTAGAGGACAGCAACCTTGGGCCGGAAGGACTGGGGTTTCTAGTCCCACAGGTGCTCCTTGTGGTCTTGGGCAAGCCACTTAACCCTCCATAGTCCATGTTCCCTGTAAAATAGTTATCTCCAAGTTATAATGCCCTGTTCAATGTAATTTCAGTTTGTTCAATGTAAACCGCACTGATGCAGAATAGCGCGGTATATAAGAGAATGTAAATAAATAAATAAATTTATTTTATTTATTTATTTATTTATTTGCATTTTTTATATACCGCGCTATTTCAATCAGTGCGGTTTACATTTGAACAAAATATACAGCAATGTAACCGGTTACATTGAGTTTACAATAAACAAGGGATACAAACTTGGATGAACAAGGATAAACTATGTACAGTCAATCCACAGGTCCCATTCTACTTTTGTGCACCGAAATACTTCACCTCCTATACTGTATCACTCCCTTGTTTTTGCAGTCCATAAGAACATAAGATATGCCATACTGGGTCAGACCAAGGTCCATCAAGCCCAGGATTCTGTTTCCAACAGTGGCCAATCTAGGTCATATGTACCTAGCAGTTTCCCCAAGAGACACAAGTTCCACAATGCTTGTACTGGGTCAAGCATTGATATCTTCGGTCACTTCTTAATAATGGTTTATGGACCTTTCCTCCAGGAACTTGTCCAAACCTTTTTTAAACCCAGCTACACTAACAGCCCTTACTAAATCCTCCGGTAACAAATTCCAGAGTTTGATTACACGTTGAGTGAAAAAATATTTTCTTTTATTA
Organism: Ichthyophis bannanicus; assembly: GCA_033557465.1. Taxonomy (NCBI): domain Eukaryota; kingdom Metazoa; phylum Chordata; class Amphibia; order Gymnophiona; family Ichthyophiidae; genus Ichthyophis; species Ichthyophis bannanicus. Next base: position 149,569,464 of record CM066039.1, on the reverse strand, counting down.
GTCTTAAATAGTTTACCCTGTAGCTTCATTGCAGGTCCCCTAGTCTTTCTATATTCTGATAACGTAAATAATCGATCTACGTTTACCCGTTCCACTCCGTTCATTAATTTATAGACTTCTATCATATCTCCCCTCAGCCGTCTCTTTTCCAGGTTAAAGAGCCCTAACCTTTTTAGCCTTTCTTCATAGGAGTATCCCTCCATCCCCTTTACCATTTTGGTGGCTCTTCTCTGAACCTTTTCTAAAATCGCTATATCCTTTTTAAGATACGGCGACCAGAACTGCACACAATATTCAAGGTGCGGTCTCACCATGGAACGATATAGAGGCATTATAATATCTTTTGTTTTATTTTCCATTCCTTTCCTTATCATACCTAGCATTCTATTTGCTCTCTTGGTCGCCGCTGCACACTTGGCCGAGGGTTTTAACATGGTATCCACAATGACGCCTAAATCTTTTTCCTGGGTGGTGGTTCCTAATGTGGAACCTTGCATCGTGTAACCATAGTTTGGGTTGTTCTTCCCTAGGTGCATAACCTTGCACTTGTCCACATTAAATTTCATCTGCCATTTTGATGCCCAGTCTTCCAAGTTATCAAGATCCTCTTGCAATTTTTCACAATCCCTTGGGTTTTAACAACTTTAAATAGTTTTGTGTCATCTGCAAATTTGATAACCTCACTCGTTATTCCACTTTCCAGGTCATTTATGAATATGTCAAAAAGCAGCGGACCCAGCACAGATCCCTGGGGTACACCACTATTCACCTTTCTCCATTGGGAAAATTGGCCATTTAGCCCTACCCTCTGCTTTCTATCTTTTAACCAGTTCCTGATCCACAATAGTACACTGCCTCCTATCCCATGACTCTTTAGTTTTGCCAAACGTCTCTGATGAGGGACCTTGTCAAAGGCTTTCTGACAGTCCAGATACACAATATCAACCGACTCACCTTTGTCCACCTGTTTATTCACTCCTTCAAAAAAACATAACAGATTAGTAAGACAATATCTTCCATGTCTAAAGCCATGTTGGCTGTCTCCCATTAGGTTGTGACTATCTACATGCTGAGTAATTTTATTCTTTATGATGGTTTCTACCATTTTTCCTGGTACTGATGTCAGGCTCACCGGTCTGTAGTTTCCCGGATCACCCCTGGAACCCTTTTAAAAAATTGGTGTTACATTGGCGATCCTCCAATCTTAAGGCATTAGAGATGATTTTAATGATAGTTCACAGATTACTGATAGCAGGTCTGCAATCTCATATTTCAGTTCTTTCAACACCCTTGGATGTATACCATCCAGCCCAGGTGATTTGCTACTCTTCAGTTTATCTAATAGTTGTAAGACATCTTCCCGATGTATCGATATTTCCTTCAATTCTTCCGCACCTTTAAATACCACTTCAGTCATGGGTAACATCCCTACATCTTCCTCAGTAAAGACCGAAGCAAAGAATTCATTCAGTCTCTCCGCTATCGCCTTGTCGCCTCTTAGTGCTCCTTTAACCCCTTTATCATCTAATGGACCAACTGACTCTCTCACAGGTTTTTTGCTACGAATGTACTTGAAAAGGTCTTTATTTCGCGTTTTTGCTTCCGCAGCAGGCTTCTTCTCAAATTCTCTCTTTGCCTGCCTTATCAATGCCTTGCATTTGACTTGCCAGTGCTTGTGCTGTTTCCAGGTTTCGTCGTTTGGCTCTTTTTTCCATTTCCTGAAAGATGCTTTTTTGGCAACAACAGCCTCTCTGACCTCACCTTTAAACCATGCTGGCAGTTTTTTGGACTTCCTTCCACTTTTCTTAAAGCATGGAATACAGCTGGTCTGGGCTTCCAAGATAGTATTTTTCAACAACACCCAAGCTTGATGTACATCTTTAACCTTTGCAACTGCTCCTTTTAGTTTTTTCTTAACTGTTTTCCTCATTTTATCATAGTCTCCCTTTCGAAAGTTAAAAGGTAGTACTGTGGATTTCCTTACTATCCCTCCTCCACGAATTAAATCAAAGACGATCATGTTATGATCACTATTGCCAAGTGGCCCCAACACCCTTATCTCTTGCACTAGATCTGGTGTTCTACTAAGGACTAGGTCTAATATGGCTTCCCCTCTGGTCGGTTCATGAAGCAGCTTCTCCAAGAAGCAGTCATTTATTTTATCTAGGAACTTTATCTCCCTAGCATGTCCTGACGTGACACTGACCCAGTCGATACCGGGGTAATTGAAATCACCCATTATTATTACTGCGCTGTAACTTTTGTTAGCTTCCTTGATTTCTTTGAGCATTTCATCATCCATTTGGTCATTCTGGCCAGGTGCTCGATAGTACACCCCCACTGCCATCGCCTTCCCCCTTTTATACGGAATTTCAATCCATATAGATTCTACAGCAGATTTTGTTTCCTGCAAAACTTTAATCCTTTCTGAGTCAATGCCCTCTCTAACATAGAGCACAACCCCTCCACAAATTTGATCAGCTCTATCATTACGATATAGTTTGCACCCAGGTATCACAGTGTCCCACTGGTTGTCCTCCTTCCACCATGTCTCTGATATTCCAATCATATCTAACCTTTCATTTAGTGCTATATATTCTAACTCTCCCATCTTATTCTTTAGACTTCTAGCATTTGCATACAAGCATTTTAGAGAATGTATTTTATTCATGTTAATTTGGCTATTGTTAGACATGGGTAAATTGGGATCTTTAAGCTCTGTCTGCTCCATACTTGAGGGCATTTGGGTTACTTTACTCTTTTGTGGAACCTCTCTGCTTTTGGTAGTATCCTTCAAGGATACATTCTTCTGAACCATCCGCTCTTGGGCGACTTTCGGCTTTCCCCTAATATCTAGTTTAAAAGCTGCTCTATCTCCTTTTTAAAGGTTAATGCCAGCAGCCTGGTTCCATCCCGGTTAAAGTGAAGCCCATCCCTTCGGAAGAGCCCCTCCTTTCCCCAGAATGTTCCCCAGTTCCTAACAAATCCAAAACCCTCATCTCTGCACCATTGTCTCATCCACGCATTGAGACTCCGGAGCTCTGCCTGCCTTTTGGGTCCTGTGCGTGGAACAGGAAGCATTTCGGAGAATGCTACCCTGGAAGTTCTGGATTTCAACTTCCTACCTAAAAGCCTAAATTTTGCCTCCAGAACCTCCCTACCACATTTTCCTATGTCATTGGTACCGACATGTACCAAGACAGCAGACTCCTCCCCAGCACTATCTAAGACCTTATCTGGGTGGCGCGTGAGGTCCGCTATCTTCGCACCAGGCAGGCATGTTACCAGGCGATCCTCACATCCACCAGCCACCCAGCTATCTACATGCCTAATGATCGAATCACCAACTATAACGGCTGTCCTAACCCTTCCCTCATGGGCACATGGCCCTGGAGAAACTTCCTCGGTGCGAGAGGGTTTTACATCACCTGGAGGACAGGTCCTAGTTACAGGATCACTTCCTGCCACACCAGGGTGATGCTCTCCTGTCACGTGACCTCTCTCCTCCATGGCAACAGGGGTGCTGCCAGACTGGAGGTGGGACTTCAGGACTATATCCCTGTAGGTCTCGTCTATGTACCTCTCTGTCTGTCTTATGTTTTCCAAGTCTGCTACTTTAGCCTCTAGAGAACGGACTTGTTCCCTGAGAGAAAAGAGCTCCTTGCACCTAGTGCACACGTAAGACCTCTCACCAACTGGGAGAAAATCATACATGTGACACTCAATGCAAAAGACTGGAAAGCCCCCATCCCGCTGCTGGACTGCTGTCTGCATCTTAGTTTTAAGTTTGTGTCTAGATCTTTAAGTTCTCACTTACTAGGGGTTGCTATGGGTATTTATACCAATAAAACTGTACCTAATACGTTTAATATACCTTGTTCACCTGAAGCTTAATTAATCTCAGGTCCTTAGTGTATGACTGATTTGGGTAATGAGCTTCACCTGAAAGCTCCTCCTGTCTTTTAAGATGTGTAAGTACCTGAGACAGCAGAGAGTCACTGTCGCCTGACAGAGGGCATAGGATTCTGTGCCCCCTGCTTGTTCATGTACAACATCGCCACCTCATTGTCTGTTTGGACAAGCACTGACTGGTGCTGCAAGCAGTGGCGTAAGACTTGGAGTGCCAGGAATATGGCCTTAAGCTCCAGCAGGTTGATCTGCAGTTGGCTCTCTGAATGAGACCAGCTGTCCTGGGTGCAGAGATCTTTACAATGTGCATCCCAACCCATCAGGGAGGCGTCCATAGTAAGGACCCTCTGGGGATTGGGGGCCTGCAAAAGCATCCCTGCCTGGAGGTGCTGTTGAGCTGCCACCAGCCGAGAGAGGCTGCAAGTTGGCGGGACACAGTCACCCTGTTCCACAGCTGTCTAGTAGCATTGGGACGGAGGCTCCATTGGGCCATCCTCATGTGGAGGCAGGCATCTGGGATGACATGGACCGTGGATGCCATGTGGCCCAGCAGACGTAGCAGGAGGTGAGCAGACATGGTGTGTCTGCAGCCAACTCCCTGAGGCAATCAGCCCTGTCCTGGGGTAGGAATGTTGTGGCCTGAAGGGTGTCCAGCCAGGCTCCTATGAACTCCAGACACTCTGTCTTTTGGGGAGACTGCTAGGTACTTATGATCTAGATTGGCCACTGTTGGAAACAGGTTACTGGGCTTAATGGACCTTGGTCTGACCCAGTATGGCATATCTTATGTTCTTACCTCGGTATCGCAGTCTGGGCGGCCCTGCACACCTATGTTGCCGTCATTCAGTGCTGTGCAGCTATGGCGTCCTAAGGCAGAGAGCTGTCACATAGATTTTCAAAACGTCACTGCTCAGGGCCTACGCAGATACCGCATATGCCTTTGTATGGGGCGTGGCACTGTTGCTTGTCCTAACTGCATATGTATAAGAGGACCTACGTGGATAGTTGAACACTGCCTTAGCGCATTGCTTCACAATGGCTGACAAGGCACCGACAGCGGCAAAGCGCACAAGGAAAGCAAACTTCATGCTGACTGAGACAGCTATTTTATTTATTTTTAATTTATTTCAAAGTTTTTATATACTGCCTCTTCCTGAGATCAGGGACGGTTTACAATGAACTCAACAGTACACATTGAACATTGGTGGGGATACATCAAAACAGAGATAACACAATACATGGGGAGAATTATTTATATTTAAAACTATATGCAATTTGAATTATTTACAGTGTAGGCTGCTTTATCACTGTGGTTGAAAGAGAGGGTTGTAGGTTGTAGATTGTGAGGGGGGTCATTGAAGGGGCGGGGTGTCTTGTATTGAAATAGGGGGCTTTTAAGTTGGGTATATAGTGTTATTACTACTGTCAATGCCAAAATGTTCGATGAATAGGAATGTCTTGATGTGTTTTCTAAATGTTTGGAGATCTTTGATGGCTCTTAGTGTATCAGGGAGGGCATTCCATAGTTTGGGGGCTACAAATGAAAATGCTCTATTGTTAGTGGTTTGCTTAGTTTTACAGTAGTCCGGTGGGGTTTTAATGGTGTTCATGTAGCATCGTCTTTTGGTTCTTGTTTCTGTGGAAGGGGTAATTAATATGGATAGGACTGAGGGAGATATGTTGTTCAGTAGTTTAAATGTAGTCATCAGTAGTTTGAAGTTTATTCTGCTTGTGATGTGGAGCCAGTGGAGACTGTACATAATGGGGGTGATATGGTCAGTTATGGGGGCTTTATAGATGATCCTGGCTGTGACATTTTATGCTATTTGTAGATGGTTAACCCTTTCCAGGCCGAGCCCAAAACTCTCGGGATCCAAAATTCTGACTAAATATTCCTATCAAATGGTATATAATACATGACCATAGCAGAAGGAAAATCACTATTAGAACATATTGAATAAGATGGGTACAATTTTCCTGAAATATGCAAAAATTAACCCGGCTGCAGAATGTGGATTAAAATTTTAAAGTAGGCCTTCAAAGGGTTAATAGTCTTTTTGGATTACAGAAGTCAAACTATGGCCCTGGGGCTCATCCTGCAGCAGCACACTGCCCTCTTTGTGGTTGAGGATGCCAGCACCCAGCAGGCAGCATGGCAAGGTATCGTCCACAGGGTTAATTCGGTACACCACCACAAAAGGGACGTGGAGGACATCAAAAAGAAGTAGCACATGGTGTGGCAGGCAGCAAAGGAGAAAAGGGCCAGCAACAGCAGACTGCTGCCTGCACAGCAGCGCAGCCTCACCCCACTTGAGGAGCAGGTGCTGCAGTATGTAGAGGAGGTCACCATCTCTGGGGTTGCAGGCTTTGACAGCTCCAGCACAGGCACACAGGGGGGTGAGTAGGGGTGCCCCATAGCCCAGGTGGGACTGTGACAGTCATGTATGTGTCCCCACCATGCCTCTGTCCACACAGGGCATGCCTGCCTTTCTGTCTGCCGGACCTTGGATGCTGCGTGGGGTGGGTATGGTGCAGACTGTGCACCACCTACCGGTTCTGTAGTAGGCCAGGTGACAACCCATAGGCCGAGCTGACAAGTCATGTCACTAACCTCTGCCACCTTTGCTCTCCCACAGACCTGCCAGGGATCCCGCCCTCCCAGCTTGGGACCAATGCATCGGGGAGAGCCTCAACACCCACTATAGATGATGCCAGTGCACAGCCAGGGTGCAGCACAGCCATTGATGCCGGTGTGCCTGCCAGTGCAGCGGAGCGGTCCAGTGCATCAGCCAGTGCAGCAGAGCTGTCGGGCTCACCACCCAGGGCAGTGGGGCAGACCAGTGTGATCGCAGTGCTGGGGAGCCGGAGCCAGATAATGCCTCACTTGCCAAGCTACAGTTTTCCATCCTGGAGGAGCTTGTGGGTACTGGAGGCAGTAACCTAAACCAGGAGCTACTGCAGAAGTGTGCGTGCCTGGTGGCTGCCACAGAAGATACTGTCCGAGTTGCAGGGTATCCGGCAGGAACTACAGGCTGAAGAACAGGCCAGGGAGGCAGAGCATGAGGAATGGCGAGACCATAGATTGCGTGTAGAGTTTCACATGGAGGGGCATCTGTGACTGATGAGGGAGATGGCAGCTTACCAGGCATCAATCGCTGGTTCCCTGCGCATTTGGTGGGTCTCATACAGGGTGTGAGTGCTGGGGCTGCCAACACAACAGCACAGCCACCTACTAGCCCTGAGCCGTATCCATCAGCCCACTCTGCTGGGGAGGGCGATGACACTGCCAGCACATCCTCTGACATTGCTCCATGGAATTGCATTGCATGTGTTAGCAAACACCCATGACCAGCGGGGAGTCCTGGGGCAGGGGAATCACATGGGGGGAAATAATGTAGCACTATGCAGACACTGCGTGGTAATGGGCACTTTATTGGTGATTCTGAGTATCTGATCCTGGTGCTGGTGCAGGGCAGTCACCTCAGAAACTGTCATGTATCAGTCACACACTCTGGCCTGCTGCTGGCGCCCAGACTCTGCACCATCACCATCTGCTGCCTCTGCAGCCTCCCACTCCTCCACAGCTGCTGTCTCTGGGTCCGGCACTCCACACATCCATGCCAGGTTGTGGAGTATGCAGCATGCTGCAAATATCTCACACACCTGCTCCGGGCTGTAGAGGAGTTGCCCACCGCTCCTGTCGAGGCATCGGAAATGGCTCTTCAGTACCCCTATTGCGCGCTCCACACCTGCCCGGGTCTGCTGATGGGGGCTATTGTACCGCTCCTCCTACAAGCTCATGGGGTGGCACACTGGGGTCATCAGCCGGGTCCTCAAGAGATATCCACCGTCACCTGAGTGGGCAATGTGATATGTGAACATGAGCATTGGGACATGCATTGGATATAGTCTATGGGCTGCTATGGACAGCATACTGCGCAACTTCTACTAGCAGGGTGGGATGCAATATCAGTCAGCAACACTGTGGCAGTGAGATGACACCAACATATAGCCTGTGCGGCGGTCAGGCATTTGGGTGGGGGGCAATGACTGATGGTAACAATGGCAGGCCTGTTGGGAGGGGGTCTGGGGTATGGCACAGGGATGCAGTTGTGGGGTCTGCAGGCTGAGATGGAGACAGACATGGATGTGCCCTACACAGACTGGTGCCATGTGGCTGTGCCACATGGCACCAGGCCATGCTCTTCCGCATTCCACATGGTGGTGCGGGCTACCTGCTCTTAGCCACGGGGCTTCCCCTGGTTATCACCACAATGTCTATTATGGCCCGCAGTGTGCATGGCTCTGCAGAACATCAGAGTATGTGCACACAGCGGTGCTCATGTGTTCTGATACATACAGAACACATCTATGACCGCCTGTTTGCAGTACACATAGTATCACCCTCCAGCAGGTGTCCGTTCTGGGCTTGTCCTGGGGCTCACACATGTGCACACTCACCTAGCAGCCATGCATCTCTCAGCTAACCCCCAGCTGCTGCCTGTCCCAGGCTGGACTGGGCGAGAACAAATGCATCTTGGCAGGACCCCAGGTAGCAGGTGCACACATCAATGAAGTCCATGCTGGCATCCATGTCCATCGATGTGTACACATGCCTGTTCTGGTATGTCCTCTGCTCCAGCCATGGTACATCCAAGCACTGATGGGAACCCAGCAACACTGTAGAATGCCTGCATGGTTTCCTGCCACATCTGCTGTGTCCGGGGGAAGGCTATGAGGTGGCGCATTCTCCGCAGCAGGGCCCTGGTGAAGGTTCCTATGCAATGGCTGGCAATGCAATATGTGCCTTCGAGTCAATGCTGACTCCTGGCGACCCAGAAGCTCCTGGGTTTTCTTGGCAGTGTGACTAGAAGTAGATTGCCAGGCCTTTCTTCCGAGGCAATGGAGGGTTAAGTGACTTACTCAAGGCCACATGGAGTGCTAGTGGGAACTGAACCCTATCCCCACATTAATCTGCAAGACTAACATAGATTCTCCAGGAAGGGACTGCATAAGTCCAAATGTCACCCCTATCACATCCTGGAAGCTGCCAGTTGCAAGGAATCCCAGGGCAGTGGTCACCATCATGGCAGAGCCTGGCTTCTGGATGTGGAGGGCTCCAAGTCCACAGTGAGAATGCTGCACAGCTTGGTTATCGTTGCCCCATCCAGTCTGTATCTCTAGTAGATCTCCTCCTCCATCAGTTGCAGGTAACTCACCCTGGGCCTTTGTACACGTGGGGGCATGGTACCTGCATCTTTGGTGCTGGGATACAGCCTGCTGCTGGGTATGCACTGCTGGCATGGCGGGTGTGTCTCCACCTCTGGATCAACATGTGCATGACCCATATAGCGTCTTTGCCTGTCCAGCATTGCTTTATGTCTGAACAGTTTGGGTACAGGCCTGAACACGCTCTACTGTGCAGTGCTTTGCCACTATATGGGTTTGCCACTCACTATCAGCGGTCATATGCGCCGGAAACCATCACTTAAGTCTACGGGGATAGTGACGTCCAATGTCGGCACACGCAGGTTTTGGAAATCCGCTTTATGCGGTTTTCACAGTGACACGCCCACGTTCCGCCCCTAGGCTTCGGCGCCTGATGCTCTGCGGATAGCTGAGTCTCAACGATTTCAGCCACCTTGTTGAATATCTGGTTTACACAGGTATGGCGGTTTTTCATGGGTAAGGCTAGCATTTACATATGTAGCATGTGCCTAGGGCTTTGAAAATATTATGCCTCTATATCGTTCCATGGTGAGACCGCACCTTGAATATTGTGTGCAATTCTGGTCGCCGTATCTTAAAAAGGATATAGCGTTATTAGAAAAGGTTCAGAGAAGAGCCACCAAAATGGTAAAGGGGATGGAAGGATACTCCTATGAAGAAGGGCTAAAAAGGTTAGGGCTCTTTAACCTGGAAAAGAGACGGCTGAGGGGAGATATGATAGAAGTCTATAAATTAATGAACGGAGTGGAACAGGTAAACGTAGATCGATTGTTTACATTATCAGAATATAGAAAGACTAGGGGACATGCAATGAAGCTACAAGGTAAACTATTTAAGACTAATAAAAGAAAATATTTTTTCACTCAACGTGTAATCAAACTCTGGAATTTGTTACCGGAGGATGTAGGAAAGGCTGTTAGTGTAGCTGGGTTTAAAAAAGGTTTGGACAAGTTCCTGCAGGAAAGGTCCATAAACCATTATTAAGAAGGGACCCAGGATATCAATGCTTGACCCAGTACAAGCATTGCGGAACCTGTGTCTTTTGGGGAAACTGCTAGGTACATATGACCTAGATTGGCCACTGTTGGAAACAGGATACTGGGCTTGATGGACCTTGGTCTGACCCAGTATGGCATATCTTATGTTCTTATTGAGCCCAGTATTATTGCACACATCACGGGAGAAGAGGTAATCAGCCTAGAGTGGAGATACACAAAAAGAATAAAAACTAGGCATTACCATCACTTCAGAAACAACCTAAAGAATAAAAACAAAATGTATCATATCACAGTCCAAGATAACAAAGGAAAACGCCAAACCCTCATGCATCCCAGTAGAAATTAAACAGGCACTTTGTCCATAAGAAAGTTCTCAAGCTGCAAAGAATCAAGAAACACTTACTGAATTCCCTGATATGTAACCAAGCACTTACATCAGGGCCGGCCCGTCCACTAGGTGGGCTAGGCGGTCACCTAGGGCATCCAGCCTGGTTGGGCGGCAGCAGTAGCATATATGTCCGGCTGCACCGCCCCCCCCCCCCAGCTGCCGCCGATTCTGTTTGAGGGGGGAAGGCAGGCAGGTGGGCAGCAGCAGAAGCAGTATTTCCAAAAGAGGCAGCTTTTTGCAGAAATCCTAGACCTGGCCTGAAACCAGACTGACTAGGATGAAGATAATAAATGATCTCTAGGTGAGAGGAGAGCTGGGAGAAGACAAACCATTATAGGATCTTGGAGAGGAAAGGGAGATTGGATACAGGACGGTAGTAAGTAGGGTTGGTAGGATTCAACGAGGGCTTAAGGAGGAGATGGACTAAAGTGTATTTCCTTGGGGTGGGAAAGATGCCGGAGAAGAGACTGGTGTTCAAGATAGCATGGAAAGGAGGAGGGTAAGGGCAGGTTCCAATAGCCAGGTAGAGGGGATAGGGTCAGAGTGGCAGGTTGTTTTATTTGAGGTGGAAACGGTCTTTGATAGTTCAGCAGAGGTGAGAGGTCGAAAGGTGGACCAAGTATGCGAGAGGGAGGGCGTCAGGGGAGGGGAGGGGGAGGAGGCAAACAGAGGGTAGGGGGTGGGCAGGCCAAAAAGGAAAAGTGGAGAGTCTGAATTTTGTTGATGAAGAAATAAGCAAGCTGAGTGGAGCTGGGGGTGAGAGGTAGAGACGGGAGGTGGGGAAGGTTGTGTGTTGTAAAGGGATCTCAGAACTGAGTACAACTGGCAGGAGGAATTGGAGGATGTGGTTGGAATAATAGAACCGTTTGGCATCATGGACAAGTGAATGATAGTGGTGGTGACAACACTGGAAGTGGAGTAGAGAGTCAGAGGAGAGGTGTTTTCTCCAAAGGCATTCAGAGCGCTAAATATAAGAATGATGTAAGTGAAAACCTGGATGATCCCACAAGTGGTGAGATGAAGTTCAGATGGGAAATGGACGGGGGGGGGGGGGGGGAGTTGATCAAGGGCGGTGGACAGGTGAGAGTTCCAGGTGGTAACCTGATCATCAGTGAAGAGGGTGGAAAAGTCAGCAGGAAGAAGTTGGTCAAAGGAGGGAAAGTGTTCGAGGATGGAAAGAGTGATGTGGCAGGATAATCAAATGGGAGCAGAGTTGGAGGTGGGAGCAGCAGATGAGCGGGAGGCTGAGTGAATCTGTAAGGAAAATGTGATTCAGAAATGGTTGGTCCATGGAAGCGGAGTGGTAAAGATGGAAGATTGGGTAGGGAAGAGTCAGAAGGGGTGATAAACAAGTCGAGTGTGTGACCAGCGACAGTGCATGGGGAAAAGAATATGTTGTGAAAGTGCGAGATTGTGGAGATGAGTAATGAAAACATGGTCTCGAGGTGATATAGGGGAGTGGTAGTGGACATTAAAATCACCCAGAATGACTAGATGGGGGAAATGGTAGGAGATCTCGGACAAAGTAAGAAGGAGAACATCCCAGACGTGCAGGCATACCGAAGGGGGTGAGTAAATGAGAAGGAAATAAAAAGGATGAGAGGAATTCAGTCAGAGTAGGAGAGATTCTGGATAGTGGAGAACAGGTGGCTGGAGCTGCTATAAAGGTAGGGAGGAGCAGAAAAAGGCAGCTACTCCACCCCCAGAGTGGCCCAGACGGGATGTGGTAAAAAGTCGAATAACCAGGAAGAAGGAACCGGCTGAGGAAAGGGTCCTCCGCCATGTTTCTATAACAAACAGAATATCTAGGCAATGAAATCCTGAACTAGAAGTGTTTTGGACCACAGGAAACGACAGTTTGCAAGAGCGAGATAGAGGAAAAGATGTGAAGGAGCAACAACAAAACAAGGTATTAAAGGAACAATTCATAGGTGGTTCAAATCATACATCTCCGACCGTGCCCAGTATGTGCAAATAGAACATAAAACATCTGCAACCTTCCCGCAAGGACAAGGTATCCCCCAAGGCTCGGCCATTTCAGCTCTCCTGTTTAACTTATATCTCTAACCCATTTGCTCCATATTCAAAATGCACAAAATTGGTTTTTCATATATATGCTGATGATATAAACACCAACTATGACAACCTCTCAGCATGTCTCAAAGAAGCAGATAAATGGCTTCAATCAACTAATATGAGTATTTACTTCAGTAAAACTGAAAGACTATTTACATCAAGAAACAAAAACTTCATTGCCCCCCCCCCCCAACAATCAACCTTCACAACACCACACTCCCAGTAAAATAAGAAATTATCTAGGAGTCGTCCTTGACAAAATCCTTAGCATGACCTCACACATAAAGCAGAAAGCCAGAATCATATTTTTCAAGTTAAGGATTATTCAACAGCTCAGACCCCTTATAGACTTAAAAGATTTCAGTAGTTCAAGCCCTTATTACACCACACTTTGACTACTGTAACAACATACTACAAGGAACAACCAAAAAGAACCTAAATATTCTTCAAATGGCCCAAAACATTACAGCCAGTATTACATTTAAGGCTCATCTATCAGACCGCATCACACCCGTCTTGTACAATCTACACTGGCTTCCAATTGCCAGTAGAATAAAATACAAATCCTTAATGATCACCTTCAAACTAATTAATAATATAGCACCTTCTTACCTCACATCCATCAAGACACCAGACCCAGAAGAACAACTAATCAGAACACCCTCGCAGTTCCAACATCATTCCGTAAGACAAACAATGAGTAACAGGGCCTTTGCTTATGTAGACTACACCCAATGGAATGCCCTTCCGGAAGCACTGAGAGAAATTAAAGACCTCCAAACTTTCAGAAAATAATTAAAAACATTCCTTTTCATTGAACATTACAACAATCCCAATCCCTTCTGCAATCAAAACTCCAACTACACCCCTACCAAATAACACCCTTCCATCACCCCACCAAGCTATCCTCCACCCCCCATCCTATATCTGAGCTCAATAAATGCCAATATTCAAACTCCTATAGGTATGACTCAGCTATCATATACACACATTATTACTCATAATGATGTGCAAATGTTTTATAGTTGTTCTGTAAATAGTTATATGTTATAACCTCAACTATTATGTTCAATGTATATTGTTAAGTTTCATTGTAAACCGCCCCTGATCACTGGAAGGGTCGGTATAGAAATGCGTTCCAAATAAATAAATAAATGAGGGGGGGAAAAGATGGCCGAGTACAGTGAACAAGCTTATCTGATGCTTTTGAAGGTATATTAATTTGTGTTTGTGTTGCAGTGGGTATGCCAAAGGGTAAGAGCTCCAACTCTGCAGGGCACATTATAGTTCAGGGCTCGATGGATAAACATGTCTCCACTGCTCAGGCCCAGCTGCCTCCTACCAATGGTTTAAGCTCTACACTGCTTTCAGGAACTTCTTTGAGCTCCTTTTCTAGGTCTCCACTGCCTCACTTAGCGCTCAGTCCACACCTGCTCTCCTTCCTCAACAAACTTTACATTTCACATGACCATAGTGATGTCTCTTTAGCTGTTTCACTCAATCCTTCCTCTGCTTTCGACTTCTTTTTAACATTTTTTTGGTCCCCCTCACTCTACTAATTCAACAATATGGGTTGTCAGCTTATTATTGCCGATGATATCATCCTTCTATATCACATTTTTCCCTCCGCTCCTGACCTATCCTAAATGCATGCCTTTCACAAGTTGTGCACTGGCTGTTCTCCAATTTCCTTCATCTTAACCCATCCAAAACAGCGGCTATTAGGTTAACTTTTGGTGGTTCCTGTCCTGCTTTGGCCTCTATTCATTTCAGTTCACCTGTTCCCTTGGTCCACTCATTCGCTATCTAAGCGTTACTGTCAATTCTGCCCTGTCATTCCATGATCACCTCTCCCTGCTCATCCGTCGTTCCTTCTGTTTGCTTAGATAAGTTCGTGCTGTCCGTCCGTTTCTGTCCTCCTCTTCTCTGACCACCTTGCTCTTGTCCCTTGTCATGTCACACATCGATACTGCAATGTTGTCCTCACCAGTCTTCCCCAGTATCAGCTCCATTGCCTTCAGTTACTTCAGAATACAGCAGCCCGGATCATTTTGCATGCTACTAGCTTTGACCACATTACCCCAATACTTATCCATCTTCACTGGCTCCCTATCAAATTCCTTATTCACTACAAAATCCTCACTCTGGTCCACAAATCCATCACACTCCCCTATATCTCTCGGACTCTCTTCATTTCCATGCTCCACCACATGCCCTATGCTCCACCCATTGGAACCTCTTAAACCTCCCCCTGTTTCCCGATCTCACCTTGAATCAACTCGCCAGTCCGCTTTCTTCCTCCTAGGCCCTTCCCTTTGGAACTCATTACCCGCCAACCTCCATCTTGAACTCTCTTTTTCTAAATTCAATTCATTACTATAAACCTACCTCTTTCAGTCTGCTTTCGACCTCCCCTCCTCTGCTTCATGATCTCTCTCTCTCTCATGCGCTCTCCCATCTCTCCTCTGTGTAAACGTGCTCTCCGTTCCTATCCACTAATGGCGTTCTTTTCCCTTCTGATGACAGCCACTATTTTGTATTTGTAAACCACCTTGATGTTTGTGAAGGGTGGTATATTAAGCTCCAAAATAAAGATAAAGTATCAGAATCACCAAAGTGGCACCGAAGGGGCACGTCTCTTTGGTCACATGCCCCTTTGGACATGCGCTTGCAGCCGCATGAGACACTGCTGATTTTATTTAGTTCCCAAGGGCACTCCCTGATGATGTCGGGAGAAGGAGCAGTCTCACTTCCAGCGCGTTCCTCCTGTACAAAAACACCTGCAGCAGGTCGTCACAGCAGCAAAACCCCCCAGAAACCTTCTGCACGCCAACAAAGATTGGCTCTTTCCTCCCACTTCAGGTACAAACTTAAATTGTAAGCCCATCAGGAATAGGTGTAGTTTGGGGAGACATGGTGGAGGCAGTGTCCCCTCTCCCCCCAAAAAATGTTGCATTCAAACTACACCGATGCCTTCAGGGACAAGGAAATACCTACTGTAACTTACTGTAACTTGTCTTGCACTATCTACTGGAAAGGTTTGAGCTAAATACTACTAAATAAAGCAAGCAAAGTTTAATATTCAAAAATATGATGTCCTATTATGCATTTTTCAGGATTGTTGTGAGATAGCTGGTGTTTCATTGATCCTAATTGTAGAGTTTAATCATTAAAATATTGGGATGTAAGGCTGAAGGTTCACCTAGGGTGCCCAATACCTTTGCACCCTAGGTGAACCTGGGGTAAGGGGAAATTGTGGAGGGTTAGGGTTTGGGGTCCAAAGCACCAGAATATACTGTGGAGCCTGCAGTATAGTAGCCTTATGATGGCAAATGACATGCAGTGGAACCGTAGTAGTGTTTACACAGCTCTTTCCATGGTACCTTGCTGTGGATAGCAGTTGCAATCATAACATCATATTTCTGCAGTGCTACATCATCCTTCGAGACAGTCTCAGACTCTTTGCAAGAGGTTCCAAGGGCTAATTGATCCTTGCCTGTGAACAATTATATATTTAGATTTTTGATGGAAGGCTGTCAGTGCCTTCAGTGTTTAATTTGCTCTTGGAAGTAACTGCATTCTCTGGTATAGATCAGAGGTATAGTCCAGAATGGTCTTTTGGTTTTCAGTCATAATATGTGCGCTTGCCAGCCTCAAATCAAGTTTTCTTGTCAAATGCATTTTTCTGGTGCACCACTTTGGCAATCTGAGAGGTAAAAAAAAGTGGCAATTTCTCCAAATAGATTAGTTTTGCACATACCATGACAGTCATGAACCTCACTTCTAAGCCAGGGTATATGGAATATGATCTCAGTCTCTCAAATTTACTCCTAATGCTCAGCATACTACTTGCAGAATGCTAAAGAGAGCCTCCTTCTAGAGCTCGTAAGATGTAACATATAGGTAATTTATCAAGGTGTGCTTGAAAATGCTTCATAATCAAGCCTGTGGCAACCAATACGATGGGAAATAACTTGGTAACTTTCTGCCACATTTTCTTGGACTCTACATTTCTTGGTACTTGAAGATCTTCTCCCTCTCAACCCAATTCATAGAATAGTCACTTGGGACTGATGTCTCTATAATCAATGCTGTGCTGGTGTTCTCCTTTTCCACAGAAGCCCTCAGTGATTCAATAGGTTATCATTCATATACTTCTTTATTTTGATCTGTGAAATTAAGGATCTTACATTTGCATCAGATGTTTTTGCAGTTTTTCTTGTGGCAATATTCCCTTCCAGTTTTTGGATGATTCTCTTTGTATACTCTCTCAAATTAAATAAAGGGTTTGTAACAAAGTAGCAGTACATTATCTCCTCTTTATCTGCAGAACTTGTACAGCGGCATTAGTACTTCCTCCTTTCTGCTGGTAATTCCTCTCTGTATGCAACCTAGCATCCTTCTGGCTTTGGCCATCACCTTGTCACACTGTTTCGCCACCTTGAGATCCTCAGAAACAAATCACTCCAAGGTCATTCTCCTGGTCCGTACACATCAACCTCTTGTCCCTTAGCACATACAATTCCCTTGGATTCTGCATTCCAAGTGCATGATACTGCACTTCTTCACATTAAATCTTAACTGGAAAGCATTAGACCATTCTTCCAGCTTTTGTAGATCTTTCCTCAGGGGAGTCCACTCTGATGCAAATTGTCGTGTTATTTGCAAAAAGACAGACTTTTCCATTCAGTCTTTCAGCAATATTACTCACAAATACATTGAACAGTACTGATCCCTGGGGCACATCTCTAATCGCCTTCCTTTCATCAGAGTGAGTTCTGTTTACCATCACCTTCTGTTGTCTGCCAGTCAACAAGTTTCTGATCCAGTTCACATCTTGATACCCATCTTCAGGCTGTTCAGTTTCTTGTAGTGACCCATAATGAGTGAGCAGTTATTTTCTGGAGGACAGTCCAATGAACTGTCTTCATTAAAAACTGCAGAGTCTACTCTCAAATTATGCTTAAAATCATATTCTTATTTTGTTGGTTGCTACAAAAAATATTTGAGCCCTATACTAAAGATTCAGGGCTGCTGGGTATAAGTATGCATCAGAAAAAAAATGAAATTGGACAACACAATTCAGCTATTTCACACATCTGGATTCGATGTGGGAGTTACAGTCAAATTAGCTGGGTTCTAAGACAACCAGTTTACTCTAAGAGCCATACATTACTGTGTTACATAATTGAATAACTATACTAGGTAGGATTTTTCCCTCGATTATGTTGATCCCAGTCTCTAGTTTTTGCTTCCTTCTTGTCTTTTTTCTCCTAACTCCTTCTTTGGGTTCTTTTCCATTTTACTTTCTTCTTTTGCCTGTTTTCATCACTTCATCCCTTACCCTTTCTCTCTGACATCAGTCTTTTCCTTTTACCTAATTTTTCTCCTCTTCTTTTGTCTGTACCTTTAAACATTTCTGCTTTGCAACATAATCTCTTCCAATTCTGTGCAATCACAACTAGATCTTTCCTTTCTTCTCCATTGCTTCTTTCCTTTACCATCCAATTTTCCCTTTTGCAATACTTGATCCTCTCAGTGCTCAATCACCCTCTAACTAGGCTGCTTCTCAATAAATCTCCTATTATATAGTTCCTTTCTTTCCTAACAGCCACCCCTAACTGAAGCATTTTGACTGTAGGACAAAAAGAAGAATAAACAAACCTTTTCAAAAGACAAGTAAGATATATTACTAGAGGACATGAAATGAAGTTACAATGAGATAAACTGCACTGATATTGTAATAGCACGGTATATAAGAAAAGTTAAATAAATAAATAAAATAAATAATAAAGTCTGGAGCAGCTAGAGTAGGTGCTCCTTTGCTCTGCACCGTTTACTCCAGTCACATCTATCATCTCCTGTCCTTGAATGACAAGGCGGAGGGGCACACATTAGGGAGCAGAGTGGCTGTTCAGTTCTCTCTTTGCTCCTAGCTCAACTCTTCCCCTCACCTTCCCTCCTGTTCCTACATGCTGCCTCAGAGGGAAGGACTGCAATGGGAAGCAAAGGGCTGTTTCTCTAGTGCACTTCCAATACAGTTGGAACAAGGGCCTCATGAGACCATATAAAGTCAATCCCTTGCTTGTCGCCACCAAGGCAGCTCAAGGATATTCTCAAAGCATACTGATTGAGAAGCACTGCCCTAGAACAGAGGAGGAACAAGGGGGATATGATATGGATGTTTAAATACTTAAAAGGGGATTAATGAATAAACAAACCTTTTCAAAAGACAAGTAAGATATATTACTAGAGAACATGAAATGAAGTTACAATGAGATAAACTTAGAAATAACATCAGGAAATACTTTTAACAGAAAAGGTAGTGAATGCCTGGAATGTCCCCCCAAAGGAGGTGGTGAGAGCAAAAACAATGATGAAATTCAAAAAGGCAGGGCACAGACAAAGGATCACTGTATAGTAAGAGAATGGAATCAAAGCAAACACAAATAACTTCATAAGAGAGGAGCAACTTGACTGGAGTAGCAGGTACAAACTTAAGCAAAGGCCCCATTCTTTTTCAACATTTTTCTGGTTCACTTCACTTTGTTACTTCAACATTATGGGCTGTCAGCCTACTATTATGCCCAAATCTGGCTCCATTTAACACTTGTCTTTCACGGATTGCACTCTGACTTTCGTCTAATTTTCTTCATCTCAACCCATCTAAAACAGCAGCTATCTGGTTCATGTTCGGTGATTTTTGCCCTGACCTAGACCCTTCCCTTCTTGGCTCCTCTGTCTCCCTGGTCTCTTCATTTTGCTATCTGGGTGTCACACTCAACTCTGCCCTCTCATTCCATGACCATCTTTCTCTGCTTATTCATCGCTCGTTCCTTTCACTCAAACAAATGTTTATGTTTATTGAATTTGATATACCGCCCTTAAATAAGCAGAGCGGTTTACAAAGTACAAAAATTAAAAGAGGGTGGTGCCAGGCCAGAAAAGGAAAGGAAGTTACAACTCATGATAGATAGGTAGTGAAAGAGAAGAAGAGTGCACAAGACTCAGGGTTAGGTCACACAAAGGGGGAGGGAAAATCAAAGGCAAGGGAGAAAAGGTGGGTTTTTAGATTACGTTTAAAGGTAGGGAGGTGGGGCTCTAGACAAAGGGAAGTGGGGAGCGAGTTCCAGAGGGCGGGGCCTGCAAAGAAGAAGGCTGAGGAACGATTGTGGTCCGTCCATTTTTGTCCTCTTCTTCTCTGACCACCCTGATCTGTTGTCACTTCATGCACTTATTATTGCAATGTCGTCTTTGCTGGCCTCCCACAATATCAACTTCGTCGTCTCCAACTACTCAAAAATACAGCAACCCGAATCATCATGCACGCCACCCACTTCAATCACATTACCCCATTGGCTATTCATCTCCACTGGCTCCTCATCAAGTTCCGCATTCACTATAAAATTCTCATTTTGGTCCACAAATCCATCCACATCTATACGCCTCTGCATCTTTCAGACTCCCACCAGTTTCATGCCCCACCATGTTCCCTCCGTTCCATCCATCTGAACCGCTTATAGCTTCCTCCTGTCTCCCAAGCCATCTTGAATCAACCCGCCAGTCCGCCTTTTTCTTCCTGGGCCCCTCTCTCTGGAATTTGCTACCCGCCACCTCAAACTTCCTTTCACAAATTTAAGTTGCTACTCAAAACCCACCTCTTTCAGTCTGCTTTCGACCTTACTTCCTCTGCCTCCTGACCCCCCTCTCTCATGCTTTCTCCTTCCTCTTCCTTTTTCCAATCCCCCCTTCCCATATGAATATACCATTCTTTCCTGTCTACCAATGGGCATTCTTTTCCTTTCTGACTACAGCGTGCCTTGATGTCCACGAAGGGCGGTATATTAAGCTCAAAATAAAGATAAAGATAAAAGACAGAGGTGAGGTAACCTGCACTGAGCAGTGGATGCAACTCTACAAATCTAGCCACCTTACTAAACAGTCTAGATAGACCATTCAGGACAGAATCTGAATTCAAGAAAGCATAGGACCAACACAGAAGACCTTGAAGGAAAAAAAGGGACTACAGTAATTGGTATGGAAGGGCAGACTGAATAGGCCTATAGTCTTTTTCTGCCGTCATTTACTATATTTATTTATTTGGTTTTAAATACCTCCTTATCAAAGTGTCAAGCCAGTTTACATGTTAACAAGTTGAACAGAACTTAACGTACATGGAACATAGTGAAATAAAAAGCCAAAACATTAACAAGTAACATAGTTGTAAATCAATGGATAGGTTAATTGAACATATATACATTGGGCATGTTGGGTAACTGACATTTTAAGAGTAGGGCGGGGAGGGAAGGGGGGGCAGTAGCGGGGATATACCAGGAGAGTGAGTAGGGATACCACTGGGATCTCTGCCTGCTTTTCTGACATTGCAGCTTGGATGTCTCACCGCTGCTTGAAATTGAACATGGCCAAGACTGAACTTCTTATCTTTCCCCCTAAAACCTCCTCTCCTCTTCCTCCTTTCTCAGTCTCTGTGGATAACTCTACTCCCTCCTGTTTCCTCGGCTCACAATCTTGGGGTTGTCTTTGACTCCTCTTTCTCCTTCTCCACACACATTCATCTGATAGCTAAGACCTGCCGTTTCTTTCTCTATAATATCAACAAAATCCATCCATTCCTTTCTGAACACACTACTAAGACGCTTATCCACTCCTTAAATCACCTCCCGTCTTGACTACTGTAACTTACACCTAGCTGGTCTCCCTTTGAATCATCCCTCTCCCCTTCAATCTGTTTAACACTCTGCTGGGCGGCTAATCTTCTGCCAGCCTCGTCATGCCCATATTAACCCTCATCTCAAGTCACTTCATTGGCTCCCTATCTGTTTCCGCATCCAGTTCAAACTTCTCCTGCTGAACTATAAATGCATTCACTCTGCAGCTCCTCACTACCTTTCTTCTTATCTCTCCTTACACCCCTCCTCAGGAACGCCGCTCTTCTGGCAAACTGCTTCTATTTGTGCCCTTCTCTTCTAATGCTAACTCCAGACTTTGCTCCTTTCACCTTGCTGCACCTTACGCCTGGAACAAACTACCTGGGTCTGTATGCCAGGCACCTTCTCTGACCCTTTTCAAATCCAGGCTGAAAACTCACCTCTTCGCTGCTGCTTTTGGATCTTGACTCACCTGATCTCCTTGTTTCTTTACCTTTCCCCCTTGTTTTATCCCTGTGTACACCTTCTGTGTTGTCTGTCTTGACTAGATTGTAAACTTTGATGAGTAGGGATTGTCTCTTACATGTCTGTGCAGCACTGCGTATGACTTGTAACGCTATACAAATGCTCAGTAGTAGTAGTAGTAGTAGTAGTAATAGTAGAGTCTGGTCATATGTACTAAGTAAGAGTTCCACGGAAGTGTTCGATGAAGAGATGCGTCTTCAACTTTTTGCAAACGTTTTCAAGGTTACTCGTGGCTTGGATGTTGTCTGGTATTACTATTGAAATGTTGTAAGTAAATAAATATTTTAGCTATAATCTGCCTTGGGCTTGAAAAGGAAAAGGTAGGATATTAAATCAAAGTAAATACATAGATGTGATAAGAAACAAAGCAATGTTTTTCATTGCTTAAATGTATTTTTTGTTTTTTTAATCTGCTTAGAATAAGCTGTTGATTGAATCAGCAGAGTATAATATTTTAAAAATAGGAAAATAAACTAAAAACTGAGCCAGAGAAGGAAGTTTCAAAATTACATACTATACTAGAAACCACCTCCCACCTCCCCCCCCCAAAAAAACTATTTACATGATATAGAACAATAAAAGCATCTTCCCCCAGCTATTTGAAGACTTTCTACAATGACCTGCCAAGACATGGTCATAAGGTAGAAAAAGAGAACTGTGTCTTCACCAATCTGAAGAAACCATTAATGAAAAGCAGATCTCTGAAACAGTAGACAGAACAGTGACAGAACAACAGAACAGTAGACAGAACAGTTTAACCATGGGAGTAGTTTGACTACTTTATTGGGGGGGGGGGCAAAAGGTGGAGTGACATATTTGCATATTTATTATGGTTATATTAAAAAATAGACTAGATGGATAGGAAGCTAGTATATCAGGTGAGGGATGAGCTGGCACCCTCAAGATACTCAAAGAAGGAACAGAGGCTCTCATTCAGTGGCTTTGCCAAAAAAAGGGAAAACAACATATTCCCAGGCTATATAATTAAGATAAGCAAAAATTGTAGCTGTTTAGTTATTTAGCTTGTTACTGTAAAATTAAAAAACTACTGATACCTGTAAATATATATTCTGCTAATAACAAAGAAGATGAAGGTGTTCACATGCCAAGGAACAAGAAGAAAAAGAGAACCACAGCACAGTTTCTAACACCAAAATAAATTATAGCTAATTTTATGTTGGCGTTAGAAACTGTGCTATGGTTCTATTTTTTTGTTTTTGAACATCTATTTTGCATCCAATGAAACCCCTCCTCCAACAGTAGGTGCAAAGCAGAACTAGGACGATTTCACCATCAAACCAACATACAAGAAAAAATAAATTCTGATTCCAGTGTCATCTCATTAACAGCCTCTCCAGTACCAGGCAGATTGTGAACAAACAAAACCCTACAAAAGTAAGTGAAGACCTATAATGCAAATCTACCATACCATAATGACACCAGTTTCTAAAATCAATGCTATGAGGAGCCTACCTAGAAAAAAGCAGCACCATAAATATTGCAGTAACATAATATATGATGGCAGATAAAGACCAGTATGGCCCATCTAGTCTGCCCAGTAAGGTGGCTAGAGTGGATGTAAATGCAGTTCCGTGAAGGTCACCCTCCCATGCCTGTGTTTAGAGTTGTACCTGCTGCTCCATGCAGGTCAGCCCCCCTCTATTAAAGATATTTAAGTCTGCTTTGACTTCATCCTCTTGCTATAAAGGGATCCACTGTGTCTGTCTCATACCATTTTGAATTCCGTCACTGTATTTGCCCTCACCATCTCCATTGTGAGGGCATTCCAAGCATCCATCACCTTTTCAGTGAAAAAAATAATTTCTAGATGTTGCTTTTAGGTTTACCACCTTGCAGCTTCATCGTATGCCCTCTATTTTTACAGCTTCCCCTTCTTTGAAAAAGGTTTGCTTGTTCATTGATAACCTTTAAGTATTTAAAAGTCTCTATATCTCCCCTCTCCCTCCACTTCTCTAGGGCATACATATTTAGGTCTTTAAGCCTCTTCTCATGTGTCTTCTGGCATAGGTTACAAATCATTTTGGTTGCCTTTCTCTGAATCACTTCAAGTCTTTTTATATCCTTTGTGAGATACGCTCTCCAAAATTGAACATAATACTCCAAGTAAGGTTTCACCAATGGTTTGTACAAGTATATTAATACCTCCTATCTTCTGCTGGTTATTCCCTCTCTGTAAGCAGCACAACATCCTTCTGGCTTTGGCTACCATTTTGTTGCATTGTTTTGCCACCTTGAGATCCTTAGAACATCCTTTCACCTATTCAGAAAACTGAACAAGCCAGATTACTACAGACCCTACATAGAAACTCCATACTAACAGAACACCTGGAGGTATGTCTATTAAGCTGGGCTAATTGTTAACCCAGACTATCTGAAACTAGGTCCCATGTTATTTAGCCCGGCTTAGCAGACATACCTCTTTGTCTCAGTCAACACAGGCAACACACAGTTAGATCTTCACAAAGTACAGAATAAAACATAATAAACTTGAAGTAAATATATGTAGATAAAATTAAACTGAAATCCAAAAAAGCTAGGCTCAGTATATAGTGTAACACAAGAAATAGAGGAGGCAGGTGACACTTTACCTCACCTTTGCTGAGCAGTAGCATGAAATGCACAGGCCGCTCTGATCCCAAATGCAGGGGGAGGAACCTCTCCCTACAGTCTACCCCCTTCGTCGATCTCAGAGCCACTTGCTCAGAGGTGGCTATGTCGCTGATTAGTGCAGTGCTGACTCTCCTCACAGCCCATCTCTGAACAAGAATCACCAGAATCAAGGGAAGGGGCAGACCATAGGGAGAGGCAGTGTTGCCTGCATGTAGGATCAGAGAACACTGTGCCTCAAGTTACTGCAAACATAAAACTAGTAGCTAGCAGAGAGGTAATACATGGTGACATGACTTTATTTGTGCAGCTGTGCAGTCTATAATTGGCCCCAAAATTCCAAAAATTCCCTCTACTGCAGGCCTCAACAAATTGTATGGATTTAGGAGCTAGGCCAAAATCTTAGCAGCCAGTGTTTGTGACGTCCTCTCGACCATCACACCCCCCACTATCTCTCATGCTGGTCTCATGTTTTCGAGCCTCACGAAACCAGCGCCAGAGTTCCTATACCAGCGATGGCGAACCTATGGCACGCGTGCCAGCTGTGGCACGCGAAGGCCTTGCAGCTGGCACGCGGGAAGGTCCGCAATCAAAATATGCGGCATTAAAAAAAAAATAAATAAAAAGCTGCCGCTGCCGGGGCCGGGGCCGCCGCGGCAGAATAGAGTGTGCCGCGGGGCCCCCCCGCCCAGCAGAGCCTGCCCTCCGTCCCCGGTATCACCTTCTCTCAGCTGCCTCTAGTCAAACGCGCCTGCTTTCAGAGCGCGAGTGGAGTTTCTTCCTCGCTGCTCTATTATGCCCGCGGGGGCTGATGGTAAGTTCCCATCAGCCCCCGCGGGCTGAACAGAGCAGCGAGGGAGAAACTTCCCTCGCGCTCTGAAAGCCGGCGCGTGTGACTGGAGGCAGCTGAGAGAGGTGATACCGGGACGGAGGGCAGGCTCTGCTGGGCGGGGGGCCCCGCGGCACACTCGATTCTGCCGCGGGGCCCCGGCCCAGGCAGCGACAGCTTTCTTTGTAAAAAAAATTTCGCTGGGGGGGGGGTTAGGAGTGGTAATGGCTGGGGGGGGGGTTAGGACTGGTGATGGGCTGGGGGGGGGTTAGGAGTGGTAATGGCTGTGGGCTGTTGGGGGGTTAGGAATGGTGATGGGCTGGGGGGGGCTAGCACAGGAAAAGGCCAGAGGGCGGGTTAGGAGTGGTAATGGCTGGGGGGGGTTAGGACTGGTGATGGGCTGGGGGGGTTAGGAGTGGTAATGGCTGTGGGCTGTTGGGGGGTTAGGACTGGTGATGGGCTGGGGGGGCTAGGACAGGAAATGGGCTGATGGGGGGTTAGGAGTGGTGATGGGCTGGGGGGGTTAGGAGTGGTAATGGGCTGGGGGGGTTAGGAGTGGTAATGGCTGTGGGCTGTTGGGGGGTTAGGACTGGTGATGGGCTGGGGGGGTTAGGAGTGGTAATGGCTATGGGCTGAAGGGGGGGGGCTAGGACTTGTACTGGGCTATGGGGGGCTAGGACAGGAAATGGGCTGATGGGGGGGTTAGGAGTGGTGATGGGCAGGGGAGGTTAGGAGTGGTGATGGGCTATGGGGGGGCTATGGGCTATGGGGGAGCTAAGTCTATATGGGCTGATGGGATTAGGACTGGAAGTGGGTTGATGGGGGCTTAGGACTGGTAATGGGCTATGGGGGGCTAGGACAGGAAATGGGCTGATGGGGAGGGGTTAGGACTTGAGGTGGGCTGTTGGGTGGGGTTAGGACTGGTAATGGGCTATGGGGGGCTAGGACAGGAAATGGGCTGATGGGGAGGGGTTAGGACTTGAGGTGGGCTGTTGGGTGGGGTTAGGACTGGTAATGGGCTATGGGGGGCTAGGACAGGAAATGGGCTGATGGGGAGGGGTTAGGACTTGAGGTGGGCTTTTGGGTGGGGTTAGGACTGGAAATGGGCTGATGGGGGGTTAACACTGGAGGTGGTCTGATGGGGTTAGGACTGGTAATGGGCTATGGGGGGTTTAAGACTGATAATGGGCTATGGGGGGGCTGGGACAAGAAATGGGCTGATGGGGAGGGGTTAGGACTTGAGGTGGGCTGATGGGGTTAGGACTGGTAATGGGCTGTGGGCTGATGGGGGGGTTAGGACTGGCAATGGGCTATGTGGGGGTTAAGACTGGTAATGGACTGTTGGATGATGGGGGCTGTCTGGTAATGGGCTATGGGGGGTTAGGACTGATAATGGACTATGGGGGGCTAGGACAGGAAATGGGCTGATGGGGAGGGGTTAGGACTTGAGGTGGGCTGATGGGGTTAGGACTGGTAATGGACTGTGGGCTGATGGGGGGTTAGGACTGGCAATGGGCTATGGGGGGCTGACTGGAAATGGGTTGATGGGGGTTAGGACTGGAAGTGGGCTGATGGGGGGGTTAGGACTGGAAGTGGGCTGATGGGGGTTAGGACTGGTAATGGGTTATAGGGGGGGCTTAAACTGAAAATGGGGTGATGGGGGGTTAGGACTGGAAGTGGGTTGATGAGGGGGGGCTAGGACTGGTATTTTGTTGGGGGGTTTCTAGGACTGGAAATGGGTTGGGGGGCTGCTAGGACTGGAAATGGGCTGATGCAGGGACTAGAAGGGAATGGATGCTGGGTGAGGCTGGAACTAGAAGGGAGCTGGTGTTGGGGGAGGATTAGAATGGGATGGGGCTGGGAGAGTAAAATGGAGAGGGGAAAAATATTTTGTGTGGGAGGGATAAAAAAATCTACAATTGGCCGGGTATTGGGAGAATAAGTGGGGATTGAGGATGGAGGGGTAAATTTTGAGTAGATGAAATAGGAATGAGGAAAGAGCAAAAGGAGAAAGATTAGTATGTTAAAGCAGATGTAGAGAGAGAATGGAAAAAAAAACCCAAGAAGACAGAAGAAAGGACAAATGGACAGCAGATGGAGAGTTAGCAGAAGACACGAAGAAAACCAGAAGAAAGTGGCTGGAACAATTGCAACTGAAAAAAAATGCACAAAAGGTAGAAAAATATCTCTTTATTTTGAATTTATTAACTGGAATATGTCAGCTCTGGGAAATGTGCATCATTAATTTTTGCGCTTTGTTTAGTACAAGAGGAAATTAATTTATAGTTTTATTTCTACAGTGTTGTTGTATATTCCAAGTTTGGCTTTTGGGGTTCCCAGTTTAATTATTGTCTTCCTGTTTCTAAATTGTGATTCCTTGTTTGGTGATGGTCTGTTCTGCATGTGTAACTGAGCTGAGGTATTCTGTTTATATAATTCCTATTTGACATTGCCACTTGTTCTTTCCCCAGTAGGTCATGTATTGTTGTTCTCTGAAATGTATTGGTTTAATATTTGCAGTGTTGCCTTTTGATAGTTAGGGTATGGTGCTTTGTGAGTCCTGGTAGTGCTGTTAGGATACGGCGGGTTTGCTATGGGTTCTAAATGGGCAGCGTTTGTAGTAGTTCCTAATGTGCCTGGCGGTTGGTACTGGATTATAGTAATGTAGAAACCTTTTAGTCTTTCTTTATCCATATACTCATTAAGAGGCATGTTTACTAAAAGTTAGTGTATGGTAACATTATGCAAATATTTATGCAAATGAGGCACCTTATGCAAATGAGGCTTTAATTGACGTGCTGGCACTTTGAGGAAATTCTTTGGTTTTGTGCGGCAGTTTGGGCACTCGGGCTCAAAAAGGTTAGCCATCACTGTCCTATACCATGTGGTATGTTTAGGCAGAAACACAGACAATAGTTACAGTTTCAGATATTAAATGTTTGTACGTGCATGTGGTGCAATGTTGGTATGCCTGTCTGTGCATGGGAGACATGGTGGAAGGTGTCTCTATGTGGGTGGGGCGCAGAGCTGCGGTGCATATGTATGTGTGGTACAGAGGTGGGGGGTATATATGTGTGTGCGCATGTCTGTCTTGCAGAAATAGGGGTGTCTGTCGTATGGAGATGAGGTGCAGGGACAGGGTGGCTTGTGTGTCTTCTGTGGGGAGGGGAATCTATCTTTTGGCAAAACCTGGCACTCTTCCCTCCCCTTCCAACTCCTCTCCTGCTGGCTCCCTCCTTTTCAGACACTCCCCCTTTCATCAACTCCCCTGGCACTCCCATCCCCCTGCACAAGAGGAGAGCCTCTTTCGATTTAAAGGAAGCTCTGTAACGAGGGGACATAGGATGAGGGTGAAAAGGGATAAACTCAGGAGTAATATGTGGAAATATTTATTTACAGAAAGCATGGCAGATACATGGAATAGTCTCCCAGTGGAGATAGCAGAGATGAGAAGAGTATCTGAATTCAAGAAAGCATGGGACAAACACAGAAGGTCTCTAAAGGAAAAAAAAGGGGACTATAGTAGTTGATATGGAAGGGCAGACTAGATAGAAACATGACAGCAGTAAAAGACCATCTGGCCTATATTTCTATATTTTTGTTATTTTTTTAATAAAATTTCTTATCCCGCCTATCCACAGTCCTGAGCAGGTAAAAATACATCCATCATCAATGACGAACACAACATAACATCTAAAAACAGTAAAAAAAAAAAAAACAAGACATATAAAATTTTAAAAAAAAGGTTCTTTATAGACAAGCAATACCCTTAAATCTCAATCCAGTGACATCTTAATTTAACCTTATCTTTGCTTATATTCCAAATACCTGAGTAAAATAGAGCCTTAAGCTTCCTCCTAATACATTCTAATCAGGCAAAGTATAATTAGAAGCTGTTTTCAGTGAGCTGAACTGCCACTGAGTATCTGCTTTCATGATATACTGATAGAATATGGCTCAACTATGAGTTTATTGATCTAAATGCCTGCATAAATTTATAAATTTTAAGAACAGTGTTCAAATACATAGCTGTGTTGCCTCATAATGTCTTATGGTTCATAGTGAAAACCTAAAATCTGATCCTCCATGTAACCAGAAGCCAATGCAAGGCCTGAAGCGATGGAGTTACATGCCATATTCTGCATCCTTTGCAGAACTCTAATGGAGAGTCTACTCTTCTTAGAACAAATACTGTAAAACGAGCCTGAAATCATCAATAAGCAGAATAATTTTCAGTCTTCTCAACATCCATAGTCAACAATAAGAATAGAGTATCACCTTGTTAATTTGTGATATAGAGAATCAATGACATCCAAAAGTTAATCTTCAATACAGTCAGGATCTAAGAATCACCAGCCTTCATCCAAAAATCCTTATTGTTCACTTCTAATCTCTTCAACATCCTCATCTCTGCCTTATTCATATTCACTGCCAGTCTGTTTTTTGGCATCTAACCATCTACCATCTGTAAATATTTTGATTTTAAAACCAGAGATTCTGCTTGAACAGTCTGGGGTCACTCCAGCACACAAATAAGGGGTTTGTACATGCAGCGGGGACGTTTATGTGCTAAAAAATTCACAAACTGTATTCAGAAACACTGACAACATACATGTCCACGCTGCTAGCACAAGGATCTCAGAACGTGGGCAAGAGGGCAGAATGGGGGTGTGGTCAGCCTCAGAGGCAGCGTAGTTACTCACCTGTAACAGGTGATCTCTGGGAACAGCAGGAATTGAGTCTTCACATATGGGTGACATCAGCACCAACGGAGCCCGCGCAGGAATGCTCCCCAGCATCCAATAGGAAAGCCGTTAGGACCATCCCACTGGGCCTGCGTAGCTGCCCTCCCACCTTTCCAGCTCTCCCTCCTCAGTTGAGTTTGTAGCTGAGATAAAAGGAGAGAAGGAGAGAAGAAGAGGAAAGTACAATTCCTAGGGGAGGAGGGTGGGTTGTGAAGACTCAATTCCTGCTGTTCCCGGAGATCACCTGTTACAGGTGAGTAACTATGCTATTTCCAGGAACAAGCAGGAATGTAGTCTTCACATATGGGACTCCCTAGCTTGGAGATGCCAGAGAGATGACCTCAGAGTGAGCTGTGGAACACAGAACTAAGTTGTAGGTCATATATTCTCCAGGGATGTCTGGTATCAAAAAGCGGGATGGGGGGTAGGAGCTGATCTAAGTCTGAAAGAGATGCTGGAGAACAGCTGGCCTAACAAGGCATCCTGGCGGGAGTCCTTGTCCAAGCAACAGTGAGCAACAAAGGTGTGGACAGAGGACCAGGTTGCTGCTTTACATATCTCATCAATTGCCACAGAGCGCAGATTCGCCATGGAGGCAGCCACTGCCCGAACATTATGTGCAGTGACGTGACCCTCAAGAGAGAGTCCTGCACTGTTGTAAGCAAAGGAGATACAATCTCCATCTGGATAGACTTCGCTTGGATACTGGTAGACCTAGGTGACTGGAATCAAAAGCGATGAAAAGTTGGGAAGCTTTTCTGTGCTCCCTCATTCTCTGGAGATAAAAGACCAAAGCACATTTGCAATCCAGAGTATGAAGGATTACCTCAGCCCCAGAAGAATGAGGTCTAGGGAAGAAAACAGGGAGGTACACAGACTGGTTAAGTGAAATGGCAAGACCACCTTTGGCATAAAGTGAGGATGAGTCCTAAGGACTACCTTATCATGTGGAAACGTGTTTAAGGAGGATCAGCCACCAAAGCCTGAAGCTCACTGGTGCGCCTTGCTGAAACATAGAAACATGATGACAGAAAAAGACCACATGGCCTATCTAGTCTGTCCTTCCATAACAACAACTACAACAGTTCACTTTTTACCTTTAGAGATCCTCTGTGTTGGTCCCATGCTTTTTTGAATTCAGTTACTGTCCTCATCTCTACCACCTCCACTGGGAGACTATTCCATGGATCCACTACTCTTTCTGTAAAGAAATATTTCCGCATATCACTCCTGAATCTATCTCCCTTCACCCTCATCCCATGTCCCCTCGTAGCAGAACTTGCTTTCAATTGAAAGAGGCTCTCTCCCTGAACATTTATGCCACGGAGGTATTTAAACATCTCAATCATATCACCTCTATCCCACCTTTCCTCTAAGGTGTACATATTAAGATCCTTAAGTCTGTCCTCATATGCTTTATAATGAAGCCCATTAATCATTTTAATAGCAAGTGAGGGCAATAAGGAAGGTGACCTTCCAGGTAAGAAACTTCAGAGAAGTAGTGACTAAGGGTTCAAAAGGCAGCTTCATAAGCTGTCCTAAAACAACATTAAGGTCCCATACCACTGGGGGTGGTCTAATGGGAGGCTTAGTTAATAGAAGACCTCTCATGAAGCATGCTACAAGCGGTTGAGAGGAGATGGGCTGACCATCCAAGGGTATGTGGGAAGCTGCTATGGCACTTAGGTGGACTCTTACCGAGTTGGTTTTGAGTCCAGAGGAAGAGAGGTGAAGAAGATATTCAAGTAATGATTTCATGGGAGCTCAAAAGGGGTTAAGATCCCTTTTCGAACACCATAGAGAGAATCTACACCACTTGAAAGCATAGGAGTGCCTTGTGGAAGGTTTCCTAGAAGATAAAAGGATAGCTTTCACCTGTTGAGAGAGACTGATGCCCTGGAATTCTATGCCTTCAGCAGCCATGCTGTAAGGTGTAGGGACTGTGGATTGGGATGCAGCAGTGTCCCATTCTCCTGTGAGAGGAGATCTGGAGCAGACCCCAAATCTATTAGTTGAACTTGAGAGAGACCTAGAAGCAGAGGATACCACGGTTGTCGTGGCCAACGCGGAGCTATAAGAATCATGTAGCCCTTGTCTCTCTGGAGTTTGAAAAGAGTCTTGGGGATGAAGGGAATGGGAGGGAAGGCGTATAGGAAGCCTTGATCCCAGTGAAGGTGAAAGGCATCGAGCGCTAGGTTGTTCTGAGCAGGGGTTCTGGAACAGAAGCGGGGAAGTTTGGCATTCTGAGGACTTGCCAACAGGTCTATAACTGGGGTTACCCAGATCTGAAAAATGTGAGCAACCTTGTCTGCATGGAGAGACCACTCGTGGGGTAGTAATACCCAAATGAGCTTGTCCGCCAAGAGATTCTGTTTGCCTGGGAGATAAACCGCAAGTAGGTGAACCAATCTCCACGGAACATCATCGCCAATCTCAACACCACCACCTCTCCTCTTGACCTCATGCCCAGTAAGTTGGATCAAAATAGCTCGAGTCAAACTAGTCCACATCATACATAAGATGACTCAGCTCTCTCTTACACAAGGCTACATGCCCCCTGACCTCAAAAATGCTTCTGTTCATCCAATAATCAAAAGCACCTCATCAGACCCAATCTCCCCAGTTCCTACAGGCCCATCTCCAGCCTGCCTTTCCTTGCAAAGGTAATTGAAAAGGTCATACAGCTACAACTACAGGACCATGTCAACTTTCACATACTGCTTGACCCACAACAATATGATTTCAGACCAAACCATGGAGTTGAAATCGTATTGACAGTGCTCATGGATAGACTCAAAGGCATCGAAAAATCAAATCAAGTTTTCATCCTTATATTTCTAGATATCACCTGTAGGCAGGGCTCACCTACAAAGCATCCCCAATTATCACCAATATTACCTGGGCACATGGGAGCCGTACACCAGGAAAATAAAAACGTAGATCACAGTCACTTGCCAGCAAAACTCTTTTATTTGGTGCAAGCAAAAAGCTGTAAGCACAGATACACAAGTTTCTGTCTGGGGATCTGAGCGCAGGCAACGTTCTCTGCCCCCACAACGGTGAGAGAGAAGGTTGCCCCCGAAGCTCTATAGTTGCTTTCTTATATACCTCTCTGTCCCAAAGTTCCAGAAAGTTCTGCATAAATTCTTATGTCATTTGCAGCTTTCTGCAAAGTTCTCTTCCCGGGAACCCTCCCCTGTTTATCAGGTCTCACAGCTGAAGTTTCAAGGTCTGCTTATCTGTGCAGTTTGTAGGCAGCCCTCTCTGCTTCTTCCTATGTTCTGTACGTGTTATTCCATTTCTTGGCACTGTTTGTAATCTTCAAGGCTCAGAGTATGTGTGTTCTTTGTTTCTAGCTTGGCCTGTATTTTGTCTTGCTGGGCCCAAACTCTGCACACTCCTGTCCAAAGTATGGTTACCCAGACTCTTTCATAGTAGGCCACATATACTCTGTCTTGTAGCCCACATGCTTTTCTTCTGTGCCAGCCATATGTTGCTTGTGTACATTGCAAGCAGGCAAAGGTGCAGTCATATAAAGCAAACATATAAAGCAGACCTGAGCCAATTATCCCTTCACACCTCAGCCCTTGACTCAGTTTTTCACAACATACTTTGACTAGACCTACAATCACTAGGATTATACAACACAACATTAAAATGGCTCCATTCTTATCTAACAGGACGATGGCAGCAAGTGAAAAACAGGCCAATAAAAAATCCTCTCCTTACGCTCAACAAGGTGTCCTGCAAAGCTCTGTCTTATCCTCATTATTATTCAATCATTACTTACAACCCCTCTGCAAAATTATACAGGTCCCTATCACATATACTCTCACATATACACAAACGACATAATGCTCTACATCCCCTTCTCCACCAAAAACCCCATATACATTCCTTTGATAAAATGCTTTAATGCAATCATATGCAGGCTATACAAGCACAAACTCTTCATAAATTATAAGACGACTGAAGTTCTCCATATCACCAAAGAAGCAAACTTCAATCTACCGATGTCTTTAAAAGTTCCAAAAGCAGGTTTAGAAGTTAAATGTGAAGTACAATACCTAGGGATAACCCTTGGTGAGCATTTAACCTTACAACCACACATTAGCAATTCCATAAAAACTATTTACCACAAAATAGAAACAATATAGAGCCTACAACCATTACTAGACTCCCATGATTTTTGAACCGTCTCTCAAGCCCTGATAGGCCCACACTTCGACTATTTTAATACAATCTTCCAAGATATGCCAAAGTCCACATTTCACCCACTACAGATGGCATTGAATACTGCAGCATGCATACTATATATGGTGTGACCAGTAAAAAAAAAATGCAAAAAAACTGGGTCAAAAGTCTATAGATAGAATAACAGCTTATTGAAATCTACTCAATATGTCTTTATAAAATGGCACATTTTTTGAAAACAAATTGAATGGGTTTCAATCAGCTGTTATTCTACTATATGGTGTGTCCAGAAGCAAGCATATAACACCAATACTGAAGCAGCTACATTGGCTTCCTATACTAGACCGAGTAAGATATAAGGTCTTACTGACCATCTTCAAAGTCTCCAAAAACTTATCCATAGCCTACCTGCAATCCTTTTTTTAAATTTATATTTGTTTTTTCTCATATTCATATAAAGCTTTATAGAACCATAAGAAAACTCTATGATGCATTTTTAAAAGAAACCAACAACATGTATAAGGCACCATTGTCACAAGATTGCACAGTGTCTTAATACCTGAGCAGTTTGTAGCAATATTTATTTATCCCCCCACTTGTCGCTACCTTCCCCCCCCCCCCGTTTCCACCCTCACCTCTCATCCCTCCCCTGTCTTCCCACCCACCCACCCATCCCCCGGCCACTCTCCTAGCACATGTATTTTGTAATTGGTGCCACAGCCATTTGTAATGAGACCAGTGCGGGCTGGTATATTCTTTGTATGCATAACATTCTGCCTGTGCAAGAGTGTGCATGAGATTTACCCATTGTGGAATTTATTTATTTTATTTATACAGTTTTGTATACCGCCTTATCCTTCAATCAAAGCGGAATGTCAGTGCCTGAGTTCCCATCCAGTTCTGTAGATGGCTTTTGGACCACCCAGATTCCTAACATGATAAATTTACTATCCGCTCTGTAATCTTATGGTCTCTCAATGGTCCCACCTCTACCAACATCAGCAAACCATATGTTCACTCTATTTGCTTGCCAGTGACACCTCCCAAACAATCTAGGGCCTTCCCCCAAATTTCTGGGAGTGATACATTCCAAGAAAGCTTGCACAAATGTTTCCACCCCCACCCCACATTTCTCACAAAGGGAGGAAGGAGAGGGATATGGATAAGGTTAGATAGGTTACGTGAGAATTTCTTATCAGAGTAATGTGAGGCTTTATTTCTAGAGAAGTGTAGAGATTTGGAGGGAACAGGGTGTGGGTGGATATGTCTGGATGTGTGTGCCCTCCAAGAGGGCCTTGAGAGAGGGGAAGCATGGGGCGAGAGAGGGGTGATATTGCTGGTATCAGTTAAGTTATGTGAGGATTTCTTATTGGAGATAAGGTTGGGGTTGATATCTCTGTATGAGAGATTGGGGGATGAGGGAGGGTGGGTGGAGGGGGGAGGAGCGGGATGTGGATGAAATTAGATAAGGTACGTGAGGAACTCTTTTTAGTGTGAGAAAGAAAACGAGGAGGGCCAGGGTTGGGGTTGATGTTGATGTTGCCTGATGAGAGGAGGAGTATTAGAGAGCATGGAAAAGGTGGAGACGGTACGGCGGAAGCGAGGGTGGGGTTGCCTTAGAGAGAGAGGGGTTGGTTGAATGCGGGGGATGGTGTGCTGAAGCTCAAGAGCAGATGCTAGGTAGGGGGAAAGAATGGAGGGCGAAGTGAGGAAGGTAGGGGGGTAGGGGGAAGAGGAGGGGGTGTTGGAAGGAGGGGAAACAGTTGGGGAGGATGAGGAAGAACAGGACAATGTGATGTGGGGCCATGGTAATTGGGCACAAGTTCTGTGCAAACACTGGGTAGCAGTTCTATGCAGGCAGTAGATAGCAGTTCTATACAGGCACTGGGCGGCAGTTCTGAGCAGGCACTGGGTGGCAATTCTAAGCAGGCACTGGGTAACAGTTCTAGGCAGGCACTGGGTAACAGTTCTATCTGGGTAGCCATTCTATGCAAACACTGTGTAGCCGTTCTATGCAAACACTGGATAGTGGTTCTATGGAAATAGTTTTATGCAAACACTGGGTAGCAGTTCTATGCAGGCAGTAGGTAGCAGTTCTATGCAGGCACTGGGCGGCACTAATAGTAAGTCTGCAATCTCATATTTCAGTTCTTTCAACACCCTTGGATATATACCATCCATCCTGGTAATTTGCTACTCTTTAGTTTATCAAATAGTTGTAATATATATCTTTCCAGTGTATGGATATTTCTTTCTATTCTTCTGCGGCATCACCTTTAAATACCATTTCTGTCATAGCTAACATCCCTACATCTTCCTCAGTAAAGACCGAAGCAGAGAATTCATTCAGTCTCTCCACTAGGACTTTGTCCCCTCTTAGTGCCTCTTTTACCCTTCTATCGTCTAATGGTCCAACCGACTCTCTCACAGGATTTTTTTGCTAAGAATGTACTTAAAAAAGTCTTTATTATGCTTTTTTGCTTCCACAGCAAGCTTCTTCTCAAATATCTCTCTTTCCCTGCCTTATCAATGCCTTGCATCTAACTTGCCAGTGCTTATGTTGTTTCCAGTTTTTGTCATTTGATTCCTTTTTCCATTTCCTGAAAGATGCTTTTTTGGCAACAACAGCCTCTCTGACCTCATCTTTAAACCATGCTGGAAGTTTTTTGGACTTCCATCCACTTTTCTTAAAGCATGGAATACAGCTGGTCTGGGCTTCCAAGAAAATATTTTTAAACACCCATGCTTGATGTAAATCTTTAACCTTTGCAATTGTTCCTTTTAGTTTTTTCTTAACTATTTTCCTCTACCTCCTCTGTTATGTCTTGTGCCCATATTTTGCCAATCCCTGCAAGTATTATGTGGTAAGTATCTCTCTAAATATGCGGTACCAGTTTGACAGATTTTCCAATGGGGGTCCAGCTTGCGTAGGTCCTCATCTCCCTCCTTAAGCTCCTGCTCCCTGTGATTAGCGACTCTCTGTGCTTGCCAGTAATGACAAAGCTTTAAGTAGTGTATGGGTTGGGTAGCCCCAATCCCCAACTTAAGAACATAAGAACATAAGACATGCCATACTGGGTCAGACCGAGGTCCATCAAGCCCAGTATCCTGTTTCCAACAGTGGCCAATCTAGGTTATACGTACCTAGCAATATCCCCAAAAGACAGGTTCCACAATGCTTGTACTGGGTCAAGCATTGATATCCTGG
The DNA here is from genome assembly GCA_033557465.1 of Ichthyophis bannanicus. Lineage (NCBI taxonomy): Eukaryota > Metazoa > Chordata > Amphibia > Gymnophiona > Ichthyophiidae > Ichthyophis > Ichthyophis bannanicus. Next base: position 149,532,066 of record CM066039.1, on the reverse strand, counting down.
GTCCCTTTTTAATAGTGGTTTATGGACCTTTCCTCCAGGAACTTGTCCAAACCTTTTTTAAACCCAGCTATACTAACAGCCCTTACTACATCCTCCGGTAACAGATTCCAGAGTTTGATTACACGTTGAGTGAAAAAATATTTTCTCTTATTTGTCTTAAATAGTTTACCCTGTAGCTTCATTACATGTCCCCTAGTCTTTCTATACTCTGATAGCGTAAACAATTGATCCACGTTTATCCGTTCCACTTCATTCATTAATTTATAGACCTCTATCATATCTCCCCTCAGGCGTCTCTTCTCCAGGCTAAAGAGCCTTCTTAGCCTCTCTTCATAGGAGTAGCCTTCCATCCCCTTCACCAATTTGGTGGCTCTTCTCTGTACTTTTTCTAATAACGCTATGTCCTTTTTAAGATACGGTGACCAGAATTGCACACAATATTCAAGGTGCGGTCGTACCATGGAGTGATACAGAGGCATTATAATATAATTTGTTTTGTTCTCCATCCCTTTCCTTATGATACCTAGCATTCTATTTGCTTTCTTGGACGCCGCTGCACACTGGGCGGAGGGTTTTAACATGTTATCCACAATGACTCCTAAATCTTTTTCCTGGGTGGTGGTTTCTAATGTGGAACCTTGCATTGTGTAACTATAGTGTGGGTTGTTCTTTCCTAGGTGCATAACTTTGCACTTCTCCACATTAAATTTCATCTGCCATTTGGATGCCCAGTCTTCCAATTTATCCAGATCCTCCTGCAGTTTTCCACAATCCTCTTGGGTTTTAACAACTTTAAACAGTTTTGTGTCATCTGCAAATTTGATAACCTCACTAGTTATTCCCTTTTCCAGGTCATTTATGAATGTGTCAAAAAGCAGCGGACCCAGTACAGATCCCTGGGGTACTCCACTATTCACCTTTTTCCATTGGGAATATTGGCCATTTAGCCCTACCCTCTGCTTTCTATCTTTTAACCAGTTCCCGATCCACAATAGTACACTGCCTCCTATCCCATGACTTTTTAGCTTGGTTTGCAAATGGTCAAATGACCATTTTTAGCTTGGTTTGCAAATGGTCAAATGAGGGAAAGTCCCACTGCCCCCACAGCTGCAGTTGCCCCAAATCTAGGGGCTGACCGTGCCCCCACGCCTCAAGCCTTGTGTGCCCCTGCCCTGGCACAAAGCTGGGCTTACCTATCACTTGGAGGAAGGGAGATACCTTCTAGCTGTTTCCCCTTTTGGGCCCACCATCTCCATGCTTTACAGAGGTGTTCAATCAAACCCCCAGACTCCACCCTCTTTAACGTCATCTTATTTTGATGCAGCACTCTCAGTAGTCTATGGGCTTTCTCCATTCTTCCAGTAGCCCTGGCGCAGAGTACTTGGCTGTCCTTGTATAAGCCCCATGGACCCAGCGCATCAAGGCAGCTACATTGTATACCCGCAGGTCTAGTAGTCCCACCTCTCTCCCCATTCCTGTGGCAAGATCAACTTGGCATGGCTGATCCTAACTCGGTGACCTCTCCATAGAAAGGCACATAACATGCTTTTCAGTTGGGCTTCTTCCTCTCGCTTGACCCAAATGGATAACATTTGTAATTGGCAAAGTATCTTGGGGATAAGCATCATATGCACCAAAGCTACTCACCTGTATAGAGATAGTGGCAGATCTGCCCATTTCGTACGTAGATTTTTAAACTGGCATATCTTGTCCTGTATGTTCTTTTGATAGACTGTGCCCATGTCTTTGTGATATATTCCCAGGTATTTAAATGGGTCTTCAGACCATAGAAAAGGGAGGTTGGTCCCTGTAAAGGATCCTCCTGCCCAGAAGCCATGCCTCAGACTTTTCTGCATTTATCTCTAGGCCAGAGAAACTGCCAGTTTTTTAAATGACGCAACAGTTCCTTGAGTCCTGCCAGAGAGTAAGGCACACTTACTAGCATGTCATCTGCAAACAAGCCGATTTTACACTCTTAGATGCCAATGTTTACTCCTTGTAGATTTTCTGCAGCACATTTTGGCAGCTAGAGATTCTAGTGATAAAATGAATGGTAATGGAGATAAGAGACACCTTTGTAGAGTCCCTCTATGGAGCTTGAAAGCATCAGTCTGTTGCCAATTCACTAGCATTTAAGCACTAGGGCTGGCAGGAAGGGCTCAAATTCACCCCAAGAACTGCTCTCCTACCCTGAATTTGACCAGTACCCATAATAGATAGTTCCAGACTACTCTGTCGAAAGCTTCTTCCATGTCTAGGCTCACCACTACCATCTCCTGACCTGACGCCCACCTCTGCCAAAACAAGGTCAGTGCTCTAACCAGATGGTTTGTGGTACTATGCCCTGTAACGAAACCCACCTGGTCTGTGTGGACTAATCTTGGTACTACTTCCCCCAAGCGCTCAGCCAGCACTGCAGCAAGTATTTTTATCTCCTGGTTGAGGAGAGAGATGGGTCAGTAGGATACCACCTTCTCCAGGACTTTTCCCAGTTTGGGCACCAGGACCAGTAGGGTTCTGTTGGTCTGTTGCCCAAAGCCTTGGTGCCACTGTGCCTCCAGTCTTGAAGGACTACAAAAAGAGACTGCTACTTCTGGAGAGAGATCTGCAATTGTAAGTATTTACTTCGGGGAATTTTTTCTAATTTTAAAACCCAGAAGAGGGCTTTCAGTTTAAAATAAGAACGCAGTAGAGTGCTTTCTGGTTAAATTTAAAACCCAGCAGAGAGCTTCTAGCTTCAATTTAATACTCAGTCAGGGCCTAGTACCAGCAAAACCTTTCATTTAAATCAACTCAGAGTATAACTTAGCATAAAAAGAAAAACAGGGTCAGTATTCTTTGAGCAATAAATTGTTTCTAGAGACCTTTACAAAGAGGCCTTCTAGATAGGGGGCAAGAGTCCTGTGAAATTGTTTTAAATAGGTGTTAAAGTGAAGGGACAGATCAAAGGGGCATTTTGAAAGATTCCCTCTATCCAAGTAAGGGCTGTGTGAAACACCCAGGAAATTGCTCACAGATTACCTTGGAAGCACAGGACAGGGTACTGTGTAGCAGCCAGTTTTTAATAAGTCTTCTTTCCCTCCTTCCCTGACTCCCACACACCCCAGGTATAATCGTAGCTTTATAGGTGCTTAAACCTCTTAAAGGAAAGGAGGTGCCATATTCACTTTCAGATACAGTTGTTATCCTAATCAGGCAATAAGGACCTGAGATTAGTTAAGCTTGAGGTGAACAAAGTCCATTAAAGGTATTAGGTATAGTTTTATTAGTATAAGAATTCCCAGCAAACCTACATAAACAAACAACTTAAATACCTAACACAACCTTAAAACTAAGATGCAGATAGCAGTCCAGCTGCGAGATGTGGGCTTTCCAGTCTTTTGCATTGAGTGTCAAATGTATGATTTTCTCCCAGTTGGTGAGGGATCTTACGTGTACACTGCTGCAAGGGACTCTTTACTCTCAGAAAACGAGTCCGATCTCTGGAAGCTAGAGTAGCAGACTTCGAAGACATAAAGAAGACAGAGGTACATAGATGAGACCTACAGGGATGTAGTACTTTAGTCCCACATCCAGACTGGCAGCATCCCTCTGTCATGGAGGAGAGAGGTCACATGACAGGAGAGCATCACTCTGGGGTGGCAAAAAGTGATCCTGTAGCTGGGACCTGTCCTCCAGGTGATGTAAAACCATCTTGCACCGACGAGGTTTCTCCAGGGCCATGTGCACATGAGGGAAGGGTTAGGACAGTCATAGCTGGTGATTCAATCACACAGGTACACTACCAAAAAACTGCCTCCAGTTTTGCAACTAATTCCTATAGATTTTGGGGTGCTGAATCCAGGAAAAATAGCCAGAATGTTCCATCACGTCACGTTTTCTTGCAAAATTAGATTTCTTACCCATATAAGGAATGTTCACATAATTTCTTTTTAGCCGACTGCAGTTTATTTTCTTGGCCCAAAATAGAGGTTGTAATGGTTAACTAACTAGAAACACTCCCTCATGATATTTTAGAGTGTTTTGTATTCATTTTATACATTAACAGGACAATTGGGAGGCGGGGGGCTAAATCCAGTACTCGCGCTGGCGCATGTTCTTTCCTGTTCGCCTCGCCTCGTTCGCTCGCTCAAACACGGTGGTTGCGACATGAACGTTCCTGTCAAATTTCAGTTTCTTGCAAGTTCATTATTACCTTTTGTTTGCTCAGTCGTAATCCAGCTTTATTCCGAAGTGGTTCACTACAGTTGTAGTTTGCAGTGCTGTGTATTTGTGATGGCTCACAGAGCCAGAGGTTGCGTCAACTCTCCGGACAGTTTTTGTTTTATTTGTGGGGAATATACCGTGAAAAAGCGGCAGAGGAACATTTCTGCATTTATTAAAAAAGTATATTTCGCCTATTTCGGTTTGAAGTTAGGCGATCAAGACAAACCGTGGGCTCCTCACAAAGTGTGCAAGACATGTGAGGAAGATCTACGCTTATGGATGAAAGGTAAAAAACAAGCATTTCGTTTCGGAATACCTATGATGTGGCGTGAACAAAGAGACCACAGCAGTGACTGCTATTTTTGCTCTTGCATTGTGAAAGGATACAACTTAAAAAATAAGAACGTAATAAGTTACCCCAACCTTCCCTCAGCAATTAGGCCTATGCCTCATAGCAACGAAGTACCTGTGCCTGAACCACCAAAATCTTTGGATCATATTTGTGTGGACGGTTCTGATCATGATGAGACTCATCAGATGGCTTTTCCCGATGAGTCCAGTAATTCCGAGTTTGAAACTGAACCAGATCCGAAACCTGAACTTTTCTCTCAAGCTGAATTGAATGATTTAGTCCGGGATTTAGGACTCCCAAAAGATGCTGCCCAACTGCTAGGTTCTCGGCTTAAACAGAAAAATCTATTGTCACCAGGAACAACTTTTTATTGGTACCGCAACCGCGAGACACAATTTTTGAAGTATTTCAGCAAAGAGGAAGATTTGGTATTTTGCAACAATATATACGGAGTGATGGAAAAGTTTAAACTCAAGTATGATCCTGCTGAATGGCGGCTGTTCATTGATTCGTCAAAAGACAGCATAAAAGGTGTTCTTCTTCATAATGGCAACACATTCGCTTCAGTTCCTATTGCTCACTCTGTTATTCTCCAAGAAAAATACGAGAATTTGGCCCTGATTCTTCAGAAGATTCGTTATGATGAGCATAAGTGGATGATTTGTGGAGACTTTAAAATTCTATCCATGCTATTAGGGCAGCAATCCGGTTTCACCAAATATCCCTGCTTCCTTTGCTTGTGGGATAGCCGGGCCCGCGACCTACACTGGGGGAAAAAAGACTGGCCAATTCGGGAGTATTTGAGACCCGGTGAGAAAAATGTTCTTCATGAGAGCTTGGTACCTCGTGATAAAATTCTATTACCACCTCTCCACATTAAGTTGGGTCTCATTAAGCAATTCATCAAGTCCCTTCCAAAAGATGGTGAGTGCTTTCGGTACCTTTGCTCAAAGTTCCCCCGACTTTCTGAAGCAAAGCTAAAGGAAGGAGTGTTTGTTGGCCCTGATATAAGGAAACTCATTTCAGATGGAGCATTCGCTGAAACGATGTCTGAGAAGGAAAAAGAAGCCTGGGATTCCTTCAAGGATGTTGTTCTCAAATTCTTGGGGAACAGGCGGGATGAGAATTATAAGGATATTGTTGCCAGGATGCTCAATGCCTTCAAAGAACAAGGCTGTAACATGAGCCTGAAAGTCCATTTCTTGCACTCCCATGTGAACTACTTTCCCGAAAATTTGGGGGCGTACAGTGAAGAACAAGGTGAAAGGTTTCACCAGGACATCAAGGACGCAGAGAGAAGGTACCAAGGAAGATGGAACATCACTATGATGGCTGATTTCTGCTGGTTGCTGCTGCGGGAAACCCCAGATGAAAAATACGCCAAGCAGCGCACCAAGAGAAGCATTCAGGGGAAGAAGAAACGGGCCCACCAGGAGATTGATTGACCCAAGAATGACTTTAAAATCTAAACTGTGTTGACAAATATCGTGTTTTTACTAAACTTTGAAATAAAAATTTGCTAGTTATTACCACAGTGTCGGATCTCATTTATTAGAATTTTATTTTCACACCATCGGGTGTTTGTCTTCATGTATTGCAATGGTGCGGTTTGCGTTTTCTATTCTTACATACATACCTGTACAACATTTTTTGCACATTTCTTTGCTTTGCTTTGTGTCTAACCTCGCTTTTATATGCTCAATGTTTGTGCACATGTATGTGGCTGTTTTAAGTGCAGACAATTTTGCTACCATCACAGTGTGTTTTGTTGACATTACTCTATTCTTATGTGCTGCCTTGTTACAATTTTCTTTATTCTTATTTGAATAACTACTAAACAATTAGTATAAAGAATTCATCCAAGAAACTTTTATCTCGATCGCACTCAATCTGAAACGTTCACCTCAAACTGCTAACCCAATGTAGCAAAAAATCTGTACGTGATGGAGCAAATTGGTTACCAGATTTGGATTCAGCGCACCAAAAAACGTAAAAATCAATCGAAACATTAGAGGCAGTTTAAAAAAAATTTTTTTTAGTGTACTTGTGTCATTAGACATGCAGATAGCTGAGTGGCTGGTGGATGTGAGGATTGCCTAGTAACATGCCTGCCTGGTGTGAAGGTAGCGGACCTCACGTGCCACCAAGACAAGGTATTAGATAGTGCTGGGGAGGAATCTGCTGCCTTGGTACATTTTGGTACCAATGGCATAGGAAGGTGTGGTAGAGAGGTTCTGGACGTTAAATTTAGGCTTTTAGGAAGGAAGTTAAAATCCAGACCTTTCAAGGTAGCATTCTTAAAAAATGCTTCCCGTTCCATGCGCAGGACCCAAAAGGCAGGCGGAGCTCAGGAGTCTCAATGCGTGGAAAAGATGATGGGGCAAGGAAGAGGGTTTTAGATTTGTTAGGAACTGGGGAACATTCTGGGGAAAGGAGGGGCTTTTCCAAAGGGATGGGCTCCACCTTAACGGGGATGGAACCAGGCTTCTGGCATTAACCTTTAAAAAGGAGTTAGAGCAGCTTTTAAACTAGATAATGGGGAAAGCCGACAGTAACCCAGGAGTGCATGGCTCAGAACAATGTATCCTTGAAGGATACTAGCAAAATATTGAAGTTAGGGCATATCAGCAGAGAAGTAACAATGAAGACAAAAACAGTCCAAATGCCCTTGAGTACAGAGCAGACAAAGCTTAAAGATTTCAAATTACCCCTGCCTAACGGTAGCCAGATTAATATGAATAAAATACAGCCTCTAAAATGCTTGTATGCAAATGCCAGAAATCTAAAAAATAAGATAGAAGAGTTAGAATATATAGCACTAAATGCAAAAAAGCATAATAAAGTCTTTTTCAAGTACATTCGTAGCAAAAACCCTGTGAGAGAGTCAGCTGGACCATTAAATGATAGAGGGGTAAAAGGGGCACTAAGAGGGGACAAGGCCATAGCAGAGAGACTGAATGAATTCTTTGCTTCACTAAGGAAGATGTAAGAATGTTACCCATGACTGAAATGGTATTTAAAGGTGATGCTGCAGAAGAATTGAAAGAAATATTGATACACCAGGAAGATGTGTTACAAATATTTGATGAACTGAAGAGTAGCAAATCATCTGGACCAGATGGTATACATTCAAGGGTGATGAAAGAACTGAAATATGAGATTGAAGACCTACTATTAGTAATCTGTGAACTATCATTAAAATCATCTGTAATACCCGAAGACTGGAGGATGGCCAATGTAATACCAATTTTTAAAAAGGGGTCTAGGGGTGATCCAGGAAACTACAGACCGGTGAGCCTGACATCAGTACCGGGAAAAATGGTAGAAACCATTATAAAGAAAAAAATTACTGAACATGTAGATAGTCATGGCTTAATGGGAGACAGCCAACATGGTTTTAGCCAAGGAAGGTCTTGTCTTACTAATCTGTTATGTATTTTTGAAGGTGTGACTAAACAGGTAGACAAAGGTGAGTCGATTGATATAGTGTATCTGGATTTTCAGAAAACCTTTGACAAGGTCCCTCATGAGAGACTTTTGGTGAAATTAAAAAGCCATGGGATAAGAGGCAGTATACTATTTTGGATCAGAAACTGGTTAAAAGATAGAAAGCAGAGGGTAGGGCTAAATGCCAATTTTCCCAATGGAAAAACGTGATGAACATTGCCTCGTAGTTGAGCCAGGCATTCATGTCTTCAAGGCATCTGGTTATTGTTGTGATGTTAAGTGCTAGGGATCTGTGCTGGGTCTGCTGCCGTTTAATATATTCAAAAATGACCTGGAAATGGGAATGAGTGAGGTAATCAAATTTGCAGGTGACACAAACTTATTCAAAGTTGTTAAAACCCATGAGGATTGTGAAAAATTGCAAAATGATAAAGGGGATGAAGGATACCCCTATCAAGAGAAGCTAAAAAGGTTAGGGCTCTTCAACCTGGAAAAGAGACGGCTGAGGGGAGATATAATAGAGGTCTATAAATGAATGAATGGAGTGGAACGGGTAAACGTAGATCAATTGTTTACACCATCAAAATATAGAAGACTAGGGTACATGCAATGAAGCTACAGGGTAACCTACTTAAGGCTAACAACACAATCACCATATCTAACAAGTACCTAAGTGTCTCCCTCACCTACAGACCTCCTGGAGCCACAACTGAACATCTCTCCACAGTACTTGAAGCAATATGTGCACACAGCAGAAAACACAAACCCCTCATTTTACTAGGAGACTACAACCTAACCTCTGCACCCACCAAGGAAGCCACAGCATTCCTAAAAGCCACGGAGTCACTAAAATATTGTCAGATAATCAATGCCCCAACACACCAGTATGGTACAACTCCGGATATGGTCTTTATTGCAATGCACTTGGTGGAACAGGGCAAGGCCGCAATAACAATCACGCCCATCCCTTTGTCAGATCATTATATGATTGACTTCACCTTGACCCTGAATAACCCCACCCGACACATGGAAGATGAGAGCATAGCCAGGCGTTTTAGAGCCTTCAACAAAGACTCATTCATAAACAAAATCATTCCACAACTCCAGCGGGAATACGACACCCTTGACCTAAGCATAGAGAAATGGAATATCTAATGCAGCATCAGCCCCTACGAGTACAGAACCACAAGCGCGCAGGAGGTCCAACGCCCCCTGGTACTCAAGTGATATCAGAGATGCAAAGCGCACTCTCCGAAGACTGGAGAGAAAATGGAGACGGAACAAGTCGCATAACTCCCTGACTCAATACAGAATCAAGCAACTGGAATATAACAATCTGATAAATGAGCATAAACAGCAGCACCATACCAACCTAATCATAAAATCTGTCAACAAACCGAGAGAACTCTTTAGCATTGTCCAAAAGCTCACTAAGGACACCACGCAGGACTGTACCCACCATTTTGACCCACAGGAATTTGCTGACTACATGAAATCGAAAAACACCATCCAGACATGCTCCATCACACCACAGACAGATGACCATGAAATGAAAGAACAGCATCAAACCTGGGAGGACTTCAGCATACCATCAACACATCAAATAGAGGACATAACAAATGTACTCAACACAAAAACCTCACCATCAGACCCATGCCCAGTGTCTTGGTTCAAAGCCACAAGAAGCCAGCTCTCCCATCACATTCACAAAATCGTCAAAGATTCACTCCAACAAGGATACATGCCGTAATCCCTGAAGCACGCCATGATACGACAGATACTTAAAAGCAACAACCTAAGCCCCTCTGAACCAATATCATACCGACCCATCTCCAGCCTACCATTCCTTGTGAAAAACGTTGAAAAGACAGTGCAAAGGCAACTTCAGGACCATATTGACATGAATGCCCCACTGGACATCCATGAGCATGGCTTTAAACCCCAGCATGGTGTGGAAACACTACTAACTTCCCTCTTTGACAATCTCCTAAGAGGCATGGATAACATAAAGAACGGATTCCTGCTAGTGTTCATGGACATCTCGGCAGTCTTTGACACTGTGTCCCACGCCAGTTTACTGCAACGCCTGCAGCAGATAGGAGTATGCAAGAATACTCTTAAGTGGTTTACTTCCTACTTGGAAGATCGAACGCAACAAGTCAAATGCGCTCAAAAGAAATCACTGCAGCCATGCAGGGAATACCACAAGGTTCAGCCCTGTCATCAATGCTCTTTAATATTTACATTCAACCCATACGTAACATCATCAAATGCCAGAAACTCCACTATCACATCTATGCTGACGACATCATGGTGTATGCTCCAATCAACCTACTAGCACTTAACATCACAACAATAACCAGATGCCTTGAAGACATGAATGCCTGGCTCAACTACGATAAGACTGAGGCAATGTTCATCACCAGGAACCCCACCTTCATTCCACCACAAACTATCAGCATTCTAGACAAATTCATAGTAGTCAAAGATGAAGTTAAGTGGGGGGGGGGGGGGGCAGAGCCAGCGCGAAACCGGCATGGCGGTGTAAGTCCTCTTCTCGTGGGCCTTGATGTTGTAATCCTGACTGCCACCCGTATATAATCCTTCTGTGATCGGTGGAATCAAGAGGCTTAGGTTGGAGGATGGCGGGGAGCAAGCAAACGAGACTAGAATTTGCTTCTACGCCTGCAGCGGCGGGGTCTAAAAGATCAAAGACAGATCCGTTGTCGCCGCAAAAATCTGGGCCTACACAGGGCTCAACTGATGATTTGCATCAGCTTCTACAAGAGGTGCGGGCAATAAGAAGCCGTGTGGACTCAAATGGAGAGACGTTATCTGAGCTGCAAAGTGACATTAAGGATATGAGTGCGCAGATCCAATCTCTTTCCGTCAGAGTGGATAAGGTGGAAGCAACGGCGGCCGGGCATGAGGAACGGATCAAACACGTTACCTCTGTGGCCCGTAAGATAGACTGGCTTGAGAGAACGATGGAGGATATGGGAAATCGCGCCAGACGCAATAACATCCGCATAGTAGGGCTGGCTGAAGGTGCAGAAGGAGATGACCCCATTCGCTTCATGGAGGACTTTCTGCCTAAATCATTAAAAATTACCTTCGCGAGCCCTCTGGAAATTGAGTGGGCGCATCGGATCCCGGCCTTCCCGTCTGGTCCTAACTCTCATGCTAAGCGCCCTCGCCCTTTCATCATGTGCCTTCTGAGGCATCAGCAAGTTGCGCAGATTCTTGCGGCGGCTAAATCCAACCAGCCGCTCCAATATGAGGGGCATAAAATTGCCTTTTACCCGGATTTTTGCAAACGCACGGTGGAGAAGCGGAGGCAGTTTTTGGAGTTGCGACCTAGGCTACGGAACCTGCAAGCAAGATTCGGCCTGTTTAGTCCTGCGAAATTTAAAGTGACTATGAACAATAATACCAAATCCTTTGAGGATCCTGGAGTGCTGCGACAATTCATAGAGGATCAAGAAAAGCTCCTTATGCAGCAAACCTGATGTGGCCTTTAGCTGTGCCTTTGGAATCTTTTATGTGGCCGTGGACTACAGATGGGCAGTTGATTGTATTTTGTTTCCACTGTTGTATATAAGAATATCTGCGGGTCTTTCGGCTTAACTGTTAAATTGGTGGGTGGCGGGTGAATGGTTCTGTTTCTTTTTTAAGGGGCTGCCCTGTGCTGTAAGAGTGTTTCTGCTGTCTCAACCTTTTTTGAATTATGTTTTTCTTTTTGGGAGGGGTTTTTGGCTCTCTGGGAATTTTCGGAAAGATGGGGACGGGGTTGTGCCCACTTCTAACAATATGATTGTGGATGTTTCACGGGCGGGATGGCCAACGGGTTGAGGTTTTTGTCCCTAAATGTGAAAGGCCTTAGGTCTCCGGTTAAACGGAAGAAAATCCTTGTCTACTGTAAGCGGCAGAATGCTGATATCATCCTGCTTCAGGAGACTCACCTCTCTGCATTGGAGGCGGGTAAATTGGGTGATAGGCATTTTAAGTTAGTGGGTTGTTCCCCTGCCATGCATAAGAAAAATGGGGTCGTCCTATTGATAAAGGCTGCCCTGGGATTTCAGGTTATTAATTCCTGCCATGATGAGGAGGGGAGGTGGTCCAAATCTTTGGTAAGGGCAGGGGGGGGGAGCTTTTATCTATTATCAATGTATACGGGCCCAATATTGATGATCCTACTTTCTTTCATAATTTAAATGGGGTTATTCTGGAGGATCCGGGTGCTTTGATAATCCTTGGTGGTGATTTTAATCTGGTAAGAGACCCATTGTTGAACAGGAGTCCTGGTCGGGTAGAACGCCCTTCGCGTGCGAGTGTTGCTCTTTCTGCCCTAGTGGAGTCTTGTGGCTTAGTCGATATTTGGCGACTGATCCACCCAAGCGATAAGGATTTTTCCTTTTTTTCCCAGTGCATGGTTCTTTATCTCGCATAGATTTCTTCCTGCTTTCCAAGTCTTTGGTTTCCGGGTGTCGGGATGCGTCAATCTTGGGTAGATCGGTCTCAGATCATGCCGCCATTACGCTGGATGTCGCCGTAGAAGACGTGCAGAGGTCTGGGCAGGCTTGGTCCTTTAACCGTGCTTGGCTGGCAGAGCCTGCGTTTCAAGAGGAGGTGCGGATGGCCATTGCTTCCTATCTTGGTTCGAATAGATGGGGTGATACAGCCGGCTGGGCTTGGTGGGAGGCCTTTACGGCCTCAATACGGGCTGTGATTACCAGCTTTAAAATTAAGGAGGCGAAACGGCGGAAGGCACATTTGTCTACTCTAGACACGCAAATTCGGACGGGTGAAAGGATGTGGATCTCGCATCCTCGGCCGGAAATTTTACTACGATTGCAAAGGCTGCGATTCCAATATAATGAAATCTTAAGCTCTGAGGTTGAGCAGATTATGTTAAAGCAGTCTGCTAGGATTCATGTTGAGAAGAACAAAGCCGGTCGGCTACTTGCACATACTCTGCGTGGGAGGCAAACTGAGTCCAGAATAGCTTCCCTTCTGTCTAGTGGTCAGGAGTGCCTGACAAAAGATGAACAGATAGCAGCAGAATTTACTAAATTTTATAGTTCGTTATATGCTTCTGAGTCGAGGGCAGATGTCAAGGCTTTCACTAGTTTTGTTGGAAATCTGGAAAGGCCTGTCTTGGAAGAGCATCAATCTTTAGACATTGTAAACTTTTTTCACATGATGAGCTCTCCTCGGCTATTAATGGCATGTCCCCAGGGAAGGCGGCTGGGCCCGACGGACTTCCAGCGGAATTTTATAAGGTCTTTGGCAAAGAGTTGGTTCCGCATATGTTGTTGTACTTTGCTGAGCTCGAAAAAGAGCTTAATCAGACCGGCCGGTTCTCAGAAGCCACAATAGTAGTACTGGAGAAACCGGGTAGAGATCCTAGACATGTAGCGAATTACCGGCCTATCTCTCTCTTGAACGCTGATTACAAGATCTATGCGAGTATTCTCGCCCAGCGACTAGCGGCGGTTGTTGGTGATCTGGTTCACCCCGATCAGTGTGGATTTGTCCCTGGGAGGTCTACCGCGGATAATGCCCATCTACTGTGTAACCTGCTTGAGAGGGTATCGTCGGATTCTAGCCCGTATGTCGCTCTTTCATTAGACGCGGAGAAGGCATTTGATAGACTGGAATGGCCGTTCTTGTTTTTTATTTTGCATTGGTTCGGGCTTGGCGAAGGGTTTATAAATAAGGTTAGGGTTCTATATTCCCATGCGAATGCAAGGATATGCGTCAATGGTGCCCTTTCGTCTTCTTTCTCTCTTCATAGAGGTACCAGGCAAGGGTGCCCCCTTTCCCCTTTGCTATTCAACTTAGCATTGGAACCTTTGGCGATTGCTGTGCGACAGCACTCTGGTCTCACGGGGGTCCAAGTTGGGACACTGCAAGTAAAGCTGTCTGCGTATGCCGACGATGTGTTCTTTTCACACAACCTCCTGAGGTTCCGACTATCCTGGCACTGTTTGCCGAGTATTCTAGTGTCTCTGGATACAAGATTAACTGGTCTAAGTCGGTGGCCTTTCCCCTCAATTTCATTGCCACCTCTGCGGAGATGGCGACTTTCCCTTTCAAGTGGGAAGCGGGTAGCATTAGGTACCTTGGAGCGTGGTATAATGCCTCGGCAGATATTATGATTCAGAAAAACCTTGATGAGCTTCTGGTTTTGATCCAGCAGAAGACCCTTGCCTGGTCCCCTCTTCATCTCTCATGGTGGGGTAGATTAGAGGTCATCAAAATGTCTCTTACTCCAAAGATTAATTATGTGCTTAGTATGCTCCCCTTTTCCATCCCACCGGTATGGTATAAAAAATTGGAAAATAGTCTCATCTCTTTTCTTTGGGGTGGTAAACAGCCTCGCATTGCCACAAAAAAGTTGAAAGCAGTCAGGGATAATGGTGGTGTGCATTTTCCTGATTTTAGTTGGTATCATCAGGCCCTCCTGGTAAAGCAAGGTTCCTTGTGGCTAGCATTGGATGTCCTAGATCGGAAACCTACTTGGTTGGAGGTGGAGTCTCGTTTAGCTGATCCCTACCCCTTGATGTATATGCTGGGCTCGTTACATCCCGAAGGGTCTCCTGTGGGGCGGGTAATCAGATCTACCCAGGATGCTTTTCTAGCATTGGCACGGTTGGTGGCCAAGGACGATTCGCCCTCGGGACAGACCTCGTTATGGTGGAACCCGCAGTTCCGGATACGTGGGCGGATGTTTGCTTGGAAGAAGTGGCAGGAGCGGGGTATATGGTCGCTAGGGCAGGTAGTAGATGTTAATGGATGGAAAGAGTTTGCGGCATTGCAAAGGGAGTTTTCTCTGCCTAGCTCCTGTTTCTTTAAATGGGCCCAGCTTAAGCATTGTATTATGGCGTCCAAAATCCCTCTTAGGTTATCTGATTTGGCCAGGGGGGGAACTGCTTAATGGGCTCAGGGCCTTAACTGGTCAGCAGGGGGTCACCTCCAAGATTTATGCAATGTGGAGGGTGCGCTCCTCCACGGTCCCTGCTGGGCTGGCTCGGGTTTGGGAATGTGACATATCTCAGGAAATTTCAATTCCAGCTTGGAAAATCCTTTGGGGTCCGATATCTAAAGTCTCCAGATCAGCCGCGCTTACTCAGTCGATGTATTTTTTTATGCATCGGGCTTTAGTAACCCCGGTGAAGCTGGCTAAATGGGACTCTGCTTCTTCTGGTATGTGCTGGTCTTGCTCGAAGGAAAAAGGCACCTTCTTACATATGTTTTTTGAAAGTCCTCTGGTACAGAGGTTTTGGAGACAGGTGTGGGGGCGGATGCAATCGATCCTACACTTCTCTGCTGAGCTAGAGAGGAGTCGGATCTTTTTGCGGTCTCTAGGTGTCTTTTCCGCAGGGGACCATGCAAAACAATTTTTATTCAATTTTATGATGGCAATTGCTATCAAGATGATTCTCTGGAAGTGGAAGAACTTCCAGAGCCTGAGCTTGGATGGTTGGTGGAACCTGGTCTGTCATTATTCTAAATTGGAAAAAATCTATAGTAAACTTCACCACCCTGATAAGGAGGAGCTCAATGTTCGCAGATGGTCACTTTTGGACCAATTTGTAGCCCGTGCCCAGGCTATGTAATGATGCGCGCTCGTTTGCTTAATTGGCCTAGGGCCTACATTGGCCGCCTCGCCTAGGGTGTGTGTTGTCGTTGGGGGGCTGGAGTGGGTACTCCCCTTGTTTCCTCCTTTTGTATTTTATTCTATCCTGTTTTTGTTTTCCCAGGAGAGCCAGGGTGGGTGATGGGTGGGGGTGGGATGTGTTGTGGTGCCGACTGCTGGGGTTGATTTTGGGTTGTGTTAGGGTTGATTTCTTTGTTGTATGTTTTATAAAAGGTTAAATAAAGAAGTATAAATTTTAAAAAAAAAAAAAAAAGAAAAAGATGAAGTTAAGTACCTGGGCATCACAATGGACAGAGCTCTGAACCTGAAATCCCACATCACCAAAACCGCAAACAAGGCCTATCGACGTTTGAGGACCATCAGAAAGATCAAGCCAATACTCCGCCAGGACCACTTCCGCACAGTGTGCCAAGCACTCATTACTCCTCTGCTTGATTACAGAAACTTGTTATGTCAAGGCCTCCCTCAGCAGACCTTACACCCACTCCAAATGGTGCAAAACACTGCAGCACGCATCATTACAGACACTCCAAGAACTAAGCACATTACCCCCTCTTACAGCAATTGCAATGGCTCCCAATGATGGCTAGAGCAAAATTTAAAACAGCGCTGATCATCTTTAAAATCATTCACCATCTCTCGGCAGATGCACTCCAAGATATCATAACAAGGGATATCAGCAATAGACCAAGAAGGACCAATAATGACAACATGATCGGCACACCTGCAGGATATCATAAGACTAAACAAACAACTTCAAGAAGAGCTCCTTCACTACTGGCATCCACAGTTTGGAACTCCCTCCTAACGAGCCTGAAGGCATTAAATGACATCATAGACTTCCACAAGGCCCTTAAAACCCTGCTCTTTACACAAGCCTATGAGCAAACAGACAGCAGTCTCCACCCGAATGGTAATGCAACTACCACCACCAACTCGATACTCACTCATCCCAATTAGACATATGAGTCATTATATAATGTTGTTAAGTATCCTCATGTTAAATGTAATCCTCCAATTGTGATGTGACCACTTTGATTGTAGGATAAGGTGGTATACAAATCTGTCTAAATAAATAAAATAAAAATAAATAAATAAGAAAAAATATTTTTTCACTCAACATGTAATCAAACTCTGGAAATCGTTACCGGAGGATATAGTAAAAGCTGTTAATGTAGCCGGGTTTAAAAAAGGTTGGACAAGTTCCTGGACGAAAGGTCCAGAAACTATTAGTAAAGGGGACCTGAGATATCCACTGCTTGTACCAATACAAGCATTGCGGAACCTGTGTCTTTTAGGGAAACTGCTAAGTACTGTCATGGGGCGCACCGCCTACGCCATTAGAATTATGGGCATGCTCCACAGCAAAGATTATTTTTAGGTAACCCAAGGGAATGTAAGGTTCACTTGACGTAGAAAATGTTCTTACTTATTCCAGCTTCCTAAGAGAACTCATTAACGAAACCAAGTGTAGGGAAACAAGGCTTTTATTCCCCGTCAGTGCAAGGGTTCAAAATAAGACATAAAGAATCAAACAGAAAGTCCTTTGTTTCAAAAGGTACCAGCATTTAAATCAGGTGCTTAATTGTTAAACTTCACAATTAAGGCAAGGCTTGATCAGAGGAATTCAGTTCATTCAACAGCATAAGAATTCTACAAGCTTCTTCTAAGTTACACAGTGTCTACAGACTCCTGGCACGAGGCCATGCACAAATCACAGTCCATCTGTTCAGGTTGAGGAGTGGGAACAGTATTTATACATTCTATTTCCATGGATTCATCACTATATTCATCATTGGAATAATCACTGTCCCTGTCTGATACAGGTCTGTGTGAAATGTCTCTAGGGTCTTGTCTCCAATACCACTGTGTTCTAAGTGCTTTAGGGATTTTCTGAAACCACTCTGGTTTCTTCTTCTTTACAGAGTGAGCATTTGTTTTAACAGGGCCTTTAGGACTCAAGCATTTAGTATCATCAATAAAGCTTTCATACCTGGAGTCTGGCTGGTTTGAATCCGTGGAGTTTTCTCTTTCAGAAACTTTCCTCCTGTAGCAGGTTCTCTGCCTGTAAGCTTTTGGCAAGGCTGTGCTTTCTGGCAGTTTGATAAAACCTGACGTGGATTCCCTTTTCTCCTTTGGTAAGAACTTAGCTTTGTCAGACAGTGCTTTTCCTTTCTTGTCTGGTAAAACTTGGTTAGTATTTCCCAGAGACTGTAAGCTTTCCTCCAAACCGTTCCCTCTGGTTCTTTGCTTATGTCTCTCTGCTCTTGAGTCAGGAACACTGTGAGAACAGGGAGTGGCACACACTCTAGCTTCAGTGCTTGCTCTAACAAACTCCCCTTGAACAGCTGCACGCTTAGCCTGGCCCTTCTGAACTTCACCCTTGTGAACTCTGTTCCTTTGGGCTTGCTCACATAGGATTCTTTCACTTACTCCTTCTCTTGGAGCTGATCCTCCCAATAGAGCTGTTCCCCCTTGTGAAGACGTTCCTCTGTCTCTGTTCCTTCCTCGGTCCTTCTCTTTCTCTCTCTCCCTCTCCTTCTCTTCTTGCTCTCTCTCCTTCTCTGCCTTGCTAGCATTCAGCTCTGGCTTATAAAGGAATCTTTCCTTCAAGAGTTCCGGGGTCATTCCCAGGTGCAAATCATTAGCCCTCTTAGGCTCATTAGCTCCTGTATGGTCATTCCTGCTCCCTCTAGCTGTGCCTGGAGGTAACTGCACATCTAGATTCCTAAAAGAAACAGGGTTTCTTTTCAAGTTCTCATCTTTATTGATACCCACATCATGACAGTACTTATGACCTAGCTTGGCTACTGTTGGAAACATGATACTGGACTTGATGGACCTTGGTCTGACTCACTATGGCATATCTTATGTTCTTATGTTCAGGATCTCATAGAACTCAGGACCTAAACCGCCTGGCCCTGATGTCTTGGCCAGTCTCAATGCTTTTAAACAAGTTAGGATTTCTCCCGCTGACAATGGCCTAGCCAAGAATGCCCTGTCTGTCTCCTCTATCACTGACAATGGCAAATCAGTGAAGAATTCGGCCCACGCCCTCACTTCTGCAGGTCCAGTTTGGTAAAAGCTCTGGAAAAAGGTAAGAATTTCTTCGCTACATCCCCTTCTTCCACCACTAGCGTACCGTCAGAGTTGCAGAGGCGAGTTATGGTGCAGTTTTATTTCTGGAGGGTTTGATCAAGTTTGCAAGCAGATTACCCATTTTGTCTCCCCATTTGTGCAGCTTATAGTTGTATATGTGGATGCTCTGCATGGCTCTCCTTTGCAGGAGTGCATTTACTTTGTTCTGTGCTCCTGAAGCAACAGCCATTCTTGTTCTGCTCTTGAGAGTACGTATTCCGCATGCCACTGTCACAGCTCCTGCAGCCCTTGTAGAAGCTTTCTATTCTGTGCTTTAAGTTGCCCCTGTATGTACCCAAGCATCTGAGTACAGCCTTGGCTGCTTTCCAGTAAACTATGGGGCCTACCTCCTCTATTCTGTTTATCTCTATGTATTCTTGCCAGCATTTCCTCATGACGAAATTTGGCATTTTGACTCCACACAGGGTTTTGTCTCCGTATATAGTCTCTGAGGGGTATTTGAGAAGAGAAGGGTAATCTGTACAGCAGCATGGTCCGAAACCAACTGCGATTTAATGTCTCCCTCTGTTAGATTCCCAAATAGCTGTTCCAAGAGAAGCATGTAGTCAATCCTAGAGCGGGTTTTGTGTGGCCCCGAGTAGTGTGTGAATTCCTGTTCTGTCAGGTGGAATGTTCTCCAGCCATCTATTAATGCCAATTCATTGCACAGAAAATGTACTCCCTGTCTGTCCGCACCTCTACCCATTGGCTTGGGCAGTTGACAATCTAGGGCAGGATCTGCCACTGTGTTGGAATATCTGTTTGGTCTGCCAGCTTTGCCACCAGTTCTAAGAAGAAGGGGTGTCTATAAAGGTTAGGGGCGGACACACTGCATAGGAGCACCCTTCTCCAATGTAAACAGCCCCACACCAGGACATACTGCTTCTCCCCATCCTGGATTACCTTATGGGTGTCAAATGTGACCCACTTCCCTATGAGTATGGCTATTCCCCTCTGCCTGGAGGAGTAGACCGATAAAAGGACCTCCCGTACCCATCCCTTTTTGAGTTTGGCATGTTCCCGGAAAGTGAAGTGGGTTTCTTGCAAATATGTTAAATCCGTTCCCAGCTTTCTCGAGTAGGTGAAAATTTTCTCCCGTTTAATGGGAGAGTTGAAACCGCCTACATTCAGGGTAGTTAGCTTAACCTCTACCATTCCACAAGCCTGACAATGTTGTTTTTAACATTTAAATCTTCTGTTTAACCCTTTGGAGACCTCCCAGCCAGTCTCTAGATATTGCCTGGCACCATCTTTTCGATTCTCACTTGTGGCCTGTTAACTCCCTCTACCCCCCACACTAGTGCTTGTGTCTTCCGTGCCCCCAATGCCCTATCCCCCTGTACTGTCAACTCCCATTCACACCATCTGCATTCACTATACATCCTCCCCATGCACATCCCATCCACTCCACCAGCTTACCCTACTCTGCTCCCACACTACCCTGTCTACGGTGCACTTGGGCCCCAGGCGCTCAAGGATGGTTACCCACCCTGGGCCACCAACCCCCACTGCCCTTTCTCCCCCTCCTTCCCCATCTAGTATCTGCAGAAAAACCACATTCAAAATTTAAATGTACTCCAACAAAACTTGCTAATGTGAGGAGTCCAGAGGCCTCACATGTCGCTGTAAACATTGCTGTGTTGACTGTGGGCCGAGTCCCCCCTGAACCTCCACCTCCTTATCACCCTCTCCCTACCTTCCCCATTTCCTCCCCCATTTTGTCTTCCACCCTTTCTTCAGCTCTTGAGCTTTACCTTTCCCTTCCTCTCATTCATCTCTCTCCTTTCTCTCTGAAAGAACCTCATCCTTGTTTCCGCCATGCTGTCTCCTCTCTGCCTCGCACTCTTCTTCGCCTTCTATCATCCGGTGATATTAATCCTAACCCTGGCCCCTCTAGACTCTCCTCTCACTCCCATGATAGTTTCTTTCTCTATCACCCCAATCTCACTCATATTCCTCTCCTTTCCCTCTCCTCTCTCCCTTTCTCATGTGCCTTATGGAATCCCCATTCCACTTCTAATAAACTCCCCTTTACTCACAATCTCTTTATTTCTAATGCTTTCCATCTTCTTGCTCTTACTGAACCTGGCTCCTCCCTGATGGCACTGCTTCAGTCACTGCCCTTTCTCATGGCAATCAATTCTCCCATGCTCCTCATGCCACTGGCCGCAGTGGTGGTGTCTGGTTTCTGCTTTCACCTTCCTGCCAATTTCAGCCCCTCCCTCTACCTCAATCTCACTCCTTTTCCTCCTTCAAAGTCCACTTCATCTGCCTTTTTAATCCATTACCTCTCTGGACAGCTGCTATTTATAGACCACCTGACAAATCCATCTCTACCTTTCTCTGATTTTGACTCATGCCTTTCCTTATCTCTTGATTCTTCTTCCCTTCTCTTTTTCTTGGTGACTAATATTCATGTTGATAACCCTTCTGACCCCTATACTTCTCAGCTCCTTTCCCTTACCTCTTCATTTAACCTCCAGCTTTGCTCTTCTACCCCATTCATCAGCACGGTCATTGCCTTGACCCTGTTTTCTTCAAGACACCTCCGCCTCTGACCCCTCCTTCACTTTCTGCTCAAAACCAAGCCATGACAAAGTCCACAAGATTACACTTCAATTCCCCACTAGATCAGCTTCATCCCCTCTTCCCCCTCTTCAATACCAACTTTTCCTTTCAATCTCTGTTACCCTTTCATGTGCATTCCTCTTCTAAAAACTTACTACCTGTTCCTCTGATCCTATCCCCACCCATCTCCTTAACTCCATCTCCTCTTCTGTCATCCCTTCCATCACACATATTCTCAACCTATCGCTCTCCACTGCAACTTTCCCTGTAGCCTTCAAACATGCTCTGGTCACACCTCTCCTCAAGAAACATTCACTTGACCCTACTTGTCCTTCTAATTATTGACCTGTCGCCCTTCTTTTCCAAAATTCTTGAACATGCAGTTCTCTGCCTCTGACTCAAATTTCTCTCCTCTCAAGCCCTCCTAGATCCATTTCAACCTGGCTTTTGTCCCTTACATTCTACTGAAATGGCTCTTGCCAAAGTCTTCAGCGACTTGTTTCTGGCTAAATCCAAGAGCCTTTACTCAGTCCTCATTTTTCTTGACCTTTCTGCTGCTTTTGCACTGTTGACCACTGCCTTCTCCTCAACACATTGTCTTCACTTGGTTTTAGGGGCTCTGTACTGTTCTGGTTCTCTTCTTATCTCTCCCGTTGCTCTTTCAGTGTTTTTTCTGGTGGTTCCTCCTCTTTTGCTATCCTTTTCTCCGTTGGTGTGCCCCAAGGGTCTGTTCTAAGCTCTCTCCTTTTCTCTCTCTATACAGAGTCCCTTGGTGCTCTCATCTCCTCCCATGGCTTTCAGTATACTCTCAAATCAATCAATCTATCTATCTACACCTGATATTTCTCTTACACTCCAAGCCCGTATAGCTGTCTGCCTATCTAGCATTGCTGCCTGGATGTCTCATCGCTATTTGAAATTGAAGATGGCCAAAACAAATGTCTTATTTTTTCCCCTAAACCCCCTTCCCCCTTCCTCCTTTCTCTCTGTTGATAACACACTTCTGCTTCCTGTTGCTTCAGCCCGCAACCCTGCGGTCATCTTCGACTCCTCCTTCTCCTCACATATCCAACAGCTAAAACCCGTCCTTTCTTTCTCTATAATATTAACAAAATTCACCCCTTCCTTTCTGAACACACTACTAAAACACTTATCAATTGTTTAGTCACCTCTCGCCTTGACTACTGCAACCTCCTCCTTGCTGGTCTCCCTCTGAGTCATCTCTCTCCCCTTCAGTCTGTTCAGTATTCTGCTGCACGGTTAATCTTCTGCCAGCCCCAATATACTCATATAACCCCTCTTCTCAAATCATTTCATTGGCTTCTCTTCAGTTTCCATATCCAATATAAACTTCTCCTTCTGATCTATAAATGCATTCATTCTACTGCTCCTCACTACCTTTCCTCTGTCCTTACATCCCGACTCATGAACTCCGCTCTTCCACTGGTCTGCTTTTCTCTATGCCTTTTCTTCCACTCCAACTCCAGATTTCGATCATTTCACCTTGCTGCTCCTTAAGCTGGAACAAATACCTGAATCTTTATGTCAGGTTTCTTCTCTCCCCGTTTCAAATACATGCTAAAGGCTCACCTCTTTCAGGCTGCTTTTGGATCTTAATCTCTTGTTCTCCTTGTGTCTCTTTACCCTTCCCTATTGTACCTTTGTGCTCAACTGTCTTGATTAGAATGTAAGCTCTGACAAGAAGGGACCATCTTTTGTGTGTGTCTGTACAGTGCTGCGTATGCCTTGTAGCGCTATATAAATGATTAACAGTACTAGTAGTATTCATCAAGCTAAGCGCTCCTTCTACTCTACGTCAATTGCCTCAGCCCCCAACAGATCTCGACACCTCTTTGCCACTTTGAATACGCTTTCTCAACTACAGTCTTCTTCCTCTTGTAAGCCTTCCACTGCCATGCTGGCTCCCAGTCCTACTAGCCTAGCCTCCTTCTTCTCTTCCAAAGTTCGAGACCTTCGTTCATCTTTACCGTTCTGTTCGCAGGCTTTGTCCCCACCCTCGCCCTTTTCACCTACATCGCCTCCGCTGTTATCTCACACTTGGGTTAACTTTCATCCTATCACCTCTCCAGAGCTCCTCAAACTTTTGTCTACTACTCGCAAGACTATCTGCCCCTCAGACCCCATTCCCTCTTCTTGGCTCTCTGAGCCTTCTGCAGCTTTACTCCAACCTCTCCTTGCTATTCTTAACTCCAGCCTGTCGAGTGGCACCTTTCCTCACTCATGGAAACATGCCTTGGTACACCCCCCTTCTAAAGCATCCTTCTTTGGACCCCTCTGTACCGCAAATTACTGCCCAGTGTCCAATCTTCCCTTTGCTTCAAAAATTCTGGAAAAGGTTGTTTTCTCCCAACTTTCACATCACCTAGATTCCACACATTTTCTACACCCTGTCAGACGGCTGCCTGGGTGAGAATCTTCACAGTCTTGGCAAGTGCATATATCTATATGATTTGCAAGGGATTGTGGGCAATGTAGTTCATTCACACCAGACACATCTGCTGACAATAATTTAGTTGTGCTTTTGGGTAAAGCCAATAAGATATTTATTTATGGGGTTATTTCTCCCAACACAGATATGCTTGATAGCACATAAATCAGGTTACTTGCTTCCAGTGTTTAACTTGGAAAATCAAAATCAGGAAAACAACATTCAAACTTGTCAGGCATTAGATAATGTTTTCTTAGCATATCTCAAACAACAAACGAAAAGCCACAAAGAAAGAAAAAAACTGTTCTTTTCAGGTTAACTTCTGATAACTTCCCACCTAGATTCAGAAGTGATTCTCTCCTAGCTCACAAGCAATTAGGTAAGGCTCAATTGCTAGCAGTTATCCAGCTGAAACCCCTTAGCTGGCTTGCTTTCTACTGTGTGGGTCAAATCCTGCTTCAGGAGCTTTTCTGAGTAGATTAAAGAACAAGTTTGTATTTCTTTGTGATGGTTGCTGTACTTTGTAACAGAAAATCACCAAAGGAGTTTGGACAGAGAGCAGTCCATATAAACACATTCTTCATCTGCAATCATTCCCCCTTCTTCAACAAGCATGGGTTCAATATCATGGATTGGCACAGATGAATCTCTCAATGGAGCACTTTCAGGAGAATACTTGTTTCCCTGCTGTCTTTCAAGGTTATAGCTAGGGCATAGATCAGTGTTCATACCTGAGCTTCCATTGCTGTTAGAGTTCCTCTCTATATAGCCTGGCGAGTATGTAGTCCAGTTCTTATGTCCAGCCTTCCAATCCAGATCCCTGGACACTGGATCTCTCTTCACATACCTTCTGGCACAGGTCTTAGGGTCCCTTCCACGTGCAGCCGTCTCCCTCACAGGTAGCGTCTGGAGATTCCTAGCTCTGCAGCACCATTCCTCTGGCTTTCCCCAGTCCAATGGTGTATGCTGGCCCTTGAAATGCCTCCCAGTATACGTACTGCTCTGGACTCTTCTAGACCTCTCAAAGGCTTTTCTCTTCCTTCTTCCAAAGGGTTTCTTTCCCTCTCTGTCCGTCCGGTTTGGCTTCTGCTTCTGATAATCCTTCAGATGAAACTGATGATCAAGCTCAAGCTGATTCTCAGGATAATGAGGATGATTCTCTGTAGAATAAACTCTACCTTTATTCTGCTTAGATGAGTGCTCCTCCCTAACACAGCGCAGCTGTGCTGAATCAGGCCCTGCCCTTTGAGATGAGTGCTTAGGGATTACCTCATAGCCCTCCTGATTGAACACACGTTTCCCCACTTCAGCTCCTCTAATGGCTGTTGGAAACCTGGTGCATTCTGGGACTGGTAGTCTTTTATGGGAAAATTCTGTTTTCTTATTTCTACCAGAACTGACAGGTTGCTTGTTCAGAGACACTTCACCTTTTCTATAGCTCCTTCCTGAGCTATGATAAGCTTCCTTATCACAACCCTCGGCAATCCAGTTTACGACCTGGGTACAGTGTTGAAACTACTATCACGGCAGTCATGAATGAGATCCACACTTTCCGTGATCATGGTGATATTATGGTGGCGGTATCCCTTGACCTCTCAGCCGCCTTTGATTTGGTAGATCATTCTCTTCTTCTTTCTCGGTTACAGGATGCGGGTATCCATGGCACCGTGTATCGCTGGTTCTACTCTTTCTTATCCTCTCGGTCGTTTGCAGTCACCTCAGCCTCTTCCACCTCTGATAGCTTTCCTCTCACCTGTGGTGTTCCACGAGGCGCAATCTTGGCTCCCCTACTGTTCAACATCTTTTTGAACAGCTTTGGTCCAACAATCAGGGATTTCAGGGTATTATTATGCAGATGACATCTTTCTCTTACACCATACATCCTCCTCCCACCCTGATATTACTCCCCTTGAGATCTGCTTATCTTTGGTCTCTTCTTGGCTCTCCTCCAACTGCTTGATTCTTAATGTTTCTAAGACTGCAGCTATTTGGTTCACCCATGGTTCTTCCATTCCATTACCTACTCCCTCTTTCTCAGGCACCCCTATCTCCCTGGTCTCCAAACTCCGATATCTTGGTGTTATTCTCGACAGCAATCTTACCTTCCACAACCACATTTCCTTGATTTCTCGACGCTCCTTTTTCTGTCTTAGGCAAATTCGTGCCATTAGACCATTTCTGTCTTCTCAAGCCCTTACTACCCTCCTCCTTTCCCTGGTCATAACTAGATTGGATTTCTGTAACTCGATCTACGCTGGCATTCCCCAATACCGACAACATCGATTGCAATTACTACAGAATACAACTGCTCAAATGATTTTACATGCCTCCCCCCGTGATCATGTTACCCCACTCTTGCTGCATCTTCACTGGTTACCATTGAAATTCCGGATCCCCTTCAAGATTCTCACTCTAGTGCACCGAGCCATCTATCTCCACACACCCCAGTACCTCTCTAATCTGTTAACTTTTCATACTCCCACCTGTAGCCTCTGATCTGTTCATGTTAATCGTCTGCACCTCCCAGCCCCTTCTCAAGCCCATTTGCAATCCACCTGAAAATCAGCATTTTTCTACCTTGGTCCCGCCCTCTGGAATTCCCTTCCTACTGCTCTCCGACTTGAAGATTCCTATCCCAAATTCCGTTCCCTTTTCAAAACCCACTTCTTTTCCTTAGCTTTTAATGTCCCCCCTGAATCTGTATGACCCCACTCTCCCTGTTGCACTGTTTCTGCTAACTCTTTCTCTCTCGTCTTTTCTTTTCAGTGATTGTAATTTATTTTTTCCTTTCTTACCTAATGCTATTATGTATATTGTAAACCGCCCTGATGTAATGGGGGGCGATATATCAAGTTGTGAATAAACAATAATAGTAATGTTTGTTAGATGGATTCATCTCAGCTACTGAGGCCCTTAGAGAACCTGCAGTTCCCCTTGCAGTTTTCAGGCCTCTGCCAGTTTTGCCAGAGGGGCTGAGTTTCAGTAGCAGGTGCAAAAGCAAATAGTGCAAAAAACTTGGACTTCACTAAGGTTTATAGGTCCCTTCTACAATCCTGCATATCAGCCAAGTTTGATTTTTTTCATGACTTCCCATGTTCCGGTCAACCACAGCACTCTAGGAACTTTTTCCCCTCTTTCACCATATGCAGCTGCAAGGTAGTTCCTGCATGGGAGATATTTAATTTGTGTGGGAATAACGGTGCAAAGCAAATACCTCGCTGATGCATCTCAGAGCAAATGGGCGCAAGCTCCTGCCTTTTCAGCGTGACTCGGTTTAAGTAGTCATTAAACCACTTGCTGTCATATTCAAGCATTTTTCTCCAACGAAACTCTCCTAAAAGGGACTCTTCTCTTGGACCAGACAAAGTATTTTGCTACAGCTGTGTGTGGCCTGTTGGCATCATCAGACTTAGGCCCAATTTGGTGTGCACACTCGCAGCGCCATGCCAAGCCAGTTCCTTTTAGACCGAGCTGGCCCGGCAGCCATTTTTCACAGAAATCATATAGTTTTGCATGTTACCTCAGGCCAACTACCTGCAGTTTGTTGCAGTGTGCTCTATTTTCTTGTTCCTCAATCCTGTCAATGAGTTGTTTGCATTCAGTGAAATCTGGTCTACCCGTGTCACAAGGCACTCCAACAAGTCTTCCTGGGCTGACACCCTGTGTTTCAGCTCGGCCAGCCTCTGTAGCTGTGTCTCACATTTTTCTCAGAAGTCTTCTATGGTGGACTGCAGCTTGTTGAGGTGATCTTCAAGGGATGCCGACACCACTTTAGATATCTCTGCTGCCAGGTCACCTGCGCTTGAGGTAGATACACAGGGAGAGTCAGTAGTCATACTGGGAGTCGGACACTGCGGCTTCTCACGTTTGGCATGGTGCAATTATTTTGCCATGTCCTGCTGTCCTAGGCATGCTTGAACCCCGTGCATGTTGTGGGTCAGCTCCCACAACTTTGTGTTGCATTAGCGTGTCTTGTGGAGGGCCGATGTCTGGAGACTATGATAAAATGAGGAAAATAGTTAAGAAAAAACTAAAAGGAGCAGTTGCAAAGGTTAAAGACTTACATCAAGCTTGGGTGTTGTTGAAAAATACCATCTTGGAAGCCCAGACCAGCTGTATTCCACTCTTTAAGAAAAGTGGAAGGAAGTCCAAAAAAATGCCAGCATGATTTAAAGGTGAGGTCAAAGAGGCTGTTGTTGCCAAAAAAGCATCTTTCAGGAAATGGAAAAACGAGCCAAACGATGAAACCTGGAAACAGCACAAGCACTGGCAAGTCAAATGCAAGGCATTGATAAGGCAGGCAAAGGGAGAATTTGAGAAGAAGCTTGCTGCAGAAGCAAAAACGCGAAATAAAGACTTTTTCAAATACATTCATAGCAAAAAACACGTGAGAGAGTCAGTTGGTCCATTAGATGAAAGAGGGGTTAAAGGGGCACTAAGAGGCAAAAAGGCGATAGTGGAAAGATTGAATGAATTCTTTGCTTCGGTCTTTACTGAGAAAGATGTAGGGGGATGTTACCCATGACTGAAGTGGTATTTTTAAGGTACAGAAGAACTGAAGGAAATATCGATACATCGGGAAGATGTATTACAACTATTAGATAAACTGAAGGGCAGCAAATCACCTGGGCCAGATGGTATACATCCAAGGATGTTGAAAGAACTGAAATATGAGATTTCAGAACTGCTATTAGTAATCTGTGAGCTATCATTAAAATCATCTCTAATACCGGAAGATTGGAGGATCGCCAATGTAATACAAATTTTTAAAAAGGGTTCCAGGGGTGACCCGGGAAACTACAGACTGGTGAGCCTGACGTCAGTACCAGGAAAAATGGTAGAAACCATCATAAAGAATAAAATTACTCAGCATGTAGATAGTCATGGCCTAATGGGAGACAGCCAACATGGCTTTAGACAAGGAAGATCTTGTCTTACTAATCTGTTGTTTTTTTGAAGGTGTGAATAAACAGGTGAACAAAGGTGAGTCAGTTGACATAGTGTATCTGGACTTTCAGAAAGCCTTTGACAAGGTCCCTCATCAGAGACGTTTGGCAAAACTAAAGAGTCATGGGATAGGAGGCAGTGTATTACTGTGGATCAGGAACTGGTTAAAAGATAGAAAGAAGAGGGTAGGGCTAAATGGCCAATTTTCCCAATGCAGAAAGGCGAATAGTGGTGTATCCCAGGGATCTGTGCTGGGTCCGCTGCTTTTTGACATATTCATAAATGACCTGGAAAGTGGAATAACTACAGTTACACGATGCAAGGTTCCACATTAGGAACCACCACCCAGGAAAAAGATTTAGGAGTCATTGTGGATAACATGTTAAAACCCTCTTCCCAATATGCAGTGGCGGCCAAGAGAGCAAATAGAATGCTAGGTATCATAAGGAAAGGAATGTAAAATAAAACAAAAGATATTATAATGTCTCTATATCGTTCCATGGTGAGACCGCACCTTGAATATTGCGTGCAATTCTGGTCGCCGTATCTTAAAAAGGATATAGTGATATTAGAAAAGGTTCAGAGAAGAGCCACGAAAATGGTAAAGGGGATGGAAGGATACTCCTATGAAGAAAGGCTAAAAAGGTTAGGGCTCTTTAACCTGGAAAAGAGACGGCTGAGGGGAGATATGATAGAAGTCTATAAATTAATGAACGGAGTGGAACGGGTAAACGTAGATCGATTGTTTACGTTATCAGAATATAGACAGACTAGGGGACATGCAATGAAGCTACAGGGTAAACTATTTAAGACTAATAAAAGAAAATATTTTTTCACTCAACGTGTAATCAAACTCTGGAATTTGTTACCGGAAGGTGTAGTAAAGGCTGTTAGTGTAGCTGGGTTTAAAAGAGGTTTGGACAAGTTCCTGGAGGAAAGGTCCATAAACCATTATTAAGAAGGGACCCAGGATATCAATGCTGGACCCAGGATATCAATGCTTGACCCAGTACAAGCATTGTGGAACCTGTGTCTTTTGGGGAAACTGCTAGGTACGTATGTCCAAGATTGGCCACTGTTGGAAACAGGATACTGGGCTTGATGGACCTTGGTCTGACCCAGTATGGCATATCTTATGTTCTTATGTTTTGTAGCAGGTATTTGGGGCCCAAGTCGGGAGCTCTACTCCTTCATGTCCTCTTGCCCTCTGTGCATCATGTGATCCCTTCCCCCCCTGCCTTTAATCCAGGCAAATGTAGCACTGTACACAGAACACCAAAAAGAATAAGGAAAAGAAATGCCCAAAAGAAATGCCCAAAAAATGCCCAAGCCCTCTCAACATGTCGCCCCAACACTTTAAACCACCATGCAGTCTCCCTTTTTTGCGTCTCTGTACTTGTAAATAGTTTCCCCCGTTATCCAGGTTTCTACTTCCTGTTAACTGTAAGACCAGACATATGTAACTTGTCGGATGTTTTCTGTTCCATGTAAACCGCGCTGATGTCGAATAGTGCGGTATATAAGAAATGTTAATAAATAAATAAATAAAACCCATTCACCATCCCCACTCAAAAGATGAAATACACCCAAATTACTTCAAACCGAGCCTTCTCACTCTACGCACCAAGCACTTGGAATTCATTCCTTGAGGACATATGAGCTATCACTGACCTAACAGAATTCTGCAAGAAAATGAAGACCAATATCTTCTTGGAGCGCTTCAATAGCAAGAATTAAATCAATCTAAACCATGATCCATATGCATCATTACATAGCAATATTTCTCAATACTGTTAAACTGTCTCCTCAATCTTACTCCCATTACAAACAAAATATAAGAATTAAGAAATCCACTGTGTTTTCCTTGCTCCTGATACTATGTAAGAATAGTGTTCTATGGTGAAATTATGACTTACCTGCCAATTTTCTTTCCTTGAGTCACTCTAGTCCAGTCCAGATGCATGGGTTATGCATGCCTACCAGCAGATGGAGACTGAGAACACAACTGATTTGATGACATCACAGTATAAAGATCCCATGCAGTCCAGCTCTCACCAGTATTCCTGTAACAAAGCAGACTTCCTCACTAAAGACAATTGGACTCATCTTCACAATACAGACACAATGAGATTCATCACAACTCCAACACACTAAGGCGTACTTACTGATGCAGCACACTTATCGCCCCTGGTAACAGAAATAGGAGATACAAACCAATTTTGACTAGTGGGAACCACTTTGAGGCCCCCAAAGAATGCACCAGCATCTCCCTGCTACCTGTTCAGCACTAAAATGAAGTAAGGAGGTAACCAACAGCATCTCTCGGCTCCAATGTCCCCAAAGCACTTGCCTTCCTCCAGACAGCACATGCAGCCTAAGACGACAGGGTGGGTCCTGGATTGGACTGGAGGAACTCAAGGAAACAAAATGAGCAGGTAACCCTAATTTCACCTTCCTCATCATCCCTCCAGTCCAGAACAGACATATGGGATGTACCAAAGCAGTCCCCCAGAAAACAGGAGGGATCAGAGGAGCGTCTGGCATATAACAAAAAAGTGCCCAACTCTGCATGCATAATCCTACGATGCTATAAAATACATGCACAACAATAGCAATGACACTAAAGTCCTGGCGGAAGCCAACCTGACCTATACTAGAAGTGTGCGGATGACCCTATCCCGGTGCCAGATCAGACTGCAAGACCCTTGGCAAACCGCACCAAGGACAAAAAGCAGATGAAAAACACCATTCGTTCCCTGAAAAGCAAACAAAAGGCATTCAAATTGCATAGTGCCAGAGACTAGAAGACTGCCACCAGAAAGGGCAAACCTAGAAACCTGCCAAGATTGACCTGATGATCAAACTAATTTCTTGAAGGACTACAAAAGGGGACTGCTACTTCTGGAGAGAGATCTGCAATTGAAAGTATTTACTTCTGGGAATTTTTCTAAATCTTGGGGAAAAAGGAATTCTTTAGATTAAAGCTGATAATCTGTGAACCCAGTGTATTTGGTAAATCAGTCAGGGTCTAGTAGCAGCAAAGAGCTTTCAGTTTCAATTTAAAACACAGAAGAGAGCTTTCTGGTTAAATTTAAACCCAAAGACAACCTCTATCCAAGTAAAGGCTGTGGGACTCCCCCTGGAAATTGGTCACAGATTACCTTAAATGCACAGTACAGGGTACTCTGTAGCAGCCAGCATTTCATAGGTCTTCTTACCCTGCCTCCCTCACCAACATCCACCCACCCCTAGGATAATCGTAGCTTTATAGGTGCTTAAACCTCTTAAAAGGAAAGGAGGTGCCATATTCACTCCCAGGTACATCTGCTTATCCTCATCAGACATACATTAAGGACCTGAGATTAATTAAGCTTCAGGTGAACAAAGTACATTAAACATATTAGGTATAGTTTTATTAGTATAAGTATCCTCAGCAACCCTTAGTAAGTAAAGAAATTATATATCTAAACACAACCTTAAAACTAAAATGCAGACAGAAGTCCAGCAGCGAGATGGGGGCTTTCCGGTCTTTTGCATTGAGTGTCACATTTATTTATTTATTTAACTGTATTTATATCCCGCTTTTCACCGGGTCAAAGCGGTGGGACATATAACATGATTTTCTCCCAGTTGGTGTGGGGTCTTACATGTACACTAGGTGCAAGGAGCTCTTTGCTCTCAGGGAACAAGTCCGATCTCTGGAGGCTAGAATAGCAGACTTAGAGGACATAAGGAAAACAGAGGGGTACATAGACGAGACCTACGAGGATATAGTCCTGAAGTCCCACCTCCAGTCTGGCAGCATCCCTGTTGCCATGGAGGAGAGAGGTCACATGACAGGACAGCATCACTCTGGTGTGGCAGGAAGTGATCCTGTAGCTAGGACCTGTCCTCCAGGTGATGTAAAACCCTCTCATACCGAGGAGGTTTCTTCAGGGCCATGTGCCCATGAGGGAAGGGTTAGGACAGCCATTATAGCTGGTGATTCGATCATTAGGCATGTACATAGATGGGTGGCTGGTGGACATGAGGATCGCCTGGTAACATGCCTGCCTGGTGCGAAGGGAGCGAACCTCATGCGCCACCTAGACAAGGTCTTAGATAGTGCTGGGGAGGAGTCTGCTGTCTTGGTACATGTCGGTACCAATGACATAGGAAAATGTGGTAGGGAGGTTTTGGAGGCTAAATTTAGGCTTTTAGGTAAGAAGTTGAAATCCAGAACTTCCAGGGTAGCGTTCTCCGAAATACTTCCCGTTCCACGTACAGGACCCAAAAGGCAGGCAGAGCTCTGGATTCTCAATGCGTGGATGAGACGATAGTGCAAGGATGAGCGTTTTGGATTTGTTAGGAACTGGGGAAAATTCTGGGGAAAGGAGGGGCTCTTCCAAAGGGATGGGCTTCACATTAACCGGGATGGAACCAGGCTGCTGGCATTAACCTTTAAAAAGGAGATAGAGCAGCTTTTAAACTAGATAACATGGGAAAGCCGAAAGTCACCCAAGAGCATCTGGTTTGGAACAATGTATCCTTGAAGGATACTACCAAAAGAATGAAGTTAGTGCATAGCGGGCACCATCTTCGTCCCGGATTGGGACTGACCCCACCGCACGGCCAGCCTGCCCTCCAAGCAGCTACTCCGGCCCATTCGGGGCTGTGGGAGGGGAGGAGCAGCAGGCCGCTACAAGTAGGAGCCGCCGCCGGCGGGAAAGTCATAGCGGGCACCATCTTCATCCCGGATTGGGACTGACCCCACCGCACGGCCAGCCTGCCCTCCAAGCAGCTACTCCGGCCCATTCGGGGCTGTGGGAGGGGAGGAGCAGCAGGCCGCTACAAGTAGGAGCCGCCGCCGGCGGGAAAGTCATAGCGGGCACCATCTTCGTCCCGGATTGGGACTGACCCCACCGCACGGCCAGCCTGCCCTCCAAGCAGCTACTCCGGCCCATTCGGGGCTGTGGGAGGGGAGGAGCAGCAGGCCGCTACAAGTAGGAGCCGCCGCCAGGCGGGCCCGCGCCTGGTCGGGCCCGCGCCTGAGGGCCTCGCCAGAGGGCCCTTTGGCGTGGCCCTTAGGCGGGGCACTGGTTGGGCCTGAGCACAGGGCTTGAAGCAACTTCGCGGGAAGACACAAAGACTCCCATAAAGAACCGCCGCTAACTGAGACAGCCCTTCTCCTTGATTACAACCTTCATTACAATCCCCCGGTTGGAGCTGAGCACAATCCGCGATGAAAAATGATACCTAATGAAAAGTAACCGCCACTTCCATGAACAGCTCTCTACTAAATAATCTGTAATGTATACCATCAACTGTTATTGCACTATACTTTCTTAAGAAACTTGAAATGTAAGTCATGAAATGTTTTAATATTTAAACCACCATATCCTCTACATAGTAAATTTACCTGGAGGTTTTGCTGTTTCTTACGGCTAAGGACATATCTATGTTTCACATCTTTGTGCACAATGTTTCCAATATTGCAATGTTGCTATCTCACCACTGTGTCTGCTAATACCTTACCACTCATTGTTGCTAGCATCCTCTCAAGTAACAGTTTGTCTCAAGTATGACTAGTACATTTCACATATTGTTACACTGTATCAATCTGTAGACACTCTTCTCAGTACTTGCACATCTGATAAGCAATTTTCTCTCCCTCTTTAAATTCCAGTAAAGATCATTGCCTAATCAAATCGCAACTATCACTTGGTAAGCTTTGTAACAATTTTCTTGTATCCAACTAATTCCCAGTGAGCTTTTTTCCCCTAGCCAAAGACTAAACACTTCACCACATAAATTACAAACCCTATCCTTTAATTCTCCCTCTCAAACGACATTCAGCTCAGCCTCACAATGGCCCTCCACTGCAAAATTACTCTAGGCCTATACCTCCTCCTCATAGGTCTGATACCAGAGATACTGGCTCTAATTTCCTCAGGCAATTCCATACCTATCTTACATAACAACTGGCAAAAATGGTCACGCACCAATTACCACAATGTAAACTGGGACCAACGTTCTCATCACCATTATTTATTATACATACCTCTTCAACACACTACAAAGTCAAACTCAGAAAACTACAATCTACCATGCCCCCTCAAATGTGCCCTCATTAATGCTCGCTCCCTTCGTAAAAAATGGCCAGCTGTCACAGATATAATAACATCCAATAACCTCGACATACTTATGGTTACCGAAACATGGCTTTCTCCAGAAGACAATATAATTCTCAACCAGCTCCTCCCCAATAACTATGAGGTTTTCACCAGCTGCAGACAAGGCAAAAGAGGTGGAGGAGTTATTATCTTCGCTAAGAACGGACTCCAACTTAAAATGGTTGACTCTTCTAGCAACAATCAACTCGAAACAGTCTCTATCTCTAACAACCTCTACTCTATAAACTTAGTCTACAGAGCGCCATCACCTTCCCCAGATGATCTCCCAACCATTATAAATCTTGCCTCCAATTCACAGAATCCAAACAGACCCAATTGGATCTTAGGAGACATTAACCTACCATCTCTACAAGACAACCAATCTGACGCCTTCATAGATGCCCTAGAAACACTAGGCTACAAGCAAGTCATACAACAATCCACACATATAAAAGGCAACATCCTTGATCTCATATTTGCCCCACTATCCGCTCTCAACCAACTTCAGAATATTATTCTAGCAATTACAGAGGTTCCATGGTCAGATCATAACCTCATTATGTTCCAGATTCCCATTCAAAAGAAGCAATATTCCGATGACAAGAACCTAAACAAATATGCAAATACCACATCCAGAAGCTTCCAACCTTTTAACAGGGAACAAATCCTCGAGGAAACTGATGCTCTCTTTAATGATTCTACCCTAAACCTGGAAGAGATTATCACTTCTTGGAACAACAGACTTAACCGCATCTCATCTCGTCCCACCAGAAATAAGTCATTAAGAAGAAAAGCTACGGCACCTTGGTTTACATCAGATCTGAAAGAATCCCTAAAACATTTGCGAAAACTTGAGAAGAAATGGAGGAGATCACGCAACGATACTAATCAGTCTGCATACATGCAACATCTTGAAACCCACCGCAAAGCTATTTCTGAAAAAATGAGACTATATCATACAGACATCCTTAAACGTGCTATAAACAAACCTCACGACCTATTTACCCTTGTCAAGAAATTAGCCAAAGAACCCTCACAGGAGCACCAGTGTGAAATCAACCCACAAGCTTATGCCCTTTACATACAATCTAAGATATGCTGCACAAATAAAATTACAATACCCACTATCCTGAATGCTCATGCACTCCCAGCTCCTTTAGCTTCTTTCTCCACCCCTTCTTTGAAGCTAATTGAAGATATTATCTCATCTCTCAACTTATCCACAGCACACACCGATCCGTGTCCAGCTTTTTGGATAAAGGACCTCCGCAAAGAACTTGCTCCAACAATATTCAAAATCATAAGCCTATCATTTGACACTGGCTCATTCCCTTCTGCCCTCAAACAGACCTCCATCCGACCTCTACTAAAAAACCTCAAATTAGATCCGCAAAAAACAGACTCTTACCGACCCATCTCCAGCATACCCACCCTTGCGAAAATAATCGAAAAGATAGTCTACAGACAATTGCAAGACCATATCGACACTGAAGCGCCTCTGGATACCTGTCAACATGGATTCCGGGAATCTTACGGGGTCGAAACGCTCCTCACCTCACTTCTCAACAGCTTAAACTCTGGCATCGACAACATCAAACAGGGCTTTGTTCTCATCTTTTTAGATATTGCGGCTGCTTTTGACTCGGTCTGTCACGACATTCTTATTGTCCGCCTAAGAGAGAAGGGCCTCTGTGGAAATGCTCTTGAATGGTGCAACTCTTACCTCTCAGAAAGATGGCACCAAGTTCGCTCAAATGGTGAAACATCAGATCCATTTCACCAAGGTCAAGGAGTCCCACAAGGTTCCTCTTTGTCATCATTATTATTCAACATCTACATGCAACCCTTATGCAACATTATCAGGTCCTTCAAAGTCAATTATATGATCTATGCTGATGATGTCCTATTATATATGCCATTTTGCATTGATAAGATGAATCTCACCACCATAACCAACTGTTTTAACGCCATCTCAGACTGGCTACTGACTCAAAATCTCAGAATCCAGAACAAGAAAACAGAGGTACTTTTCATTTCAAGAAACCCCAAGTTCACACCACCTTCATTCCTTGAAGTCCAAGATGCTAAGTTGCAAGTAAAACCCCACATCCGTTATCTTGGTGTTACCCTGGATCAGAATCTAGACATGAAGACCCACATAGCCAACACTGTAAAGGCAATTTATTTCAAGATTCGCTCCCTTAGAAACCTTCGCCAACTAATTGATCCAGATGATTTCCGTACTGTCTACCAGGCTTTAATTATCCCACACTTTGACTTCGCAAATTGTATACTACAGGGGCTCCCCAATCAACCCTCAACCCGCTTCAACTAGCATTAAACAGTGCTGCAAGAGTGCTTTTCGGGGTACCAAAAAGAGAACATGTAACACCTCTCCTGAAACAATTACACTGGCTCCCTATCCAAGCGAGAATCACCTTCAAGACCCTGCTACTAGTCTTCAAAGCTCACAAAGGACCTGCTCCCTCCTCTCTATCAGAGTTGATTCAACCTATCCCCTCCAACAGGCTTAGAAGAACCTCAGAACTAAACATGCTTAAAGTTCCAAAAGAATCCTTAAAATACATCTCTGCAACTGTGAACCGATCATTCAGCTTATGTGCTCCAAAACTGTGGAACACCCTCCCACCACACATTAGGGCCATCTCTGATATCCCCCAGTTCAAAAAGGCCTTGAAGCATCACCTTTTCATCAAATACTTTCCAGAGAACACAATAACACAAGTTCATCCAAATAGCTCCAATCCCATTCCTATCTAACAAGATGCTTTTTCAAGTAATATTACTATCATATGTATATAGTTCAATGTCTATTATCCTTTGTTACAATTACCCCGGTTTTCCAAGTTTTTCTTCCTGTTCCATGTAAAAACAGATATATGTATCTTATCTTATCTGATGTTTTGTAGTTCTATGTAAACCGCGCTGATAATAAATAGTGCGGTATATAAAAATGTTAAATAAATAAATAAATATTAGCAGAGAGTTTCCAATAAAGACCAAAGTAGCCCAAATGCCCTTGAGTACGGAGCAGACAGAGCTTAAAGATTCCAAATTACCCCTGACTACCGATAGCCAGATTAATATGAATAAAATACAGTCTCTAAAATGCTTGTATGCAAATTCTAGAAGTCTAAATAATAAGATGGGAGAGTTAGAATATATAGCACTAAATGAGAGGTTAGATATGTTTGGTATCTCAGAGACATGGTTGAAAGAAGACAACCAGTGGGGCACTGTTATACCTGGGAACAAACTATATAGCAATGATAGAGCTGATCGAATTGGTGGAGGGGTTGCACGCTATGTTAGAGAGGGCATTGAGACACAAAGCATTAAAACTTTGCAGGAAACAAATTTTGCTGTAGAATCTCTATGGACTGAAATTCCATGCAAAAAGGGGAAGACAATGGCAGTGGGAGTATACTATTGACCGCCTGGCCAGAATGAACAAATGGATAGTGAAATGCTCAAAGAAATCAGGGAAGTTAACAAAAGTTACTGCACAGTAATAATAATGGGTGATTTCAATTACCCCGGTATTGACTGGGTCAGTTTCATGGCAGGACATGCTAGGAAGATAAAGTTTCTAGATGAAATAAATGACTGCTTCTTGGACCAGCTGGTTCATGAACTAACCAGAAGGGATGCCATTTCGGACCTAGTCCTTAGTGGAACACCAGATCTGGTGCAAGAGATAAGGGTTTTGGGGCGACTTGGCAATAGTGATCATAGCATGATCACGTTTGATTTACTTAATGGAGGAGGGATGGTAAGCAAATCCACAGTACTACCTTTTAACTTTCAAAAGGGAGACTATGATAAAATGAGTAAAATAATTAAGAACATAAGAACATAAGATATGCCATACTGGGTCAGACCAAGGTCCATCAAGCCCAGTATCCTGTTTCCAACAGTGGCCAATCTAGGTCATACATACCTAGCAGTTTCCCCAAAAGACACAGGTTCCACAATGCTTGTATTGGGTCAAGCATTGATATCCTGGGTCCCTTCTTAATAATGGTTTATGGACCTAAGAAAAAACTAAAAGGAACAGTTGCAAAGGTTAAAGACTTACATCAAGCTTGGGTGTTGTTTAAAGATTCCATCTTGGAAGCCCAGACCAGCTGTATTCCATGCTTAAGAAAAGTGGAAGGAAGTCCAAAAAACTTCCAGCATGGTTTGAAGGTGAGGTCAGAGAGGCTGTTGTTGCCAAAAAAGCATCTTTCAGTAAATGGAAAAAAAGAGTCAAATGACGAAAACTGGAAACAGCACAAGCACTGGCAAGTAAATTGAAAAGGCATTAATAAGGCAGGCAAAGAGAGAATTTGAGAAAAAGCTTGCTGTGGAAGCAAAAAGGTGAAATAAAAACTTTTTCAAATACATTCATAGCAAAAAACCTGTGAGAGATTCAGTTGGACCATTAGATGATAGAGGGGCAAAAGGGATACTAAAAGGGGACAAGGCCATAGCGGAGAGACTGAATGAATTCTTTGCTTCGTTCTTTACTGAGGAAGATGTATTGATGTTACCCATGACTGACGTGGTATTTAAAGGTGATACTGCAGAAGAATTGAAAGAAATATTGATACACCGGGAAGATGTATTACAACTATTTGATAAACTGAAGAGTAGCAAATCACCTGGACCTGATACATCCAAGGGTGTTGAAAGAACTGAAATATGAGACTGCAGTCCTGCTATTAGTAATTTGTGAACTATCATTAAAATCATCTGTAATACCTGAAGATTGGAGGATGGCCAATGTAAAGCCAATTTTTAAAAGGTGTTCCAGGGGTGATCTGGGAAACTACAGACCGGTGAACCTGACGTCAGTACCGGGAAAAATGTTAGAAACCATAATAAAGAACAAAATTAATGACACGTAGATAGTCATGGCTTAATGGGAGACACCCAACATGGCTTTAGACAAGGAAGATCTTGTCTTACTAATCTGTTATGTTTTTTTGAAGGTGTGAATAAATAGATACACAATATCAACTGACTCACCTCTGTCTATCTGGACTTTCAGAAAGCCTTTGACAAGGTCCCTCATCAGAGACTTATGGCAAAACTAAAAAGTCATGGGATAGGAGGCAGTGTACTATTGTGGATCAGGAACTGGTTAAAAGATAGAAAGCAGAGGGTAGGGCTAAATGGCCAATTTTACCAGTGGAGAAAGGTGAATAGTGGAGTACCCCAGGGATCTGTGCTGGGTCCGTTCCTTTTTGAGATATTCATAAATGACCTGGAAAAAGGGAATAACGAGTGAGTTTATCAAATTTGCAGATGACACAAAACTATTTAAAGTTGTTACAACCCAAAAGGATGT
Organism: Ichthyophis bannanicus; assembly: GCA_033557465.1. NCBI lineage: Eukaryota > Metazoa > Chordata > Amphibia > Gymnophiona > Ichthyophiidae > Ichthyophis > Ichthyophis bannanicus. Next base: position 149,491,791 of record CM066039.1, on the reverse strand, counting down.
GGAAAATTGCAAGAGGATCTTGATAAATTGGAAGACTGGCCATCCAAATGGCAGATGAAATTTAATGTGGACAAGTGCAAAGTTATGCACCTAGGAAAGAACAACCCAAACTATGGTCACACGATGCAAGGTTCCACAATAGGAACCACCACCCAGGAAAGAGATTTAGGCATCATCGTGGATAACATGTTAAAACCCTCCGCCTAATGTGCAGCGGCGGCCAAGAGAGTAAATAGAATGCTAGGCATCATAAGGAAAGGAATGGAGAATAAAACAAAGGATATTATAATGCCTCTGTTTCGTTCCATGGTGCGACCGCACCTTGAATATTGTGTGCAATTCTGGTCGCTGTATCTTAAAAAGGATATAGTGTTATTAGAAAAGGTACAGAGAAGAGACATCAAAATGGTAAATGGTATGGAAAGGAAACCCCTATGAAGAGAGAGACTAAAAAGGTTAGGGCTCTTTAACCTGGAAAAGAGATGGCTGAGGGGAGATATGATAGAGGTCCATAAATTAGTGAATGGAGTGGAACGGGTAAACGTAGATCGATTGTTTACGTCATAAGAATAAAGAAAGACTAGAGGACATCAATGAAGCTACAGGGTAAATTATTTAAGACTAATAAGAGAAAATATTTTTTCATCGAACATGTAATCAAACTCTGGAATTTGTTACGAGGATTTAGTAAAAGCTGTTAGTGTAGCTGGGTTTAAAAAAGGTTTTGACAAGTTCCTGGAGGAAAGGTCCATAAACCATTATTAAAAGGGACTGAGGATATCATTGCTTGTCTCAATACAAGCACTGTGGAACCTGTGTCTTTTGGGGAAACTGCTAGGTACTTATGACCTAGGATGGCTACCGTTGGAAACTGGATACTGGGCTTGATGGACCTTGGTCTGACCCTGTCTGGCATATCTTATGTTCTTAGGTAATTTCCACTAACTCCTACTTCATCAAGACAGTAAAGGACACAAAGACGACCAACCTGAAAAGCCTCAATAAGATGGCAAAACAGGTTACCCATGGAAACCAGCTGGCAGGAAAAGAAGTAGTGGGAGAACTCAGAGAAAACAAAAAGCTCATCACACCTCACACCAAGAGGAACTCAGCGAAAACTAGAGCACCAAAGCTCAACATCACCACTAACCAGCCAAGCGGCTAGAAAGAGAACAGCAAGAGGCATCTTTCATCGCCAAAGCGACCAGGGAATGCCTACCCAAAAAAACCCCCACTGGTGCATAACCGGAGAATGTCGTAGCCTCTGTTTTCTTTTCTTTTTCTTAAAACAGACAAGTTGAAAAGCACACAAAGCAGTGTGCCGAAACCAAACCCAACTGTGTAATTTAGACTCCATCTCAGATTCTGTCACAAAAATATGCCAACCAAGACATGTCTGGACACTGCAAAGTAAAGGAGTCATACTCTACAAGGTATAAAGCAGTCCTAACTGCAAACCGAGCCAAGAAAAACATGATCTCCAGGAACAAGCAGGAATGTAGTCTTCACATATGGGTATCGTCGGTACCGACGGAGCCTGCGCGGGAACACTCCCCAGCGTCCAATTAGGAAGCTTTTGGGAGCATCCCACAGCGCCTGCATGCTGCCTTCCCACCTTTCCCAACTGCCTCTCTCCAGTTCTTCGTTTTCCACGGAGCCAGCAGGTCGTTGTTCCTGTCACCACAGAAAATTGTTTCCTTATTCTTTCTTTTGTTTTAAAAATATTATTATTTTTTCCAAACTTTTCTTTTCAGGTGCACGCGCCATTTTTGGGCTTTAGGCCCAAATATTTTTTCCACTATGGAAAAACCCACCTCGGGTTTCAAAAAGTGCACCAAGTGTGGCGGTACCATCTCTGTCACCGACACCCATGAGTGGTGTCTTAAATGTTTAGGTCCTGACCACTCCATCACCGAGTGTATGGCTTGTGCCATGATGTCCAAAAGGGGTCGACAGAACCGAGCTGCTAAGCTCAGTGCCCTTTTTCCTTCCGATGCAGCTTCTGTGGCATCGACGTCTTCCTCCCATTGATCTCAGGTAACCAAACATAAGTCTAGCCGGTCCTCAAAGGGTAGATCTCCTTCTAAGCATCGAGATGCCTCTGGTGTTGCCCTTGAGGGTTCCATACCGGTAAAATTGCCCTGGCGGGAGGCTTCGGCTTCCAAAGCATTATCAGGGCTCCAGGATATTCAAGGGCTTGACCTCAGCAGAACTACTGGTGCCATGCTCTGGGGTACCTGCTGTCTCTGGTACCAATACCCAGGCATCGGCAGCGTCGATAGACCAGAGGTTCCTGGCTATTGAACGCAGTTTGGCGGCTCTCCTTGCGGCATCAATCCCCTCGGAACCGCGTCAGACAATTCAACTGGTACCGGTAGCATCGGCATCGGCGTCGGCTTTGCGAGCACCCAGTCATGCGATGCCTTCCGGTACCGATACACCGGTGCCGATGCCCCTCGGTACCGACTTCGATCAGTACGGGTATCAGGCTCTTCAAGAGCATCCGGACAGACGGTACTTCGAATCCTCGGAGGACTCCGAGGATTCTGACAGCTCTGCCGGTGCCGGCATACTTCTCCCGGAGGAGCCTTCCTCTCCTAAATGTAGGATGTCTCCTCCTGAAGATATCTCCTTTCAGGATTTCATCAGAGAGGTGGCTTGAGGTCAGTCCATTACTGTGGCTCCTGAAACAGAGCCCAGGGCTAAGGAGTTGGCGATTTTACAATATCCCAAGGCTCCTAAGGAGGAAGCTACTCTGCCTATCCATGAGATTCTACATGATCTCATGTTGAGAATGTGGGAGACACCTCTTACCACCTCTCCTCACTCTCGGAGACTGGATACCATGTATCGAGTCCCTCCTTGTCCTGGTTTCCAGAAAACTCAACTTCCTCACCACTCTATTGTAGTGGAATCAGCTATGAGAAGGATCAGGAGTGCAAAGAGGCATGCCTCTAATCCTCCAGGACGTGAGTGTAGAACTTTGGATGCCTTTGGACATCGTACGTTCCAGGCTTCCATGCTTTCTGCCAGGATCAGTTCCTATATTCTATATATGGGAATGTTCCTTAAAGAAGTCACAGGAGACTTAGAGGTTTTAAGCCCTCTCCTTCCTGAGGACAAGAGACAGGATTTTCTCACACTAGTTAAACATGCCCAGGATGTTTCTAAGTTTGTCAATCGTGCAGCTTTTGACTGTTTTGAGTGCATAAGCAGAACCTCTGCCATTGCCATAAGTGCACGAAGGATTGCCTGGCTCCAGGCATCCGATTTGGAGTTCTGGGTGCAGGACAAACTGGGAAATATCCCTTGTACAGGTGAGAATTTATTCGGCAAGAATTGGCAGGAAAAGGCCAGTGAGATGGATGCTGACAACTCCACTTTGGATAGATTATCCAAAGCCACAGCTGATCCTGCAAGAAAGATCTTTCAAGAAACCATTCGTCTCAAAAAAGAAAAGGTTTTATCCCTTTTATTCCCAGCAAGGACGTTCCGCAGGTCAGCTTGTCCGAAAAGGTCAGCAGCCACCTAAACAAAGAAAAGCAAAGACTGCCAAGACTCAACCGTCTCAGCAGTCTCAGCCTCCACAAGGCCTTTGACTTTCATCTAGAGAACTTAGCCTTCCTGGCCCTCAATGGTCCAGAGCCTTCCACCATTCCAGGAAGGTTATGTCACTTTGCCCCCAGATGGGGGCAGATAACATCAGAACTCTCCATTATAGAAGAGGGGTACAAGCTTCACTTTCTGTGTATGCCCCCTCCCACAATGGTAAGACAGTTCAATTCTCAGACCCCTCTTATCAACCTGTTAGATAAGGAGGTCACTATGCTTCTTGCCCAGGGGGCAATAGAAGAAGTACCCATTCATCAACAGGGTACAGGGTTTTACTCCCCCTATTTCCTTATCCCAAAGAAAACAGGGGGACACAGACCTATTTTAGACCTCAGAGAATTGAACAAATTCCTGTTCAAAGAGAAATTCAAGATGATTTCTCTGGGAACTCTGCTGCCATACCTTCAGAGTCAGGATTGGCTTTGTTCTCTAGATCTCAAGGATGCGTACACTTATGTTCTCATCCATCCAACCCACAGAAAGTTCCTTCGGTTCCTTTTTCAAGTAAAGCACTACCAATACAGGCTGCTTCCTTTTGACCTGGCCTCAGAACCAAGAGTGTTCATGAAATGCATGGCTGTAGTAGCAGCATTTCTCCGGACTCTAGGGATATTCGTCTTCCCCTACTTAGGCAACTGGCTCATTCGAGCCCCATCAGAGTCAGAGGCCAGGACTTCCCTATCTCACACAATGCCTATCTTTCAGTATTTGGGTCTGGTCATAAACATCCCAAAATCCAGTCTAACTCCCACTCAGTCTCTAGAGTTCATAGGAGCTTTGCTGGATACCAGAAAAGCAAGGGCCTATCTCCACCAGGCCTGTTGCCTCCGCATGGTGCAGTTAGCTGCTCAAGCAGTGCTAAAACCTCATCTCACTGCCCGAGAAATGTTACAACTACTAGGCCATATGGCATCTACAGTGCATGTGGTCCCTTATGCTCGCCTCCATATGAGAGCAGCCCAGTGGACCCTATCTACTCAATGGACCCAGGCATCAGGGTGCTTGTCAGACAAAATAGCAAACACAAATCATCTTATTTTGTCTTTCCAATGGTGGCAGTCCACTCAGAACCTGTTGCTGGGATCCCCGTTTCAACAGCCTTTACCCTAGGCAACTCTCACAACAGATGCTTCACCAGTGGGTTGGGGAGCTCATCTGCAAAACCTCTCCACCCATGGCACCTGGACTCCACAGGAGACTCATCTACACATCAATCTTCTGGAGCTCAGAGCGATCTTCCTTGCTCTTCAAGTGTTCCACACCCTGCTCAGCTACAAGACAGTCCTCATTCAGACGGACAATCAAGTAGCCATGTTCTATGTGAACAAGCAGGGAGGAACAGGCTCTCTGTCGCTTTGCAACGAAGCTTTGCGACTATGGGCCCTCGCCAGAGAGCATCAGATTCACCTCCTGGCAGTTTATCTTCCAGGCATACAAAACTCTTGGGCAGATAGACTCAGTCGACTTCTACTTCCACACGAATGGTCTCTACATGCAGACCAGGTGGCCAAGATTTTTCAAATTTGGGGAACCCCGGACATAGACCTCTTTGCAAGTCCGTTGAATGCCAAACTTCCCCGGTTCTGTTCCAGAATTCCGGCTCAGGGTTCTCAGGCCAAGGATGCCTTCCTCCTTCACTGGGGTCAAGACTTCCTTTATGCCTTTCCACCCATTCCCCTAATTCCCAAAACCCTGCTCAAGCTTCAGAGAGACAGAGGGCGTATGATTCTCATAGCTCCACATTGGCCACGGCAAGTGTGGTACCCTCTGCTTCTACATCACTCTCAAGCCCCCTCCCTGGAGTTAGGGTCTGCTCCAGATCTCCTGTCACAGGAGGATGGAAGGTTATGGCATCCCAATCCCCAGTCTCTGCATCTCAGAGCTTGGTTGCTGAAGGCCTAGATCTTCATGATCTTAACCTTCCTCAGCAAGTAAAGGATGTCCTTTATGCTTCCAGAAAACCTTCCACTAGACGCTCTTATGCTTTCAAGTGGAAGAGGTTTACCATATGGTGTTCGCAGAAGGGTCTTAACCCCCTGGCGATACCTCTGAAATCATTACTTGAGTATCTCCTTCATTTATCCAATGCAGGACTTAAAACTAACTCAGTAAGGGTCCATTTGAGTGCTATTGCAGCTTCTTTCAAGCCTCTAAATGGACAACCTATTTCCTCCCATCCTCTTATAGCAAGATTTATGAGAGGCCTTCTTCTAACTAAGCCTCCCATTAGGCCACCACTGGTGGCATGGGACTTAAACCTGGTTCTTGGTCAGCTCATGAAGCCACCTTTCGAACCCTTAGCTACTACCTCATTGAAATTCCTTTCTTAGAAAGTTATCTTTCTCATTGCAATCACATCAGCATGTGGCATCAGTGAGTTGCAAGCACTAGTGGCTGATCCACCTTATACAAGGTTCCATCATGACAAGGTAGTCCTTAGGACTCATCCACACTTTATGCCAAAGATGGTCTCACCTTTTCATCTTAACCAAGCGGTCTACCTGCCTGTGTTCTTTCCAAGACCTCATGCATCAAATGCAGAAAGGAATCTTCATACTTTGGACTGTAAAAGAGCTTTAGCCTTTTACTTGCAAAGAATACAGCAACATAGAAAGTCCTCTCAACTCTTTGTTGCTTTTGATCCTTCTCATTTGGGACTACCATTCTCCAAGAGAACACTGTCCAACTGGATTGCACAGTGTATTTCCTTTACCTATCAGAGTAAGAACCTTCCTCTGGAGGGCCATGTCACAGCTCACAATGTGAGAGCTATGGCAGCTTCAATGGTTCATCTGCACTCTGTGTCTATTGACGACATCTGTCGAGCAGCCACTTGGGCCTCGGCTCATACCTTCACAGCCCATTACTGTTTGGACAAGGACTCCCGCCGGGATGCCTTGTTTGGTCAGGCTGCTCTCCAACACCTGTTCCATACCTAATCAACTCCTACCCGCCATCCCTGGTTGGATGCCAGAAATCCATGGGGGGAAGTGGAGCCCTGTCCCAGGGACACACAATTTCTGGGGTCTCTCCCTGGCATCTAAAGCTAGGGAGTCCCCATATGTGAAGACTACATTCCTGCTTGTTCCTGGAGATAGCATAGTTACTCACCTGTAACAGGTGATCTCCGGGAACAGCAGGAATTTAGTCTTCACAACCCACCCACCTCCCCTAAGAGTTGTATCTCTCTATCTCTTTCTCTTTCCCTCTCTCTCTCTCTTTGTCTCAGCTTTAAACTCAACTGGAGAGAGGCAGTTGGGAAAGGCGGGAAGGCAGCACGCAGGCGCTTTGGGATGCTCCCAAAAGCTTCCTAATTGGACGCTGGGGAACATTCCCACGCAGGCTCTGTCGGTACCGACGATACCCATATGTGAAGACTAAATTCCTGCTGTTCCCGGAGATCACCTGTTACAGATGAGTAACTATACTGTCTCAGAAAGGACTGAAGTTTGTGAAAACCGCCGAAAATCCACTAGACTGAGAGATAAAATGCAGCAAATAAGCAGTGAGGCAATTACTGGCAAAACCTCTCAAAGAAAAAATATACCAAAACACTTTTTGATTCTGCAACCATACTGCATCCCACAAGACAGACTGGCCTCAAGACTGCAAAGGCACGTAGCCTCAAACTCTTCCAGGGAAAACTGTACCCCCAACATGGGCCTTCCACAGGAATCTCAGGCCCTTCCGTCAAAAAGGCCCTAAACCTAAAAAGGTGTTAAGTATCCCAAGGATCCTGTCTTCTCTGGCCAAACACCCCTCAACAGTCTCCAATGCTGTTGATTGAGAAAAGGGCCCGAGAAGCACACACATATAGCATGACCAACTACAAACCACCATACTATGGACGGCTCATCCATGGAACAGACTTCTAGACCTTTAATAACAGCAGCTTCCGATAGAAAAGACACCCCAAGCACCTTTTTGCAATCCCCACACTGCCTCTCAACGAGAGCGGGCAGATAGTACTCCACAAACTCCCTAAAATCATGCTGCCCACACAAGAAGGGACAGCAACTCCTCAGCAGCTCAAGGCAGCAATCAAGTGCAAATCAGAGGCATTTAATGAACTCACCTCGCAGTCCATATGTCAGCTCAGGATTGGAGCCAGGAATCACTGCCATGGACTGACTCACTTCTAACTGAGAACCAATAAGGGCGAAATTAGACTCGAGAGCAGAAGTTCCACTCCAGGAATAAATACAGCTCCACTGCTTCCCTCCCTCTTGGAGACCCCCTTGGAGGTGGACCACCAAGCGCTGTGCCCCGCCCAGAGTGCCTGTGGAACCCACTAGGAACCCCTGCAAATATGTACAAACAACAAATCTGAATGCGCATAGGCGCTTAATGGAGGGCTCTGCTTTTTCTCGCTTTTTTTTCTTTTTATATAGGGGAAGAGGTCTCAGAGAGCTACTAAAGGCAAAATCAGAAATCAGGTCCTCCCTTGAGACCAAGGAAATTAATTAAGTTCATATCTACAGGTGAAAACCTATGAAACAGTTTAAACCCCTAAGCGGAGCAGTCCTGCGAGGATCCTTAATACCTATACCACTGAACCTGATCACATCCATCACACTCCTAACCAACTAACAACACACTTTGACGAGGTTGATTTGAAGGCACGAAAAAAAGACTAGACAGGGCCAGTGACTTAACCTCCTCAGGATTGTACTGTTCCAGAGGAAAAGTCAGAGGAAGGATATTCAGTCCCTCCAACAACTTCCATATTTATTCAATTATCTATTCATCTAATTTTTTTTAATGAGGTTGAAAACCTAGGCATAGGCCCTGACCACCAACTCCCTCAAGTACCAAAGGCGATAGCAGCCAGAAATAGTGACTCATCTTCGAAGGAACGCTTGAATGACTGTAATTGCCAGAGCACAAGGGAGCCAACGAGACTTGCATGACAATCCTGAGCCAAACCACAGCAAGCCAATGCCACGACGACGACATAGGAAGTGTGTTGTAACCTGCCCCAATATTAAGAAAGAGGTACCTATGTGAAACAAGAAAATGGACCAACCCCTGTGCTCCAGCTGCAGCATAGACACCACTGGAGAGACAGGAGATCTTTTTTTTGAATAGTCAATGAGCTATAGCACAAAAAAAGAAACAACTTGTAGGTCTTCGACAGTTCCATATTGACTTAACAGACTTAAAAAGTCATCAGGCATACTGGAACTGCCTAACTTAAGGAAGAATACAAGAGTCCACACCAGATACCATGTGGAAACAAACAATCTCCCAAAAAAAATCTTGCATGTTGTAGCCCATGCCAAGAGCTATTTATTTATTTATTTTTTTTTATACTGCGCTCTTAATAATCAGTGCGGTTTACAATAAACATTAATTTGTACAATGCAGTAAGAAGCATACATTGAACTTTACAGAGAACAGGTAAGACAACTTGGATTAAAACAGGGTGAGTAACTAAGCTCAGTAATTAAAACAGATAAGGTTATAACAACATGATAGACGTGAAGGGTGAATTGAGCTATGTGATGTCACTGGCATGAGAATAGTACTGATTGAAAAGGTGACACTTTAGAGACTTCCTAAATTGTGCGATATCAGAAATAGATCGGATAGAGACAGGAAGGACATTCTACAGTTTGGGTGCATAAAACATAAAGGCTCGGCTCATGGTCGCAAGGGAACATTTTGTTATAGAGGTAGGGATGGCGAGTGTGTTAGCGGCTACAGATCTTCTAGATCTATTCAGAGGGGTGAGGTGAAGAAGGTCCAAGAGGGAGGTAGAAGATTGTTTGTTAAGGGCTTTATAAGTAAGAAGCATTACTTTGAAGGGAAGCCTGCAATGGAAGGGAAGCCAATGGAGGTGCTGCAAAATGGGAGTTATATGGTCTCTTCTCGAGGCTCCATGTAGGACACGGGCAGCAGCATTCATAGCCAGTTGTATCGGATTAAGAGTGGCCTTAGGGAGACCATGGAGTATGGCATTGGTGTAGTCAAAATGGGGGGACACGAGGCTTGAAAAATTGTACGGAAATCAGTAGGCTCCAATAGAGGACGTAGGTGGCGAATTGTTCGAATCTTGTGGTAAATTGCTTTGATGATGTTACTGACATGAGCTTCATGTCGAGATGCTGATCTAGAGTGATATCTAAATAGCGGATGATGGATTTAGCTGTAAGCATGGCATCTCTGACCTTAATTGAAGCAGGAGGGGTAAAAGAATGGTTCCTTGTAATGAATAGAACATCTGTCTAGTTGAAGTTGATTCTAAGGCTTTGCATATGGAGCCAGTCTGTAAAGGTATCAAAGCAGCTTATGATCAGTGAAAGGTCAGGCTGGTCAGTAGAGAATGGTGTGAAAAGGAATACATCATCAGCATAGACAAGGCGGGAGATGTTAAAGGAGCAAATGATTGAACAAATAGGTTGCATATACAGTGGAAGTTGAAAAAGAGTGGAAAGAGAGAGAAACCTTGGGGGACGCCTTGTTTTTGTTGAAAAGGCTCTGATGTCTTAGAACCAATTCGCACCTGTTGCCACCGATCTGATAGGTAGGACTTGCACCAATTCAGTGCTGAGCCAATAATACCCTTCTCTTGAAGACGTGTAAGAAGTAGGTCATGGTTGACTGAATCAAAGGCAGAAGCAATATCCATAAAGATTAGAACAAAGCCTTGCCTAATATTATCAATTCCAGTGAGTAAGGTATTGAATAAGATGGTGAGAAGTGTCTCAATCCCATGGAATTCTCTGAAGCCATGCTGGCATGGGTCAAGAGGGGCAATGGTTTCAATGTGATGCTGGATTTGAACGGCCTTCTCGATTATCTTGGCCAAAAGAGGAATGCTGAAGATTGGTCGATAAGATTCAACCTTCTGAGGGTTCAGTTTGCTGTTCTTTAGAAGGGGCCCAAATGGAGGTTTGCTTTAGAGTCAGAGGGAACATCCCTGTTGAAAAAGACAACTCAAAGATCCTAGCTAAAATTGAGCTAAATTCGGCACGTAATGATCTTATCCAGAAAGCTGGGCAGGGGTCATTAGGAGAGGTAGTGGTATTGATGGATCTGATGGTATCCTCAAAGAAGGAGGCGTGAAGGAAGTCAAAGGTGTTAGGGAGACTGGTGTTTGAATTAGTGAGGGGATAGGAAAGGAGGTGCTGGGGAGGCTGGTTTTGACATATAGATAATCAGCAAATTCCTGAGGATGTAACATTTCTAGTTGAAAGGGAGAAGGCTCCTTAGTAAGCGACTTAATGATGTTAAAGAGGTCATGGGGTTTGTTTAGAGAGCGGAGTAGGAGATCAGAATGGTATTCCTTCCTTTTCATGATAACTGCACTGCGGTGAGTCTCAAGGTGAGAAACATAGGTTGAATAATCATCTGAAGACCATGAACGTCGCCATCGTCTTTCAAGCTTTCTGAGTAGGAGAAGGGAGGTCCGTAGATCAGAAGAGTACCAAGAGTGCTGTATGTCTTCTTTTAGGAAGGTTATTCAATGCAGGCCAAAGTACAAAGGAGCTAAGGCTGCTGTTCCAGGTGGAAATCAGGGATTCGAGATTGGGTGATGAATTGAGAATTGGTAAAACTTTGTCAATTTATTTATTTATTTATTTAACATTCATTTATATACCGCATCTTCCAGAGATCAGATGCGGTTTACAGTAAACAATCAACAAAGCAGCGTTTGTTTTACATGGAACGTCTTATATCAATGAACATAGTATAAGCCAAACGGTGAATGCAAAATACAGAACAGAATAAACTATGTACAGGTACAAGTATGTGGGCATAATCCAAACAGTGTATGCCAATACAGAACAGAGTAACCCATACACATTTATTTACAAGTATGCGGACATTAGAGATTGAATCATCATGTATTTTCATCTATGTATGTTATCTAATTAAGTGAGTGGGCTTTTTGTTTGACTCGATCACTTAACTAGTTAGCCTTTATCTAGATTGAGTGAGGGGTTATCTATGGTGTTGTAGTGCTTGGTAAATAGATAGGTTTTCAATTTTTTAGGTTTTCAATTTTTTACAGAATTCCATTATCTCGGATAGAGTACGTAGATCCTCTGGGAGGGAATTCCACATGGTTGGGACTGCATGTGAAAAGGCTCTGTTATTTGTTAATTTATTTGCTTTTATGAAATCTTTCGGAGTCTTTAGTTTGTTTAATTGTCCTTTTCTGTGTGTGGGATTTGAAGATTCTTTACAGAGTAGTTTACATAGTGTGGCAGGAGCCATGTCATTTAAAGCTTTGAATGTGGTTATCATTGTTTTATATATTAGCCTACTTTGTATTGGTAACCAGTGAAGGGATGCCAGTATTGGAGTTATATGTTGGAGTGCATGTGCTTTCATTATGATTCTAGCAGCTGCATTTTGTGCTAGCTGGATTCTTTTAATGTTTTGCTTTGATATGCCTATTAGTATTAGGTTGGCAAAATCGAGGTGAGGAGTTATGGTGGCCTGGACTATATTAATAAAGTCTTGTAAGTATACTAGAGGGCGTAGTTGTTTAAGGATTTTGAGCTTGAAATAAATTTTCTTTATGGTGTTTCTGATGTGAGTATCCATTGTAAAGTGTGTGTCTAGAATAACACCTAGATATCTTACTTCGTTTTTTATTTTAATTTCTTGGTTTTGAAGTGTTATGTGGGTTGGTATAGTATATAATTGATTTTTTGTTACTATTAGAACTTCAGTTTTAGAATGGTTTATATGGAGGTTTTGTGCTTTTAGCCAATTTGTGATTTCATTAAAGCAGTCAGATAGGAGTTGTAGCGGTAGATTAGGGATCGTGAATGGGATGTACATCATGATGTCATCCGTGTATAAATGATAGTGTACACCAAATTTTTTAAAGATATTGCAGACCGGTTTTATGTAAATATTAAATAGGAGGGCTGATAACGCTGAGCCTTGTGGTAAGCCAATTTCTTGTTTATATGTGGTGGAGGTTTGATTGCCTATTCTTACATTTTGCGTTCTATTATTTAAATAAGAGGTGAACCATTTATGTACCGTAGAGTTTATGCCTATTTGACTCAGATTAATAAGCATTATGGTGTGGTGTACGCTATCAAAAGCTGCTGATATATCAATAAATAGGAGGATGAATGCTTGTTTATGGTTGTCAATCCCTCTTAATAGAGCATCAGTAAACACTGTTAGGAGTGTTTCAACTCCATGGCGGGGCCGAAATCCATATTGTTGTTCATCAAGAGGGTAGGATAAGTCTAAGTATTCTTGTGTCTGTATTTGTACAACTTTTTCAATTATTTTGGCCAAAAATGGTATACTTGAGATGGGTCTGTATGATCCTGGGGATGTTTTATCGAGTTTGCAGTTTTTTAGTATTGGGCGGATTTGTGCATGTTTAAGTGCTGGTGGTAAGTAACCTTGAAGTAGCGAAAGGTTGACTATGGGGAGAATGTAAGATAATAGTATTGGAAGTGTGTTTTTTATCCAAGTTACTGGACATGGATCAAGGTAGGAAGTAGTGGTGTTGAGATTGGAGATGATATTTTTTAATGACTCTTTAGATACAGGGTGAAAATCAGACCATTCATCTAAATTTTGGTGGGATTTGAAAAAAGGATCTAAAGGCATTGAAGGTTTTTTTGATTTGTTTTGATAGTGATTAGCTAAGGTTTGTACTGAAATGTCAGTAATTTCGCTGCTAGAGGTTTGAGCGTTATTAGTTAGGTTTCTGACAATGGAAAATAACTCTCTTGGCCTATTATATGAGTATGATAGGGTTGTAGCATAGTAGTTTTTCTTCGTACTGTCTAAGGTGTCCTTATATTTTATTAGATAGTTATTGTATATTTCTTTGTGGATAATTGATTTAGATTTGCGCCATTTGAGTTCTAGTTTTCTTAGTTCTCTTTTCATTTGCTTTAACGTGTTGTTGAACCATAGAGATCTATTTGTTTTAGAGTAGGTTTTCTTTTTATTATTTTGATTAATTTTGGCTGCGTTGTTTATGGTTACATTCCAGTTTTTGACTGCATCATCCAAGTCCGTTGAGGAAGGTGAGAGGTGAGGGACTGTTAAATCTAGGAATTCTGTTTCATTAAATTTTTTAAATTTTGTGGTGGCTTCTTGTGTAATTATTGGTACTAGTGGTGAAAGATGTGAGGTTAAATTTGATAAGGGAATGATCAGACCAAGGTATTTGTGTACATTCTACAGCATTTGGATTGAATAGCTTGAAAAGGGTATTAGGGAGAAAAATAAGGTCAAGTGTCCCTCCTTTGATATGAGTCGTGGTGTTTATTATTTGATGAAAGTCCATGTCAGATATGGAATCTAGAAATAGGTTAGAATCTGATGTTGGCAGTGAAGGGAGGTTGAAATCACCTAGCATGATTATAGGGTTTTGATCAGTAGATGAGCTGAGGAGTTCAATTAGTGAATCAAGGTTATCTGCTTTTTGGTCTGGGGGTCTATAAACCAAGCAAATTCTGAGGAGACCAATTTTTATTAAGAGTGTGTCCACATTGTTAGAGAGATGTAATTTATTTTATTTATTTATTTTATTTATTTAAAGTCTCTTTTATACCGCGCTATTGACATCAGCGCGGTTTACAGTGAACATTAAACTACACATCTCAGATTGCTGATTTGTGTTTACAAAAAACAGGTATCATAACTTGGGTATACATTAAAACAATTTTAACAGGGAAAAACATGATAAATATATACAAACCACTTTATGTAGCTATATAAAGGGTTAAATGAACTGTACAAGCATCTCATAGTGGGGGAAGGTTAAATGTGTGATTGCGAGTATTCAGTCAAGAGTGTGAGATGCGTGTGCTTGGGGAGCTGCGCTGAGATGTGGAAGTGGGTGGATGTGAGGTGGAGACTGAGGCATCATAGTGAAGAAGAAAAAGGTGATGTTTCAGTGCCTTCTTGAATTGACAGAGATCACTGATAGTTCTGATAGTTGCGGGTAGAGCGTTCCAGCAGGATGGTGCAAAGAAGGCAAAGGCTCTAGAACTGGTAACTTGGTAATTGAATTGTTCTGGCATTTAATAACTTTCTCGTCATCATCAGTACTCCTCCGCCTTTTTTGTTAGTTCTATGTTTGTAGGTTATATCATAGTTTTCACTGTTTAGTTGATTTAGGTAGACTGAGTCAGTTTCAGAAAGCCAGGTCTCAGTAACACACAAAATATCTGGATTTAAGTCTGTAATCAGATCATTAAATATGGGAAGTTTGTTTTTCATCGATTGTGCATTAATAAGGATGCAAGAAAGAGAAGTTGTGTTATTGGGGCAAATTTCCTTGACTATATGTTTTGATTCTGTTTGTTTTATTTGTATTAGTCTATTGTAATTTATCTTTGGATAGTTGTTTGGATAAGTGTGACCAAAGTGGTGATTGTTTCGGGTAGTTGGTTGTATTATAGGAATGTCGTGTAGTTTTTGCTGTTAAAGCTTAGTGTTAGATCAGTTATTATTATTGTTAATAATATACTGGTATAGAACATTCTTAGTAGCATAGTGTTTGTGCGAAGCATTTTTAAAATTTGGCAAGTTTGTACCAGATATATATAGTTAGCAGTGTCAAGAGATGATAAAAATTCTACAATTAGAGAGCTAATTAGATACTATGTTTCAGGCAACTATGATTTAATACTGGTGATAATAGTTATCATGGTAGCAGTGGTCTATTACTGGCAACAATAAATCTATTGTTGGCAACAGTAAGGGTCAGGCAGGGTGATATGTGTATACGTTGCTGATAACAGTGTAATGTTATGTGTAAGTTGTAGTGTGTATATACAGTATAGTGTGTGTATACGCTGCTGACAACAACAGGCAAGGTAATGTGTATACCGCTAACAACAGTAAATTTCTGTCAACGTAGATTACAATGACAGAAATGCAATTAGTACTGACAACAGTATAGCATTCCTGTGATACATCTTACTGACAACAGTAATCAAATCTTACAGGTTATACACTGTGTGTGGGTATACGCTACTGACAACAGTATTAAATTCAGACAGAGGTAATTTGCAATGGCAATATGGGTTAATACTAACAAAACAGATCTGTGATATATCTTATTGACAACAGTAATCAAGCCATACCAGATAATATGGAGATGCTTTAAAAGATTACTGTAATTACTAATTTACAGAGAATTTGGTCATGCTAGATGTGAACTTTAAGCTAATGTGGCAAAATTAAACAATCTGAGAAGAAAAATGCAACTTGTAATGTCTAATATAATCAGGTAAATTCAGCTAAAGAAGATAGGTCTGTTTGAGAGTGATTGTAATCAGATATACTTGCTGCGGGTTGGCAATATGTCGATTCGGTGCAGTACGCGATCTCAACCCTGAGGGAGCTCAGCAGTACCGAAGGGAGCTGTTAGTCTCAGCGTCGATTTTCTTCCAAGTTTTCGTGAACGATCGTGGTTCTTGAAGAGCCTTTGCCTAAGGGCCGTGCCAAAGGGCCCTCTTGCGCGGCCCTCAGGCGCGCGTGCGCCTGTAGCGCTCTCCTTTTAAAGAGGAGAGCTCGACCCCGATTGGGCAGTGATGCTCTGATGACGCGCTGATGAAGAGGTGGAGCCAAAGATCAGCTTCTCTCGGTGAGCTCTTTTGTGTGCTGCTGATTTCTATTCAGCTGGCTTGCTCTTTTAGCTGCTGGTCTCCTGGAGCAAGGCAGGCTCCCCTCCGATGAAGCTTCGGCTCAGGTAGAGGGCTCAGCTCCTCCTGGAGCTAAGCAGAGCAAGAGAGATCCTGTGCCTGTAGCGCTCTCCTTTTAAAGAGGAGAGCTCGACCCCGATTGGGCAGTGATGCTCTGATGACACGCTGATGAAGAGGTGGAGCCAAAGATCAGCTTCTCTCGGTTGTCAATGATCTTGTCTTTATTAAAGAGCTGGAATCGGCTTGTAGGAGTTGAAGAGGGCTCAGCAACATTTTGAGGAGAATCATGAACCTGAGGTATGGGCATTTTAAATTTAATTAAACTGTGGTCAGACCATGGAACTGGGGTGATAGAGAGGAATTAATTGAACTGATATCTGAAGTGGTGCAAATATGAGATCAAGTTTATTTCCCTTTGAGTGGGTAGGGGCAATGCTCCCGCTAACCTGCGCTGGGTCAGCCGCCAACATTTCTGCCAGTGGGGGGGGGGGGATGTGCAGAGCGATTGACGCTCTGCCCCTCCCCCCACCAGCGCAGATTAAAGAGAACATTGCGAGGGTGCTGCAGCGTGTGTTAGACCTCACACACTGCAGCACCCTCGCAATGTTCTCTTTAATCTGCGCCAGGTCCTCCGCCGGCATTCCTGCCAGTGGGGGGAGGGGCAGAGCGTCAATCGCTCTGCACCCACATCAGCAGGAATGTTGGCGGCGGACCCAGCGCAGGTTAGCGGGAACATTGGGTAGGGGTATTGACTATCTGTTTGTATCCTAGCTCAGCAAGTGCTTTGAGGAAGGCATTGGAGTGGGTGTTTTGGAGAGCTGGCAAGTTAAAACTGCCCAATAACCACTATAGCAAAACCACTGCTCTGACCCAAGATCCAGGGATGAGGCAGACATACCCAATTGAAAATAATTTGTTTCTCTCTTTGGTTTCTTCTTTTTTTTTCCATCAAGTCTGAACTCTGTTATAGATAGCTCCTGAGTAGCGCTGCTTACAGCAAAACCTTCTAGGGCATAAAGGAAGAACTGGCCAAAACAGACCTGCCAAATTTCAGTGCGCTCAAGACGCCCTAAGAACAGCATGCGGGACAGAGGGGTCTCCCACCCCCACCGCAGAGGCCAATCAGGACCTGCAGCAGCAACTTTAAATTCCAGTACGCTCAAGGCGGTCCTGCACCTGAGGGCCTCGCCAAAGCGCCCTTTAGCGTGGCTCTTAAGTTTGGAACAAGGTGAGCGACAACAGACAGCACTACTCTCCTGCCACCCAAAAGAGCACACAAGTAAACAGACCATCTACAAAATTGTATCAAGAAACACCGCGAACCTGCCTCTCCAGCCTACTCTTTGCACATCAAACATCCTAAGCTAACCAAACAACATCCAAAGAACACAGAAACAATTCCAACTAACTCCTCCTTGGTAAGCCAACACCACATAGCTCAACATGATGCCTGAAAATCTCCTACCTTACATTGTGATGTTAGTGATGCTGCTCTTTCTTCTAACAACCACAAATGTGCTAGCTACACCCACCAACAGCATCCCAATTCTCCATAGACCAAAGCTCCCATACCTAATCTCATGCCTCAAAGCACATCACACAAAATTAACACGCAGATTGCTACAAATCAATACCACTCAGCATCAGAAACCAAATATCAGGCAGAAACACCCTCTCCACCCAATCAAATGATCTCTTATAAACGCCTGCTCAATCCATAACAAGATTCAAACAATAGCAGACTACCTGCAACTCATCAACACTGACCTCATGTGCATCACGGAAAGCTGGATCTCAAACACTGACAATGTACTCCTCAACCAGTTGTGCCCCCCCTCCCCCCCACTACAATTTTCAACTGCCCCAGAACTGACAGAAGAAGAGGAGGGGTCCTATATTAGCAAAAGAGCATCTAAATGTCACCATGGTTAACTCACAATCCCACAAACACTAGACTTCCTCACTATCTCCAATTGTGACTACATAATATCACACATCCTCCTCCAATACTGACGATTTATCGGATCTACTGGAGGAAGCTTGCACGCATATATCATCTAACAAACTCTTCTTCCTCCTGAGTGACCTCAACCTCCCATCCACTTCCATGAAGCAAGTGCATTCATTAACACCATGGAAGCCTTTCAACAAAAACAGATTATTATTGCGCCCACACACTCTAAAGGTGCAACCTCAGACCTCGTTTTTGCATCTAAAATTCTACCCACAACTGATCTTAACACCCAGATTGATCCAATGCCCTGTTCAGACCATGCAATGATCTCACTTGTACTGCCGACCAGTACCCAGATGCCACATCTCCTTCGGCAACATGCAATCCTTTCTTGATAATGTCTCCCTGATTATTGAATCTGACTTAGATGACTTAGACAGTCTCATCCACTCATGGAACACAGTAATTAACAAAGCTGCTGTGTTCACACCACGACGTTCAAAGACCCTCCCATAACTCTGCACACCCACCCTATTCTCGCAATCTCAATATTATCAGACGAGAGCTCAGACTGGTAGAGAGAAGATGGAAATAAACACAAGAAACATCCATCATGCAACAATTCATCTCCAAGCAACATGAATACAGCAATCTCATAAACAATTGTCAAAAGGAAATTCAATATCCTCATGAAATCTGTCCCAGAGAACCATCCCACTGTGACCTCCCTCACCAGCAACCCTACATCAACATACCTTACAAACTCAAAAGATCAAGTGGACCCACAGACTGACTGACTACCTCTACAAAAGGCAATCCTCAACACCTCCCCTGTCCAAAGAACCTCTACTCCAGGGGTGGCCAACTCCGGTCCTGCTGCACCACAATCCAGCTTGGTTTTCTTGATGTCCTTAATGAATATTCATGGATATATTTGCATACAATGGGAGGCAGTGGTGCAAATATATCTCATGAATATTCATTAGGGTGATCGTGATAACCGGACTGGATTGTGGTGCATCAGGATCAGAGTTGGCCACCCCTGCTCTACTCAAGTAAGATAACCCATCCCAAGTTTACACCTGGCACTCCTTTAGACTAATTACACTGAGAGAGCTCACAGATATCATCCACAGCATCAATACCACAACCTCCCCACTGGATCCATGCCCAGTCACATGGATAAAATCCCTTCATACTAAGGGGCTCCGATAACGATCGCGAACCGCTACCACGGCTTTGTAAACAAGCCCCTAAGTTTGCACCGATTATACTAAAGATAGTCCGCACCTCCCTCTCAAGGATATCTACTCCCTGCCCTGAAATAGGCCTTGATATGACCCATCTTGAAGAAATCATCATTGGATCCAACTGACCCCCATATCCTTTGATGTTCTCTGTAGGACTGGACAGATAAAGGGATACCAGAATCCCCAATATGTAATTGAAGATGGATGAATTTCTTGATACAAAATGTGTTTAGAAGTTTGACTTCTCACCTACTTCCTTTTAAATAGAATAGGATGTCATGAGTTCTCTGTAACCGTCTTTAAAATAGATGGAACAGTGTTAACGCAAGCATAAAACATAGGCTATGAACTGTGCAAGCATAAAGTTCATTGTACAGTCAACTGGAAGTCCCTGCTGACAAAACATAATTTTTGCAACTTTTGCAATTATAAATTTCATCTAATATACTGTAATCAGATCTTACTCTGTAAAAAGAACTTTGGCGACACCTTGTGTTATTTTATGGTTATAATAAATGACTGTTACTTCCTCTTTTTCTCTAATAAAAAGGGAGCTTTTAGGGAGAGAAATTTGAATTCAATAAGCCTGGAATTATGCCTGTTCATAGTCCGCTTATTGTCTTCCCTCTGAGCTCAAAGAAAATAGCACTTTGTGTGTGTGATTGTGTTCTGTATTACTCTCTGCCTGTCTCTCACTACTGATGGACCAGAGACCTAAAGAGCCGTGGTATTGTGGTCAGATCAAGGAGTTTTCTTCAGTTGGTGCTGGACTCGGATCTCTGTGTTCCTTCAGTAGCTGGAAACAGCAGACAAGTCTCAAGGACACAGGCAGTGGTTGCCGTGAGTATACTAAAGTATTGACAGATATCTGTGTGCATATTGTGATTGTAATGTAAAGCCGGTAAGGTTAATTAGAGATCTCAGTTAGATAAGTGAAGTGATATAGGGCAGAGAAAAGGAAGCCCTAATTGTGAAATGAGGCGCAAGTTTGGTGAAGCGCCCTTATGTTAATATTTGATGACTGCCAGTAACCACAGTTTGCCGTTCCCCTTGGAACATTTCAGTGGGACAAATTGAGTTGATTACAGTATGAAATATGATTAGATTTAAGCAAATTTCATACCAGTCATGAATGGTTTTGTGGCAGTTTAAGGCTGAAAAGTGCAGCAAGCCACTGACTCTGTGTTTTGAAAAATTTAAAAATCAAGTGTTTAGGATGGATAGTGTAAATATAAAAGAAACTGAAGCTTACAGGGAAAAACTTATATCGTTGCTGTATGACTGTAAAATAGAAATTAATCAAACAAAGTTTTAAAGGATTGGTTTTCATGTCATAACTTTAGTATGAAGTTTGTTTCCTCTAATTTCGTGGTTAGGGAATTGTTCTGTGCATTGTAAATTTTGATATTTATTGCAGTAATAATGTAGAGGTTTCCGGCAAAGATAACGGCTTGGCATGACTGCAATATTAGCAGGAAAGAACGTATTGAGCAACTGTGGTAAGATTTTCTTTGTTAGACTAACCATTAGGGAAGTTAAAAAAAACCCTCCAAATGTGATTAACTATTTCTCTTACTTGTGTATGTATAGTAAATAAGTTTGTTTTTTAGGTTTGGATCTGAACTTATTTTGGGTTATGAGAATTTATTTACTGATTCTATTCTATGTGTAATAATGCAAATGCTGAAAAATATTATTAGAAACATTACTCCTTGGTGTTTATGTCTCTGGATGCTTTGGGAAAAAATGATTGATATATTTTCCAAATTGTATTTCTAGTTATAATTGATGTGAATGAATGGGAAGATCTTCCATGCTTTGATATATTTGGATATTTGATAAATTGTGTGATACAGGTTTAAAAAAAATTAAGTGTTTTAAAGGAAAGAGAAGTTAGTAACTTAACTGGAAAAAATTGAATTGCTAGTCAAGTTAAGTCAAGTAAGTTTGTTTACTTAAAGGGAAAAAGTGAATGATACAATTACATTCAAACAAGTGAATTAAGTAATTAAAACAGTATGGCGAATATATGTATAATGTTGAAAGTTCAACTATAATAGCGTATGAGTAAATGTCTGAAGAAAAAAATGCTGATATTCTCTTAGTTTCTTTTAAACTAATCTGCAGGAGTCGATTGGAGGAGTGATCTTAAATTTATTTATTTATTTTATTTATTTAACAGTTTCTTATATACCGCCCCTTCCAGAGATCAGGGGCGGTTCACATCGAACAAAAATCAATATACTTCTGTATATTTTACATGGAACTTGTGTTAACTATGTACACGTTTAGTTACATTGAACATGTTTTGAACATTAACTAGAATAACACTATTCAAACTATGTACAGGTCATCAAAACATAATTGAGTTACCGGTATATTTACAATTCTCATGTCTTGTATGTTTTAGTTATCATGAAAGACCTCTGCAGAACTGATGTTGTTAATTGCAAGTGTGATCCAATATGCTTAACTCTTCTATTGCTACTGTTTGTGTTCTCACTCAGAAATTTCCCACTAGACTTAAGCCACTGGGTTATTTTTTCAGACTTTTGTGACCCTGTTGTAGCAGGAATGCCTCCATGTTTTTAGTCTCTGGCAGCAGTAGTCTTTGCAATCCAAATTACTGATTTTCTAGTACTTCCTCATTAAGTTTTCGTGTCTTCTACACTTGAAAAAAAAACCCGTTTTCTTTCAGCTCTTTTCTTGCTACTGTTTGACCTCACACTGTACTGATGGTTCTGCTTTGCACAATGAATAAGGAAAATTGATGCAATTGAAAGAATTGATTCTGTGCAGAGTCGGCTGCTTTGCTATTTGCTAATGCTCAACTAGCTGGAGTGTTCGCTCTTCCTAGAGCTCTTGAGTTATCTGTTCACTTCATTAATACTGATTTTGTCTCAGGCTTCTTGCATGAGGAGCCCTATGTGCTGATATTCTACTACTATGCTGTTTTGTTCTGAAAAAAAGTGGTAATTAACAGTTTTAATTGGTTCAAATTTGGTGTTAAAAAAGGTTTTATAGTTTATGAATATACACACCCTTATATAAATGTTCCTTCTTTTGTGAGCTTAGATGTCTATGTGAATTAGAATGGAATGGAGAAGTAGTCTAATGACTAGAGTACTAGCACTCCTTGTGACCTTGGATAAGTCACTTAACTCTCATTGCCTTACAAAGAAAAATTTCAAGTTATCAATGTTCCTGTTTAATGTGGTACCAATTTTTTGTTGCAATGTGAACTGCTGTGATTAGTGGGGAAAGTAGTATTAAAAAAAATAACAAAAAAACCAAAGAAAAGTGCAAAAATAGATAAACCAGGTCAGTTGGGTGTGGCTGGGAGGTTATATGCTGAGGTGAACAGATGGGATTTAAGTAGGGGCCTGAAATTGGTGTAGTTATCTTCCAGATGGAATGAAGTGGGAAGAGAGTTCCACAGAGCTGGACCAAGGAAGAAAAAGGCAGAATGACGGGTACACTGTAAGTGTGCACGAGATAGTGGGGGGAAGTGAAGTTGATTAATGTGAAGAGAATGAAGACTACGTGTAGGGATATGGAAGCGGAGAAGACCAGTGAGGTGCTGGGGTGTTTGTGTGTGCAGGATGCGGTGATAATGTTTAAAGTAATGTGAGTTGAATCATCACCTAAGATAAGACAGCCTTCCTAATAATTGTTGACAAACAATTGAAATGAGTTTATGTTGTTACCCCTTGAATAACCAGATTGACTATATCTTGTATATTGTTAAGGCTGGAGAATACATCACAAACATAATTAGTGATATGAATATGTACAATTGTGTTCCTGACAGGAAAAAGCAATGTGTCTATCAGGCCACATGCTAACATTTGATTTGGCAAGTAGACAGAATAAGTTTAGGAATGTAGATGAAAATAATAAGTATGTTACAAGCTAGTTATGTAATAATTCAGTGCTAGCTATAGATGTATTATAATTAACAATAGATAATATAATTCTGTTCAACAATTTATGACTGTCATTAGGGATGAATAATTGTGTTTGTTTGCAATTGTATGGCATCAAGAGAGATGCTGTAGTGGAGAATTGGATTTTTACAAATTATATATTGTATGCACTGAATCCTATGGGCCGAAGAGGAACACTACTGTGAATGAAATGCTACTGGATATGGAGATTCCTGATAAAGATCAGAGATTCCAGAGGACCTACTCATGTATGTGCAGCAGTGAAGCTTGGGTGGATGGTCACTGAAAAAGATTGATCTAAGATGTGCATAGCACAGCCCATGGTGTGAAAGGATGCTGCTGACGAATCTGGAGTGATGACTGGTGTCATGATATGAGGGACTAATCTCTGAATTATTGCCAGATCTACGAGAAGCAGTTGGCCACTGCTGGATGAGGTAGTGCTTACAAGAATAATTGGTAAAGTCTTGCTCTTTGTACACATTTTTATTGAGGCTAAGCAAAGGTAAACAATGTTACATGATTTTGTATAAGGATTTCTTCCAATGAACAAGATGGAGCTCACCTATGGACCAGATGTGCCTAGGACTTTGAAAGAACATCTGCAAAATGAAGCCTACTGTAGAAGATTATTCCGGAATTGGACATGTTTCAGCTACTGTTCTTTAGTAATGATTCTTTATAGAATCACAGGGAGGACTGTAGGACTGGACAGATAAAGGGATACCAGAATCCCCAATATGTAATTGAAGATGGATGAATTTCTTGATACAAAATGTGTTTAGAAGTTTGACTTCTCACCTACTTCCTTTTAAATAGAATAGGATGTCATGATCATGAGTTCTCTGTAACCGTCTTTAAAATAGATGGAACAGTGTTAACGCAAGCATAAAACATAGGCTATGAACTGTGCAAGCATAAAGTTCATTGTACAGTCAACTGGAAGTCCCTGCTGACAAAACATAATTTTTGCAACTTTTGCAATTATAAATTTCATCTAATATACTGTAATCAGATCTTACTCTGTAAAAAGAACTTTGGCGACACCTTGTGTTATTTTATGGTTATAATAAATGACTGTTACTTCCTCTTTTTCTCTAATAAAAAGGGAGCTTTTAGGGAGAGGAATTTGAATTCAATAAGCCTGGAATTATGCCTGTTCATAGTCCGCTTATTGTCTTCCCTCTGAGCTCAAAGAAAATAGCACTTTGTGTGTGTGTGATTGTGTTCTGTATTACTCTCTGCCTGTCTCTCACTACTGATGGACCAGAGACCTAAAGAGCCGTGGTATTGTGGTCAGATCAAGGAGTTTTCTTCATTCTCCTACTCACTGAGACCTGGTTAAGACAGGGGGAGGATGCACTCTTGGCCCGGTGTCTGCCCCCTGACTTTTCCGGCATCTCCATCCCTCGTGTTGGCCGTGCCGCCGGCGGCGGCGTGGCTGCCCTCATTTGTTCTTCCATTCCCTTCTCCCCTATTTTCTCTCCCCTCCTTCGATACCCTGAAGCTCTGCTTCTTCGCCTCCATTTCGCCTCCCCTTTATACCTCCTTCTCCTCTACTCTCCACCAGCTCTACGCCCTGAGCTTTGGGACTCCTTGCTTTCTTCCATCACCGATCTGTCTAACTTTCCCTCGTCTGCTTATCGCTGGTGACTTCAACCTGCACCTTGACCCCCCTGCTTCCACTAGAGCCCACTCCTTCAATTCCCTCCTCCATGACTTGTCCCTCCTCCAGCTTGTCCCCTTCCCAACCCACTCTGCTGCGTACACCCTTGACCTGCTTCTTTCTCCTTCAGCTCCCACTTACCAACTACAGCCTCTTCAGGCCCTTCCCCTACCTTGGCCTGACCACTACTGCGTTGCCTTTCTTTGTCATCCCTCCCTTTCTGATTCCCCCCCTTCCTGTAACCCCCCCACCTCCCTTCCCTGCTCTCGCCGTCTAACACCCCAGACCCCTCAACAGCTCCTCCCTGCTTCTGATCTTCTTCCATCTGATTTCTCTCTCCTCTCTCCCTCTACTCAGGCCTCCACCTGGGCTTCCGCTCTTTCTTCTGCCCTTGATCATATAGCCCCTCTTCGTCCCCGCCCGCCGTCCCTCTCAACTCTGGTACCATCCCGGTCTTTACCTTCTGCGCACTCAGCTCCGCCATGCTGAGCGCTTATGGCGCAAATCCCCTTGTCCTGACACCCTTTCACGTTTTAAATCTAATCATGCGCATTAATGAACCCAGGTCCACAAAGCCAAACAGACTTACTTCTCTTCTGCCATTTCTTCTGCTCCTAATCAGACACGCCACCTTTATTCAGTTCTTCAGTCTGGTACTAGGTCTTCCCCCTCTCCAGTCTGGTACTAGGTCTTCCCCCTCGCCTCCTGCACCCACTTCCTCCCAGTTGGCAACCTACTTCAGCTCTAAGATAGCCGATCTCCGTCAATCTCTCCCCCATTGTCCTCCTCCCCTCTCTAGTCCCCCTTCTTGTTCTCCCCCTCCCTCCTCTCAGCTTTCTCACACTTGGCACTCATTCCACCCACTTACCTCCCCCGAGCTGATTGCACTACTCTCCTCCTCCAAAAATACCTCCTGCCCACTTGATCCCATTCCCTCCTCTTGGCTGCTCATTCCCTCCCTAGCCCTCGTCCCTTCGGCTCTCACCATCATCAACACCAGTCTTTCCCTTGGCGTCTTCCCCAAGCCCTGGAAGCACGCCCTGGTCCGTCCCATCCTTAAAAAGCCCTCCCTGGACCCCATGACTCCTGCCAACTACAGTCCTGTTTCCAACCTTCCCTTTCTTTCTAAAATCCTCGAGAAAGCTGTCTTCTCTCAGCTATCCGCTTTCCTTGACTCTACTCACTTTCTTCACCCCCGCCAGTCTGGGTTCCATCCTGGTCACAGTGTTGAGACGGTCCTCCTGGGTTTCTTGAATGAACTTCACACAGCTCACGATAGCGGTGACCTGTCGGTGGCGGTCTCTCTTGATCTTTCTGCCGCCTTTGACTTCGTTGATCATTCCCTCCTTCTGGCTCGTCTTCGGGAAGCGGGTCTCTGTAGCACTGTTCTCCACTGGTTTCATTCTTTCTTTTCTTCCAGGTCCTACTCTGTTCTTCCCTCATCTCCCTCTTCCTCCGCTTCTGAGCCCGTTCCTCTCCCCTGTGGTGTTCCCCAGGGTTCTGTTTTGGCCCCCCTCCTTTTTAACATCTTTCTCACCCCCCTAGCCTTACTTGTTCAGCAACATGGGATCTCCGCGTTTTACTACGCTGATGACTCGGTTCTTCTCCATCACACTTCTCCCCACTCTCCCGACCTCTCCCCTCTAAACACTTGCCTCACTGCTGTTGCCAACTGGCTCACTACCCATTGTCTTCACCTTAACCACACCAAAACTCTTTCCATCTGGTTTTCCCGCGGTGATACCTCTCCCCAGATCGCCCCTTCTTTTTCTGGCTCCCCTGTCCCACTGGTCTCCTCCTTCCGTTATCTGGGGGTTTTCTTTGACTCTCACCTCTCCTTCCGTGATCACATTGCTCACATTTCAAAATCCTCTTTCTACTTCCTCCGACAGATTCGTGCCATCAGGCCTTTTCTCACCACACAGGCACTTACCACCCTTCTCCTTTCCCTGGTCATGTCTCGTGTCGACTTTTGTAATTCCGTTTTATCAGGTCTCCCTGCCACTCAACTTCTCTGCCTTCAGCACATCCAAAACACCGCTGCCCGTCTCATTTTCCACTCCTCTCCATGTGACCATGTTACACCTTTACTCATCCACCTCCATTGGCTTCCCGTCAAATCCCGTATCCACTTCAGTCCTGACCATCCTTCACTGTGTCTTTTACTCCCATTCCCCTCAGTATCTCGCTGACCTTGTTCATTTTCACACCTCAGCCCGCTCCCTACGGTCTCTGCATCTCAATCGCCTTCATCTCCCTTCACCTGCTCATGCTCACCTTCAGTCCACTCGCTCCTCTGCTTTCTTTTTCCTCGGCCCCGCTCTGTGGAACTCTCTCCCCTCCTCCATCCAGCTCGAACAGACACATTCTACTTTCAAAAATAAACTCAAAACCCATCTCTTTGCCCTTGCCTTTGATCTCCCTGACCCTTCTGTGTAGCCAATACCCCCCCCCCCCTTCCCGCTCCTCCTCTTTTCTCCTCTTGTCCTGTTGATTGAATCTGCCTGGTTTGCTTTCCTGTTAATATTGTAATTTCCTTTCCCCTCTTCTCCATATGGTTTCCTTGTTGGGTTTTTTTTGTACCATGTGAACCGCTCTGATATGTATTTGTAGAGCGGTATATTAAGTCAATAAACATAAACATATCGACCAATCAACAGCATTCCATTCCTATCCAAAATAAATCAAAAAGATAGTACAGCGGGGGGGGGGGGGGGGAGCCTGATGGTCAGCAGGACGGTCGCATAGCGTGGAGGCTCTAGAGAGGCCTGTCAAGAATCCTGATTAAAATCAGCAGTAAGCTAAAGGAATAAAACTTTAAATTCTGCCACGGTGGGCCAGGGTAATGGCGGGGCCCAAACCGGTTCGACTGGAATATACGAACCCGATGAGTAATCATGGCAAACGATCAAAGACTGAACCTCTTTCCCCTCAGAAAATGGCCGCTGTTCGTGAAGGGCCCGAGAGATTGCAATAGATACTTGCAGAGATCCGAGGGGTGAAAGACCTTGTGCAAACCAATGGTGAGTCATTGCAGGCTGTACGCGAGGAAATAGCCGCGCTGCAAAGCAAGATCAAAGGGATTTCCCTGCGGCAAGACAAAATGGAGGGAGTCCTCGATGCACATAGCGCTCGATTAGCAAAGTTGGACAAGGTCGAGCGGCAGCTCCGTGCGCTTCAACGAGAAGTGGAAGAAGGAAATAATCGGGCCCGCCGGAACAATGTGAGGATCGTCGGAGTCCCCGAGGGAGCAGAGGGCAATGACATGAAGGCCTTCTTGAGCAAGTTGCTTCCCTCGGTGCTGAAACTAGCTTTTGAGAGAGATCTCGAAATAGACCGGGTGCATTGAGTTCCCATGAGCCTGGCACTCAATCGCAAGGCCCCGAGACCTATTATCTTCCGGCTCCTTCACTACCAACAAGTGGAGCAGATCATGATGGCGGCGCGAGTGCGAGGCCCCATTGAGTTTGAGAGTCACAGGATATCTTTTTATCCGAACTTGGCCAAGACCACGGTTGAGCGGAGGAAGTGATTCCTGGCATTTCGGCCACGTCTGCAGCAATTGCAGGCGCGCTATGGCCTCATGTACCCAGCGAAGATGAGAGTAACTCTGCATAATCAGACCAGAACATCTGAAGATCCAGAGGCCCTAGCAATGTATCTTGAAGCTAAAGAAGCAGATCAGATGCGCTGAGGATTGCACGGGGAAAGAACTTTATAAGACTGTGATTTGTGCGCTATGTAACAACTGCCACTAACAATGCTATGTTCAGTCAGGCAAAGGAAGCTTGACAAGATTGGCATGTATGTTTTTGAATTATGTTGATTGTGTATATTTGTACGATTTTAACGGGCCCGCAGCTCTCTGGGTCACCGTCGGTGTGGGAGCGTAGTATATTGCTGTAGTAAAGAAGGCCCTCTTCGGCCTACCCTGCTGACACAAGCTCACCATAGTTTGTTGGGGTATTGCTTCTCCTCTAGGGCATGCTGGGGATATAGGGATAAGATTGGATGCATGGTCTACTAAACAATATCGGGGCTGTATGTATGTGTTACAGGGACCTGTAGCTGACCAGCGCTATAGATGGGTGTTCAGAATTAGCACTGTATATTTACTGCGAATGTTTTATGTAAATGGCCCCATGTAAGGTTTTATCATTAAATGTGAAAGGGATAAATAGCCCGATTAAAAGGAAAAAAATTATTGGATACTTGCGACATGAAAAGGCTGACCTGGTGTTGTTGCAAGAAACCCATTTAAATCAGAGGGAAACATTAAAACTTAACATCAAACCTTACATGGTAGCCGCCTATTCCCCAGCTGTTTCAAAAAAGCGTGGGGTGGCTATCTTGATACAAAAATCTTTGAATGCTACTATTTTGAATACCTGTTCCGACGTGGAGGGAAGATGGTCTAAAGTGTTGCTCAGACTTGGGAGCATGGAGGTGGCTTATATATGCCTTTATGCTTCCAATGTTGACAACCCTGCATTCTTTGCAACCATAGCCCAGGAGGCCCAGGCCGCTGCCCGAGTCCCCTTGATAATAGGGGGGGATTTTAATCAAGTTAATGACCCCCTGATTGATAGGCAACCCCCCAGGACCTCCGGCCCGTCTAAAGGCCATTTAATGCTGGCTTCTATGATTAGAGAGCTGGCCTTGGTGGATATCTGGAGGCTGTTCCATCCTTCAGAGCTTGAGTTTACTTTCTTCTCACCCCCTCACCAGTCTCAGTCGAGAATAGATTTTTTCCTTGTGTCCAAAACGATGGTCTCTAGTATGGAGGAGGTGCTGATACACCCTCTACATATCTCAGACCATGCGGCCATCTCCTTTACACTGCGAGATGATCACTCAGGTACAAAATCGGGGGACTGGTTTTTTGATAGAACTTTACTAGACAATCAGGACTTTCGAGCAGAGGTTAAGTTGGCCATCCAAGAGTATTTCAAATTTAATCTGCCTCACGCCACTGCGGGGTGGGCCTGGTGGGAAGGTTTTAAAGCTGCCATGAGAGCGGTTATCACTAGCTTCCATATCCGACTGGGGAGGCAACGAAAGCAGCAGTTGTTATTATTGGAACAGCAAATCAAAGCGGGGGAGCGGGTGTTAACTAATAGGACGGACCCGTGCATTCTGCTTCGACTACAACGGTTAAGGTTTCAATTTAATTTGATTCTAACTACAGCAGCCTCGCAGAGTATTAAAGTACAGCGGGGGAACTACTACCGGGAGGGCAACAAAGCCGGGAAATTGCTCGCCAATGCCCTCAAGGGTAAAAGGGAGGCCAAAAGAGTAGCAGCTCTCCGGGACCCGCAAGGGCAAGGGATGATAACGAAGGATACAGAGATTGTGGAACTCTTTCATGTCTTTTATGCCCAGTTGTATCAGTCGGAGAGCGCATTCGCACAGGAGGGTTTTGAGCAATTGACTCTCGGTATACAGCGGCCGATATTATCTACCGAGGATAGGGAGGAGATGGATAGATCCTTCTCTGATGATGAGATTCGGCAAGCGATTACTCGAGTGGCCGCCGGGAGGGCTGCGGGTGCAGACAGCCTTCCGGCCGAATTTTATAAAACTTTTGTTAAGGACCTAGCCCCTCAGTTACGCCAATACTTTGCCACATTGGTTGCGGCAAATTCTCAGCGGCGAATGTAGTGGTATTTGAAAAAGATGGTAGGGACCCATTGCTAACAGCTAACTACCGCCCCATATCTTTGTTAAATGTGGACTATAAGATTTTTGCAACCGTATTGGCCACTCGTCTGTCAGAGAAAATGTCCATACTGATCCATCCTGACCAGTGTGGCTTCATAACTGGCAGATCTACAGCTGATAATGCAAGAACTTTATGTCATGTTTTGGCGGGTTCAGCAAATATAGAACAACCTTTAGTTGGCCTTTCCCTCGATGCTGAAAAGGCTTTCGATCGTCTAGAATGGCCCTACTTGTTCGCGACTCTTAAGTGGTTTGGCTTTGGAGCTGGTTTTCTTCGGCACTTGGAGGTAATGTATACTCAACCCACTGCTAGTGTCTGCATCAATGCAATCAAGTCCCGGCTGTTTAGCCTCCATCGAGGTACGCGGCAGGGTTGTCCGCTATCTCCCATGCTTTTCACTAGAACCGCTAACCCTTCTTATCCGGCAATGTGTGGACATTCGGGGGGTGAGGATAGCCAACCGGGAAGTTAAACTGTCGGCATATGCGGACGATTTGATGCTCTTCGTTTCACCGACATCGGTCCCGACGGTATTAGAAAAGATCGATCGTTACTCGAGGCTTTCGGGTTACAAAATCAACTGGACAAAGTCTGTCGCTTTCCCACTCAATCATTGGGCTCTTAGGGAGGATATGAAGGCTTTTCCTTTTGTTTGGCAACCCTGGATGGTAAAGTATTTAGGAGTCCATTATTGCTACCCTTTGGAAGATACAATTTGATTTAACGCTAAGGAAATAGTGTCTAGAGTGCAGGCATTGACCAACAGATGGTCCCCCCTTGCGATGTCCTGGTGGGGACGGGTAGAGACCGTTAAAATGATGATAGTTCCTAAAGTGAACTACATACTGGAAATGATACCGTGTTTATTGCCCCCATGTACTTATCAAGAGATAGAAGCTACTTTAAGTCAGTTTTTATGGCAGAACAAAACACCGCGACTAGCATGGCAGAAGTTAAAACTCTATAGAGAGCAGGGGGGGGGGGGGGGTTAGGTTTCCAGACTTCCTATCTTACCATAGAGCTTTTCTGCTGAAGCAGGGATCACGATGGCTGGAGAGTCATACTGATAATCGGGCAGTCTGGCTGGATATAGAAGAGAAACTACTCGCCCCGATACCGTTGCTTAGTCTGCCAGGTATGCAGTTCACACAGGGTGCACGATGCCCGAGTATGATTGCTGATACGCTTGCGGCGTTTGGTGCCCTCATTCAAGCCTGTGGTCCGGGGGCATGTCACCCATATCGGCTACCACTGTGGCATAATCCCTTATTCAAAATTTTAAAAAAAACCGGTTGCTTGGAGTCAGTGGTATTCCCGAGGCGTGTGGACGGTTAACCAGCTGTTTAAAGATAAAAGATGGAAAGAGTATAGTGAGTTACAGTGTGAGTTTGGTCTCCCGTCTAAGCTATATTTTCAATGGCTGCAGCTTAGACATTCTCTAGAGAGTGCCCAGGTCGATCCGAGAGTGGATATCAGTGAGAGTGGGGTGGTGGAGGTTGTCCGAGCAATCGCGAGTGCGGCGGGAGTGGCGTCGAGCTTCTATAAAAAACTGAGTCAGAATAACTGTTCGAGGATGCTCAAAACTCAGCAGGCATAGGAGCGGGAAATGATGGTTACACTGACGGAGCAGCAATGGAGGAGAGTTTGGTGTAAGCAGGTTCGGGTGTCCAGGTCTGCCTCCATTACTCAGACGCTCTTCTTCTTCACACATCAGTGTTTATACACTCCAGTTAAAATGGCAAAATGGGATAAGAATATTAGCAATCTCTGCTGGACATGTAATAAGGAGATTGGTACCCTGGCTCACCTTATCTATGAATGTTCAGGGCTACATTTATATTGGAAGCAGGTCTGGGAACGGATACAAACCATTCTTAAATTTAAAGAGCCTCTTAGCTGGAGGGTTGTGGGACTTCGATCAATGGCGGGGCTACCTTCCTTGCCCAAGGATGGTCGCTTCCTGCTGGACTTCATGATGGGATTGGCTATATGCTTAGTTATACGGAATTGGAAGGATTGTGCCAATCTCAGCATGCAGGAATGGTGGAGCCAGGCGTGCCTGTATGGTAAATATGAGCAGATGCCCCGGAGAGTCCTCCCCTTGAATGGTATTAATATGCTTAAGTGGAAAATGCTGAATGATTTTGTGAATGTAGTCAAATGTTCAGCGGGGTCACTTAGTCCCGGTCAGCCGGGACCCTAGTCGCTGTCTCAAATAATCTTGATATTGTGCAGGCATGCATCTGTTTTCTGAACAGGTTTGAATTGTCCTAGAGGAGTGGGCGGGGGGTGAGGGGGATGGTTTTCTTCATTTGTGTAGTGTTTAGTTGTTATAGTTGATGTACCTATGTTTATTTGTTAAAAGAAAATACATTTATTAAAAAAAAAAAAAAAAAAGATAGTACAGCATCAACTCCAAGAACACGTCATTACCCATGCTCCCCTGGATACCAATCAACACAGTTTCTGCCCACAGCATGGCGCAGGCACTTTCTTCACTGTACTCCTTGACACTAATTAGAGGTCTAGATATGCCACACCAAGGATTTATTATGATATTCCTGGACATCAGTGCTGCTTTTGACTCCGTATCACACCACACTTTTCTGGCCAGACTCAATGACAAGAGCACAATAGACTGGTTTACATCCTACCTCACTGATAGAATGCTATAAGTAAAAAGGTCAGGCATCTCAAATCCAAACAATTCAGCCTAAGGCAAGGAATTCCACAGGGATCGGCCTTATCAGCCCTTCTATTTAACATTTACATGCAGCCTATTTGCAGTCTGCTAAGAAAATGGAATATGTACTTTCATCTATATGCTGAGAACATAAGAACATAAGATATGCCATACTGGGTCAGACCAAGGTCCATCAAGCCCAGCATTCTGTTTCCAACAGTGGCCAATCTAGGACATATGTACCTAGCAGTTTCCCCAAGGGACACAGGTTCCACAATGCTTGTACTGGTTCAAGCATTGATATCCTGGGTCCCTTCTTAATAATGGTTTATGGACCTTTCCTCCAGGAACTTGTCCAAACCTTTTTTGAACCCAGCTACACTAACAGCCTTTACTACATCCTCCGGCAACAAATTCCAGAGTTTGATTACACGTTGAGTGAAAAAATATTTTCTTTTATTAGTCTTAAATAGTTTACCCTGTAGCTTCATTGCATGTCCCCTAGTCTTTCCATATTCTGATAAGGTAAACAATCGATCTACGTTTACCCGTTCCACTCCGTTCATTAATTTATAGACTTCTATCATATCTCCCCTCAGCCGTCTCTTCTCCAGGCTAAAGAGCCCCAACCTTTTTAGCCTTTCTTCATAGGAGTAGCCTTCCATCCCCTTTACCATTTTGGTGGCTCTTCTCTGAACCTTTTCTAAAATCGCTATATCCTTTTTAAGATACGGCGACCAGAATTGCACACAATATTCAAGGTGCGGTCTCACCATGGAACGATATAGAGGCATTATAATATCTTTTGTTTTATTTTCCATTCCTTTCCTTATCATACCTAGCATTCTATTTGTTCTCTTGGCCGCCGCTGCACACTGGGCCGAGGGTTTTAACATGGTATCCACAATGACGCCTAAATCTTTTTCCTGGGTGGTGGTTCCTACTGTGGAACCTTGCATCGTGTAACCATAGTTTGGGTTGTTCTTCCCTAGGTGCATAACCTTGCATTTGTCCACATTAAATTCTAGAGTTATCGCCAGGGGGTTAAGACCCTTCTGCGAACACCATATGGTAAACCTCTTCCACTTAAAAGCATAAGAGCGTCTTGTGGAAGGCTTCCTGGAAGCATAAAGGACATCCTTTACTTGCTGAGGAAGGTTTAGATCATGAAGATCTAGGCCTTCAGCAACCAAGCTCTGAGATGCAGAGACTGGGTATTGGGATGCCATAATATTCCGTCCTCCTGTGACAGGAGATCTGGAGCAGACCCCAACTCCAGGGAGGGGGCTTGAGAGAGATGTAGAAGCAGAGGGTACCACACTTGCCGTGGCCAATGTGGAGCTATGAGAATCATACGCCCTCTGTCTCTCTGAAGCTTGAACAGGGTTTTGGGAATTAGGGGAATGGGTGGAAAGGCATAAAGAAAGTCTTGACCCCAGTGAAGGAGGAAGGCATCCCTAGCCTGAGAACCCTGAGACGGAATTCTGGAACAGAACCGGGGAAGTTTGGCATTCAACGGACTTG
The DNA here is from genome assembly GCA_033557465.1 of Ichthyophis bannanicus. Lineage (NCBI taxonomy): Eukaryota > Metazoa > Chordata > Amphibia > Gymnophiona > Ichthyophiidae > Ichthyophis > Ichthyophis bannanicus. The sequence continues at coordinate 149,456,786 of CM066039.1, read as the reverse complement.
CAAAGAGGTCTATGTCCGGGGTTCCCCAAACCTGAAAAATCTTGGCCACTTTGTCTACATGTAGAGACCATTTGTGTGGAAGTAGAACTCGACTGAGTCTGTCTGCCCAAGAGTTTTGTATGCCTGGAAGATACACTGCCAGGAGATGAATCTGATGCTCTCTGGCGAGGGCCCATAGTCGCAAAGCTTCGTTGCAAAGCGACAGAGAGCCTGTTTCTCCCTGCTTGTTCACGTAGAACATGGCTGCTTGATTGTCCGTCTAAAAGAGGACTGTCTTGTAGCTGAGCAGGGTGTGGAACACTCGAAGAGCAAGGAAGATTGCTCTGAGTTCTAAGAGATTGATATGTAGATGAGTCTCCTGTAGAGTCCAAGTGCCTTGGGTGGAGAGGTCTTGCAAATGAGCTCCTCAACCCATTGGTGAAGCATCTGTTGTGAGAGTTGCCTGGAGTAAGGGCTGTTGAAATGGGGACTCCAGCAACAGCTTCTGAGTGGACTGCCACCATTGGAGAGACAAAATAAGACAATTTTTGTTTGTTATTTTGTCTGACAGGCACCCTGATGCCTGGGTCCATTGAGTGGATAAGGTCCACTGGGCTGCTCTCATATGGAGGCGAGCATAGGAGACCACATGCACTGTAGATGCCATGTGGCCTAGTAGTTGTAACATTTCTCGGGCAGTGAGATGAGGTTTTAGCACTGCTTGAGAAGCTAACTGCACCATGCGAAGACAGCGGGCCTGGTGAAGGTAGGCCCTCGCTTTTCTGGTATCCAGCAAAGCTCCTATGAACTCTAGAGACCGAGTGGGAGTTAGACTGGATTTTGGGATGTTTATGACCAGAGCCTAATACTGAAGGATACCCATTGTGCGAGATAGGGAAGTCCTGGCCTCTGACTCTGATAGGGCTCGAATGAGCCAGTCGTCTAAGTAGGGGAAGACGAATATCCCTAGAGTCCAGAGAAATGCTGCTACCACAGCCATGCATTTCGTGAACACTCTTGGTGCTGAGGCCAGGCCAAAAGGAAGCACCCTGTATTGGTAGTGCTTTACTTGAAAAAGGAACCGAAGGAACTTTCTGTGGGTTGGATGGATGAGAACATAAGTGTACGCATCCTTGAGATCTAGAGAACAAAGCCAATCCTGACTCTGAAGGTATGGCAGCAGAGTTCCCAGAGAAATCATCTTGAATTTCTCTTTGAACAGGAATTTGTTCAATTCTCTGAGGTCTAAAATAGGTCTGTGTCCCCCTGTTTTCTTTGGGATAAGGAAATAGGGGGAGTAAAACCCTGTACCCTGTTGATGAATGGGTACTTCTTCTATTGCCCCTTGGGCAAGAAGCATAGTGACCTCTTGATATAATAGGTTGATGAGAGAGGTCTGAGAATTGAACTGTCTTACCATTGTGGGAGGGGGCATGCACAGAAAGTGAGAAGGATCAGGAGTGCAAAGAGGCATGCCTCTAATCCTCCAGGACGTGAGTGTAGAACTTTGGATGCCTTTGGACATCGTATGTTCCAGGCTTCCATGCTTTCTGCCAGGATCAGTTCCTATATTCTATATATGGGAATGTTCCTTAAAAAAGTCACAGGAGACTTGGAGGTAATATAGTAATAATAATGGGTGATTATCCATCAGTGGATCAGTGTCACGGCAGTTAAGGTAGAGCCCATCCCTTTGGAAAAGCCTGCCCCGTCCCCAGAATGTTCCCCAGTTCCTAATAAATCCAAAACCCTCTTCTTTGCACTATTGTCTCATCCAAATTGAGACTCCAGAGCTCCTTACCACATTTTCCTATGTCATTGGTACCAACATGTACCATGTCAACAGACTCTTCCCCAGCACCATCTAATACCTTGTCTAGGTTGTGCGTGAGGTCCGCTACCTTCGCACCAGGCAGGAATGTTAACAGGTGATCCTCACGTCCACCAGCCACCCAGCTAACTGCATGCCTAATGAGCAAATCCACCTCTCCCTGCTTTATAAGAACATCTATTCTAGAGTGTCAGGCCACTGCTTGCTATGAAAGTAACTGTGCCTGGAGGACATCTTATAGGTGATCCACTGTATGTAGAGTAAAGGAGAACATCATACTATACTTGACATGCCTGTGAGATTCCCCACTCTCTTTACTGCTTGAAAAATGACTCCATCCACAGTCTTAGAACTCCATATCAAATACAATGTGATGTGAGCTAGTACCCCTTCAACAATCCCCATAGGATTTGAGAACAAACAAGAACCCCCTCCTTGATCAACAGTCCAGTGTATTGCTACTGTTTCCTGCAGCCATCAAAAGCTAAAATCCAAAGTGCCACTGGTTTCCATCTGTGTCTCACAACAGTTTATTTCTGAAGAACTTTCACCAGACCAGGATATGAGGCGATACCATATACAAGGCAGTGGTTACTCTCTTCAGCACCATTCTGTACTCAGTCTTGCCAAAGGCATCCCATATGCACTTCATCCAAGAGAACAGATTATATAGTGCCATGCACTCAAATGCAACCAAACCACCTTTTCACGCTCAGTTCATCTCTAATTTTGTCATACAGAAGCCTGTGTCACAGCAGATAGGGAACCCTTACTGTCTTCCCCTTTCACACTCACCACTAAATGGATCAACCCCCAGTTTCAGCTTCTTCTCCACAGCCTCTTCAATCTCTTTTTTCCGCACACACTGGATTCCCAGGTTATGAAAACTGTCAAGGGGACAGAACAGAAGAGCAAGAAAAGATGGTTAGAGAGCATTGTTTGATTTTAAAACAATGATTTGAAAATGTATAAAATCATCTTTCCTAACAAAAGCACAATTATACTCTAAGTCACAAGCAGTTGGTAGTAAGGAAGTTGAAGCCAAAAACTGGTAGGAGACACCCACGTGAATTAGATCTGAAGGGCAGCATTGGACTAGGCCACAGGATAGGAATGACAGAAAGATTTGTAACATAGCAACATAAATGACGGTAGATAAAGACCATCTAGTCTGCCCTATAAGGTGGCTACAGTTGTATTGTTGCCTTTAGGGTTGTACCTGTTGCTTTAGGCAGGTTATCCTCTCTATTTTTGAAATTATTTACATTTTCTTTGATTCCATCCTCTTGCTATATAAGGATCCTCTGTGTCTCTCCCATATCTTTTTGAATTCCATCACTATTGTTGCTCCATCACCTCTATTAGGAGGGCATTCCAGGCATCCACCATCCTTTCCATGAAAAAGTATTTCCCAATGTTGGTTTTAAGTTTACCTACTTGCAGCTTCATTTCATGTCCTCTAGTTCTACATCTTCCCTGCCTTTGAAAAAGGTTTCATTATTCATTAATACCCTTTAAGTATTTAAACATCTGAATCATATCCACCTGTCCCTCCTCTCTTCTAGGGCAGTGCCGTATCAAGGGAGGGGCAGTCCACCCTGTGTGCGGGCAATTAGAGGATGCATTGTTTGTAGATAATTAAAAATAATAATAAAACTGAGTGAAAGTTGGTCTTTTTTACTATCATCAAGCGCGGCAATTCTAAACAATGTCAGTGATAAAATACTCCTTGAAAAAATCTTTATTTATTTAACTGATTTTGATATACTGTTTTTCTACCAGTCAAAACGGTGGACAACTAACAATAGAAAGACAAGTGTGTTCAATCATCATGGGGAGTGGGGTATGAGGGTAGTTGCTGCGGAAAAACAGTAGTGAAGTCAGCAGTAGATACAAGGGGTTCAGTAAGTGGGCGCAGGGGTCCATCCGGTAGTTTCTTGAGAAGGTTAGCATGTGCCGTAGTGTTCCTGGAACCGTAGTGCTCCTGGAAGAGAAGTGTTTACAGAAGACTTTTGTTGCTTGGATTCTTCTTAGGGTGGGTGGCAGCGTGTTCCAGAGGGTGCGGGCATAGAATGGGAAGGACCTCAGGAGAGCATATTGGGTGCTTTTGCGGATCTGCATTGGCAGGCTGAGCAGGTTTAGTGTGCTCTACCTGCGGGGCCTTGTGGAGCTGGGGGCGCTGATTGACATTTGGAAGTGCTGGGCGGTGAGACCATTCCGAGCTTTGTGGACCTTGAATTTGATCCTGGAGGTGATGGGTAGCCAGTGGAGGGATCTTAGGATAGGTATGATTGGTCTAAGTTCTAAACAATTGCTGCGGTCACTGCTGAATTTTAATAATATATATGTAAGCTTCGAATTAGCACCTTTTTATTACTTATCCTTTAATGAATATTGAATTCTATATGGAAGTTATTTCAGAGAACTCCCCTAGTTTTGCAGTTTTCCCCAACACACACGGCTCAGCTATACATGTTTGTTTCGAGAGCAAGTTCATAATGGTTCGGAATCTTCTGAGCTTGCTTTGGGCACAGTTCATATCTCCAAGCAGCAGAATGCTGCAGTCTTCCATCATCCAGCAAGTCGAATAAGAGAGTGAAGGGAGTGAAGAAGGGAAGGAGAGGAGGGAGGGAGCTGGGATGGAGCTGCATGGCTCTGGTGCCCCGCTTGTTTCAAAGTGGAGCACCCAGTGGTAGCCATGGGTCTGGTGGCTGCTACTGGCAATGCCGGTACTGGACCTGGGAGGGGGATTCCACCTGTTCAGCCTTAGCTGCAAGCAAGGGTATGAAACGGTCATTGTATTTATGTCACGTCAGTATGAACGAGCTGGAGTGCCAAATAAAGAGTAGCTGTACTGTGTCAGGCTATGGCCTAGAATAGCCTGTAAATGTATGAGAGGCCTGTAAGCTAGGCCTGAGTCCCAGCCCCCACCTGAGAATAAGAATGCTGAGAAAAACCAAAGTCAGTAAGAATTAGAGAAACTGCTCAAAACTGCTTTAAACTGCTTTTTGATAAGGTTGTATAAATCCTTTGTTGAATTCTTCCATGCTGATGACAGACATGTTCCAGTGCTCTGTACTCACACATTTTCTAAGCTAGCAGTGACCTTGTAAGAGAAAAGTATCAAAGTTTTAGAACTGTGCCTTTGTTAGAGAATTCTGAGCAGGGGGAACAGAGTACTGGGCCCACAGAAAGATCCCAATTGAATGGGTGCAAGGGTCAGTAGGACCAATAGAAAGTTTGCCTGTATTAAACTGAAGAAGAAAGGTATAAAAGGTGTTGATTACTGGACTCCATTGCTCAGACCATTTTGAATGTGACATTTGCCTGAGACTTGTGCACAATAACTTGGCTTGGATCTTCGAACTGACTCCTGGTTTTATTCATTGTGTGCACTTTGCTGCAACAGTACTACTGAAAATTATCGGGACAACTGTATAGGAGTTATTATGAACAACGGCGCATAAAAAAATATATATGAATCAAGTCCGGTATCGGAGGCAAGGGGGACAATGACTCCCCCTCCCCAGGTATTAAATTGTACATTTCCAAGGTAACCAAATGTGTAAAAAGGAGAATAATAGTGACGTTTTGTAAGACTAACTCAATGAGGAGTTACAGCAGACATATGGAGTCTTCCGATTCAGCGTCAGGACTAGTAACAGGGTTACCATAGTGATGTGTAAACATTCTCAAAGGATCGTGAGGAAATATACGAAGCACCAAACTAATTTTAAAATAAAAACTATAAAAACATTAAAAACAGTAAAACGTTTAGGATGTATAAGTACCCGATAGTTAGTGTGCTTAAATAAAAGGAGAGGGAGAGCGAACTCCAAAACTTAAAAAACTTAAATAGACGGATAAGACAATAGCTCTGAACTAAAACTAAAAGTCAAAATGGGGGAAAGGAATGGATGACCACTTTGGAGGGCAAGTAGTGTTGTATATGTTGCTCTATTAAAATCATGCAGCAGTTGATACTATCAGGTTGTTATGACATCTTCAATCTTTTGAGAACATTGAACTGCAGAGTTCCTCAATTGAGGGACGTGAAGATCAAGGGTAAGAAATAAAAACTATTAAAATCAGGGACACAAGCCAGTAGGGGAAGATTGTAATATTACAGGGGCAGAAACTGAAACCAGTTAAACGGAAATATATCGCGAGTCCAGATTCCATATTGGTCAAATGCAAGTGAACAAACAGGGTTGGCATGGAATGTAAGGAACCAAAAACAAAAGCCAAGAGGCAAACTAAGGGACACAAACTTAGATGGGGAGAATAAATGATTGCTAATGTATCAATAAATAAGATAAAAGTAATAAGAATAAAAATGATTAAAAAATATAAATAAATGCATTTCAGATGTATCACTCTGCATTTATTTGCATTAAATCTTAACTGCCAAGCATTAGACCATTCTTCTAATTTTTGTAGATTTTTTTCATGTTGCTACTCCCTCTGAGGGTCTACTCTACTGCAAATCTTTGTGTCATCTGCAAAAATGCTAGCTTTTCCTTTTAATCTTTCAGCAATATCACCTACAAAGCCACTGAACAGTACTTGTCCCAGGATCAATGCCCGAGGCATGCCACTACTCACCATCCTTTATTCAGAGTGAATTCCATTCACCACCACAATGTGCATTTGTCAAGTAACCAATTCCTGATCCACTTTACCACTTTCAGACCCATCCCTAGGGTGCTCATTTTATTCACAAGCCTCCTGTGAGGAGCAGTATCAAAGGCTTCATTTGGTATGATCTTCCCTTGGTAAAACCATGTCGTCTCAAATTCTGAAACCCCTTTGGATTCTAAAAAGGCAATTATCCTTTCGTTCAGCAGCATTTCCATTACTTTTCCCACTACCAAGATAAGACTCATAAGAACAAAAGAAATACTATAATGGGTCAGACCAAGGTCCATCAGAACCAATATCCTGTTTCCAACAATGGCTAAACCAGGTCACAAGTTTCCCAAAAAGACACACAGATTCCATAATGCTGGCATTAGGGCAAGCAGTGGATTACCTGGGTCCTCTTTAATAATGGTTTATGGCCCTTTCCTCCAGGAACTTGTCCAACCCTTTTTAAGCCCAGCTATCCTAAAAGCTTTTACTATACCCTCTGATAATGAATTCCAGAGCTTAATTACATGATGAGTGAAAAAATATTTTCTCTTATTAGTCTTAAACGGGATAAACTGTAGCTTCATTTCATGCCCCCTAATCTTTCTACTTTTTGATGGCGTAAACAATCAATCTATGTTTATCTGTTCCATGCCATTCATTAACTTATAGACCTTTAAAATATCTCCCCTAGCAGTCTCGTTTCCAGATTGAAAAACATTTTAAGCCTCTCCTCACAGGGGTATACTTCCATCCCCTTTACCATTTTGGTGGCTCTTTTCTGTACCTTTTCTAATAATGCTATATCCTTTTTAAGATATGGCAAGCAGAATTGCATACAATATTCAAGGTGTGGTCGCACCATGGAATGATACAGGGGCATTATAATATCCTTTGTTTTATTCTCCATTCCTTTCTTTATGATTCCTAGAATTTTATCTGCCTTCTTGGCCACCGCTGCACACTAGGTGGACAGTTTCAACGTGTTATCCATGATGACGCCTAAATCTTTTTTCTGGGTGGTAATGTGGAACCTTGAATCATGTAACCATAGTTTGGGTTGTTGTTTCCTAGATGCATAACTTTGCACTTGTCCACATTAAATATCATTAGCCATTTGAATGTCCACTCTTCCAATTCATCAAACTCTTCTTGCAATTTTTCACAATCCTCTTGGATTTTAACAACTTTGAGGTAGTCAAATTTGCAGATGACATAAAATTATCCACTTATTATTCTCATTTCCGGGTCATTTCTGAATATGTTAAAAAACAGTGGACTCAGCACAGATCTCTGGGAAAACTGGCCATTCAGCCCTACCCTCTGCTTTCTATCTTTTAACCAGTTCCTGATCCACAAGAGTACACTGCCTCCTATCCCATGACTTTTTAACTTCACCATGAGTCTCTCATCAGTGACCTTGTCAAAGGTGTTCTTAAATCCAGAAACACTAGATTGACCGGCTCACCTCTGTCTACCTGTTTATTCACACCTTCAAAAAAATATAACAGATAAGTAAAACAAGAGCTTCCTTGGCTAAAGTCATGTTGGTTTTCTCCCATTAAACCATGACTATCTACATGTTCAGTAATTTTGTTCTTTATAATGTTTCTACCATTTTGCCTGGTACTGCTGTCAGGCTCACCAGTCTGTAGTTCCCAGGAACACCCTGGAACCCTTTTTAAAAACTGGCGTTATATTGGCCATTCTTGAAGAACTACAAAAGGGGACTGCTATTTCTGGAGAGAGATCTGCAAAAGTGAGTAAATACTTCTGGTAATTTTTCTGAAGGGAATTCTTTGGCTTAAAGCTGATTAATTTGTGAACCCAGTGTATTTGTTAAATCAGTCAGGGCCTAGTAGCAGCAGTTTAAGTTTAAATTTAAACACACAGAAGAGAGCTTTCTGGTTAAATTTAGAACCCAGCAGAGAGCTTCTAGTTTAAATTTCATACTAAGTCAGAGCCTAGTAGCAGCAAAGAGCTTTAATTTAAATCAAATCAGAATATAACTTAGCATAAAAGGCAAAAAAGGGTCAGTATTCTTTGAGCAATAAATAAAGTATTCTAGAGATCTTTACAAAGAGGCCTTTTACCTAGGGGCAAGAGGCCTGTGAAACGTTTTAAAAAGGTGTTAAAGCCAGGTGGTAGGTCAAAAGGCCATTCTGAAAGACTCCTTCTATCCAAGCAAGGATTGTTAATCACCCAGGAAGTTGGTCACAGCTTACCTTAGAAGTACAGGACAGAGTACTGTGTAGCAGCCCTCTTTTAATAAGTTTTATTTCCCTCCCTCCCCAAAACCCACCCACCCTTGTGATAATCGTAGCTTTATAGGTACTTACACATCTTAAAGGAAAGGAGCTGATCTCAGATGCAGCTCTTTATCCAAATCAGCCATACATTAAGAACCTGAGATTAATTAAGATTCAGGTGAATAAGGTATAAACATATTAGGCACATTTTTATTAGTATAAGTATCCACAGCAACCCTTAGTAACTAAAGAACTTAAAGATCTAAACACAAGCTTAAAACTAAGATGCAGACAGCAGTCCAGCAGCGAGATGGGGGCTTTCCAGTCTTTTGCATTGAGTGTCACATGTATGATTTTCTCCCAGTTGGTGTGGGGTCTTACGTGTACAATAGATGCAATGAGCTCTTTGCTTTCAGGGAACGAGTCCGTTCTCTAGATGCTAGAGTATCACACTTGGAAGACATAAGAAAGACAGAGAGGTACATAGACAAGACCTACAGGGATATAGTCCTGAAGTCCCACCTCCAGTCTGGCAGCATCCCTGTTGCCATGGAGAAGAGAGGTCACGTGATAGTAGAGCATCACTCTGGTGTGGCAGGAAGTGATACTGTAACTAGGACCTGTCCTCCAGGTAATGTAAAACCCTATCGCATGGAGGAAGTTTCTCCAGGGCCATGTGCCCATGAGGGAAGGGTTAGGACAGCCGTTATAGTTGGTGATTCAATCATTAAGTATGTAGATAGCTGGGTGGCTGGTGGGCATGAGGATCATCTGGAGTGGAGGAATGGCCTAGTGGTTGGGGCTAGGTACTTCAGGCCGGAAGGTAGGGGGTTCAAATCCCACTAGAGGACAGCAACCTTGGGCCGGAAGGACTGGGGTTTCTAGTCCCACAGGTGTTCCTTGTGGTCTTGGGCAAGCCACATAACCCTCCATAGCCCATGTTCCCTAGTTATCTCCAAGTTATAATGTCCTGTTCAATGTAATTTCAGTTTGTTCAATGTAAACCACACTGATGCAGAATAGCACGGTATATAAGAGAATGTAAATAAATAATAAATAAATAAATAACGTGCCTGCCTGGTGCAAAGGTAGTGGACCTCACGCGCCACCTAGATAAGGTCTTAGATAGTGCTGGGGAGGAGTCTGCTGTCTTGGTACATGTCAGTACCAATGACATTGGAAAATGTGGAAGGGAGGTTCTGGAGGCTAAATTTAGGCTTTTAGGTAGGAAGTTGAAATCCAGAACTTCCAGGGTAGCGTTCTCCGAAATGCTTCCCATTCCATGCGCAGGACCCAAAAGGCAGGCAGAGCTCCAGAGTCTCAATGCGTAGATGAGACGATGGTGCAAGGATGAGGGTTTTGGATTTGTTAGGAACTGGGGGACATTCTGGGGAAAGGAGGGGTTCTTCCGAAGGGATGGGCTTCACCTTAACCGGGATGGAACCAGGCTGCTGGCATTAACCTTTAAAAATGAGACAGAGCAGCTTTTAAACTAGATAATAGGGAAAAGCCGACAGTCACCCAAGAGCCATGGTTCGGAAGAATGTATCCTTGAAGGATACCACCAAAAGCAGAGAGGTTCCAAAAAAGAGTAAAGTAGCCCAAATGCCCTTGAGTATGGAGCAGACAGAGCTTAAAGATTCCAAATTACCCATGCCTACCAATAGCCAGATTAATATGAATAAAATACAGTCTATAAAATGCTTGTATGCAAATGCTAGAAGTATAAAAAATAAGATGGGAGAGTTAGACTATATAGCACTAAATGAGAGGTTAGATACGATTGGAATGTCAGAGACATGGTGGAAGGAGGATAACCAGTGGGACACTGTGATACCTGGGTACAACTATATCGTAATGATAGAGCTGATCAAATTGGTGGAGAGGTTGCGCTCTATGTTAGTGAGGGCATTGAGTCAGAAAGGATTAAAGTTTTGCAGGAAGCAAAATTTGCTATAGAATCTCTATGGATTGAAATTCCATGTAAAAAGGGGACGGCGATGGCAGTGGGAGCGTACTATTGACCGCCTGGCCAGAATGAACAAATGGATGATGAAATGCTCAAAGAAATCAAGGACGCTAACAAAAGTTACAGCACAGTAATAATATGGGTGATTTCAATTACCCCGGTATTGACTGGGTCAGTGTCACGGCAGGACATGCTAAGGAGATAAAGTTCCTAGATGAAATAAATGACTGCTTCTTGGAGCAGCTGGTTCATGAACCGACCAGAGGGGAAGCCATATTGGACCTAGTCCTTAGTGGAACACCAGACCTGGTGCAAGGATGTTGGGGCCACTTGGCAATAGTGATCATACCATGAAAGTGTTTGATTTAATTAGTGGAGAGGGATGGTAAGGAAATCTAAAGTACAGCCTTTTAGCTTTCGAAAGGGAGATTATGATAAAATGAGGAAAATAGTTAAGAAAAAACTAAAAGGAACAGTTGCAAAGGTTAAAGACTTGCATCAAGCTTGGTTGTTGTTGAAAAATATTATCTTGGAAGCCTATTCCAACTGTATTCCATGCTTTAAGAAAAGTGGAAGGAAGTCCAATAAACTGCCAGCATGGTTTAAAAGTAAGGTCAGAGAGGCTGTTGTTGCCAAAAAAGCATCATTCAGGAAATGGAAAACAGAGCCAAATGACGAAAACTGGAAACAGCACAAGCACTGGCAAGTTAAATGCAAGGCATTGATAAGGCAGGCAAAAGGAGAATTTGAGAAGAAGCTTGCTACGGAAGCAAAAACACGTAATAAAAACTTTTTCAAGTACATTCGTAGCAAAACACTTTTGAGAGAGTCAGTTGGTCCATTAGATGATAGAGGGGTTAAAGGGGCACTAAGAGGCAACAAGGCGATAGCAGAGAGACTGAATGAATTCTTTGTTTCGGTCTTTACTGAGGAAGATGTAGGGATGTTACCCATGAATGAAGTGGTATTTAAAGGTGCGGTAGAATTGAAGGAAATATCGATACATCAGGACGATGTATTACAACTATAAACTGAAGAGTAGAAAATCACCTGGACCAGATGATATAAATCCAAGGGTGTTGAAAGAACTGAAATATGAAACTGCAGACCTGCTTTTAGTAATCTGTGAACTATCATTAAAATCATCTGTAATACCTGAAGATTTCCCGCTTACTGTTTACTGCTTCAAAATGTTCCATGTAAAACCAAGCTCCTGCTTTGTTGACTGTTGTTTAGTGTAAACTGCAACTGATCTCTGGAAGATGCGGTTTATAAATGATTGTTAAATAAAAATAAATAAAATAAATAAGATTTGAGGATGGCCAACCTAATGCCAATTTTTAAAAAGGGTGCCAGGGGTGATCCGGGAAACTACAGACCGGTGAGCCTGACGTCAATACCGGGAAAAATGGTAGAAACCATCATAAAGAACAAAATTGCTGAACATGTAGATAATGCTTAATGGGAGACAGCCAAAATGGCTTTAAACAAGGAAGATCTTGTCTTACTAATCTGTTATGTTTTTTGGAAGTGTGAATAAACAGGTAGACAGTTGATATAGTGTATTTGGACTTTCAAAAAGCCTTTGACAAGGTCCCTCATCAGAGACCTTTGGCAAAACTAAAGAGTTATGGGATAGGAGGCAGTGTACTATTATGGATCAGGAACTGGTTAAAAGATAGAAAGCAGAGGGTAGGTCTAAATGGCCAATTTTCCCAATGGAGAAAGGTGAATATTGGTGTACCCAATGACCTGGAAAGGGGAATAACGAGTGAGATTATCAAATTTGCAGATGACACAAAACTATTAAAAGTTGTTAAAACCCGTGAGGATTGTGGAAAATTGCAAGAGGATCTTGATAAAATGGAAGACTGGGCATCAAAATGGCAGATGAAATTTAATGTGGACAAGTGCAAAGTTATGCACCTAGGGAAGAACAACCCAAACTATGGTTATACGATGCAAGGTTCCACATTAGGAACCACCACCCAGGAAAAAGATTTAGGCGTCATTGTGGACAACATGTTAAAACCCTCCGTCCAGTGTGCAGCGGCAGCCAAGAGAACAAATAGGATGCTAGGTATCATAAGGAAAGGAATGGAAAATAAAACAAAGGATATTATAATGCCTCTGTATTGTTCCATGCTGCGACCACACCTTGAATACTGTGTGCAATTCTGGTCGCTGTATCTTAAAAAGAATATAGCGTTATTAGAAAAGGTTCAGAGAAAAGCCACCAAAATGGTAAAGGGGATGGAAGGATACCCCTATGAAGAAAGGCTAAAAAGGTTAGGGCTCTTTAACCTGGAAAAGAGATGGCTGAGGGGAGATATGATAGAATTCTATAAATTAATGAACGGAGTGGAACGGGTAAAAGTAGATCGATTGTTTACGTTATCAGAATATAGAAAGACTAGGGGACATGCAATAAAGCTACAGGGTAAACTATTTAAGACAAATAAGAGAAAATATTTCTTCACTCAACGTGTAATCAAACACTGGAATTTGTTACCGGAGGATGTAGTAAAGGCTGTTAGTGTAGCTGGGTTTAAAAAAGGTTTGGACAGCTAGAGGAAAGGTCCATAAACCATTCTTAAAAAGGGACCCAGGATATCAATGCTTGACCCAATACAAGCATTGTGGAAACTGTGTCTTTTGGGGAACTGCTAGGTACGTATGACCTAGATTGGCCACTGCTGGAAACAGGATACTGGGCTTGATAGACCTTGGTCTGACCCAGTATGGCATATCTTATGTTCTATTCCCCAATCTTCAGGTACTACAGATGATTTTAATGACAGTTCACAGATTGCAGACCTACTATTAGTAATCTCATATTTCAGTTCTTTCTACATCCTCAGGTGTATACCATCCAGTCCAGGTGATTTGCTACTGTTTAGTTTATTAAATAGTTGTAATATATCTTTCTGGTTTATCCATATTTCTTTCAATTCTTCCAATGCATCACCTTTAAATACCATTTCAATCAGGGGTAACTTCCCTACATTATCTTCAGTAAAGAATGAAGCAAAGAATTCATTCAGTCCCTCCGCTATGGCCTTGTACCCTCTCAGTGCCCTTTTTACCCCTCTATCATTTAATGGTCCAACTGACTCAAAGCTTTTTTGCTATGCATATACTTGAAAATTTCTTTATTATGCATTTTTGCTTCCACAGCAAGCTTCTTCTCATATCCTCTCTTTGCCTGGCTTATCAAAGCCTTGCATCTAACTTGCTAGGGCTTATGTTTCCAGTTTTCATCATTTGGCTCCTTTTTCCATTTCCTGAAAGATGCTTTTTTTGGCAACAGCCGCCTCTCTGACCTCATCTTTAAACTATGCTGGCAGTTTTTTGAACCTCTTTCCACAATGCATGGGATACATCTGGCCTGGGCTTCCAAGATAGTATTTGTAAACAAAGCCCATATTTGATATAAAATTTAAACCTTTGCAGCTGCTCCTTTTAGTTTTTTTGTAATTATTTTTCTCATTTTCTCAGAGTCTCCCTTTTGAAAGTTAAAAGGCAGTGGATTTCATTGCATTTGATTTCATAAATGGAGTAAGGATGGCAATCATGCTATGATCACTATTGCCAAGTGGTCCCAATACCTTTATCTCTTGCTCCAGATCTTGTGTACCACTAAGGACTAGGTCCAAAATGGCTTCCCCTCTTGTCGGTTTATGAACCAGCAGCTCCAAGAAGCTCTCTCCCTATCATGTCCTGCCACGACACTGACCCAGTCGATACCGGGGTTGAAATCACCCAGGCTCACCAGCCTGTAGTTCATTATCTCTTCTGTACCACATCTGTGAAGAGTGACCACATCAGCCCTTATCTAATCCCACAGAAACTCCTGTCTCCAAGTATCTATTAAGCACATCTTTTAAAGGTCCTGCCAGAACTTCCCTGAGTTTCCTCAGTATCTTGGGATATATCAGATTCAATCCAATGGCCTTGTCCACTTTCAGTTTGCAAGATGTTCATAAACTTCTTCTTCCCTGAATGGTGTGGAATCTATTCCATTCCCATTAGTACCTTTGTCAATTATACATGGTCCTCCAGGATTTTCTTTTGTAAACACAGAACAGAAACACTTATTGAGCAATTTCTAATTTTTCTTATTTTCCCACAAATCGGTCCTCAGTATCTTTGAGTCTTGTAATTCCACCTGTGGCTTTTTTTCCTCTCCCCAATATACTTGAGAAAAGTCTCTTCACCTTGTTTCACATCTGAAGCCATTTTTTTTCTACAGGTGTTTTTGCCACCCTGATTTATCTATTTGTTTCTTTCAGCTTTATCCAGTATTCTGTTCTGTGTTCCCTTTTTTCCTGATCTTCTGAATTATGTGAATGTTGCATTCTTTGCCTTTAAATTTGCAGCCGCTTCTTTGGAGAACCATATTTGTTTCCTTTTCCTCACATATAGACCAGTGGCCCTTTTTATAGCCTCTTTCAGTTTAGCCCACTACCTTTTTCCTTTCCTTTCCTCCTATCCTACCAGCTCCCTCTTCAAGTACTTTCCCATTTTATTGGGGGTCAGCATTTTTGAAATCTAGGACTCAGTTTGCAGTGATTGGACTCTGCTTGTCTTT
Organism: Ichthyophis bannanicus; assembly: GCA_033557465.1. Taxonomy (NCBI): domain Eukaryota; kingdom Metazoa; phylum Chordata; class Amphibia; order Gymnophiona; family Ichthyophiidae; genus Ichthyophis; species Ichthyophis bannanicus. The sequence continues at coordinate 149,441,538 of CM066039.1, read as the reverse complement.
TATTTCAAACCACATTGTATGGTGATCACAGCTGCTTAAGGGGATACCCACCTGGATGTTAGACACACTGTCCCCAGTGGTGAGTATCAGATCCAACATCAATCCTTTAATCCTAGTGGGTTCCTTGTAGGGAATCTACGATCTTTCTACTTCTTTCCAGATTTGCAGGTGAGATACTCCAATCCACATCTAATATATTAAAGTCACCCAGTATCATTATTTCTCCCTTCTTTACTACCTTTGCAATATCTCTATCAAGTTTGAGGTCTGTAGACTACACATCTTCTTTCCAAAACGATTCACAGAACTTCTTCTTTTCGCCATATCCCCTGCATTTCAGCTGCTTTAATAATGTTTTATGACAGAGGGCTGCTACTCTTCCTTTTCTACCATCTCTATCCCTCCTAAATAGATTATATTCAGGTTTGGCAATATCCCATTCGTGAGACTAACGGCTTCAAAACCGCCACTCCGGAGAGGTTCAGTGGAACGGAGAGATCAGCAGAGGCAGCAGCCATGATTGGGGACTGTGGGCGGGAGCTTCCCCTCACCTCAGCCAACTGCCAATCAACTTCCCTGCCTAACGGCTTCAAAACCGCCGCTCCGGAGGCAGGCCCCCGCCTGAGGGCCTCGCAAGAGGGCCCTTTGGCGTGGCCCTTAGGCGTTGAACCGAGCGTGATTAGAGAAACGGCTGATTTATGAATGGTTTACTTTGTTGGTATGCCTGTTTTAGGTTAAATGTTAAATGTTATACGATGTGTGTACTGTTTCCCTTTGTTGTATATTTTCAGTGCTTACTGCTTAATCTAATGATGAAGTGGTGTATGTTGTCCTTCCTCTGTATATCCTTGTCATGTTCTGTACCGATTTGATTGAAGGAAAAGGCGGAATACAAAACTTGTCAAATAAATAAATAAATAAACCATGTTTCTCTAATGGCCATATTTTCCAAGTCTGTTTCTGTCTTCAGGGCTTCCAAGTCAGGAACTTTGTTGACTAGACTGTGAGCATGTGTGCTCATTGCCTTCCAGCAGGTTACAGTTGGCTTGTTTCTATTTTGCATAGTTTTTATTTCCGACTCCTCTTCCCTTTTGTTATTGATGCATGAGTTAAGATGATATCTCTGTTTTCACCATTACTGTAATGTTTTTGCTGGGATGACATCTCAGACTTGTTTTCCATCTGACACTCCCTTTCTTTCTCTAGTTTAAATACCTGTTCAGATATTGTCTGAATTTTTCACTTAGGCTTTTTTTCCCTGCACAGAAAGATGTAGACCATCATTACAGTATAGCCTCTTGTTCCATTTATTGTTCCAGCCACCTATATATCTAAAACCTTCATGTTTACACCAGGTTTGGAACCACATATTAAAGCTTGTTGTGCGAAGCAGCCTCTCTTCCCACTTACAATGAACAGATAAACTTATTGCCAGCATTCTCAGAAGTTCTAGGTATCTCTACCAAAATTCAGAAGTCTCTTTGCATTACAGAAGTACATTTGTTCCCAGATGTATAACATCTGTTTTAGAATACCTACTTTCCTCTGGCTTCACTAACAATTTGAAACAGAGACATGATGGTAGATAAAGACCATATGGTCTATCCAGTCCGGCCTATCCTTCCATACCAACACTAAGTCCCTTTTTTTCCTTTAGAGATCTTCTCTGTCTGTCTTATGATGTCTTGCATTCAGATACAGCCCTTGTCTCTACAACCACCAATCTTTCCGTAAAGAAATATTTCCACAAATTACTTCAGAGTCTACCCCCATTTATTTATTTAGACAGACTTGTATACCACCTTATCCTTCAATCAAGGTGGTCACGTCACATCACAATTGGAGGGTTACAATTAACATTAGGGTACATGTAAACATTTAGACAGTACAGTTACATAACAGCATTTAGACAGTACAATTAAAGGTAACATTTAACATGAGGGTATTTAATAACGTGGTATGATAAACTTGTGTGTGAGGATAGGATGGGTGTGTGCTTAGTTGGCGGGGTAGGTGGTATTTCAGTTTGGGTATAGGATGTTGCCTGGATGTTCACATGTTTCTATAAATAAATATGTTTTGAGGTCTTTGCGGAAGTCTTTGAGGTCATCTATTGCTCTCAGGCTCGTTGGGAGAGAGTTCCATAGTGTGGATGCCAGTAGTGATGGTGCTCTTTTTGATGTTGTTTGTTTGGTTTTGTGATAGCCTGCAGGTGTGCCGATCATGTTGTCATTATTGGTTCTTCTTGGTCTATTGCTGATGTCTCTTGTTATGACGTTTTGGAGTACGTCTGCTGAGAGATGGTGAATGACTTTGAAGATGATCATGATTGTTTTGTATTTAGCTCTTGTCACCATTGGGAGCTAGTGCAGTTGTTGTAGGATGGGAGTGATGTGCTCGGTCCTTGGTGTGTCTGTAATGATGCGTGCTGTGGTGTTTTGTACCATCTGTAGTGGGTGGAGTGTCTGCTGAGGTAGGCCTTCATATAGTGAGTTTCCGTAATCAAGCAGTGGTGTGATGAGTGCTTGGCACACTGTGCAGAAGTGGTCCTGGCGGAGCATTGGTTTGATTTGTCTGATTGTTTTCAATCGTTGATAGGCCTTGTTTGCGGTTTAGGTGATGTGGGATTTCAGGTTTAAAGCTCTGTCTAGTGTGATGCCCAGATACTTAACTTCTTCTTTGACTACTATGTGTTTGTCTAGGTTGCTGATAGTTTGTGGAGGTATGAAGGTGGGGTTCCTGGTGACGAACATTGCTTCAGTTTTATCGTAGTTGACCGTTAAGTTGTTAGCTCTGAGCCAGTCATTCATGTCTTCGAGGCATTTGGTTATTGTTGTTGTGTTTAGTGCTAGTATGTTGATTGGAGCGTACACCATGATGTCGTCAGCATAAATGTGATAGTGAAGTTTGTGGTGCTTGATGATGTTGCATATGGGCTCTATGTAGATGTTAAAGAGCATTGATGATAGGGCTGAGCCTTGAGGTATTCCCTGTGTGACGGGGAATTGTAGTGATTTATTTTGGTCACATTTGGTCACATTGACTTGTTGCGTTCGCCTTTCCAATTATGATGTGAACCACTTCAGGGTATTCTTGCATAGTCCTATCTGTTGTAAGCGTTGCAATAGCTTGGTGTAGGACACAGTGTCTAAAACTACCGAGATGTCCATGAACACTAGCAGGAAGCCGTTTTTTATGTTGTCCGTGCCTCTTAGTAGGTTGTCAAAAAGGGAGGTTAGTAGTGTTTCCACGCCATGTTGGGGTTTAAATCCATGCTGATGTATGTCTAGTGGGGCATTAATATCAATATGGTCCTGAAGTTGCTTTTGCACTGCCTTTTCCAAGATTTTAGCAAGGAATGGCAGGCTGGAGATGGGACAGTATGATTTTGGTTCGGAGGGGCTCAGATTGCTACTTTTAAGTACTGGTTGTATCATTGCGTGCTTTAGGGGTTGCGGCATGTATCCTTGTTGGAGTGAATCTTTGACCATTTTTTGAATGTGATGAGAGAGTTGGCTTTTGTAGCTTTGAGCCATGTTACTGGGAATGGGTCTGACGGTGAAGTTGTAGTGTTTAGTCCAGATATAATGTCTTCTACTTGCTGCTTTGTTGGTATGTTGAAGCTCTCCCATGTTTGATGTTGTTTATTTATCGTGTGATCGTTTGTTTGTGGTGTAGTAGAGCATGTTTGGTTGGTGTTTTTTGACTTCATGTAGTCTGCATATTTTTGTGGGTCAAGATGGTGGGTGCTTTGTTGCGTGTCATCCTTGGTGAACTTTTGGACAATGCTAAAGAGTTCTCTTGGTCTATTAGTAGCTTTCATGATCAGGTTGGTATGGTGTTGCTGTCTACGCTCATTTATTAGATTGTTATATTCCCGTTGTTTGTCTCTGTATTGGGTTAGGAGGTTGTGTGATTTGTTCCGTCTCCATTTTCTTTCCAGTCTTCTGAGTGCGCGTTTTGCAAGTCTGATTTCATGTGAGTACCATGGGGCGTTAGATCTCTTGCGTGTTTGTGGTTCTTTGATAGCTGGGGCAGATGCTGCGTTGGATATTATTGTGTTCCATTTTTCTATATTTAGGTCAAGGGTGTCGTGTTCCTGTTGAAGTTGTGGAGTGATTTCATTTATGAATGAGTCTCTGTTAAATGTTTTGAACCGTCTGATTATTCTTTCATCTTCTTTGCGTTGGGCAGGGTTATTCAGGGTCATTGTGAATTCAATTACATGGTGGTCTGACCAGGGGACTGGCATGATTGTTGGTTTTGTGGTCTTGTTCTGTTCCACTAATTGCATTGGCATGAAGACCAAATCCGAAGTTGTACCATGCTGGTGCGTTGGGGCGTTAATTGTCTGGCAGTATTTTAATGATTCCATGGCTTTTAAGAACGTTGCGGTTTCTCTGGTGGGAGAAGATGTTAGGTTGTAGTCTCCTAGTGCAATGAGAGGTTTGTGTCTTCTGTTATGTACGCATATCGTTTTGATTACTGTGGATAGGTATTCAGTTGTTGTTCCAGGTGGTCTGTATGTGAGGGATATGCTTAGGTACTTGTTAGCTATAGTGAGTGTGTTGGATTCAATTGTGTTAGTGGTGTCGATTGTTTTGAATCTGTATTCTTTTCTGGTAAGTATTAATACTCCTCCTCCTCCTCTCCTTTGTGCTCCGATACAGTTAAATGCCAAGTATCCTGTTGGGGTTACTTGGTTTAATATGACCTGGTCCGATTTGTCTAGCCAGGTCTGGGTGATGCATATTATATCTAGCTTCTTGTCGTGGATTAAGTCAAGGATATTATCTGGTTTGTTCTTGATAGATCTGGCGTTTAGAAGAGCACACCTGATGTTTGTTGTTATGATTGGGTTTGTATGTTCATTATTTGTGTGGTGTGTGGGTGTATTACATGTGGCATTGTATGGTTTGTGGGCTGTATCCTTTGGTTGTTGGCGTTCTTTGGATAGGTGTGATGCTGGTGTGCATCTGGGTTGTGTGGTATGTATGTTGAACAAGGGGATTTGCTCGTTGAGTCTGATGCTATGTGTGCAGGGTGCGAGCATATGTAGGAGCGTGAGGTAGATCATGAGGTAGTGAGTAGTGGAGTGCATTTTGTGGTTTGTGTTTTACTGACCTGGGATTAGGTTTATGGTTTACTAACCTAGGCTCAACTTGAGTTGGGTCATGTAGGTGTAATTCTGTGGGTCCTATATGTGTAGTTATGCATTGGTAGTGGTGTCTTTATTCTGTGTGTTGTGTTACTTGTGGTTGGTTAGTAGTCTAGTGGGGTTACTAGAGTTAATAGGCTATGCCGCGTGAGTTGTTTTATCTGGGCTTGGCTATATTATCAATGTATAGACGTGTAGCAATATATAGACATGTAGCAAATATATGGCAACATATAGACATGTGGTAATTATATAGCAATATACAGACATGTAGCAAGGTTGTACAAACATGCAGCAATATATAGACATGTAGCAGGGTTGTCCTGGTGGAATTCTACTCAATAAAGTATACAAATGTAGTATTATAGAAACTGATAGATAGTGCAATATAGTTACTTTGCTTGGGTATAGGTTAGTTCAGGTGTTTTCTTGCAGTATGCAGTTCCTATAGATGCAGTATCAGACTTACAGTCTGTAGAGACGGTTTGTTACTGAGGAGCGACATTGGATGTGATGTGACGGTTGTCTCTCTTGTCTTATTCATGCTATGGTATTGTTCATCTGGTGTCTTTTGCTGAGGCCTTGCTCTTGCTTTGGTCCCCGTCTAAGGGCCATGCCAAGGGCCCTCTGGTGAGGCCCTCAGGCGCGGACGCGCCAAGGGCGCTGAGTGTTTTAATTTCTGGCGTTGGGCCGGATTGGCCTTGGGGGGATGATCAGGGAGGAGCGATCCTCCTGCTCAACTCCCCGATGCTGGATCAGGCCCCGAGTGGTGTCCGGCGTGGTCTGGTGCTGGTGTTGGGCCCGATTGGCCTTGGGGGCTGATAGGGGAGGAGCGATCCTTCCGCTCAACTCCTCGATGCTGGATCAGGACCCAAGTGGTGTCCGGCGTGGTCTGGTGCTGGCGTTGGGCCCGCCCTTGATGCAAAGCATTATTTCAATTGAAAGAGGTTCTCCCCCCCTGTGCATTTATGCCACGAAGGTATTTAAATATCTCTCACATCTCCCCTCTTCCGCCTTTCTTTCAAAATATACAATATTGAAATCTTTAAGTCTGTCCCCATATGCCTTATGACGAAGGTGTCCTCTGCACCAACTCCATCCTGTTTAAGGATCTTAATATGTACACCTTAGAAGAAAGGCGGGATAGAGGTGATATGATTGAGACATTTAAATACCTCCATAGTATAAATGCACAGGGGGAGAGCCTCTTTCGATTGAAAGCAAGTTCTGCTATGAGGGGACATGGGATGAGGGTGAAAGGGGATAGATTCAGTAGTGATATGCGGAAATATTTCTTTACGGAAAGGGTGGTGGATCTGTGGAATAGTCTCCCAGTGGAGGTGGTAGAGATGAGAACAGTATCTGAATTCAAAACAGCATGGGACAAACACAGAGGATCTCTAAAGGAAAAAAGGGGACTGTTGTAGTTGTTGATATGGAAGGTCAGTCTAGATAGGCCATGTGGTCTTTTTTTGTCATCATTTTTCTATGTTTCTATATCTTCTTAAAGGTTTGGTCTCCAGAATTGCACACAATATTCCAAATGAGGTCTCACCAAAGACAGAAGCAGAGGCACTATAACTCTTGTTTCTGCTGGCCATTCCTCTCTATGTACCCAAGAATTTGTGGCAATGAATTATTCTGCAACTTGGCAAGAGGGGACACTGTTACTTCTAGCCAAGGACTGTCTGCTAAGCAAGTGGGTCTCTCACTGCTCCATTGGGAACTTAGTTAATGCAGGAGGCTGTTTTCAAGACTGACTCTTCCATGTTCACATCAGCAGAAAGGAAAGAGTTTAGGCTTGTCAGGGTTAGAACCCATGCCTCCAAGAGCAATTGGCTCTTAAATGCAGTGCCTTAGACAACTCAGCCATCTTGACAACTGTTAATATTCCTGCTGGCCGAAGATAACGTCAGGCATTTGACCACTTTGAGACCCTCGAACTGTGTTCCCAAATTAATGCCTCTGATAATGGAGTCACCCAAGTAGTAATAAATTTCTTTTTTGAAAATTTTGAACACTGCCTGAGGCATTTTTAGTATATTGGGTATCACCCTTTTTATCTCAGGCCATTTGAGTTTGCATTTATGGGGCATCCTCATTTACCAAGGCAGAATAGGCACTGTGCAGGTGTTTCTCTTGGTGGAGTTGGTGTCTTCGTGTTACAGGTCGTACCTTGCCAGAACCCACTGTGATCCTTTTATTCCTGGGTTGATTGATTCATCATGGGAGTGGCAGCGGATTGTTTTAAAGCTGTACCTTGACAGAAAGTTTGTTTAATTGAGGTTAATTCTTCCCTTAGTTGAGTCAATTCTTTTTTCATTGCAGATAGGGCAAACTCTAAGGCTCCAAAATAGTTTTCCTGAGGATTAAGGTACCATGGGTATTATACTGAATAAAAATCTTTTTGATTACTGGGTTTAATATGGAGCAATTATATCAAAAAACACCACAGGTGTGATTTCCACTTAATACTGGGCAAGTGACTATGGGAGGAATTTTCAAAGCAATTTAGACAGACCCGCAAACTATCTAAATGGCACTTAGTGGGATATTCAGTGACACTAATACAGTTAGTGCCACTGAATATCCCTGGGTGCCGCCAATAAATGCTCTGACGCAAGCCAGCTAGTGTAGGGGTGTTCCGGAGGTGGCACCCAGGGATAACCAGCAGCAGTATTCAGCTGCTAGCTGGTTATCCCAGAGTGGTGAAAAAACTTAGCCACCTGAAAGGCTCGCCTAACTTTTGCCGCTTTTGCTAACTGGGTAGCGGCTGAATATCACCGCTGCCCAGTTCGTTGTAGCACCATCCGGCCAACCAGATATTCAATGCTGACATTGTATATCTGGGGTCACAGTTCAGCGGCAGCAGCTAGCCGCCACTGAATATCCCCCCATGTGTCTTAAGAAGACTATAGAAGAAAATCTAGCCGTGGGGTGAGTGGGAAAAGTGGGGGTTAAATTAAGTGGCAAATTCTCCTGAAACAAAATGTCAGTAAGTTATGAATTTGACTGCCTCAGCCAGAGAACCCAGCTAACTACCAGAGCCCAAGCTTGCTATTGCAATACAGGCCAAAGCATGCTGTGCAAGTGACAGAAATGAAAGAATAAATGTTTTTCAGATTTTCCTTCAGATTATGCAATCTCATTTCGACAGACTTCTCATCTCACAGCCAAATCAAACACTAATATCAAGGTTCACTCAGCTGTGACAATATTCTTTTTAAAGACATTCGGAATTTAAGGCATGCAATATATAATGCTAGAGTCAAGGGTGTGAGAGTGTGTGGCACGCGAAAGCTAGAGGACAAAAAGGATTTGAAGTTGTGTCATTGAGGACAATGAAGTGCACAGTGTGAGAAAGTATGATTGGTGACCAGGGATGGCTGAAGAGGTGAGCCAGTGCTGCACTGGCTCAGAATGCACCAGAGTAGGGGCTCAGGAAGTCTTACTAGCTCACAGTCTGCTACCTGCCTCTGCCACTGTGGCTGTATCCATGTTTAGAAATGCTACAGGAGCATTTGCTTTGACTCCCATGGCTGTGTTGTACAGCATTTTTATAATGCAAAAATGCTAAAAATGCCACTGGGCTGGCAGCTTGAGTACAGCACAATCACAGGAACAAAAGCAAATATGACTGACTGTGCTAAACATTACTGTATTTCCCAGATTATAAGTTGCAGTTTTTTTACACCCAGAAACGATGGCGCGACCTATATACCAGAGCAACTTATCTAAGAAATTTATGCAGTGGAACACATCCCCTCGAAATGGATATAAATACTTGCAACTGCGCAGTGGATGGTCTTTCTCCTTGAGCTCTCTGCTCTACACCCAAACGCTTGCAAGCAGACTCTCCGATCAGCAGACTAGTAAATACCTTTGCTTTACTCGCAAATAGCATACAAAATAGCATACCAGATGAATTTCAGTTACCAAAAATATGTTATCTTTAACTCCACAGAAAATGGTGACACTGAAGGCGTGGAACTCATACACCGTGGACTTCAAACTGAAAGTTATTCATTATGCAGAAGAACATGGTAACAGAACCGCCAAGAAAACTTTTGGGATAAATGAGAAATTAGTCAGAGACTGGAAGATGCAGGAAAAACTAACCACAATGAAACGCAGCAAGAAGGCAAAACAAATCAGATTTTGAGATCCTAAAGAGCTCCGATAACCATGAAGATGAAGAAGATGACAATAATAGAAACATAGAAACATGATGACAGAAAGAGACTACATGGCCTATCTAGTCTGTTCTTCCATAACAACAACTACAACAGTCCACTTTTTACTTTTAGAGATCCTCTGTGTTGGTCCCATGCTTTTTTGAATTCAGTTACTGTCCTCATCTCTACCACCTCCACTGGGAGACTATTCCATGGATCCACTACTCTTTCCGTAAAGAAATATTTCCGCATATCACTCCTGAATCTATCTCCCTTCACCCTCATCCCATGTCCCCTCGTAGCAGAACTTGCTTTCAATTGAAAGAGGCTCTCTCCCTGAACATTTATGCCACGGAGGTATTTAAACATCTCAATCATATCACCTCTATCCCGCCTTTCCTCTAAGGTGTACATATTAAGATCCTTAAGTCTGTCCTCATATGCTTTATAATGAAGCACATTAATCATTTTAGTAGCAACCCTCTGCACCGACTCCATCCTGTTCACATCCTTTTGAAGGTGCGGTCTCCAGAATTGCACACCATACTCCAAATGAGGTCGCACCAAAGACTTATACAGAGACATTATCACCTCCTTTTTTCTGCTAGCCATTCCTCTCCGTATGCACCCAAGCATCTTTCTAGCTTTTGCCGTCACCTTTTCTACCTGTTTAGCTACTTTAAGATCATCAGACACAACCACACCTAGGTCCCGCTCTTCTTTAGTGGACAAAAGTACTTCACCTCCTATACTGTATTGCTCCCTTGGATTGCTGCAGCCCAAATGCATGACCTTACATTTTTTAACATTAAATCCCAGCTGCCAAATTCTAGACCATTCTTCAAGCTTATCTAAATCCCTCCTCATGTTATCTACACCTTCCTGGGTGTCTACTCTATTGCAGATTTTGGTATCATCCACAAAGAGGCAAACCTTACCCAACAGCCCTTCCGCTATATCACTAACAAAGATGTTAAAAAGAATCGGACCAAGGACAGATCCCTGGGGCACACCACTGGTAACATCCTTCTCCTCAGAGTGACCTCCATTTACTTGTACTCTTTGTCGCCTCCCACCCAACCAGTTTCTAACCCAAGCAGTAACTTTAGGGTCCATCCCTAGGGTGCTCAGTTTGTTTATAAGTCGCCTGTGAGGAACAGTGTCAAAGGCTTTACTGAAATCTAAATACACCACATCTAGAGCTCTCCCTCGGTCCAACTCCCTGGTCACCCAGTCAAAGAAATCAATCAGATTTGTCTGACAAGACCTGCCTCTGGTGAATCCATGCTGCCTCGGATCCTGTAATCCACTGGACTCCAGAAACCTCACTATTTTCTCTTTCAGCAGCGTTTCCAATAATTTACTCACCACCGAAGTTAAACTAACCGGCCTGTAGTTTTCAACCACATCCTTACTTCTGCTTTTGTGTAAAGACACCACATGAGCCTCTCTCCAGGCCTTTGGCACCACTCCCGACTCCAACGAGGCATTGAAAAGGTCAGCCAGTGGAGCTGCTAGAACGTCCCCAAGTTCCCTCAGTATTCTAGGGTGTATCCCATCCAGTCCCATCGCTTTGTCTACTTTAAGTTGAGCTAGTTTCTCACGAACAGAGTCTTCTGAAAATTGTTCAAAATGTCCCTCGCTTCTGTTCTTATTTGTGGGTGTTTTCTGAGGTCCTGCTCCTGGTTCTTCATCTGTGAACACAGAACAAAAATATTTGTTAAGCAATTCCACTTTATCCTTATCAGCTTCTACATATTCCCCCCCGGCACCCTTGAGTCTGACAATACCACTTTTGCCCTTCCTCTTCTCACTAATATATCTGAAAAATGTTTTATCCCCCCATTTTACTGCATTGGCTATTTCCTCCTCCTTTTGAATTTTTGCCTTCTTGACTACTTTGCTAGCTTCTCTAAGTTTTTCCAAATACAGATGCCTGTCTTCCTCTCTCTCTGATCTCTTGTATTTCATGAAGGCCTCCCTCATTTTCTTCACTTTTTCAGCTACTTCCTTTGAAAACCATAGCGGTCTCCTGTTCCTTTTGCCTTTATTTACCATTTTAACAAAAAGGTTGGTTGCCCTTAAAATACCCCCTTTCAGTTTTGCCCACTGTTTTTCTACATCCCCCAGCTGTTCCCATCCCACTAACGACTCCCTGAGGTATTGGCCCATCTTCGCAAAGTTAGTCTTCCTAAAGTCTAAGATCCTCACCTTGGAATGGATTCTAACAGCCCTAGTCCTAATACTGAACCACACCATCTGGTGATCACTGGATGCAAAATGATCTCCCACTACAACATCAGAAACACTTTCACCATTGGTAAGCACCAAGTCCAGTATGGCCCCTTCACGTGTGGGGTCTGTTACCAATTGCCTGAATAGTTCTCCATGTAGAGAATTTGAGAGAATAATGAACATGAACTGGCAGCAGAACTGGCAGAGAATGATGAACATGAACTGGCAGAGAATAATGAACATGAACTGGCAGCAGAAATTGCAGGACTATTTCACAGTGACACCGAAGATGAGGCTTTCCCAAGAATGATAGAGAACAAATCTGATGTTGAATGAGTGTTATTGTAAAATGAAAGTGAAACAGAATAAATCAGTATTTTATAAAAAGCAATGCTACATGCAAAAAGGCCAAATTGAGCCACTGCGACTTATACACAAGGGCAACTTATAACCCAGGAAATACGGTAATACAGCTCATAGGTGTTTGAAAGGGGTGGGCCATATGGCCCTGGCCCCACCAAAAATGGTGGCATGGCAGGCACGGACAGAAGAAGAAAAGCTCCTTGTCTGCTTGAGGGAGATCGGATTCCTGCAGGCAGACAGGAAGGGTCTTTACAATGATTGCTGCTTATGAGGATCCTATTCCTGGTGGGCAGAAGAAAAGCCATAATTGTGGCAAGGACCCTTCCTGTCTGCCCATGGAAGACTGGATCCCGGCAGGCAGAACAGGGAGGGTCTCTGCCCACAGGGTGGGGCTTGGGGTGGAATTAGAGCAGAGCTTGGGGCAATGCTTGGGCTCCCCCAAAGAAAAAGCCTTTCCATTGCCCCTGATACAGCTGCAGGAGCAGGAGTCTGGTAAATGACGTGGCCCGAGGCAGCAGACACACCCCTTGTGGGTGTCTGTGCTATTAATCTTTTTAGAGCAGCCTGGGCACCTTTTAAAGCTTGGCTTTTCCTTGGCCATGGGGACTGCTGCTGCTGGTTGCAAGGGGTGAAGCAGATCTTCTTATGCTTGATTGAGAAGAATCTTTGAAATTTTGAGAGAGCAGGAGAAATTCCATCCGTTGTGGAGGGAAGAAGTGGAATGCTTCCGCGATGGAGAAGGCTGGCACATGTCAAGAAAGACACTCAGAAAAAAAAAAAAGTCCCTCCGGGTTATGGGAGAGCATCTGTCCTACCGACACCAGATGACGATGCACCTAAATGTGGCTGACATCCTGCTGTTCCCGTTACAGGTAAATAACTTAGTTTTTTATTTTGATCTAAAGAAGAGGTTGTAGCTCCTAAATGCTAGTCTAGAACAATATTAAGATAGTGCAATAAAAAAAATTATCACCTTATATTTTATGGGCCACAAGGGTTTGTCTGGTTAGAAGACCTGCTAACTAGATAAACCCTGCTTAGCCCAATATTCAGTGGCATTATCCAAATAATTTTCAGCCTGCTCATTGAATAAGAAAACTGCATAAAGTTAGGCAAAAAGAAAAAAACAGGCCTAACTTTATGCTGTTTGGCTATCTGGATAGTGGTGAATATATTTTTTTTAATTTTCTTTTTTATTGGCATATTAAAAGATACGTTTCCATTAAGTAAATATCAAGGAAACAAAGAAATTCAAACACAAATGATTAGATTACAAACCACAAATGAAAAGTAGCCCACAAGGGAGAGGAAAATACAAGATGCTCCTAACAGCTGAATTCTATATCATATTATGATTACTAGGTTAAATCACATCAAGCTAGTAATAACACTATTTAACACAAAATCAATGATACAAGAAAAAAGTTCTAAATAAACTCCTAACTAAATGACCCAATTCTCACTTCTAAACCTACTCACCTTTAACCCTTACCCCTAAGAAAATCTTCCTGTTATAATGAATCTAAAAAAATAAACCGATTCCCCTGAAACACAATGAGACACTTGCATGGAAACCGAAGAAAAAAACTTGATCCTATAGCCATTGCATTTTGTTTCAAAAAGTAAAAAACTTTCTGCGCATCTGTGTTGCACAAGACACATCAGGAAAAATCATTAGTTTCCAACTACAGAAAATATCCTGCTTCTTTTTAAAGTACAATTTCAATATAGATATCCTATCTCCTTCAGTGGCAAAGGTCGCCACAAGGGTAGCCCTAGTTGGAATATCTTCAGTAAATGATTCAAGAAAATTAGTTAATTCCAAAGAATTCAAGGATTTCTATAATTGTGCTTCCCCTGTGGCAGCCTGAGCCAACCTTTTCTCATCCAGAAATAATCTGTTCAGAATTAGGAACATATAGCAAGTCCTTAAAATATGTCCTTAACAAAATTAAAGCAGTTAAATAGTGAAGAAATTTAAAAAACCTAAGATTTTTACTCCTAGGCAAATTTTCCAAAGACTCTTGTCTATGGATAAACATGCTGTACTTTATACTGGAGATAGCCGTTTACTGTATATTAGAAACTTGGACAGACAGCTTATCCAAACCAGTTTGTAAATGCTGAAGCTGGGATTCATATAACTGAAGAGTAGAAGCCATCTCTTTAGAAATACTAACACTTGTTCCATAGACCCTGTACGTAAAGAATTGTTCTCGGCAACCATGTTTATGTTTATTAGAATTTTCTTGACCACCCTTCACGTTAGCAGTACAATTTTAAAAAAGCAGTAACATGGAAACAGAAAAGGGAACGCCATAAAATTATAGGCTAGCAAAAATCATTCAACAACAAAAGTAAACATATATATAAGAGAAAAGAAAAAGAACTCAGGAAGGCAGGAGGTCAAAGGCAAGGTTCAATAGGTTTTCCAAACATCAAGAAGTGTAACATCCTCAGTGTATTTAGGAACAGGCCACGAAGCAGACTCAACAGAAAATTTAGTTACCTTCAGCAAAGCAACTTTTATCTCAGCAGGAGAGAAAGCAATGTTCAGAGAAGCATTAACCCCTCCTCTAGGATGGGAGTAGCTTCCCTGAAGTTAGGGGTAGTTAGAACCTCAATAGGTGGGGGTGAAGTCCTAGAAATAGAGCTCAAAGAGCCCTCAGATGAAGAGAGGGAAGGTACCAAACCAACCGGTGAGGAATGCACATGTTAACTTATAGTCAGATGTTTGTCCATTGGGCCCTATACCTTTCGAGCGAATGCTGTAGTTGAGGAAGACATTTTACCTTTGTTTTTTTATTTACATTATCCCTTAAGCATAATCAACTGGGAAATGCCAGGGTAATCTCCCTAATTGGCACCAAAGGGGAATGCCCCTTTGATCACGTGCCTGCAGATGCACAGCTTGCAGCATTACTTTTATGGACCAGGCAGGCTTGATGACATTTGTGAGGGGTGGAATCACAATCAGCACTCAGCACACGTTCTTCCTGCACTGGCTTTCAGCTGTTACACACCAGGAACCCTGCTCTGCTGCACTCTGCCGCTGCCCAAATCAGCTGTGACCCGGTACCAATCCTGGTTGAATATTGCCGCTATTTAGATAACCAGCAGGAGTCACAACTGAAATCAGATATTGAGTGGTCACTTCCGCTGAATATCTATTTTCGTTTTGCTCACAGTGGCCAAAGTTCAAAAAATGCTAACCGCTACAGGCTAAATATCAGGTGGCATACTTTTTTGTTTTTATTTATTAATCTGTATTTCAATGCATTCAAGTGGACTTTATCCAAATAATTCCCAAAATTCTATTTGCTTTTTTGACTTCCACTGTACACTGAGCTGAGGAATTCAATGTATTATCTGAAATGACTCCAAGACCCTTTTCCTGAGGGCTGTTCCTAATATGCAACCCAGAATTGTGTACCCTAGTTAGTATTATATTTCCCTATGTGCATCAGTTTGGACAAGTTCACATCAAATTTCATCTGTCATTTAGCCTGGTTCCCCAATTTGGCAAGATCATTCTACAGTTCCTTATATATTAAGCCAGAGATGGTTACAAAAGCCCTTACCTGTGTGTTCTTTTCAACTTGGGCTTGATTGTGACCTCACAGATTCCATCATGGCAATCTTTACCCACGAGGCTATGTGGGTGCACACGATAGGGACTATCCTTCCACACCAGACAAACCATGACCTTAACTTCCTTCAGATTATCAGAGTTTAACACCTAACAGAAGCACAGGAGAAGCAAAACGTTATGAGAAATAAAAGGAGGACCCCATAGCACTGCTCCAATACCCATCACACACTCGCTCCCCTTCACCTGCCAGCTCCTGAAGCTTATGGCCATGCCCATTCCTTTTCGACCAGGGCTGAAGGGCTTTGTCACATCATTTCCAGCTATTCCACATTGACCCCTAATGCCATCACTATCCCAGCATTGGCTGCATACCTCCTTCTCTTGACCTCCCTGCACCTCTGCCCTTACCATCCCTGTTTGGCTTTTCTGTTATGCCTCATCAAACAGTAGAAACCAAGTTGATTAGAAGAACAAGTAAAAAGGGAATGAATGTATTCCTCACCTCAATGGTAGGCATTATCTTGCTCTGATCTGTGCTGCTCTCCCCAAGGATGCTTCCAGCTGACCTGCCCTCACACTCATATCGGAATCGCATTCCTCGCTGCTTGGGCTGCTCCATTATCTTCAGTTCTGGTTTAGGAAGCAGCAAAGTCTCCAGTGCATCATTTGTAGGTAGGGCATTATAGGAAAGGGAGGAATATGAGCAAGGTGCCATTGACTGGGATGCCATCTTTATGCACCACGACTCCAATCTTCTATCACATGGTGGTGCCATGTGGACTCCTAGGGTCACACTCTGCATCATCTCTGAAGATACAGGCTCAGCCTGGCTGCATGAAGGCAAAAGAGTCAAAAGAGGTATGTCCAGGGGTTTTGTGTCATTGACTGGAGATATTTCCAGGGCCCTGCGTGGAGTAGGGAGCTCAGGGTTTGTACTCCTAGGAACTAACTTAGGAGTCTCAGCTGACAGCAGGCACACTGGGTCTTCTGCTTCTTTTTCCTTGATATACTCGTCAATTAATTCTGTAGTGTAAGGAAAGATAGGGCAGCCTAGTTATAAGACACTCCCCATCCAGCACCACCCAGTCTTCAGCTTCCTCAGCATGATGTTCTTCCACTGAACCTTCTTGCTAGTACAGATCTTTTCTTACATGTATTTCTATCCCCCCCCCCCAACACACACACTCACCTCTCTGTGTATAAAGCGCTCTCTAGTCTCCCTGTTGTAAGTGCTCTCAGAGTCTCGTCAGATCTGCTGGGAAATTGGGTGCTGTCAATATGTCTGAATGGGCACTCAGCATCCAGGGTGCATGGAAGAAATATGGTAGACCCCAACCCCGCTTCATCTCAGCTAAAACTGAAGAAACCCATCACTAGCACTAAAACTGGGAATGTGTGGTGAGGTTCAGAAGTTAAAGACTTACTTGACTGGAGAGGAAGTTGCAGTATAACATTTCAGAGTGTACATACCTAAGTTAAACTCTTCTGCAGGAGCAAAAAAGGGGCATGAATGCAGAGAGAGGGAGGAGGGTACAAAAGGAAGAGAAGAGGGAGAGAGAGAAAGAAAGAAAAAATAGAGGGAGGGGGAAGGCATAGGGAAAATGAAAAGAAAGAAACGAGAAATTAGCATTTTCTCTAGAATTTTACAATGAATACAGTAACATAGTAAATGATGGTAGATAAACACCAACATGGTCCATCTAGTCTGCCCAGTAAGGAGGCTAAAGTGGTACCTGTCACTCTGTGCAGATTACTCTCCCTCTGTGCCTTTCCTTAGAATGGTACCACCGCTCCATGTTGGTTACCACCATCCATTTGTTGAGGCGTAGAAGTTAGTTAACTTTGTTTTGCTTCTACCTCCATTAAAAAAACACATTATCTGTGTTTCAGAGAGCTGGCAGGGACTTTTGGACATTAATCAGCTATCTGAATTATATCAATAAGAACATAAGAAATGCCATACTAGGTCAGACCAAGGTCCATCAAGCCCAATATCCCGTTTCCAACAGAGGTCAATCCAGGTCACAAGTACCTGGCAGGTTCCCAAAAAGGTACACAGATTCCACAATGATTATCCTGGGGTAAGCAGTGGATTTCGCAGGTCATCTTTAAGATGTAATTAGACTTACCTGCTAATTGTTGTTTCTTAAGGAACTCTAGTCCAGTCCCGGAACCTTTGAGTTTAGTATCTCCTCCAGCAGCTTTGGAGACTGAAACACGTCATCACTTTGATGACACCTGGATAAATAGGCAAGGTCCGCCCCTCTCCTTCAGTACCTATTGACAAAGCAGACTCAGCAGAGCAACAAATAAGTAGTTAAATCAGTAAGTAGGTAAATACGTAGTAAACATTTTTTTTTAAACTGTCTGAAACTGCACCCTTAAGGTACAAGTATAAAAATGTAAAATACACTCTTCTGGACAAATCACATACCCCACCAAAGCAAACAAAGTACTGCTTAGAAAGGATCCCATCCGCTCCTTCCAATCTAGCTCTTATGGAGGACCTTCCCAATACCTCACTGCATGCTACGAACTTCAGGCTGACAGCAAAACACCCCGGGTGGGATCTGGGACTGGACTAGAGTTCCTTAAGGAACAACAATTAGCAGGTAAGTCTAATTACATCTTCCTTTTCATCCCTCTAGTCCAGTCCCGGAACCTTTGAGGATGTAACAGAGCAGTGAATATCAACGGGAGGGCCCTGCAAGCCCAGCCTGAAGTACTGCTGAACCAAAATGCACATCTCCAGCCTGCTCATCGAGCCTATAATGCTTAGCAAAAGAATGCAACGACGACCAAGTCGCCACCCTACAAATATCCGCAGCCAGCACCAAACTGAATTCTGCCCAAGATGCCGCTTGCGCCCTAGTCGAATGAGCTCGAAGACCCTCCGGTACCACTTTACCTTTCAAAATATACGCAGCTGCAATGGTTTCCTTCAACCATCTGGAAATGGATGACACTGCCACTGCCTCCCCCTTCCGCAGACCCCCAAACAACACAAACAACCTGTCCGACCTACGGAAGGACGCTGTCCCGTGGAGGTATTTCGAGTGCTCGACGAACATCAAGAAGATGCAATTTACCTTCTGTCGCTTCCTTCTGCTCCCCCGAGAAAACCGGCAACAAAACCACTTGGTTGACATGAAAAACTGAAACCACCTTAGGCAAGAATGCAGGAACTGTACGCAACACCACCTTGTGATCGAAGAAGGAAGATACGGTTCCTTACAGGACAAAGCCTATAACTCTGAAATTCTGCGAGCGGAGCAAATAGCTACTAGAAAAATTGTCTTCAAAGTCAGATCCTTTAGAGAGGCCTTACCTTACAGCTCAAACGGTTCCCTGACCAACGTGTCCAACACCAAATTCAGATCCCATGCCAGAACCGAACACCTGTGCAGCGGCCGCATGAGTAACATGGCCCGCAAAAATCTTCGAACATCCACGTGAGCTCCTAACACTTGACCTTGTACCTTACCACGGTAACAAGACACCGCCGCCAAATGAACTCGCAAAGAACTAGCCGCGAGACCCTTCTCCACGCCATCCTGCAAAAACAAAAGGATCTGTGGAATCAACACCCCTAAGGGCCGCAGCCTCTGATCCGCACACCAGGCCTCAAAAATGCGCCAGATCCGTACGTACGCTAACAGATGTAGATCGCCATCACGCCTTCAACAATGTAGAAATGAATGCCGCGGAATAGACCTTGGCCTTCATCCTAGCCCTTTCAAGAGCCATGCCGTAAGCGAGAACCGATTCACCTGTGGCATACGTAACGGCCCCTGAACCAACAGATCCTCCCGCTGTGGAAGTCTCCACGGTCTGTCCACCAGCAGCCGCACCATATCCGCATACCAACGTCTTCTGGGCCAATCGGGCACCACCAGAACCACCAGGCCCTCGTGCCTCTCTATGCGCTGTACCACCCGGCCTATGAGAGCCCAAGGAGGAAAAACGTAGAGGAGACCCTCCACCGGCCACCTCTGCGTCAACGCATCGCGACCCTCCGACATCCGTTCTCACCTTCTGCTGTAAAATCACGCTGCCTTTGCGGACTTGAAGGTCGCCATCAGGTCCATGAGCAGCATCCCCCAGCGTCGTATGACTAGAGCAAACACGTCCGGGTAAAGTAACCACTCTCCGGGATCCACCCTGCACCGACTTAGATAATCCGCTTCGACATTGTCCACTCCAGCCACGTGTTGTGCCGACAGGCTCTTCAGATTTAGCTCAGCCCAGTCTAACAGCTGACTCGCTTCTGCCTCTAATGCCGCACTTCCTGTGCCGCCCTGTCGATTTATGTAGGCTACTGTAGTCGCATTGTCAGACAGCATCCGCACCGCCGTCTGCCTCAACCATGACTGGAACTCCAGGAGGGCCAAATACACCGCCCTCATCTCCAATCTGTTGTTCGACCACTCCTCCTCTACCAGCAACCACTGTCCCTGCGCTAACTTCCCTTCACAATGCGCTCCCCATCCAAGAAGACTTGCATCCGTGGTCAAAAGTCTCCAGGTTGGGGTCTCCAGAGGCATGTCCTTCTCCAAACTCTCCGGCTTTAACCACCAGAGAAGCTCCTGCCACACCTCTGGTAGGCAGACCAGCCGATGAGATAGCGCGTCTGCCTGATGAGACCACTGCCGGAGTAGAGCCCTCTGCAACGGCCACATGTGAGCTCTGGCCCACGGCACCACTTCAATTGTGGCCGCCATTGTTCCAAGCAATTGCAGATACTGCCAAGCTGTAGGCGCCAGTCAGGACAGAAAACTCCGCATGAGTTCTCTCAATCCCTGTGCTCGCTGAACCGGAAGAAACACCGCTCCCTGCTCTGTATAGAACTGTGCCCCCAGATATTCCAGCGACAGCGAGGGAACCAGCCTGCAGTTGACCACCCAGACCAGGTTCTCCAACACCTGCACCTCCCGGGCGGTGGCTGCGTCACTCTCTACCTTTGACTTTGCTCAAATCAACCAATCGTCCAAATATGGGTGCACCAGCACTCCTTCCTTGCGGAGCGCTGCTGCCACCACCATCACTCCTTCCTTGCGGAGCGCTGCTGCCACCACCACCATGATCTTGGTGAAAGTCCTTGGCGCCGTCGCCAGATCAAAGGGCAAGGCCTGGAATTGAAAGTGCCCCAAAGGCACCGCAAACCGCAGAAACTGTTGGTGCTCTCGCCGAACGGGGATGTGCATATAAACTTCCGTGAGGTCTAACGACGTAAGGAACTCTCCCTTCCTGACCGCCGCAATCACGGAGCGCAATGTCTCCATATGGAAATGAGTCAACCGGAGACATCGATTCACTCTTTTCAAATCCAGAATCGGCCGAAATGCGCCTTCATTCTTTGGCACCACGAAATAGATGGAGTATCGACCGCACCAACACTGGTCTGATGGGATGGGCACCACTGCTCTGAGCTGCAGCAGCCGCTGCAGCGTCTCCCAAACCGCCCAGACCTTGTGTGGGGCTTTGCAATGTGACTGGACAAAGGAGTCTAACACCGGCCAATGGAGCTCCAGCGCATAACCCTCTTGAATGACCTCTAACACCCACCGGTCTGACATAATCTGGATCCAGGCAGGGTAAAACTCCCGTAACCGTCCTCCCACGGGCACGCACCCCACCTGAGTCCCCCTCATCTCATTGTGGCTTTTTAAGGTTTGAGGACGGGAAGGACGCAAAACCTCTGCCCGCCCCCGAAATCCTCGAAATCCCTGGCCTCGCACCGGAAACCGTCCTCGCTGCGACTGTCCGAATCGAGAGGACCGAAACCTACGAAACTCTCTCTGAGACCCCCTGGGACCTGTACTAGGACGGCCCTGTTTAGGCTTATCCTCAGGCAACCGTCCCCCTTTGGATTCCCCGAGGTCCTTAACCAACTTATTTAAATCCTCTCCAAACAAAAGCTTCCCCCTAAATGGAAGCTTGCTGAGACGAGCCTTAGAAGAACCGTTGGCTGTCCAGTTTCTCAACCACAAATACCACCGAGCTGCCACCACGGAAGCCATACTCTTTGCAAGCCCCAGGATGAGGTCATAATGGATATCCGTCTCCAACTCCAGCCGTGCTACCTCATCAACCTGCTCTCCCAGCTGATCACCCTGTAATCGTTGGGACCATCTCAGGCAGCCTCTCGCCACCCACGCCCCCGCTATCGAGGCCTGCATGGAAAGGGTGCTTATATCAAACACCTGCTTTAACAAGGTATCTAACTTCCTGTCCTGAACATCCTTAAGCGCCACGGCACCCTCTACCGGAATCGTAGTCTTCTTAGTAATAGCCGACACCGCCGCATCTACCTTAGGAGAGCGAAAAAGCTCCCTATCTTGATCTGACAGTGGATACAGCCGAGCTATCGCCCTAGAATCCCTCAGGGCCGACTCAGGCAAATCCCACTCCCCCTGAATCATGTCCCTAAACACTCTATGAATGGGAAACACCCGTTGGGTCGTCCACACCGCCTGCAACTGCGGATCCTCTAACGCTTCATTCGATGCCGGCACCGCAGAGGGCATGTTTAGTGTTTTGAGAGCCTCGGTAATCAGCGTCGGCAGTTCCTCCCGCCTAAACACCCTGATTACTCTAGCCTGTTGTTCCAAGTCAGGCAACTCACCCTCTTCTAACTCGTCCCCCAAGACGTCCTCTACATCCTGGTCTCCAGCCTCTAGGTCCCTCAGGGCGGGGACGCTGAGCTCTCAACCCCCGCCTCCTTACTTCTCTTGACAGGGGCAGCCCCCTCCTCAGACCGCAACAAAGTCCTGAGCCGCTTCTCTCCCCCCGCGCGGCCGGAGGAGGTGACGCCATTCCGGGCTGCAACAACGCAAATGCCTGCTGCATAAGCACAAAGAAACCTGGCGGAACCACGGGAGGCCCCCCCTCCTGGCCCAATCCCAGCAGAGGAGAAGGCCCTACCCCAGTAGACAGCCCCGCTACCGGCTCCGAGGAGACCAGCGGAGATGGCAGGACTTCCCCCTCTTCTTGAGGAACTGCCAACTGACCCCCGGTCCCCAAGTCAAGCGCCTTCTCCAATGATGGCCGCCTCGTGAGTGCAGCCCCTACACACACCTGACTCCAAGACTGCGCCGCGCCTCGTGCCAGAGACCAAGCAGCGAGGCCTTGCAGCATACTAACTCCCCCGGTAAAGCTGAACACCTTCAGCAGCCCAGGCCAACCAATCACCTTTTTTTTTCTTTTCTTTTTTTTAAAATATGTATGCCGCTGATTTCAGGCTAGGCCCTCTCCACTGCCCCCGAATCAAACCGAGCTTCGGAGGCTTCCAGGCGCCGAAAAGAAAAAATCTCTCTGCTTGCCGAGGTAAAATGGCTGCCGTCGTGCTTCCCGTGCGAATTCATGCGGCCCGGCCTTACTACTTGAATCTCGAGGCCCTGGGCGATCGCAGCCCCCCCATCCTCCCCGCTCAAATACGCTAACCAAAACCGACCAAAAAATTGCCAGTCAGACTCACCGCCGCTTCTGTGGAGACCTCAACCAGCATCGGAGCTCAGCCGAATCAGCGGCTTCAGTTCCGGCGCAGCAGACGCAGCGTGTCAGCATCTGCTTCCTCTCCTGTCCACGGGGCTGCAGCCTGTGCCTGCTACCTGCTCCTCACCCGTTCAAGCGGGTTCGGCAGCAGGGAGGCCTATGTATCCGGTCAGCTCTCCCATTGCTCGTTGCAGCGTGGGGGAAGTCAAACAGAGGGGGGGGGGGGGGAGGAAGGAGGGGACCGAAGAGGCAGAGAGGAGGAGGAGGAGGAAAATCAAACAGAAAAACCTGACAGAGACAGATAAGGAAGCCTCAACCAGCAGTACCCTTCTGCCCTGAAATAACAATCTTAAAGTAAAACTTACTCAATTTAAAAATATTAAAAAATACTAGCTCTGCTTATTTGTGCTAAGTGAGCCCAGTCCCAGGCTCAGAACCTTCTCCAGCTGCATGGAGATTGAAACTACTGAAGGAGAGGGGCGGACCTTGCCTATTTATACAGGTGTCAAAGCGATGATGTGTTTCAGTCTCCAAAGCTGCTGGAGGAGATACTAAACTCAAAGGTTCCAGGACTGGACTAGAGGGACGAAAAGGAATAATGGTTTATGGACTTTTCCGCCAGGAACTTGTCCAAACCATTTTTAAACCCAGCTACATTTTTACTGCATTCTCCGGTAAAGAATTCCAGAGTTTGATTATGCATTGAGTGAAAAAATATTTTCTCTTACTAGTCTTAAATGGGCTACATTGTAGCTTCATTGTGTGTCCCCTAGTCTTTCTACTTTTTGATGGAGTAAACAACCAATCTACGTTTACCCGTTCTACTCCATTCATTAAATTTCTAGATCTCTATTATATCTCCCCTCAGCCGTCTCTTTTCCAAGATGAAGAGCCCTAACCTTTTAAGCTTTCCCTCATAAGGATATCCTTCCATCCCCTTTACTATTTTGGTGGCTCATCTCTGTAACTTTTCTAATTCTGCTATATTCTTTTTAAGATATGGCGACCATAATTGCACACAATATTCAAAGTGTGGTCGCACCATGGAATGATACAGAGGCATTATAATATCCTTGGTTTTATTCCCCATTCCTTTCCTTACGATTCCTAGCAGATTATTTGCTTTCTTGGCAGCTGCTACACACTGGGTGGTTTCAACATATTGTCCACAATGACACCTAGATTCTTTTCCTTATTCTTTTTTTTAATATTTAATATGAATTTCCTATTCCTGGTGTTACTCCATAGCGCAGAGCTTCATAATCCCTAAAACAGGCAATGGGCAGGAATGAGAAACATTAGGTTATATCTAGACTCCAGAATAGATGAAATGACCTGGACAGAAGTCGATTAAACTCTCTGGAGAGGGAAAGAAGCTTTGGACCATCAGGGGCAGGAAGAGTCAGTCCTCTTTTAGCTCCATGGTATGTATGGACTTCTGAGTTCCCGAAGAGAATCAGAGACTAGAACTACCAGTCCATGCATATGAGAGAGCAAAAAACAGTATGTCCTGGAAACAGAGAGCCAGTTTCAAAACCCAACAAAAACATTTACTACCAAACCTGCAAACTTACCAGAAGGACATATCAGACGCATCATCTCATGAGTCATAGCCTGGACATTGACAGCTGTGAGGGAGAAACAGAAACTACTTCCAGTAATATGACAAGTTCATTTATTACCATTCATCCCACTGCCATACCACTACTTAGGAGCGGCTTTTAAACATTAGCAATCGTCTGCACTTTGACCAGTATTAAAGAGAGCTTTCCCATAGAATAAGTCCATCATTCTCACTAGAATCTCCATGTCATCCAAGTCAATACTAGCAAGCTGATCCAGTCCCAGTTTTTCCCCTCTGCATCTATAAACCTGTAACTCCAATTTTGCTCTAGGAAAGTCAAGAAACCAAAGTATGTAGATACCTGGGGGGGTGGGGGGAGGGGTTTAAAACCAAACTGTCAGTTTTCTTACTGTGGACCCTCCCTAGTTTTTGCCCATAGGATAAGGACCAGTTAAATCCTTGATGCAGCAGCAGCAGCAGCAGCTGTGTAGGTGCTTCCTTCTCCCATGACGGCAACTGACAAAGGGAAATGAAAGAAAGCCTGTGGGAACTTAACCTAAGCCAAGGAACAATAGAGAGTTCCCAATCAAAATTACCATATAGTTACCTTCTCAGAGACTTGTACACAGAAAATAAGTCTATGTTACCTATTTATGGAAATAGTGAATGTAAATTGATATAAAGGCAAGAGTTTCTTTTAAACTCTGCATGGCTGTCAAAATCCAACATGCTTCTAGAGCTTAGTTATTTAACTTTATATATCACTTCTATTTGAAACAATACCTGAAGAGATTAAGGGCCCCTTATACTAACACTTAGCATGTGCTATCTGCCACACAGTCCATAGGAATAAAACAGGCCATGCAGCAGATAGCACATGCAAAGTGTTAGCAAAAGGGGCTCTCAGAATAAAAGCAGTATCTAAAAATAAAAATTCATAAATCATAAAAACAATCAGACACTCTTTTCCCCAAACAAAGAGAAAAAAAATCTTACATAAAAGATATCATATTCAATTATACTAATTATCTCCATTCATTCATCACAAATGTCACCCAACTTTCTATTAATAATTGCTTATTATATTATCTCTAATCAGGCCCTTTTAAACAGCCAGATTTTCACAAGTCTCCAGAATCACAACCAATCCTTACATATCAGTTCCTCCAGTAGAGAGTTGAAAAAGCCTTCTCCAGGTCCTCTCTAAATTAGCTTCTGCTCTTTCCAGGATCATTAGCAATCCTTTTATCGCTAAATGTAGCTGGCAATTTGGTACATAAATCATCATACAAATTCACTACAATTCTCAAAGCCCTATTCTAGAGGATTTGTAGCCCTTTAAATGATTATGTGGCAACTCAACATATACAGGCACATTCCATCCTGGATGTACACCCCTCTGTATGTCCGGTTTGATAAGACGTACAAAGGGGTTCATGATTCTGATCCCACGAGGCACATCTAGCCCCGCGGGATCAGAATCGCGATCAGTCATGTACATACAGGCTGGGACTGCGATTCAGCCTGCACGTACATGATAAGCCCGACTAAGTCAGGGCTTTTAAATGGAGCCGTGACACTAAGGCATCCGGTTGCCATGGCACCGCGGCTCCATTTAAAAGCCACGATGCTGGCCGCCAGATAGAAGTGCTTATTCCCCGCAGCCCAGCCCCCGATCTGGCCTAAGGCTAGGGTCGGGCTCCGGGGAATGTCCTTTGGCCCACCTGCCCCATCCCGCCACGGCCATGGCCACAAAACAAAAAAACAGCCATGGACGTTATTCCACCTCCGAGGTAGAATAACTTCCCCACACGTCGCTTGCCCTGGATGTACAGGGCTGACATTAGAATCAGCCCTGTATGTCCAGGGCCGGCAACCGCCCATCGTCTGCCCAGACTCCGTCCCCGAGCCGCCCCTTCCCCGCCCCTATCTAACTTCCCCACACAACCAGTGGGGAGGTTAGACGCCAGTGGGGGAAGGCACAAATAGCGGGGTTGGATGTCCCGTTGGGACATCCATCCCCGCTATTCATGGCACAGAATCGGGCCCTTACTGTATTACAAAAATCTAACTTAGCCAAGTGGGGAAAGCATGCAGAGCATGCTTACATAATTCTTTCCAGTCTGTGCATGTGTACATGCAAGCATGCACGTATATCTCAGTTTTGAATGTTTATCTGGGGGGGGAGGATATTGGGTGTCTTTATCTCTATTTTGTTTGTTTGTATGTATATGGATCTTTATGGGCTGGAATGTCTGTACGTTTGTATGAACATTCATGTGTTTTTGTGTCACTGCATACGCACTAGTATGTGTGTCTCTGCATTCCTACATGTGTTCTGGAATCCTGGTATGTGTACTTGTTCTCTGCAAGGCTGATCAGAAGAGAAGAGAAGATAAAAGGGAAGGGCTGTTGAGCAAGGAACGCCATGATCTCTAAAGCAGAATCGTCAAGATTGCCTATCTAAGTTTATATACTGTTTTTCTACCAGTCAAAGGAGTGTACATTCAGGTACTGTATATATATTTTTCCCTTGTCCCCGAAGGGCTCACAATCTATGTTTTTGTACCATTTACAGATAAGTGATTTGTATGTTATATTGGGACTCCTGAAGAAGGATGGGTAAACTATGGGCCCCATCCAAAACATAGTGCTATGTTGGATGACTGAATATAAATGGATGAGATGGTATTTTGTTTTGTATGAGCATTTTTGGAAATCTGTCACACAGCAAATTTTTAGATTCAAGAAAGACCAAGGACTATTTTTAAGGAAAGCGTTTTCTAATAAAAAAGTATTGTGGATTACACTTTTAGAAAACTATTTTCAGGAAAAGAGAAACCTGTGGGTGACCCCATAAACTGTGGGCTTTCATTGTGGGTATCTGACAAAAAACAATTTTACTTTATTTGAAAAATATTTAGGGCTCAGTCTATTGATATTATTGAACTACTAGAACTACTATCTTTTGCCATGGGCAGGGTTAGATTAGTAAATCTGGCAAGCTAGGAACATACCTGGAGTCCAGAGTTTAGAGGGATACTGAAAGATGGGCTCAGTACTTGGGGGTTTAGGAATGGAAGATTAGAGAACTGCGGATGGTGTCTTGAACTCTGAAAAATGTGCAGAAATGTTAGCCTACCTTCTAGCTCTCAGACATTAATAATAAAGTCAATAGAATCATAAAATAAAACCAGAATGTTGTCAGTCCTAACCTCCTGAGTGCTGAGCACATCCGACAGCACTCCCGTAAACTTGGGACCCTTTTACTGCCGATGCAAATAGATACTAGCTGACAATACAAATATAAACCAATAAGCAATTGAAAGCAAGCTCTGCTACAAGAGGATATAGGATGAGGGTGAAAGGGGATAGACTCAGGAGTAATATGCGGAAATATTTCTTTACGGAAAGAGTGGTAGAATAGTCTCCCAGTTGAGGTGGTAGAGATGAGCAAACCAAACACAACAAGGAGCGCCGCCCTTGCAGCTAACACCAAGACACACAACGAGCAAGAGTTGAGAGACGTAAGGATAATTGCAGTATCTTTATTGAGCAGTCCCCAACGCGTTTCGGCATAAAGATGCCTTCCTCAGGGGGTAACAACTAAAATATAAACATAAAAACTTGTAATAATAAACATAAATAGTAACAGTAAGCCCAGTGGACGCTAAAAATCATTAACAGATCATAAAATCAAAGAAAAAGCTTTAAAATACAGACTGTAAAATATAAACTTTGCTCCAAACATGATTATAAACACAGAACACAAATAAATAAATAAATAAATAAATACTTATCAAAATGTTAAGAAACATTGATAAAAATAAATTATTCAAATGTATACACATATAAATTCGTGACTTAGAATTTCATATATGAAAAAGCTCATGAGTGAAGACAGACAAGCAAAAGGGACAGAGTAGAGGGGCAACCATTTGTACTCACATTGGCCCAATTCTAAAATTTGATAATTTATCTTGGAAAGAGATGAAATCCTACTGCTTACGAAGCCTTAGCATGGCAAAGCATCAAACTGGCTTCCACAGGATTGAACCATCTTTATATAATGTAATGAAAGAGAAGATGAAAAACATATATACATTTGAGGAAATGTTGTTAAAAAACGATTATCTAATAAATTCTTCATATACTACTCTGATGATAAATGCAAACGGAAAGAGCAAGGAAAATGCTAAATTAAAATCAATTTGTACATAATTATAAATGGAATACAACCCCTATTAAGGAGCCACATTTCTAAAAAGTGTACCCTTAAGCTTAATGATCTTACTCCACTGTGTTATGAAAATTAACAAGTGACTCAACCAACAAGATTATATCTCATTTGATCTTATATATATGTAGAAATCATTTCCCCTGAGTCTTCTAACCATTGTAATCATTAAGCACTAAACACTATGGTGTGCCATGGCACCAGACCAAATTGAAATTGTAGATAAAGGAATAATTTTCCGTTTTCCGTTCAACAGTGGCCAGCACTATAGGAGGCAATTAGTTCAAAATAGGCCTTTTTTATTTAGTTGATTAACACATTACAATCACTGTACTATTAGGTTTAATTATTGAGTTTTTTTCTACGAAGATGGCACGGTTAAAATAACTTTAGATGTACTTTTAATGTGCGTTTCGTATGATTTCAGCATTCAATAATTGTTTCACTACAAGCAAGATACCTCGGTTGATATTGGCTCTCCTTTTTTGAGGTAACCCGATTGGTATAATTTACTGCATGAGTTTGGTGAGGTCAGAATGCCGATTTAGAATAATTCTTTCAATATTACCACTGTCTGTCTGTCTGACTTACACGATTACCTTAAGGATACATCCCCAATTGGTTTTTCAGTCCACTCATCAGATCAGATTACACACGTTACTCGGACAAGATGCCAACACGTGATTTTGGTTCTGCCAGATTCATACGGTCACAATAAATATTTTGACAATGGGATAACCAATGTACATATTTTTAATTCATATACAGGTTCTTCATTGGTATAAATAGACTGCCATTCTGGCCAACTATTTTCTATTGAATCTATAATGATACAGTGTATACTTTAATTTTCACTACAGTCCCATGGTTTTAGTTTATTTATCCTATTCATGTACTAAGGCAAGGGATACTTTAGTAAGCCTTTTTATAGGACTATAT
Source organism: Ichthyophis bannanicus (assembly GCA_033557465.1). Lineage (NCBI taxonomy): Eukaryota > Metazoa > Chordata > Amphibia > Gymnophiona > Ichthyophiidae > Ichthyophis > Ichthyophis bannanicus. The sequence goes on along the minus strand of CM066039.1, from coordinate 149,411,781 downwards.
TGCTTTCAATAAGGACCTTATCCATGCTAGCACGGATTTCTCAAGTTCTTAAGCACCAGCTCAATATCAGTTACTTACTGACATGGTTTTAGGAGACGGGTTGTCATTTTCAATTTTCAATTTTCAACCATAATTCATAATGTTGGTATTATAATTGCCATAATGTTTGTTCTTTTTAAGTGTCAACACAACCTTAGTTCAGTTTTTAATTTAGTTATAAATTTATTTTTACAATTATTCCTTTATCTACAATTTCAATTTGGTCTGGTGCCATGGCACACCATAGTGTTTAGTGCTTAATAATTACAATGGTTAGAAGACTCAGGGGAAATGATTTCTACATATATATAAGATCAAATGAGATATAATCTTGTTGGTTGAGTCACTTGTTAATTTTCATAACACAGTGGAGTAAGATCATTAAGCTTAAGGGTACACTTTTTAGAAATGTGGCTCCTTAATAGGGGTTGTATTCCATTTATAATTATGTACAAATTGATTTTAATTTAGCATTTTCCTTGCTCTTTCCGTTTGCATTTATCATCAGAGTAGTATATGAAGAATTTATTAGATAATCGTTTTTTAACAACATTTCCTCAAATGTATATATATGTTTTTCATCTTCTCTGTCATTACATTATATAAAGATGGTTCAATCCTGTGGAAGCCAGTTTGATGCTTTGCCATGCTAAGGCTTCGTAAGCAGTAGGATTTCATCTCTTTCCAAGATAAATTATCAAATTTTAGAATTGGGCCAATGTGAGTACAAATGGTTGCCCCTCTACTCTGTCCCTCATGCTTGTCTGTCTTCACTCATGAGCTTTTTCATATATGAAATTCTAAGTCACGAATTTATATGTGTATACATTTGAATAATTTATTTTTATCAATGTTTCTTAACATTTTGATAAGTATTTATTTATTTATTTATTTGTGTTCTGTGTTTATAATCATGTTTGGAGCAAAGTTTATATTTTACAGTCTGTATTTTAAAGCTTTTTCTTTGATTTTATGATCTGTTAATGATTTTTAGCGTCCACTGGGCTTACTGTTACTATTTATGTTTATTATTACAAGTTTTTATGTTTATATTTTAGTTGTTACCCCCTGAAGAAGGCATCTTTATGCCGAAACGCGTTGGGGACTGCTCAATAAAGATACTGCAATTATCCTTATGTCTCTCGACTCTTGCTCGTTGTGTGTCTTGGTGGTAGAGATGAGGACAGTAACGGAATTCAAAAAGCATGGGACAGACACAGAGGATCTCTAAAGGAAAAAAGGGGGCTATTGTAGTAGCTGATATGGCAGGGCAGACTAGATAGAAAAATGATGGCAGAAAAAGACCACATGGCCTGTTTCTAAGAAAGCAGTACAATTCAGTCAGTTGCTGTCACAGTAGAAACAGCAGCAAATAAAATTAAATATAAATGTCATAATGTAACAAGCAGTATATCACTTCAAGGAATTATCTGTAAACCCTGTGTGCATGCGTATCTCTGTTGCATCTTCTGCAAGTGCTGTGCACATGATGCACCTGTGGAAGGATTGCTGAGAGTGGTGTAGCATTTCCGGAGGCCACAGTTTTACAAGTTTTGCAGGTTTTGGACAGTTTTGGGGGAAGTACTTTTGGTAGTGGAGATAACTTGCAAGATGATGGGCCAATTTTAGTGGGGAATTTTTGGGTGTGGGGCATTTAACACCATCTTTGAGAGTGGGGCAGTTGTGAGGGAGGATATTTTTGGTGGGTGAGGCAGTGGTGAGTAGTAGTTTTTGGAGGGGAGGCTACTGCAGAATGATAGGTTTTGGGAGTGGAAGCAGTTTGAGGTGTGGCAAGGCAGATGCAGGGGCCTTTGGTGAGGTGGTTGGCTAGGTGCAGGGTCAGTTTCTGGAGGTGTGGCATTTTGCAGGGGGTGAGACAGTTGTTTGGGGGGGGGGGACTGGTTTGTTGTTATTTTCTTAACATAGGAACATAAGAAATGCCATACTGGCTCAGACCAAGGTCCATCAAGCCCAGTATGCCATTTCCAATAGTGGCCAATCTAGGTCACAAGTACCTGGCAGGTTCCCTAAAAGGTGCACAGGTTCCATAATGCTTGTGCCGGGGTAAGCAGTAGATTTCCAGTGTCCCCTTTAATAATGTTTTATGGACTTTTCCTCTAGGAACTTGTCCAAACCTTTTTTAAACCCAGTTATACTAATAGCTTTTACTACATCCTTCGGTAGCAAATTCCAGAGTTTGATTACATGTTGAGTGAAAAAATATTTTTTTATTATTAGTCTTAAATGGGCTACATTGTAGCTTCATTGCATGTCTCCTAGTCTTTCTACTTTACGATGGAGTAAACAATCGATCTACATTTACCTGTTCCACGCCATTCATTAATTTATAGACCTATATCATATCATATCATATATTTTTTTTAATAGTGAGGTAGTTTGTGGGGTCCAAAGACAATTGCGAGGCAGTGCATTTTAGGGAGGGGTAGAGGCAGTGTGCTGGTTGATGGGGAGTTGGGGGAGTAGTATTTGAGGATGGGGCAAATGCAAGACAGTAGTTTTTGGGAATGGGGCAGTTTTGTAGAAGTCACACAGATGAAATCGGCAATTGGTGAGGTGTTAGCACAGGTGCAAGAGTGTAGTTTTTGGGGATGGAGAATTTTGTGAGGTGGTGGGGCAGTTCTTGAAGGAACTTCGTTTTTTTAGGACTGAGGCAATCTGTAGAGTGGTACAGCAGTTACAAGGGAGTGTTTTTAGGGGTGGGGGATTTATGCCAGTTCATGGGACAGTTGCAGGGGGTGGTTTTTGGAGGGTGGGCCAGTTATAGGGGATATATTTTAGGGATCAAATAGTTTATGGTGTAGTAGGGCAGTTGTGGCGGGGGGATTTTTGGGGGCTGGGGACATTTGAAAGGTGGTGGGACAGCTATGGAGGCGGTTTATTGTGGCGAGTCAGTTTGCAGTGGTGGGGCAGTTGCGGTGGTCTAAATTTTAAGGGTGGGGTAGTTTGCAGGGATGTGAGGCAAATGTGGGAGGTTGTTTATATGGGGGGTGTAGGTTTTGGGGGTGTGGCAGTTTGTATAGTGGTGAAGCAATTGAGGTATTTATTTTGTGTTGTCAGCATTTGGCAGTTTGGGTAGGGTGGTTGCGAGGAAGTCTTTTTTGGGGTGGGGCAATGTGTGGGATGGTGGGGCAGCTTTGGAGGAACAGCTTTTGATGGGAGGGCAGTTAGGAGGGAATAGGGAGAATAGAGAACAGGGATAGGGAGTTTGAGTGGAGCAATTTAACACCAATCTATAATTAAATAATGTTTCTCGCACTGCATCTGTAGGCATCTGATGAATGATATACATCCTGACCAGTTGCATCAAATGATACACATCCTGGCCAGTTGTCTCTGAAAGTTTGCTACTGGACTCCCCAATAAAAACAGGCCATCCATGGGACTCCAGGCCTGAAGTCATTTTTAGTCTAGCTAAACATGCTACTCTGTGCTCTCTCCCCATCCCCGAAGATGAAGATCAACTCTGTTGGCCAGACAGTAAGAGTGCTGCTCATGATGCCAGAGTGACCATTGCAGCTCAAGGACAAGAGATTGAAGTGGACGTACAAATGTCATGTCACTATGGGTTACAATAGAGAATGCCAGAGATATAGCAGTCAGACAACCCAAAGTCGTCCTTTTTTTTTACCTGAGGTGGTAGGGACTGTTAGAAAAGAAAAAATGTCAAAGAGCAAAATTATGCTGCAGGGAGCTTCTCAGGCTTTTCTCTGGCATGTCCAATGCAGTATAACTTTGAAGCTCTTTGGCAGGTGATTGCTGAGTTGGGTAAACCTAATTTCAGGACAAATGCAGAACATTTCTGCTAAACTACAGGAAGTGGTTGACCAGAGACTCATCAGTCTGATATTTTCCCTATTAAAATTACCTAGGGAAACTATGCACACACTTTTACAACTACTCTTTAGCTATCAATATATTTTGGGGGTGGGCCTTAAATTTACACATACATGTTCAAATTTTCAAGAGTACAAATCCCTCCACTCAATCTGGATAAGGTTACACACGTGTAGATTATACAAACATAAAAGATTAGCTACATATAAGGCAGGCAATTTTCTAAAATCCATTTCTGTGGATAAAGAACTGAATGAAAGCAGCCAGAATCCTGTCAAAACTTTGATTTATTGACTATAATAGTTTGCTATGGATATAAGAGATAGAAATGACAGCACCACCCATTTACGGGATACACTTGGTAATAAATTCAGGCAGTGTTTATTGAGTTCCTTAAGCCAGCAAGCAGAAGCAGACTAGAACAACTTTCAGTGATACCATCACTAGTATATCCACTGGTACGGCACTGAGAGAAGCCAGTATGACACTTCTCAAGCAGGAAGCAAGACTGAAAAACTCAGAAAAAGTACTGATGAATAACAAGGACTTAGTACAAAATGTTTGGCTCTCTTATCATAATTGATTCTGCATCAGCAACTGATATTGACAATGCATTCACGAGGAAGTAGGGCTCCAAAACTTATAGGAGAAGTCTTCCAGTGAGGGTCCTGGACTGGTCCAGCTGTATTCAAGGAAAGACAATATCAGGTATGTAAATCTGTCCTTCCTTATCAACCTGTTAAACTAGTCCAGACGAGTGGGAGGTACCCATGCAATCAGGACCCAGGGTGGAGAGATGACAATGCTCTGGACAGAACTGCCCGAACAAAGGCACCATTTGCAAACCAGAAAAAGCAAAAATAAAGGTAGATGTTGTGGCAGGCTATGGCCTATAATAGTCTGCAAATATGAAAGGCCTGTAAGTTAAGCCCTGATTCCAACCCCATCTTAGTAAGAACTAAAAATCTGTAAAAGTCTGAGAAAGCTTTTTTAAACTGCTTAATAAGGAGTCTTCATGAATACATAAATCTTTCATTATTCTCTTATGTTCTGATGATAGAAATGTTTCAATACCTGCATTCCTAGAGCCAGGAATGACCCTGCAGTAGATTTGTATCAATACCTAGAAACTGTACCATTGTTAGAATAGCCTGGGAAGGGGGAGCAGGGTGCTAGGCCCAGAGAGGGTCCCTGATTGGAAAAGTGCAGGGGGCGTTGGGACCAATGGAAAGTCTGCATGTATCAAGCTGAAGAAAAATGTATAAAATGAATATGCTTCTGTAAGAGCTTTGCTCAGTCCTTTTTGAAGCTTGACTATCTGAACCTTGTGCACAATAAATTGGCTTGGATCTTTGAACTGACTCCTGGTATTATTTATTGCATGCTTATCAGCTGCTACATATTCTTGGTGCGTTGGCCGGGAATGTGCGAGTAGTGGATGGTATGCAAGTGATTATACCACGACTTCTCGCCTCAAAGGTTTGGTCCGGCTGGAGCCGCACCTGACTGATCACTGGGGAAGCCTCTGGCGCCACCGGTCCTCTTGTATCGGAGAAGGCTCCTCCTTGCCTCCGCAGGTTGCTGGGTCCAGCTGGCCAACACCTCCGAACCCGAGGGGAGTCCAGGATCCAACCCAAGAACTGGTTTGGTATCGAGAACCGGATCCGGTGAGTAGAAATCCTTGGGCATTTGAGTCAGTGAAGCCTGGGGAAAGTCTTCCATGAGTATGTGAGACAAATTTGGTAGAGAATAACTGAGAACATCTTGCATAAGTGCGCAAAGACGAGAGAGCTTGATCACCTCTCATAAGGGTGGTCCTAGTACGCTCCGCATAAGGGTTAGCGGAAGCCGAAGCCACTGACCCTTTGGTTGGGAAAGTCAGTTAGTCAGAAAAACCTTGGGCATTTGAAAAATAATTTCTTGTGATAGTATGACTGCCTGTGTGATTGAGAGGTCTTGAAACACAGACCAAGTGAGAGCGGACTCCTGAGTAGCGCAGTTCCTGGCTAGGCGACTGCGCCCAGGTCGCGAAAAGGAGGAAGCGTTTGGTGTTTGTCGCCCCCATTGTTCCATTGTCCTTACTGTTTGTTGTTTGTATCTGATTTTTGTTATCTGTTGAAACCGCGGGTTTCCCTTCTGGTATAATGTAAAATTATTCCTGTTGGGTAATTTGTGAAACAGCTTACCGATTAAGGAATAGTATTAAGAGAAGAAGAAGGAAAAACCAACTCAGGAGTCACTTTTAAGTACAAAGACAGCTGTCTCACTAATTTCAGGGTTTTTTTCAGCACAGCAGTGAGTCTCTAGCAAGCAGAGAGAGAAGGGGTGTGTCTTTCACACAGCCCGAAGAAAGGAATGTTTAGTATCTTTTAACTCTGTGAAGGCTTATTTTCAACATTCTGCAGCTGGGTTAATTTGTGCTTATTTCAGGAAAATTGTACCTGTTTTATTCAATATGTTCTAATAGTGATGTTCCTTCTGCTATGGTCATGTATTATATATATCATTTGATAGGAATGTTTAGTCAGAATTTTGGATCCCGACAGTTTTGGGCTCAGCCTGGAAAGGGTTAAGTTCTTATTAACCCCTTTTGAGTTCCTCAACTGTTCTTGTACGGACCAAGTGAGGAGGATTCTGTAGAGCTATAGGTATAATGCATTTGTGGGCTTAGCCTTGTCTTGTGTTTTTTTATGTTCCAGTCTTCAGCAAACACTGTAATGGTCCAAACAGAAATGATAGAGAAATTAAGGAAACTGCTTTTGTTTTTCCTTTGACCTTCGAAGTAGAGGTTAAGAACCCTGTCAGGACTATGAAGCATCCCGAGCCAGTAGTTACCAGATCGCGACTTGAAAATGATTTAAATCCTGAGGGAATGTTCATGTCCTTTGAATGTCTGCTTTCTAAACTGTAGGATTTAAAGTAATTTCTTTTGCAGAGACATTGTTCAGCTTAAGTGCTGATTACGGCTGGCAGTTAGTTCCATGCCAAGTATTTTTATTCCAGTCATACGTAACAGATATGTGGCCATCATGTTAGGAAATAATAGTTTTATATTTTAAGGACTTTATCTAAATTGTTCCTATTTAGAATGAGCACACTATTATGCTTATTACAACCAATCTAAGCTTATGTTTTCTGCCTACCCTTTGTTTAATATTGTTGTATAGTTCTGACTCATAGTCCTCAGGGAAATGCAGCCTGACTGCCCGCCCCCTCTGTCTGTTGTCAAGTACGTCATCATGGGGGGGGGGGTCGGAGTCCACGCAGATTCTGTTGAAATGTATGACAAGGAATTTTAGCAAGGGATTTGCTGGAGACTATGGAATAGAATGTCTCCGTCCCGATTAGAAATGCTCTGTGAAAGGGAGTGGTCAGTGTTAGCTACTTCATGACCCCGTGAGACCTTTGATATTAGTATAGTTTCCCGTGTTTCTCAGGTTTAAGGAAAATGTTCCCTGATCAATTCCCCTATATAGATTCCTGGTTAAGTGTTTGTGAAGGAAAAAAAAAAAAGCCCTCCTGGATAAAGCGTTGCTATGAGAAACAGTGTAGGAGATTGGTAGCAACCACAAGGGAGGGGGGGCCCAGAAGTCTGGAAAGGGAAAAAAGCTGCCCATTTATTCTGCCCCAGAATCTCCAGACATTCCACTCTGTCTGTCGCAGTATCTTTATAGGCCAGTCCCCTCAGCTCTGCCACCACCCCGGGCAGAGCCTAGGGCAGGGGGGGACACCTCCCTGCAGATGTACCCCAAGTAGTTCACCAGCCACCTCCACAGCAGGAGGACGCGCACCCCCTCTTGACCAGAAGCCCCGGCTCAGTTTAAAGTACTCCGAGTGGGCCACAGTCCACCGATGACACTACAAGCAGGGATTCATTTGCCAGTTCAGGGTCACTCACAGCCAGCGTCCAAGAACATGAAGTAGAACCCAGACAGTCCCAATTGCCGTATACCTTCAGAAGTACAACTATCAGTGAAAGGGATGGTCACGTTATACCATTGCACCAGGTCCAGGGCCTACCCACCCTTAATACCGAAGGCCAGGTCGTGCTAGGGCCGACCAGCCTTGTTTATGTGCCTTTTTCCACCATTGATTTACTGAACTAAAAGACGCATTATGCCTCCTACACTGAGAAGCCTCAGGATTTGATTAAATTAATGAACAGTATTATGCAGACCCATCAGCCTTGATGGCCCCAAGTGGGATCCAAATAGTGCAGGCAGCCCTCACTATATACCCCATGCGATCCAGCAGCCTAGGAGAATTTGCGTATGGTAAACGCAGCTTTTGTCAGTCAGTCCCAGAGAGATATAAGACGAAAATTACAGAAAATGGATGGATTTGCGGGCATGAATACAGCACAGTTAATGGAAGTTGCTCAGAAAGTGTTTGTGAATCGTGAAAATGAATGTGACAGAGAAAGTGAACGTAAGATGAAGAAGAAAGCAGATCTTCTTGCTGCTGCTTTAGTTGAATGACGTGGAGAAGGTTTTCCTAATCGAAGGAGCAGAGGACGTGGAAGGGGCCGTGGAAGTAGCTGGCCCCCACTGGGTGCAAATCAGTGCACCCATTGTAGAGAAGAAGGACATTGGAAAAGTGAATGCTCGTATTTTGACTCCACCCCCAGGAGGGGAGGAGGGAGTACTTGGAGAACAGGAGGTTGATTTCAGAGTTTTGGAAGAATAAACCGAGCACAGTTCCAGCGAGAAAGGGAAGAAGCTATTGAGGGAGTGGCAGTTGCAACGGGCTATGACGTGGATGAGATGGATGAAGACTAGGCCAGACTGGGCTCCAAGTTCACCCTGGGTCCCCAGGAGCCTATGGTCAGTTTGAAGATAGGGGACTAATATATGGACTTTATGGTGGATACAGGAGCTGAACATTCAGTGGTGGCAAAGCCAGTGGCTCCTCTTTCCTCTCGATCTGTCACCATTATTGGGGCCACTGGGAATAGGGCCACCAAGCCTTTCCTGCAGAACCGCATGTGTGAACTAGGGGGACAGAAAATAACGCACCAGTTCCAGTATATGCCTGAATGCCCTATTCCACTTTTGGGCCGAGATATGCTTGCAAAGCTCCAGGCGCAGGTATCTTTTGCTGAAGGGGGAGAAATGCAAATGACTGTGAAACCAAAGCCAACTGGATTGATGGTGCTGACTGTTCCCCGAGAAGAATAATGGATAATCCACCTGGCCTAGCGAAGAACATAGCCCCCATCATTGTCACCCTCAAGCCAGGAGCGGAACCAGTGCATGTGAAGCAGTATCCTCTTCCCTGACCAGCCATTGAAGGTATCCACTGCTATCTGATGAAACTGCTGAAGTATGAACTTATCAAGGAGTGCCAGTCACCTTGGAATACCCCGCTTCTCCCAGTCAAGAAACCTGGGACGGGGGATTACCGCCCAGTACAAGATCTGAGGTGGGTAAATGATGCAGCTGAAACTATACACCCTGTGGTACCAAATCCTTAAACTCTTGGGACTGATCCCCGCTGAGGCTACCCATTTCACTGTCCGGGACCTAAAAAATGCCGCCTTCTGCATACGCCTAGCCCCCACCAGTCAACTTTTGTTCGCTTTTGAATGGCAAGACCCCACAACAGGAAGACGGGGCCAACTTACCTGGACTCGATTACCCCAAGGATTTAAGAATTCACTTACTCTCTTCAGTGCTGCTTTAAATCAGGATCTCTCAAGCTATTCTGTGAACCCAGGAGAAAGGGTTATTCTCCAGTATGTTGACGACTTGCTCATAGCCACAAATTCAGAAAGTGAATGTCTACAAGCCACCAGTGAACTCTTGCACCTTTTAAATGAGGCTGGATACAAAGTCTCAAGAGCCAAGGCACAATTATGTCAAACAAGTTAAATATCTGGGATTCCAGTTGTCCAGCGGAATTCGACGCTTGGGACCAGAACGCAAAGAAGCTGTATGCAGTATTCCTCCTCCAACCATCAGGAGGCAAGTGAGAGCCTTTCTAGGAGCTGCAGGTTATTGCCGAATATGGATACCCAATTTTGCTCTGCTGGCAAAACCATTGTATTAAGCTACCAAAGGAATGGAAAAGTCTCCAGTGGAGTGGGGACCTGTAGGGCTGGTACCCCTGCAATTCTACATGCAAATCTCCGGCCTGCTCAGCAACTCAGGCCTGAACCAAACTGCACAAACAAGATGGATTCTTCACTTCACTTTTGCTGTGTTCAGCTACAAACGACCTCCAAGCAACTGCTGGTGCAGCGTTTCTAAGCATACATACAGAAGCTATTGTCCGTGGCTGACCTTGGACACTTGTACATGCCCAGAAGTTACATACTGTTGCTTCTGTCTGATTTCTTACCATGGTTCCTTTGTTTGCAAGAAGCTGCTCATCATCTACCTCCTGATTCGCTGAGAACACCTCAGACTGCCTGGTGCCAACCAATCATCGGACCTATGACGGAGGATTCTTACACAGAATAATGCAATCTGCACTGGAACTGTAGTAGAGAGAGTTGGGGGGCTTTTCCCACCTGTACATACAGACTTTTGCACCGGTTCCTCTCTGCTGTGCACTGCGTACCTGATTCCTGCGACCTGACCCTTCCGCAAGACGGCCACTAAGTGTGGGCTAGGCCGTCCTCCACAGGTCTGAGATAAGACTTTCACAGATACCTCCGATTCGGACTTACTGCGGCTCGCCTGACGAGGCTAGAGCCCGCATTAGCTAGGAGCTGCCTCCTTGGACTGCATTGTTCCTGAGAGCCCGACGGAACTAAGGTACTGACTTTTCTCTCCTCCTCCGGATGGGCAAGGGGTTAGCAATATATTTCTTACTTTTCCTCAGTGCAGAGCGAATCAGTGACGTCTGGTTACTAATCAGTGATTTATTACGTTGTCCAAGTGTACATCTGTACTATAACAAATTTCTACCTCATGTTTCTAATTAGCTATATGTGTGTGTGTATATTTTTCTACCTGGTTGCCTATAATAAAGTCTAATATATATCTGCAGACCAGACTTCTTTCGTGGCTCATTGCCAGAATAACTCACCGAACTTTGGGCTGGGAATTAGTAGCTATTTCCCCTGGACAAACAGAGAGTCTAACTTATTTTTGTGCTACTAATATACCCTACAGACCTGAACAGGAGATGGCATTTCGATTTTTAAAAAACCGCTCTGATGTCATCACCAGCTCTGGGTCTACCAGATGTCCAGAAACCTTTCTGTCTCTATGTTCATGAGTCACAAGGAAATGTTCTAGGGGTGCTGACTCAATCTCTTGGATCTTGGCAACGGCCAGTAGCCTATTTGTCAAAACAGTTGGATGTGGTAGCAAGAGGTTGGCCCCCTTTGTTTGAGAGCTGTTGCAGCTACAGCCCTCCTAGTGAGCGAAGCAGACAAGCTCACTCTGGGACAGAATCTTCAAGCTACTGTACCGCATTCTGTCCTGACCCTCATGGAACACAGAGGGAATTTCTGGCTCACAAATGTTGAAGTATCAGAGCATGTTGTGTGAAAAAACCCAGATACAATTGAAGGTCAGTCAAGCTCTGAATCCTGCTACATTGTTCCCAGTTGGTCCTGGCCTCCCTGATCATGACTGTTTAGAAATTATGGACACTGTATTCTCAAGTCGCCCGGATTTGACTGATGTTCCTTTGGAGAACCCAGAACAGACTTTCTTTATGGATGGAAGCAGTCTCGTCATCAATGGGCATCGTTGTGCCGGGTATGCAGTGGTGACCCTTGATCTGGTAGTTGAGCCCACAGATCTGGCCCCAGGAACTTCAGCACAGAAAGCTGAACTGACAGCTCTCACTAGAGCACTGACAATAGGAAAAGGGCTCTGTCTAAATGTGTCCACAGATTCCAAGTATGACCTTACACCTTTGCACTCACATGGGGCCCTGTACAAAGAATAAGGGTGGATAACCTCAGGAGGCAAGTCCATTAAGTATGATCCCGAGATATTGACATTATCAGATGCATACTGCCTATAGACCTCAGAATTTAAGAAAAGTAGAAAGTATGAATTGAACCCTGAAATCTCAGTTGTCTAAACTTTGTCAAGAAGTTCACCTGAAGTAGCCCCAGGTTCTTCCTCTAGCCCTTCTTAGGATATGCTTAGCCCCTACTAAGTCTTTAGGAGTTTCCCCTTTTGAGATTCTGTATGGGCGACCCCCGCCTATTGTATAAGGAATAAAGGGAGATATGGAACAGATTAGATCTGAAATTGCTAGACAAGAACTATTGGTTTTAAGTTCTGTTTTGCAGAGTCTTCATACGTGGGTACAAGATCAGCTGCCCATCCATCTAACAGAACCCCTGCATCCTCTCAAGCCTAGGTGTGGATCAAAGAGTGGAGAAAGACACCGTTGGCACCGCATTGGAAGGGACCTTATGTTGTCATCTTATTAACCCCAACAGCAGTTAAAGTTGCAGAACTCGAACCCTGGATTCATCACAGTCGAGTAAAGCCAGCAGCCGTTGATAGCACTATAGAACGGAAGGCAGCTACAGAAGTTTTAGCTATGTGGCAATATTACCCTATACCCCAAAATGATGCTTTTACGCAAGTATAATATGGGATTTAATTCTCACCCTTTCTCACTTGCGGGTGAGAATAATCAAAGGGGGGAATGTGGCAGGCTATGGCCTATAATAGTCTGCAAATATGAAAGGCCTGTAAGTTAGGCCCTGATTCCAACCCCCATCTTAGTAAGGGAGCAATAAGCACATAAACCAAACTGGATTGATTTGACAAATGATGTGAAACTCCAAATGCTTATGATCCTTAAATGTCACATACAACACTGTATCTTTTACTCATTTTGTGCCCTGTAAATAGTTCTTGCATGTATCTTTTACCCATATTGTTCCCTGTAAATAGTTCTTGCATGTTCCATGTAATATAATATAGTTGTTATGGTTTTAAGCTGTTCACTGTAAATACAGACGCCTGTCTGTTATGTTTTGTTCCATGTAAACCGCATTTGATCATTGGAAGATGCGGTATATAAGAAACTGTTAATTAAATTAAATTAACTAAAAATCTGTACAAGTCTGAGAAAGCTGTTTTAAACTGCTTAATAAGGAGTCTTCATGAATACATAAATCTTTCATTATTCTCTTATGTTCTGATGATAGAAATGTTTCAATACCTGCATTCCTAGAGCCAGAAACGACCCTGCAATAGATTTGTATCAATACCTAGAAACTGTACCATTGTTAGAATAGCCTGGGAAGGTGTGGCAGGTGCAGGCCTGTGATCCACAGTGTCTGACATAAGCAGGCAGGCCTAACTAGCTTGACCTGTAAATGAAGCCTGTGAAGAGGCTCATAGGAATTACACATTCCCCAACATGCTGCTATTGTAGGATAGAACTCAGCAAGAGTACTAAACTAACTTAGATAAGCAGAACTGGAAGATGGAAAAATACAGAAAAATATGTTTAAAAGTTACTGATAAGAAAGAACATCTGCAAGGAATTTAATTGGGATTGCTGACAGATGAGTTGCAGAGCCCTGCTCCCCTGCATGCACAAATTGGCTCTATGGCCTTGAGAGTATGAAAGTAACAAGTTGATGAACTGGCCATTGTAATTGGGACTGGAAGGGGGGTGAGCAGGTGCCGAGCCCACTGAAGGAACATAATTGGATAATCTTATCAGTACCGGGACCAATGGAAGGGGTACGGGAGGTACGGGAGAGTACCGGGACCAATGAAGTGTTTTTCTATACCTAGAATGGAACAGAAGTCTATAAAAGTTGTTGTATTGCTAGAAAACTTTGCTCAGCCATTTTGAAATTGATTTTGCTTGAGACTTGTGCACAAATAAATGATTTGGACCTTCTGAACAGACTCCTGGTATTATTGGTTTGTCTGCGCTTTGCTGCTACATATTCTTGGTGCGTTGGCCGGGAAGTTGTGGAATCAAAGTGTATATAGGGCAATATACCACGACTTTCCGCCTCTATAGGCTTGGTCCTGCCGGGATCGCGCCCTTCCAACGAGGGCTGCTCCCTGGCGCCGCCGGTCCCTTGTATCGGAGGGAGTTGGTCGGACCTCGGCGGGTGCCGGGCCCGGCTGGAGCCAACACCTCGAACCCAAGTGAGGGGAGTCCGAGGTCCAACTCATGCGCCTGCTTGGGAAGTTTGAGGACCGGATCCGGTGAGTATAGTTTTGATTTGGTGTCTAGACAGATATAGAAAGAGCAGTACTGCCATTGGAACTTGAAACTTGGAATTTGTAATCTCGAGAATTTGGAAATTGGTAAGAGAGCCTGATCACCTCTCAAAGAAGGGCCGAGTAACCCCGCATGAGTATTCGCAGGGCGAAACCCCCATCTTTTTGTAATTGGGAAATTGGTAAGACTAGTCAGAATAGATAGAAACGAATGCATTCTGGGATACGTTGCTAGCATGATTGTGTGAATGAGAGGTCTGGCAGCACGGACCAAGTGAAGGTGGACCCCTGAGTAGCGCATTTCCTGACCGGGCGACCGCGTTCAGGTCGCGAAAAGGAGGAAGCGATTGTCGTCTTGTCTTGTTATTTGTTCTCCTTATACGTTTTCAGGGCCGTGAGGACCCCTTACCCACGGTTCGCCCTCCTTTTCCCTTTTGTCTGTTGTTGCGCGCACACATCGAAATGGGAGGGGCGGGGTCTACTAGGAACACTCCATTAGAATGTATGATCGCACATTTTAAAGAGGGATATTCTGGAGATTATGGTATTAAAATGACAGCAGCCCGTTTACAGATATTGTGTACTAGGGAGTGGCCCGATATAGACCCCACCTGGTCCCGAGAGGGAACGTTTAATGTAGAAATTATTCAGTTAGTACACCGTAGAGTGCGGATAGCGCACCCCGATCAATATCCCTACATAGATTCCTGGTTAAGTATTTGTGAAGATCCGCCCCTCTGGGCGCAGCGCTGTTATGAGGAACAGTGCAGAATAATGTTAGCTAAAACAGATTCTAGACAGAAAACGGAACAGTCTAGAATGAAAGAGCAGGATAAGAAGTCCAGGAAGAAGCCCATCCTGGTTGATCCTGATTCCCCAGAAATAATTACCCGACAGCCTCGAACCCCAGGTCCGATAAGAGTAGCCTGGCGTCCTGCCCCAGAGCCCCAGAGACAGCCGGTGCGTGACCCAACCCCTGACCCACCTCCCGGAGGGCGGGGAGAAGAATTTCCCTTAGCTGAAGAAGGTGATATTACAGGAACAGAAAAAGGCGAGTCAGATATAGAGATAGAGGAGGAAGAAATTGAAAATGCCCCAAGCGATGATGACAGTGTACAAGTGGTTGCCAGCACTAGCTTGCCAGCAAAATGTACACCCAAAGTGAAACCTGTCGAGAAAACGAAAGTGACCTCTGGAAAGACAGTTACGAAAACAACCCTTAGATCCCACAAGACATCTACTGCCAAAATGATGCCTTTACGGCAAGTCCCGGGGGTGCCTATAAAGAACGAAAATGATGAGGTGGTAGCGGGACCCCTAAGTTACGTGTACATCCCTTTCTCTACAACGGATTTGTTAAATTGGAGGTCGCATTATGCCTCCTATACTAGTAAGCCCCAGGAACTTACAGAATTAGTAACTACTTTAATGGAAACCCATCAACCCACCTGGGCAGATTGCCGCCAGCTCCTGACCACCCTATTCACGACAGAGGAGCGAGCACGAATTAGAAAAGCAGCTATTGAGTGGATGGCAGATAACCCTGTAGCTCCAGGACTAGGGCAGAACAGAATAGACTATCGGGAAGCGGCCCAGAGAGAATTCCCGAATGAAGACCCCCATTGGGATCCAAATACAGAGATAGGATCCACAGCCCTAGCCCATTTCCGCCAAGGCTTTTTACAAGGTCTGAAAAGGGGGGGCCAAAAAACTATGAACCTTTCCAAAGTTGCAGGAGCTATCCAAGGTGTAGATGAGAGCCCAGCAGAATTTCATGAAAGATTAACTGAAGCATACAGAATGTATACTCCCTATGATCCCGAGGCACCAGGAAGTTTATGTATGGTGAATTCTGCTTTTGTAAACCAGTCTCAACCAGACATCAGACGTAAATTACAGAAATTAGAAGGGTTTGCGGGCATGAATGCAACGCAGTTACTGGAAGTCGCTCATAAAGTGTATGTGAATCGTGATAATGAAAGACAGAGAGAATGTGATAGAAAGATGAAGAAGAAAGCTGATTTTTTGGCTGCGGCCATAGTTGAACAGAAAAGGGGAGGTATCCCTAGTCGACGGAGCAGAGGAAGAGGGCGGGGCCGAGGTGGAGGCAGGTCCCAGCAGCTAGGCGTGAACCAATGCGCCTATTGCAGAGAAGAAGGACATTGGAGAGATGCTTGCCCGCAACTCGAAGACGCCCAGCAAGATGACAACAACAATCATCAGTGGCGAGAAGAAAGACGAGGCCGTCCCCAAAACCGCGGAGGAGCCAATCGAGAACAATACCAGCGAGAAAGAGGAGGAGCCATTCAAGCATTGGCCACAACGATCCATGATGAGAATGACGTGGATTAGGACAGACCGGGCTCCAAGTTTGCTTTAGGTCTCCAGGAGCCTATGGTCGGAATACAAATAGGAGACCAAGTTATGGACTTTATGGTTGATACTGGAGCACAACATTCAGTAATAGACAAGAAGATAGCCCCATTTTCTACAAAAGCAGTCACCATTATAGGAGCAACTGGTGCCAAAGCTACAAAGTCTTTTCTTCAGAATCGTATATGCAGTCTAGGAGGACAGCAAATAACTCATCAATTCCTTTACATGCCCGAATGTCCAGTGCCACTACTAGGACGAGATATGTTGGCCAAACTCCAAGCACAAATATCTTTCTCTGAAAAAGGAGAAATGCAAATGACAGTAAATCCCCAAGCCAAACCAGCAGGAATAATGCTGTTGACAGTTCCCCGAGAAGAAGAATGGAGGTATTACATTGATGACTCTATCCAAGACACTTATTTCGAACAAACTTTAAAGAACATTCATGCACCACCTGGAGTATGGGCAGAAGGCAGTCCCCCAGGCCTAGCCAAGCATATAGCTCCAGTAATTGTAACCCTCAAGCCTAGTGCTACACCAGTACACGTCAAACAGTACCCTCTCCCAAGAGCCGCAATTGAAGGCATTCATCGTCACTTGCAAAGATTGCTCGAGTATGGCCTACTAAAAGTATGTCAATCCCCATGGAACACTCCACTTTTGCCAGTAAAGAAACCTGGGACAGATGATTACCGCCCAGTACAAGACTTAAGGAGAGTAAATGATGCAGTTGAAACTATACATCCAGTTGTACCCAATCCTTACACTCTTCTAGGACTGATACCTGCTGAAGCTACCCATTTCACTGTACTAGATTTAAAAGATGCGTTCTTCTGCATAAGATTAGCCCCTGTAAGTCAGATATTGTTTGCATTTGAATGGCAGGACCCCATTTCTGGAAGAGGGGGCCAACTCTCATGGACACGATTACCCCAAGGATTCAAAAATTCGCCTACCATCTTTAGTGCTTCACTGAATCAAGACCTTTCAAGCTATCCAATGGCCCCGGGGAAGAGAGTGCTTCTCCAATATGTGGACGACCTGCTGATAGCAGCAGTGTCAGAAAGTGAATGTATACAAGCCACCAAAGACCTCTTGCAGTTACTAGATGAAGCTGGATACAAAGTTTCCAGAGCCAAAGCACAGCTATGCCAAAAAGAAGTGAAATACTTGGGTTTTCGTATAACCCAAGGAAGCCGAAGATTAGGTAGGGAGAGAAAAGAAGCAGTATGTAGAATTTCAACCCCAACAACCAGAAAGCAAGTCAGAGCCTTTCTGGGAGCGGCAGGATATTGCCGAATCTAGATACCCAACTTTGCCCAAATTGCCAAGCCATTGTATGAAGCCACAAAAGGAGAAGAAAAGTCACCACTGGAGTGGGGACTTGAGCAGGATACAGCCTTCAAGAAGTTAAAGGAAGAATTGATGTCATCACCAGCACTTGGACTACCAGATGTCCACAAGCCTTTCCACTTGTTTGTACATGAAGCACAGGGAAATGCCTTAGGCATGTTGACTCAGAAATTGGGAGCGACCTGTAGCATACCTATCGAAACAGTTGGACACTGAGGCCAAAGGATGGCCACCATGCTTGAGAGCAGTTGCAGCTACAGCACTACTAGTGAGTGAAGCAGACAAGCTCACATTAGGACAGAACATACGAGTCACTGTACCACATGCAGTCCTTGCCCTCATGGAACAAAAAGCAAATTATTGGCTCACCAATTCTCGAATGTTGAAATACCAGAGCATGTTATGTGAAAACCCACAGATACAACTAGGAGTCATGCCTTGAATCCAGCCACCTTGATACCCATTAGTGAAGAACTCCCAGAACATGACTGTATCGAAGTCATGGACACTGTGTTCTCCAGTCGACCTGACCTGACAGATGTGCCTATAGACAACCCTGACCAAGTCTATTATGTTGATGGGAGCAGTCTCATCCTCGATGGACGACGCTGTGCCGGATATGCAGTCGTCACTCAACATGAAGTAGTTGAATCATCAGCTTTAGCCTCAGGCACATCAGCTCAGAAAGCCGAATTGATAGCACTCACCAGAGCATTGTTATTAGGAGTGGAACTTGTGCTAAATGTATATACAGATTCCAAATATGCCTTCACTACTCTACATGCCCACGGAGCTCTCTATAAAGAACGAGGGCTCATCACATCCGGAGGAAAGTCAGTCAAGTATGGTCCCGAGATACTGATGTTACTTGATGCAGTTTGGGCCCCAACACATGTAGCTGTCATGCATTGCAGAGGACATCAAGCAGGAAAAGGAGAAGTTGCTCGAGGAAATAGATTTGCAGATGCTTCAGCACGACAAGCAGCTATGACAGGACAGATTACACCACAAGCTATGCCAATGCAAGCAGCATTGTTTCCAGTACCTTTGAATTTATGGACACCACGGTATACCACCAAAGAATTAGATTATTACTGTAACAAGGAAGATGGAGTACTGAAAGATGGATGGATTGAGCTGCCACCAGAAGAGGGCAGTCAACCCCCTGGACGAATAGTAATTCCTGAACTGTTAGGACCAGCTTTTGTCAGAGCTTTCCACGAAGCCACCCACTATGGGAAAAGTGCTATGGAAAAAGCACTTAGACCACATTTTTACATCCCTCTATTGACAACCTTATCAGCTTCAGTAGCACGTCAATGTCTAACTTGTGCCAAAAATAATGCCAAGCAAGGCCTTATAACGGCACCCCGAGTTCAGTCAGGAGGTGTAACCCCCATGCACAACCTCCAAATTGATTTTACCGAAATGCCAAGAGCCAATGGATACCATTACCTATTAGTATTAGTTTGTACTTTCTCTGGGTGGGTAGAAGCCTTCCCAACTAGAACTGAGAAAGCCCGAGAAGTTACCAAAGTTTTAATGAGAGAGATTGTCCCTAGGTTTGGAATTCCAGCAGTAATAGGGTCAGACAATGGACCTTCATTTGTCTCCCAGGTTACTCAACAGTTAGCGAAAGCCTTGCAGATACAATGGAAACTCCACACTGCATATAGACCCCAGAGTTCAGGGAAAGTTGAGCGGATGAATCGTACCCTAAAAGCCCAAATGTCTAAGCTTTGTCAGGAGACACACTTGAAGTGGCCCCAAGTGCTCCCAATAGCTTTACTCAGAATATGCTCAGCTCCTGTAAAATCAACAGGTTTTCCCCCTTTTGAAGTTTTGTATGGTAAACCCCCACCGATAGTGCAGGGAATTAAAGGAAGTCTAGCCCAAGTTGGTTCAGAAATAACCAGGCAAGAACTCCTAGCTCTTAGTTTTGTTCTGCAGACTCTCCATGCGTGGATCCAAGACCAGTTGCCTATCAACTTGACGGAACCTTTGCATCCTTATCAGCCTGGTACCTCGGTGTCGATCAAGGATTGGAAGAAGACACCGTTGGAACCCCATTGGAAGGGACCGTACACCGTCATCCTGTCTACCCCAACTGCAGTAAAGGTAGCCGAGATCGACGCCTGGATCCACCACAGCAGAGTCAAGCCCGCCGCTGATCCTGAACCTGAGCAGTGGACAGCAGAGCAGCATCTTGATGCACCCTTGCGAGTTACTCTGAGACGGCAACCAGCAACTTAGACACTTTATCACAGTGCCTTGCAGTAGCCAAGTCTTTCGAAGAGGATTGCTGTTTTTCCATGCAGCAACAGTTTTGCTTCAATGAACTCAATCTGTGCGTGATTCTGCACACTACCTTGATACTACATTCATTAGCCAGACTTCACAAGCCAACTAAAATTGCTAATAAGTTGGTTAAATGTGTACTGGACAACCTGAGGATCTTCAATCAACACTCAGCACCTGTTAAATTGCTTCATTAGCAAACGGGACGAAGAAAAAAAGAACGTCGTGATCAAGATCAGCAAGCTGAGGATTCAGAAGAACTCCAATCAACATCAACATGCATCTTTACTTTTGCTTTACCCTGGTTGCCTTCTTTGGAGGTTTTGAACTGACTTATGCTTTACCTCCATGCACTGCTTGCATTACTTCTACTCGAACTGGATTGAAAGTAACTCAGACTTTGATTTATCATTCTTACTATACCTGCAAGGGAAAAGTGACTCGGTGTATTTATAACACCACTGAACTAAATGTTTGCACTTATGGCAAAATTAGAGCATGCTATAATCCGCATCAGAATCCATCCTATTACACGTTGGAAATACGATGGAAGGATGCAGATGGACCTATAATAGCTGCTACACCACCACTTAAGGACATTACTAAACCTGCTGTTTTGAATTTTGATGCATGTAATGTCATTAACAGAGATAGTTATTCCACCTGTGGTACTTGGGAGAAAGCGTATCGAAATGATCATAAGTATATGTGTCCAGAAGGTGCCACAGGATGGAGGAAGTGTACAGGCAAAAAGGAACCAGGCTATAGTACTGCCCCAGCAGCAGATTACTATTGCCCGGATTGGGAATGTGTTTTTTATGCTACCTAGAACAATGGTATAGTTGACGAAAAGATAGATAAACGAATGGCCACTTTAACCAAGTCAACAACAAATGATAAATGTCAGAAAGATGCTTGTAACCCCTTACACTTACGCGTACACAATCCCTATGCATGGAAACAAGGATACAAGTTTGGTTTACGTATTGCTGGAGGGGCAATAGATCCAGGAACCATTGTATATATCAGATTGAATACCCAAGCCCATAAGTCATCTAAATATCATATCCATAATACCTTCTATGAGGCCATGCATGTAAATAAGTTTGAAATTCCTCATCCTTCTCAGAATTTATTCTTAGAATTAGCGGGAGCAGTAGTATCTAGTCTTAAAATCTCAGATTGCTATTTCTGTGGCGGAACCCAAATGGGAGACCAGTGGCCATGGGAAGCCCAAGAATTGAATTATTCTTTGATTTACAAGCAAACTGAATTACACAAGACTACAAGTGAATGGGTGTTAGCGCACTCAATCGTTGGACGTCTTTGCTATGCCAGAACTGGACCCCAGTTCACCCAACAGGTAGGACAGCTGGTCTGTCTTAGCCAGAAAGTCTATAATGCTACTACCAAAAAGACGTCATGGTGGTCAGGAATCAAACACCCTGAACCTCCTAACCCATTAGCCAGATTTCCTGAACTTGCTGATTTATGGACTAATCTTGCCAAAGCCCATGCCTGGCAAGCCCCACCTGGCCTATATTGGATCTGTGGAAACCGAGCATATGCACAACTCCCGCCACAATGGGGAGGAGCATGTGTCTTAGGAACCATCAGACCTTCTTTCTTTCTTTTAAACACTGAACATGGAGAACAATTAGGATACCCTGTATACACTACCCACCGACACAAAAGAGCACTAAGACAGAAGAGATCACCCCTCCAGGTAGGCAAGTGGGAGAAGTGGCAGGGTGATGATTGGCCACCAGAAAGAATCATTGAGTATTATGGGCCTGCCACTTGGAATGATGATGGTATGTATGGTTATCGAACCCCAATTTATATGATTAATCGTATTATTCGCTTACAAGCAGTAGTTGAAATAATAACCAATGAAACTAGTCATGCTCTTACACTTTTAGCTAGACAAAGTACTCAGATGCGCACCGCTATATATCAGAACCGCTTAGCACTTGACTATTTGTTAGCAGCTGAAGGAGGAGTATGTGGTAAACTGAATTTAACTAATTGCTGTTTGAAAATCGATGATAAGGGTCAAGTAGTTGAAGAAATTGCTAAAGATATGCAGAGACATGCTTATGTGCCAGTACAAACTTGGCACTCATTGAAATTCCCTAACTGGTTTGCTAACCTTTTCTCATGGCTGGGAGGATTTAAGACTTTCATTGTCTTAGTACTAATCCTTGTTGCTGTTATTTTCTTATTACCATGTTTAATCCCATGTTGTATGTGTTCTATTCATAGTGCTATTGATAGTACAGTAGAGCGAAAGACCGCAACTAAAATAATGGCCCTATATAGAGCCAGTCCTAGTCGAAATCCTTCGATCATGATGTGATTCTTCTAAAGGTGATTTAATTCTCACACCTTAAGTAATAGGGTGAGATTAATCAAAGGGGGGAATGTGGCAGGTGCAGGCCTGTGATCCACAGGGTCTGACATAAGCAGGCAGGCCTAACTAGCTTGACCTGTAAATGAAGCCTGTGAAGAGGCTCATAGGAATTACACATTCCCCAACATGCTGCTATTGTAGGATAGAACTCAGCAAGAGTACTAAACTAACTTAGATAAGCAGAACTGGAAGATGGAAAAATACAGAAAAATATGTTTAAAAGTTACTGATAAGAAAGTACATCTGCAAGGAATTTAATTGGGATTGCTGACAGATGAGTTGCAGAGCCCTGCTCCCCTGCATGCACAAATTGGCTCTATGGCCTTGAGAGTATGAAAGTAACAAGTTGATGAACTGGCCATTGTAATTGGGACTGGAAGGGGGGTGAGCAGGTGCCGAGCCCACTGAAGGAACATAATTGGATAATCTTATCAGTACCGGGACCAATGGAAGGGGTACGGGAGGTACGGGAGAGTACCGGGACCAATGAAGTGTTTTTCTATACCTAGAATGGAACAGAAGTCTATAAAAGTTGTTGTATTGCTAGAAAACTTTGCTCAGCCATTTTGAAATTGACTTTGCTTGAGACTTGTGCACAAATAAATGATTTGGACCTTCTGAACAGACTCCTGGTATTATTGGTTTGTCTGCGCTTTGCTGCTACAAAGGGGGAGCAGGGTGCTAGGCCCAGAGAGGGTCCCTGATTGGACAAGTGCAGGGGGCGTTGGGACCAATAGAAAGTCTGCATGTATCAAGCTGAAGAAAAATGTATAAAATGAATATGTTTCTGTAAGAGCTTTGCTCAGTCCTTTTTGAAGCTTAACTATCTGAGCCTTGTGCACAATAAATTGGCTTGAATCTTTGAACTGACTCCTGGTATTATTTATTGCATGCTTATCAGCTGCTACATATAAGGCACAACAAAGTTCAATCATGGGGCGAAGTTAAAGCAGGCCACTCAGTCCCGCTGCCCACAGCTGAAAAGGTTCTCCACTTTGGCATTCCCCTAGGTCAGCGATGGCGAACCTATGGCACGCGTGCCAGCTGTGGCACGCGAAGGCCTTGCAGCTGGCACGCGGGAAGGTCCGCAAGTAAAATTAAAAAAAAAAAAGCTGTCTTCTCCCGCTGCCGGGGCCGCCGCGGCAGAATCGAGTGTGCCGCGGGGCACCCCTGCCCAGCACAGCCTGCCCTCCCCTCTATCCGCTCTCTCGTCGCAGCTCACAGTGACACGCGCCGGCTTTCAGAGAGCGAGGAAGAGTTTTTCCCTCGCTGCTCTGTTAAGCCCGCGGGGGCTGATGGGAAGTTCCCATCAGCCCTGCGGGCTTAACAGAGCTGCGAAAGGGAAAAACTAATCCCTTCGCGCTCTGAAAGCCGGCGCGTGTCAACTGAGCTGCGACGAGAGCGGATAGAGGGGGAGGGCAGGCTGTGCTGGGCAGGGGGGGGGCCCGCGGCACACTCGATTCTGCCGCGGCGGCCCCGGCAGCGGGAGAGAAGACAGCTTTTTAAAAAAAAAAAAATTCGCTGGGCTGGGGGGGTTAGATTGCTGATGGGCTGGGTGGGGCTGGGGAGGGTTAGGAGTGCTGATGGGCTGGGGGGGGGTTAGGAGTGCTGATGGGCTATGGGGGGGCTGGGGGGGGTTAGGAGTGCTGGGGGGGGTTAGGAGTGCTGATGGGCTATGGGGGGGCTGGGGGGGGTTAGGAGTGCTGATGGGCTATGGGGGGGCTAGGACAGGAAATGGGCTGATTGGGAGGGGTTAGGACTTGAGGTGGGTTGATGGGGTTAGGACTGGTAATGGGCTGTTGGCTGTTGGGGGTGTTAGAACTGGTAATGGGCTATGGGGGGGGTTAAGACTGGTAATGGGCTGTGGCTGATGGGGGCTGTCTGGTAATGGGATATGGGGGGGTTAGGACTGATAATGGGCCTATGGGGGGGCTAGGACAGGAAATGGGCTGATAGGGAGGGGTTAGGACTTGAGGTGGGCTGATGGGGTTAGGACTGGTAATGGGCTGTGGGCTGATGGTGGGGGGTAAGGACTGGCAATGGGCTAGGGGGTGCTGACTGGAAATGGTTTGATGGGGTTAGGACTGGAATGGGGTTGATGGGGGGGGGGCTAGGACTGGTATTGGGTTGGGGGGTGTTGCTAGGACTGGAAATGGGGCTGATGGGGGGGCTAGGACTGAAATGGGGCTGATGCAGGGACTAGAAGGGAATGGATGCTGGGTGAGGCTGGAACTAGAAGGGAGCTGATGTTGGGGGAGGATTAGAATGGGATGGGGCTGGGAGAGTAAAATGGAGAGGGGAAAAATATTTTGTGTGGGAGGGATACAAAATCTACAATTGGCCGGGTATTGGGAGAGTAAGGGGGATTGAGGATGGAGGGGTAAAAATTTGAGTGGATGAAATAGGAATGAGGAAAGAGCAAAAGGAGAAAGATTAGTATGTTAAAGCGGATGTAGAGAGAGAGAATGGGAAAAAAAACTAGAAGAGAGAAGAAAGGACAAATGGACAGCAGATGATGGAGAGTTAGCAGAAAACAAGAAGAAACCAGAAAAAATTGGATGGAGCAATTGCAACAGAAAAAAAATGCACAAAAGGTAGAAAAGATATCTCTTTGACAAGTTATCAGCATGCATGCAAACAACAAACATCACATTAATTTTTTTTCATGTATAGATTCTTTGGGAATACACAACGAGTCCTGACACAGTTAACAGTTTTAAGAAGTTTATCTTTTTTTTACTTAGGATACATTTGACATGTTATGTGAATAATACATTTAAAATATATTGTGTAACTGAATCAAATTCTTCCTAAATTCATTAAATTGAATGAAATCATTAAAACATTATAAATTGCCAATAAATTGAAATGAAAAACCAAAGGATTGTGAATCAAATTGATTCTCTGACAATACAAAGATTCCAACCTTTACAAATGATCTTACATAGTTCAGGCAACTTTATAAAGAGTTTTTAGATACTAAAATCTTGTTGTTAAGGTTTAATTGACGTGCTGGCACTTTGAGGAAATTCTTTGGTTTTGTGCGGCAGTTTGGGCACTCGGTCTCAAAAAGGTTAGCCATCACTGCCCTAGGTGGCTATCAGGTCACTGGCAGGCCCCACCTCCTCACAATGATATCAAACAAGAGATGGCTTAGCTTTCACTCTCCGAGATCCACGGTATTCTGACTCAAGAAGTCAGTCTGCAGTAGGCTGCCAACAACCAGCAGATGATCCTCTGCTCTACTACACAGCTCTGTCACCTTGACAACCACTGCAGAACTGCAAGTGCTGCTTTGCCTGTTGATGTCAGCCACTGCTGTGACACTGTTAGAGAGCATTCTGACAGCATTACACCAGAACCCCTCCAGGCTAGGCAGATCACTCTGGCCTCTAATAACAAAAGAATATAAGAGAATAAAGACATAAGAACATAAGATATGCCATACTGGGTCTGTCCAAAATTCCATGAAGTCCAGTACCCTGTTTCCAACAGTGGCCAATCCAGGTAACCTCCCTATATCATCAGTAAAGACGAAGCAAATAATTCATTCAGCCTCTCCGCTATGGCCTTGTCCTCCCTTAATGCCCCCTTTATCCCTCTATCATCTAATGGTCCAACTGACTCTCTCACAGGTTTTTTGCTACAAATGTACTTGAAAAAGATTTTATTATGCGTTTTTACTTCCACAGCAAGTTTTGTTTCAAATTCTCTCTTTGACTGCCATATCAGTGCCTTGCATCTAACTTGCAAGTGCTTATGTTTTTGCCAGTTTTCATCATTTGGCTCCTTTTTCCATTTCCTGAAAGATGCTTTTTTTTGGCTACATGCTGACAGTTTTATGAACTTTTCTTAAAGCGTGGAATACAGCTGGTCTGGGATTTCAAGATAGTATTTTTAAAACAACGCCCATGCTTGATGTAAATCTTTAACATTTGCAGCTGCTCCTTTTGCTGCAGCAAAGTGCAATCAATGAATAAATCCAGGAGTCAATTGACAGGGTCCAAGCCAGTTTATTGTGCACAGGCCCAGTCAGTCAAAGCTTCAAAAGGAACTGAGCAAAGGTTTTACAGAGACATAACCATTTATACCTCTTTTTCAGTTTGATACATGAGAACTTTCTATTGGTTCTAGCTCGATACATGCAAACTTCTCATTGGTTCCACGCTCCCTGCACCTGTCCAATCAGAAATCCCTCCGGGGCCTAGCAACCAGCCCCCTCCCTTAGGATTGTTCTAACAATGGTGCAGTTCTTGATTTTGATGCTTCTCTACTGCAAGGTTATCCCTAGCTCCAGGAATGCATGTATTGAAACATTTCTTTCTTTTGCACACAAGAGAATAATGAAAGACTTATGAATTCATGTAAAACTTCTTCTTAAGCATTTTAAAACAGTTTTCTCATTTCTCACAGATTTTTGGTTCTTTTCTAGCTATAATGGGAGTTAGGATCCAGGCCTAAATTACAGGCCTTTCATAGTAGCAGGCCATGCTAGGCCATAGCCTGCCACATTCCCCCCTTTGATTATTCTCACCCGCAAGTGAGAAAGGGTGAGAATTAAATCACTCATTAGTCATTTAACACATTATACTGGTGTAATAGCATCATCGTGGGGTATAGGGTAATATTGCCACATAGCTAATACCTTCGCAGCTGCCTTCCGCTCTATAGTGTTATCAATTGCTGAAGTTACCATGCATAAGCAAAGGGGTAGGAGACAAGGGAGCAATAAGCACATAGCTAATATGAATAATACAATAAACATAAGGGCTTTTAGACCACCGATCCATGAAAATAGCGAACCAAACCACCCATCCAGCTTCAAACTGTGCCAGGTCTGGACAGTCACAAATGTCTGCTCTCTCATCTGGGTGGCTAGATCTTCAACTACATGCCCATTATTATCAATCTGTAAACAACAATTACTTAAGTTCAACTTTCCACATACCCCACCCTCAGCTGCTAACAAATAGTCTAAAGCTAAACGATTTTGATAAATGGGTGTGCGCATTTGCGTACTTTGTTTTGCCAGAAGGGTTAGTGCTTTACTAGTTTCATTAGTTATTATTTCAACAACAGCTTGCAAACGTATTATTCGATTAATCATATAAACAGGGGTACGATATCCCCATGTCCCATCCTGCTCCCAAGTAGCAGGTCCATAGTATGAGATAATTCTCTCAGGTGGCCATTCTTCAGATGCCGCATCCCATTTGTCCCATTGGCCCATCTTCAAGGCCTCCTTCAGCTGTCGACTTCTGTACACAGGATATCCCAATTGTTCTCCATGGGTGGTAGGCAAAAGGAAAAAGGAAGGTCGTATGGTTCCCAATACACATGCACCTCCCCAGTGATGAGGGAGCCTAGCATATGCTCGGGTCCCGCAAATCCAGTACAGTCCAGGTGGTGCTTGCCAGGAATTATATGCTGCTAAGTTTGTCCAAATACTGGCAAGTTTAGGGAAACGAACTAGAGGATTGGAAGGTTCAGTAGCGTTGACTCCTGACCACCAAGACGTCTTCTTAGTGGTACTGTTGTAGAACTTTTGATTGAGACAGACCAGCTGCCCCACTTCCATATTAAACAATGGTCCATAGCGAGCAAAACATAAGTTACCCACAATGGAGTGGGCCAATACCCATTCACTCGTTGTATTGTGTATATCAGTCTGATTATATCGAACAGAATAATTCAGTTCTTGTGCCTCCCAAGGCCATTGGTCTCCCATCGTAGTTCCTCCACAAAATAAACAGTCTGAAACGTGGAGACTAGATGCAACTGCTCCCGCTAGCTTAAGAAACAAGTTCTGGGAGGTAGGAGGAATTTCAAACTCTGCTTTCATGGCCTCGGAGGAGTGATGTATACGATAGGGTGAGGATACATGGGTCTTGGTGTTCAATTGCAGATACAGGATAGTCCCAGGATCTATACCTCCTCCTGCTATACGCAACCCAAATTTGTATCCTTGCTTCCATTGGCTGGGGTTGACTATGAGGAGTTGCAGAGGATTACAGGCACCTTTCTGGCATTTCTTGGGCTCAGGTAATCTGATCTTCGTCAGACTGCCTTTGCGATTATCACTATCTCATCCCACAGGTGCATTCTTCCATGTAGCAAAATATACGCAGTCCCATTTTGGGCAAACGTAATCATGTTTAGATGCAGTGGTGTAAGTGGTGGCTGCAGAGTTCTTTCCTGTGCACCGTCCCCATCCGTAGGCTCCTTCTGGACACATATATTTATCATCATGGTAGTATGCTCACTCCCATGACCCACATCTGTGGTAAGCATTTCTGTTAATTGCATCACAAGCATCAAAGTCCAAGATAATAGGTTTTGTGGGGTTTGCAAGGGGTTTTGTCGCATTTAGGATAGCTCCATCTTCATCATTCCAGCATATCTCAAATGTATAATATGAAGGGTTTTGTCGGGGGTTATAACAAGTCTTACTTTTCCCCTTTGTGCAAATATTCAGTTCAGTGCCATTATAAATACACCGGCTGACTGTTCCAGTGCAAGTATAGTAGGAATGATAGAGTAAAGTCTGAGTAATCTTCTGTCCCGTTCGGGTGGTGGTTATGCAGGCTGCACAAGGGGGTAGGGCAAAGGTCTTTTCCAGGATTCCCAGGATCACCACTCCCACAAGGCAATAGTGGAAGAACATTGTGATTACAGTCTTTGGAGGTCAACTGGAAAGTTGGGTATGGTGAACTTGTTGAGTCTTCTTTTCTCCTGCTGCGATGGTCACTCTAGCGTGACGAAGATAGATTCTGAAGATTCTCTATAGCTCCGGCTGTCTCCTCAATGTGAGTCACAATGGAGTCTCGGGATCATTCACTGACGTCCATTGGTCAGGATCAGGAGCAGCTGCCGGCTTCACCCGACTGTGGTGGATCCAGGGTTCAAATTCTGCAACTTTCACTGCAGTGGGGGTTGACAAGATGACGACGTATGGTCCCTTCCAATGCGGCGCCAGCGGGGTCTTTCTCCACTCTTTCACCCACACGGACGTTCCTGGCTTGAAGGGATGCAGAGGCTCGGTCAGGTTGATGGGTAGTCGATCTTGCACCCACGTTTGGAGATTCTGCAAGACAGAACCTAAAGCTAATAGGATCTGAAATAACTAGACAAGAACTATCTGTCTCATATCTCCCTTTATTCCCTGCACAAGGGGTGGAGGTCGCCCATACAAAATCTCAAAAGGGGAGACTCCTAGGGACTTGGTGGGAGCTGAACGTATCCTAAGAAGGGCTATAGGGAGAACTTGGAGCCACCTTAGGTGTGTTTCTTGGCAAAGCTTGGATAACTGAGTTTTCAAGGTTCTATTCATACGTTCCACTTTTCCTGAGCTCTGAGGTCTGTAAGCAGTGTGTAACTTCCATTGTATTTGCAGAGCTCAAGCTAACTGTTGGGTCACTTGGGATACAAATGATGGACCATTATCTGACCCTATAGTTAATGTTATTCCGAATCGGGGAATGATCTCATGAAGCAATACCCTAGTGACTTCTCGGGCTTTCTCAGTTCAGGTGGGATAGGCTTCCACCCATCCCGAAAATGTACAAACTAACACTAACATATAGTGATATCCATTTGCACGGGGCATTTCAGCAAAGTCCACCTGTATATCACCTATTGGGGGTCACCCCTACTGACTGAACTCTTGGGGGTGGAATGGGACCTTGCTTAGCATTATTTTTGGCACATATCAGACATTGCTGTGCCACCGAGGCAGTCAGGGATCCTAGCAGTGAAATACAGAAATGGAGTCTCAGGGCTTTTTCCATAGCTGTTTTTCCATAACGTGTGGCTTGGTGAAAAGCTTGGACAAAGGCTGGCCCTAATGCTTCAGGGATGACTGTAGGACCTGGAGGTGGACTACCTTCTGGGGGTGGCAACACTATCCATCCTTGTTCTGTCAAGACTCCTCCCTCCTTTTCACAATAATAGTCTAACTCACTTGTAGTGTATCGGGGTGCCCAGGAACTAAGGGGCACAGGCAATAGGGCTGCTTGCATTACAGTATCTTGGGTCCTAACTTGTCCTGTGGTGGCTGCCTTTTGGGGTGTGGCATCTGCAAATCTATTCCCTCGGGTGACTTCTCCTGTTCCTGCCTGATGACCTCGGCAGTGCATGACTGCCACTTGTTTGGGGGCCCACACAGCATCTAATAACATCAATATCTCAGGCCCATACCTAATGGCCTTACCCCCTGAGGTGATCAACCCCTGCTCTTTATACAAGGCTCCATATGCATGCAATGTGGTGAAAGCATATTTGCAATCTGTGTACACATTTAAGCGGAGTCCTTCTCCTAATGTCAAGGCTATCAATTCAGCTTTCTGTGCAGAGGTTCCTGGGGTCAAGGCTGAGGACTCAACTACCAGATCAAGGGTCACCACTGCATATCCAGCACAACGATGTCCATTGATGACCAAACTGCTTCCATCCACAAAGAAAGTCCGTTCAGGGTCCTCTAGAGGGACATCGGTCAAATCAGGGCGACTTGAAAATACAGTGTCCATGGTTTCTAAACAGTTATGATCAGGGGGCCCAGGACCAATTGGAAACAACGTAGCAGGGTTCAAAGCTTGACTGACTTTCAACTGTATCTGGGGGTTTTCGCACAGCATGCTCTGATATTTCAACATTCGTGCATTGGTCAACCAGAAGTTTCCTTTGTGTTCCATGAGGGTCAGAACAGAGTGTGGTACGGTGACTTGAAGAGTTTGCCCCAGTGTGAGCTTATCTGCTTCGCCCACTAGGAGGGCTGTTGCTGCAACAGCTCTCAAACAAGGGGGTCATCCTTTTGTAACTACATCCAATTGTTTTGACAGATAGGCTACAGGCCGTTACCAAGATCCAAGAGATTGAGTCAGTACTCCCAACGCATTTCCTTGTGACTCATGGACAAAAAGATGGAAAGGTTTCTGAACATCTGGAAGACCTAAAGCTGGGGATGACATCAGAGCATTTTTCAGAGACTGGAATGCTGCATCTTGTTCAGGTCCCCATTCTAGTGGAGATTTTTCCATTCCTTTGGTGACTTGGTACAATGGTTTTGCAATCAGCGCGAAGTTGGGGATCCAAATGCGACAGTACCCCGCGGCTCCCAGGAAGGCTCTTACTTGCCTCCTAGTGGTTGGAGTAGGGATACTACATACAGCTTCTTTGCATTCTGGTCCCAGACGTCGGATCCCACTGGGCAACTGGAATCCTAGATACTTGACTTCAGTTTGGCATAGTTGTGCTTTGGTTCTTGAGACTTTGTACCCGGCCTCTTTGAGAAGTACAAGGAGTTCACTAGTGGCTTGTAGGCATTCACTTTCTGAGTTGGTGGCTATGAGCAAGTCATCTACATACTGAAGAAGAACCTCTTTCCTGGGTCCACTGGGTAACTTGAAAGATCTTGATTCAGGGCAGCACTGAAGAGAGTAGGTGAGTTCTTGAATCCTTGGGATAATCTGGTCCAGGTGAGCTGGCCCCGCCTTCCTGTTGTGGGGTCTTGCCATTCAAAAGTGAATAAAAGTTGACTAGTGGGGGCTAAGCGTACACAGAAAAAGGCATCTTTCAGGTCCAGGACGGTGAAGTGAGTAGCCTCAGCGGGGATCAGTCCCAAGAGAGTATAAGGGTTTGGTACTACAGGGCGTATAGTTTCAATTGCATCATTCACTCGCCTTAGGTCTTGTACTGGGCGGTAGTCCGCTGTCCCAGGTTTCTTAACTGGGAGAAGGGGGGTATTCCAAGGTGACTGGCATTCCTTGAGAAGTCCATACTTCAGCAGTTTCATCAAATGGCAGTGGATTCCTTCGATGGCTGGTCGAGGGAGAGTATACTGCTTCACATGCACTGGTTCCACTCCTGGCTTGAGGGTGACAATGACAGGGGCTATGTTCTTCGCTAGGCCAGGTGGATTATCTTCTGCCCATACTTCAGGTGGGGCTATGAGTTTGGTAGGTATACAGGGACTGGTTGACTTTGTTGGAGGTGCACTATAGAACCGCCACTCTTCTTCTCGGGGAACAGTGAGCACCATCAATCCAGCAGGCTTTGGGTTCACAGTCATTTTCATTTCTCCCCCTTCAGCAAAATATATTTGTGCCTGGAGCTTAGCAAGCATGTCTCGGCCCAGTAGTGGGATAGGGCACTCAGGTATATACAAGAACTGGTGCGTTATTTTCTGTCCCCCTAGTTCACACATGCGGTTCTGTAAGAATGACTTTGTGGCTTTATTTCCAGTGGCTCCAACAATAATAACAGATCGGGAGGAAAGAGGAGTTACTGGCTTGGCTACTACTGAATGTTCTGCTCCTGTATCTACCATAAATTCCATGTATTGGTCCCCTATCTTTAAACTGACCATAGGCTCCTGGGGACCCAGGGTGAACTTGGAGCCTGGTCTGGCCTAGTCTTCATCCACGTCATCCAGGTCATAGCCCGTTGCTACTGCCACTCCCTCAATGGCTTCCTCCCTCTCTTGCTGGAACTGTGCTCGGTTCATTCCTCCCCTCCTTCGAAATCATCCTCCTGGCCTCCAGGGACTCCCTCCTCCCCTCGTGGGGGCGGAGTCCAGATGCGGGCATTCGCTTCTCCAATGTCCTTCTTCCTTGCAGTAGGGGCACTGATTCGCACCCAATTGAGGCCTTTCACTTACGCGGCCTCTTCCACGTCCTCTGGTCCTTTGATTAGGAAAACCTCCTCCACGTCGTTCGGTTATGGCAGCAACAAGAAGATCTGCCTTCTTCTTCATCTTTCGTTCACTTTCTCTGTCACGTTCATTTTCACGATGCTGTATTCATGCCCGCAAATCCGTCCAATTTCTGCAATTTTCGTTTTATGTCTCTCTGGGACTGACTGACAAAGGCCGCATTTACCATGCGTAAATTTTCCTGAGTGGCGGGATCATATGGGGTATACAATCTATAAGCTTCAGACAACCGCTCATAAAAGGCCGCTGGGCTCTCATCTGGACCCTGGAGAACTTCCGATACCTTCCCGATATTCATGGCCCTCTGGCCTCCCTTTTCAGGCCCTGCAATAAGGCCTGGCGAAATCTGGTTAGGGCCGCCACCCCCCTTTCATCATTCGGGTCCCACCCGGGATCTTCATTTGGGTATTCTGCAACAGCTGCTTGTGGGGGGTTTATTCCTCCCCCTTCTACAGGGTTCTCTTCTAACCAACGGAGTGCTGCTTGCCCGATTCGCCCTCGCTCCTCAGTAGTAAAGCGGGTGGACAGGAGCTGGCGACAATCGACCCAAGTAGGCTGATGGGTTTGCATAATGCTAGACATTAATTCTGTTAATTCCTGAGGCTTGGCTGTATAGGATGCATAATGTGTTTTCCAGTTTAATAAATCAGTGGTGGAAAAGGGTACATAAACTAAGCTGGTTGGTCCTGGCGCCATCTGGCCCTGATCATTTAAAACAGGTATTCCAGGCACTTGGCGTTATGGCATTAGGTGCCTCGCTTTCTCCTTCTTCTTCTTGGGAGTTATGCTTCTTAAATCATAAGGCTCCCGGGCACAAATCTCCTTGGTGGGTGACCCTGAACTGGCAGGAGAGCCTCCGCTTTCTATCTCGTCAGAGGACTCGAGTCCCCCCGACATGCTTGGGCCTGACTCGGGACTATCACTCTGGGTTGGGTGCTTCTTAGACTGCTGCAGCGGTATTTTCTGGGGCTCCTCATCTGGCTCCACTTCAGGCCATGGTGCTGGGGGAACTAACGTCTGTGGGTACTGGGGTAACCTAGCCAGGATATCTGGGGACTCTGGAGCAGAATACTTTTCTGGTTCCCCTAGTGGTAGCTACAAATATTTTACAGGGCTCCTCATAGCAGCACTTCATCCATGAGGGTTGCTGTTCACAAGCACTTAACCAGGAATCTATATAGGGGAACTGGTCAGGATACACTCTTTGTATAAGCTGATAAACTCAAAAAACTGTTTCTAAATCAAAGGTGCCCCCACGGGGCCATGAAGCAGCTAACGCGGGCCACTCCCTTTCACATAACATTTTTAATCTAGACGGAGTCATTTTCATACCATAATCACCCGAAAATCCTTTACGGAAATTCTTGATCATGCATTCCAACGGAGTTTGCGTGGACTCCGCCCCTCCCATAATCTGAACGTAACTACGTACACTAATTACGTACTCTACGTACACGTAATGACGTACAAGACAACGAACAATAAGGATAGGTAGTATGGCTGTAGGTAAGGGTCCGTACAGCCCACAGAACACTGAGGGGGGGACAAACACCACTCGCTTCCTCCTTTTTGCGACCTGGGCGCGGTCGCCCGGCCAGGAACTGCGCTACTCAGGAGTCTGCTCTCACTCGGTCTGTATTTCAAGAACTCTCAATCACACCAGCAATCATATTTCAACAAGAAATCATTTTTCAAGTGCCCAGGTTTTCTGACTAACTGACTATTTCAAACAAGAAGGGTCGATGGCTTCGGCTTCCGCTTTCTCTTACGCGGAGCTTACTAGGACCGCCCTTATGGGAGGTGATCAGGCTCCCTTGTCTCGCACACACTCATGCGAGATTTTCCCAGTTAGTCTATACCAAATATACCAAATCAGTCCTGCGCATGCAAGACGTTGTCCCAGGCTGTACTTTCTGACTATCAAATCACAGAAATGTCTACTCACCGGATCCGGCTCCCGATACCACACCAGCTACTAAGTTGGATCCTGGACTCCCCCCGGGTCGGAGGTGTTGGCCAGCTGGACCCGATGGCCCGCCGAGGCAGGCGGAACCCTCTCCGGCACAAAGGGGCCGGCGGCGCCTGAGGTCTACCCCGCGGTCGGACAGACACAGTTCCAACCGGGCCAAACCTCGAGGCGAATTTCGTACATTGCAATGCAATGTGTGCCTTCGAGTCAGTCCTGACTCCTGGCGAACCAGAAGCTCCTGGGTTTTCTTGGCAGTGTCACCGGAAGTAGATTGCCAGGCCTTTCTTCCGAGGCAGTGGAGGGTTAAGTGACTTGCCCAAGGCCACAAGGAGTGCTAGTGGGAATCGAACCCTGGTTGCTTGGTTACCAAGCCAGTGTTCTAACCACTAGGCTACTACTCGCACTTCCCGGCCAACGCACCAAGAATATGCTGCAGCAAAGTGCAATCAATGAATAAATCCAGGAGTCAATTGACAGGGTCCAAGCCAGTTTATTGTGCACAGGCCCAGTCACTCAAAGCTTCAAAAGGAACTGAGCAAAGTTTTTACAGAGACATAACCATTTATACCTCTTTTTCAGTTTGATAACATGAGAACTTTCTATTGGTTCTAGCTCGATACATGCAAACTTCTCATTGGTTCCACGCTCCCTACACCTGTCCAATCAGAAATACCTCCAAGGCCTAGCAATCAGCCCCCTCCCTTAGGATTGTTCTAATAATGGTGCAGTTCTTGATTTTGATACTTCTCTACTGCAAGGTTATCCCTAGCTCCAGGAATGCATGTACTGAAACATTTCTTTCTTTTGCGCACAAGAGAATAATGAAAGACTTATCAATTCATGTAAAACTTCTTATTAAGCATTTTAAAACAGTTTTCTCATTTCTCACAGATTTTTGGTTCTTTTCTAGCTATGATGGGAGTTAGGATCCAGGCCTAACTTACAGGCCTTTCATAGTAGCAGGCCATGCTAGGCCATAGCCTGCCACACTTTTACTTCTTACTTAACTGTTTTCCTCATTTTATTATAGTCTCCCTTTTGAAAATTAAAAGGTACTACTGTAGGATTTCCTTGCCGTCCTTCCTCTATTTATTAAATCAAACGCGATCATGCTATGATCACTATTGCCAAGTAGCCCGAATGCCATCTCTTGCAGCAGATCTTGTGTTCCACTAAAGACTAGGTCCAAAATAGCTTTCCCTTCTTCTTGGTTCATGAGCCAGCTGCTCCAAGAAGCAGAATTTATTTCATCTAGAAACTTTATCTCCCTAGCATGTCCTGCCGTTGTGGCAGGCTATAGCCTAGAATGGTCTGCTAATATGAAAGGCCTGTAAGTTAGGCCTGGATTCCAACCCCCATTATAGCTAGAAAAGAACCAAAAATCTGTGCAGAATGAGAAAACTGTTTTAAACTGCTTAATAAGAGGTTTTACATGAATTCATAAGTCTTTCATTATTCTCTTGTGTGCAAAAGAAATAAATGTTTCAATACATGCATTCCTGGAGCTAGAAACGACCTTGCAGTAGAGAAGTATCAAACCTAGAAACTGCACCATTGTTAGAACAGTCTTAAGGGAGGGAGCTGGGTGCTAGGCCCAGGAGGGATCTCTGATTGGACAGGTGCAGGGGGTGTTGGAGCCAATGAGAAGTTTGCATGTATCAAGCTAGAACCAATAGAAAGTTCTCATGTATCAAACTGAAAAAGAGGTATAAATGAGTATGTCTCTGTAAAAACTTTGCTCAGTTCCTTTTGAAGCTTTGACTGACTGGGCCTTGTGCACAATAAACTGGCTTGGACCCAGTCAATTGACTCCTGGATTTATTCATTGATTACACTTCGCTGCAGTATATTCTTAGTGCGTTGGCCGGGAAGTGCGAGTAGTGAATGGTATTCAAGTGAATAATCTACGCAATTTGCCTCGAGGTTTGGCCCGGTTGGAACCGTGTCCGTCCGACCGCGGGGGAAACCTCAGGCGCCACCGGCCCTTTTGTGCCAGAGAGGGTTCCGCCTGCCTCGGCGGGCCACTGGGTCCAGCTGGCCAACACCTCCGACCCGGGTGGAGTCCAGGATCCAACCCAAGAACTGGTGTGGTATCTGGGACCGGATCTGGTGAGTAGACAATTTTGTGATTTGATAGTAAGTACAGCCTGGGAAAAAGTCTTGCATGCGTGAGACTGATTTGGTATAGACTAACTGGAGAAATCACGCATAATCCTGCGCGAGACAAGAGAGCCTGATCACCTCTCATAAGGGCGGTCCTAGTACGCTCCGCATAAGAGAAAGCCGAAGCCGAAGCCATCGACCCTTCTTGTTTGAAATAGTCAGTTAGTCAGAAAACCTTGGCACTTGAAAAATGATTTTTGTGATAATATGATTGCCTGTGTGATTGAGAGGTCTTGAAATACAGACTGAGCGAAAGTGGACTCCTGAGTAGCGCAGTTCCTGGCCGGGCGACCGCGCCCAGTTCGCGAAAAGGAGGAAGCGAGTGGTGTACGTCCCCCCTCAATGTTTTGTGGGCTGTACGGACCCCTTACCTACAGCCATACTACCTACCCTTACTATTTGTCGTCTTGTACGTCATTACGTGTAAGTAGTTACGTTCAGATTATGGGAGGGGCGGAGTCCACGCAAACTCCATTGGAATGTATGATCAAGAATTTCCATAAAGGATTTTCAGGAGACTACGGTATAAAATTGTCTCCGTCTAGATTGAAAATGTGAAAGAGAGTGGCCTGCATTGGCTACTTCATGGCCCCACGGGGGTACTTTTGATGTAGAAAAGGTTTTCCGTGTTCATCAGCTTGTACAAAAAGCGCATTCTGACCAGTTCCCCTACATAGATTCCTGGTTAGATGCTTGCGAAAGGCAGCCCTCGTGGATGAAGCGCTGTTATGAGGAGCATTGTAGAATATTTGTAGCCACCACTAGGGGAACCCGGAAAGTTGAGGAGGAGAAGCCGCCTGTGTATTCTGCCCCAGAGTCCCCAGATATCCTGACTAGGTTACCACAGTACCCACATAAGTTAGTTCCCCCAGCACCGCTGCCTGAAGCGGAGCCAGATGAGGAACCCCAGCAAGTGCCGCTGCAGCAGCCCAAGAAGCTCCCTCCCCCGAGTGATAGTCCCGAGTCAGGCCCAAGCACGTCGGGGGGGGCCCGAGTCCTCCGACGAAGCTGAGAGCGGAGGCTCTCCTGCCAGTTCAGGGTCACCCGCTAAGGAAGTTTGTGCCCGGGAGCCTTATGATTTAAGAAGTGTAACCCCGAAGAAGAAGGAGAAAGCAGGGCACCTAATGCCATTACGCCAAGTGCCTGGAGTACCTGATTTGAATGATCAGGGCCAGATGGCACCAGGACCAACTAGTCTAGTCTATGTACCCTTTTCCACTACTGATTTATTAAACTGGAAAACGCATTATGCATCCTATACTGCAAAGCCCAAGGAATTAACAGAATTAATGTCCAGCATTATGCAAACCCACCAGCCTACCTGGAAAGATTGTCGCCAACTCCTGTCCACCCTCTTTACTACTGAGGAGCGAGGGCGAATTGGGCAAGCAGCTCTCCGTTGGTTAGAAGAGAACCCTGTAGAAGGAGGAGGAATAAATCTCCCACAAGCTGCCGCCGCGGCTTATCCAAATGAAGATCCCGGGTGGGACCCAAATGATGAAAGGTGGGCGGCAGCCCTGACGAGATTTCACCAGGCCTTGTTGCAGGGCCTGAGGAAGGGAGGCCAGAGGGCCATGAATTTCGGGAAGGTATCGGAAGTCCTCCAGGGTCCAGATGAGAGCCCAGCGGCCTTTTATGAGCGGTTGTCCGAAGCTTATAGATTATACACCCCATATGATCCCACCGCTCAGGAGAATTTGCGCATGGTAATTGCGGCCTTTGTTAGTCAGTCCCAGAGAGACAAAACGAAAATTTCAGAAACTGGATGGATTTGCGGGCATGAATACAGCACAGTTAATGGAAATCGCACAGAAAGTGTTTGTGAATCGTGAAAATGAACGTGACAGAGAAAGTGAACGAAAGATGAAGAAGGCGGCAGATCTTCTTGCTGCTGCTATAGTTGAACGACGTGGAGGAGGATTTCCTAATCAAAGGACCAGAGAACGTGGAAGAGGCCGTGGAAGCGAAAGGCCTCAATTGGGTGCGAATCAGTGCGCCTACTGCAAAGAAGGAGGACATTGGAGAAGTGAATGCCCGCATCTGGACTCCGCCTCCGCGAGGGGAGGAGGGATTCCCTGGAGAGCAGGAGGTCGATTCCAAAGGATGGGAGGAATGAACCGAGCACAGTTCCAGCGCGAGAGAGAAGAAGCTATTGAGGGAGTGGCAGTTGCAACGGGCTATGACATGGATGAAATGGATGAAGACTAGGCCAGACCGGGCTCCAAGTTCACCCTGGGTCCCCAGGAGCCTATGGTCAGTTTAAAGATAGGGGACCAATATATGGACTTCATGGTAGATACAGGAGCAGAACATTCAGTAGTGGCTAAGCCAGTGGCTCCTCTTTCCTCTCGATCTGTCAACATTGTTGGGGCCACCGGGAACAAGGCCACAAAGTCATTCCTGCAGAACCGCATGTGTGAACTATGGGGACAGAAAATAACGCACCAGTTCCTGTATATGCCTGAGTGCCCTATTCCACTTCTGGGCCGAGACATGCTTGCCAAGCTCCAGGCACAGATATCCTTTGCTGAAGGGGGAGAAATGAAAATGACTGTGAACCCAAAGATTGATGGTGCTGACTGTTCCCCGAGAAGAAGAATGGCGGTTCTATAGCACACCTCCAATCAAGTCAACCAGTTCCTGTATACCTACCAACCTTATAGCCCCACCTGAAGTGTGGGCAGAAGATAATCCACCTGGCCTAGCGAAGAACATAGCCCCTGTCATTGTCTCCCTCAAGCCAGGAGCAGAACCAGTACATGTGAGGCAGTATCCTCTTCCCCGACCAGCCATTGAAGGTATCCACTGCCATTTAATGAAACTGCTGAAGTATGGACTTCTCAAAGAATGCCAGTCACCTTGGAACACCCCCCTTCTCCCAGTTAAGAAACCTGGGACAGGGGATTACCACCCAGTACAAGATCTGAGGCGAGTAAATGACGCAGTTGAAACTATACACCCTGTAGTGCAAAATCCCTATACTCTCTTGGGACTGATCCCCGCTGAGGCTACTCATTTCACCGTCCTGGACCTGAAAGATGCCTTTTTCTGTGTGCGCCTAGCCCCCACCAGTCAACTTTTATTCGCTTTTGAATGGCAAGACCCCATAACAGGAAGGCGGGGCCAACTCACCTGGACCAGATTACCCCAAGGATTCAAGAATTCACCTACTCTCTTCAGTGCTGCCCTGAATCAAGATCTTTCAAGTTACCCAGTGAACCCAGGACAAAGGGTTCTCCTCCAGTATGTGGACGATTTGCTCATAGCCACCAACTCAGAAAGTGAATGTCTACAAGCTACTAGTGAACTTTTGTACCTTCTCAAAGAGGCTGGATACAAGGTCTCAAGAGCCAAAGCACAATTATGCCAAACTGAAGTCAAGTATCTAGGATTCCAGTTGTCCAGCGGGATCCGACGTTTAGGACCAGAATTCAAAGAAGCTGTATGCAGTATCCCTACTCCAACCACTAGGAGGCAAGTAAAAGCCTTCCTGGGGGCTGCGGGATACTGTCGTATATGGATCCCCAATTTTGCATTGATCACAAAACCATTGTATCAAGTTACTAAAGGAATGGAAAAGTCTCCACTAGAGTGGGGACCTGAACAGGATGCAGCATTCCAGTCTTTGAAAAGTGCTCTGATGTCATCACCAGCTTTAGGTCTTCCAAATGTCCAGAATCCTTTCCATCTCTTCGTCCATGAGTCACAAGGAAATGCATTGGGGGTACTGACTCAATCTCTTGGATCTTGGCAACGGCCAGTAGCCTACTTGTCAAAACAATTGGATGTAGTTGCAAAAGGTTGGCCCCCTTGTTTGAGAGCTGTTACAGCAACAGCCCTCCTGGTGGGCGAAGCAGATAAGCTCACCCTGGGACAAAATCTTCAAGTTACTGTACCACATTCTGTTCTGACTCTCATGGAACACAAAGGAAACTTCTGGCTAACCAATTCACGGATGTTGAAATATCAGAGCATGCTGTGTGAAAACCCCAAGATACAGTTAAAGGTCAGTCAAGCTCTGAACCCTGCTACGTTGTTCCCAATTGGTCCTGGGCCCCCTGATCATGACTGTTTAGAAACCATGGACACTGTATTCTCAAGCCGCCCCGATTTGACCGATGTCCCTCTAGAGGGCCCTGAACGGACTTTCTTTGTAGATGGAAGCAGTTTGGTCATCAATGGACATCGTTGTGCTGGATATGCAGTGGTGACCCTTGATCTGGTAGTTGAGTCCTCAGCCCTGGCCCCAGGAACTTCAGCTCAAAAAGCTGAACTGATAGCCCTTACTAGAGCATTGACATTAGGAGAAGGACTCCGTTTGAATGTATACACAGATTCCAAGTATGCTTTCACAACTTTGCACGCACATGGAGCCTTGTATAAAGAACGAGGGTTGATCACCTCAGGGGGCAAGTCTATTAGGTATGGGCCCGAGATACTGATGTTATTAGATGCTGTATGGGCTCCCAAACAAGTGGCAGTCATGCACTGCCGAGGTCATCAGGCAGGAGCAGGAGAGGTTACCCGAGGGAAAAGGTTTGCTGATGCCACAGCCCGAAAAGCAGCCACAACAGGACAAGTCAGGACCCAAGATACCCCGATGCAAGCAGCTCTATTTCCTGTGCCCCTAAGTTCTTGGGCACCCCGATACACTTTAAGAGAGTTAGATTATTTCTGTGAAAAGGAGGGAGGGGTCCTGACAGAAACAGGTTGGATAGTGTTGCCCCTTCCAAAAGGTAGTTCACCTCCCGGTCCCAGTCATCCCTGAGGCATTAGGGCCAGCCTTTGTCCATGCTTTTCATCAGGCCACACATTATGGAAAAACAGCCATGGAAAGAGCCCTAAGGCCCCATTTTTGTATCTCACTACTAGGACCCCTGACCACCTTGGTGGCACAGCGATGTTTAATATGTGCCAAGAACAATGCTAAGAAAGGTCCCATTCCACCCTCAAGAGTCCAGTCCGTAGGAGTGGCCCCGATGAGTGATGTACAGGTGGACTTTGCTGAAATGCCCCGTGCAAATGGGTATCACTATTTGTTAGTGTTAGTCTGCACATTTTCCGGATGGGTAGAAGCCTATCCCACCCGAACTGAGAAAGCCCGAGAAGTTACTAGGGTGCTGCTCCATGAGATTATTCCTCGATTTGGAATACCATTGACTATAGGATCAGATAAAGGACCCTCATTTGTGTCCTAAGTGACTCAACAGTTAGTTTGAGCTTTGCAAATACAATGGAAGTTGCACACTGCTCACAGACCCCAGAGTTCAGGGAAAGTGGAACGTATGAATAGAAACCTGAAATCTCAGTTGTCCAAACTCTGTCAAGAAACACACCTAAAATGGCTTCAGGTTCTCCCTATAGCTCTTCTTAGGATACGTTCAGCTCCCACCAAGTCCCTAGGAGTTTCCCCTTTTGCGATTTTATATGGGCGACCTCCACCCATTGTACAGGGAATAAAGGGAGACATGAGACAAATAGGATCCGAAATAACTAGACAAGAACTATTAGCTTTAGGTTCTGTTTTGCAGAGTCTCCATACCTGGGTGCAAGATCGATTGCCCATCAACCTGACAGAGCCTCTGCATCCCTTCAAGCCAGGAGCGTCCGTGTGGATTAAAGAGTGGAGAAAGACCCCACTGGCGCCGCATTGGAAGGGACCCTATGTCGTCATCCTGTCAACTCCCACTGCAGTGAAAGTTGCGGAATTTGAACCCCGGATCCACCACAGTCGAGTGAAGCCAGGAGCCGCTCCTGACCCTGGCCAATGGACTTCAGTGAATGATCCTGAGACTCCATTGCGACTTACATTGCGGAGACAATCAGCATTATAAGAATCTTCAGCATCTGCATTTCTACTCTTATTGCATAAGGGTGACCGTTGGAACCGAAGAAGAAGGTGGTTCTACAAGTTCATCATACCCAATACTTCAGTTGACCTCCAAAGACTGTAATCAATATGTTCTTCCACTATTGTCTTGTGGGAGTGGTGATCCTCGGATTTCTGGAAAAGACTTTTGCTTTACCTCCTTGTGCAGCCTGCATAACTACCACCCGAACAGGACAGGTGGTCACTCAGACTTTACTTTATCATTCCTACTATACTTGCACTGGTACAGTCAGCCGGTGTATTTATAATGTAACAAAAAGTCAAAACATATAAAGCCTGGAAAAAATTAGTTAAATAACAAATAATTTTTCTGTCGGCGTCCGCTGACCTGAGGGTCAGCGGACGCCGACAGAAAAATTATTTGTTATTTAACTAATTTTTTCCAGGCTTTATATGTTTTGACTTTTTGTTACATTATAAAACCTCCCCACTCGTTGTCAGCAGAGACCTTTTTGTGACTTTAATACCTAAAATTACCAAAAATGCATAGAGTGAAAAGCATCACTTAACTGAGCGCTGGCAGAAGGGGCAGCAAGAGATGAATCAGCGACATGCATGTTTCGAGCCCCGAAAGGACCCTGTATCAAGCTGTTCCCAAAAATACACTCGCCCTAAAAAACGCCAGACAAAACCAGGTCATTTAAAATCCCACACAAAATCCAAGTGGCTGCTGAAAAGCGTCATCCACAGCAACGGGATGACGTCAGAATATGCGCAAGGAGGAAGGGAAACCTAAATGAGACTCCACCAATCACATTCCAAATTGAGTCCAGTAGGAAACACAGTTTGAAGCTGGAAAATCCAGCGTTGTTCATGTTGTTGAAGCCGCTGTTCACGGTCACCTCCTCGGGGATCCAAAGGGATAAAATCAATCACACGCCATCGTAAATCAGCAAAGGAGTGG
This sequence comes from Ichthyophis bannanicus, assembly GCA_033557465.1. NCBI lineage: Eukaryota > Metazoa > Chordata > Amphibia > Gymnophiona > Ichthyophiidae > Ichthyophis > Ichthyophis bannanicus. The sequence continues at coordinate 149,367,644 of CM066039.1, read as the reverse complement.
TTGTGTTGAAGGCAGTGGTCCACAATAGGGGCAGAGAGGACTTTATTAATTAGTCGGGAGGCATGCTCACCCAAACGAATTCTCACCGGGCGGATGGTCCTGCCTATGTAAGATAAGTTACAGGGGCATGTGATCATATACACCACGAAAGGTGTCAAGCAAGTAGAATGCCCCGTAAAAGAAAATGATTTGCCCGAAAGTGCATGCACCCATCGTACCCCCTCCTCGGTAGTAGCGCAGAATTTACAGCGCTGACAGGACCAATGACCTTCCCGACCCACAAGGGGTTGTGGAGATGTCAATGGAAGGATAGCACGAACCAATTGATCACGAACATTACGACCCTGGGTGTAAGCTAGACGGAGAGGTTTGCAAAAACAAGAATGTACTCGCATTTATAATGGCACAGAATTAAATATCTGTATGAAAGGAAAGAGTAAGACTTGTTATAACCCCCAACAAAATCCTTCATATTATACGCTTGAGATACGCTGGAATGATGAGGATGGAGCCATCATAAATGCTACAAGCCCCCTCGCAGACCCCACAAAACAGCTACAAAGATACTAGCTATGTGGCAATATTACCCTATACCCCAAGATGATGCTGTTACACCCGCATAATGTGTGATTTAATTATTGAGTGATTTAATTCTCACCCTTTCTCACTAGCGGGTAAGAATAATCAAAGGGGGGAATGTGGCAGGCTATGGCCTAGAATGGTCTGCTAATATGAAAGGCCTGTAAGTTAGGCCTGGATTCCAAACCCCATTATAGCTAGAAAAGAACCAAAAATCTATGCAGAATGAGAAAACTGTTTTAAACTGCTTAATAAGAGGTTTTACATGAATTCATAAGTCTTTCATTATTCTCTTGTGTGCAAAAGAAATAAATGTTTCAATACATGCATTCCTGGAGCTAGAAACGACCTTGCAGTAGAGAAGTATCAAACCTAGAAACTGCACCATTGTTAGAACAGTCTTAAGGGAGGGAGCTGGGTGCTAGGCCCAGGAGGGATCTCTGATTGGACAGGTACAGGGGGCGTTGGAGCCAATGAGAGGTTTGCATGTATCAAGCTAGAACCAATAGAAAGTTCTCATGTATCAAACTGAAAAAGAGGTATAAATGAGTATGTCTCTGTAAAACTTTGCTCAGTTCCTTTTGAAGCTTTGACTGACTGGGCCTTGTGCACAATAAACTGGCTTGGACCCTGTCAATTGACTCCTGGATTTATTCATTACACTTCGCTGCAGCACCGTGACACTGACCCAGTTGATATTGGGGTAATTGAAATCACCCATTGTTATTACTGTGTTGTAATTTTTGTTAGCCTCCCTGATTTCTTTGAACATTTCATCATCCATCTGTTCATTCTGGTCAGGCGGTCGATAGTACACCCCCACTGGCATTGCCTTTCCCTTTTTACCATGGAATTTCAATCCATAGAGATTCTACAGCATATTTTATTTCTTGCAAAACTTTAATCCTTTGCGATTCAATGCCCTCTCTAACAGTGCAACCACTCCACCAATTCGATCTACTCTAATATTGCGATATAATTTGTAGTCAGGTATCACAGCGTCCCACTGGTTGTCCTCCTTCCACCAGGTCTCTGAGATACCAATCATATCTAACCTCTCATTTAGTGCTATATATTCTAACTCTCCCATCTTATTTTTTAGACTTCTAGCATTTGCATACCAGCATTTTAGAGGTTGTATTTTATTCATATTCTGGTTATCAGTAGGCAGGGGTAATTTAGAATCTTTAAGCTCTGTCTGCTCTGTACCTAAGGGCATTTGGGTTCCTTTAGTCTTTATTGGAACCTCTCTGTCGATATGCCCTAACTTTAGTCTTTTGCTAGTGTTCTTCAGGGATACATCGTTCCAAATGGCTTTCCCCTATTATCTAGTTCAAAACTGCTCTCTCTCCTTTTTAAAGGTTAATGCCAGCAGTCTGGTTCCATCCCGGTTAAGGTGGAATCCATCCCTTTGGAAAAGTCCCTCCTTTCCCCAGAATGTTCCCCAGTTCCTAACAAATCCAAAACTCTTGCACCATCGTCTCATCCATGCATTGAGACTCTGGAGATCTGCCTGCCTTTTGGTTCTTGCATGTGGAACGGGAAGCATTTCCAAGAATGCTACCCTGGAAGTTTTGGATTTGAACTTTCTAACTAAAAGCCTAAATTTGACCTCCAGAACCTCCCTACCACATTTTCCTATACCACTGGTACCAACATGTACCACAACAGCAGACTCCTCCCCAGCACTATCTAAAATCTTGTCCAGGTGGTGTGTGAGGTCCACTACCTTCACACCAGCCAGGCATGTTACCAGGCGATCCTAATGTCCACCAACCACCCAACTATCTACATGCCTAATGATTGAATCACCAGCTATAATGGCTGTCCTAACCCTTCCCTCATGGGCACAAAGCTCAGGAGAAACCTCCTTGGTGTGAGATGGTTTTACATCACCTGGAGGACAGATCCTAGCTACAGGATCACTTTCTGTCACACCAGGGTTATGCTCTCCTGTCACATGACTTCTCTCCTCCATGGCAACAGGTAGGCTGCCAGACTGGATGTGGGACTTCAGTACTATGTCCCTGTAGGTCTCACCTATATATCTCTCTGTCTTCCTTATGTCTTCCATGTCTCTTACTCTAGCCTCCAGAGATCAGACTTGTTCCCTGAGAGCAAAGTGATCCTTGCACATAGTGCACACATAAGACCCCTCACCAACTTGGAGAAAATCATACATGTGCCGATCAATGCAAAAGACTGGAAAGTCCCCATCTCGCTGCTGAACTGCTGCCTACATTTTAATTTTAAGGTTTTGTATAGGTATTTAAGTTGATTACTTACTTAGGTTTGCTGGGGATACTAATACTAATAAAACTATACCTAATACATTTAATGGACTTTGTTTACCTCAAGATTAATTAATCTCAGGTCCTTAATTAATATATTCCTGATGAGGAAAACCAGCTACACCTGAAACTGAATATGGGCACCTCTTTCCCTATAATAGAATTAAGAGCCTATAAAGCTAAGATTATCCCGGGGGGGGGGGGCGGGGGGGAGGAGGGGAGGGATATGTAATAAAAGCTGGCTTGCTACACAGTGCCCTGACCTGTGCTTCTAAGGTAAAATCTGACCAATTTCCTGTGTGATTCACACATCCCTTGGTGTGATAGAGGGGGCCTGTCAAACTGCTCCTTTGATCTATCACTTGCCTTTAAAACCTATTTAAGACAACTTCACAGATCTTTTGCCTCTTAACTGGAAGGTCTCTTTGTAAAGGTCATTAGAAACAAGTTTATTTCATTGTACTCAGAGACTATTTATTCTACTTTTATGTCAAGCTATACTCTGATTTGATTTAAATAAAAAGGCTCTCTAGAAACAAATATATTTTGGTAACTATTTACTCTTTTACATTCTATGTTAAGCTATACTCTGATTTGATTTAAATGACAAGCTCTCTGATGGTACTAAGACCTGACTGGCTCAGCAAAAACACTAAATTCTAAAATACACAGATTTATCAGCTTTAACCCAATGAATTCCCCTTTTCTCCAAGATTTAGAGTATATTCCAGAAGATAAATACTTACAAGTGCAAATCTGTTTCCAGCTGTAGTAGTCCCTTTTGGTAGTCCTTCAAGACTGAGCTGATTGATTGACCAGACTTCTGGCCGGGGGAGAGGGGGGGGGGGAAAGAGGGGACACCAGTGCCCTACAAAAAGTGACCTAGACAGTGCACTCTCCAGCCCCTCAGGTTGGCACCTGCCGTGACTACCAGCCAATCCAGTGCTTACAGAGGCATCCTTGTTCATAAGAGTGAGAATCTGCAACCACCAGAAAAACTGTGCCTTGATCTCCTGGAGGAAAAGAAGGCACTGATCGATGTAACTGGGAACAGGCAGACCAGTGAGCCAAAAGATGCCTCTGCAGGAGAGGTTTATATGCTCCCTCACCCAAGGGACCAGCTCCAGGATCAATGCCATGGATCAAGGGTTTCAGTCCCACTGGTACTCCCTGTGGCCTTGGGCAAGCCACTTAACCCTCCATCGCCTCAGGTGTGACCTTAGATTGTGAGCCCTTTGGGGACAGGGAAATTCATACAGTACTGAATATAACTAACTTCCATAACTGCCTAGCTGCTACTTGCCTATAGACAATATATTAAGTAAATTAACTATAACTATCTGGAAATAGGCAGCTCCCCAGGTTTGGGACTACGTGCAAAACTCCCTGAGCTGTCACTGCAGCATGTGCAACCTCTCCAGAATGAAGAGTTTGGCCCAAAAGTGCATTGAACCAAGCTCTAATCATGTTTCTCCACTACTTTATGAGCAACACTGGCTACCACTTAGGTATCATATTAAATTTAAAATATTGATGTTAGCATATAGGGCTTACTATAGTATGTGGGCCTACCATAATCTTCATTCTAAACTTATTTCATACTGTTCCTCAAGTCCCTTATGGTCCTTCAAGGCTAACTCAGTCGTTCCTTCCATTCAGACGTTGGGACCAGAGTGCTATCATGTTTATGTTTATTTAAGAAACTTGCTATACTGCTCTCTGCCACTAGCACAAGAGCAGTTAACAAATCTAAAATCATATACCAAATAAAACCAAAGAAATTCAACTACAATAAAACACGAAAAAAAGATTAGGGACAGACACAGCAGGACAACATAAAACTGGTGACCAAACTGCCCTATCACACCCTCCCCTGAAAGGCTATAGTGAAAAAATGTGTTTTTTTTAAAGGGATTTAAATTTCCTCACAGAGGATTCCATTCAGTTCCATGGGAAGCCTATTCCACAGGGAAGGAATTAAAAAAAATAAAATGCTGTATGAAACACTGCCTCAAAGTAAGCTCGTGATACAGGGGGAATAACTAACAGATTTGTGTTTTGTGAGCGGAGAGACCTTCCTGGACAGTATTGTGCGAGTAGAGATGATAAATAAAGATGAAAATCAGTGTGAAAAGGCTTTGTGAGTTAACACAAGCACCTTAAAATGAAAGCGAAATGAGAGAGGGAGCCAGCGATATTTAAAAAGAAGCAGGAACAAGTGATCAAACTTTGTTGCATTCGATAACAAACAAATTGCTGTATTCTGAACCAATACATAAGTTGTTCTGTATATATTGCTGTAAATAACGCTGTAGATATGTTATTCCCTGTTGAATCCAAGTTTTAACCCTTGTTTAATCTAAATTCTATGTGGCCCGTCTGCATAGTAATATGTTTTATTGTAAACCGCACTGATATGTAATAGCGCGGTATATAAGAGAAGCTAAATAAATAAATAAAAAAAATAACTATAATCTTTTTATAGTATAAGAGCGAAGGCCACAACAAATTGCATTATAATAATCAAGTCTGGATATAACCACAGAATGATCCATCAGACACAACGAGGGGTCCCTTCTGAAGATCCTCCTCTGAGAAGGGCAGAACAATGGAGAAAGCATAGTTGCTTACCTGTAACAGGGGTTCTCCATATACAGCAGGAGTATGCAGCCACACTCCCGGTACCATCCCCGATTGCTCTAATTCTCTGGAATTCTCTACAGCTTGGGACTTAGAAAACCCTTATAAAAAATTCAAAATCGGTATAAAATCTTGAGGGGAGTATATTTAAAGGGATTAATGTGCTAAATATGAATCCACAAGACAATCCACATTCTATTTCCATGCTCCAACTCTGGAATGATCTCTCACCGGATCTCTGCCAAGAACATTCATTCAAAGACACAGTGTTTCCAAAAAGCTTTTAACATTGACATACAGTGATTCCGGGGGTGGGAGGGCGGGGGGAGTAAGGGGGGAGGGGTCTATTCAGTTGCCTGCTTGTGTTCTTTTGCCTGTTCTCTTGTAATGTATTGTATGAATGAATTTACCATCTTTAAACTTTGTTTTAATTGCGTTCCTTTCTGCTCGCTATTATTTTGATTTTATGTAAACTGCTCTGTTGTTCTAAGGCAGCATAGAAAGATTTTGATAAACCACAGCAGTCCTGCAAACCATGTTAATCCTGTAAGGGCCTACCAATCTGTTTTCTGTAATATCAGCATAACAGTTAATAGAGAAACTATGGGTAATTCAGAAGAGTGTTTTCGGCCTTGGAATCAGATATAGACACAGAAGAACAGGGTGCAACAGAAGAAAGGAACAGGAATGTGAAGGAATACAGACATAAAGTTTACATAAAAAAATCCACAAGTGACAGAGCCTTCTCGTTCACCGCCCCCATGCTCTGGAATGATCTCCCACTAGACCTCCGCTCCATAAAGGACCTTGCCCAATTTCGGAAGGAACTCAAAACATATCTATTCTCTGAACACTTCCAAATCTCCTACCCCCCTAGCTCTGTTCCACAACATCCTCAGACACACCAACTCAGAACCCCCCTAAACCACAACTAGATAACCTCACACAGCCCCCTCACACACACACAAAATTCTTGGTAAAATGGAAATAAATTCCACCACACTCACATGATGCACGATTATCTTGTAAACCACTGTATAGAATCACTTGTAAATAACCTATGTAAATAGTTTGGACAGTTTTTACACCTGTCACTACTGTAAAAAGTTAGAAAGTTTCTCTGTTTCAATGTAATGTATACAGTAGTACACATAATTTGTTAATCTATTCCATGTAAAAAGTTAGAAAGTTTCCTGTTCCATGTAAAGTGTTAGAAAGTTTCCTGTTCCATGTAAAGTATACAGTAGTATACATAATTTGTTCCATGTAAACCGCCCTTGATCACTGGAAGGGGCGGTATAGAAGAAATAAGTAAATAAATAAATAAATAAATAAATGTAACACACCAGGGGGCAGGATATAAGTTAACTAAAAAGAAAAATGAAACATATATTGCAGAAAAAATTGAGACATGAAGTTTGGGAACTAAAACAAAGTGGTGAAGAAAAAAATAGAGATAAGATTGTGTGTTCGCAAGCACGTATGTGCTGAAAGGTCTATAAAGTAAGTAGGTGAAGAAATGTATTGGAAGAGTTAGTGGGAACAGAACACGGAGGTGTGCTGTACCAACCTCTCTTTCTTATTAGGTATGCTTATGCTATCTGCTTGCTAGGTATAATTAGATAACATACTCAAGCTTCTATAATAAAAGATTTCTTGTTAAGCACTGCAACAATTGGTTTTGCATGCGTGCTAGCATGTGCATGTGTGTCCAAGGGGAGAAGGGTGGGTATATCAGGGAAAGGCTATCCTGGGTAATTCTCTAGCACTTTGGAGTCACTAGGTGAGTGTCCAAGGAGTGTCACCTTCGAATCTGAGCGGAAGGTAACCTCTAACATACTGGCGAGCCAACCAAGAGTTCTGACTGCTAGAAGGCACTGCAGTGCACGGTGGCACACCTCTGAAGAGGTCCGGGATTGGCAAAGACACTTTGCATGAGAAAGATACATTTATTATGTTAACGCTTAATGCGCTGTTTCTCATCATCTTTGCAATATATCTTTTGTTGTTGTTGTTAGTAATTTGCATAGTTTATTGTGTAACTTGGATCCTTAAGAAAGAGAAACCTATAGGTTGTTAAAATGGAAGCCTCTCCTGAGTGCACTCCTTTATGGATATTATATGATTGTTATCCAGCTAATCAGGGAGAACTAAAGAAATATTGTCAGAAATGGTATAAGCACACCAAGAACTACCTCACCCTTGGCCAGAAAGTGGGTCCTGGATACCAGAATATAGGATGTAGGCTAAAAAGTGGATAGAAGAATCTAAGAAAAGTGAGAAGTCTAAGAAAAAGCATAGAGACATAATAAAACCTAGGAAAATATGTTTGTAGCTGCAGAAAGGACCATAAGTCCGCCGGCATTCCAATGTGTCCAAGAAATCCCAAGCACACCCTTAGTTGCTCCGGGATTTGAGGTTCCTGAATTTAATCCACCAGGAACAGGAGCGGGAGTGGCTTTAAAAAGATAAAAATCAGGGAACTCTAGGTTGTCCACTTTAGAGCAAGTGGCAGGAAAATTATTTTATACTAAAATAAGTTGCATGTTAAAGCAGGAGATGTTTGGGGGGAAAAGCAATAGAGGATATAGTGGGGGATATTATGGAAAAAGAGAGAGAAAGGGTAGGAAAAGAGGTTAAGAAAGGAGAAGGGGAAGAGCATTATGCTGCCAATGAATGGCCGCCTTCTTCCTCAACCTGGTTACCTTCATCCTTATCCTGTAATAGGAAAAGGAGCGAGGAAAGTAGTGCACTAGAAAAAAACCCATCAGGAACAGTTCAGAAGTATAATCTTAGGAAGCAGGGAACGGACTCTGGAGCTAGTAAAGATCTGCTGTGTCACATGAGAAAAGCTGAAACAATACAGACAGGTACAGAGCAGGGATACCAGATGAATATGACCCCTAATGAATATGTAGCATGGAAGGAAGGCTCCTGGGCATTTGTGTCGAGATGGGCAGACAATTTAGCAGGATGGACAGAGCCCTTCCAGCCGCAGAGTCATCCATTGCCCCCAGAGGGATCAAATGAGACATGGGCAATGGATTTAGCAAGGAGATGCATAACAGGAGGTTTTGGAGACCCCCCGTTGGGATAACAGTTACATGGGACAAGGATTAGTGATCTGACAGAAATATGAGAAAAGGGATTTAAACCACTGTTTCAGAACCCCCTATTACATATTGCAGGACAAGGAAGAACACTTACAATTAGCAGGTATGTGCCATGGAGTTTTATGGATATGGAAAATGTAGTGAGGTTACTGCCTCCATTAGTGAGAGATGCCACAGCCTGAATAAGTAAAATTGAAACATCCACTGCAGGCCATCAGTCAACAATAGGAGATGTAAAAAATATTTTGGCAAGTCTTTTAGGCACAAGTAAGGTAGAAGAAAGAATGAGAGGAATGGGAACATGTCGGAACATATTTCTCTAAATGTTTGTAGTATCACCCATCAGGAAAGAAATGTTTGTCAGATTTTGCTATACCATGGGCAACAACAAATGTAAACCTGCCCAAGCACAAGTCACCTCGATGCATGACTGAACTTCTAGAAGTGATATGGCGTCCCAGATTGAAAGAAAGTTTTGTTTCATGTTGTCAGGATTATACCAAGAATTACCAAGAATATAGCTTTATTAGAAAAGGTACAGAGAAGACACACAAAATATGGTCAAAGGGATGGGGAGGATCCCCCTATGAAGAGATGCGATAAAGGATAGGGCTCCTCAACCTGGAAAAGAGATGACTGAGGGGTTATATGATGGAGGTCTATGAATGAATGAATGAATGAATGGAGTGGGGCTCATAAACATGGTTTGATTGCTTATGTCATCAGCATATAGTGAGACTAGGGGGCATGCAATAAAGCTACAGGGTGTTCCATTTAAGACTGATAGGATCATATATTTCTTTGATATTGATGTGGATTCATACCTTCTCCCAGGACATGGGAGCTGTAAATGTGTGGCATATTACATGTAGCTGCATGGCTGTAGACAACAAGAAATGTATGGTATTTCCTTCTCAGGGAAGGGGTGTTGAAAGACTGTACTGGCCTCCCATTGGAGGTTGTGGGTGTACCTCATTGAACAAACCAACAATGACATGGGATCAACCCAGTGTATCCCTGTCTGGCAGCAGCATGTTATCAAACATATCATTACCATCTCCTCCATTGTTCAAAAGCACAGCCTTCAGACTCAGTTTCGAAGAGTCTATAAATAGTCTCCAGTCTTGTGGGTCATGAGTGATTTTTAAGGCATTCATGAGGCTTTCAATATTGGAACAGAATACCAGATTAATTTCCTTTCCGACTGCGTATAGTACACTGCTGACGTCAGATGGCTTCAGCAGCTGTCTGGCAGTAGTATTGCATTGCATCAGAAAATGATGCAATCAACTCTGGATGATGTGTGCATGCTGGTATTATGCAATGTGATGCAATATTACACCATTCAAGGCTTATTTGGGATGTTGTTGATGTCCTACTGGATAAATTTACACGGTGAAACGTCAAAAATGAACTACATGCAATATCTTCAAAACGAGAGCCAATAAAATATTTTTTACGTTATATTCGTGTTCAGCTCACCAAGATACTACAGATTAGGGCCTTTTAAAGTCAGTAACGATTTCAATGTTGACCTAATTGGACACCATAGTTTTGTTGACATTGCCAACTAAGATATTGGTTTACACAGCTGACAGGAGTTGGAGTGTTAATTAATGCAATGTTCATTATCGTAACATTGTTGAAGCAGCCAACATAAATGTACCCTTGGATAGGCTCATGGCATTTCTCCTACTGACCTCATATTTGTACCAGACAGGGAAAATGCTACCAGGTGCACATGTGCTTTACATTACAGTGTGTGTGGATTGTGAGTCACCTTGTACTGATACACTGTGCAGGCATATGTTCAGTATTTGTTCCTGGGGTGAGGTATGATCAGCCCTTTACAGATCACCGCAGTAATGATGCTACATTTCAGATGCTGCCCTGTGACTGATGTGATCCTGTCATGCATTATGTTCTGTGTTGAAAATGTCATACTTTTTTTCTGATGGCAAATCTGAATGCTTCAGAATTCATGTTTGTCACATGATGGGATAGTTTTGACAAGAGGCTATGATGTTTTCACATGCACATAGACTAAAATGTCACACTTTTCAAACACCACCTCTGTGTGTGGGATGACAGCTAGGACACAATGACATCTCCAGCCAATCCCTGTCCACCACATGCACCACACAGTAGATGGCCTTCATACTGGATCATGTTTAACTAACATTATCAGACATCTTGTATGTGATTTGCTTGTTTGGTACTCAGAGTTCATTGAGAGGTCAGTGTCCGGCAGCAGTGATAGACATGATGGGGATCTAAGACACACCTGTCACACGTGGCCATGGACATGTCTATGTGCCTGTGCAGATGTGAACATATTCTGTACGGATCGCTTTTATATGTCCTACACCTTCAATAGCAGCTGTGTTAGGGGAATGTAATGGTTGAATGCTAGACGTTTCCTACTTGACATATTAAACTTGCAGGCACTGGGATGGCACCTCATGATGTGTGATGAATGGCATAACTACCTGTCTATTCCTTTTTCCAAAGAGCATGGCACACCCTCAGCCGAAGGGACCTACAGTGCATCTGCAGTCACCATCACCTGCATGTTGGAGAAGACAGCAACAACATGAGATGATCCATGAGAAGGGGTGGCATACAGTAATGGAACTTAGGTTGAGGAGCGCATGCCTATGCTGGACATCGCTATTCACGTGGCGGATCGGTGCATGCAGAGGGTGCACTAAACGACTTTGAGAGAAATGTGATGCTCCACACACCATTGGAGCTGTGGAGACTGACCAGTGGCAGCTAATAATCCAGCAGCAACAACACTGTCAACTGGGGCCTGCCACTCCAGACTGTCATTTACCTTTTGCTTGTTTTAACATATCACTGCAATGCCTCTATGAATGACGTCAAATGTTTTTGCCCAAAAGAGAATCAAGCTGGGTGTGTTGCAGCAGAGTATATGTGGTGTGTTCTTTTCTTGTCACCCTTGCGCTTGGATGTGACATGCTGTTGCACATCCTCACAAGGTGGAGCACAACAATGTTTGATCTCTGTTTGGCCATATCCAGGAGTGATACTCTGCATATAGGGTGTCACTGTGTCATTTGGTGCATTAGTGTGCATATGCATGTGCATGAATATGTTGTGACACAGTGACACGTGATGATGTGCATTTTGTGATATTTACTGTACCATAGTTTTCATGTTTTGACACTTCACAGAACATATTGAGCTGTTTTCCCAATAAAGATGTGTAATTATTGATTGGCTTACAGCTTACACAGTCGCATGAGTGCTCCATCCTAAGTCTCTCATGACAAATGTGCCACACACATAGCAAGGGCCATTTTCTGATGTAGCTGTCTTTTCACACATAGCTTGGATTGTGCAATGCATGTACATTCTCGTACCTGCACACCTCATGGACATATGCCCTACTGTGTCACCCCAGAGCTGTTGTATTCTGCTGCCTCTGCACCTGTGACAGACATTTGTTTTGAACTACTGTGTCAACGTGTGGTTCTCATAACTACTTCCATCTCATCATTGTAGATAGTGTCTCTGATTTTTGAGGCCATTTATACAGGAAACTGCCCTAATTACCTGTGTAAATGGCTTCTGGTTGATTTTTTGCATGGCACCTACTCAGTGCTGGCCCTCTACAATACTGTGTACCCCACTAACACACCCATATGCTATGTGATTGCCATCAGGTGTGTTAGGGGCATTGTGTGATAGGGCATCGGCACTTAACATGGTAGACGGGTGTCAATGTTTTTCTATGCACTACACATAGCCATCTGTGCATGGCAGCTTGGCCCTAATTTTCCAAAATTATCTTTCTGCCATTAGGTCTGGACAGCAAAGTTAATCTTGGCCTACCTGGCTAGCAAGTTAATCTTGGCCTACCTGGCTAGCTCCTGCTCCCTCTCGTTTGTGTGGGCAGAACCAGATTTTCAGGGCTGGCCCACATATGACCACAGCATTCACATCAGGGTTAGACAGTTGGCGATGATGCAATGCACCAACACATCACTTTGCACCACCTAGATTAAAATCCTGGAACCAAACATTTTGGCACATAACATGGTTCAGTCATCTGTGAGACAGCACATGTAAATAAAGATGCACACCACTGATGTCTAGAGGTGTGTGCAATGTGTTTGTTCAGGGAGTCCCAGCACTGGGGAGGCACACCGTTTGTCTTTCAGCTGGTCCTTTCTCAGAGGTAGCTGTGAGGTGCATATATCTCCACACACATCATACACCTACATAGCCTTAAAGACTGTTTTCTGACCTGTGGTTCACTCAGAGCTCCCTGCTAAAATGTAAATGTTGCCAGCTAGGTAAGACGGTGTCTGAGACATACATGGCATGTGTATATTATGTTGAAATGTAGCTGACACACCTATTTGTTGCACATCATCCGTAGCCCTGTGACACATGTGAGATTGTCAGCAGAACCTCTGGTGCACATGGGCACCACATATATTCATACATTAGCTTTACACATACAATCGACTCTTGAGTGATATATCAGATGTCATAAAGGGCCAATGGAGGCCTACTCTACATGTTTTGTTCACGACATGACTGCATAGATTTGTTGTTCATACTGCCCTCACATTGTCTATGAATCACACATAGCAACTCAATGCATGTTACTCATCCAGATCCTCTACAGCTGCTCTTCTTCATAACATACTGCAAAAGATGCAATAGTGACACAGCAGGTGTACATTGTGTGTACATTTACAGGATCAGCCTTACAGATGCAAAATATATTCCAATGGCACAATCTTCATGAGGTCCACATCAAGCAGACTTACAGCTGATGCAGCAGGGCCCCATAATGTCAAAGGATATTGCATGGGGTGGTGTCTCCACCTCTGTGCAGCTCCATTATGGGCCACAGATCCAAGCCCAGAAAACAACAATGGTATTGCCGTGCTGCCAGAGCCACATTATTGCGGCCCATAGGCCGGGTTCAGCTGCATGTCAGCTCCTGCATCCCTTCCTGACTTGTTTTCAGTATGTGCACAAATAGTATGCCACAGCCAGGTTCACCTGGGACAACGTGCTGATAGGCTTCACAGATGGGAATGTAATGCTATCAGGGACATAGATGGGCTATGACATATTCGCCATTGGACATCAAGGTTGAGGTGCGACAGACTGCCCCCACTCATGCCTCCTTGTACACACACCATCTGAAGCGCATCCGAGGCTCTCCATACACCTGCACTGTTGTTGCACAGTATGCATGTGCTGGATTGTATGGCTTACACTAACAGGCATGGATGACGCGTGTTGGTTGCCTCATTATACACCACATACTGTCTACACACATGCTCATGAGAATCAGGCCTGCGGACTGTAGGACTGCATGGGGGGGGGGGGGGCATACTGAATAATGCACACAATGCAGCTCCTAGACGGGATCTGTCCTGCGGACGAGCTGTGGACATAGCAGTGAATGTACATGGGACCTGTAGGAAACATACTTCTCTAAGCAGCTGTATCTCCACACTCCCCAATGTATACTCCAGCATAATCATGTTGACCGTACCTCTCTTTGCCACCAATCCCTGAAATGTATCAGCAGGATGGATTGAAAATCAGCTGAAACGTCGCAGGTTGATACAAATATACATACTTACGTTCCCTTTATTGGAAAGTATTTCCATTGTAGTTGCTGTGCAAGGGTAGCATAGTGGTTAGAGCACTGTGTTTGGACAAACTAGGGAACTGGTTCAATTTCCACAGGTTGTTTTCAGTTCATTTGGTTCTGTGCTGCTGCAAATACTATACAAAGGGGTGCAGCTTCAGCGCTGCCCCACACACCCTTGCATCTATTCAGTGTGCGCTACAATATGCACTCCATCCAGGCTACCCATCAGGCATAGAGTGCAGCCTCAGTTGTGGCCCATTGGTGAGTATTGGTAATGTGAATGCAGCAGATGTATAACCCGCATAGTGGGCAGGCTTGGAGACTGCATCCTGACTGTGGGTGTCGGTATGAGCCTCCATCGCATATATATTGGACATGCAGACATACCCTACAGGGGTGACGTGGTTCTGTCAACCCATTTCTACATTGTTGGCAGATACATATGAACCCTTTCTTGGTAATTCCTGCTACAGCAAATGGCTTGCAGCATTGGCAGAGTTGTTCGTGCATGTGTTTAGACACCCCAGAGGGCCGGTTCGATTCCCACATGATCTTTTTTCCTGTATTTTTTTCCTGGGCTGCTGCACATACCATACAAAAGGGTGTGGGTTCAACCCAGCCCTGGGCACCCTTGCATATATTCAGTGTTAGAACATAAGAACATAAGATATGCCATACTGGATCAGACCAAGGTCCATCAAGCCCAGTATCCTGTTTCCAACAGTGGCCAATCTAGGTCATAAGTACCTAGCAGTTTCCCCAAAAGACACAGGTTCCTCATTGCTTGTATTGGGTCAAGCAGTGATATCCCGGGTCCCTGTTAATAATGGTTTATGGATCTTTCCTCCAGGAACTTATCCAAACCTTTTTTAAACCCAGTTACACTAACAGCTCTTACTACATCCTCCGGTAAAAAATTCCAGGGGTTGATTGCACGTTGAATGAAAAAATATTTTCTCTTATTATTCTTAAATAGGTTATCCTGTAGCTTCATTGCATGTCCCCTAGTCCTTTTATATCCTGATGACGTAAACAATCGATCTATGTTTACCTGTTCCACTCCATTCATTAATTTATAGACCTCTATCATATCTCCCCTCAGCCGTCTCTTTTCCAGGTTGAAGAGCCCTAACCTTTTTAGCCTCTCTTCATAGGAGTATCCTTCATCCCCTTTACCATTTTAGTGGCTCTTCTTTGTACCTTTTCTAATAACGCTATATCTTTTTAAGATACGGCGACCAGAATTGCACACAATATTCAAGATGCGGTCGCACATGCACAGTGTTTCCTCTCTTTGGTTCGAACTTATCGTGCGATAACGCGGCGGCGGCATTAAGGCACACTAACGCTGTGAAATCCGGGTCTGAAGGATGGAGTAAGGCTTCCTAGAGGGCGGAGAGAAGGGGTCAATGGGCTGAGATTGGGTCGGGAGAGGCTCCAGGCACACTAATGCTGTGAAATCCGGGTCTGAACACTACACCAGTGAAACCCTCGCGTTAGGCACATTTGCAGGAAAGAGAAACCATTTCAGTCAGCAATGTGCAGCAAAGGCAGGGAAACCCAGAAAAAAGTGATAGTTGTGACACATGTGCAGGAGCCAAAAAGGCAAATAAACATATAAAATGACCAGAACCACATTTAAAATCTCAATAACCAAGCTGGTCAATAGTGATATTAATGATAAACATAAAGCAACACTACTGACAAAGCGTAAAAATTAAGATATCATGTTTGGAAGGGTCTATGCTCTGTCCCCCTACAAAGTGAATGATCCCACATAGAAAACCTGATCAGCGCTATTTCAATCGTTTAAATTGGGCAGGTTTGTTATTGCGTGCACATGTGCAGCAACAGCAGAGTGGGCACGTAGGTAATGGCAACTGTACTGATGCTGTAAATGGGATACAGGGGGCTGCAGGCGGCACATGTTGTGGTCCAGCTGGGGCACAGTGCAGACTAGGCAGATGCCTAGGTGGCACATAGGAATGCCGAAACTGTAAAGCAGCAAGACAGCAACTGACGAGGGTCCAACACGGGCACGAGTGTGTGTCCCACAGTGTCACAGGGGATATTACCCAGCAGGTACCCCCAAGGGCACATAACATTGGCAGGTGGTGCCGGGGGAAAGCGTGCATGTCCATGTAGGCACCCCTACCCGAGAACCCACACCATAGGCAGCTGTCTACTGGCACACTGGATGGCCTGGGACTGTGCACCACCAGCATAATGGCATGGCAGCATGGTTGCGGAGGGGTGCTGGTGGCAGAGGGGGCAGTGGCATCTGCCCACAGCAGACCATGGCCAAGTCCCGTTTAGGTGGGCGCCGTGCACTGCAACAGACAGGGTCTGTCTGACGAACAGTTATGGTATCCCCAGGGAATGATCTGTCCCTGTGGCAACAGTGTGGTGCAGTACACACAGCCAGTGTGTTCAGGAGCAGGTGGTCACAAGTTCAAGTCCCAGCTGTGGCTCCTGCCAACCCTGTCCACATATTTTACCCAGTACTAAACCGTGGTAATAAAAATGGAACCTTTATTGCAGATAAAATAAAAATGCCTGAAATGCCTATATTTTACCCTACAAAGCACAGGCACCATAAACATGTGTAATCCCTAGAGCAGAGTTTCCCCAACTGCAGTCCTGGAGGGCCAAACACCATTCAGGTTTCATGTTGTCCCTAGTAAATATGCCTGTGCTGCATTTGTATGCGCTGCCCCCATTGTATGCAAATGTATCTCATGCATATTCATTAGGGACAGCATGAAAACCTGAACAGTGTTTGGCCCACAAGGACCGGAGTTGGGAACCTCTGCCCTAGAGCAGCGGCCAACAGGGGCATAAAACACCCACACCCAGAGGCTCCACTATCCAAAGCCTCATGGAGAGTCAGGCTGTTGGGCCTTGTGCGGAGCAGCATCTCCCAATACTGGCACCTGCATACCTTAGCAATGCCGTCCTAAACTTGGGAACACGTTCCACATATATCAAAAGGTTGCTATGATTAATGTCAGCTAACAAATCCTAAGTTAAACACAATTTGTTGATAGAGATTCATCATAGCAACCTTTCTGATATCTGTGGCATGTGTTTCAGTTATTGATTCTGACAGGGTTTACCACCCCGGGGAGTGACCCTAACAGTATTGAGTACCATAGCAATGCCCGCACTGTGCCCAGGACTGGTGTGGCGGCCGGGGCTGCCACAAACCTCTATATTTGCACAATGCTGGCATAGGTGTGGGAGTGTGTGTCTGCCTATCCAGTGTGTTGTGTCTGCCTACACCTTACTCAGCCCACATTGCTTGCACTGTTTCCAGTGTTAGCCTGCCAATGTGCATAATAAGGAGCAAGATACTGTGGGTATGGCCCGGACAGGGTGGCATGGGCAGGATGCATTTGCACAGGGTATAGGGCAATGACTGGGACATTGTAGTGCCCGACCACCACCTGCACGGACAGGGTGGCCACAGCATGTCATGCTGGGAGGTCACTCTCACCCTGACTGAGCAGTGACCAGAGCATGGCTAGGTTCCCCCTGGGGCCCAATCACTGACATACCTGCATGGTGTGTGTGCTGACATCCCAGTTTTGGGTGCACACAGTTCCTCCAGGAACATGCACTATGTACTAGCTAGCAGATTGTCTGCAGTTAGCATCTGTATGGCCGCATCACCTTGCAGGGTGCAGCAGGTGCACACTGACTGCCCTCTGCTGGTGAATGTCAGATCGTAGTGGGGGGCAGCTGAGCTCACTGGGCCCACTACCTATCTGCCAGTGGCCCTGTCCCAAGTGCAGATCCTCAGCAGCTGTCCGTTCGCCACCAGGACTGGGGTTGCTGGTCCCACAGCCTGTCCTCATGTACCTCTACTGCCCCCCTTGCAAAGGGTGAGAGTGTGGGTCTGTTGGGGGCAGATCATGTCCCCCACCCTGACCCAGAGAGGGCGGTTTTCTAAGTACATTGTTGCCATGTGAGCCCTGACACACCCTTGCTCCCTAAACAGCTGACCATAGCAAGCACAGTGGATATGCACTATGCTGTGTGCATCATGGTCCACAAGGGCCAGACATGACTGGCAATTACAAATGGACACAGAGACCTTCTAAAGGTGTCTGCAACAAATACCTGTCACAACACTGGCACTGATGAAGACCTGCAGTACAGCCCACCTCAACCAACCTGGGTACTGCGGACCTGGTGCTGGCCACTCCACCTCAGCCTCAGGGTGAGCACAGAACACGCACATTGGCATGGCCTGTGGGTACTCTGTGCCAGTAACACGCACGGTCATTCCCCCCTACCAAGCTGATGTGCTGTAGAGGTGCATACCCCAACTGGTGAGCAGATGTAGACTGCTGTTCTACATGTGAATTGCATTATGGGTACTGTTGGTTCTATCCTATCCTGGTAGCCACAGCAGACAGTTTTATGGTGACGTGCACTCTTTCTGTAGCTAGCCATTGGTATGATAACTCCCATAGTGATGTAGCACAATGGTTAATGCAATGACTTCAGTAGCAGAGGTCATGGGTTTGATTCCTCTCTGTTCCCCCTTTTTTATGGCTGTCCTACACAACTACGTTTCATTCGTGTAACAGTCATATCTGTGCAGATCTGTGCTGCCGCCACATTATACCCTCATCACGGTTGCCATTCATCCTTCTGTCCGTCTATGTGTGTGTGCCAGCTGTGTGGCATCCTGCCCTAATGTGCAGGCTGCTACCCCATGTCCTGCACTGCACACTTTTCTGCATTGCAGTTCTTCATGCTTGCCTCTCCTGTGACTGCTCTGCATGGCACTGCTCTCCTCCGTCCTCCTGTCATTGCACTTATCCTACCACCTCTACCTCCTCTGGTGGACACGTATCCCCATCCTCTGCCACACACTGTCATTGTTGCACTGTACATTACCATCACCCTGTACATCGGTACAGCTGCACCCGATATGTTTGTCCACTTTATCTGCTGCCACATGGACTGCACGCAGATTTGGCTGGTCCATGAGCTCCGTCATCTACTTCCTTCCATCACTTGTTCATTGCCTTTCCTTGGTTGTCCGTGCAGTGTTATGGTTACATCTGTGTTTGAGCCATACATTTCATATTTGTGACTTTGGGGCACCTTTGTGCCCCTGGGTACCATCTCCTGTGTCATCTTGGCATCCCTGGGGCATCTTTCGCGGCACCTTAGGTTTGGCCAGCTTATGGGGTGCCTTATATGCTGCCTTGGAGGGTGCCAACCTTTCCTGCTGCCCTCTGGGACACATTATGACCTGCCTTGGATGACGTGGTGCTTTATGATATGCCTTATGGTGCGCTCTAAAAGGTGCATTAGGTTGCGGCACTGGGGTGAGGCTTTTTTGGCTGGCAGTGCAAATTGTTGTGATGTGTCTTGACTGTTACAAGCAGGAAAAGGGATTGCCTCAGACAGTCTTTTTTTTTGCAAATCTTTTTATTGATTTCACACATACAACATAACATAACCAATATTCCTTGACAACCGTGCTACAAGGCACAAAATACACAATACCTATCACCCCCCTTATACCAACTACCCCTCTATCCCCCCCCCCCACCCGTCCCCCTGGGATCCCTATGTGACACATCTAAGATACTAAATAGACGCCAACTTCCAACAATCTATTCAGCAGGTGAAAAGCTGTACCTTGCCCTAGCTGCATACTCATCAAGATAATACCATTTATTGATAGATAGTCCCTCACCACCATTGCTTCCCTGCACCAGTCTTGCAACATACCGCAGTCTCCAATATGATTCTCTCTTCTCTTGCGCTTTCTCAAATTTAGAATAGAGACACACCTGATTCCACCAGTGATGACTATCCAATTTAAAGCTATGGCCATCATAAAATTAAATAGAAAAGTCTTATCCCTCTCTATTGCTAAACCGCTCGCACATGAGCGAAGGATGATTATTTCCCAACTCAACGGAGACTGTATGTCTAAGATCTTTCCAATCTTGTGCCAGACTATTCGCCAAAATCTCTGAACATAAAAGCACTCAAAAAAAACATGTTGAAACGTGCCCTAAGCTTCAGAACATGACCAACATCTTCCCTGATCTTTTGCCCCCCACTTGGTCACTCTAACTGGTGTGAGATATGCCCTATGAAGTATGAAATACAAGGATTGCGTGAGAGCTGCTGCTCTCGAAATGCTATCTACACTTCCCCACACCTTTTTCCACACTTTGGGTAAAACAGGGCCCCCAAACTCCTCCTCCCACTGGTGGCCCAACATAAGAGGGAGCGACTGCGACCTATCCCTGAGTATGGCATAAACTTTTGACATAATACCCTTGGTGCCCAGACATGCCTCCACCGTTTTCAGCAATTCCCCTTGATCCAAGATCGTGGAGGGGCCACAGGGAAGGTGCCCAAGGCAATGTTTTAATTGCAGCCATTGGAAGAAACACGACCGCGGGAGTCCAAACTCAGCTTGCAGATCCTCAAAGGATTTCCATGCATTATCTTTAATTAACTGCCCAATCAACCATATACCGTTTTTCTGCCAACCCTTCCACCCTGAAGAAAACCTCACCAAACAAAAAACTATTACTACTTGGAGATTCCATCATCAGAGGCACCAACTTGGGAACACAGTTCAAAGGAGAGAATATAGTCATGTGCCTACCAGGCTCTTCAGCCAGCAGGAATACAAACCAAGTTGTTGAAATACTTAGCACAAAAAGTGAGCACTCCAAACCTGATGTTATTATCCACTTGGGCACAAATGACCTGGCTAGAAACAGTGCCTCTACAGCCCAAAAGGACTTCCAATCTCTGGGAGAGAAACTCAAGCCCATTGTTAACACTGTTGCATTCTCAGAAGTTCTACCTGTTCTTGGTAAGGGGACAAAAAGGCTGCATCGCATTAACAGCTTTAATACATGGCTCCAGACCTGGTGCAAACAAGAAGGATTCAGATTTATTGGCAAATGGGGCAACAGATGGACTAACAAGAAACTATACTGTGCTGATGGACTACATCTCTCTGTCGCAGGGAAAAGAAACCTAAGTGAAAAATTCAGGCAGTATGTGGATATACATTTAAACTAGGAAAAGGGGGTGACGGTTCTGGAAGGTCAACATCTGCATGCCACCCCCTGCAAAAGAAGAACAACATCAGACACAGCCACACTCTTATACCGCACATCAAAAACAAGTGGGAAGAAGTGTGCAGAAAAAAATCAATGCAAAATACACACAAGCCAAGTAAATGCTGGAAAGCAATGAGCACAAATGCTCGAAGCTTAGCCAAAAAAATTCCAGACTTGGAAGCCCTAATGGTGGAAACGGATTTGGACATCGTGGCTATTACAGAAACATGGTTTAATGAATCGCATGATTGGGATATAGCCATAGCTGGCTATAATCTATTCAGAAGAGACAGAGAAAATGGAAGAGGAGGAGGAGTAGC
Organism: Ichthyophis bannanicus; assembly: GCA_033557465.1. Classification (NCBI taxonomy): domain Eukaryota; kingdom Metazoa; phylum Chordata; class Amphibia; order Gymnophiona; family Ichthyophiidae; genus Ichthyophis; species Ichthyophis bannanicus. The sequence continues at coordinate 149,345,939 of CM066039.1, read as the reverse complement.
CTTGTATGTCAAAAGCAGTATTAAAGCTACTGAAATGCAGGGAACATGGGCAAAAGAAGAAGCGCTCTGGATTGTGTTGGAAAGAGGAGATGGCACTGTCATCCATATTGCTGTAGTCTACAGACCTCCAACTCAAATTGGAGAGAGAGATAACGAATTGATTATAGATATTGCCAAGATAGCAACAAAGGGGGAAGCGATCATATTGGGTGACTTTAATCTACCTGATATGGATTGGATTACTCCTTCTGCACATCTGGAAAGAAGCAAAAAAATTGTGGATGCTCTCCAAGGTGCATTACTTAGACAAATGGTGATGGAACCAACCAGGGAAAGCTCAACGCTGGATGTAGTGCTCACCAACAGTGATAATGTGTCGAATGTCTGCGTGAGTGCCCCTGTGAGCAACAGTGACCATCACATGGTGTGGTTTGAGATAAAAGCCATGATACAGGCCAATCATAGCAAGCTCAAAGTCCTAAACTTCAAAAACGCTGACTTCAATAAAATGGCCGAGTACTTAAAGGAAGAGATAACGGGGTGGAAGGAGATAAGGGAAGTGGATTGAAATGGACTAAACTAAAGGCGGCAATAAAAGGGGCAAGAAAAGTAAGAAAAGTAAATAAAAACAAGAGGAGAAGGAAACCTATTTGGTTTTCCAAAGAGGTGGCTGCTCAAATAAAGGCAAAACACACAGCTTTCGCAAAATTCAAAAGCTTGCAAACAGAAGAACACAGAAATGAATACAGGATCAAGCTCAAAGACTCTAAAAGAGAAATAAGGATAGCAAAATCAAAGGCAGAGGAAAAGATGGCTAAAGATGTTAAAGGTGGCGACAAAACTTTCTTCAGGTATATTCGGGAAAGGAAGAAGATCAGAGTTGGAATTGCAGGACTCAGAAGTGCTGGGAAAGGACTCGTGGAAAGTGACACTGAAAAAGCAAAATTGCTAAACAAATACTTCTGCTCTGTTTTTACTAAAGAAGATCCTGGAGATGGACCAGCTGTGACTCCCAAATATAAAAATAGCAATGAAGTAGATACCACACCATTCACAGAAGTTGAGGTGTTAGAACAACTTGCTAAACTGAAAGTGGACAGAGCAATGGGACCGGATGGGATACATCCCAGGATACTGAAAGAGCTCAGAGAGGTTCTTGCAGGACCGTTAAAGGATGTCTTCAACAGATCCTTGGAAACAGGAGTAGTTCCTCAGGACTGGAGAATGGCTAATGTTGTACCTCTACACAAAAGTGGTGACAGGGAAGAAGTGTCAAACTAAAGGCCCGTGAGCCTTACCTTGGTGGCAGGAAAAGTAATGGAGGCGCTCCTGAAAGAGCGAATAGTGAACTTTCTCAAAACCAACAGGTTGCAAGATCCAAGGCAACATGGTTTTACCGAAGGATGGTCTTGCCAAACAAATCTGATTGAGTTCTTTGATTGGGTGACCAAGGAACTAGATCTGGGGCATGCAATGGATGTCATCTATCTGGATTTCAGCAAAGCCTTTGATACTGTTCCTCATAGGAGGCTTGTCAATAAACTCAGTAGCTTGGGGATGGGTCCCAAGATAGTAAACTGGATTAGAAATTGGTTGACTGACAGACAACAGAAGGTGATGGTACATGGAGCTCACTCGGATGAGAGGAAGGTGATTAGCGGGATGCCTCAGGGTTCGGTCCTGGGCCCGGCACTGTTCAATATATTTGTGAGTGATATTGCTGAAGGACTGAATGGAAAAGTCTGTCTTTTTGCAGATGACACAAAAATTTGCAACAGAGTGGACTCCCCCGAGGGAGTGGTTAACATGAGGAAAGATCTACAAAAGCTGGAAGACTGGTCTAATGCTTGGCAACTACGATTTAATGTGAAAAAGTGCAGTGTCATGCACTTGGGTAGCAGAAATCCAAGGGAAAAGTACACGATAGGGGGTGAGAGGTTGGTATGCACGGTTCAGGAGAAAGACCTTGGTGTGATTATCTCTGATGATCTCAAGGTGGCAAAACAGTGCGACAAGGCGGTGGCAAAAGCCAGGAGGATGTTGGGCTGCATACAAAGAGGGATTACCAGCAGAAAGGAAAAGGTACTTATGCCACTGTGCAAGTCACTGGTGAGGCCTCACTTGGAATACTGTGTTCAGTTTTGGAGACCGTATCTTGCAAAAGATGTAAAAAGACTGGAAACTGTTCAGAGAAAGGCGACCAAAATGATTTGGAGCCTGCGTCAGAAGCCTTACGAGAAGAGACTTGAAGACCTAAATATGTACACTTTGGAGGAGAGGAGGGACAGGGGAGATATGATTCAGACCTTTAAATACTTAAAGAGAAATGATGAACAAACAAACCTCTTCCAAAGACGGGGAAGCTGTAAAACTAGACGGCATAACATGAAGCTGCAAGGTGGTAAATTGAAAGGCAATGTCAGGAAATATTTCTTCACTGAAAGGGTGGTGGATGCTTGGAATGCCCTCCCAATGGAAGTGGTGGGGGCAAACACGGTGATGGAATTCAAAACGGCATGGGACAAACACAGTGGATCCCTTTACAGCAACAGGACAAAAGCAAAATAAACAGTACCATCTAACTTCTGAACTATCTAGCGTCTCAACAAATACGGGTGTCCTACATGGAGTGGTGGGTTCACCCCTAAACAAAAACATGGGGAGGGGTGGCCTGCACAGAGCGACAGGTGCACCTACTCTTGCCATCTTGCTGGGCAGACTAGATGGACCATGCTGGTCTTTATCTGCCGTCACTTACTATGTTACTATGTTACCCTATGAGCTTACGTCCTATCTTCAAGTTAGGGTTAAACCATATTGGAGACCTGGCCGAAACTCTCCCATTCTGCTCCAACTTTTGATCCAGCAAATGAAAGGCTTGCTTCGTGGCACGAATTATCCTTAAGTTCCCCCCCATCCCAGGGAGGGACATTTCCACGAGCAAATGAGGCGGGATAGGCGTTAGAAGTTTTTCCTCTACCTCCACCCAAACGGGTTTTTGACCCTCCCCAACATTCCCCAGCCAATTCGTGCCTTGCTTCAACAAGAGGGCCACATGATACCATCGAAAATCAGGAAATTGAACTCCCCCTTCCTGCTTACTTGCTTTCAATTTTTTTAAGTGCAATCCTAGGGGGCTTACCCTGCCAAAGAAAGTTCGATAAAATACACTCCAGCGCCTTATAGAAGGTCGCTGGAAACTCCAGAAGTATCATCTCTAGAATATAATTCACCTTAGGAACCAACACCATTTTAATAGAATCAAGTCTTCCCCACCAAGATAAATGTAAAGGAGACCATTTCAGAGTATAAGCCTGCACCAAATCTTTCAGCGCCTTTACATTCAACTTCACTATCTCCTCCAACGAAGGACAGTAAGATACCCCAAGATATTTAATAGCCTCCACTTCCCACTTAAAGGGGTACTGATCCACTGAGGAATAAATGGTCAACCTATTCATCGGGAAAGCCGTTTATTTATTCCAATTTATTTTATATCCCGACAAGGACGAGTATTGCCCAATCAGATCCAGAACCTCTCCTACGGAGCCAGGCTGCAAAAACAACAATAAGTCTTCTGTGTAAGCCAAAAGCTTTATTTGCTTTCCAGCAATCTCAAGCCCCTGGACCTTATGAGACTGTCTCACAAGAGTAACTAGTGGTTCTAACGCCAAATTGAAAAGCAAGGGGGAAAGGGGACAACCTTGGCGCGTCCCCCTATTTAATAAGAAGGACCCAGACAAGGACCCATTGACCAAAATACAAGCCGATGGGGAGGTGTATAACACCTCTATCATCTTTATGAAGCCTCTCCTTATCCCAAACCATTCAAGCGCCTGCATAAGAAAACCCCATTCCAACCGGTCAAAAGCTTTCTCGGCGTCAACAGAAAGCCCTACCAAGGGATCTTGGGAGTCTTCTGCGGCCGCAAACAAATTTAAAAGAAGCCGCGTGTTATCCGCCGTGGACCGCCCAGGGACAAACCCACACTGATCAGGATGTATAAGGGACGGGACTATTTTAACAAGCCTATGTGCCCGAACTGAAGAGAAGATTTTGTAATCGGCATTAAGTAAAGATATCGGACGGTAGTTCTCAACTTTATGCGGATCCCTACCCGGTTTTTCCAGCACCACTATTGTCGCTTCACTAAATGATCCTACTGCTGGGGACTGGATCAGAAGAGTTTGGAAATATAAAAGTAAATATGGGAGAAGGTCCTCCGTGAATAATTGGTAGAATTCCACCGGAATAGCATCCAGACCAGCTGCCTTCCCTCCCTTCATACTATATATACCCTCTCTTATCTCACTCACCGACATCTGTCCATCAAGTTCCGCCACTTGAGACGGCTTTAATATTGGGTGGGGAACCTGCTTAAAAAGCTGATGAAATGAGGCTGGATCTGGATCCGCCTCTGAAGAGTATAATCTCCTGTAAAAAACCCGGAAGCAATCTGCGATTTCCCCATCTTTTGTACAGAGACCCCCTCTCTCATCCTGTACAGCTTCTATCCTGCTTTTAGACGAACGAGGGCTTAAAGTACTCGCCAGGAGATGTCCAGCCTTATTACTCTCACAATAATACTTCCCCTGGGCATACCATATCTGAGCAATTGCTTCCATACTAATGATGTCGTTATACTGGTATCTTAGCCTTTGTAGGCACACTAGAATACCAGGATCAGATCTATCTTTCAGAATCCTCTCCCCGGCCAAAATTTGAGCCTCTAATTCCACTAGCTTCTCCTTCCTCCGCCGCGCCATTCATCTTGTAACTTGTGACAACAGCTCTAATAGAAGACTTGAAGGCCTCCCACCAAGCCCAACCAGGGGTCGCTGTGATAGAATTTGATTGAAAGTACTCTTTTATGGCTTTCTTAACTTCCACGCCAAATTCAGGCTCTTGCAATACCTCTCTGGGAAAGTGCCAGGCAGCCACACCCTGGGGCCGGCCTCTCACATGCAGGGATAAGTTTACAGCTGCATGATCCGAAAGATGCGTACCCAAAATTTCGGCTGACGCAACCTCCAGAATTAAGAATCTGGAAACCAAAAAATAATCGGATTCGCGAGTGCGATCCATGGGGGAGCGAATAAAATGAATATTGCCTATCTTTGGGATGCCAGAGTCTCCATATATCCGAAAGACCGTACTCCTGCATAATAGAGAGGAGCACTGTCACCGCTCTACTACTCCTCAAAGACCGATAAGGTTGCCGGTCTAACAACGGGTCAATAACTAAGTTGAAGTCCCCTCCCAAAATCCATTCCGCTGAATCCCATTCCTTCACCTCCTCTGCCAACACCTTGAAAAACACAACATCATCCTGATTAGGCCCATATATATTCAGTATGGCAAATATCCGACTCCCAAGCTGCAGCATTACCTTAGCCCACCTTCCCTCAGTGTCCGCCCTCCTCTGCAGGATCTTTGGGTCTAAAGTTTTCCTAACCAAAATAGCGACCCCGTTTTTTCTGCCAACCGCGGGGGAGTGTCCGACCAATACAAATTCCCCTATGCCCAATTTTCCAGTTTCAATGGTTGTCAAATGGGCTTCTTGCAACAGAACCACATCTGCGGACTCCTTTTTACACTAGAATTTTCTTTCTCTTGATCGGTTATGTATTCCTTTTACGTTCAGAGACATGAACTTCACAGACTGCATGGCACAAGATTATCCCAGTTACTAAGACTGGGCAGGGTAACAGTCAAAACATGAAAGCAGCATCCTACCCAATTTAAAAGAAGATCCCAGGGAGACACCCCTTCTCTCCGCCAGAGAGCGACTAACGGGTGAACCATTCCAACCCAGATTACCACACAATCCCACCCTCCTGTGTTTTATTCCCATTATTATCTCCTTGCAACCCCTGTCAAATTCCACCACCCCCTTCCCCAACTCCACATTTTATTTCCCCCATCCCTTATTTTAGACTTCTGATAATCACAGGATCTTACATAATAGACCTTGTCTATTAACCCCCCTCTCCGCCCGCAAACACTCACAGCTAACTCTAACACACACAGAACCACTCATCCATCCATCTGACCCCCCCCCCCCCCCCGCAACCAATTCTACCCCTGCAACTAAGGAACCACACCAACTCTAACGTCTACCGGCAGACAATTTTAACAGGCTCCATTGCATATAACAAAAGAACAAAGTGCAACAGCATCTTTGCCGTCACTGGACACCTCTGCGCACCAGGGGATTCATCTTCCATAAGCCCCATGCCGCCTCCCGGCTCCGTAGGATCAGCAGCCGCGAGCAGGAGAGGAACCAGCTTTATCCCTGCGCGCGCGTAGCACTCTGCAAGTCCACATTAAAGGAAGTGTTTCCAGACCAACGCCCATCTTCCTGAGGCCTGTCCCGTAGGTAACATAAACCGCTTCCATCTTCCCATAGTGTCACAGAGAGTCACAGAAAGTACTGCAATTTGAACTCTCCGCTCAGACTCCAATGGGACCCCCTCACTGCATAACCGAGGACTCTTTCTCCTCCAGGAAAGATCTTAAAACTGTAGGGTCCTCAAAAGTGCAAGTCTGGTTATGCAATGTCACCCTCAACCTCGCGGGGTAGAACATACCGTATCTAGCTTGTAGTTGCTGAAGCCGAGGTCGGAATGCCAACAGTTGCTTTCTTTTCTCCACTGTGGCCTTGCAGAAATCAGGATAAAACGCCACAGTGTGTTCCTCAAATTTTGTCGGGATCCGTGTCTTGGCCGCGAACATGATTTGGGCCACTTGCGAATAACGCAGAACCCACATAATCAAGGGCCTCAGGAACCTCTGCTGTGGGCTAGCCTGCGTGGGCACCCTATGTGTCCTATCAATCTCCAAAGGGTGGGAGAGCTTTAGCTGTAAAACCTTAGGTAGTGTTTTCTCCAAAAACTCCACTGCGTTGGTTCCCTCTGCACCTTCCGGGATGCCCACCACCCTTATGTTGTTGCGACGCGCCCTGTTGCTTTGATACTCTAAGCTCCGTTCTAGGGCCTCAATCCGCTTCCTGTTTTTATCCACTTGTTGCAGTTGTACCTCCTGAGCCGCCATTTTAACATCCACGTCCTCCATCCTAGCCGCCAAAGCAGCCACCTGTACTTTTAGCTCCTTCAGCTCAAGGATATCCGTTTGAACCTCCGCCAAGGTCTCACCGTTAGCAGTAAACAAATCTCTCACTGCCCTGATCTCTCGCAATACTTCTTGCATGCCAACACCGCAATCGTGGCCTCCCGCCGACTTCTGCGGGGAGGGGGGGTCAGGTTTTGGGCGTTTGCTCGCCATATTTGTGCCTACCCCATAATCCAGCTTGGTAGGCTTGCTTGCCGCCATTTCCCCCTACTTCGAGGCAGGGATCGACCCCAAAAGTCGCACAAAGAAAGGCAAGGAGATCAAACTTTTAACAGGATCTGGCAGGGAACTAGAATTACGCGGCCATCTTGGATCGTTGCAGGCTCCGCCCCCTCAGACAGTCTTTTAACTGAGCCCACTGAGGGATCAAACTCATGACCACTGTATCAGCAGTCAATGTATTAACCATTGTACTACACCTCTGTTGCTGTGTTTGCAGGTCAGCGCGCCTAATTAAGGCTAATGCGCGTTAACGTGCCATGGCTCCCTCTATCGCATGATAACGGACTTTATCGCGTGATAACCCAAAATGCTACCTTAAGACTGGAATTCCCACTACCTTATATGGCACTCGTCACAGTAAGACTGCAACTAACGCCAGTAACATTAAGACGGTTTAGTAAACATACCCCTTAATTACTATTGCGGGTTTTTTGGGTTTTTTTTAGTGTGTCCATATATAGTTTTCACCTTTCAGACAATTTATTTATTTAGTATGGTTTATATACTGCTTTTCACCGGGTCAAAGCGGTTTACAGTGAAACCAACATCATTTACACAGAACATATCATTTTAGATTATGTTAACTCTGTTAATTATTGTTACATGGAACCAACAATGTCTTAGTTATAACATCTGTATAACAGCAACTAATTGCAATCGTTAACTATATACAATAAGAGGACCATATACAATGGTGTATTCTTTGATTATTAACACGTGCAGAATCTGTCTTGGTAGTGTCATGTATTGGGGGGGAGGGGAATTAGGTAGAGGATCCAAAGTGTTCAAGGAATAGGAGGGTTTTCAAGTGTCTGCGGAAGGAGGGGAGGTTGTTGATATTTCTTATTGTGTCTGGCAGAGAGTTCCAAAGGGACGGTGCGTAGAGTTCAAATGCTCTGTTGTAAATTTCTTGGTTGAATTTTGTTTTAAAGTGTGATATAGCAAGTTTGTTGGTTGTAACAGTTCTACGTAGTCTGTTTGTAGTGAATTTCTGAAGGCGGTATTGGAAGTGAGTGGTTGGGTGGGAGTATAGTGCTTTGTGCGTAAGGAGCAATGATTTAGATTTGATTCTTTTGTGAAGGGGCAGCCAGTGGAGTTGTTTTAGAATGGGAGTAATGTGCTTATGCTTAGCAGCTCCCTGGAATGTACGTGCTGCAGTGTGTAGAACGATTGTAGAGGGGAGTAGGGTGGCTTGTGGTAGTCCGTGGTAGATGCTGTTGCAGTAATCTGTATAAGGGAGGGCTTGAAGTGCTATCTACTCCAAATAAACGTTTATATGTTCTTTTACTGTCACATGCTAGAAATAACAATGTAAAAAATCTTTTAGGAACTTCTATATTAGAGTATCAAATTATCACTTTTGTTGGATTTTTTTTTAGCACATTGCATTACATTCATAAACATAAATGTGACAATTAAAATTGAATAAGCTGTATTCTGTTGTTAATATTTCTACATTTTAGATGTGCTGGGACTAGGTCACGTAGACTGTTCAAGATTTTACATGACCTAGCCCCGGCACATCTAACTTCCTTAACAACAAGCCAAAGAAGAGAAGGTGTCCAAAACTCTCTGATATTACCTACAGAGTTTAGGAAAACAAGCCAGACAATGAGCAATAGAGCTTTCACTTTCTATGTTCCAGTCCATTGGAACTCTCTACCTCAAAGCCTAAGAAACACAAACGACCTACTCACCTTCTGGAAGAGAATTAAAACACACCTATTCACAGAATATTATCAAAATAAAATAGGTGGTGGTCAGAATATATTCCCCACATAATTTACAAGCAATCCATCTAAGCCTTCATATAAATATCTTACACCATGAATACGTACATCAATGATATGCATCTAACACCTCAACTGCATCTGTAAATTGACCTACTGAAGGCTGCTTCTAATTGTATTACATGTTTAATCTTATTCATACAAACACCTACTCTGCATATGTAAATACATTTAAATGATTGAGTTTAATTATGTTTGCTTTACTGCATTGTTTAATATCACCTTTGTTTCAATGTAAACTATTTTAAGTTTGTTTAATGTTATATGTAGGCAAACCAGAAGCGGAACCTAAGGACCAGGCCTATACATAAGTATATTGGTGCAGACAAAGTTTATTGGAGGACACAACTTATATTGCTTCCTTTTTTCTCATTTCACATGTTCCCTTTTAATTACATTGTCATGTTTTGTGACGGTTATGCTACTATTCCATAACAGGTTTGAGTTTTCAATATTGCACTATAGGAGGATAATCCTTATCTTTCTAAAGGTCCAATTACACAGATACAGCTGATTTATTAAGAACAGCGGTCCTCCACTTATAGCAGTAGGTTGGTAAAGTTTGGATCACGTATCAACATATTGTTTGCGATTCTCAGTATGGTTTTCACCATTTACATATAATCCACTATGTTATTTTACACCCATTCACTGTTTAAATTGTTGTCTTAATGTTCTCATGCAGTTTGGCTGCATCTGCATGGTTTAGTTTCGATTTTTGTTTTTATTGTGATTTGCTCAGCTTGACAGCTCTCTGATTGAAAAATTTTTTTAAAACACCATTTAGATAAATATCGATGCTTTCTTATTTTGCACAATTTTTTATGCAGCTATTGTTGTGTGACCTTGTGTTAGCAGTACATGTATTTCTATTCACAACGTCCTTAACTCCTCTTATATAATTCTCTCTTGTGGAGAGTTTACAGCCTCGTTTCAGAATCATTTAAATGTCTCCTCTGATTCTGCGCGGCGTTTCCCACGCATAGCAACGACTCCGGTAATGTTTATAGCTTCTCTTGAGTCTCTTTCTTTTCTTTTTTCTTATTTGTTCCATTTTTAAGTTATAAGGTTGCTTGAAATTGGAGATTAACCTTTAGTATAGGTTTTCTGTTTATGGCTTTTTCTTGCAATATTGTGGTATTTGTAACATTTCTTTCTCACATTTTGGGAGACAAATGTACCCCTTTGGTTATATCATACTTTGGTGGTAATCAAATGAGCCTCTATTTAAGTCACTTCCCCCTTTTTATATATTTATATACAAATATATCGTTATAATTAGATATATGCTGTTGTTGTTCTTACAGATCTTTATTTTGATCCATATGCGTTTTTTTATTTTCGTCAGTCAACTTGTTTGCAGCTGCTGAATGTCATTCGTTTTTTGTAACAGTTGGTTACTTTGTGTTGCATCGCAACCTTAAAAGTTTCATATGGCCGGTTTGGTAGCACTTTTTTGCAGCCTGCACATACAAATCTCCCTTATATGTAATTCTTATTAATTACGAGTATGATACTATCATGCCCTACGTTGCATCGAGTCCTTACACCTTTTTTCAATGTTATGGTCTCACGCCAGACATTTTCATCATGCCTGTTTGTTTTTTCTAATTGATGGTTTTGCCGCAGTGCTTTTCGATATGCCGACTTATTACACAATTTTTATTGTACTCTTTTTTGCATTTTTGTTTTTATGCTCAGCAATTAAGGTTCACACGTTTTCCCTTTGTGGTTTTTATCCCTCCTTCTGTTCCAATCATCAATTTGCTATAAGTGTATCTAGTATTAAGTTCCCTTAACGATGTTTATTATATGTTTGCCCTAAACAGTTACATTTCGGTTCATTGTCTGTTCTCTTTCTCTGTTTTTCACACTTGTGTTTTTTAACTAAGCCGTTGTGCATTTTTAGTACCTGCTGCAGCGCAATATGACTATGCCAATTAGATTAGAGTATTAGAAGAACGAGTTTATTACTGTTTATATATACTATTTTTATATGTATTGTATTCATGCTTCTTAGTGTTTTTGGCACAATATGCGTTCTTACGCTACTATCTTTCCTTCAATTTAACAGATTGAGGAGAGCATTCTGCTTTTTTATATGTTGTTGCTGCACCCTGTGGTAATGTATCCTACAATTTCGTTGTATATACATTTTTACCAGTTGTGCATTCTTTTGTAATGCCCTTACATAGATGGTTCTTTTTACCTTGTCTTTTTTCATATTTTAAGACCCTTTTGCTCTTTATATGTTATATTGTATGTACAATATTTACTCATATTTTAATATGTATGTTTTAATGTATGTTTTATTTATTTTTAGACCCCTGAAGAAGGCCTCCGGTCGAAACTTTTTAGTTGGGTCCTCCAATAAACTTTGTCTGCACCAATATACTTATGTGTAGGCCTGGTCCTTAGGTTCCGCTTCTGGTTTGCCTCACCTTGGTCCTGCGGATACCTACTCTTCTCCTTTGGTTTTACTTAATGTTATATGTAAACTGCCTTGATTATGAAGAAAAAGCAATATATAAAACTCACAAATAAATAAATCAATGTTTGCTGACTCTTGCTCTTACAACTATATTTAGGAATTTTTATTCCCTCTTAAAATTTAGTTTTTAATTTTATATTAGTCTTTTATTCGTTATAGGTTACTTTGTGCATTGAGCAGAGTTCCCACAATTGGTAGGAGATATATTTTTATATCATTTGTGTCCTTTATTATGTTCTCATGTATGTTTATTATTATATGCTTCTTCATTGTAGGGTTTTGCATATTCAGACTCCTAATTTGTAAAGATCAGTGAAAGAAATCACTTTCCCATTCCATGCTGGTAATTGTTTGTATGATACTCTTCCATCGGCATTTATTTCTACTCCTAAGAATATTCATGTTTGTGGAGGTTTCCTTCTCCCTTTTTTTTTCATTGAGCTCACCAGAGAAACCAGAGTAGAGAAGCCCTAGAATGCCTACACAAGCTGCCAATTAAGAATGTGTGATTTTTTTTAAAGTTTGAAATTGCTTTATTTAAAAGCAGAAGAGTGTCAAAAGCTTCCCATTGACAATAATTGGGAAAACAAACAGAAAAAAAAGTAGAAGAGAAATCTGAAAAATCCAGAGCATGCCAATAAGGACAGCAAGAGGGAAGGGAGGTCTGAGCAGTGGCATTCTTGGCCCAAAGGGCAGGCATGTCACTCTGCAGCATGGTGTGCTCCACTAGCCCCACACCTCCGAGGCAGCACAGCAAACTTACCTTCAAGACAGATGGCTTGCCACAGAAGGCCAGCGGCTCTGCTCTCCCAAGCCAAAGTCTCACAATTCTAAAGGATATAAACAGTATGGAGTCTGTGCAGAGGGTGGCTACCAAAATGGTCAGTGGTCTTTGTCAGTTTTTATACTTTGGAAGAAAGGTGGGTCAGTGTTATGGCAGGACATACTAGGGAGGATAAAGTTTCTAGATGAAATAAATGACTGCTTCTTGGAGCAGCTGGTTCATGAACCGACCACTGGGGAAACCATTTTGGACCTAGTTCTTAGTGGAACACAAGATCTGGTGCAAGAGATAAGGGTGTTGGGGCCACTTGGCAATAGCATGATCAAGTTTGATTTAATAAATGGAGAAAGGATGGTAAGGAAATCCACAGTACTACCTTTTAACTTTCAAAAGGGAGACTATGATAAAATTAGGAAAACAATTAAGAAAAAACTAAAAGAAGCAGTTGCAAAAGTTAAAGACTTACATTAAGCTTGGGTGTTGTTGAAAATACTATCTTGGAAGCCCAGATCAGCTGTATTCCACACTTTAAGAAAAGTGGAAGGAAGTCCAAAAAACTGCCAGCATGGTTTAAAGGTGAGGTCAGAGAGGCTGTTACCAAAAAAGCATCTTTCAGGAAATGGAAAAAGGAACAAAATGAAGAAAACTGGAAACATCATAAGTACTGGCAAGTTAGATGCAAGGCATTGACAAGGCAGGCAAAGAGAGAATTTGAGAAGAAGCAAAAGCATGTATAAGGACTTTTTCAAGTACATTAACAGAAAAAAAAACTGTGATAGAGTCAGTTGGACCATTAGATGATAGAGGGGTAAAAGGGGCATTAAGAGGGGACAACGCCATAGCGGAGAGACTGAATGAATTCTTTGCTTCAGTCTTTACTGAGGAAAATTTAGGGATGTAACCCATGACTAAAATGGTATTTAAAGGTGATGCTGCAGAAGAATTGAAAGAAATAGTTGTAATACATCTTCCCAGTGTATTGCTATTTGAGAAACTGAAGAGTAGCAAATCACCAGGTCCAGATCTGAAAAATTATTAAAATCATCTGTAATACCTGAAGAATGGAGGATGTCCAATGTAATGCCAATTTTTAAAAAGGGTTCCAGGTGTGATCTGGGAAACTACAGACCAGTGAGCCTGACGTCAGTACCAGGAAAATGGTAGAAACTATTATAAAGAACAAAATTACTGAACAAGTAGATTGCTTAATGAGAGACAACCAACATAGCTTTAGCCAAGGAAGGTCTTGTCTTACTAATCTGTTATGTTTTTTTGAAGGTGTGAATAAACAGGTAGACAAAGGTGAGTTGGTTGATATAGTGTATCTGGATTTTCAGAAAGCCTTTGACAAGGTCCCTCATGAGAGACTCTTGGCGAAATTAAAAAGTCATGGGACAGGAGGCTATGTACTACTGTGGATCAGGAACTGGCTAGAAAGTAGAGGGTAGGGCTATATAGCCAATTTTCCCAATGGAGAAAGGTAAATAGTGGAGTATCCCAGAAATCTGTGCTGGGTGTGCTGCTTTTTAACATATTCATAAATAACCTGGAATGGGGAATAATGAGTGAGGTAATCAAATTTGTAGATGACACAAAATTATTCAAAGTTGTTAAAATCCATGAGGATTGTGAAAAATTGCAAGAAGACCTTGACAAATTGGAAGACTAGGCATACAAATGGCAGATGAAATTTAAAGTGGACAAGTGCAAAGCTATGCACCTAGGAACAACTCAAACTATGGTTATACAATGCAAGGTTCCATATTAGGAACCACCACCCAGTAAAAAGATTTAGGCGTCATTGTGGATTACATGTTGAAACCCTCCACCCAGTGTGCAGTGGAGGACAAGAGAGCAAATAGAATGCTAGGTATCATAAGGAAAGTGATGGAGAATAGCCCCCCTTAGTCTCCTGAGTGATTTGCCTTCCCCCGTTTGTCCATTCTCTGAATTTCAAGCTTGTATCTCACCTTTTCTCTCCCTCTGATTTTATCCCTTTCCTCTCACATCAATGGAGTTCTGTTTCTTTTTCCTGCAGTCACTTTATAGTGTAAACCGCCCTGATGCCTCGGTGTGGGCGGTATATAAAGAAATGAATAAAGATAAAGGATATTATAATGCCTCTGTATCTCTCCATGGTGGGACCACACCTTGAATATTGTGTGCAATTCCAGTCACTGTATCTTAAAAAGGATATAGCGTTATTAGAAAAGGTACAGAGAAGAGCCACCAAAATGGTAAAGAGGATGATCTAAAATTGTAGGCAGCTTTCAAAGGAGTCCTTCATAAGTCTCTTTTGTCCTGGCAATGACTCAGGGGCATGTTTACTAAATATTAATGTGCGTTAAGTGCCACTGCGCCAATAGAAATAAATGGATATTCCTGCAGTTAGCGCACATTAACATTTGTGAATGAGCATTATTTTTGAAACATTCTTCTGAATGAGTGTCTGAATACCATTTGCATGGGCAGTGCGGTTAAAGAAAGATTACGAGATTTCTACATTACCAAATTCCAGTGCCAACCGCCAGGAAGTACTATAAACCCTGCTCATTTAGAACCATAGCAAACCCGCCGTATCATAATAGCACTACCAGGACTCACAAAGCGCAAAATCCTACCTATCAAAAGGCAACACTGCAAATATTAAACCAATACATCTCAGAGAATACCAATACATCTCCTACTGGGGAAAAGGAACAAGTGGGACTGTCATACAGAAACTACATGAACAGAATACAGCAGCTCGATTACACATGCAAAACATAGACCATCAGCAAACATAGAACAAGGGATCACAATTTAGAAATATGAAAACAATAATTAAAAATGAGAACCCCAAAAGCCAAACTTGGAATGTACAACAACACTGGAGAAATAAAACTATAAATTAATTTCCTCTTGTACTAAATAAAACGCAAAGACGTTAGCGATGCACATTTCCCAGAGCTGACATATTCCAGTTAATAAATTCAAAATCAAATGGTATTTTTCTACCTTTTTGTTGTTTGGGTATTTTATTTTTCCGTCGCAACTGCCCCAGTCGCTTTCTTCTATTTTCTTCATGTCTTCTGCTAACTCTCCATTGTCTGCTGTCCTTTTATCCTCTCTTCTCTCTTCTAGTTTTTTCCATTCTCTGTCTACATCTGCTCCAACATACTTATCTTTCCTTGTGCTCTTTCCCTCATTTCTTTCTTTATTCCTTTTTCATCCCTCCATCCTCAATCCCCACTTTCTCTCCCAATACCCAGCCAATTATAGATTTTTCTTCCCTCCCACACAAAATATCTTTTCCCCTCTCTCCCCCAGCCCCATTCCCTTCTAGTCCTCCCCATAAGCTCCCTTCTAGTTTCAGCCCCACCCAGCAACTGCTCCCTTCTAGTCCCATTCTCCCATCCCCCCCCCATCAGCCCATTTCCAGTCATAGACCCCCAACAGCCCATTTCCAATCCTAGCTTTCCCATCAGCCCTTTCCAGTCCTATCCTGCCCCCCATTAGCCCACTGCCAGTCCAAGCCCCCCCATCAGCCCTTTCCAGTCCTATCCTAGCTCCCCCATCAGTCCATTTCCAGCCCATGCCCCCTAATGAGCCCATTTCCAATCCTAGCTCCCCAATCAGCCCTATCGTAGCCCCCCCATCAACCCATTTCCTGTCTTATCTTACCCGTATCATCCCATTTCCAGTCCTAGCACCCCATCAGACCTTTCCAGCCCTATCCTAGCCCCCCATCAGCCCATTTCCAATCCAAGCCTCCCCCAACCAGCTCATTACCAGTCCTATCCTAGCCACCCCATCAACCCATTTCCAGTCCTAGCCCCCCATCAGCCCTTTCCAGTCCTCGACCTCCATCAGCCCTTTCCAGTCCTATCCTAGCCACCCCATCAGCCCTTTCCAGTCCTAGCCATCCATCAGTCCTATGCTAGCCCTCCCATCAGCCCATTTTCAGTCCAAGAACCTCCCTCCCCGAAGAGCCCCGCACCTGTCTGGCCGGCTTCAGAGGGAGCTGGGGAGGCCCAAGGCCCTGGCTCACCTCTGCACACCTGCCAAAGTGAAGAACAGCATTTTCCTTCACTCCAGCAGCTGTGTTCTCATGGAGCCCGCTGGCACGCTGAGCACTGGGAAACAGGAAATGCCCTTTAACCTCTGACATAGCAGCAGGCTCCACGAGAACACAGCTGCCGGAGTGAAGGAAAATGCCGCTCTTCACTTCGGCAGCTGTGCAGAGATGAGCAGGGGCCTTTGGCCTCAGGCCTCTATGGCTCCCTCTAAAGCCAGCCCTGCAAATGGTCTGGAGCAACAGCATATGCAGGATAAAATTGGCATGGGGCCCCCTGAAGCGCGGGGTCCTGAGCGAACAACATTCCCGCACAATGGATGGGCCGGCCCTGATCTTCATCAGCTTCTACATATTCCTCCCCTATAGCCTCAAGTCTAACAATACCACTTTTGCACTTCCTCCTCTCACTAACAAACCCGAAGAACGTATTGCCCCTCTCCATTTTATTGCATTAGCTATTTCTTCTTCTTCTTGTATCTTTGCTTTCCTGACTATTTTCCTAGCTTCTTTTAAGTTTTTCCAAATATTGATGCTGTCTTCCTCTTTATGTCATCTCTTGTATTTTATGAAGGCCACCCTATTTTTCTTCACCTTTTCCGCTACTTCTTTTAAGAACCATTAGTGGCCTCCTTTTCCTTTTACATTTATTTATTTTTCTAACAAAAGGTTTGTTGCCCTTAAAATATCCCCTTTCAGTTTTGCCCATTGCTTTTCCACATCCCCCAACTGTTCCCATCCCGCTAACGACTCCTTGAGGTACTGTCCCATCTTGACAAAGTTAAATTTTCCTATGGTCCCTTACTTTTGAATGAACTTTATCTGCCCTGGTTTTAATATTTAACCACACCACCTGGTGATCACTGGATGCGAGATCATCTCCCACTATAACATCAGAAACGGTTTCCACATTGGTAAGCATCAAGTCCAGTATGGCCCCTTCACGTGTGGGTTCTGTTACCAGTTGTCTGAATAGTTCTCCCTGTAGAGCATCCAGGATCTGCTTACTTCTAGATGACACTTCAGCAGGGATGTGCCAATCAACATCTGGCATATTGAAATCATCTATCAGTAGCACTTCTCCTTTCATGGCAATACTGTTTGTTCTATTAAATCTCCGTCCACTTCTTCTCCCTTTGAAGGGGATCTGTATATCTCACCAATCCAATGGATTTCCTATTCCGTCTTACTAGTTTAACCCACAGTGCCTCCTTACTCCCTTTTAAGCCCTGTAATTTTATAGCTTTAGTATTTTTTTACATATAGTGCCACTCCTCCTCCCCTTTTTCCTAGGTAACCACCACTAAATCCAAGTCAGTCTCTTCCATTAAAGCCTCATCATCTGGGATCTTATTTCTCATACTATGGGGATTTACGTTGTCCCTTCTACCCATTTCTAAAGAGATGTTTTACTTACCTAAGGGCTTTCTTAACCCTTCCAAAAGAATCTAGTTTAAAGCCCTTTTCAGTAAGTTAGCCAATCTGCTGTGGAAGACATTTTGACCCTCGTTGGATAGGTTTCATATAACCATGTGGGAATCATGCATGCCCTTCAGGCCTTCAAGACTCTGCTCAAGGGGAAGATTGCTATCAAGTTGTGCAAGCAGATGAGAACAATGTTCTATATAAAACAAGCAAGGGGTTGAGATTTCCTTAGAATGATGGGAATCATTAAAAGGTTTGGAGTTGTGCTTGGGGGCATGCAGACCATTCTGCTAGTCACCTACCTGTTCAGCAACCTCACAGTAAACACTCTGAGCAAACACCTTGGCCCACACATGTGGTCCCTAGACACACTGGCGACTCAGCAACTTTTCAGCAAGCAGGAAACCTTGGATATGGATCAAAAGGCCAACAAAGCATGGACCAGCATACAATGCTTTGTCATTCTCATAAAGCCACAGTCTTTATACACATTCCCCTCCATTTCCACTGATTCCACAGGTTCTTTATTTTATTTATTTTACCAGTTTTCTATACTGCCTTATCCTTCAATCAAAGTGGTTTACGTTATGTAATCACTACAAACAGGTACTGGATACATTCCCTTGTGTAAAGGGCTCACAATCTATGTGTACCTGAGGCAACTGAGGGTTAAGTGGCTTGCCCAAGGCCACAAGAAACCCCATTCCCTCCAGCCTGAGATTGCTGTCCCCAGATGGGACTTGAATCCCTGCCCCTCTGGCCTGAGATGCCATGTCCTAACCACTAGGCCACTCCTCCACTCATTTTTGTGCAAGATATTCCAGGAGAAGAGAAAAACGTCATCTTAATAGTCCCTCACTGGTCCTGATAGTTGTGGTTCACCCTCCTAGCAGTGGATCAATCAATGCACTTAGCAGCACATTCTTACCTCCTGACACAATAGAGGGGAGAGCTGGTACAACTTATCATCAAGTCTTTAGCCCCGATGGCTTGATGTTGAATGCAAATTAATTACCCATATCCCAGTTTCACAGTTATTAAGACATCATTCTCGCTGCCAGGAAAGATTCCACAAAAGTCATATCAGCTACACTTTACTCGATGGTGTAAGAACAATCATCTCGAGCCTGTTAGCTGCTCCATTCATAAAATATTGAAATGCCTGTCTAACTCAGGGCTCAAGATCTTTTCAGTGAGACTCCACCTGTCAGCACTTGTGGCATACCACAACAACATGAGTGCAAACCAATTTTCCAACATTTTTTAGTTGCCAGGTTCATGAGGGGGTTAAATGATACTAAACAGTCACTCCAGGAGCTAGCTCTATCGTGGGATCTTAATGCAGTCTTTTTGCAATTTTTGGGTTCATCCTTTGAGCCTTTCAAGGAAGTATCACTTAAGTTATTATCATGGAAGGCTTTCTTTCTTGTGGCTGTCACATCAACTAGAAAATCAGTGAACACCAGGATTTAGTACACTACTCCTTGTATACCCTGTTTTTTCATGACACGGTGGTCTCTCACATCCACTCAAAGTTTCTACCAAAGGTACTATCTGAATTCCCTCTCACTTTGTCTATATTTCTACCAACACACTCTAAGCCATACCAACCAAGAAGAAGCAACATTAAACTTCCTGGGCGGTTTTGGACCTTTATTTCTTATTTGAGGATACTAAGAGCATCAGGAAAACATTGTGACTATTTTTTACCTGTGGAATGGGCAAGCCCGTTTCTCAGCATCCAGGCATTCCATATCCCATTAGGTATCAGACTGCATCAGCTTTTGCTACTCCAAGGTGACATTTTACTTACTATATAAATGTCCTCTCCTTGAGTTCTGTTAGACCATTCTAGAAAAGCGGGTTATGTTCCCCTACCAGCAGATGTGTGGAGACAGAGCCAATGAAATGTTCAGTTTTCAATGACATCACTCCTATGCCTTTATCAGCCTGAGCCACTAGGGGCAAATTAGTATTCGTATCCAAGAATATGGTAAGAAGTGGCAAACCTCACACAGTCTCAATGAGGGTAACAATGTTCAAACAACCAGCAAAGCAACTATGTACAGGATTAATTTGAACCAAAGGCTTGTCAGTAGATTATGAGCCTACTGGGCCAACCACTCAGATTACAGTTGACCAAACTGTACCACCGCATTATAACAGACCAATACAATTACAGGGGTGGGTCCTGGACTGGTCTAGCAGGACTCAAAGAAAGGACTTTATCTGGTAAGTAAAATGTCACCTTCCATATCGTCCTGCTAGACCAGTCCAGACAAGTGGGACATACCAAAGATATACCTCCACTGGGTGGGAATTAAAAAGCCCAGCAGCTCATAAAACCTCTGAGCCAAAGTCATGACATCCAAGTGGTAATGCTTGACAAAAGTAGAAAGTGATGCCCAAGTCACCGTCCGACAAATATCAGAGAGGACTACCAAGCTAGTTTCCAACCACAAAGATGCTTATGGTCAAGCAGAATGTGCACCAATCCCTCCAGAACTGGCAGTTCCATAACAGATATGACAAGGCAATGGCCTCCTTGGGCCAGCGCTCCATGGCAGACTTAGCAGCCGCATCAACCTTATGCAGTCCAGCAAGCAGCACAAAAGATGCTCAGACTTACAAAAGGAATTCGTAACCTTCAAGAACCAGAGAAGCACCCTCCGGATATCCACAAGGCAAAGATTCTTATTGTTCCCTCAACACTGTCCCCTTAGAGAAGGACAGCAGACAAACCACTTAGTTCACATGGAAGGGAGATATCACCTTGGTCAAAAAGGACAGCCCAGGCCGAAAAAAGGCACCATTCTCTGAAAAGGACAGATATGGATTTCAACAAGAGAGGCTGAAACTCGGTAATCCATCTTGTTGAACCAATCATGACCAAGAAAACAAACTTGAGAGTTAAATCCTTAAGATCAGCATGCTTCAAAAGCTCAAAGGGCTCTGACATCAGAGCCTTGAGCACTAGACAGGGATCTCAGGAAGAAACAATTGACCAGAGTGGGGGTGGATGCAGACACCAATCCCCCAGAAGAAAATGGAAACATTTGGGTGTGAGGCTAAAAACCTGACAGTCACCGGACCTCTGAAACAGGACAAAACTGCCAACTGGACTGTCAGGGAGCTAAGGGAAAGGCCCTTTTGTGGACTGTCCTGCAGAAAGGCCAATGGAGCCAGCACCTTTACCGCCTCAGGAACAAGCTTTTGTGCATCACACCAATGATCGAAGAGGCACCAGACCCGTATGTATGCCAGGCTAGCAGAACTCCAATGGGCTTTCAGCAGAGCTGAAATTACCACAGGAGAATAGCCCTTACGCGTCAGCTGACTCCTTTCAAGAGCCAAGCCATAAGCGAAAGAAAAGCCAGGTCCTTAGCAAGAGGGACAACTGGCCCCTGGCGCAACAGGCTCCAAAATGGCGTCAGATGAAGCGAGGGAGGTTCCTGCAGGAGCTGCATCAGAACCCCAAACCATGGGCTCCTCAGCCAATCTGGTATCACCAGATCAATCCAGCACAGATGACACCACGTCTCATAAGTGGCTATGGAGGAAACTACAGCAGGCACCACTGGCCAGGGCTGAGCGAAGGAGACAATGCCCTCAGGCCCTGCCCCATACACAGACAGAAGAAACTGTGCACTTTGGCACTGGATTGGGTTGCCATCAAATTCATCAAGGGGCAACCCCCGATGGTGGAGAATCTTCTGAAACATTTCCTGGCTGAACGCCCACTCTCCGAGAATGAGAAAGTGTTGACTAAGGAAGTCCACCACATTGCCAACCCCAACAATGTGCTTAGCCAACAAGACAAGGAGGTTCTTTCCCACTCAGGCAAACAAGCGAGTCATCTCTAGGGCCACTCCAACACTCTTCGTGCCACCTTGCCGAGTGACATATACTACTACAAAAGATAAACTAGTGCAAAAAATATCCCAAAACAATTTAGCCAGGATGTCCAACACTCAACAACAACTCATACATGGTCAACTTTCTCCCTCGCATCTAAAGATATGCTAGAGAACATCACTACCAAGGTCAATACTACCACTTCATACCTAGATCCTTGTCCAGTAAGCTGGATAAAGGCAACCAAAAAAGAACTTACTCCCCTCATTCTCCCAATCATTAACACCTCTCAACAACTTGGATATATGCCTCCAGCTCTTAAACATGCAATAATACGTCCAATACTCAAAAACAAAACCAACCCCACATCCTACCGACCCATCTCTAGCCTCCCACTACTGTCTAAACTAATTGAGAAGGCAATACTTACCCAACTTCAAGACCACATTGATCTACATGCCCCACTAGATGAGCATCAATATGGCTTTAGGCCATACCATGGAGTAGAGACACTTCTCATTGTTCTATT
Source organism: Ichthyophis bannanicus (assembly GCA_033557465.1). Taxonomy (NCBI): domain Eukaryota; kingdom Metazoa; phylum Chordata; class Amphibia; order Gymnophiona; family Ichthyophiidae; genus Ichthyophis; species Ichthyophis bannanicus. Next base: position 149,323,658 of record CM066039.1, on the reverse strand, counting down.
CGACTGTATTCTACGAGGCATTGATAACACCGAAAATGTATATCTCCTCATCTTCCTAGACATTTCTGCAGCCTTTGACAGTGTAAACCATCATATTATGATATCCAGATTACAACATATAGGTATCAACAACATAGTACTAAAATGGTTTAAATCAAACCTATCAGAAAGAACACAGCAAGTAAGGATAGGCAACAAATTCTCCAAATCCTACAACCAAAAACAAGGGCTCCCCCAAGGATCAGCATTATCCGCATTATTATTTAACATCTATCTCCAACCTATCTGCTCCATATTTTAAAAATTCAAAATACTATATCACATATATGCGGATGATATAATGTTATATCTCCCATTCAAAATAACACCCCAATCCAACAAATAACAGACTGCTTCACAGAATTAATTGACTTTCATCCCACAATCTCAAAATTAACTTTAAAAAAACAGAAGCCCTCTTTATAACCTGTAACCAATATTTCACACCCCCTTCAAACATTCAAATCCAAGACGCAACTATAATAGTAAAAGATGATATAAAATACCTCGGGGTAATCCTAGATCGCATTCTGGACATGATCACGTTCATAAAATGCACAACAAAGAAAATCTACTATAAACTTAGATTACTAAAACAACTCCATCCATTTCTCCACTCTAATGACTTCAAATCTGTACTCAAGGCAATTGCCCCCCCCCCTGTTGATTATGCCAACTCACTACTCCATGGATTGCCCAAACAAACACTAAGACCACTCCAGATTGCACAACACATTGCAGCTAGGATCACAGCAAATGCCAACCCCATGGACCACATCACACCAATATTGTACGACCTCCACTGGCTCCCAATACAATAACGCACCCAATACAAAATTATCATAACTACCTTCAAACTAATTAATGACATCTCCCCATCTTCATCACTAGCGATAAGAACACACAATCTCAAAGGGACTGTAGCAAAAACAAACTTACAACAACTACAGACTTCAGAAAAGCCAAGAAAACTACAAACGGCATTTTCCCACTGTGCTCCCACTCTCTGGAATAAACTACCGGACTGTCTAAGAACCATCAAAGATCTGTCCACCTTTAGGAAAAATCTCAAAACCTATTTATTCACACAACACTATGGTTCAATAACATAACTAATGCCCAAATTCTTGCATCCAACACCTCAAACTCAATAACCCCTAACAATTCTCGCCAACAACATATGAAAGCATTGTATACAGTTAACAAAGAAACCCTGTATATAGTTATCTAAGCTCTGTTGTTGTTACTGTACATAGTTCACTGTTCCATGTAAATTGAATTGCACTACCCTGTACTGTTCACATTGTTCAGACTGGTCATTGTAAACCACAATTGATCTGTAGGAAATCACGGTATAAAAATGTTAATAAAATAAATAAATAAACTAAATACTACTGTGGCATTGCCAGAACAAGCACACTACCCTGCCCTTGACCAAGGGCTGGAAATGTAAGAGGGCCAACCAGATGGCCCACACGCCTCCCCTGACTTCAAAGGCCCTGAGCAGTCTGGCTTGACAATAGGTTCCCCAGCCCATAAAACTGCCATCCCTCAACATTAGAATCCACAAGTGATCATCTAGCAATATACTTTTTTTTTTTTTGAATGATGTGGCTGTTACCGCTGCCACCACCACCATCAGTTGGCTCACACCTCCAGCTGGAAGGGCAGCCCAAGCTCGAAGTCCTGACCACAGAGTCTGCCTCCTATGAGCACTATCTCAATTGCCGCCATCAAGCTGAGAAATTGCAGAAAATCCCAACTTCAGGGAGCCTGTAGAGAACAGGATATTGCCAGTTGGTTCAACAACTTCTGCACTCTCTCCTCAGGCAGGAAGACTCTGCCTACTCTCTTGAACTATGCTCCCAGGAATTGGGAAGGCTGCAACTGACTCTTCCCCAGAATTATTACCCAGCTGAGGCTTTCTAGAAAGAGCACTACATGGGCCGAAACCCAAAGATATTTCTGATAGAGACCTGGCTGAGAAGAGCCAATTGTCCAGAAATAAGTGCATATATATCCCCTGGTGCTGTAGCACAGCAGCTGCCACCACAACCTTGGAGAACTTCCTCAAGGCAGTGGAAAGATCAAATGGAAGAATGGCAAACTGAAAATGCAAGCCAAGCATGGCAAAATGCTGATATTGTTGCTGATCCACCTGGATCATGTTACGAAAATAAGCTTCAGCTAAATCCACTGATGCTAGAAACTCCCCTTGGCACACCACCTGAATCATGTATCTCAGGGTTTCCATATGGAAGTGTAGTGCATGTAAATAGCCACTGACCCCTCGAGGATGAGAATTAGCCCAAAGGACCCTCCTTTGGCACTACAAAATAGAGATATCTGCCCTTACCCTGTTCGGCCGGTGAAACTGGCACCATCGCATTCAGGCACAGCAACTTGTCCAATGAGAACTGAATGGTGTCTCCTTGTCCGCTGAACCACATGGGGAGACAACCAAGCCCTCTGGGCTTAGTTCTTCGAATTTCAGGGCATAGTCACTTTGAAAGGTGACTAGCACCTAGCAATTCTTGGTAGCTCGGGCAGATTTCTGAAGAAAAGATAAAGTCTGCACTCCAACTGGAGGCATCTGGGATTGGGCCCCTCACTGAGTGGGAGGGAGCCCTTCTGGAGGGGAGATAACAGGAGTTCTGAGATCCCTGGAAGTCAGTCCAGCATGCCCATGATGGCCAGGCAGAGGCAGAAAATTGCCCTGTATGCTTCCCAGGCCCTCTTGGCCTATCCTCTAGGAGACAATGAGGCTTGCACTCACCCAAGTTCCTCATCAACTTTTCCAAATCGGCTCCAAAAATAAGCTTCTCCTTAAAGGCCAGTTGAGTTAGCTGGGCCTCTAGGATGTGTCCATCGATAGGTCAGCATCTCTAGCAGCCAAGAGGACTAGACCATACATAACATTTGAAAGGAAGGCAGTGGCCCACTCCAAAAGGGAGTAGTATCTTCTGGCAGAAGAGACTGAATCCACTGGAGAAGGGCAGAATAAAAGCAGCCGCCACAAGCTGACTTTTTAAAATTTATTTCAATTTAATTTTATTTAAGTTCTCTTCTATACCGCGCTATTCAAATCAGTGTGGTTTACATATAACAGAACCATATACAATGCAGTTGGGCTGTATTGTATTTACAATGAACAGGAACTATAACTTGGACATAACTGGGGTAACTATCTACAAATTATATACACTAGTAACAATCTGAACCTACTAATATTTACATGGAATGGTGTTGGTGGGGTTAGCTGTAGGAGAGTGTGCTGGGTGTGGTGTTGGAGAGGTCCTGTAGCTTGGGGTGTCTGTTTGTGAGCTGTCTTCTGGGAAGTACTGCAAGAATAGGTGGTGCTTCAGCGCCTTACTAAATTGGGCCAGGTCAGTGCTTGCTCTAATGGCTGTAGGGAGGGCATTCCAACATCTGGGTGCATAAAAGCGTGAGTGCATTTCGTTATTGCATTGGGTGTTATCAGTTTATTGACAGCTGCGGATCTTCTGGATCTGGTCAGGGTGTGAGGTGGATTAGCCCAGTGATGGAGGTGGTAGGTTGGTTGTTTATGGCCTTAAAGGTCATTACTAGGATCTTGAAAGCTAGTCTGCCGTGGATTGGTAACCAGTGGAGTTGTTTCAGAATTGGTGTAATGTGGTCTGTTCTTGAGGCTCCGTATAGAATTCTAGCGGCTGAGTTTATTGCCAGCTGGAGCGGGTTCAGTACTGCCTGTGGGAGTCCGTGTAACATTGCATTATCATAGTTGAAATGTGGGATTACGAGAGCTTGGTAGATTGTGCAGAAGTCATCTGGGTCCAATAGAGGTCACAGATGCCGTAGTGTCCGTATTTTATGGTATATTGCCTTGACTGTGTTTCCTATGTGGGTTTTCAAGTCCAGCCGTTGGTCCAAAGTGACCCCTAGGTAGCAGATTGTGGGTTTGGCAGTCAGCTCGGCATACTTCACCTTTAAGGAGGCTGGAGGGGTGAAACCTTGGTTCCTCGTGATGAAGAGAACATTTTATTTATTTATTTATTTACATTCTCTTATATACTGCGCTATTCTGCATCAGTGCGGTTTACATTGAACAAACTGAAATTACATTGAACAGGGCATTATAACTTGGAGATAACTATTTTACAGGGAACATGCCTATGGAGGGTTAAGTGGCTTGCCCAAGGAGCACCTGTGGGACTAGAAACCCCAGTCCTTCCGGCCCAAGGTTGCTGTCCTCTAGTGGGATTTGAACCCCCGCCCTTCCGGCCTGAAGTACCTTGCCCCAACCTTCCGGCGTGAAGTACCTTGCCCCAACCACTAGGCCACTCCTCCACAGAATAGCATGTATAGCAGTACGCCGTCTGCGTATACCAGGCAGGCGACGTTAAAAGAGAAGAGAATCCATTTTACGATGCATAGTATCTTTTAAAGCCGATCCGCCTTCCAAGGGAATTGTGGTTCACTTTGTGACCATCTTAATGTACACATCCACATTAGATGCATGGAACCACATGATGTACTATTGGGATGTCCCAGTCTGACCTTATGATAACTTCTAGAAAGATGAAGACTTGTAAACTTCCCAAATTCCCTGTAGGAGTGGATGGACCTGTGGCCCCCTGTTCCTCCATTGAAATGTCAGCCAGATTCAAGGTGGATGAAACTTGATCAATGCCGCCAGCTCTTCCTTCTGGAACAGGCGGACAATGCCAGCATCATCATGATCTCTGAAGGTGACAGCACCACTTCCTCTGATTCAGATCCCTCGTCAGAGACATGAGAAACAAAGTCCAAGTCCAAATTTTGGACAGACCCTGGCTGATCCACATCTCCAGAATGCAAGCTTCACCTAGGTCACTTAGAAGGAGGTACCTGAGCTGAGCTTCTACACTGTGCTTGGCCCTCTTGTGGAGCTTGAGGGAATCCAGAGGCTGCAAGGTCTGAGTTTCCATGCCAAAAAAGACCAGGCTTGTTGCAGAAAGGAAAAGAATTCCAGAGAGGACAACCCAGAATCTGGGAGCTCCCCTCCCTGAGAATGCCTCACAGCCACAGATACAGCTGTAGCCAAACCCTTCACAGAAGGGAAGAGGCCAGAAGCATGGTCACTGGAATTCAAGGCCAGGCTAACAATCCTTACCCACTGCACCATCGCCTCCTGCACAGAGGCGGAAAATGCCAGGCCAACCAAATACCCTAGGTGGGAGAAGAGAAACTGGCTCTCCTGTGGCAAGTTAGAGGCTGCTATACCAGAAGACCAGGTTCCAGAATCATACAACGAGACTCTTCGCTTGCCACAGGTCAAACAACGTTTCCTGGAGGACAACTTAAAGAGTTACGGCAAGGCAAATACTTGCTCATACTAAGGCTGTGTAGGCACAAAAGCGCACATTAACAGAGTGTGTACATGAGTGCATGTAATGGGCACTTATGAAGGAACATGCATTGGAGCCATTCAGGCAGAACACATGCTAGGACCGCAAGACAGAATGCGCTAACAGTGTGCACTGGAAAAAAGGCAGGAAGCTCCGACACTGTTCCAACAGTTGCCCACAGTCTACCCCAATTTGCGCCCCAAGACAGATGAGAATGGGAGTCCCCAACAAGGATAATGACAAGATCAAGCCCTGGTTCTCATCTCCCTGGGAGCCTCAGGCAGGAAACCAGCCAGACTCAGCGCTACTACCCTGATACAGATTCTTTAATTTTTTAAAAAAATGTACTGGCTTACAGTCACATACTCCGAGAGCCTTCTTCACTCTGTGGGCGAGAGCAAGGAGAACAGAGAAGGAGGGAAGGGGTATTGAGGCTGAACTTAAATCCAGTCCTTCCAATTTTCTAGCTGCTCAACTGGCCCTTAACAGGGTAAGAGCATGGAGCTGAACCAATGTTTCCTCCTCCCATGGCCACCAAAAAGACCACAGTCTAGTGGAGCCTCCCGCATTGTGCTCAAGTGAGAGAGAGTCACCCGCAGATGTTCGTTCATGAGCAAAATCAATCTCTTTACTCTCAATCAGATCCTTATTTGTTCAAATTCTGTCAGAGCTGAAAAAATCCAACCAGAATCTGCTGGAGACAGAAAAATACCGATTTGCCCCTAGTGGATCATGGAAAAGAACTGCAATGTGACAGATAAAGAAAAAGAACCATAATCAGATACTAGAGAGGAGGGAAGGATGGGGTTGTGAAGTCTTATCTAAGATCAGTAAAAGGGAGGAGGCAGTCAATAATAAAGGTTGGGTATCTATGTGTCAATCTGAGAGGAGGTCAAAAGCTTTTCAAAATAAGTGAATTTTGAGCTGGCATTTAAATTTTATGTATGAGGATTCTAAACAGAGGTCCGGGGGAAAATGATTCCACAGGCTGCTGCCAAGGAAGTAGAAATCAGAGTAGTGAGTGGATAGAGAATAGCAAGAGGGAAGGAGGGCCTCAGGGACCTCATAGGGTCCTCCTGTCCACTCTCCAGACCACCTGTGCTCGAGGAGAGAGGGGTATACCCGATCTCAGAAGGAAACTTTGGGCTTGCAGGTTTCAGTCACATAAGCCACATGACAGTATTTATCTTCTTCCGGACAAATACAGACTTCTGTCAATGCTATGCCAGTGGATATACCTAGTGATGACCACTGAAAGTTAAACCAGTCCAGACGAGATATGCTCACAAGCCATCAGGTGGAAGCTAACAAGACAAGGAAAACAGGTACCCAACAGTGTATTGTGTGCTCAAGGTTTTGACAACATCCAAACTTCTGTACCTCATAAATATATCAGACTATAATTTCTAAGGGGAGATAAAAAGTTAGAGAATATTTGCTCTCTTCCCCAAAAGGGCAAATATTAAAGTAGTTAACAAAAAAAAAAAACATACCACTCATATGGAAGGTGGACTATAGGTTCCACTCACTGCTGAGACTCTCTTCCTCCTTACAGACAGCTGGGTCCCAAGTACTTTCCTCTCTGTTCTGAACTCCTCCGGTACTGGACTCTGACAGATTTTTCTAATCAAGATTCCTTTGGATCATAGGCTCCTCCTTCTCCCTTATTTAAGCCTAGCTAGCTTATGAGATAGAAGCACTCCAGCTGGTGTCCTAATTGGTTCTCACAAAGGCAGACCCCAGGCAATGCCTAAGCTTTCTTGGGTTCCTACAAATTTTCCTGCTTCTCCAGACTCTTTGGAGGAAAGAAGATATGCAGGACTATTTGTTTTCATCCATATTGAATGATACTGAGAAGATCAGAGAAAAGGTGGAAAGAATATACAGAGTCATTATACCGTAAATATCAAGTGGACCAACAGCCATTTCAACTTGCACCTTATGATCAGGAACCATTGGTGATGAAAGAAGAAGTCACAGCTGCATTGAAAGCATTATCAAAGAACAAAGCACTTGGCATTGATGGTATTCTCAATGAAGTATTACAGCAATTGGATGCAGTTGTTACCATACAAGGAAATTTGGAAGACATCATGGCCAACTGACTGGAAAAGATCTGCGTTTATATCAATACTGAAGAAAGGTGATCCCAACTGACTGGAAATTTAGCACACAATCACTCTGATCCCACATGCCAGCAAGATTCTACTAAAGATCATTCAACAGAGTCTACAACAGGGGTCTCAAACTCCAGTTCTGGAGGGCCGCAAACCAGTCAGATTTTCAGGGCATCCCTAATGAATATGCATGAGATATATTTGCATGCACTGCCCCCATTGTATGCAAATATATCTCATGCATATTCATTATGGATACCCTGAAAACCTGACTGCTTTGCGGCCCTCCAGGACTGGAGTTTGAGACCCCTGGTCTACAACCATACCTGAAATGAGAACTGCCTGAAGTGCAAGCAGGGTTCAGGAAAGGGCGAAGAACAAGAGACCTCATTGTAGATGTGAAATGTATCCTTGAAAAGACAAAAGAATACCAAAAGGATATCTATATTGGCCACAGCAATGCTTTTGACTGCGTAAACCATGAGATACTCTGGGCCACATTAAGAAGCATGGGTATACCAGAACAGCTGATCATTCTCTTGCACAACATTGATCAAGAAGCAACAGTTTGAACGGAACGAGAAACAGAATGGTTTAAAAATCAGCAAAGATGTACAACAAGGCTGTATACTTTCCCCCTACCTGTTTAATTTATATACAAATCAGAGAAGCAGGACTGTATGAAGACAACAGAGGTGTGAAGATTGTTGGGAGACTCATCAACAACCTTCGCTATGCTGGTGATATCACATTACTTGCTGAAAGTGAAGACGATCTGAAAATTTACTTCAAGATCAAGGAACAGTCTTAAAATGGGCCTCAACTTAATGTAACGAAGACAAAAATCCTGGCAACTGGCAAAATCAATAAGTTCATTGTTGATGGAGGAGAAATTGAAATAGTGGACAACTTTAATCTATTTGGATCAACTATCAATAAAGAAGCAACAAGAAGTCAAGAAATCAAACAATGCATTGCTCTTGGCAGAATGGCTATGAAGGACCTAGATAAGATTCTCAAGAGTAGAAATGTATCTTTCCATGCAAAGATTGGAGTTGTTCAAGCCATGGTATTTTCAATAGCGTCACATGGATGTAAAAGTTGGACAGTTAAAAAGATACAGGAAGAAAACTGATGCCTTTGAATTATGGTGCTGGCAACGAATACTATGTATACCATGGACTGCCCGAAGAACAAACCAGTCACTACTAAAGGAGATCAAACCTAAGCTTTCTTTAGAAGCTCAGATGACAAGACTGACTTTCATACACTGACCCGACGACACTTACAACAACATATCACCCACTTATGTGCTGAAGTCAATTTCTTCTGTGGGCGATAATCAACTAACAAATCAGACATATACTGAGCTTCAGTACCATGGAGAACCTTATATGTCAAAATCAAAATCTTAACGACAACACAATTTTACAGGGAGCCAATATAACTTCAAAACTAGTGTAATGCTCTTACCTGCCCGAACCCTAAATCAAACAAGCAGTACAGTTTTGTAACATCTGCAAACAGTGCCGTGTCCTCTTAGGCAAACTTTATAAAAAGTGTATTTCCATAATCTAATCTGAAGAGACCCAGAGTACTGGACAATCACACGCATTTGATTAACAATAAGGAACTCATCTAACAACTAGAACACAGTTCACCAAATATCACCTGCACATGTGTTTCCACCTCAATTTAGCAAAATCGTCTTCCACTTGGTTCACCTTTGAGAATCCCTGTCCTTCACTTACCCCCTTCTCTCAGAAACTCTGCAATCCCCATGGTTTCCTCTTTCTGGTATTTGGGGGTTCTTCTTGATACTAATCTCACCTTTCGAGACCACATCTCTCACATTGCTAAGACATCATACTTCTTTCTCCACCAAATATGTTCAATTCGTCCTTTTCTTTCCTCCTCTGCCCTGGTTACCATTACTCTATCTACAGTTATAACTTGTCTAGATTTTTGTAATTCTATTTCTCTGACAGCCATCACTGACCTAGTTTTTGATTGTTTGTCCACTCTCCCCTCTATGTCCAGTCTTTGTCTTCTACTCCTTCCTCTTTCCTGTTATTTTTTTGTAGTTCTTTTTTCCACTCCCGGGCTATGTGCCAACCTTTAAATGTTATTACTTGTTTGTAAACCGCCCTGATGTAACAAAGGGTGGTATATCAAGAATAAATAAACAATCTGATAAATCACTATCCAACCAGACACCAAGGTTTCTGCAATCTTACATACAAGGGACTTACAATTGTGGTCAACATTACTGGCACCCTTGCAGTTCAACCCCTTAATGTCTGATATCTTCTAAACAAAAGTGGCCAGTGAAATGGCTTTGGACTATATATGCACAAATATTTGACACATAAAATAATAAAATAAAACAAGACTATTTAAGAACATAAGAACATAAGATATGCCATACTGGGTCAGACCAAGGTCCATCAAGCCCAGTATTCTGTTTCCAACAGTGGCCAATCTAGGTCATATGTACCTAGCAGTTTCCCCGAGAGACACAAGTTCCACAATGCTTGTACTGGGTCAAGCATTGATATCTTCGGTCACTTCTTAATAATGGTTTATGGACCTTTCCTCCAGGAACTTGTCCAAACCATTTTTTAAACCCAGCTACACTAACAGCCTTTACTACATCCTCCGGTAACAAATTCCAGAGTTTGATTACACGTTGAGTGAAAAAATATTTTCTTTTATAAGTCTTAAATAGTTTACCCTGTAGCTTCATTGCATGTCCCCTAGTCTTTCTATATTCTGATAAGGTAAACAATCGATCTACGTTTACCTGTTCCACTCCGTTCATTAATTTATAGACTTCTATCATATCTCCCCTCAGCCGTCTCTTTTCCAGATTAAAGAGCCCTAACCTTTTTAGCCTTTCTTCATAGGAGTATCCTTCCATCCCCTTTACCATTTTGGTGGCTCTTCTCTGAACCTTTTCTAAAATCGCTATATCCTTTTTAAGATACGGCGACCAGAATTGCACACAATATTCAAGGTGCGGTCTCACCATGGAACGATATAGAGGCATTATAATATCTTTTGTTTTATTTTCCATTCCTTTCCTTATCATACCTAGCATTCTATTTTCTCTCTTGGCCCCCGCTGCACACTGGGCCGAGGGTTTTAACATGGTATCCACAATGACGCCTAAATCTTTTTCCTGGGTGGTGGTTCCTAATGTGGAACCTTGCATCGTGTAACCATAGTTTGGGTTGTTCTTCCCTAGGTGCATAACCTTGCACTTGTCCACATTAAATTTCATCTGCCATTTTGATGCCCAGTCTTCCAATTTATCAAGATCCTCTTGCAATTTTTCACAATCCTCTTGGGTTTTAACAACTTTAAATAGTTTTGTGTCATCTGCAAATTTGATAACCTCACTCGTTATTCCACTTTCCAGGTCATTTATGAATATGTCAAAAAGCAGCAGACCCAGCACAGATCCCTGGGGTACACCACTATTCACCTTTCTCCATTGGAAAAATTGGCCATTTAGCCCTACCCTCTGCTTTCTATCTTTTAACCAGTTCCTGATCCACAATAGTACACTGCTTCCTATCCCATGACTCTTTAGTTTTGCCAAAAGTCTCTCATGATGGACCTTGTCAAAGGCTTTCTGAAAGTCCAGATACACAATATCAACTGACTTACCTTTGTCCACCTGTTTATTCACTCCTTCAAAAAAACATAACAGATTAGTAAGACAAGATCTTCCTTGTCTAAAGCCATGTTGGCTGTCCCCCATTAGGTTGTGACTATCTACATGCTGAGTAATTTTATTCTTTATGATGGTTTCTACCATTTTTCCTGGTACTGACATCAGGCTCACCAGTCTGTAGTTTCCCGGATCACCCCTGGAACCCTTTTTAAAAATTGGTGTTACATTGGCGATCCTCCAGTCTTCAGGTATTAGAGATGATTTTAATGATAGTTCACAGATTACTGATAGCAGGTCTGCAATCTCATATTTCAGTTCTTTCAAACACCCTTGGATGTATACCATCCGGCCCAGGTGATTTGCTACTCTTCAGTTTATCTAATAGTTGTAAGACATCTTCCCGATGTATCGATATTTCCTTCAATTCTTCCGCACCTTTAAATACCACTTCCGTCATGGGTAACATCCCTACATCTTCCTCAGTAAAGACCGAAGCAAAGAATTCATTCAGTCTCTCCGCTATCGCCTTGTCGCCTCTTAGTGCTCCTTTAACCCCTTTATCATCTAATGGACCAACTGACTCTCTCACAGGTTTTTTGTTACGAATGTACTTGAAAAGGTCTTTATTTCACGTTTTTGCTTCCGCAGCAAGCTTCTTCTCAAATTCTCTCTTTGCCTGCCTTATCAATGCCTTGCATTTGACTTGCCAGTGCTTGTGCTGTTTCCAGGTTTCGTCGTTTGGCTCTTTTTTTCCATTTCCTGAAAGATGCTTTTTTGGCAACAACAGCCTCTCTGACCTCACCTTTAAACCATGCTGGCAGTTTTTTGGACTTCCTTCCACTTTTCTTAAAGCGTGGAATACAGCTGGTCTGGGCTTCCATCATAGTATTTTTCAACAACACCCAAGCTTGATGTACGTCTTTAACCTTTGCAACTGCTCCTTTTAGTTTTTTCTTAACTGTTTTCCTCATTTTATCATAGTCTCCCTTTCGAAAGTTAAAAGGTAGTACTGTGGATTTCCTTACTATCCCCTCCTCCACTAATTAAATCAAAGGCAATCATGCTATGATCACTATTGCCAAGTGGCCCCAACACCCTTATCTCTTGCACTAGATCTGGTGTTCCACTAAGGACTAGGTCTAATATGGCTTCCCCTCTGGTCGGTTCATGAACCAGCTGCTCCAAGAAGCAGTCATTTATTTCATCTAGGAACTTTATCTCCCTAGCATGTCCTGACGTGACACTGACCCAGTCGATACCGGGGTAATTGAAATCACCCATTATTATTACTGTGCTGTAACGTTTGTTAGCTTCCTTGATTTCTTTGAGCATTTCATCATCCATTTGGTCATTCTGGCCAGGTGCTCGATAGTACACCCCCACTGCCATTGCCTTCCCCCTTTTATATGGAATTTCAATCCATATAGATTCTACAGCAGATTTTGTTTCCTGCAAAACTTTAATCCTTTCTGAGTCAATGCCCTCTCTAACATAGAGCGCAACCCCTCCACCAATTTGATCAGCTCTATCATTACGATATACTGTAGTTTGTACCCAGGTATCACAGTGTCCCACTGGTTGTCCTCCTTCCACCATGTCTCTGATATTCCAATCATATCTAACCTTTCATTTAGTGCTATATATTCTAACTCTCCCATCTTATTCTTTAGACTTCTAGCATTTGCATACAAGGATACATTCTTCCGAACCATCCGCTCTTGGGCGACTGTCGGCTTTCCCCTAATATCTAGTTTAAAAGCTGCTCTATCTCCTTTTTAAAGGTTAATGCCAGCAGCCTGGTTCCATCCCGGTTAAGGTGAAGCCCATCCCTTCGGAAGAGTCCCTCCTTTCCCCAGAATGTTCCCCAGTTCCTAACAAATCCAAACCCCTCATCTCTGCACCGTTGTCTCATCCACGCATTGAGACTCCGGAGCTCTGCCTGCCTTTTGGGTCCTGCGCGTGGAACAGGAAGCATTTCAGAGAATGCTACCCTGGAAGTTCTGGAGGAAAAGGAAATAGTAGGAAATAGTATAAAAACTAGGACATTGGCAGGATGATTTTTAGATAAAATAACCAGATCTCAATACAATAGGGAGAAAATATAGATATCAATCCAACACTAAAACTCCCTAACGTTCACCACAAAGTATTTACTATAAAGGGCTAATTTTCTAATTCAGCTGCTGGAGTTGGTGCCTACCCATATTTATTTTTATTATGTGGGGTCCTACTATCTTCAACATCATGGCATAGTGATGGGTGCCTCTGTGGCCCCGTCACTAGCCATACTTTATATGGCTCATTTTGAGGAAGCTGTAGTGTATGCCTCTGAATGATTTTCTAGGGTGCTTCTATGGAAGAAATTCCTTGATGATATATTTATGATTTGTAAGGGTCCTGCATATAAGCTGGGTGGGGCTTTTTTTTGTAATGGTTACATGTGCAAAATAGTCATCTTAAATTGACAATAAAAGTGTCTTCAAACTGTATTGAATTTCTGGATGTAGCTGTATTTTTTTCTTTGGAAAGTATCTGTACATCTCTTTATTGAAAAATTGTTAACAGAAATACTTTATTGAGGTTCCAAAGTCATCATCATCATCATCATCATTTAAAAGAGAGTTTGCCAATAGGTCAATTTCTAAATTTGTGGCACGTTTGTTCTTTTGACAGTTTTTTTGGACAAGGCTAATGATTTACAAGCTTGCTTATTGCAGCAGGGTTATCTCCTTACTGCTATTAGAAGAGCATTCAAACAAGCCCGCTATGCTCATCAGGAATGGCTTTTACAGCTCTACTACTACTACTACTACTACTACTACTGAGCATTTATATAGTGCTACCAGTCGTATGCAGCGCTGTACAACAAAAACATGTAAGAGACAGTCCCTGCTCATCAGAGCTTACAATCTAATCAAGACAAACACAGAAGGCTCTAGGCAAAGGCTCAAGATGATAGATTGGTATGTGTGTTGCCATTTTCTGGAATGGCTCCCCAAGTGGCAAGCTCATCAGAGCTAATTGGCACATCCTACAGGTTCAAGATATCTTCATTGAAAATGTCCCATGTTTTGCCTTTTAGACATGGCAGAAATGTCAGTAATTAGTTAGCAGATGGATCAGCGAGTCCTGCTAAAGGCCTGTGGTAGCTGCCACTGGTGTACCAATACCATTGAAGGGGCTTGTTGGACCAATCCCAATGCTCAGATTGGTCATCACTCTACTACTTGTTCGCAATTCTGATCTAGGTGATCATTTGTCCTTGCCCAAAATTATATGTTGGACGCAGTATTCATTCTATGCGTAAACACCTTAATGAATATCATAGCAACTATCGGCAACCTCCCTGCATCACTGGCAGCACATTTTATTGAAAAAAATCATGCTGCTAATGATTTCAGCTGGAGGAGGATTGATCAGATACAGAGGGACAGGCGTGGTGGGAATCTCTTATGTAGATTGAATTATATTGAGCAACAGTGAATCTCTCTATTAGCTTCATTAGAACCTGGAAGACTTAATAATGAAATTGAATGGGTCTCCCTGGTGTGATAATGTGGCTAATTGTTCTTCCTTTACATTCTGATGCCGCTTCTGGTTTGTTACTGTTTTTGAAGTGACCTGCTGATGTGCTTGAGTATTTCTCCTGAGACAAAGCTTTGTTAAGCCTGAAACATGATATCATGTTGAGTTCTATGGATACTTTTTATTTAAGCTAAGTATCTCATGTTTCTATTGTTTTAATAGCTCGATATTGTTGATATTATGTGACTATTTCAGACTTGTCAGCTTTTGTATAAAAAAAATGGTGATTCATGGATGAGACCACTGAATGACATGGTTGGGATTAGTTATTAAAGATGACATCCCTTTATAAACCCCTTAATTAAATCTGAAGGTTTCTCCTTGTTTTCACTTGTTTACAGCTATGTGTTTCTAGTAAATACTTTGTAATGAACGTTAGATAGGGAGTTTTAGTGTTGGAAGGACATGATCATTGGCATCCTCAAACAATTCAAATCAGTTTGAACAGAAGAACCACATTCCCACTGCAGCAAAATTAGATGCAACTGTGATAAATTGTCAGTACTCACGACTTGAATCAACCAATGAAGGATGGCTCTAATGTTTAAAATGGCCACATACACTCCCTGTTTCATTTTCACAATGGTGAAGACAAGAAGGCTGCCTCATACCATCGGAAAAGCCATTATCAACAAACATCAAACTTCAAAGGGGTACAAGGCCATCTCCAAAGACCTTGGAATTCCTGTGTCTACAGTTCCATGAACAGAAAAATTCGTAACATTGCAAACTGTCAAGAACCTCCCAGGACGTGGTGAGAAGAGGAAAATTAATCCAAGAAGTCTTCAAAGGTTAGTGTGAACTATTGGAAAAATACCACGTACAACATCCAAAGAGCTTAAGGCTGAATTGGAGCAATCTGGAGTGGTGGTTTTAATCTGCACCATAAGCAGCACACTAAACAAAGAAGGGCTTAATGGGTGAAGGCCAAGGAGGACCCCACTGCTCAAAGACAGACATTAAAAGGCACATCTGATCTTTGTACAAACCCACCTTGAGAAACCACAATACTTCTGGGAAAATGTTTTCTGTGGACAGACGAAAAACAAACTTGAGTTCTTTGGCAATGCAGATGGGCAATACGTTTATAAGTGAAGAAATGAAGCTTGTAAGGAAAAAGACACCCTTCCACCAGTCAAATATGATGGAGGTTCCATAATATTGTGGAGCTGTTTAGCTGCCTCATGAAATGGAGGCCTGGAAAATATTAAAGGAATCATGAAGTTAGAGGACTACCAAGGTATTTTGGAGTGAAATATGCAACCTAGTGTCAGAAAGCTAGGTCTGGGTCGAAGTCATGGGTCTTCCAGCAGGACAATGACCGAAAACATACATCCAAAAGTAGAAAAGAATGGTTAAAAAAAGGAACAAATGGACTGTTTAAACTACCCAGCCATGAGTCCTGATCTCAATTCAATCAAGAGCCTTTAGAAAGAGATGAAATCTGGTGGAAGGAGGACAACCGGTGGGACACTGTGATACCTGGGTGCAAACTATATCGTAATGATAGAGCTGATCAAATTGGTGGAGGGGTTGCGCTTTATCTTAGAGAGGGCATTGAGTCAGAAAGGATTAAAGTTTTGCAGGAAACAAAATTCGCTGTAGAATCTCTATGGATTGAAATTCCATGTGAAAAGTGGAAGGCGATGGCAGTGGGGTTGTACTATTGACCGCCTGGCCACAATGAACAAATGGATGATTAAATGCTCAAAGAAATCAGTGAAACTAACAAAAGTTGCAGAACAGTAATAATAATGGGTGATTTCAACTACCCCGGTACTGACTGAGTCAGTGTCATGGCAGGACATGCTAGGGAGATAAAGTTTCTAGATGAAATAAATCACTGCTTCTTGGAGCAGCTGGTTCATGAACCGACCAGAGGAGAAGCCATTTTGGACAGTCCTAGGTGGAAGACCAGATCTGGTGCAAGAGATAAGGGTGTTGGGGGCCACTTGGCAATAGTGATCATAACATGATCGAGTTTGATTTAATTAATGGAGGAGGGATGAAAAGAAAATCCGCAGTACAACCTTTTAACTGTCAAAAGGGAGACTATGATAAAATGAGGAAAATAGTTAAGAAAAAACTAAAAGGAGCAGTTGAAAGCTTAAAGAGTTACATCAAGCATAGGTGTTGTTTAAAAATACTATCTTGGAAGTCCAGACCAGCTGTATTCCATGCTTTAAGAAAAGTGAAGGAAGTTCAAAAAACTGCCAGCATGGTATAAAGGTGAGGTCAGAGAGGCTGTTGCCAAAAAAGCATCTTTCAGGAAATGGAAAAGGGAGCCAAATGACGAAAATAGGAAACAGCACAAGCACCAGCAAATTAAATGCAAGGCATTGATAAGGCAGGCAAGAGAGTATTTGAGAAGAAACTTGCTGTGGAAGCAAAAACGAGTAATAAAGACTTTTTCAAGTACATTTGTAGTAAAAAAACCTGTGAGAGAGTCAGTTGGACCATTAGATGATAGAGGG
Source organism: Ichthyophis bannanicus (assembly GCA_033557465.1). Lineage (NCBI taxonomy): Eukaryota > Metazoa > Chordata > Amphibia > Gymnophiona > Ichthyophiidae > Ichthyophis > Ichthyophis bannanicus. The sequence goes on along the minus strand of CM066039.1, from coordinate 149,306,398 downwards.
GTAACAGGGGCAGTAAGAGGGGACAAAGCTATAGCGGAGAGACTGAATGAATTCTTTCCTTTGGTTTTTACTGAGGAAGATGTAGGGATGTTACCCATGACTGAAGTGGTATTTAAAGGTGATACTGCGGAAGAATTGAAAGAAATATCGATACACCGGGAAAATGTTTTATAACTATTTGTAAACCGAAGAGTAGCAAATCACCTGGACCGGATGGTATACATCCAAGGGTGGTGAAAGAACTGAAATATGAGATTACCAATAACAGGTCTGCAATCTGTGAACTATGATTAAAATCATCTGTAATACCTGAAGATTGGAGGATTGCCAATATAACACCAATTTTTAAAAAGGGTTCCAGGGGTAATCCGAGAAACTACAGACCGGTGAGCCTGACATCAGTACCGGGAAAAATGGTAGAAAGCATCATAAAGAACAAAATTACTCAACATGTAGATAATCATGGCTTAATGGGAGACAGCCAGCATGGCTTTAGACAAGGAAGATCTTGTTTTACTAATCTGTTACGTTTTTTTGAAGGTGTGAATAAACAGGTAGACAAAGGTGAGTCGGTTGATATAGTGTATCTGGACTTTCAGAAAGCCTTTGACAAGGTTCCTCATCAGAGATTTTTGGCAAAACTAAAAAGTCATGGGATAGCAGGCAGTTTACTATTGTGGATCGGGAACTGGTTAAAAGATGGAACGCAGAGGGTAGGGCTAAATGGCCAATTTTCCCAATGGAAAAAGGTGAATAGTGGAGTACCGCAGGGATCTGTGCTGGGTCCGCTGCTTTTTGACATATTCATAAATGACCTGGAAAAGAGAATAACGAGTGAGGCTATCAAATTTGTAGTTGAAACAAAACTATTTAAAGTTGTTAAAACCCAAGAGGATTGTGGAAAATTGGAAGAGGATCTTGATAAATTGGTAGACTGGGCATCCAAATGGCAGATGAAATTTAATGTGGACAATTGCAAAGTTATGCACCTAGGAAAGAACAACCCAAACTATGGTTACACGATGCAAGGTTCCACATTGGGAACCACCACCCAGGAAAAAGATTTAGGCGTCATCTTGGATAACATGTTAAAACCCTCCACGCAGGGTGCAGCAGTGTCCAAGAGAGCAAATAGAATGCTAGGTATCATAAGGAAAGGAATGGAAAATAAAACAAAGGATATTATAATGCCTCTGTATCGTTCCATGGTGCGGCCGCATCTTGAATATTGTGTGCAATTCTGGTCGCCGTATCTTAAAAAGGATATAGCGTTATTAGAATAGGTACAGAGAAGAGCCACCAAAATGGTAAAGGGGATGGAACGATACTCCTATGAATAGAGGCTAATACGGTTAGGGCTCTTCAACCTGGAAAAGAGATGGCTGAGGGGAGATATGATAGAGGTCTATAAATTAATGAATGGAATGGAACGGGTAAATGTAGATTGATTGTTTACATCATCTGAATATAAAAAGACTAGGGGACATGCAATGAAGCTACAGGGTAACCTATTTAAGACTAATAGGAGAAAATATTTTTTCACTCAACATGTAATCAAACTCTGGAATTTGTTACCGGAGGATGTAGTAAAAGCTGTTAGTGCAGCTGGGTTTAAAAAAGGTTTGGACAAGTTCCTGGAGGAAAGGGGACAAGTTCCTGGAGGAAAGGTCCATAAACCATTATTAAGAAGGGACCCTGAATATCACTCCTTGACCTGATACAAGCATTGAGGATCCTGTGTCTTTTGGGGAAACTGCTAGGTACTTATGACCTAGATTGGCCACTGTTGGAAACAGGATAATGGGCTTGATGGACCTTGGTCTGACCCAGTATCGCATATTTTATGTTCTTATGTTCTGCCATTGGTAAAAGGAATCCTGGAAACATTCATACAGTTGAAAAGTGGGAGAAACTACCAGCAGACAAATGTACGAATCTTTTGGAGGCTGTTATCACTGCCAAGGGTTGTGCAACCAAATATTAATGAAGCGTGCCATTATTCCTGTCCAAGTCATATTTTGGGGGTGGCGGTTCTTAGAAATTACTATGTCTAAGTTGTACTGGCATCTCTTTTTTTGTTGTTGTTGTAAACCTTTGAACATACTATTAAAATTTTATGATGAACTACAGACATACCACCAAGAGACCAGGTTTTGAGTCCCACTAGCACGCCTTGCATCCTTGGGCAAGTCACGTAACCCTCCATTGCCCCAGAAAAATCCAAGTTATCAATGTCCCTGCTTAAGGTACATTATCAAGTTTAAGTTACAATGTAAGCCGCTTTGACTAAATGATAAAGCGGTATAAAAAAACCTGTTAAATGAATAAATACAGTTGGAATATTTCCAATTTCTCAAGATACTGTACACAACATATAATGTTGACCATAGCTGTAACTCCCTTCTATCTCAGTTTCTAGAGGTAACATAGTAACATAGTAAGTGACGGCAGACAAAGACCAGCATGGCTCATCTAGTCTGCCCAGCAGGTGCTTCCTTGTCCTCTATCTCCTCTTTAAAGGTTAATACCAGGCTGCTGGCATTAACCTTTAAAAAGGAGATAGAGCAGCTTTTAAACTAGATATTAGGGGAAAGCAGACAGTCGCCCAAGAGCGGATGGTTCAGAAGAATGTATCTTTGAAGGATACTACCAAAAGCAGAGAGGTTCCCCAAAAGAGTAAACTAGCCCAAATGCCCTCAAGTATGGAGCAGACAGAGCTTAAAGATCCCAAATTACCCATGTCTAACAATAGCCAAATTAATATGAATAAAATACATTCTCTAAAATGCTTGTATGCAAATGCTAGAAGTCTAAAAAAAAAGACGTGAGAGTTAGAATATATAGCACTAAATGAAAGGTTAGATATGATTGGAATATCAGAGACATGGTGGAAGGAGGACAACCAGTGGGACCCTGTGATACCTGGGTACAAACTATATCGTAATGATAGAGCTGATCAAATTGGTGGAGGGGTTGCGCTCTATGTTAGAGAGGGCATTGACTCAGAAAGGATTAAAGTTTTGCAGGAAACAAAATCTGCTGTAGAATCTATATGGATTGAAATTCCATGTAAAAGGGGGAAGGCGATGGCAGTGGGGGTATACTATCGACCGCCTGGCCAGAATGACCAAATGGATGATGAAATGTTCAAAGAAATCAAGGAAGCTAACAAACGTTACAGCGCAGTAATAATAATGGGTGATTTCAACTACCCCGGTATCGACTGGGTCAGTGTCACATCAGGACATGCTAGGGAGATAAAGTTCCTAGATGAAATAAATGACTGCTTCTTGGAACAGCTGGTTCATGAACCGACCAGAGGGGAAGACATATTAGACCTAGTCCTTAGTGGAACACCAGATCTAGTGCAAGAGATAAGGTTGTTGGGGCCACTTGGCAATAGTGATCATAGCATGATTGCCTTTGATTTAATTAGTGGAGGAGGGATAGTAAGGAAATCCACAGTACTACCTTTTAACTTTCGAAAGTGAGACTATGATAAAATGAGGAAAACAGTTAAGAAAAAACTAAAAGGAGCAGTTGCAAAGGTTAAAGACGTACATCAAGCTTGGCTGTTGTTGAAAAATACTATCTTGGAAGCCCAGACCACCTGTATTCCACGCTTTAAGAAAAGTGGAAGGAAGTCCAAAAAACTACCAGCATGGTTTAAAGGTGAGGTCAGAGAGGCTGTTGTTGCCAAAAAAGCATCTTTCAGGAAATGGAAAAAAGAGCCAAACGACGAAACCTGGAAACAGCACAAGCACTGGCAAGTCAAATGCAAGGCATTGAGATAAGGCAGGCAAAGGGAGAATTTGAGAAGAAGCTTGCTGCAGAAGCAAAAACGTGAAGTAAAGACCTTTTCAAGTACATTCGTAGCAAAAAACCTGTGAGAGAGTCAGTTGGTCCATTAGATGATAAAGGGGTTAAAGGAGCACTAAGAGGCGACAAGGCGATAGCAGAGAGACTGAATGAATTCTTTGCTTCGGTCTTTACTGAGGAAGATGTAGGGATGTTACCCATGACTGACGTGGTATTTAAAGGTGCGGAAGAATTGAAGGAAATATCAATACATCGGGAAGATGTATTACAACTATTAGATAAACTGAAGAGTAGCAAATCACCTGGGCCGGATGGTATATATCCAAAGGTGTTGAAAGAATTGAAATATGAGATTGCAGACCTGCTATTAGTAATCTGTGAACTATCATAAAAATCATCTCTAATACCTGAAGATTGGAGGATCGCCAATGTAACACCAATTTTTAAAAAGGGTTCCAGGGGTGATCCGGGAAACTACAGACCGGTGAGCCTGACGTCAGTACCGGGAAAAATGGTAGAAACCATCATAAAGAATAAAATTACTCAGCATGTAGATAGTCATGACCTAATGGGAGACAGCCAACATGGCTTTAGACAAGGAAGATATTGTCTTACTAATCTGTTATGTTTTTTTGAAGGAGTGAATAATCAGGTGGACAAAGGTGAGTCGGTTGATATTGTGTATCTGGACTTTCAGAAAGCCTTTGACAAGGTCCCTAATGAGAGACTTTTGGCAAAACTAAAGAGTCATGGGATAAGAGGCAGTGTACTATTGTGGATCAGGAACTGGTTAAAAGACAGAAAACAGAGGGTAGGGCTAAATGGCCAATTTTCCCAATGGAGAAAGGTGAATAGTGGTGTACCCCAGGGATCTGTGCTTTTTGACATATTCATAAATGACCTGGAAAGTGGAATAACGAGTGAGGTTATCAAATTTGCAGATGACACAAAACTATTTAAAGTTGTTAAAACCCAAGAGGATTGTGGAAAATTGCAAGAGGATCTTGATAAATTGGAAGACTGGGCATCAAAATGGCAGATGAAATTTAATGTGGACAAGTGCAAGGTTATGCACCTAGGGAAGAACAACCCAAACTATATTTACACGATGCAAGGTTCCACATTACGAACTTCCACCCAGGAAAAAAATTTAGGCGTCATTGTGGATACCATGTTAAAACCCTCGGCCCTGTGTGCAGCAGTGGCCAAGAGAGCAAATAGAATGCTAGGTATGATAAGGAAAGGAATGGAAAATAAAACAAAAGATATTATAATGCCTCTATATCGTTCCATGGTGAGACCGCACCTTGAATATTGTGTGCAATTCTGGTCACCGGATCTTAAAAAGGATATAGCGATTTTAGAAAAGGTTCAGAGAAGAGCCACCAAAATGGTAAAGGGGATGGAAGGATACTCCTATGAAGAAAGGCTAAAAAGGTTAGGGCTCTTTAACCTGGAAAAGAGGCAGCCGAGGGGAGATATGATAGAAGTCTATAAATTAATGAACGGAGTGGAACGGGTAAACGTAGATCGATTGTTTACCTTATCAGAATATAGAAAGACTAGGGGACATGCAATGAAGCTACAGGGTAAACAATTTAAGACTAATAAAAGAAAATATTTTTTCACTCAACGTGTAATCAAACTCTGGAATTTGTTACCGGAGGATGTAGTAAAGGCTGTTAGTGTAGCTGGGTTTAAAAAAGGTTTGGACAAGTTCCTGCAGGAAAGGTCCATAAACCATTATTAAGAAGGGACCCAGGATATCAATGCTTGAACCAATACAAGCATTGTGGAACCTGTGTCCCTTGGGGAAACTGCTAGGTACATATGACCTAGATTGGCCACTGTTGGAAACAGAATACTGGGCTTGATGGACCTTGGTCTGACCCAGTATGGCATATCTTATGTTCTTATGTTCTCCCTACCCAAACAAATAGCCTACGACTTGATAGCATCTTGATGGAAACAATTACTTTTTTGCCGTCTGCCACTAATTGGAGCTTCCTATTCAACTGATGTAAACCCTGCACATCACCCACTCCCAGTGTTGTGAATATCTGGATATCATCAGCATACAGCAGGGCCGGCCCCAGAGTTGATTCAAAGTATTTGTGCCACAGGCAAACCTTAAGCCTTATGCCCCACCTAGCTGTCAGAATCTATTGTTTAGTTTTGAATATGCTGCTCTTTGCCATCCTTCCCTCCATCCCCAGAAGCCACTGCCCTAGGTAACCACCTAGTTTGCACGATGGTTGGAATGGCCCTGGTGTACAGATGGAATCTTAGACCAGCAGGCTCCAGTACTGCACAAAACAGTGCCATAAAGATATTAAGCTAAGGCCTGATGTAAGATGTTGATGCCTAAAGGCAAAACTGAAGAGTAGTGGGGAGAAGAGATTTCCCCTAGGGACCAGAGAGCATGATCATAAAGTATGCAGAATCAAGTTCCTGTTTAGCCTGGTGCTTTAAAAATTTGGCCCAAGTTGCCTATGTCTAAATCCATGCCTGTGTTAAACTTGAAACTTATGGAACCCTTGACTCCACTGATAACCTGGGCCCCCCCCCCCCCCCCAGTAATTTGCTATGTACTTTACTCCTAATAGGAACAGCACCAGCTCAACATTACTCCAAAAACATCTCTGTACTTCAGAATTTACAAAGCCAGACTTCATACAGAAGGCTAGTGCAAAGAGATGAGGCGCCCCTAGGAGAGCCTCATCCCTTGCACCCCCCCCCCCCCCCCGCCCGCCCGCCCGCCCGCCCGCCAGCCACCTGCCCGCCCCTCACCGGGACCTACAGCTGCGGAAACACAGCCCCGTGGCGCCAAAGTTTGAAGGTAAGAGCCATAGGACTGTTTTAAGCCACTGCCACCACTGTAGGTCCTGGTAAGGGGTGACAGTGGTAGCAATAGGTACCCCTCCTGAGGCCCAGCGCTTTAGGTGACCGCCTAGCTTGCCTAATGATAGAATCGGCCCTTTTGATACAGGGCCAACACCATGCTTGCCTAGGGCAGCAGTTTCTGATGAACAGCAAAGAGTAGCAACAGTTATAGCAAAACTATACTTTATTTGACAGCTATACAAACTCGAAGAATTATAATTACATTCGTTTACCTACAGAGGGAGTGGGCACACATATACATAAAGTTTAATATTTAAAAGTATGATGCCCAATTATGTATTTTTACAGGATCACTGTGAGAGATGGTACCGGGATGATCATGACTGTAGAGTTTAAATATCCAGATGCGGGGGGGGGGGGGGGGGGGAAGGTGATAAGGCGTAAGAATGAAGGTTCGCCTAGGATGCTCAGTACCCAGTTGCACCGGCCCTATAAGCGGCCCACTGAAATACGTGGGACAGGACTACAGCACAGACAGACAAGAGCATATCGTCCTGCAGTTAAAGATCTTTTCATTACTTCGGGTTTGTGCACTGTGCTAATTATAAGATGCGGACATGTACGACGTGCAGCCATCTCCGTGTGGGTTCATTTACCTGTGCTGGAAGAGCAATGGGCCCCAGATTCCCTCCTCATGGTGCGCGGATCTCTCATGGCTTTGCCTCCGGTCCGGGTGTCACTCCCCGGGCTCCGGCCCTTGCCTCTGCCGCTCTCCAGTGCCCCGGTCCTGGACGCTCTCTGTCCCTTGAATTTGTGGATCCCGGTAGCTCTCCCCAGGCGTGAGTGCGTGTCTGTCGCTCTCCCTACGTCTCCCGCACGTTAGTTGCAGCTGCGGAATTCCCCGTCTCGCCTTCTTACTCTCTAATTGGGTGAGAAGGAAGGTGACCTCACGCCATGTAATGGGAATCCCCCGATCACGTGCCCAATGGTGGGCAGAAGAAGGCGGGGAACCCTTTTGTCTTAGTTAGTTTAAGGCTTAATAAGCTTGGCCACTCCCCTTGGATACAGAATGGGAGAAAAGTTTTAGTTACCGGCAGTTATATCTCAATTTTGAAAGGAAAATGGGAGGATTCAGAGTGCCTTGAGTTCATGATTACCAGATTTTTTGGGCGTGAAATTCATTCTCCAAATCAAAGACTTCCCCTCCACACCTTCCTATGCTAATCGCGCCCTAGCCCAACCCTTACCACCCCTCCCCCACAACGTGACAAAACGATTGGTGGTACGCTATGGACTTTCCAGTTTATTTCAGACCTGTCAAGTAAAGCAAATTTTCAACACACTCTCTACCCTTACCCAAGCAACTCATCTCTCGCAGACGTAGCCCTGTGGCTTAACTTTTTTCCTGCAGTAGTCCACTATTTAGGTTATTGTCTGCTGGGACCGTGATGATCAGTATTTATTTATTTATTTATTTACGTTTCTTATATACCGCGCTATTAAGATCAGTGCGGTTTACAGCGAACAGAACGATGGTGCACTTGTGAGAACACATAGTGCTTACAATGAACAGGGTAATAACATAGTTTACAGCGAAACAGAACAATAGTAAAATGTAACAAAATCATTGTGCTTACAGTGAACCATGAACGGGGTAATAACATGGGTAAGAACTTGAGTGAAACTATCTACAGATCAATTACAAAGTTCAAACTATCTACAGTTAACACAGGTACACTACCAAAAAACTGCCTCCAGTTTTGCAACTGATTCCTATAGATTTTGGGGTGCTGAATCCAGGAAAAATAGCCAAAATGTTCCATCACGTCACGTTTTCTTGCAAAATTAGATTTCTTACCCATATAAGGAATGTTCACATAATTTCTTTTAGCCGACTGCAGTTTTATTTTCTTGGCCCAAAATAGAGGTTGTAATGGTTAACTAACTAGAAACACTCCCTCATGAATATTTTAGAGTGTTTTGTATTCATTTTATACATTAACAGGACAATTGGGAGGCGGGGGGCTAAATCCAGTACTCGCGCTGGCGCATGTTCTTTCCCTGTTCGCCTCGCCTCGTTCGCGCTCGCTCAAACACGGTGGTTGCGACATGAACGTTCCTGTCAAATTTCAGTTTCTTGCAAGTTCATTATTACCTTTTGTTTTGCTCAGTCGTAATCCAGCTTTATTTCCGAAGTGGTTCACTACAGTGTGTAGTTTGCAGTGCTGTGTATTTGTGATGGCTCACAGAGCCAGAGGTTGCGTCAAACTCTCCGGACAGTTTTTGTTTTATTTGTGGGGAATATACCGTGAAAAAAAGCGGCAGAGGAACATTTCTGCATTTATTAAAAAAGTATATTTCGCCTATTTCGGTTTGAAGTTAGGCGATCAAGAACCGTGGGCTCCTCACAAAGTTGTGCAAGACATGTGAGGAGATCTACGCTTATGGATGAAAGGTAAAAAAACAAGCATTTCGTTTCGGAATACCTATGATGTGGCGTAGGGAACAAAGAGACCACAGCAGTGACTGCTATTTTTGCTCTTTGCATTGTGAAGGGATACAACTTAAAAAATAAGAACGTAATAAGTTACCCCAACCTTCCCCGCAATTAGGCCTAGCCTCATAGCAACGAAAGTACCTGTGCCTGAACCACCAAAATCTTTGGATCATATTTGTGGTGGACGGTTCTGATCATGATGAGACTCATCAGATGGCTTTTCCCGATGAGTCCAGTACTTCCGAGTTTGAAACTGAAGCAGATCCGAACCTGAACTTTTCTCTCAAGCTGATTTGAAATGATTTAGTCCGGGATTTAGGACTCCCAAAAGATGCTGTGCCCCACTGCTAGGTTCTCGGCTTCTTAAAACAGAAAAAATCTATTGTCACCAGGAACAACTTTTTATTGGTACCGCAACCGCGAGACACAATTTTTGAAGTATTTCAGCAAGAGGAAGATTTGGTATTTTGCAACGATATATACGGAGTGATGGAAAAGTTTAAACTCAAGTATGATCCTGCTGAATGGCGGCTGTTCATTGATTGATCGTCAAAAGACAGCATAAAAAGGTGTTCTTCTTCATAATGGCAACACATTCGCTTCAGTTCCTATTGCTCACTCTGTTATCTCCAAGAAAAATACGAGAATTTGGCCCTGATTCTTCAGAAGATTCGTTATGATGAGCATAAGTGGATGATTTGTGGAGACTTTAAAATTCTATCCATGCTATTAGGGCAGCAATCCGGTTTCACCAAATATCCCTGCTTCCTTTGCTTGTGGGATAGCCGGGCCCGCGACCTACACTGGGGGAAAAAAAGACTGGCCAATTCGGGAGTATTTGGAGACCCGGTGAGAAAAATGTTCTACATTAGAGCAAGGTACCTCGGTATAAAATTCTATACCACCTCTCCACATTAAGTTGGGTCTCATTAAGCAATTCATCAGTCCCTTCCAAAGATGGTGAGTGCTTTCGGTACCTTTGCTCAAAGTTCCCCCGACTTTCTGAAGCAAAGCTAAAGGAAGGAGTGTTTGTGGCCCTGATATAAGGAAACTCATTTCAGATGGAGCATTCGCTGAAACGATGTCTGAGAAGGAAAAAAGAAGCCTGGGATTCCTTCCAAGGATGTTGTTCTCAAATTCTTGGGGAAACAGGCAGGATGAGAACTATAAGGATATTGTTGCCAGGATGCTCAATGCCTTCAAAGAACAAGGCTGTAACATGAGCCTGAAAGTCCATTTCTTGCACTCCCATGTGAACTACTTTCCCGAAAACCTGGGGGCGTACAGTGAAGAACAAGGTGAAAGGTTTCACCAGGACATCAAGGACGCAGAGAGAAGGTACCAAGGAAGATGGAAACACCACTATGATGGCTGATTTTCTGCTGGGTTGCTGCTGTGCGGGAAACCCCAGATGAAAAATACGCCAAGCAGCGCACCAGAGAAGCATTCGGGGGAAGAAGAAACGGGCCCACCAGAGATGATTGACCCAAGAATGACTTTAAAATCTAAACTGTGTTGACAAATATCGTGTTTTTTACTAACTTTGAAATTAAAATTTGCTAGTTATTACCACAGTGTCGGATCTCATTTATTAGAAATTTTATTTTCACACCATCGGGTGTTTGTCTTCATGTATTGCAATGGTGCGGTTTGCGTCTTCTATTCTTACATACATACCTGTACAACATTTTTTGCACATTTCTTGCTTTGCTTGTGTCTAACCTCGCTCTTATAGCTCAGTGTTTGTGCACATGTATGTGGCTGTTTTAAGTGCAGACCAATTTTGATACCATCACAGTGTGTTTTGTTGACATTACTCTATTCTTATGTGCTGCCTTGTTACAATTTTCTTTATTCTTATTTGAATAACTACTAAACAATTAGTATAAAGAATTCATCCAAGAAACTTTTATCTCGATCGCACTCAATCTGAAACGTTCACCTCAAACTGCTAACCCAATGTAGCAAAAAATCTGTACGGGATGGAGCAAATTGGTTACCAGATTTGGATTCAGCGCACCAAAAAACGTAAAAATCAATCGAAACATTAGAGGCAGTTTAAAAAAAATTTTTTTTAGTGTACCTGTGTAATTTACAAAGTTCAAAGTATCACTATTGAGTAGGCTAGATGGAATCATAGGTTTAAACCCAGGGAGGCATTGATTAACCATTCTCCCGTAGGGTTAAAGTATTGGGGCAGATGTGGAAGGGGGTCGTGGGGCCTTTTGCATGATTCCCTTGGTTGTCTTCTGGGTAATGTTTTTGGAATAGGTGGTATTTTATGTAGCAGGTGGTATTTCAGTAGCAGGAAGCATTGGCTAATACGATTTGAAGCTGCTTATAGGCTGCAGAGAAGTAACTGACCTGCCGCTAGCCAGGTTTTCGAAATAATTGGGAGAATTCAGCTCAACACAATTACCCCTTCCTTAGATATAGAGAAGGAATTTTCTCGAGCACCCCCTCCAAAACAGCTTTCCAGTTCTCCTCTGCTCACTGAAATAAGGTTACCGGATTTTCTGCTGCAAAGTCTGGGACGCTTATACAAAGTGTGGTGGAGGAGAGGGGGAAAAGACACCTTAGTTCCAGGTTTGAGCAAGAAGATATGAAGGAGGGAAGACTACTACTGAACATTTCTATAGCGCTACAAAACGTATGCAGTGCTGCACAGACACATGTAAAAGACTGTCCCTGCTCATCAAGACAGACAACACAGTAGCTTTAGACACAGGATACATCTAGGGGGAATGGTAAGGGAACACAATGGAGACCAGGCGGGTCAAGATCCGAAAGTTGCAGCGAAGAGGTGAGTTTTCAGCCTGGATTAGAAAAGGGCTAGAGAAGGCACCTGATGTACAGACTCAGGTAGTTTGTTCCAGGCATAAGGAGCAGCAAGGTGAAAGGAGCGAAGTCTGGAGTTAGCAATAGAAGAGAAGGGCACAGATAGAAGCAATTTGCCAGAAGAGTGGAGTTCTCGAGGAGGGGTGTAGGGAGAGATAATCGAGGAAAAGTAGTGAGGAGCTGCAGAGTGAATGCACTTCTAGGTCAGCAGGAGAAGTTTGAACTGTATGCGGAAGCGGATAGGAAGCCAATAAAGTAACTTGAGAAGAGGGATAATATGAGCATACCAAGGCTGGCGGAAGATTAGCTGCACAGCAGAGTATTGAGCAGATTGAAGAGGAGATAGATGATTCGGAGGAAGACCAGCAAGGAGTAGGTTGCAATAGTATAGATGGGAAGTGACTAAAGAGTTGATAAGCATCTTAGTAGGGGGTGTAGAAAGGAAGGGACAAATTTTGCCAGTGTTATAGAGAAAGCTAAAACCTGTCACTTCTATCTGTTGAATGTGTGCAGAGAAAGAGAGAGTAGAGTCAAAGATGACCCCAAGGTTGCGAGCTGAGGAAGTAAAGGAGGAATGTAGTATTATCCACAGAAATAGAGAAAGGAGGAGGTGGATTTAGGAGGAAAGATAAGGAGCTTGGTTTTGGACATGTTTAATTTCAAGTGGCAGTGAGATATCCAAGCAGCAGTGTCAGAAAGGCAGGCAGAAATCCAGGCCTGGATTGCCAGAGAGATTTCAGGTGTAGAGAGATAGATCTGGGAGTCATCAATGTAAAGATGGTACTGAAAGTCATGGGAAGAAATGAGTGCACCAAGGGACTGGGTATACAGAGTGAAAAGGAGTGGACCCAAGATAGGTCCTTGGGGTACACATAGCAGCAGAGAAGGATCCACCAGAACAAACACTGAAAGAACGATAGGAGAAATATGAAGAGAACCAGGATAGCACAGAGCACTTAAAACCAAGTGAGGACAAGGTATCGAGGAGAGGATTGTGGTCAACTGTGTCAAAAGGAGCAGAAAGGTCAAGAAGAATAAGGATTGAGTAAAGGCCCTTGGATTTTGCCAAGAACAAGTAGCTGGAAGCTTTGGCAAGAGCCGTTTCAGTAGAATGTAAAGGACGAAAGCCAGATTGTAAAGGATCTAGGCGGGCTTGAAACAGCAACAATATCACTTCCAAGCAAACAAATCAACAGAGAAATTAGAAATAGTAATGTATTCCAGCCCAGATCCAGTTCAAGGGGTTGTAGCACCCTGAGTCAACTTTTGCTTTTGTGCCCTCTCCCCCTTCTTGGGTCCGATCTTGCAGTGCAAGCTGCACAAACAGGTAAATTTTCAGCCCACTGTCTTGTTAAATGCCAGCTTCCCATTTAACTTAATCTGTATATTCTGTGTCTCTGTCCATATAGATAGCAGTGCTGATGGTGTGGTCATTGTATTATCTGTTTAGGCTAAGCCAGATATTCGGTAGGCCTTAACTAAACGTGTAATATATCTGAATAGTGTCTAAATGTCTAGATAATTTTTCTGGCTTGCCCTCGCTCCTCTCCTAACATGTCCCACAAGATACAGATAGTATCTGGCAATTCTGCAATTTAAATAGCTTGATATGACTTCTAGTGTTGCCATGAACTAGGGCAGACGTGCATGCCCTGGCTTCAGGGTTCCCTGTTTCATTTCCCTGCACTTCTGCTGGCCCTACCACCTATAAACGAAGGAGAGTACTCCCGGTGCCTTCGTGAAAGCTGGGCACCCTACCCCTCCATGATTTCACAAACAGTGAAGTCTATGGCAGCAAAACCACAACACAGAGATAAACCCCGCGGGGGTGAGTGCAAAATGGCGGAGGGTGGCCCCAGTGCTGGCACTGAGACAACGCAGACGGCGCTGGTGGTGGAGGGTTTGGCAGACGTAGCTCAAACCCTAAATGATGAATTTGAGGGGCTGACAGCACAGACTGCAAAGCTGACTTCTGTGGTAAGCGATTTCACTGGCCGGATGCAGCAGATTGAGCAGTGGGTGTCTGACTTGGAGAACGGCAGCCAGGCCTGTGAGAAATGGTTGCAGGCCCTGAAGGAACAAATCCACCATCAAGAACTTAAAATCAATGATTTGGAAAACAGGGGCCGATGAAAGAAAGTACATCTGATTGGTATACCTGAGTCGGTCCTGGAGAGGGAGCTTCGGGGATTCTTCGATGTCTGACTGCCTCAGGGCCTGCACCTTCCAGATCTGGCAGGGAAGATACAAATTGAGAGGGTGCATCGAGTTGGCCCGCACTGAGAAGGAGAGACACAACCCTGGGAAGTGTTGGTGCGATTTCTCAGCTATCAACAGAAAGATTTAATTGTACGTGCTGCCAAGAACCAGTGAAATATGGAACATGAAGGACACAAAATTTTACTATTTTAGGACTACTCGGTGGCTGTAGCCCAGAAGCAAAAGGCCTTCTCGGAGGTATGTGGGTCCTTGGCAAAAAAAGGGAGTGCATTTTTCGCTAACATATCCAGCCAAATTGCGTCTGACCCACAACGGACAACAGCAGATATTTCATTCCACTGCGGAAGCAAAGACTTTTTATGCTGAGCATTTTTAATCGAGGTTGCATGAACACATGCTTGGGCACTGAGAAAGGATAATACATTTGTATGCATGCATAGATTAGAGATCCTGGCTACGGACAATAGAACAAATCTTTACTCTGCCCTCTCCTGGATCCTAGCACGCACACATCACATTCCGCCTGAACAGCAAGGAGCTGGGCCAAGGTTCTGTGATACACTGGACTACCTGGGCTCCATGCGGGGCCCATGATGGGAGAAAGTGGAGAATACTACTGCCTAGCTGGGCACTGCATTGGACACCAAGTGGGAGGAGAATGAAGATCTGGCTATGTGGGAGGCAGGGGAGCTCTTGGTGGCTGGGGTGATGGCCTTTAGAGATGAAGATCTCCAACAGAAGTCAGTGTAGACCCAAAAGAGTGACAACTGGACATTATAGCAGTGCTGTTTAAAATGGGGTTTGCTATTATGTTTGCAAGTTGTCACACCATCCTGGTGCTTAACTCTGCACTCACTCATCCATTCCCTCTTTATGTGGTTTGTCTTCCTCCCCCCGGGCTCGAGACCGAGCTGCCCTCCTCCAGTTGCCCCCTTGTAACATTGACTTCCAATGTGCTCTCCTGGGCCCCCATGTTAATCTGAATGTGGACAAATCCTAGGATCTGGACTTTGAAAATGGGGCAGGGGGCTGGGGAGATGGGGAGGGTAGCTTACTCCATGGTAAGAGAATGTATGGGAAGAGGGGGAAGGATCCCGCCAAGCTCGATATATCAGCTTCGATATGATTGAGGGGATGCGGAGAGAGCAAGAGTGTGGACTTTGAGACCAGATACATGGCTGCTTGCAGGCGGGCGACTGGGATGAGTGTGAAGGGAGAGAGACACGAGTATGAGAATGTAGGAAGGACTGGGAGGAAGGCAAGGGGGGTGGATTGACTGGGATTATAGGAGAAGAGGGGGCTTAGTAGGGGAAGGAAGGAGTAATGAATCTACCAATGGCAAGACCCCACATCGATGGTTGTGACGAGACCGGATT
This sequence comes from Ichthyophis bannanicus, assembly GCA_033557465.1. Lineage (NCBI taxonomy): Eukaryota > Metazoa > Chordata > Amphibia > Gymnophiona > Ichthyophiidae > Ichthyophis > Ichthyophis bannanicus. Next base: position 149,290,804 of record CM066039.1, on the reverse strand, counting down.
GCAGAATTGACTAATGCTCTATACTGTTCTAACTAGATTTTAAGCTCCGATGAGCATGACTCTGGCGGGCAGAGACTGTCTCTTGTCCGATGAGCATGACTCTGACGGGCAGGGACCGTCCCTTGTATGTTAGCTACCTTTTATAGGTTGCTGTGCAGCGCTGCATGCGTGGCACTCTACAAGTACTAATTAGTAGTAGTAGTAGGATAATGCGCTGGATGATGGGAGACTAGGGTGGGAATCAGCCCACAGGTCTATTAGTCAGATTACCCCTACAGTACTTAATATCTAATATCACGAGACACTGTTCTTATACGCGCTCTCATATACCCCTCAAGGAGGTTCTCCAAGACACTAAAATAAGGAATGGGAGGGTATTGAGATGTGATACATGGGGGTTGGACTGCTTGAAGGGTGGTATGAAGATGAAAGGAGAGCCCTGGCAATAATTCGTGAGAGTACTCTGTGATCACCTGGGGAACTAGAAGAGAGATCTAATGGGGACAGAGGAGGGACAAAGATTGGGGGAAGGGAGGGAAGAATTGGGACAGGAGGGATGGCAGGATGGGAAGAAAGGGACGAGTACAGGATGGGTTGGCTATCTGCGGAGATTCAAGTGGCAGTGCGCCATAATTCGTATAGATATCCGGGGTCCCAGGTTGGGGGGGGCCCATGAAAGCTATTATAAGATATGCATTTGTCATACAGGCAGATCCCTATATCACACAGATCATGGTTAAGCCTTTCCGATTAGTCTCGTGAATCATCTGTGGAACTGGATTCCCCATTAAGCATCATAAACTTTTAAAGGCCATAAGGGACAAACATGCAAATATCGCCTTCCTCTCTAAGTGTGGCGGAAGATAAAGATTTATGGGCATTTTTACGGGCATGATGGGCTGAATATGAACTGGATAACGTGGTTCATGTGGACAATCCAACACTGTACTGGGAGGCTGCCAAGGCCGTCCTGCGGGGCCACATTCTTGGATACTGTTGATTGAAGTACAAGGAGCAGGGGAGGTACCTGAGCCAATTCCAACAGACCCTTAACAAGTTTCGCCACAGCAATGCGACTCAACCCACATTAGAACGGAGGGCGGCTATGTTTGCCATACAGGCAGAACTGAATGACCTCCTTCACCAGAGGACCCATAAATCGGTCTTTTATTACTGTTACAAGCTCTATCAGTATGGCAACAAGACTGGGAAGTTACTAGCATCACTAGTCAAAGCGGGAAGAGGCAAACGGACTGTTGGGGCCCTGCAGGATAGCACGGGAGGTCGGCAAATCACCCAAAAGGAAACTGAACATGTGTTTACAGAATTTTACAGAGGACTATATAGGGCAGAACCCTGTGATACGTTGATAGCACAGACATACTTGCAAGAATTGGCCCTGCTGCACTTGGATGAAGCCCGCAATCTGGGGGTTGTCTTTGACTCCCCTCTCTCTTTCTCCACACATATCCATCTGATAGCTAAGACATGCCATTTCTTTCTCTATAACATCAGCAAAATCCGCCATTTCCTTTCTGAACACACTACTAAAATGCTTATCCACTCCTTAATCACCTCCCGTCTTGACTACTGTAACCTACTCCTTGCTGGTCTCCCTTTGAATCATCTCTCTCCCCTTCAATCTGTTCAACACTTTGCTGCGCGACTAATCTTCCGCCAGCCTCATCATGCCCATATTACTCCTCTTCTCAAGTCACTTCATTGGCTCCCTATCCATTTCCGCATCCAGTTCAAACGTCTCCTGCTGACCTATAAATGCATTCACTCTGCGGCTCCTCACTACCTTTCTTCTCTTATCTCTTTTTACAACCCCCCTCGGGAACTCCGCTCTTCTAGAAAACTGCTTCTATCTGTGCCCTACTCTTCTACTGCTAACTCCAGACTTCGCTTCTTTCATCTTGTTGCGCCTTACGCCTGGAACAAACTACCTGTGTCTGTACGCCAGGCGCCTTCTCTAACCCTCTTCAAATCCAGGCTGAAAACCCACCTCTTCGCTGCTGCTTTTGGATCTTGACTCACCTGATCTCCTTTTTCTTTCCTCTTGCTTTATCCCTACCTACACCTTCTGTGTTTGTCTTGACTAGATTGTAAGCTCTGATGAGCAGGGACTGTCTCTTACATGTCTGTGCAGTGCTGCGTACGACTTGTAGCGCTATAGAAATGCTCAGTAGTAGTAGCAGTAGTAAGAACAAGTAACATGGTTAAATGCCCTGATACTGGTCTAGGAAGTGCAGGGATGCATACAGTATGTAAGCTAAGGAATTGTTGGGCCTTGGGCCCTGATGGGTACTGCGTTGAATTTTATCAAATGTTCTCTGAGAAAGTGGCAGTTCCATTGGCCGAATTCTTCTCTGACCTTGTCCGGCAGCAGGAATTTTCCTATGAACCCAATAAAGCTCTAATCACTATCATCCTAAAGCCTGGTAAAGACCCCACACTGCTGGGGTCCTATAGTCCTATCTCACTACTCAACATCGATATTAAAATTCTAACTAAAGTCATGGCAGACAGGTTGTCACCCTTCTTGCCGCTCTTGGTAGGGGACTGATAGTTAGCCTTTGTACCCAGCCGTAATATTGCAAGGAACATGCGTAAAATTCTAGCAGCCCAATGTGTTACTTTGCAGCATAACCTCCTGACACTACTGATCAACTTTGACGCTGAGAAAGCTTTTGATAGAGTGCAGTGGGACTATATGTATCTTGTTTTAGAGAAATTTGGGATTGTGGGGTACTTTGTTGATGTGGTGCGACCAGGGGCGGCCCAAGGGGGGTGCTGGGTCATGTGCGGAGACTCAGCACGGGGCCTCATTTGAATAAGGGGCATCATTTGCATAAATATTTGCATAATGTTACCATACACTAACTTTTAGTAAACATGCCTCTTCATGAGTGTATGGATAAAGAAAGACTAAAAGATTTCTATATTACTATAATCCAGTGCCAACTGCCAGGCACATTAGGAACTACTACAAACACTGCCCGTTTAGAACTCATAGCAAACCCGCCGTATCATAACAGCACTACCAGGACTCACAAAGCACCATACCGTACCTATCAAAAGGTAACACTGCAAATATTAAACCAATACATTTCAGAGAATAACAATACATGACATACTGGGGAAAGAGAACAAGTGGCAATGTCAAATAGGAATTACATAAACAGAATACCTCAGCTCAGTTACACATGCAGAACACAGACCATCACCAAACAAGGAATCACAATTTAGAAACAGGAAGAAAATAATTAAACTGGGAACCCTAAAAAGCCAAATTTGGAATGTACAACAACAATGTAGAAATAAAACTATAAATTAATTTCCTCTTGTACTAAACAAAGCACAGACATTAATGATGCACATTTCCCAGAGCTGTCATATTCCAGTTAATAAATTCAAAATAAGGAGATATCTTTGTACCTTTTGTGCATTTTCTTTTTCAGTTGCAATTTCTCCAGACACTTTCTTCTGGTTTCTTTGTGTCTTCTGCTAACTCTCCATCATCTGCTGTCCATTTGTCCTTTCTTCTCTCTTCTAGATTTTTTTCCATTCTCTTACCTCTGCTTTAACATACTAATCTTTCTTCTTTTGCTCTTTCCTCATTCCTTTTTCATCCACTCAAATTTTATACCTGGCCAATTGTAGATTTTTCTTCCCTCCCACACAAAATATTTTTCCCCTCTCCATTTCACTCTCCCAGCCCCATCTCATTCTAATCTCCCCCAACATCAGCTCCCTTCTAGTTCCAGCCCCACCCAGTATCCGCTCCCTTCTAGTTCCCGCATCAGCCCATTTCCAGTCCTAGCTCCCCCATCCATTTCCAGTCCTATCCGAGTCCCTCCATCAGCTCATTTCCAATACCAGCCTCCCATCAGCCCATTTCTAGTCCTTTCCTAGCCCCACCATCAGCCCATGTCAAATCCTAGCTCCCCTCCACTCAGCCCATTTCCAATCCAAGCCCCCCATGAGCCTACTTCCAGTTCCAGCCCCTTCATGAGTCCATTTCAATTCAAGCCCCCACCACAGCCCATTTCCAATCTTAGCGTCCCCCAACACCCAGTTCCCAGTCCTATCCTAGCCCCTTCATCAGCCCATTTCCTGTCCTAGCTCCCTCCCCTCACAGCCCATTTCCATCCCAATCCCCCTCCCCATCAGCTATTTGCAGTTCAAGCCCCCCTACCCCTCAGCCCATTTCCATTCCAAGCCCCAGTCCCCATCAGCTATTTGCAGTTCAAACCTTCCCTTCCACTCAGCCCAATTCCAGTCCTAGCAACCCCCCAACTCATTACCAGTCCTAGCCATCCCATAGCCCATTACCAGTCCTAACCCTCCATCAGCCCACTCCCATTCCTAATCCAATCAGCCCATTTCCAGTCCTAACCCCCATCACCCAATTTTCAGTTTAAGCCCCCCCAGCCCATTACCAGTCCTAACCTCCCATCAGCCCACTTCCATTCCAAGCCCCCGTCCCCCATCAGCTATTTGCAGTTCAAGCCTTCCCTTCCACTCAGCCCATTACAGTCCTAGCCCCCCCACATAGCCTATTACCAGTCCTAAACCCCCATCAGCCCACTCCAATCCTAATCCCATCAGCCCTTTTCCAGTCCTAACCCCCATCACCCAATTTTCAGTTTAAGCCCCCCCCCCATAACCCATTACCAGTCCTAATCCCCATCAGCCCACTTCCAGCCCTAATCCAATCACCCCATTTCCAGACTTAGCCCTCCCATAGCCCATTACCAGTCCTAACCCCCCCATCACCCCATTTCCAGACTTAGCCCCCCCATAGCCCATTACCAGTCCTAACCCCCATCAGCCACCTTCCAGTCTTAACCCCATTAGCCCATTTCCAGCCCTAACCCCCCCTCTCCCCCCCAGCCTAGGGAAAATTTAAAATAATAAAAAAGCTGTCTGCTGCCAGCCTGCCGCTGCCGCTGCCAACACGGCAGATTCGAGTGTCCCACAGGGCCCCCCCTGCCCTGCAGAGCCTGCCCTCCCTGCATCAGCTCCCTCTCTGCAGTCGAAACTGGTTTTCAGACCGCGAAGGGAGAGTTTCTCCCTCGTGGCTCTGTTAAGCCCGTGGGCGCTGATGGGAAAGGAGTGGAGGAGTGGCCTAGTGGTTGGGGCAAGGTACTTCAGGCCGGAAGGTCGGGGGTTCAAATCCCACTAGAGGACAGCAACTTTGGGCCGGAAGGACTGGGGTTTCTAGTCCCACAGGTGCTCCTTGTGGTCTTGGGCAAGCCACTTAACCCTCCATAGCCCATGTTCCCTGTAAATAGTTATCTCCAAGTTATAATGCCCTGTTCAATGTAATTTCAGTTTGTTCAATGTAAACTGCACTGATGCAGAATAGTGCGGTATATAAGAGAATTTAAATAAATAAATAAATATGCTGACCTACAGTTCGGCCAGGCATATTCGGGGCTGATTATTTGACACCTCGGAATACACACCCATAGCTATGGAGACGTCACTACTGAGGCCGATTCCCCCTGATATGCTCTACATAGAAGAACCTAGCGGAAACATAGTTCACTTTCGGAGACTATCTTAGTTACCCCACCCCTACAAGGATGGAGCTGTCTGTGCCACTGACTGCACTGGCCGGCCTGAGCCACACCCTACCTACCTCTTAGGGGCAACCCCGACTTTCAGCCGGGTCTCATGGGCCAAGTATATGCTTGATGGTAGAAACTGGGCATTGACAGTGTGACACAACTGGTGACAGATGAAGGGGACATGTTGCCTTTTGATGTGCTCAGGGAATGGTTTGCATTGCCAAGGTCTGACTAGTTCATGTATTGGCAAGTACATAGTTATGTATTGTCATTGCCCCTCGTGAGGTTGCAGAATGTGTTCAATTCCAATGTGGAGGAGGTGTTGATGGCAGGACCAGATGGCCGGAACCAAATAGCGACACTTTGCAGGGCCTTGGCAGAATTAGCTTTACCAGTCTCTCTAGAACCTCAGGCAGAACGCTGGTGGGCAGAACTGAATACTCAGCTTACTGGGACTGAATTGCTTGAAGTGCTATCCTGTACCCCAGTGTTCACTGCCAATGCAGACCTCAGAGAAATCCAGCTTAAGATAATTCATCACTTTTACTTTGCCCCCAACAGAGCCCATCGTGCTGGCATAGTGGAGTCCTCACGGTGTCCCCGATGCCCTGAAAAACAAGCAAACTTGGGCCATATGTTTTGGACCTGCTCGGTGATATCCCACTTTTGGATTGAATGCTTTCTACACAAGGTTTGAGAGGATAGGACCCACCTGATGCCCCGAATGGTGGTTCTGGATGTTGGAAGGACTGGTGGGGATCCGATAGGTTGTGGCTTCTGATATTGCTGTTCTTGGCACAAAAATGCATATTGAAGGCCTGGCTGGCTATTGATGGGCTGACTCTACAACACTGGAGGAGGGCGATACATCACCACATGTTGATGGAACGTGAAAGCACAGTTACTTACCTGTAACAGGTGATCTCTGGGAACAGCAGGAATAAGTCTTCACATATGGGTACGTCGGTACCGACGGAGCCTGCGCGGGAACGCTCCCCAGCGTCCAATCAGAAAACTTTTGGGAGCATCCTTCAGCGCCTGCGTGCTGCCTTCCCGCCTTTCCAACTGTCTCTCCTCAGTTGAGTTTCATAGCTGAGACAAAGAGAGAGAGAGGAAAGGAAAGATAGATAGAGAGATACAACTCCTAGGGGAGGTGGGTGGGTTGTGAAGACTTATTCCTGCTGTTCCCAGAGATCACCTGTTACAGGTAAGTAACTGTGCTATCTCCAGGAACAAGCAGGAATGAGTCTTCACATATGGGGAATCCCTAGCTGTAGATGCCAGGGGAAGATCCCATAAAATGCGTGTCCCTGGAACAGGACTGCACTTCCCACACATGGATCTCTGGCATCCCATGAGGGATGGTGGGTAGGAGTTGAAAAGAGAGGAGCTGTAGGAAAACAGCTAACCTAAGGACTACAGGAGAGGAGTCCTTGGTATGTATGATAATTACTATTAAACATATTGAATGAGTAATCACAATATGGACCTTACCTACTGGATTGCAGGAAGTAGAGAGGCTGATGGAGTCTACTGGAGATTCAGTAGAGGAATCCTCAAGATGACCTCACGGCAGTGAAGGTGAAGGTCCAAATCTGGAATTGGCAGGTGACCCAGGTGTCAACTGGGGTAGTATAAAAAACGGCAGGTCTTCAGTGGAAAGCTTTATGGGAAAAAGCTGAAAACTCTTTTAGTTACGGAGTCATTAATATGTAGGAGTAAAACAGGAAGACTGACCGATTTGGACAACTAGCTCAGTCCTGGAGGGAAGAAGGGGTATGGAAAAAAGCCCGTATTCCCAAGGAGGACAGATGTGTGAAGGGCTGAAACCTTAGAGCTACTGAAGATCTACCCTGTTTTTCCTAGCTGGTGAGAGATAGGAAAGATATTGAAGCATGGTACTTCAGGGATAGCGAGATCTAGAGGTAAAGTGGGAGCTGTCAGTACCACAGTAGTGGTTGTGTGCATAATACCCCTGACATACTGAGGGACAGTATGAACATATACAAGCCCACTGTCTGGAACCTCCAGGAAGGTAAAAACCTTTATAGCATAGACAGTTAGGGAGATAAGTATATAAATGCATATCTACTTATAAGGAAGCATCTCGACAGATACACATATATATATATAGGGATATATATATATATATATATGTGTATATATATATATATAGGGGCATAACATATGCACACACAGCTTACAGACATATGTATCTATAGAGTATATAGAGAGATATACATACATGAATATGTATGTCTGAAGATACATGTCTGCATGTAAGCAGATAGAGATATGCCCATAAGAACATTCACATGAGAGATGTGAAGGAGAAAGATTCATCTAATAACAAGAAGGTGGAACCTACTTGAGAAGATATATAGAGAATCTATTCCTCCTGGCTAAGATGGTGCAGGAATGCTATCCAGTGAAATAACCAGGATGGTTGCGTGAAAAAACAGAGGATAATATCAGTCTGTAAATAGCAAGTCCTGAGTCTTGTAGAACTCTGACATGGTAAATGGACAGAAAACGCATAGGAGGAGATACCAGGTTGACCCACTGGAGGGACATAAGGGGTATCATGCGTTACTAGTAGAATATGTGCTGTCCATAAAGGAGTAGGATACCATGAGGACAAGCTGCAAGGAAAAAAGAGCATATTCCTGCAGGATTTGAAAAAACTCTTTGGACATTCATGCAGAAAAGGCTTATATCCTGTATTATAACAGGAGATAGGGTGTGGAGAACCCTCACAGTCATGGAAAATGACTGAGGAGCCTTTCCCAACCATATAGAATAGTCATCAGAGACAAAACCCCATGCTCTCTAGCAAGGGCCCACAGTAGAAAGCTTCTCTGAAGATTGCAGAGAGCATTATGCAGGAGAATTAGGAAATAAAACTGGCTGTAGGTCAACTCTGCTGCCAAATCCAAGAAAGTGGAGATGGCAAGAAAATAAGATAGTGTGATAAGCCTGAAGTGATTAGGATTATCCAAGATAGATGAAGCACTATCTTGGAATCACTACTAAGGCCAGACAGAAAGTAGTGGAAGACAGACTGGAAACTTGTGGAAAAGTACCAGTAGTCCAATCACTGGAACTCCTGCATGGGCAGCTGCTGAATGAGACAGCAAGAGAAAATCTTCCTGTGTAAAACAGAGAGAACAGACAAAAGGAGAGGAGAAATTTCTGTCCCTGTCTGATGAGCTGCCCAGAGAAAAGAAGGGAATTTATTCAAGGGAAAAAACTCTACACTGGAATGAAAGGCTAGAGAAGCCCTGCAGTGATATAGTACCACTCATTCAGGGGGAACCCTGGATGAAAGGGTAGAGAAACAGGAGCTGAAGGGTGACTTACCATATGGTAAGTCTGCGGAAGGAAAAAATTCATGTTGGAACAGAAAAACTATCATGGGATAGTTGTTAACTTCTCTTCTTGGTAGGAAGAAGAGGAGAAACCTGTGACCCATAGACATGAATATCCTGACAGCTCAGCATATCTAGAAGGAAAAAGATGTCCTGAAGAAAGGAATCCATGTGTAGAGTTTTGAAGGAAAAAACAGTGAAAAAACTTCTGCTAAGAAGAAGTTAACTGTAGGTTGTAACCTTCAGGAACCTATGGTTGCTGGGTTTGTTTAGCCTGGCTAGAGTTTGGATTCTTCAGACCAGGGCGAGGTTTCCCTTACTTGGGAACATCTGTATAATGGGCAGGAGAAGAGTGAAACCTTCTTTTCCTAGGGAAAGAAAGTTTGGTAGGGCATTTCCTACCTACTGGGGAAGGAGAAGGCTTAGGATAGCCCCCAGAAACAGGGAAGTCAGTGGAGCAATGAGCAACCTGACGTAAAGACTCCCTATTGAAGAGATTTTCTCCAGTACAAGGAGTATTACCCAGTCTTTGTTGTGCCCATCTGCTCAAGTCTGAAGCCTGGAGCCAGGCTCTATGTCGTGCTCCTATGGCTATAGCAGAGGTTCTGCTAACAGACTCAAAAGAGTCTAGAGAAGCACGAGAAAGAAAGCAAGAGATATTTTGGCTATGACTAGGAAGTAAGGAATAGTCTGCAGCCTTGGGCTCTGATAGAAAAGGAGTCAAAAGAGATAATTTCTTTGTGACCTCCTGGAGAGATAGACTCATATAAAAATATAAGAGATAATCCTTGTTGCCAGCATAGATGTTTGGAAGGTTTGACGTCCAAAGGCATCAAGTGTTCTAGATTCACGACCTGGCGGATAAGAAGAATGCTTCTTCTTGCTTTTTATCTTCCTCATTGCTGATTCCACTACAATGGAATGATGGGGAAGTTGAGTCTTTTGAAACCCTGGAGAGGGGGGCACCTGATACAGATCATCAGTTGCTGCAGAAGGTGAGGAAACCCTTAAAGGTGTTTCCCATATTCTCAGAAGAAGATCCTGCAAAGAATGATGTAAAGGAAGCATTATATTTTCCTTTTCCGCAGGAGAGCCTTGAGTAGGATCACAGCCAGGGATAGGAATAGCAAGGAATGTTGCCATGTCAAGGAGAAATTTCTGAAAAGAAGGATCTCCAATGGGAACCATCCCTGGATAGGCTAAAGTTGAAGCAGTAGCCTGGGCACCGGAGGATGTACTGGTCCGGTGCAGAAAAAGAGCTCCACTAGATGGATACTGGTACTGGCAGTTACGACTTGAGATAGTCAGTACTGCATCGTCCATGCCAGGTATCGACTCCAAACTAGGTATAGAAAGGAGCGATCCTGGTGAAAAAGGCATGGAAGTGGCTGGTCCCGATGTTATTGCAGGAACCGGCATTGATACCGATACCGGTAGCTGTGCCGGAATTGGAGGCGATACCGTCATCGAAGCAGTCATCGGAGGCTGCTCAAGCAGTACCGAGGCAACCAAAAACCCTTGGTGAGTATCCTCGGTACCGCGCATCCGGAATCGATAAACGTCAGTTCCGAGACGTGTCGGTACCCAGTCTTCTAGACTAGATATCGATTCCAGACTCGGCATCGAAGGAAGCGAGTCTATCGATGCATGTCTAGAGGGTACCGACGTTGGTGGTCGTATCGGCGATGCTGCTGATACTGGAAAGTCAATCTGGGATGTATCGATCGGTCCCGAAGGCACCGAGAACGCCAGATGACGATCCCTGGCGAAGAGTGGATCACTCAACACCAGCGCCGATGCCGGGGTATCGGTACCGCTCGAAGCAGATGCCACCACCGAGCATGGCTCAGGTATGTTCTGTGAGGGGTGAGCCCCAGGAACAACCTGAAACCCCTGAAAGGCTTTGGAGACCGAAGACTCCCGCCGGGGTTTTGAAGCCAATAGGGTCTTGAGGGCAAGGCCGGAGCCGTCATCATGCTTGGCATGAGACCTACCACTCAAGGATTGGCTAGTCTTAACAGACTGTTTGTGGGTTACCTGATCCTGTAGAGAAGAATTGGTCGGTGCCCTGACACTGGAAGGGAACTCGGTATCGAGGGAAACTCGAAATAAAAAATGTCTTTTCATAAAATTGTAGCCTAATGGCTCAGGAGGAAAAGGGTCAGGACCCAAACAGGTTAGACACCAGTTATTGGAGTCTAAAAAGAAAACTGTATTTCCACAGTTAAGGCACTTCTTAGGAGAAGAAGGCTCCATGATGGAGAGGCCTTACAGGCCCAAAATTTTAAGACAGAAACTGAGGGAAAACTCTCCCTGAGTTTGAGAAAAAGAAAAGAAAAAACCCACCGGCGGTACCGGTGGAGGCGGGAAAAACAGCCGCGACCACAAGAAAAAAAGAATTAAAGAATTAAAGAAAAAATTTTCTGCGGTGACAGGAAGACGTCCTGCCGGCTCCGCGGAAAAACGAAAACTGAGGAGAGACAGTTGGAAAGGCGGGAAGGCAGCACGCAGGCGCTGAGGGATGCTCCCAAAAGCTTTCTGATTGGACGCTGGGGAGCGTTCCCGCGCAGGCTCCGTCGGTACCGACGTACCCATATTTGAAGACTCATTCCTGCTTGTTCCTGGAGATTGGGCAAAACTCAGGGGACGAGCATGGGAGCACTTTCTAGGGGTGTGGGGCCCCTATATTCAATCATTAACCCCCAGAAGCCAAAGTCAGGTACTAAACTACTGCCTGGGTTGAGGCCTACCTGATTTCTCCTGACAACATATGAATGCTGTAGGGGATCGTAGAATGAGGAAACCATTTGAGTAGCTTGGACGACACTGAGTAAAGGATGGGGACACAATGGAGGACTGGGAAGACAGTGGACAAGAGGGAAGGAGTGTTTGAGCAATATTTAGTGGAGAACTGCTGATGTTCTGGTGCACTGCTACTGAAGGCCAACTGATGAGGGGAGGGATGGGGTTTGAGGGAACGAGTGCTTCAGTGAGGAACAGTGTAAGAACCACCACAGTCCCTTCACTAGGCAGAATACAGTAATGCGCACTTCACACTTGTCTGCTGATCAATGTTAAATATTGTTTTTCTCTCCCTTTTAGGATGGGGGGTGTGGATGTGGAAGGGGGGAGGAGAAGGGGAAAAGATATTTTAAAAAATTGAAAAAGTCTAACCCTGCATTGTGGTGTTATAGAATATTCCTGATTAGCGCACTCTGACTTTCAATGCTTGTGTGTGACATGATGTAGTACTTATATATTTATTTATTTAACTAGCTTTTTATACTGCCTTAACCTTCAATCAAAGTGGTTTACATTATGTGATTACTACAAACAAGTACTGGATACAGTCCCTTATCCCCAAAGGGGCTCACAATCTATGTCTACTTGAGGTAACAGAGGGTTAAGTGGCTTGCCCATAGGACTAGAAACCCCAGTCCCTTTGGCCTGAGATTGCTGTCCCCAGATGGGAATTGAACCCCTGGCTCTTTGGCTTGAGGTACCATGGCCTAACCACTAGGCCAAGGTGTTAAACAAAAACAGTCTGATATTATCTGTATAGTTTTTGAAAATACATGGATAGGCTAATTATGCATTTGCCAGCGAATATCTAATTTATTTATTTTATTTATTTATTTAACAGTATTTCTATACCGCCTTCTCCTTCAATCAAGGCGGTTTCCACGGCAAACAAGGCGTGTTTGTGTGTTTTCATGCAGTGGTGTGTGCAGTGTATTAGTGGTGGCGAGTATTTGATTTGGGTTGTGCGTTCTACATTGTGCGCTATTATACATCGTGAGCTAATATACATTCATATATACAAGCTTAGGGTGGGGGGGAGGGTCCGATGTTCTGGTTTGGTTGGTAGATCATGTGACATGTCCATAGTGTTCGACGAAAAGAGTTGTCTTCAGCTGTTTGCGGAAGTCCTTGAGGTCTGTGGTTAGTCTCAGTTCATCTGGGAGGGTGTTCCAGATTGATGGAGCAGCCAGGGAGAGTGCTCGTACCGCGGTGTCCTTGTGGGTCTTGGTGAAGTCTTTTGGGGTGTTTACCTTTGAATATCAATCTGATAGGGCGTAATTATTCATCCATATGGAACACTCCCAGATTCATCAATAAAACTCTCCCAACAACAGATGCAGAGCAGAAGTAGGGCGTTTCACTTCACAACTCAACATACAAAAGTACTATTCAAGTTCTAATCTCAGAAGAGTCACGCCACCACTATCTCCCTCCACTGCTAGACACTATGGGATCTATTCTTAACATGAATAGCTGGGATGGACGTCCCCTTTCCCATACCTGATGAAGCCTCCCCATATGAACAAGGAGTTTGTACAGGGAAGCTAGACAGGGGGGGGGGAGGGAAGAGGTGGTGTGGAGGCAGGATGGGCAGTGGGCGGTCTGCGGCACCTGACATATAGGGCCAATTCTGATGTTGGCCCTGCATGTCCGGGGCCAGCAGACTAGACGAGGGGCTTATTCCACCCCAGAGGTCCCCCTAGATGTCAGGGGATAGCAGGCCTGGGGAGCGGCAAAAGTAGGAGGGAGTGCAGGAGATTCCCCGCAGCCCGAACCTGGCCTTGGGAAGCCAGATCAGGGGTCGGGCTGCAGGAAATGAACAAAGATGGCAGCGGCTGGGGATTGCGGCTCCTGAATGGAGCAGCAGTACCATGGCAACCAGACACCATAGTGCGGTGGCTCCATTCAGGAGCCTGACTGAGTTAGCCGGGCAGCAGTCTGTATGTGCAGGCTGACTGGAATCGAGTCCCAGCCTGCACTTACAGGCTTAGATGCAATTCTGATCCCGTGGGGGCTAGATGTGCCCCGCAGAATCAGAATCGCGTCTACCACTGTGCGTCTGGTTCTGTCCGGATATACAGTGGCCCTGGACGTAGACATTGGAATAGGCTTCCATGCATTATAACACAAAATCCTACAAATGGACACTTGACACCAACCCTTCCTATGGAAGATCAGCACTGCAAATAATCTAGAATCTCAATAACCTCCATTTGGAAAATGAGAACAAGCTGAACTACTACAGATTCCTAGAGAGTATTTACATGTTAACAGAAACCCTTATCTAGGCTGCACATGGAAAACAAAGACCATCAGCAATTAAAAAATAAGAAACTACAACATTTGAAGCTAATATATAGATAAAATGGAGTGGGGGAGTAGCCCAGTGGTTAGAGTAACTGCTTAGTACCCAGAAAATCAAGGGATTAATTCTCACTAGCCCTCCTTTTGATCTTGGGCAAGTCACTTTACCCTCCATTGCCTCAAAAGAAAAGGCCTGGCAATCTCCCTCCAGTGATACACTACCAAGAAACCTCAGAGGCAGCTGGATCGCCAGGAGTCAACACTGACTCAACAGCACTTTAAAAAAATATAGACAAAATTTGAAATGGAAAACCCCTATAACAGACACTGAACTATGAAACCCTTTAGATAGAGAAAGAGAAATGCATTTCCTCCTGTACAGAACTATAAGAAATGTACATTTTCAAAGCCAATATATTTCATTCTCGAAAAACTGACACTCTTTTGTATCTTTCTTGTCTGATCATTTTACTTTTCCAGTTGGGTTGGTCCTAGTCTCTCTTTTCCACTTCCTCTTGGTTTCCTTCTAAGTCCTTTTCCAGGAATGCATTTCTATTTTCTTTTTCTTCACACTTCCTGTCTTCATCCATTCCTTTGCTACATCTCCCTGACATTGATCCTTCTATTTCTCACAGGACGAGTCAGCCACTAGTGGTGACATCATCCGACAGCGCCATAGACGGAAGTACTCTCAGTAGCCCAGAAGGCTTTTGCCTTCTGGGCATGGCTAGTAGCCCCACCTCTAGGCCCGCCCCTAGCTAGCCAGTCTTTGTCTTCCGTCTTGCCAGCAAGACGTCTTTATCTCACTCTCAAGAAACAACTATCAAGAAACAAACTACAATGAAGAAATTACCTGCAAAACTGGGGTTTAAAAAATGTCCCAAGTGCTCCAGGAAGATGAGCAACTCCGACGCTCACCAGTTCTGCCTCTGATGCCTGGGTAAGGAGCACCCCGTCGAGAACTGCCACCTCTACGCCCGCATGTCTCCCCGGGCCTTGAAATCTCGCCACCACGCTCTCTTGGAGTACCTCTCTCCAGTTGCGGCCTCCGGGTCTCCCACGCCTGCTGCAGCCCTCCCTTCTCCTGCTGCCGCCGCTAATATCCCTTCTGCAGACACGCGTCTCCTGACATCTGGGTCCGCTGATGCTGCCACTCTGGCCGGGGACGCGCCTAGTCAGGCCTCCGTCTCCTGCCGTGACAAAGGAGCTCCTCCACCCACGTGTCTGCCGCTCCATATGGTCTCCATGGACTCCATTGCTGCAGGGACCGCCTCCTCCTTGCCCTCCGTGGGACTTCCGGCGTCAGCACTTCCGGCTTCATACCAGCTGACAAGGGCGTCCACTTCTGACCTGCACAGAAGAAACAGCCCCCTGAGCCGGTGCAGAGACTCTGGAAGCCTGCGCAGAGACTCGGGGAGCCGGTGCAGAGACTCTGGAAGCCGGCGCAGAGACTCGGGGAGCCGGCGCACAGACTCGGAGCTCAGACTCCTGAGCCCTGACGTCCATCGAAGCCAGAGCTGGAGCCACCGGGATAGACGCCGCAGGGAGAGTAACCGGCGCAGTACTTCGGCCCACCGGAGATCAGCGCACCGCCGTCGGAACCACAGTCGGGACAGGAGACACAGGGACCCCGAGCAAAGGCGACTGAGCAGATCGAGGCACAGCGACACCCCTTCCTCACGTCACCGCCGCCACAGAGAACACGATGCAACCCGCAGTCATCGCAAAAGATCTCGACGCTCCAGCAGCTCCAGCAGACACAGCCAATCTGACAGAGAACAGCTCTTGCCTTCCTCCCCCTCCTCCTCCCTTGAGACTGACAGGGACCAGCAAGAGGATGCACGAGAGCAGGTTTTTCTACCCCCGCAGCCATCTCCATGGGCTATGCCTACTCCAGCAAACCCACCTGAGACCCTCAAACTTCTTTCCGGCATGCTGCAACAGTGGGCCTCCGCCCTCTTCACCCTCTCCTCAAACCAACTATTGCAGCCTCCGACTCCAGCCTCCGAAGCTGCACCCCTTCTGCAATCTCCAATTTCCACGCAGCCGGAAGAGGACGGGGGCCGAGGAACATTCGCAGGTGGAGGAATCATCCCACGGGGACTCCCTCTCCACTCCAGCCACTGAAAACCTTTCGGCCCTCATCAACCCACCCGAGGACTTGACCTACCCTACGTTTTTGTGCAAGATCACCTCAGCGCTCTCCATCGCCTCGGTTGACACCCCAGACCAACACGGTGAGGTTCAGAGCGCCCTCAAATTCGTGGACACTCCCAAGACTGTTACCTCCCTGCCTGTTCACCAGCTCCTCCGAGACAACCTCACCAAGATGTGGCTGACCCCAGCGTCCAACCAAGCCTGCCCATGCAGATTGGACGCTAAATACGTAATCCAACCCTTGCCGGGATTTGATAAGCAACAACTTCCCCATCAATCCATTGTGGCGGAGTCAGCCCTCAAACAGTCGAAAACTTCTCGGAATACTGCCAATGCCCCTTCGGGGAAGGACAACAAGCTCCTCGACGATGTAGGGAAGCGGGTTTACCAGGGCGCCATGCTGAATGCCAGGGTGGCGGCACACCAATTTCAGCATGCCATATACCAAGACCTGCTCATAGCTAACATCGAGACTGCCATCTCCCAGCTCGCGGAACCCCCGCCAGCCATCACAACAGCTCTGGCGGAGCTTGACGACTGCACCAAACACCAGGGCCGAGCTGCCTATGACGCTTTTGAGGCAGCCACCAGAACTGCTGGAATTGCCATCTCTGCACACCGGCTGGCCTGGTTACGGGCCTCAGACCTGTGCTATGATACGCATGACAAGATCGCAGACACCCCCTGCATGGGAGACTTCCTCTTCGGGGATAAGGTCAAGGACACAGTCAATGATATGCGTGAGCACTACACCACTCTCCAGACTTTTGCCGAAGAAGGATTGGAGCGTCCTCAACCCTACCGCAAAGGAAATTCACAAAAATCATCAGCTCCTAAACACTACAACTCGTACTACAAGTGGCAACAACCACGGTACAAAGAATCCTACCAAACTCCCTACAGGCAGAAACTGCGCCAATGGGAGCGCACGCAGAAGAAGAACCCGTCTGCACCGGCGAAAAGCAATCCTAGTTTTTGACTTGAGGCACACACCTACCCACAGGGGGCCATTTATCTGCATTCCTGGGAGACCATCATGACAGACCAGTGGGTACTCAACATCATCAGACAGGGCTATCGCATCAAATTTTCTTCAGCTCCGCTTCAACATTCACTGTCTGGGAGCAACGTTCCATCACAACATCTTCTTCTCATGACTACAGAAATAGTATCCCTCCTAGCGTCCAGAGCCATAGAACCTGTTTCTCCTGACGAGATCAATATGGGGTTTTACTCCAGGTATTTCCTCGTCCCCAAGAAGTCGGGGGGTGTCCAACCCATTCTCGACCTGTGGAAGCTCAACAAGTTCATAGTCAAAGAAAGATTCAGGATGCACTCCCTGAACCCCATCCTACCCCTCATCCAGCCCAGGGAGTGGCTGGCCTCGCTGGACCTTCAGGATGGCTACACTCACGTGCCCATCCACCAGCAGCACAGGAAATTCCTGTGTTTCCAGATCATGGGGAACCACTACCAATACAGACTCTTCCCCTTCAGACTCTCACCTGACCTCCCGGGTTTTCACCAAATGTGTGGCAGTAGCAGCGGCACATCTTCGCAAACACGGGGTATGTGTCTTCCCCTATCTGAATGATTGGTTGTTTTCCGCAACCTCCCCGAAAGAACTCCAGGTAGCAGTCAAGAAAGCCACATCCCTCCTCTCGTCCTTGGGCTTTCTAGTCAACCACCTGAAATCGCACCTCATCCCAGTTCAGAGATTGGAATTCATAGGAGCTTGCATAAACATAACCCGGGCCAAGGCCTTCCTCCCACGGAGCAGGATGAAGACCATCATCACTCTTGCCCTCAAGATGCTCAGCTCCATGCACTCAATGGCAAGAAATCTCCTGCGCCTCCTGGGTCACATGGCAGCAACCACCCATGTTCTCCCCCTCGCAAGGCTACACATGCGGCTCCTGCAGTGGCACCTTCATTCTCACTGGTGCCAGCACTCCCAGTCCCTGTCTGCTTTGATCCCCATCGACTCATCGGTGACCAGAGCTATTTGCTGGTGGACCCACTCGATGAACCTCGCGCAGGGCAGGCACCTCCAACTACCAGCTCATCAAATCACCGTGACCACGGATGCATCCACACTGGGATGGGGAGTCCACTGCCACGGGATTCGCACACAGGGCCCCTGGTCGGCCACAGAGAAGGCCCTACACATCAACGTCCTCGAGCTCAGAGCTGTCCGCTACGTGCTTCTGGCCTTCCAGGACCTAATAACGGGCAAGACCATGAGAATACAGACCGACAACCAAGTAGCCATGTTCTACATAAACAAACAAGGGGGGACAGGGTCACGCCCCCTGTGCAGAGAGGCGCTCTGCACTTGGCACCTGGCTCTCTCTTACCGGTGCAGCTTCCAAGCCTGCTACCTGCCAGGAGTAGAAAACATACTAGCAGATTGCCTCAGCAGACAACTGAATCCCCACGAGTGGTTGCTCTATGAGGAAGTGTCATAGTCCCTCTTCACGAGATGGGGCCGACCGCAAATCGATCTCTTTGCGACCGAGGAGAATACCAAGTGCCATCTGTTTTTGCTCCAAAAGACCCACGCTCAACAGAGTAGCAGCAGATGCCTTCGACGTGACCTGGGGACAGTGGCCTCTGATCTATGCCTTCCCCCCCACCTCGCTCATATCACGGACCATACAGCGCCTGATCAGAGACAGGGCACTAGCCATTCTGGTGGTCCCACACTGGCCCAGGCAGGTCTGGTTCCCCTATCTGCACCGTCTAGCCCTGGAACCCCCTGTTCGCCTGCCTCTGAGGCCGGACCTACTCTCCCAAGACAATGGCACAACCCTTCACCCCAACCTGAAAATGCTAGCGCTAACGGCGTGGAAGCTGAAAGGATGATTCTCGCATCCCTTGATCTGTCAGCCGAAGTCCAGCAAGTCATATTGGCGGCTCGCCGCCCGTCTAGTAGGTAATCATACAATCTAAAATGGTGACGCTTCAGCATTTGGTGCGAGTTACATCAACTGGATCCGTTCTCCTGCCCTGTACCTGAACTCCTCCAATACCTCGCCTCTCTCTCAGCGCTTGGATTAAAAATCCAGACCATCAGGGTCCACCTGTCCGCCCTAGTGGCCTTCCACCACCGTCCCGGAGACACTTCGATAGCAGCGCTGCCACTGGTGGTTTGCAACATGAAAGGCCTGGCCAATCTCCATCCCCCTGTCCGAGAACCAGTCCCGGCATGGGACCTGAACATCATTCTCAACCAGCTCACAAGGGAGCCCTTTGAACCACTGCAGTCAGCGGAGCTTAAGTTCGTCTCCTGGAAAACACTCTTCCTCATAGCCATCACATCTGCCAGGTGTATCAGCGAGCTACACGCCCTGGTGGCTTACCCGCCTTATACCATACTCCACCACGACCGCGCCTGCTTGCGGACACACCCCAGGTTTGTTCCCAAGGTGGCGACTGTCTTCCACATTAATCAGACCATTGAATTACCCTGTTTCCAACCCGAGCCGCATTCCAACCGAGAGCAGGAGAGGCTCCACACTCTGGACTGTGTCAGGGCCTTACGATGCTACCTACACCGAACCTCCTCCCTGCGGAAAGGATCACAACTCTTTGTCTCTTATGACTCCAACAAACCAGGGCGCCTGGTGTCCAAACGAACACGTTCCATCTCCTCCTTTATCTCTCTTTGCTTATCGCAAGCGGGGTCCAGCTCACCACAGGAGTCAGGGCGCATCACCTGCGAGTGTTGGCCACCACTATTGCCAACCTATGCTCCATTCCGGTGCCTGACATCTGCAGGGCCGCCACGTGGGCCTCCATCCAAACCTTCCAGAGACACTACTGCTTGGATCAAGAGGATCAGGGTGGCTCTGCCTTCGGCCAGGCGGTGTTATCCACAGCCGCCCCCCCGGCACCAGATCACGGTACAGTTACGGACCCTTGTGAATCGTGATGCTGTGTTCATGCTGCTGTGTTTCCTTATGATGCTATGTTTTATATTGTGCTCTCCAGTTCAGGCTCGAGTGACCCTGACTATTGCTTATTATTGCTAGTTGCACATTTTTGCTCGTTTGCACCATTTGCTCGGTTTGCATTGCTCGCACTGTATTGTTCAGTTGCTTACATGCTATGTTGCAAAGTCCTTTACCCCGCACCCATGTTGGGTTGCGCATGTTGCCTTATATACCTCTTGTTCGCACCCAATGTTGGGATGCCCTGATATGCCTCATTAAATCTGGCTCATTGCACCTGAATGAACCTGTCTCCGTCCTTAATTACCAGTTTATAACCCCCGCCGCTGCATGTGTAGCTGGGGAGGCACTACTAGTGGCTGACTCATCCTGCTTGTCCTAGGAGAAAGCTGAGTTACTTACCTGTAACGTGAGTTCTCCAGGGACAGCAGGATAAGTCAGCCACAGTTTCCCACCCTCCTCCCTGGCGGGGGGGGGGGAGCCGTTCCGTGGCATTACCGCCTCCTAGATCGTGGCAGTGCCTCAGCTTGGGAAGGTCTGGCTAGCTAGGGTTGGGCCTAGAGGTGGGGCTACTAGCCATGCCCAGAAGGCAAAAGCCTTCTGGGCTACTTAGAGTACTTCCGTCTATGGCGCCGTCGGATGACGTCACCACTAGTGGCTGACTTATCTTGCTGTCCCTGGAGAACTCACATTACAGGTAAGTAACTCAGCTTTCTCTTATTTGTCATTTGCATAACTATAGCTCTATTCCATTCCTCTTTCTCCTTCCTACAGTCTTCAGTCTGTTTCTTTTCACTGTTCATCTACTTACCAGTTTTCCATTTCCTAACCTTACTTCCCTAGTCCTTCCATTCCACATCTGTCTCATTCCTTTGCCAGCATCCTATCCCCCCCCCTTCACCTACTTTCTAATCCCCTATTTCCTCCCTCTGTACTCATCTCCTCTCCAGTCTCTTTTGCCATCTTCTGCTTCTCATCCCTTACACAGCCCCAGCTCATTCCCTAGCACTCATCCTCTCTCCACCTCCAGGCCCTTTCTTATTTCTTACCCCCATCTAGGCTTCCATTTCCCCTTTTACTTCTCTCATTTTTACCCTCTCTCACCTCCTTCAAGGAAGACCTATTCCTTCCTGTGGCTCTCATCCACTCCATAGCATTCTGTCTTTATCACCTGCCCCCCAAACCCTCCAGGTCCTTCAAACCTTTGCCCCTCTCCATATTTCTGCACTTGGTCTCACAGCCCTACTCATTGCCTAACCCTATCACCTTGTTCCCACTGTCCTCCTCTGGCTAATTTCTTAGTCCCAGTTATTACCCCTAAACCATTTCAAGTTCCCACTCACAATCCCACCCAAGCTCCAAGTCCTCACTTAAACTCCCAGGACCCGATATTCAAAGGCATTTACACAGTTTGCAGACCTGCAAACTCTGTAAATGCCGTTAAGCGGGTATTCAGCGCCACTAACATGGTTAGTGCCGCTGAATATCCATGGATGCCACTTTTACACATCCCGATGCTAACCGGTTAGCATTGGGGCATGTTGGGGGTATTCCAGGGTGGAGCAAAGGCGGCATCAATTGCTAACTGGGCAGTGGTGATAGTGAGCAGCTACCTGGTTAGTGATATGTGGCAAAATCCAGGCAGAGGATACCCTGATCTAACTTTCACCGCTTATCACTAATCGGGTAGTGGCTCAATATCACCGCTGCCCAGTTAGCAATCTGCAAATGCATCAAACCTGGATATTCAGTGCCTGGCTGGATATGTTCCCAGCATTGACTATCTGGGTTTAATGTTCAGCGCTGGCAGCTAACCATGTTAACAGTGCTAGCCGCCAGTACTGAATATTAGACTTCCAGCACAGTGACGAAGATTTGGCAGATCTGTTATTTAGGCTGGCAGCCACAGCAGGCATTAGTCAGTTGATGCTGTCACTGTGTCTTACAGTTCCTCACAGCATTCCTCCCCTGGATGGTGCACTACATCAGCTTCCTGAGTATCGGACAGCAGCACCAACAGACCGTGCTGGACTTCTGTCAGGTTGCAGACTTTCTTGCAGTGTTGGGTGTAATAGACTGCACACGTGTCCCTACGCCTTCCAAGGACATGGGAAACCACATATAGGAATAGGAAGGCATATCATTCCATGAATATGCATGTGGTCTGCAATGCCCAGGATGAAATAACAAATGTTTCCCCCAGCTTTCCAGAGTCATGCCACAATGCCCACGTCTTGGCACAATCAGGCATTCATAAGCACTTCAGCAATGAGGAAATCACTGAAGGTCGGCTCCTTGGATAGTGACAAACAACCCTTCATTTCTGTAACAACCCTTCATTTCTGTATGTGCTGCAAAATCAAACCACATTGCGCCCAGAGATTGATGACTGCATGGAGCACCCAATACTGGTAACAAATCAGGCAGTACTGTTAGACATGGCTGTGTAGGGGTATATGAGCACAGGCCAATAAGCAAGGGCTCAGACAGCAAATCACACCGACTCCAGACCAGATGCAAAGTAGATCTCTTTAGCCACCAGAAGTGTGTAGCATGAATGGGATAGCCAGCAGTGCAATGTCCCAGCGCAATGAATGGAGAGTGCTCCACAGAAGGCATGCAACACAGAGACAAGGGGATGGGGGGGGGGAGGGGGTATACAGCAGGAGCCACAGCCCTGTACTCTGGGAAAAATGAAGGGCCAGTGCCAACAGGGATAAGAGCACGGTATAAAAAAATAATTAAATAAATAAATAAATAAATAAATGAGGGATGTAGGGGAACAGTAAGGCACTCCCCATGGAGGGGCAAGGCAGAACAGGGTCCAGGGTTGTACCCCAGCTGCAGCGCCCTGGGTATTATGGCACAGTAAGAGGAACTGGGAGGCCTCAGCAAGCCAGTATCCATGGAATATGGGAGGGAAGTATAAAAATGTCTGAACCTACTCAAAAACGATCCCCCTCTGTCCCCCCCCCCATCTCTCCTGTCCTGCAGGAGACTGTGGTTACCATCTGAGGAGCTGACTCTTGACCCCCTTCATTGCACCCCACAATGAGGCACAGGAGCACTACAATCTGGCTCACCAGACCACTCGTTTGGTGATAGAGAGTACATTTGGCCAGTTGACAATACGCTTTTGTTGTCTGGACAGGTCAAGGGGCAAGCTACTGTACAAACCTGGAGAAGGTCTGTAGGATCTTCATGGCATGCTGCACAACCTTGCAAAAAAGGAGGCACCTGCCCCTGCCCCCATAGAATGCACCAGAGGAGGCTGACATGGAGGAGGGCACAGACAGCACTGCAGATTCCCTATTGGCAAGGAGAGGAAACGAGAACTAGACTGAATCAGAACCACTTCACATAAAGTCTGTCTTTATTTGTAAGCAGCTCATATACATGGCAGATATACCCCACCTGCCTGCCCATCAACCTCCATACAGAGAACTGCCACACCCTAGTGCCACAAAGCACCCACCACCACTCTGTGCCCCCCCCCCCTTCCCCCTGGGATGCCATAGCCTTCTCCTACTGGCCCTGTTGAACACAGCTGCATCATCACATAGCCCTTGTGGGAAACCCATATGTAGGTCCCACTTCTCCTCCCCCCCCCCCCACCTCCACAGCATGCCCTCTCCCCTCAAAGAAAACCCAGGGACACTCCAGAACATAACACAGAAAGCCCTGCCACAGCAACATGCAGCATCCAAAAGCACATTTCACTAATCACGCCAAGATCCATCTCTGCCCATCATGGCAGCCACCCCTTCAACGGCAGCCCTCCCTGCCTTTATGTTCCAGAGGGATGGGATGGGGCTGTGTAGATATAGCTGAGGTCTCATCACCTCTCTCTGTAGACCCCAACAAACTATCTTCACACTCCATTCTCTCACCACGCTGTTTTTCACCATCATGAAAGCATGGGAAATGTATGTGGGGTGCCACTGCCCTGCAGTGGAGCACCCAGTATATTTATTTATTTAACATTTTTTGTATACCACTTTTCAAGTTTATCAAAGCGGTTCACAGAGAACAGAACATTATTACATTGAACAGTAGAGGAACTCTTTACATTATACAACTTTGAGAACTATTTACATTTACAGTAACAGTTTACAATTCTATAACTATGTACAGTGGCATAGACTTTTGTTTGAGAGGGACATTTGAGTGCTGGAATATATTGGTTAGTGTTGTCTCCTGGGGCTCACGTTGCTTGACCCTAGCACCTTGGCCATTCCTATTGGTAGGGGCAGGGCCCGAGGAGGCAGGGGGCACATTACTAGGGATTGCCTGCAATGGGGTGCCTGGGATACAGGAAGGCCCATATATGATAGGAAAGCCCACCCTAACCATAACAACAATTTCTGTTCCTTTATCTTTATTGTACAAAGTTACTAGTTCAATGTAAACGTTATTTGAATTGTTCAAGGTTCCATGTAAACCGCTTTGATCTTTGCGAATAGCGGAATATAAACCCAGACAAATAAATAATAAAAATAAATTTGTTCATTGACTGGCAGAGATGTTCCAGCTTCTGCAGACACCAATCAACTTTCTCCTTTGTCTCCCTCTGCACGTGTAGGATGTCTCACAGCACCTTATTGCACTCCCTCTTCACTGTCAGGAAATCCTTGCTCTGCTAGAGAAGGTGCTCCCCACAACGTATCAGCTGCTGTCAGTGGCAGGTCATCTGTCAATGCCTCCTCACCAGGTAGGTGCATGGCAACATTAGGTGTTTATAGCGGGGATATGTGCATCTTCTGCAGGTCTGGCAACAGCTTTTCCCCTTGAAAAACTGGGAGACTGGGTTTCCAAATGGCAGATAAAATTTAGTGTGAACTAGTGCAAAGTTATGCACTTAGGGAAGAACAACCCAAACTACGGTTACACGATGCAAAGTTCCACATTAGGAATCACCACCAAAGAAAACAACCTTGGTATCATTGTGGATAATACACTAAAACATTCCGCTCAGTGTGCAGTGGCGGCCAAGAAAGCAAATAGAATGCTAGGAATTATAAAGAAAGGAATGGAGAATAAAATAAAGGATATGAAGAATGTCACTGTATAGCTCCATGGTGCAAATGCACCTTAAATATTGTGTGCAATTCTGGTCACCATATATCAGAATTTGAAAGAATACAGAGAAGGGCGACCAAAATGGTAAAGGGCATGGAAGGATATCCCTATGAGGAAAGGCTGAACAGGTTAGGACTCTTCAACTTGGAAAAGAGATGGCTGAGATATGATAAAGGTCTATAACATTAATGAATGGAATGGGTAAATGCAGATTGGTTGTTTACTCCTACAAAAAGTCAAAAGAAAAGGGAGCACGCAATGAAGTTACATTATAGCACATTTAAGACTAATTAGAAAATATTTTTTCACTCAACACATAATCAGAGGAAGTTGTAAAAACTGTTAGTGTAGCTGGTTTTAAAAGAAGTTTGGATGAGCTCCTGGAGGAAATGTCCATAAACCATTATTAAAGAGGATTGGGGAAATCCACTGCTTCCCCATGGGACATGCAGCATAGAATCTGTATACCTTTTGTGAACCTGACAGATAATTTATTTATTTATTTATTTACATTTCTTATATACCGCACTATTATAATCAGTGCGGTGTACATTTGACAGAACACACCACAATGTAACAGGCCCCATTGAGTTTACAGTAAACAGGGGTAGCGAACATGGACGTAACCGGGGGAACTATTTACATATCATGATAACTATTTACATATTATAATAAACTTTTTATGAGAGACATAAATGGATCGTTTATCAGAGGGGTATATATAAGGGACATGGTGAGAGGGAAAAGGAGAGCTGATTAACCATTCTCTACGGGGGGACTGAGCTATGGGGCAGTCTGGGTAGGAGGGCAGGGTGATGGCTGTGTGTTTTCCAGAGTTAGATTCAGGGTAATATTTTAGGAACAGGTGATGTTTGAGAGCTTTTCTGAATAACGTTAGGTTCATGATGGCTCGGATTTCAGATGGGAGGGCATTCCAAGCTCTGGGTGCGAATAAGGAGAAGGCTCTGCTGGCTGTTGTCTTTGTGCATTTCGTCAACATCTTAGGGACTTCAAGTGTGTTCATAAATGAAGACCTCCTGCTCCTGTTGACTGGTGTGCTGTGGATAAGTTTACTGATGGGTGTGGGGGGCTGGTTCTTTGAGGCCTTGAATGTCAGGACTAGAGTCTTGTAATGTATTCTAGCCTGCAGAGGTAGCCAGTGTAGGTTCTTCAGGACTGGCATTATGTGATCTGACCTTGATACTCCTACAAGTACCCTTGCCGCTGAGTTCATGGCAAGTCGGAGTGGGCTTAGTGTTGACTGTGGGAGTCCGTGGAGGATGATATTGGCGAAGTCAAGGTGTGGGATAACCAAGGCTTGGAAGATTGAATGGTAATCGGTGAAGTCAAGTAATGGGCGGAGATGACGTAGTGTTCGGATCTTGTGATATATTGCTTTCGTGGTGTTTTTGATGTGCGCTGACATGTCGAGTCGCTGGTCGAGTGTAATGCCTAGATAGCGAATTGTGGATTTGGCCTTCAGTTCAGTGTTGTTGACTTGTAGTGAGGAAGGTGGCGTAAACTTCTGATTTCTCGTGACGAATAGAATGTCTGTTTTGCTGTAGTTAATACGTAGGTTTTGTGTGAGGAGCCAGTCTGCTACTGCTTCAAAGCATCTTAATATTGGTGAGAAGTCTGGTTGATCAATCTTGAAAGGTGTGTAAATCAGGATGTCATCTGCATAGGCCAGACATTGGACATTGAAAGAGCGAATCAAAGCACAGATGGGCTGCATGTAAATGTTAAACATCAGTGCAGATAGGGATGATCCCTGAGGTACACTTTGCTTCAGTGGAAATGGTTCTGATGTCGCAGAGCCTGCTCTGACTTGTTGCCATCTGTTGCACAAGTAAGATTTACACCAGGTTAGAGCTGAGCTTTGTATACCTTTTTCTTTGAGGCGAAGTAGTAGTGTCTCGCGGTTCACCGAATCAAAAGCGGCTGCAATGTCCATAAAGATGAGGACAAATCCTTGATGGATGTTGTCGAGTCCTGTGACTAGGTTGTTAAAGAGGGTTGTGAGGATGGTGTCAACACCATGTGCTTCTCTAAAGCCATGTTGGGAAGGGTCAAGTGGTGCTTCGGCGTTGACATGCTGTTGAATTTGTCACTGGACTACCTTCTCAATGATTTTGGCTAGCAGGGGGATGCTCGAAATTGGTCTGAAGGATTCGACTTTAGATGGGTCGAGTCTGCTATTTTTCAACAGTGGGCGGATTGACGTGTACTTTAGGCTCTGTGGGAAGGACCCTGTTGAGAAGGATTGGTTCAAGATTCTACTTATGGTTGGGCTGAGGTCGAGGCGCAGCTCTTTAATCCAACTGGCTGGACAGGGATCACTGGGTGCAGTAGTGAGGTTAATGGAGGAAATGATATCTTCGATCTCTTTGTTGGATACCTCGCAGAATTTCAGCAGAGAGGCTGGCTGGCAAGTAATGTGCGGAGTGGAGAGGGATATGGTGGTAGAGTTCATGTTAGTCTGGATCATCTTGGATTGTAGATAGTTGGAATAGTCCTGCAGGTGGGGCATGGGTGGTTGAGCTAGGGCTGGATCACCTGTTAAGGACTTTACAATACTGAATAGGTCATGTGGTTTGTTTATTGACCGCTTTAGTATCTCCGAATGGTATTGTTTTCTTTTTTCCATCGTCTTTTCTCGGTGTATTTGTAAGTGTGAGGAGTATGCACAAAGTGCCTCAGAGGTCCGGGTGTGGCGCCACTGTCTCTCGAGCCTGCGTAGGTGGAGAAGCGATGCTCGTAGGTCTTGGGTGTACCATGGTGCATGTTCCCGTTTCATTGGTTTCATGCTAGTGGATGGGAGGCAAGCGGCGGCTCTGAGAGTGTCATACCAGTTGGATACCAATTCATCTGGGTCGAGGGAGGCATTGGAGAGGAGAGGTAGGATCTTCTTGAGAGCTTTATTCTTAACGAGGGGCCAAAAGCGTGTTGCTATGGTTCTGGGAGGGACACATACTTTATTGCTGCTATCGCTGAAGTGGTTGGTGGGAATGTGGAATAGGAGTAGGTTATGGTCGGACCAGGGTACTGGAGTTATGGAAATCAGAAGGCTTTGGGTTGAGTTGACAGCAGTCTGAGGAGTGAAGATCAGGTCCAGTTTGCTCCCCTTACTATGGGTGGGAGAGTCAATGAGTTGCTCATAGCCCAACTGGTTCATTGCTTCAAGGAAGGCTGATGAATGCATATTTTGTAGGGAAGGCAGGTTGAAATCTCCTTTTAACCAATTTAGAGAGCATGGGTTAGTGGAGTTACAGGCGAGGTCGATTATTGACAGTAGGTCATCTGGTGATGGTGTTGGAGCTCGGTACAGTAGGTTGATTGTACAGTGCTCGTTTGATATGGAGAGCATGTCCAGGTGAGTTGTGCTGGTGGTGTTGCTTAGTTTAAATTGGAGTATGGATCTGGCAAAGATGAGTGTACCGCCTCCCCTCTGGTTGGTCCTATGGCAGGCATAGAGAGAGAATCCTGGTGGTGACATCTGGTTGATGAGAACGCTATCGCAGTCGGATAGCCATGTCTCAGTTATCATTAGCATATCGAGGTTATGGTAGGTTATCAAGTCGTTGGCTACAGGCCATTTTGAGCGTATTGATCTGGCATTTATAAGTGCGCACTTGAGTAGGCGTTGGTGATTGTGTTTCTCAGATTGGTTCCTCTTAATGCTCTGCAGAGGGATGTGCAGAAGGTGTGGATGGTCTGGATTGGCCACTGTTGGAAAAAGGTTGCTGGGCTTGATGTATCCTTGGTCTGACCCAGTATAGCATATCTTATGTTCTTATATCTCCCTTATATAGGTCCTGCAGCATCACCGTGTCTGCTGGCCTGTCCACAGCTATGCCTTGCTCCTCTGCCCTCCGGCTGTCCCCTTTGTCCTCCACCAATTCACCTTTAAGAGGCTTGGGGCTGTCCCTGACTGCCGTCCAGGGGCCTTTGTCCATGGAGGCTTGCAGACCATCAGTGAAAGCACCATCACCTGCAAGTGAGTGAAGAACATCTAGTTTGAGACACGTATGTTGCTCTCACAGGAATTGTTCATCTTAGGCAAACTGGTGCTCCAGCACTTCTGCTACTACTACTATCACCTATCATTTGTATAGCACTACAAAGTGTACAAATGCATGTTAGAGACAGTCCCTTATCATAAGAGCTTACAGTCTAGTCAAGATAGACAACACAACAATCAATACAGATAGCACAACAACTGAGGACTAGGATATATCTAGGGGAATGGTAAGAAAACACATAGGAGGTGAACAGGAGACAAAAGGGATCAGGATCCAAAAGACTAAGGGGATCAGGACTATACACTAGTGAGACTGGACAAGGCTGTGAATGTGGAAGGCACTAGTGTCATGCATGTGGGGCAAGCAACAAACACCATGGGCAACTGGAGGTGCATGGAGCACTAGGGTGTGCCAATTTTGCAGATGTCATAATTTTAAAAAGCACTAGTGAAAAAATGGTACAATTTTATGTGGCAAATCAACAACTAGCTTTAAATTTTGTGTAATATGTTATTTACCCACCTGTAATTTTTAGGAAGTTTCACAAAAATACACAAATTACTGAAATATGTTTAAGTGCTCTGATAATAGTTTTATGTGTTTGCATTGCATTGCATATTAATGGCTTTTGTGTCTCAATTATCAATTTATCTTACTTATTTACCCATATTGACACTAATGCATTCGTTTCATTTTCTCATTCACAGGTTTTCGACATAGCATCATCATAGCGATAATCTTATTTTGAAAATGTCCAATAGAAAAACAAGACTGCAAGTTTGGACTCATTTACATCATTTGGTGGGATCGGGCAGAGAACTACCTGTAGCTGGACTACCAACTGTCAGAGATCTCATTAGATATGGGTTGTATTTGAGAGACCTTAGTGATCAAGACAGAAGGAATTACAGCACCAATAAACTGGTCAATGACCTAACAACTGGATTACTTGCTCAGTGTACAAAGCAAATCCAATATTTAGTGGTCCTATTATAAACAGCCACATTCAGATTAAAGCAAAGTTGAAATCCATGTGGGAACAAGCCAGCAAAGTTTCTGTGGGCAGAGTAAAACTGGAGGAGAAAGACAAATTTATGGAGAAGCTCGACAGACTGATGGACATACTTACCTGCACGTGTGAGCAGGGGCGGCCCAAGGGGGGTGCGGGGCCATGTGCGGAGACTCGGTGCGGGGCCTCATTTGCATAAGTGGCCTTATTTGCATAAATATTTGCATAATGCTAACATACACTAACTTTTAGTAAACATGTCTCTTAATGAGTGTATGGATAAAGACAGACTAAAAGATTTCTACATTACTATAATCCAGTGCCAACCGCCAGGCACATTAGGAACTACTACAAACACTGCCCATTTAGAACCAATAGCAAACCCGCCATATCCTAACAGCACTACCAGGACTCACAAAGCACCATACCCTACCTATCAAAAGGCAACACTGCAAATATTAAACCAATACATTTCAGAGAACAACAATACATGACCTACTGGGGAAAGAGAACAAGTGGCAATGTCAAATAGGAATTACATAAACAGAATACCTCAGCTCAGTTACACATGCAGAACATAGACCATCACCAAACAAGGAATCACAATTTAGAAACAGGAAGGCAATAATTAAACTGGGAACCCCAAAAGCCAAACTTGGAATGTACAACAACACTGTAGAAATAAAACTATAAATTAATTTCCTCTTGTACCAAACAAAGCGCAGACGTTAATGATGCACATTTCCCAGAGCTTTCATATTCCAGTTAATAAATTCAAAATAAAGAGATATCTTTCTACCTTTTGTGCATTTTTTTTCAGTTGCAATTGCTCCAGCCACTTTCTTCTGGTTTCTTCATGTTTTCTGCTAACTCTCCATCATCTGCTGTCCATTTGTCCTTTCTTCTCTCTTCTAGTTTTTTTTTCCATTCTCTCTCTCTACATCTGCTTTAACATACTAATCTTTCTCCTTTTGCTCTTTCCTCATTCCTATTTCATCCACTCAAATTTTACCCCTCCATCCTCAATCCCCACTTACTCTCCCAATACCCGGCCAATTGTAGATTTTTTATCCCTCCCACACAAAATATTTTTTCCCTCTCCATTTTACTCTCCCAGCCCCATCCCATTCTAATCCTCCCCCAACATCAGCTCCCTTCTAGTTCCAGCCTCACCCAGCATCCATTCCCTTCTAGTCCCTGCATCAGCTCATTTCCAGTCCTAGCCCCCCATCAGCCCACTTCCAGTCATAACCCCATCAACCCATTTCCAGTCAGCCCCCCATAGCCCATTGCCAGTCCTAACCCCCCCATCAGCCCACAGCCCATTACCAGTCCTAACCCCATCAGCCCACCTCCAGTGTTAACCCCCCAATCAGCCCATTTCGTCCTAATCCCCATCACCCAATTTTCAGTTTAAGCCCCCCCATACCCCATTACCAGTCCTAACCTCCCCATCAGACCACTCCCAGTCCTAATCCCACCAGCCCATTTCCAATCCTAATCCCCATCACCCAATTTTCAGTTTAAGCCCCCCATACCCCATTACTAGTCCTAACCTCCCCATCAGCCCACTCCATCCTAATCCCATCAGCCCATTTCCTGTCCTAGCCCCCCCATAGCCCATTATCAGTCCTAACCCCCCCATAGCCCATTACCAGACAGCCCCCATCAGCCAACAGCCCATTTCCAGTCTTAACCCCCCATAGCCCATTACCAGTTCTAACCCCCCCAACAGCCCACAGCCCATTACCAGTCCTAACCCCATCAGCCCACCTCAAGTCCTAACCCCTCCCCATCAGCCCATTTCCTGTCCTAGCCCCCCCATAGCCTATTATCAGTCCTAACCCCCCCATAGCCCATTACCAGTCCTAACCCCCCATCAGCCCACAGCCCATTACCAGTCCTAACCCCATCAGCCCACCTCCAGTGTTAACCCCCCCATCAGCCCATTTCGTCCTAATCCCCATCACCCAATTTTCAGTTTAAGCCCCCCCATACCCCATTACCAGTCCTAACCTCCCCATCAGCCCACTCCCAGTCCTAATCCCACCAGCCCATTTCCAATCCTAATCCCCCATCACCCAATTTTTAGTTTAAGCCCCCCATAGCCCATTAGCAGTCCTAACCCCCTATCAACCCACTTCCAGTCCTAATCCCATCAGCCCATATAAAGACTTAGCTCCCCCATAGCCCATCACCACTCCTAACCCCCCCAGCCCCCCATAGCCCATCACCACTCCTAACCCCCCCCAGCCTCCCCATAGCCCATCACCACTCCTAACCACTCCTAACCCCCCCAGCCCCCCCATAGCCCATCACCACTCCTAACCCCCCAGCCCATCAGCACTCCTAACCCCCCCAGCCCCCCATAGCCCCCCATAGCCCATCAGCACTCCTAACCCCCAGCCCAGCCCATCAGCACTCCTAACCCCCCCCAGCCCCCCATAGCCCCCCATAGCCCATCAGCACTCCTAACCCCCCCAGCCCCCCATAGCCCATCAGCACTCCTAACCCCCCCAGCCCATCAGCACTCCTAACCCCCCAGCCCCCCAAAGCCCCCCATAGCCCATCAGCACTCCTAACCCGCCCAGCCCATCAGCACTCCTAACCCCCCCAACCCCCCAAAGCCCAGCAGCACTCCTAACCCCCCCCAGCCCAGCCCAGCCCAGCCCAGCCCAGCCCAGCTCAGCTCAGCCCAGCCCAGCCAAATTTTTTTTTTTAAAAAGCTGTCTTCTCCCGCGGCCGGGGCCGCCGCGGCAGAA
The DNA here is from genome assembly GCA_033557465.1 of Ichthyophis bannanicus. Lineage (NCBI taxonomy): Eukaryota > Metazoa > Chordata > Amphibia > Gymnophiona > Ichthyophiidae > Ichthyophis > Ichthyophis bannanicus. The sequence goes on along the minus strand of CM066039.1, from coordinate 149,257,769 downwards.
TCGAGTGGGCCGCGGGGCCCCCCCCCAGCCCAGCAGAGCCTGCCCTCCCCTGTATCCGCTCTCTCGTACAGCTGCCTGCAGTCTCACGCGCCGGCTTTCAGAGCGCGAAGGGACTAGTTTCCCTTTCGCGGCTCTGTTAAGCCCGCGGGGGCTGATGGGAACTTCCCATCAGCCCCCGCGGGCTTAACAGAGCAGCGAGGGAGAAACTCTCCCCTCGCGCTCTGAAAGTCGGCGCGTGAGACTGCAGGCAGCTGTACGAGAGAGCGGATACAGGGGAGGGCAGGCTCTGCTGGGCAGGGGGGGCCCCGCGGCACACTCGATTCTGCCGCGGCGGCCCCGGCAGCGGGAGAAGACAGCTTTTTTTTTTTTTTAAATTTGACTTTAGGATCAGAATGTTTTTTGCGCGGGGCCCCCTGAAACGCGGGGCCCTGTGCAAAAAACATTCTCGCTCAATGGACGGGCCGGCCCTGCTTGTGAGATAAAGAGTTGTACTGATGTGGGATGCAATTCTGTCTGTGTCAGTGGAATACACATACTTTGTGACTGCAGCAGAGAGAAGAAGATTACTGTGATTGAGTTAGCCTTTATAAAATGTCAGAGAGAGAAAGTTGGGAGTGTTGGACAGAAGGAAAGGCAGGCAAAAAGGAAGGAGAATGAAGAAAAGTGGAGAATGAAGAGTGAAAAAAGAACAGCAGAAGACCAAGAGATGATAGAGAGATCTATGCTTGAAGTAGAACAGGAAGATTTGGATGTCGTGGCGGAAGAACCAATGGAGAAAGCTCCTGTTGCTCTAGAGAAAGCTAGGAAGAGACCAAAATATAATATTGAGGATATAACCAACATATCCCTTGCCAGTTTAAGACACCATACTGGACTGAGAGAGACAGCAGAGATTGCTACAACTGCCTGGATTGATGCAGGACTCATCATTCACTTGGACACTGCTTTGGTGACTGATCACAAGAAGGTGAAGAGGGCTCAGGTGAGAATTATGAAAAAATTGGAGGTACAGTTTGAGGAGGAACTACAACAGAATGGCATCAGTTACATTTCCTTTGATGGTCTTTGTGATGAAACTAGGCTTATGTTAAAGGCAGAAGAGAATGGCAAAATGTATCCAGGTATGGTGAAAGAGGAACATTACACAATTTGTATGGAGCCAGGAGGCAGGTATCTGTGGTATTTTGTTCCTACAAGAGCAACTAAATAGAAGACTTAAGAAAGGGAGGAGTGGCTCAGTAGTTGGGACAGGTTACCTCAGGCTTGAGGGCCAGGGGTTCAATTCCTACATAGGGATAAGTAACCTCAGGCCAGAGGGGCTGGGGTCTCTAGTCCCATGGCCACTCCTTGTGGCCTTGGGCAAGCCACTTAACCCTCCATTGCCGCAGGTACGCTTAGACTGTGAGTCCTTCGGGGACAAGGGAATAAAAAGTGCCTGTTAGCATATATCTATAAACTGCTTTGACCTGGTGAAAAGCAGTATATAAGCACAGCTAAATAAATAATTGCTGATAATTTGGTTGCACATGGCTGAGAGAAAGAGGAGCAGACAAAACTCTTCAAGCTATTGGAGGAGATTGTAAACACTGGTTGGGAGGGAGGTGTGATGCATTATGTTGAGGAGAAGCTACAAAGGAAGCTAGTGTTGATGTCTGTAACCTGCACACAGGCGAACTTCCATTGAGGCACTTGGTGACTGCTTTAGATGGCAAGACATTAAGCAACAACAAATGGGCAGGTTCCATAGGAAAAATGCCGGTTTCTGCTACTGAACTGGAAATAAATCCTGATTTTACTAAGATCTCTGTTGGCCCTGATCTTCCTCAGCTCAGCGATGAAGTGATCAAAGACTTAAGCACAGATCAAAGCTATGACTATAGAATTGTAATTGCCATAGGTGTCTTGCCAAAGGTTCTGGCTCCGTTGGAAATAGGAACTGTGTCACATAGCAGATGGCTTACAACAGCTCTAAGGTTCATGTGAATATGGATTTCCAAGCATAATCTGAAAGGAAAGAATCTGAAAAACCTAAGAATGATTGTAGAGTTCTGTTTTGGGGTTTACATGGTAAACTGGTTCAATATATAAAAATAAATAGCAATTGGACACAAGGTCCCAGGCATCTTCTTTTCCAGCTGCAACTGTTGAAAGAATAGTGTGAAGAGGAAAGGAAGATAGTCATGCCTACAATGAGAAGGTCATCTTGGTATGGTTATAGAGAGTGTGTTCTGCAAGTTATGTTGTGCAGTGAAAAGGAACATGAGAGAGGAGATGCAGTGGAGAAGATGTTGAAGATCAGAGGTAAAAGAGATGAGAAGGCTCAGCTTGGAGACAGCAGTGTGAGACCCAGGAAAACACCATCCATCAACACTGAGGCAACTACACTCACCCAATTACTTGACTGGAATTCTGGAGTCTCTGAGCCTCCTCTTACCTGTACCATGACAGACTGGCCATCACACACCCAGTCCATAGAAAGGTGTGTAAAAATGACAACTGAGGTCATGTGTACAATCAGGAGAGGAGGGAACATTATATTAGGGGTCAGATGATCAGCAGGGAGCTTATGAGCCAAAATAGAAGCAAACAAGAAATGTCTTCTTTGCTGGATTTTGTTAAATAACATTAAATTAACTGCATAAGTGACATTTTAAAGACAATTATGTGGCTACAGGTATTGTTCAGACTATTTGTATGTTCAAATAAATATTACTTAATTTCCACATATTTCAATTGTGATTTGAAGGACTACAAAAGGGGACTGCTATTTCTGGAGAGAGATCTGCAATAGTGAGTATATACTTCTGGGAATTTTTCTGAAGGGAATTATTTGGATTAAAGCTGATTAATCTGTGAACCCAGTGTATTTGTTAAATCATTCAGGGCCTAGTAGCAGCAGTTTAAGTTTAAATTTAAAACACAGAAGAGAGCTTTCTGGTTAAATTTAAAACCCAGCAGAGAGCTTCTAGTTTAAATTTCATACTAAGTCAGAGCCTAGCAGCAGCAAAGAGCTATAATTTAAATCAAATCAGAATATAACTTAGCTTAAAAGGCAAAACAGGGTCAGTATTCTTTGAGCAATAAATAAATTCTTCTAGAGACTTTTACAAAGAGGCCTTCTACCTAGGGGGCAAGAGACCTGTGAAACATTTTAAATAGGTGTTAAAGCCAGGTGGACGGTCAAAAGGCCATTTTGAAAGACTCCTTCTATCCAAGCAAGGACTGTTAATAACCCAGGAAGTTGGTCACAGCTTACCTTAGAAGCACAGGACAGGGTACTATGTAGCAGCCCTCTTTTAATAAGGCTTATTTCCCTCACTTCCTCCCCAACACCCACACACCTCTGGGATAATCGTAGCTTTATAGGTACTTACACATCTTAAAGGAAAGTTGCTGCTCTCAGGTGCAGCTCTTTATCCAAATCAGTCATACATTAAGGACCTGAGATTAATTAAGCTTCAGGTGAACAAGGTATACTAAATGTATTAGGTATACTTTTATTAGTATAAGTATCCACAGCAACCCTTAGTAAGTAAAGAACATAAAGATCTAAACACAAGCTTAAAACTAAGATGCAGACAGCAGTCCAGCAGTGAGATGGGGGCTTTCCATTCTTTTGCATTGAGTGTCACATGTATGATTTTCTCCCAGTTGGTGAGAGGTCTTACATGTGCACTAGGTGCAAGGAGCTCTTTGCTCTCAGGGAATGAGTCCGTTCTCTAGAGGCTAGAGTAGCAGACTTGGAAGACATAAGAAATACAGAGAGGTACATAGATAAGACCTACAGGGATATAGTCCTGAAGTCCCACCTCCAGTCTGGCAGCATCCCTGTTGCCATGGAGGAGAGAGGTCACGTGACAGGAGAGCATCACCCTGGTGTGGCAGGAAGTGATCCTGTAACTAGGACCTGTCCTCCAGGTGATGTAAAACCCTCTCGCACCGAGGAAGTTTCTCCAGGGCCATGTGCCTATGAGGGAAGGGTTAGGACAGCCGTTATAGTTGGTGATTCAATCATTAGGCATGTAGATAGCTGGGTGGCTGGTGGACGTGAGGATCGCTTGGTAACATGCCTGCCTGGTGTGAAGGTAGCAGACCTCAGGCACCACCTAGATAAGGTCTTAGATAGTGCTGGGGAGGAGTCTGCTGTCTTGGTACATGTCGGTACCAATGACATAGGAAAATGTGGTAGGGAGGTTCTGGAGGCTAAATTAAGGATTTTAGGTATGAAGTTGAAATCCAGAACTTCCAGGGCAGCATTCTCCGAAATGCTTCCTGTTCCAAGCGCAGGACCCTAAAGGCAGGCAGAACTCCAGAGTCTCAACGCGTGGATGAGACGATGGTGCAAGGATGAGGGTTTTGGATTTGTTAGGAACTGGGGAACATTCTGGGGAAAGGAGGAGCTCTTCCAAAGGGTTGGGCTTCGCTTTAACCGGGATGAAACCAGGCTGCTGACATTAACCTTTAAAAAGGAGATAGAGCAGCTTTTAAACCACATAACAGGGGAAAGCCGACAGTCGCCCAAAAGCACATGGTTAGGAAGAATGTACCTTGAAGGATACTACCAAAAGCAGAGAGGTTCCAAAAAAGAGTAAAGTAGCCCAAATGCCCTTGAGTATGGAGCAGACAGAGCTTAAAGATTCCAAATTACCCATGCCTACCAATAGCCAAATTAATATGAATAAAATACAGTCTCTAAAATGCTTGTATGCAAATACTAGAAGTTTAAAAAATAAGATGAGAGAGTTAGAATATATAGCACTAAATGAGAGGTTAGATATGATTGGAATCTCAGAGACATGGTGGAAGGAGGACAACCAGTGGGACACTGTGATACCTGGGTACAAACTATGATGTAATGACAGAGCTGATCAAATTGGTGTAGGGGTTGCGCTCTGTCTTAGAGAGGGCATTGAGTCAGAAAGGATTAAAGTTTTGCAGGAAGCAAAATTTGCTGTAGAATCTCTATGGATTGAAATTCCATGTAAAAAGGGGAAGGCGATGGCAGTGGGGGTGTACTATCGACCGCCTGGCCAGAATGAACAAATGGATGATGTAATGCTCAAAGAAATCAAGGAAGCTAACAAAAGTTACAGCACAGTAATAATAATGGGTGATTTCAATTACCCCAGTATTGACTGGGTCAGTGTCACGGCAGGACCTACTAGGGAGATAAAGTTCCTAGATGCAATTAATGACTGCTTCTTGGAGCAGCTGGTTCATGAACTGGCCAGTGGGAAAGCCATATTGGACCTAGTCCTTAGTGGAACACCAGACCTGGTGCAAGAGATAAGGATGTTGGGGCCACTTGGCAATAGTGATCTTAATATGATCGTGTTTGATTTAATTAGTGGAGAGGGATGAGAAGGAAATCCACAGTACTATCTTTTAACTTTCGAAAGGGAGACTATGATAAAATGAGGAAAATAGTTTAGAAAAAACTAAAAGGAGCAGTTGCAAAGGTTAAAGACTTACATCAAGCTTGGGTGTTGTTAAAAAATGCTATATTGGAAGCCCAGACCAGCTGTGCACTTTAAGAAAAGTGGAAGGAAGTCCTAAAAACTGCCAGCATGGTTTAAAGGTGAGGTCAGAGAGGCTGTGGTTGCCAAAAAAGCATCTTTCAGGAAATGGAAAAAAGAGCAAAATGATGAAAACTGGAAACAGCACATGCACTGGCAAGTTAAATGTAAGGCATTGATAAGGCAGGCAAAAACGCATAATAAAGACTTTTTCAAGTACATTTGTAGCAAAAACCCTGTGAGAGAGTCAGTTGGTCCATTAAATGATAGAGGGCTTAAAGGAGCACTAAGAGGTGACAAGGCGATAGCGGAGAGACTGAATGAATTCTTTGCTCGGTCTTTACTGAGGAAGATATAGGGATGTTACCCATGACTGAAGTGGTATTTAAAGGTGCGGAAGAATTGAAGGAAATATAGATACATTGGGAAGATGTATTACAACTATTTGATAAACTGAAGAGTAGCAAATCACCTGGACCGGATGATATACATCCAAAGGTGTTGAAAGAACTGAAATATGAGATTGCAGACCTGCTATCAGTAATCTGTGAACTATCATTAAAATCATCTCTAATACCTGAAGTCTGGAGGATGGCCAACGTAACGCCAATTTTTAAAAAGGGTTCCTGGGGTGATCCGGGAAACTACAGACCAGTGAGCCTGACGTCAGTGCCAGGAAAAACGGTAGAAACTATCAGAAAGAACAAAATTACTCAGCATGTAGATAGTCATGACTTATTGGGAGTTAGCCAACATGACTTTAGACAAGGAAGATCTTGTCTTACTAATCTGTTATGTTTTTTTGAAGGTGTGAATAAACAGGTAGACAAAGGTGGGTCAGTTGATATAGTGTTTTTGGACTTTCAGAAAGCCTTTGATAAGGTCCCTCATCAGAGACTTTTGACAAAATTAAAGAGTCTTGGGATAGGAGGCAGTGCACTATTGTGGATTAGGAACTGGTTAAAAGATAGAAATCAGAGGGTAGGGCTAAATGGCCAATTTTCCCAATGGAGAAAGGTGAATAGTGGAGTACCCCAGGGATCTGTGCTGGGTCCGCTGCTTTTCAACATATTCATAAATGACCTGGAAAAGGGAATAACAAGTGAGGTTATCAAATTTGCAGATGACACAAAACTATTTAAAGTTGTTAAAACCCATGAGGATTGTCGAAAATTGCAAGAGGATCTTGATAAATTGGAAGACTGGGCATCCAAATGGCAGATGAAATTTTTTTTTTTAAATTTGTATTTTATTGATTTTAACAAAAATTACAAGCATAAACAAACTTGCAATGGAAAAGGGGGATGCTTCCAAAGAAACAAAACAAATACAGAATAATCAAAGGTAATAACAATCACAAGCAGAATCCCACCACTAGCCCACAATGATTTAGATCCAAGATGAACAGGAAAATAAAAATGCACAAGAGAAAGGAAATGAGAGCAACAAAGCAGCCAATTTAACTACAACAACAAGAGTACTTGCTCATTCACCCCCAACTCATCAAAGGTGAGTCAGTTCATATAGTGTATCTGGACTTTCAGAAAGCCTTTGACAAGGTCCCTCATCAGAGACTTTTGGCAAAACTAGAGTCATGGGATAGGAGGCAGTGTACTACTGTGGTTCAAGAACTGGTTAAAAGATAAAAAGCAGAGGGTTGGGCTAAATGGCCAATTTTCCCAATGAAGAAAAGTAAATAGTGGTGTACCCCAGGGATCTGTGCTGGGTCCGCTGCTTTTTGATATATTCATAAATGACCTTGAAAGTGGGATAACGAGTGAGGTTATCAAATTTGCAGATGACACAAAACTAGTTAAAGTTGTTAAAACCCAAGAGGATTGTGGAAAATTGCAAGAGGATCTTGATAAATTGGAAGACTGGGCATCAAAATGGCAGATGAAATTTAATGTGGACAAGTGCAAAGTTATGCACCTAGGGAAGAACAACCCAAACTATGGTTACACGATGCAAGGTTCTGCATTAGGAACCACCACCCAGGAAAAAGATTTAGGCGTCATTGTGGATAGCATGTTAAAACCCTCGGCCCAGTGTGCTGCGGCGGCCAAGAGAGCAAATAGAATGCTAGGTATCATAAGGAAAGGAATGGAAAATAACACAAAAGATATTATAATGCCTCTATATCGTTCCATGGTGAGACCGCACCTTGAATATTGTGTGCAATTCTGGTCGCCGTATCTTAAAAAGGATATAGTGTTATTAGAAAAGGTTCAGAGAAGAGCCACCAAAATGGTAAAGGGGATGGAAGGATACTCCTATGAAGAAAGGCTAAAAAGGTTAGGGCTCTTTAACCTGGAAAAGAGACGGCTGAGGGGAGATATGATAGAAGTCTATAAATTAATGAACAGAGTGGAACGGGTAAACGTAGATCGATTGTTTACGTTATCAGAATATAGAAAGACTAGGGGACATGCAATGAAGCTACAGGGTAAACTATTTAAAACTAATAAAAGAAAATATTTCTTCACTCAACGTGTAATCAAACTCTGGAATTTGTTACCGGAGTGTGTTGTAAAGACTGTTAGTTGTAGCTGGGTTTAAAAATGGTTTGGACAAGTTCCTGGAGGAAAGGTCCATAAACCATTATTAAGAAGGGACCCAGGATATCAATGCTTGACCCAGTACAAGCACTGCGGAACCTGTGTCTTTTGGGGAAACTGCTAGGTACATATGACCTAGATTGGCCACTGTTGGAAACAGGATACTGGGCTTGATGGACCTTGGTCTGACCCAGTATGGCATATCTTATGTTCTTATGTTCTTAAGGAATTGATGAGAGCCGACACTGGCACTGTTTTACTGCCTGATTCTTTCTTGAAAGTTGATTCGGGTGCGGCTTTACCGCCGCCTTTGCCTACTGTGATTACCTTTTCCTCAGCTTCGGAGAGTCATACTCCGTCCTCTGACATTTCATTAAAGGATATATGGCAGATAGTTTCACGTATGGAACTGGCTCTGGGTTCTTTGAAGAAAGTTTCGGATTTTTCCATGGAGACGGTCATGAGACTTTCGGATCATGAAGATAGGTTTTCTGCTTTGGAAAAACGGATGGATATTCAGGAACCTAAAAATTTGTTTCAGAAAGATATTTGTGATAAATATTTGCTGGATTCTTTTTCTTTACATCGGCAGAATGAGTTTATGGAAAATGTGATGAGATCTCGGAATCTTCGGTTACTGAATTTTCTGAAAACTCATTTTTTGTCTCCTATGATTCTTTTATGTAAATACTTCAAGGAGATTTTATTGTTTAATGATGCAGATGCAATTAATATTTCTAAACTTTATTATGTTCCTCAGGTAAATTGAGTAGAGGAGGGGAGGCAGGTGAGTTGGTTGATCAATCGGCCCACTTAGCTTCCTCTCCTCTAGACATATCGGAGTTTATTGAATCAGATAGTGATGTTATATCCTCTAGAACTACTGTTTTGGTAAATTTTGTGTCGGCGATCGATAAGGATAGGGTGTTACGTGCATTGTTTAAAAACAAAAAGAGAAATTCTGTGGTCAAACGATACAAATGTTTCCTGATGTCTCCAGGGAGACTCAGAGGCGTCGTAAGCTTTTTTTGGAAGCGCGTCCACGGGTTCTTGCTGTTGGTGCGTATTTCTATTTAAAATTTCCTTGTAAGTGTCATGTTGTCTTCCAGCGGAAAAGATATATACTTCTAGAAGTCCCACATTTGATTGCTTTTTTAGACAGTAAGACTTAATGGTTATATAATTTTCCTTTTTTTTTTTTTTTTTTTGCTCATCGATATGTAAAAGGAGTTTAAAAAAAAAAACAGGGACCATTTTGGGTTTTCCTCATTAGGCTATAACTAGTATATTAGTTTTTACTTTTAATTGATTTTGCTGTAGTTCAGAATTAAGCACCTCCATTGCTGTGGACTATTTTATGTTTACTATGTTTTGGAGTTGTAAAGGTATGGCTTATTTGCTTGTAAATTTCCTATTGTATTTTTGAAATAAAAAAAAATTGACACACCCTAATGGGGCACTTTTTGGCGGTGGGAAAGGAGTATGCAGGAGATGCAGCCACATCATTTTGCCACCCACCTTATGCCATGCCAGTGCCACCCATGGACAGCTGCCATCAGCCCTCCCACATCTCTACAGAGCTCTAATGGCCATGATATATTTCTTACCTCCTGCCACCACATGTTGTTGTTAAGTGCCATCGAGTCGGCGTCGACTCATGGCGACCCTCTGGATAGCTATCCTAAATTGTGTTCGGTCTTCAGTCAGGCAGCTCATTGTTGACAGACTGGTACCCGTAGCTGCTGTTATTGTATCGATCCATCTCATTGTTGGCCTTCCTCTTTTGCGTTGACCTTCTATCTTGCCAAGCATGATGTCTTTCTCTAATGATCTCTCTCTTCGCATGATGTGTCCAAAGTATGAAAGTCGAAGTCTTGTCATCTGAGCTTCTAAAGAAAGCTTAGGTTTGATCTCCGCTAGTACCGACTGGTTTGTTCTTCGGGCAGTCCATGGTATACACAGTATTCGCCGCCAGCACCATAATTCAAAGGCATCAATTTTCTTCCTGTCTGTCTTTTTCACTGTCCAGCTTTCACATCCATATGATGTTATTGAAAATACCATGGCTTGAACAAGTCGAATCTTTGTATGGAGAGAGACATCTCTGCTCTTGAGAATCTTATCTAGGTCTTTCATAGCCATTCTGCCAAGAGCAATGCGTCATTTGATTTCTTGACTGTTTGTTGCTTCTTTATTAATAGTTGATCCAAGTAGGTTAAAGTTGTTCACAATTTCAATTTCTTCTCCTTCAACGATGAACCTGTTGATTATGCCAGTTGTCATGATCTTTGTCTTCTTTACATTAAGGTGCAGGCCCATTTTGAGACTATGTTCTTTGATTGTGAGAAGCAAATGTTTCAGATCATCTTCACTTTCAGACAGTAATGTAGTATCATCAGCATAGCGAAGGTTGTTGATGAGTCTTCCACCAATCTTCACACCTCTGTTGTCTTCATACAATCCTGCTTCTCTGATGATTTGTTCTGTATATAAATTAAACAGGTAGGGGGAAAGTATGCAGCCTTGTCTTACACCTTTGCTTATTTTAAACCATTTGGTTTCTCCTTGTTCCATTCGAACTGTTGCTTTTTGATCAATGTACAAATTGCGCAAGAGAACGATCAAGTGTTCTGGTATACCCATGCTTCTTAATGTGGCCCAGAGTTTCTCATGGTTTACACAGTCAAAAGCCTTGCTGTAGTCGATAAAGCACAAATAGATATCCTTTTGGTATTCTTTAGTCTTTTCAAGGATCCATCTCACATCCGCAATGATGTCTCTCGTTCCTCGCCCTTTCCTGAACCCTGTGCACTTCAGGTAGTTCTTGTTCCAGGTATGGTTGTAGTTTCTTTTGAATAATCTTCAGTAGAATCTTGCTGGCATGTGGGATCAGTGCGATTGTTCGATAATTTCCACAGTCAGTTGGATCACCTTTCTTTAGTATTGGTATAAACACAGATCTTTTCCAGTCAGTTGGCCATGATGTTGTCTTCCATATTTCTTGGCAGAGCCTTGTAAGTATGGTAACAGCTGCATCAGATTGCTGCAATACTTCTATAGGAATGCCATCAATGCCTGGTGCTTTGTTCTTTGATAAGGCTTTCAATGCTGCTTCAACTTCTTCTTTCATCACCAATGGTTCCCGATCATAACGTACAGGTTGAAACGGCTGTTGGTCCACTTGATCTTTATCATATAAAAACTCTGTATATTCCTTCCACCTTTTCTTGATCTTCTCAGCATCATTCAACATAGAACCTTCAGTATCTTGTAACATTCTAATTCGAGGCTGGAACTTTTTCTTTAACTCTCGTAGCTTTAGGAAAGCCGATCTTGTTCTTCCTCTAATAGTTTCTGCTTCTATTTCCTTGCATGCGTCGTTGTAGTACTTTTCCTTGTCCTGTCTTGCTGCACGTTGGAAATCTCTGTTGAGTTCTGCGATTGTCTTTCTTTCTCCTCTGGCTTTAGCTTCTCTGCGTTTCTGGGCAATTTTCAGAGTTTCTTCCGGCATCCATTTTGGCCGTTTTTGCTTTGTCACCATAACATTGTGGGTGTAAAAGGGATGACACAAGCATGGTGGCTGCTCACACATATTCAGAGTCAATGGCATGGGGATGGGCAACAGGGGAACCCACTGAGCTGTGCAGTAGGTGTCTTTGCCAGGGCATTATCTTGCATGACCACATCAGTCAGTCCATGTACCACAGGTGCCTCACCACATTACATTGCAGGAGAGCGCTATCAACCTGCGTGCTGTGAGGACTGTGAGGTATCCTGATTGCTGACCCCACTCAATGCCTCTTCATCCATTGTGCCCAGGACTCATTCCTTCAGTTTGGTCAGCACTAGTGGCTTCCCATCAGGACCACATTCAGCTGCTTTAGCCACCGCCCTGTGCTTCATTGCCTTCCACTTCTGTTTGGCATCCTCCATGTCTCCATTGTGGTGATCGATGGCCCAGGAAAAGCCAAAGCACAGGGCAGCAGCAAGGCAAGCCATGAGAGCAGTGCCAACAGACTGATGCAGGCAGCAGCAGAGAGAGGCAAGGGGAAAGGATGTCTTTTTTTGGGATCTGCCATCTGGGCCTAAATGGACTCACTGGAAACGTGAAAGCAGGCCACAGAGTGGTTGTGCAGGCAGGAGTGGGATTTGCAACTGCTGCAATATGGTTGTGGTTTGGTCTGGAAACAATTGGACAGAAATGACAGGACAGTGAGACTGGCACCAAAGGCAGAGAAAGGTATAATATCCCCTTGCCATAGAGAATGTACATTCACTGGACATACTGGTTGGAGGGCAAGACAAGAAATGCTGCACAACCTTGGCAAGCTCTGGCCAGACTGCTGACTTGTGTGCCCAGTATACCAAGGGATCTGTGTACAAAACATGTCCTCAATGGGTTTAGAGTGCTGTTGCCTTTGTAGCAGATGCCCACCAGTAAATTTTAAGCAAGGTTTGATAAAACCTCAGGCTGGCCCAAGGGTATCTGATGTCCTAGACAAACCTTCAGCTGTTCACTCCCCTCTCCTCCCACAAGGAGCTCAAGACAATCTGTTGCCAACGTCAAGGACCCCTCTTCCAGTGCACTCAAAATGGGGAGCACTCTCAGAGCTCTAATTAGGGAGCATAGTGGGAAGAAGAGTTCCCTCATTTAGAACAAATGCCCCAAGACTATACAATAAAGAAATGAAACCTTTACAATTGCAGGTTATACTCAGCTAATATTGTAGCAGTTACATTATGTACTCCAGGGGAGCATATTCAAAGTGATAATCACGGTGAGTGGGATATTCATTAGTACAAAACTGATCTGTGCCACTGAATATCCCCTCCTAATGCTGCTAAATGCCCCGATGGTAACCATGTAGCATCAGGGCATTCTAGTGACAATGCTTAAGAGAGATTCAGTTGCTGGCCAGTTATCTTAAACTGGCTAAAGTTAGGCACTTTAAAGGATGGCCTATCTTTACCCAGATATTCATTGCCTGTGGCCGAACATGACCCCAGCACATGGGCGCAGTTTGACTGCTTCATTTGGGAGGACAAAGGGTGGAGTGACATATTTGCATATCATTTGCATATTCATCATGGCTATCTTTAACAAAAATAGATAGATAGGAAGCCAGTGTATCAAACAGGCGAGGGATGAGTTGGATAACCAAGATACTCAAAGAGGGAGCAGAGGTTCTCATTCAGTGGCTATATAATTAAAAAGCAAAATTGTAAGCGGTTTAATTATTTAGCCTGGCACTCTATGATAAAAAATACTGACACCTATAAATATATATACTTCAAAAAACAAAGGAGATGTAAGGTGCTAACATGCCAAGGGACAAAAAAGTACAAGAGAACCACAGCAGTTTCACTGCACTATGGTTCTCTCTTTTCCTTTTTGAACATCTATTTTGCATCCAACAAAGCCCTTCCTCCAACAGTAGGTGCAGAGCAGAAGCAGAGCAATAGATGCAGAGCAGAACTAGGGAATTTCATTATAGAACCCAACCTTGTGGTCTTGGGCAAGCCACTTAACCCTCCATAGCCCATGTTCCCTGTAAAATAGTTATCTCCAAGTTATAATGCCCTGTTCAATGCAATTTCAGTTTGTTTAATGTAAACCGCACTGATGCAGAATAGCGTGGTATATAAGAGAATGTAAATAAATAAATAACATTCAAGGAAAAAAAATCTGATTCTGGTGACATCTCATTAACAAACAGCTTCTTCAGTACCAGGCAGACTGTGAAATATCACAAAACCCTGCAAAAATGTCACTGAAGACCTATAAAGCAAATCTGCTATACCATAACGACAACAGCTTCTAAAATTAACATTATAAGGAGCTTACCCAGAAAAAAGTAGCATTATAGGTATTGCAGTGGGCCTTAGAATATCCTTATACCTATTCGGAAAACTGAACAAGCCAGATTATTACAGATCCTACATAGAAACATCATGCTAACAGAACACATGGTCTCGGTCACAGAGGTAGAACACAGTTAAGACTCTCACCAAGTACATAATAAATTATAATAAACTCAAAGTATAACTATGTAGAAAAAACTCAATTGACACTCCAGCAAGCTAGGCTCTGCATGCAGTGCAACACATGAAATAGAAATAGTGATTAATTTCCCCCGTAATGTGCAAAATATAAAGATGGTATATATAAAATAAAAAAACTGACATATTCCAGTCATTAAATTGAAAATAAATTCTTTACCTTTATCAACTAGCTATTTTATTTTTCTAATTGCCTTGGTCCTGGTTTCTGCAACCTCTGTCTTCTCTTAACTCTTTTCCAGAGTCTGCATCCACCTCTTCACTCCTGTCTTCTTCACTGCTCCCCACATCCATCTCTGACAATAATCTTTTTCCTTTCAGCTTTCTTTCATTTATTTTTCTCTATCAGCTAAGATTTCATTTCTCTTTTTTATATCCAGTTCTTTAGCTCCCTCTTTTTACAACCCCATCTCTCTATCCTTCCCCAGCCACTTATTCCCAAGTCTTTAACTTTTCTTTTCTCTTTTTTCTCTTCCATCCTCCTTCTGTTCAGCATCCCCAGTATCCACCCTGTCATGCTAGGATGAAGCGCTGCCCCTTTGACCCAACGTAACAGTGCAGCGTTTTGAGCTACTGTGCTTTATTTCCTACTGATATACTGTTGCTTGCTTAATCTTTCTGCTGAAAGGCCTGTTTGCTGCTGTGTTTTTAGGCTTTGGGGACTCCCAGTATCCACCCTGCTGTGCTAGGAGGAAGTCCTGCCCCTTTGAACCAACACCAGAGATGACGTCAGGGGGATCCTTAAATATCAGCACAGCATGGTGTTTTGTGCTATGGGCATGCGCTGGAGGAGTGCGTCTAAGGAGCAGGTCATGCTCCTTGGGTGAGCTATTTGGGGTGACTCAAGGGGCAACTATAATATGTCCTACTCCCTGTCTGCCAGGAATTTTTCTGTTCTTACTAGTCATGTTACCCACTTTACGATTGACAATGCCCTTCTCTGCCACAAACCAGGCTGCCTCCTTTCTGCCTGCATGCATGGAACAGTTTTTGATCCCATACACTGGACTGTTTGCTGTGCTCAACCCTGACAGACTCGCCCATTGTGCCAGGTAAAACAATTTGATCTATTGCATGACCACTTTGCCTTCACCCATCTGCACCCGATCTGGAGCTGCTCCACATTCTCTTCGTACACTGTATTCTCCGGTTGCTATCAGGTCAGGACTCCTTAATTGTAGGACTCTCAAATCCAAAATGGCCCTTATTACAGATATCATCATTACCCACAAATTGGACCTGCTGTGTCTCATTGAGATATTGCTGGTTGCAAGCAAAGAAACATATCTAACGCAATGGCTTCCCAACCGTTTTTAAGCTTTCTCCCCTCCCCGGGTTTCAGGACGTGGAGGAGGAGTAGCAATTATTTTCAAGAATGAGTTAAACATTACAGAATGCACTTCCCACAGCTTTGACTATTCAGACGCAAGATCAGTGAGGAATGAAATCCCCACCATCAGAAACCTGTTCACAGATTACCAACTGGACATCCTCTGCATAACAGAAACCTGGATCACTGACACCAACAGCGTTCTCCTCAACCAGCTTAGGCCTGAAGAATTCTCTCTCTTCAACTGTCCCAGAAACCACTGAAGAGGAGATAGAGTAATACTCATAACCAAATCTCAACTCCACTTCTGACCTCTCTCAACAGAGAGCACAAACAAAACAGACACTGTCATCATAACGAACAATCAACTAACCATTTTCCTCAACAGCAGAACCCCCACTACCTCAACCACGGACTTCTCCAGCATACCGAAAAAGGTACTGATCAACACCAAAACCAACAAGGATCTTCTCATCCTAGGAGACTTCAACCTCCCCTCACTGCAACCAACGCAAGCTGAGTCATTCCTTGCAGCCATGGCAGCAATGCACTTCACACAGAACATACTATCCCCTACACATGACAAGGGCATGACCTGATCTTCACCACCAACCTCCCAACACACATAAGTCCCCCTTCCCCCCATACAATACAAGCATACCCAGTTCCCTGGTTCGACCACAGACTGATTAGTTTCTCCCTTCCCCTCAACTCCCCAATATCTCATACCTCATACCAACAAACACATCAACGCTTCAAACATTTCAACAAGGACAGTTTTCTAAAAGACATACTACTAAACTTGGGGATTGATTCAGACGGCCCAAGTATACTCACAACAAACTGGAACCACATTATTAGACAGCCAGCAGAAATACCAATTGTCCCACCCAGAACAACCACAAAGCACCAAAAAAACACACGATACACCCGCAACCCATGAGATCTCAAAGCCCAACTACGTAAACTTGAATGGAAGTGGCAAAAAACAACCCTCACTGAGGA
The DNA here is from genome assembly GCA_033557465.1 of Ichthyophis bannanicus. Taxonomy (NCBI): domain Eukaryota; kingdom Metazoa; phylum Chordata; class Amphibia; order Gymnophiona; family Ichthyophiidae; genus Ichthyophis; species Ichthyophis bannanicus. The sequence goes on along the minus strand of CM066039.1, from coordinate 149,241,300 downwards.
CCGCTAAAACTATCTGAACCTACTCCAAGACTATCATACAGCCACAGACAAAGCCAAGCTTATCAATACATCACTCAATCACCCAAGAGAACTATTTGACCTTGTCAAATGGCTCATAGGATCACCTACAAACCCCAACACAGCCCCCACTATCACCCATATCCTAATCCCACTCCCACCCAGGGCCGTCCCATCCATTGTGCGAGAATGTTGTTCGTACAGGGCCCAGCGCTTCAGGTGGCCCCATGCCAACAACATCCCGTATTGAATGGCAGGCAGGCCGGCTTTATAGGGAGCCAGAGAGGTCCCGGCTTACCTCTAACAGCTGCTGAAGTGAAGTGCGTTTTTGTCCTTCACTTTGGTAGCTGTACTGAAGTTTAGAACGCTGCCATGCTGAGGTAGAAGGGGACTTCCTGTTTCCTGGAGCTCAGTGCGGCAGCGTTCTAAACTTCAGTACAGCTGCCGGTGAAGGAAAAAGACCTGCTTCACTTTGGCAGCTGTTAGAGGTGAGCCGGGGCCTTTCCAGCTCCCTCTAAAGCATGTTAGATAGCCGCGGGGCTCTTCAGGAGTGGAGGGGATGGGACATGGACTGGAATTGGGCTGGAGGAGGAGCTAGGACTAGAAATGGGCTGATTGGAGGGGGGGCTTGAACTGGAAATAGCTGATGAAGAGGGGGGCTTGGACTGGAAATGGGCTGAGTGGGGGGATCTAGGACTGGACATGGGCCGATGGAGGGGCTAGGATAGGACAGGGCATGGGCTGTTGGGGAGGTTAGGATTGGAAATGGGCTGTTGGGGGGCTTGGATTGAAATGGACTCATGAATGGGCTAGGACTGGAAATAGGCTCATGGGGGGCTTGGATTGGAAATGGGCTGAGTAGGGGGGGCTAGGACTGGAAATTGGCTAAGTGGAGGGGAAATAGGAATGCAAATGGGCTGATGGTGGGGCTAGAATTGGAAATGAGCTGATGGAGGGGCTAGGATAGGACGAAATGGATGGGGGGAGCTAGGACTGGAATTGGGATGATGGAGGGGCTAGGATTGGAAATGGGCTGATGGGGAGCTAGGATTGGAAATGGGCTGATGGGGGGCTAGGAATGGAAATGGGCTGATGCAGGGTCTAGAAGGGAGCGGATGCTGGGTGGGGGTGGAACTAGAAGGGAGCTGATGTTGGGGGAGGACTAGAATGGGATGGGGCTGGGAGAGTGAAATGGAGAGGGGAAACATATTTTGTGTGGGAGGGAAGAAAAATCTACGATTGGCCGGGTATTGGGAGAGTAAGTGGGGATTGAGGGTGGAGGGGTAAAATTTGAGCGGATGAAAAAGGAATAAAGAAAGAGATGGAGGAAAGAGCAAAAGGAGAAAGATCAGTATGTTAAAGCAGATGTAGAATGAGCCGCCTGACTGAAGACCGAACACAATTTAGGATAGTTATCCAGAGGGTCGCCATGAGTCGACTCCGACTCGACGGCACTTAACAACAACAACAACAACAACAGAGAGAGAATGGAAAAAAACTAGAAGAGAGAAGAAAGGACAAATGGACAGCAGACAATGGAGAGATAGCAGAAGACAAGAAGAAACCAGAAGAAAGTGACTGGAACAATTGAAACTTAAAAATAAAATGCACAAACAACAAAGGGTAGAAAAATAGTTTTTTATTTTAAGTTTATTAACTGAAATATGTCTGCTCTGGGAAATGTGCATCTTTAATGTCTGCATTTTGTTTAGTACAAGTGGAAATTAATTTATAGTTTTATTTCTGCAGTGTTGTTGTACATTCCAAGTTTGGCTTTTGGGGTTCCCAGTTTAATTATTGTCTTCCTATTTCTAAATTGTGATCCCTTGTTCTTTGTTTGGTGATGGTCTCTGTTCTGCATGTGTAACCGAGCTGAGGTATTCTGTTTATGTAGTTTCTATTTGACAGTGTCACTTGTTCTCTTTCCCCAGAAGGAGATGTATTGGTATTCTCTGAGATTTATTGGTTTAATATTTGCAATGTTGCCTTTTGATAGGTAGGGTATGGTGCTTTATGAGTCCTGGTAGTACTGTTATGATATGGTGGGTTTGCTATGGGTTCTAAATGGGCAGTGTTTGTAGTACTTCCTAATGTGCCTGGCGGTTGGCACTGAAGTATAGTAATGTAGAAATCTGGTAGTCTTTCTTTATCCATACACTCATTAAGAGACATGTTTACTAAAAGTTAGTGCATGTTAACATTATGCAAATATTTATGCAAATGAGGTCCCACACCGAGTCTCTGCACATGGCCCCGCATCCCCCTTGGGCCGCCCCTGCTCCTACCCCTACCACTACCCACCATCCCTACCCAGCTGCTGGACGTTCTTTAATACCATTATCAAGGAAAACATTGAAACCACCTTAACGACATTCAAACACTATCACCTCCCCTCTTAACCCTTCTCGACCACTGGATCAAAGCTGCAAAGACAGATCTCAGCCCCATTCTTACTGGGAATCACACAAGCAGCACTACAACAAGGACTAATGCCTGAATGCCTTAAACCCTCCTCCATTCGCCCCACCCTAAAGAAATCCAACCTCAATTCCTCTGACCCTGCCCCCTACAGACCCATAGCCAGCCTCCCCTTTCTAGCAAAAATCATTGAGAAGACCATCCAACTCCAACTCTAGGACCATATGGACAACAACTCTCTCCTTGACCCCCAACAACACGGATTCTGCCCCATGCATGGAATAGAAACACTGATGACCTCCCTCACCAATAATCTAATCAAAGGAATACAAGATACAATTCAAGGCTTCCTACTGATCTTCCTGGACCTCTCTGCAGCATTTGACACTGTCAACCATAAAATCCTTCTCCAGTGTCTACAATCATCAGGAATCCAGGACACAATACTCAAAAGGTTCCAGTCATACCTCTCTGACAGGCGCCAGCAGATAAAACTGGGAGCAAACATCTCCACTCCTACCATCAAACACAAAGAGTACCCCAAGGATCCACCCTATCTGCACTCCTCTCCAACCCCTCTGCTCAGTCATCAAAACACAAAACATCAACTTCCACATCTATGCAGACAACATCATATTATACAGTCCATTTCACACCAGGCAACCATCATTCACACAAATCCAAGAATGCTTTACCAATGTCTCCAGCTGGCTAACAAACAACCTCACAATTAACTATAAGAAAACTGAAACATTATTTATCACAAGAGACACTACATTCACCACCCCCCCCCCCCAACCACCATAACCATAAACAGCATACAAAGAAATGTACGCCCAGAATTAAGGTACCTTGACATCATCCTCGACCAACACCTCTCATACAGGACACAAATATCAACAGCAACCAGAACAATATACTACAAATCCAAAACCTTACAACGTATCCACACCCTCCTCGAACCATCAGACTTCCATGCAGCACTCTAAGCTCTAATTCTCCCACATGCCAACTACTGCAATACAATCTATCAATGTTTACCGCAATCCACTCTCCTTCCATTACAGACCGCCCTCCACACTGCTACACGCATCCTCCAAGGAGCATCAGATTTGACAACATCACCCCCATCCTCAAGCAGCGCCATTGGCTATTGGCAGTGCCATTGGCAATGCAGACAGAGCGTAAAGATTTCAAATTACCCATGCCTACCAATAGCCAGATTAATATTAATAAAATACAGTCTCTAAAATGCTTGTATGCAAATGCTAGAAGTCTAAACAATAAGATGGGAGAGTTAGAATATATAGCACTAAATGAGAGGTTAAATATGATTGCAATCTCAGAGACATGGTGGAAGGACGATAACCAGTGGGACACTGTGATACCTGGATACAAACTATATCGTAATGATAGAACTGATCAAATTGGTGGAGGGGTTGCACTCTATGTTACAGAGGGCATTGAGTCAGAAAGGATTAAAGTTTTGCAGGAAACAAAATTTGCTGTAGAATCTCTATGGATTGAAATTCCATGTATGAAGGGGAAGGCGATGGCAGTGGGGGTGTACTATCGACCGCCTGGCCAGAGTGAACAAATGGATGATGAAATGCTCAAAGAAATCAAGGAAGCTAACAAAAGTCACAGCAGAGTAGTAATAATGGGTGATTTCAATTACCCCGGTATCGACTGGGGCAGGACATGCTAGGGAGATAAAGTTTCTAGATGAAATAAATTACTGCTTCTTGGAGCAGCTGGTTCATGAACTGACCAGAGGGGAAGCCATACTGGACCCAGTCCTTAGTGGAACACCAGATCTGGTGCAAGAAATAAGGGTGTTGGGACCACTTGGCAATAGTGATCATAGCATGATAATGTTTGATTTAATTAGTGGAGGAGGGATAGTAAAGAAATCCACAGTACTACCTTTTAAATTTCAAAAGGGAGACTATGATAAAATGAGGAATATAGTTAAGAAAAAACTAAAAGGAGCGGTTGCAAAGGTTAAAGACTTACATCAAGCTTGGGTGTTGTTTAAAAAGTCTATCCTGGAAGCCCAGACCAGCTGTATTCCACGCATTAAGAAAAGTGGAAGAAAGTCCAAAAAACTGCCAGCATGGTTTAAAGGTGAGGTCAGAGAGGCTGTTGCTGCCAAAAAAGCATCTTTCAGGAAATGGAAAAAAGAACCAAACGACGAAAACTGGAAACAGTACAAGTACTGGCAAGTTAAATGCAAAGTATTGATAAGGCAGGCAAAGCGAAAATTTGAGAAGGAACTTGCTACGGAAGCAAAAACACGAAATAAAGACTTTTTCAAGTACCTTCGTAGCAAAAGGCCTGTGAGAGAGTCAATTGGACCATTAGATGATAGAGGGGTATGAGGGGCAATAAAAGGAGACAAGGCTATAGCAGAGAGACTGAATGAATTCTTTGCTTCAGTCTTTACTGAGGAATATGTAGGGATGTTACCCAAGACTGAAGTGGTATTTAAAGGTGATACTGCCGAGGAATTGAGAGAAATGTCGCTACACCGGGAAGATGTGTTACAACTATTTGATAAACTGAATAGTAGCAAATCACCTGGACCGGATGGTATACATCCAAGAATGTTGAAAGAACTGAAATATGAGATTGCAGAACTGCTATTAGTAATCTGTGAACGTTCATTAAAATCATCTGTAATACCTGAAGACTGGAGGGTCGCCAATGTAACGCCAATTTTTAAAAAGGGTTCCAGGGGTGATCCGGGAAATTACAGACCGGTGAGCCTGACGTCAGTACCGGGGAAAATGAAAGAAACCATCATAACGAACAAAATTACACAGCATGTAGATAGTCATGGCTTTAGACAAGGAAGATCTTGTCTTACTAATCTGATATATTTTTTTTGAAGGTGTGAATAAACAGGTAGACAAAGGTGAGTCGGTTGATATAGTGTATCTGGACTTTCAGAAAGCCTTTGACAAGGTCCCTCATCAAAGACTTTTGGCAAAACTAAAAAGTCATGGGATAGGAGGCAGTGTACTATTGTGGATCGGGAACTGGTTAAAAGATAGAAAGCAGAGGGTAGGGCTAAATGGCCAATATTCCCAATGGAATAAGGGGAATAGTGGAGTACCCCAGGGATCTGTACTGGGTCCGCTACTTTTTGACATATTCATAAATGACCTAAGAGAAAAGGCAAAGCCAAGGTTAAAGCTCTTCCCGCGGAGCCACTACCTGTTTGTGAGGGGCCTATGGACCGCTTTGTTCAGTTGTCCAAGGAGCAGGTACAGGGGATTAGAGCAGGCTTGGTCGCGTCGATGGATTCTGAATCGGCGTCCTCCGCTTTTGACACCACGCTCTCCCCGGATGGACGCTCCACCCCGGTGCCTCCCGCGGGCCTCGGCTGCCCGGCTTTCGGGTGAGGATGTGCTCTTGCCTGTAGTGCGGGATATGACGTCCTCTGCACGGGACCCAACGCCGGAGATGTTTCGAGGTCAGAAGGGGGATTTGCAGGCTGAGACTTCGACTTCTTTGCTCCAGCCAATCACCGGGGATTCTGTGTCAGCAGTTGAGACTGTTACTCTTTTTCCTGAAGCGGCAGTTCGATCTTCATCTTTGTCCCAGAGGTTTTCGTTTTCACTTCCCCGACCTGCATCTGTCTCTCTGGATAATCTGTGGGACGCTATTTCACATCTTGGCAATATGGTAGCCACTCAATTTTCTACCTTTTCTGATCGGATTTCTGCTTTGGAAACGTCTTCTACTTCAGCACAGTCTGATATGGTGGAACTAGCTGAGAAGCAATTAAGTATGGATCAACGATTAGTCAGTGTCACAGCTTTAACTGATGCTTTGGTTAAGGATAACATCTTTCTTCGCTCAAAAACTGAGTTACTGGAGAATGCAGCTCGCGCATCTAATCTTCGGCTTTTGAACTTTCCGGTTCTGCCTGGTGTCTCTCCTTTGGAGTTATTTAAGATATATATGCGTGATATATTATCAGTGCCTCCTGAATTGCTACCTCCTGTTACCAAAGCATATTTTCTCCCCCTGGGTAAAAAAAGGGGGAAAATTATCCGTTGGTCTGGTGGAAACGGATTCTCTTAATGTCTCAGAGTTACTTCTCACCCCCAAACCAGAAGATATTGTAGTTTCTACCTTATTGGTTACATTAGCCCTATCTTCGGATAAATTGTTTCATGGGAAAAAGATCCTTCTTTTTCCCGATGTAACACGTGAGACACAGAAACGCAGGAAGGCTTTTTTGTTATTGAAACCAGGGGTATTGCGAATAGGGGCTATTTTTGTGTTGAGATTTCCTTGCAAATGCTTAATTACCTTTAGATCACAGAAATATGTTTTCTTTTCTCCTGAAGATCTTTCTGCCTTTTTAAGTTCGCAATTACCTATTACCTCTTCTCCTGATGCGGTGCTACCATCTGTTAATTAAGATCTCCTTGGACCCCCATCGTCCCTCTTTTTTCCTTGTTATTTATTGGTGGTCTTGATTTTCTGTTTAAAAAATCTCCCCCCTTTGGTTTGTGGGATATGTATAATTCTTGCAATATTTCCTTTTCTTTTCTCAGTTTTCTTGTAAATTCAGTGTATGCAAGATTATTTTCTGTACGGGTAAATTCCTGATTATTTGTTAAAATTTATAAATAAAAAAAAAATAAAATAAAAAAAAAAAAATAAATGACCTGGAAAAGGGAATAACTAGTGAGGTTATCAAATTTGCAGACGACACAAAACTGTTTAAAGTTGTTAAAACCCAAGAGGACCGTGGAAAACTGCAGGAGGATCTGGATAAATTGGAAGACTGGGCATCCAAATGGCAGATGAAATTTAATGTGGACAAGTGCAAAGTTATGCACCTAGGAAAGAACAACCCACACTATGGTTACACGATGCAAGGTTCCACATTGGGAACCACCACCCAGGAAAAAGATTTATGAGTCATCGTGGATAACATGTTAAAACCCTCCGCCCTGTGTGCAGCGGCAGCAAAGAAAGCAAATAGAATGCTAGGTATCATAAGGAAAGGAATGGAAAATAAAACAAAGGATATTATAATGCCTCTGTATCGTTCCATGGTGCGACCGCACCTTGAATATTGTGAGCAATTCTGGTCGCCGTATCTTAAAAAAGATATAGCGTTATTAGAAAAGGTACAGAGAAGAGCCACCAAAATGGTAAAGGGGATGGAAGGCTACTCCTATGAAGAAAGGCTACAAAGGTTAGGGCTCCTCAACCTGGAAAAGAGACGGCCGAGGGGAGATATGATAGAGGTCTATAAATTAATGAACGTAGTGGAACGGGTAAACGTAGATCGATTCTTTACGCTATCAGAATATAGAAAGACTAGGGGACATGTAATGATGCTACAGAGTAAACTATTTAACTGTTGCTTATATATATATATAAACTGCGGTACTAAACTGCGGTAATGTCACCAGCGTTAAGTGCAGCGTTAAGGTACCTGAAGCCATAAAAGGCAATGGGCAGGTAGAAAAGGGAGCAATGGGCGTCATGGCTGTTTGGCATAAAAAAAGAACAAAAGGGAATTGATCCCATGACCCTTCAATTGGGAGTTATCAGTACTAGCCCGTAGGCTACACCTCCACAGCTTGTTGAGTTGCTATCTGCTGGATACAGAAGGATGATGTATTGGGACAGCAGCTTAGAGGGGCTTTCCCCATGGCTGATGTGCAGTCCTATATTAATCTGAGACCTATTCTTCCTCTCAGATTCTGTTTCTGTTTTGTGCTCCAGTATTTTCTACCATATGCATGTTGATGTTAGGATGGAGTGATCGTTTCTTATCTCCGGATATAGAAAGACTGCAGGTCACTGCACGACATGTCTGCTGTGGTTATTTATTTATTTATTTTGCATACACTTATATACCGCTACTTCCAGCGATCAGAAGCGGTTTGATTACATCTTTGGGAATTGTCAAAATCATGACAGATCTGTTGGGGGATACACACATAGGTTTGGGGGTAAGGCACAGCACACAGAATTATGGCCTTAAAGATTGGCCTTTACATATTTACATATTTTACAAGGAAAGATTGGACTTTCCATATTTTACAAAGAAAGATTGGACTTTACATATTTACATTTTTACAATATAACATTTCTACAGAGCGTGATACATGATTTGTTTGCTTCATCTTGTATCCCACTGTGTTTTACATCTGGTTGTAGTGACATTGGAATAGATGAGTTTTTAGTTTCTTCCTGAAGGCACCAATGTCTGTGATTGCTCGCAGTTCGTATGGTAGTTGGTTCCATATGGTTGGAGCAGAGAAGGAGAATGCTCTGTGGCTAGTATTGGCTTTTACAGATCTGATGTTGGTTGGAACGTGTAGTGTGTTTGCGTTGAAAGTTCTCCTGTCTCTCTTTGTTGGTTGCGTGTTGATAAGGGTGGAGAGGAATGATGGGGCTAGGTTATGTATGAGCTTGAACGTGGTTACCAATGTTTTATATTGTATCCTGGCAGCAATGGGTAGCCAATGTAGCTCGATCAATATAGGTGTAATGTGTTCCGTAATGCTTGTTCGCATGATGATCCTCGCCGCCACGTTTTGGGCCAATTGCAGGATATTTATTGTTTTCTTTGGCAGACCCTGTAAGATGGCGTTACAGTAGTCTAAGTGGGGCATGATGAGTGCCTGCGCTACAGACCGAAAATCACAGGGATCGATTATATTCCGCAGGGGTTGTAGCACTCTAAGTTTGTGGAAAATGGCCTTGTTGGTTTTGCGCGTTTGGTTACCAGGATAGGGTTAACCCACCAGTACCCATGATGCAATGCACATGCAGATTAGCAGTCTACAGCAGGTCACCAGATGGGGTATGCCTCTGGGCTGTAACTGTACCAGAGGGCGGAAATAAGGGGGAGAGAGAGGGTCAATGGGCAGGGAGAGGCCCCTGCTGCACTAACGCTGTCACATTAACGCTGGAACAGTACCGCGAGTGAAAACCTGTCAGTAAATGCACATTTGAAGGCGGGAGAAAACTATTTCCTGTCAGCAATATATATCACAGGCAGAGAGCCCAAAAACAGTGATAGTAGTGCTATATATGCAGTAACAACATAGTGCCCAAGTATGAAAGGGCACTATGGTGATGCTATGAAGGGGGCTGCAGGTGGGACATGTAGGGGGGCAGGTGGGGTACAGGGCAGACCAGGCAGCTACCTAGGTGGCACAGAGGAACACAGAAAATGGAAAACTGCAAGACAGCGGCTGACCAAGGTCAAACTTTCCCATTAGTTTGTGCTCCACAGTGTCCCACCCAGGGGAGACGTACCCTGCAGGTACCCCAAACATCACACAGGAAACATGATGCCTGTAATGGAGCAAGCAGTGCACATCTGGGAACCACTCTAATAGGGGTACACGTACTCACCCCAGGATACATCCCAAACTGTCCGAACACCCAGCTATACAAACACCCGTCACACCAGCCCCTGGGAAGGACAGTGCAGGGAGCAGCCATGCGTTGCCTAACACATATATACAACTAGCAGTTCAAAGTAACCGCCTTGATTACAGGAGAAGGCGGTATATAAATCCTTTTAAATAAATAAAATAAATAAAGTGGATACACTGTACCTGCATTGCATACCCTAGCCTGTCCACAGTCCGCTGGCAGAACACAATCTATCTACCAGGCCCACCATAGCCAATAGTTGCTAGATCACCGACCTGCCACCCCCAACCATCTCCCCTCCCCCATGTGGAAGGGCCATAATAGTGGCAGGTGGGGATGGGGGGGACATGTGGATGTCTATGTATGCCCCCCCCACCCCAGACCCCCCACCCTAGGCACCCGCCTACCTGCACAGTGGATGGCCTGGGACTGCGCACCACCAGCACCAACAGCATATGGGCACATCAGCATGTTGGGAGAGGGGGCGTTGGTGGTGGAGGGGGCCGTGACACCTGCCCACAGAGGACCAAAGCCGTGCCCTGTACCAGTGCATGGTGTGCAGTGCAGCAAAGGTCTGTCGGATGAACAGCAAAGGTAGCCCCAGGGACTACTATGCTTCTGTGGCAACAGTGTGGTGCAGTACACACAGACAGTGTGTCTTGGAACAAAGGGTCATAGGTTCAGGTCTCAGCTGTGGCTCATGTAGACCATGTCCTTACATTTTACCCTACGTTGCAGATACAACACCGTCATGTGCACTCCCCAAAGCATTTGCCAACAGGAGCACAAACACCCACACCCACACCCACAGGCTCCACTATCCAAAACCCCATGGATTGTCAGGTTGTTGGGCCTGGCATGGAGCAGCAGTTTCCAGCAAAGCAGCATTACTAGCACCTGCATACCTTAGCAATGCCTCCACTGTGCCCAGGACCAGTGTGATGGGCAGGGCTGCCAACCCAACACAATGGCAACATAGAAGTGGGAGTGTGCGTATTGTGGCACCGCAGACCAGCTGCAAGCAGAAGGGAAAGTTTTAAACATGGAAAAAAGAGGTAAAGGACAGCTGCAGCGACAGGAGGAACCACATAGAGGGAGCCAGAGAGACCTCTGGAGGTCTGAAGAACCACGCCTTAAAGCCAATGACGTAATTCCAGCCAACACCCAAGGCAGAAGGGGAGGAACTCCTTTTAAATGCTCAGTTGACTGGAGGAGAAGGAAGGCAGTCGGGAGAGCAGGCGACAGAGCAGGCGACAGAGCAGCCGACAGAGCAGTCGAGGAGAGACAAGGAGACTGGCAAGGATACGTGCCAGAACACAGTCAAGGAGACTGGCAAGGAGACCTGTACAGCCAAAGAGGTTGGAGAAAAAGAGAAAGACAAAGAGGTTGGCAGACAGCTTCAGACAGACAAGGAGACTGTCAGGAAATTGTGCAGGAAGCTTCAACTCCCGAGCTACATGGATATCTGGAGAATCCAGGGAGAGGACTCCTGACCAAGGGAACCAGCCTAACCGTGCCAGCCAAACCAGGTACAGGAATCTACTGTAAACATTTTAAAGAAGGGAGAGATAAATTCTCCAGGAGAGAAAGCTTTTATAAAGCTGCTGACCCTGAGGGAAATTGGACTATAAGAGAGAGTCCCAGGCCTAAGTTTGATAAGAGCCTGAGGCCTACCTGTGTAGCAGATAATCTAGGACCTGCCAGGCCCAAACCTCAGCCTACACCTGTCAGAGAGCAACATGGAAGCAAAGGTAAATGCTATTTTTATAATGGTAATAGTTTGAATACTGTGACACAGAAAGGGGCAGACACTAGAGCCTGTTGTCCTCACAGAGGCCTGCCTGAAACAAGGTTCAAACCTGCACTTAATAAAAAGCTTAACAAAGAAAGTACTGTATGCAAGCGAAACTATCCTCAGCAGAGAAGTTTACAAATACAGGACTTACCTTGCAATGCTGACTACTGGCGTTTAATCCAAGCACTAAGCAGAGAGCCTGAAGGAAACCTCCCAAACGCTCTAAGCAGTGAACCGATGCAGGTGGAATACCAAGAGGATCCTTTAGACATTCCAATGGAAGTGAATTACTGCCTGTCAGAAAGAATTGAGCCCTAAGAGAGGCATAGCTGGGGTGAGCTAATAATTGAATGTTATATTTCATGTGCCTGTACTGTGAAGAGAACAGTGGTTTCAATGCTTATGTTTTCCTTTACCTGAAGCAAGGACATTTTCTTTTTATGTGTTGTTTTTGTACTCTGGGCTAAAGAACCTGTTTTGCAAAAGAGGGAAATAAAAGCTTTACCATTTCCCTAACTCGGACTATATTTTCTGTGGAGAGTTAGTGGTACAGAAGGCTACCGGGCCTACAGAAGCCTGGGCCCTGCATAAGAACTAACCTCCTCCCTAAACAAACTTTTCCCCTCTCTGTCCACGCCCTTCTGTCGTGCCACGCCATCACCACTAAGGGGGCAGTGTGACAGTATGTCTATCCATTGTTTTGTGGCTGCCTACTCCTCAATGGGCCCACAATGTTTACACTGAATCCAGCATTAGCTTGTCAATGGGCATAATGAGGAGCAAGGTATTGTGGGTATGGTGTGGACAGGGCGGACTGGGCATCTGCACACAGTGTGGGGCAATGGCTGGGAGATTGTAGTGCCCAACCACCACCTGCATGGACAGGGTGGGCACAGCATGTCATGCTGGGAGGTCACTCTCACTCTGACTGAGCAGTGACCATGGCATGTCTAGGTTCCCACATAGTGTTATACAGTGCTTCTCTCAAGTGGTATCTGTGTGGTCTTTGCTCTGGGGCCTAATCACTGAGATATCTGCTTGGTATCTGTGGGTACGTCCCATGTCTGGGTGCACAGAGTTCCCCTGGGAAGATGCATTGTGGACTGGCTAGGGGACTCTCTGCATTTTGCATGTGTATGTCTGGAATGCCTTGCAGGCTGTAGACTGAGTATGCCTTGGAATGCCTTGCAGGGTGCAGACTGAGTATGCCCTCTACTGGTGGATGCCAGTTCATGATGTGGGGCAGCAGAGCCCTTCCAGGCCAGTGCTCTTGGGACAAATACAGATCTACATTAACAGCCCTAGTTGCTGGTCCCACAGCACATCATCATGTGCCTCCTTTGCAAAGATGTGGCATGTGAGTCTGTTGGAGACCAGATCCTGTCCACCACCCTGGCCAAGTGACAGCAGTCTGGTAGGTGGCACTACATAATCTGCATGTGGATCCAGACTCCCCCCTGCCCCTGTAACAAGCAACCACACTGGATAGACACCAGTCTGGGTGCATCATGGTCTACAAGGGCCAGATATGACTGGGGAATGCAGGTGGACCTAGGTATGTCTGCAAAGAATACCTGACACACAGCAATGCCTATCTCATCTAACCCGGGTACTGCGGACCTGGTGCTGAGCGCACCACCTCCCCCTCAAGGTGAGCGCAGAACCCACAGAATGGCATGGTTTGTAGCTACTCTGTGCCACTAACATACACGGTCAGTACCCCCTATCACGGTGCTGTAGAGGTGCATACCCCATCTGGTGACCTGCTGTAGACTGCTAATCTGCATGTGCATTGCATCATGGGTACTGGTGGGTTAACCCTATCCTGGTAACCACAGCAGACATGCTCGTGCGGTGACCTGCAGTCTTTCTATATCCGGAGATAAGAAACGATCACTCCATCCTAACATCAACATGCATATGGTAGAAAATACTGGAGCACAAAATAGAAACAGAATCTGAGAGGAAGAATAGGTCTCAGATTACTGCCAAGAAAACCTAGGAGCTTCTGGGTCGCCAGGAGTCAGGATTGACTCGAAGGCACACATTGCATTAATATAGGACTGCACATCAGCCATGGGAAAGCTCCTATAAGCTGCTGTCCCAACACATCATCCTTCTGTATCCAGTCATTGCAGATCAGAGAGCTGTGGAGGTATAGCCTACTGGTTAATACTGATAACTCCCAAGCCAAGGGTGATGGGTTCGATTCCCTTTTGTTCTTTGTTTTTTTTGTTCTTTTTTTTATGCCACACAGCCATGACGCCCATTGACCCCTTCTCTCTGCCCTCTCTCCACCCTTTGCGGGACTTACCGCCATCGGCGACGTTAACGCGCGCTAACGTCGCATCGGGTGATGTTAACACGCGTTAACGTCACTTAATGCACGATAACGTAGCTGCTGCTATGTTATCACCATTTATTAAACATAGTTTTATCCCCACTATCTAACCCCAATCTTTATTGAGTCCCACTATACATATATGTTAACCGCACCCCAACTGTTGTTTATATATATAGTTGATATTTAGTTAGCCATCTCCGTTATATCTAACTGATGTTCTCTTTTCAATGTAAATGCTTTGACCCGGTGAAAAGCAGTATATAAGCCTAGCTAATTAATACATAAAATAAATTACCTTGTTGGTTTCGATCTGCAACTTATATCTCATGTCGACTCGCCAAATCTGTCCACAAAGGCTTTGCAAATCTTTTGCAGACAGTTGTTGTCCACTACACTTGTACTCTTTCCTCCTACAGATTCACTTTTTTTTCCAGACTTCAAAATATTATCCCTGGGGGACCAAACATCTACTTGGAACTCCAAGCTATTGCAGACTTTGGACTTTCTTGCCCAAAAATGTTTTTGCACCATGCATCATAAGGTTCGGCACTCATGGTTTCACCAAGACCTTGCTCTAATGTGGTGGCAATTGAGAAACACGGAACACTCCTAGCAGAAATGTCCACAATCTGCCACATTGATGGCATTCCAAAGTATGCACTCCTAGTACCATTCCCAAATAATAGCCGCTAAAAAAGCCTATTTTACTAGAATTATTTCCACATCAGCACATTCATCTAAGGAGTTCTTCTCAGTATCTCTCGATTGTTTCAAACAAACACTGTGCCCTTGTATCACTGGCAATGGGATGGTCCATAACCAGACTGTTTAGCTATTGTAGCCACTTCCTAGATAAAGTTGAGAGATTACGGAGCCAATTGCCAACTCTGGCACCTTTCAAGTCATCTACCAACCCATATATGAAATAATTTCACATTAGCATCTGACTATGCTCCTGCAAAAGATATTCTCTTCCATTTGAAAGAGATCTTGAACCCTGGACCAGCACCATACCTAAGCCTGTGCAAGCAGTGCAGCTGCACAGGGTGCAAAAAAAATAGGGGTGCATTTAGGGTTGCCGACTGCTGGCCTCAGCTCCCCCCACGCTGCCTGCCTGGCCTGTCCTTGCCCCGCTGATGCTTTTCCTATTACCTTGGTGGCAGAGACGGCAGCAGTAGACCTCCAATTTAAAAAAAAAGTTGGTCTTTGCAACTCTGTGCTTGCATGACTGGTTTGGTCCCTCCCTCTTCTGACATGAACATACATCAGAGGAGGAAGAGATCAGACCAGCCATGCAAGCGGGGAATCAGAAAGACCTGCGTTTTTTAAAAATCTGAGGTGCACTGCTGCCACTGCCACCAAGGGAACAGGAAAAGTGGCGGTGGGGCAAGGGCAGGCCAGGCAGGCAGTACTGGGAGGAAGTTGGCTGGACATGAAGAGGTGGGGTAAGATGAGGAGATGCTGGGCATGGAGGGACAGAGACAGAAGAGCTATGCTGGGCATGAGGGGATGAAGCAAATGACAAAAGTCTAATGTCATTGGGGGGACCCCCAGGTTAGCAAGTTGCACAGGCCACATCTTTGGCTTGATACGGCCTTATCCTGAATCCCATTCCAGCTCAATGGGTGAGTGAGACCTCATTGGGATTAATGCCCATTGCTCATATGCTTGTCAACAACAGTGTTGACTGAAGTCAGGTTCATCTATTTGGAAATGAGCACAGATTCGACGTCTGTTAAAAAAAAGCCAACCTTAGACAAACAAATTATCATCCAGTATTGAATCTTCCATTCCTCTCCAAACTCACCAAGAAACTTGTGTTCAGTCAGCTCACTAATCACTTCAATCTCACACATGCTCTGTATCTGTGACAATTGGGTTTTCATACTGGCGACTCTATGGAGACCATTATGGCTGTTCTTCTGAATGAACTCCATAGTGCACTCGATTCCAGCAACAGCACCTTGGTTGTCTCATTAGATCTTTCCAGTTGCTTGATCTTGTGAACAATGACCTGTTACTAGTGTGACTGCACTCTTTTGGCTTTCAGAGAACAGTATTAAAGTGATTTCAGTCTTTTCTATCTGACCGGAGTTTTTGTGTTTTCATTACCAGCAATTCCTCTGAATCCTACCCACTCACATATGGAATCCCATTGGGCTCTATGCTTGTCCCTGCCCTTTTCAATATCTTTCTAGCCTCATTACTTACCCTCATTCAAACTACAGGGATCTCATCATTTGTATATGCTGATGATATTCTCCTTGTCTCCCACACTAGTAGTATTAATCCTGACATTTCTCCAGTGAATCAATGTTTTGCCTTGATTGCTGAATAGCTGCAACAAAATTGCCTGAAATTAATCCACAATAAATCCTCAACCACATGGATCACTGGGGGTTTTACAGCTCCAGGTATTGCACCCAATATCAGAGGACACGTCATCATCCTAGCCATTTCCACCCTTATTGATTAAGATCTTGCTTTTTCACAACAGATTAGCCAGTTGGTAGGGGCATCCTTTAACTCTTTAAGATGCTTTTGCATAATTCGCGCATTCCTAGATACCCCTGCAGAGGCATCAGTTATTTTTGCCATTGTAATCTTCCGGATCAATTACTGTAACATTGTATATGTGGGTCTACCCAGCTTTGAACTTAAATGCCTTCAGAAGATACAAAACTCTGCCATCTGCACTCTCTCACACATACAAACCATTTCGACCACGTAACTCCTCTACTCTTTCATTATCATTGGTTGCCTATAAAAGTCCATATACAATAAAAAATGTTCATTTTAACTTTCAAAGCTCTATATCAAACTGCCCTTGAGTATTTATCTACCCTGATTATTCCCTGTTGTCCAACACGCACTCTCCATTCGGTACACAGCAATGGGCTCTGCCTATCGGCACCCAGTAAAGTGCACTATGGATCCACAAGATAATGAGCCTTTTTTTCTGTAGCCCCATCACTTTGGAATAGACTGCCAAATCAACTCTGACTTCAAACACTTTTTGCTATTTTCAAAACAGAACTTAAAACTTACCTCTTTAAGAAAGCTTTTGATCTACCTGATTAGGGGGTCATTGGGTCATTGGGCTGGGGAATAGCAGCTATAAGTTAGTTGCATTTTTCAACTTGTATGCTTGACTACCCTACTCTGATGTCTGCGTCTGCAGTATGTTTTCTTTTCTTTTACTTTCTCTGTCCTGTCTATGATTGGAGTTCTTTTCAAACTCTTTCTGTCTACCTTATTTTATTTTTGTAAACCACTTTGTGTAACCTGAAAAAGCAGTATAATAAATAAATTAAACCATAAACCATCTATCCCTTTCTCTCCTTTTATCTTATCTTTATTGGAGCACTTAATATACTGTGCCTTCAGACATCAGAGTGGTTTACAAAACATAGCAATAAAAAGGAAACGTAAAAAGAAAAGAACTACAATAATTATCCCTGGAGGACAGCTAGTGGGGGCTAGGACAATAGAGTAAAGATGGGGGCAGAGAGAGAGGTCAGGGGTTAGGGGATGGAAGATCAAAGGCAGTTTGGCAGAGGTGAGTCATGAGAAGGGTCTTAAATTTAGGAAACAAAGGTTCAAGATGGACGACTGTGGGTAGAGAGTTCCAAAGGGAAGGGCCCAAGAAAAAGAAGGCAGAGTGACAGGTTGATTCAAGGTGGGTGCTGAAGGAAGTTGTAGGCGGTTTATATGGACTGAATGGAGGCTACGGGATGGAACATGAAAATGAATGAGATCAGATAGCTACTGCGGAGTGCATGTGTAAATAAACCTGTGAACCAGAGTAAATATTCTGAATTGAATGTGATACTTGATGGGTAAGCAGTGATGATCGATAAGCATCGGTGTGATATGGTCGAAATGGGAAGCATGTGAGATGATCCTGGCAGCGGTATTCTAAACTAACTGAAGATGATGGACATGGAGTTGGGGGAGGCCTGCAAGGACAATGTTGCAATAGTCAAGGCGTGAAATAACGAGAGATAGGAGGAGAGTAGTTAGAGATGAAGTGATCAGATAGGGACAAATAGCATGGATTTTCCTAAGAGAATAAAAAGAGCGTGAATGAGTAAAGAAAGGTAATCATGGACGGGAAGAGCAGAATCGAGAATGACCCCCATATACCGAAGAGAAGAAACCAGAGGGAAAGGGGAGCCCTGGAGGGAAGGGGGCAAAGAGGGACAGGAACTATTGAAGGTGAACCAAATAGTGAGCATTTTGGAGAAATTAAGCTGAAGAAAATTAGATGATAGCTAGTGGGAGACATGAGAAAGACAATCATCTAAGGGTGATAGATCGGGGTAGATGGACTAGTATGGTGGAGGATAATTATGTTGTCGTAATAATAATACGCTGACAGACCGGACTGTTGGATCAGCAAAGTGAGGGGTGGGAGGAAGATGTTAAACAGGAGGGGGTTAACATAGAACCTTGGGGGACACCGCAGGGGAGAGGAGTAGAAGCAGAGGTGGTGGCAGACGATGAAAAGAATGATATCGTCATCTTTGAACAGGCACTAAAGAAACATTATGGGCCGTATCCTGATGCTATCGCTGCAAAACAGGCAGCATATAATATGACTTATAGGGAAAATGAAACACCCTGAGAGTTTGCCTACAGACTTAGGCAGACCTTCTTCCAGAGTGACCCTTCTTGGGAAACGATAGAACACCATCAGGAGTTTCGTAATCTTTTCTGTCAGTTGCTCCTTCCATCTATTAAGGCTTATATGTCTGACAAGCGTCACGAACCCCTGTCACGTGTGATAGAACATGCTGAGTGGATTTTTGAAGCTGTTCCTAACATGAGAGCTAACAATGGCAGCACAGTAAAGGCTCCAAGCAAAGCCAAGGAGCCAAAACAGAGTGTTAGTGCTGTAAAATTTACTTTTTCTTTGGAAAGTAACTCTTCTCCTTCTGCTTCACAGAATCCTCCCAGGCCACCCCAGAATAACCAGTCATCTGGGTTTAAGCAGCGCTTTGGGAATCAGCGTTTCACTCAGCAGAACTGGAACTGGAAAAGAAAGCCAGAGTTTAACAAGTACCAGGAGTTGGAAAAGAGAATAAGCGAGTTGGCAGATATGATGAAGGCTACTATTGCATTCAGCTCCTCAAAGGAGGTGTCTGCCAGTAGCGAGCCACCTAAGCCACGAGCAAAGCCCAGTGGGCCAGAGAACAGTCCTAAGCCTCAGAAGCCAGAGGAGGAACTGGTTGACTCCTCTTCCCCTTCTAATGAGACTGAATGACTAACCGACTTTGTTTCTGTCCCACAGGTCACTACTGCACAGGTGCAGCCAGTCCAGATATCCAGACCAGCTGGAGATGCCACCCCATGGACACAGAGTGACAGTCCTGTAGTGGACAGCGAGGGTCCAGCCTTCGACACCATCAGGAAGCACAAGTACTTTCTGGGTAAACTCAAGCCAAAAGGACAGAGGTACACTGTTCCTGTTACAATTCAGCAGGCATTTCTCTGTGAGGATCTGATAGATTCAGCCTCTGAGGCCACCCTGATTACCTCGAGTCTCTTTGATAGGCTCACTGCGTCCTTGGGAAGTCAGAGGACCCTACATGTCACACCCAGTGATTGGTCACTCACAGCTTATGGGAATCAGTCCATAGAGTCAATGGGGCAGGTCTGGCTTAACCTTCAAATTGGAAAATTACAGGTGAAACATCCTGTCATTATTACTAAGTGCCTTGGGGAAGAACTCTTGATTGGCAATGAGCTCCTGAAAAGGTTATGCCCCATTCTGGACTACGTCCAGGAAGTGATCTGGACACAGGTCACACATCCCATACCTTATGCTAAGGTAAAATATGACAGCAGGGTCAGTGGTCCTTGTTCGGTGGAACGAACGGACATGTCCATCAGGATTAATTTCCAGAGGTCAGCTGATCCCCAAATCCTACAGCTCCAGTATGAAAGGGCTGGAGATGAGGATCAGGGAAGTAGAGATGTGGTTGCAATTGAAGCGGGTTCAGTAGCTAACATTGTCCTTGATACTGACTGCCTGTAGATATTCCTGAAGGAACCTGTGGAAGGTTGTGAGGTACAAATCCCTCCTCCATCCAATCCATGCTTAGGTCACCCTAGGAGACTGACGGACATATTCTCTGCTGAGAAAGGTCCTTTTATATATGTGCAGGTGGGCATGCCACAGAAGGAAAAGGCCTACCTATTACCCCACTGTGACCACTCCCTCATCAGTGAGACTCTTTTCTATCGGCTCAAACAACAGCTTACCCTTGATTGGGTAATGGGAGCGAAGACTTCGTTCCAAGTGCCGGGGGAAGGACTCAAGACATTAGTGGGCTACTGCAATCTCACCTTGCAAGTTGGGGTCAAAGGTTTTCGGCACACCTTCTCCATCATCAGAGGGCTTGAGGTGCCCCTCTACATAGGCTCAGATTGCCTTGTTAGACTAGGAACTTATGTGGATTTCGTGAACAACATCCTCTGGAGTAGGATGGAAGGAGATACGGTGGGGTTCTCTGGTGCCCGCCCATCACTACGGGCTGGTCAAACAATTCCTCAAGTTTGTGAAGTGGTCAGTGCAGAAGACATCCAAATACCTGGGAGGGTACAGGATTGTCCCCTGCAGATACAGGTGACCCGAGGACAAGTGGTCTCAGACAACCTGGTCTTCTTAGTCCAAATTCCTGCTTTGAGGAGCTGGGCCTAGCCATGGGTCCCATACCCTGCATGGAGGCCACAGCTCCCTCATTACACTTATTGCTCACCAATCCAAACCCAGATCGCATTCACTTTGTGAAAGGCGAAATCCTGGGATTCCTAGTGGGAGAATTGTTCCCAAGTGTGGAATTGAGTCTCCAGATTATTGGGGAAGCCCCTGTTTCCTGGAACATCTGTGAAGGGGGGGGGGAACCCCTGCATGTGTAAGATCCTCGCCCCGAGGCCTCCTCACCCTACAGTTTGTCTGGACACATAGTGACGTGACCTCTCAAGTGGACCTAGAGTCTGACCATCTGATTTTGTCAAGTAAACTTGATGAGGCTGTTAGTTCCCTCACCCACCAGGGGGGGGGGGGGGGAGCCCCATGCAGTCCAAGCCATTGAGGTCTCCTCTCTCCAAGATGAGATTGAGGAGAAGGTTGAAATACCCCTGAACAAACCTGTTCTGGGATTTGACGAAATGGTTGCGGGTAAACTTGCTGAAGCAGACGCCTGCACTGATGAGTCAGAAAAGGCCCAATTAAAAGAACTGCTGTACCGACACAAGGACCTGTTTGCCACGGACACCTATGACCGTGGTCTCACCAACCTACATGTCACCCATATTCCTACGGATCCAAACAGTAAACCTGTCTTTGTGAGGCAGTATAAAATCCCATTGGCCTCCTAAATCATCAATTCCCTAGAACAAAAGGGAATTATATGCCAATGCAACAGTACTTACAATGCCCCACTGTGGCCTGTCATCAAGAAAGACTCTAGCTGGCGTTTAGCTTTGGACTATTGCCAGCTCAATAAGAAGGTACCTCTATCCAGATGGCCTATGGCACATCTGGAACAGAACTTAGCCACCATCAAGGGCGCAAGGTACTTTACAAGCCTGGATCTGGCCTCAGGATTTTGGACTATACCTGTCCATCCAGAAGACCAGCATAAGCTGGCTTTTACCTTTGGTAGGCGATAATATACTTGGAATCGGACACCGTTTGGTTATTTGAATGCGCCAGCAGACTTCAATATTTTCCTGCATAAGGCTTTGCCTGATGCTGAGACTAGAGGCACCCTCATTTATGTAGATGACATTCTGGTGAAGAGCACCAGTTTCACTGACCGTTTGCAAGAAATAGAGCATGTTTTCCAGCAACTGAAAGCTGCGGGAGCAAAGCTGTCCTTGTCAAAGGGCCAATGGTGCCGGAAATCCCTCTATTATTTGGGTTATGAAGTTTCTGCTGAAGGACTGTGGCCTCAAAGGAAGAGAATTGCGGCCTTGCAACAACTCAAAGTCCAACCAACGTGAGTGAGCTGCGCTCATTCTTGGGTATTTGCAATTATTCCCGCCAATTTGTGGACCAATATGCGGAGATTTCCCAACCCCTGGTCAAACTCCTCAAAAGAGATGAACCTTGGGCATGGAATCCTGATCAAGAGGCAGCTCTAAAAGAGCTGAAGCCTGCTTTGAGTCAAGCTCCCTGTCTTGCCTATCCAGAGAGTGGCAGAGAATTCTTTGTGGAACTAGGTTTCACCGATCACTCTATGAGTGCGATTCTGTACCAGATGCATGATACAGATTTTTTTATTTATTTATTTATTACATTCTCTTATATACCGCGCTATTCTGCATCAGTGCGGTTTACATTGAACAAACTGAAATTACATTGAACAGGGCATTATAACTTGGAGATAACTATTTTACAGGGAACATGGGCTATGGAGGGTTAAGTGGCTTGCCCAAGGCCACAAGGAGCACCTGTGGGACTAGAAACCCCAGTCCTTCCAGCCCAAGGTTGCTGTCCTCTAGTAGGATTTGAACCCCCGACCTTCCAGCCTGAAGTACCTTGCCCCAACCACTAGGCTTTGACAGAAGTGGAGAAGAAATACTCTGACTGTGAGAAATCCTTGTTGTCCACAGTCTGGGCCCTTCAATATTTCCGCAGTTATATCCAAGGTGAGAGGTTGGTTGTTGAGACCCATCACCAACCCATCAAGTTCCTAGGCAGTGATCGGATTAAATCAGGACAAGTGTCAAACAGCCGCATTGTTTCCTGGACCTTAGCCCTTCAGGGATGGCCCCTAGAGGTAAGGTTTGCTCAAAACCGCAAGGATGCCGCCGCACAGAGCCTGGCTGAATTGCATGATTGCACTGCCAAAGAACCATTAGTCGGTAATTTAGACACTGAAATGGAGCCATTTACACCTGAGCCTTCTCGTCATCGTCCTTATGATGAGAACCTCTGTAAAGGCTACCCCAAAGTGTATGTGGACGGTTGTGCTTACCGTCGAGAGCCTGACCATGAATAGGTGTAGTTTGGGACCAGAACTACCCTTGTGAACCCTTGAAGTACCGTTTGGGTACCAAAACTAATCAGTATGCTGAGCTAGCTGCAGCCCTGGCAGCTCTCCAGTCCGCCACTCAGGGAGGGGTTCGCAACCTAACCATCTGTACTGATTCAGACTACGTCCGACAGAATTTTGTTTCCCACTTACCCATTTGGAAATCTAACAATATGCTGAATTCCAAAGGGAAACCTGTCAAACATGCCAAATTAATTCTGGCCATGGACAAGGTAACTCATGAAAATGACATGACCATCTACTGGAAGAAAGTGAAAGGTCATTCCCATGTTGACAATCCTGACAAGATTGGAAATGATCTTGCTGATCAGCTTGCCAAGGAGGCTGCTATCTCTGGAGACCTCTGGGCTCCGAATTGTGAAGGCGGTTACCAGGCGACAAGCCCAACTATCCACCATGCCTCCTGTGGTTCAATGGTGTAGCAAGAGCACAGATCTCGACCTCGTGCAAGCCCAGAAACAAGATCCTACTCTTGGACGTTTCTACTCTTTTCTGCAAAACCCCCAGGAACACCCATTAACTCTGGAGGATTGTCAGGACAACGAGGAACTAAGGATCCTCTACATCTCCAAGGACATGTTCCACCTCCAGAAAGATCTGTTGATTCGGACAAGTAAGCATGGTATTGTGCAATGGGTGGTGCCTCGGGCCTTCCGTGGAGTTATGTTACAACACGCTCATGACGAACCTTGTGCCGGTCATAGAGGTGACTGAATAACCTATGACATGTTGAAACAAGTGGCCTACTGGCCCCACATGTACCAAGATGTCCAATTGTATACTAAAGGTTGTCTGACCTGTTGCAGATTTCAACCTGCAGCTCCTTTTCATAGAGCACCTTTGAGAAACAAAGGTCTGACCAGGCCTTGGTCTGATCTCCAGATTGATTGGATCGGCCCCATGCCCCGATCCTCTCGAGGCAACTAATATATGTTGACAGTTACCTGCTTATTTACCAAATGGGTCAAGTGCATCCCAGCACCCAACTGTACCGCCGAGACCACGGCCACCTTGTTGTTAAACTATGTTTTCAGCAGGTGGGGCCTGCCCATGCAAGTGGAATCCGACCAGGGTTCCCACTTCACGGGACAAGTCATCAAGCATCTGTGGAAGGTACTAGGAGTGAAGGCCAAAGCCCACATTGCTTATCGTCCACAATCCTCTGGGCAGGTGGAGAGAGCAAACAAAACTATCATCAGTATCTTGAAGAAGTATGTTTCTTCCTCTGGGAAGGACTGGGACATCAAGCTGCCCTTGGTCCTGATGGCTATCAGAGCCACTCGTCATCATGCTACTGGTGTGTCTCCTTTTGAGATGATGACAGGTAGGGACATGGTTTTACCCCTTCATCTTCTTTACAGGACTAATGATGTGAATCTCGCGACTGCTACAACTGCTCATGAATATGTTGCCCACTTAAGACAACACTTGCAAAGTGCCTTTGCCTTTGCCCAAAAGAATTTGGACACTGCTGCTAGGGGTAGGAAAGTCTACTATGATTCGAGGACTACCTCTAAAGAATACCAGATTGGTGATAAGGTATTCTATTACAATTTTGGTAAGAATAAGGTCAAAGACTGTACATTTCTACTTAGCTGGAATGGTCCATTTCCTATTGTGAAAAAAGCCTCCCCTGTTGCTTATCAAATTCCAATGAGGATAGGTACTGAGAGGGAAGGCTCCCTTAAATGGGTCCACATTAATCAGCTTAGACCATGTCATCCCAGTAAGCTCCTTCCTGAAGAACCTCTTGATGAAGTGAGTGATTCTAACCTTGAGGCAGTATAGCCTATTTGTTCTATTTTACACATGGAGAACCGAACTTTGAAGGTCCTGTTCCTGATTTTGATGTTAGCGGGATCCGAAGTTGCCAGATTGATTGAGCCTGGCCCACCTTCTGGTGTCGTGCTACAGGATACACCTGGTTTCTTGATCACACAGTCTCAGAATGTCACACAAAAAGGTTTTGTGTCACTAGATCCCCGACATGTTTTACAGAAACATTTTGAGATGTCTGTTGCACGCACAACTAATATACAACAGTGGTACAAAACTCACATGGATTATGCCACTGCAAATGTACAGAATATTTTGGGTCAGTTGGAAAAGATTATGATCCAACCTATTTATTTATTTATTTATTTAACATGTTTTATATCCCGCCTTATCCTTCAATCAAAGCGGC
The DNA here is from genome assembly GCA_033557465.1 of Ichthyophis bannanicus. NCBI lineage: Eukaryota > Metazoa > Chordata > Amphibia > Gymnophiona > Ichthyophiidae > Ichthyophis > Ichthyophis bannanicus. Next base: position 149,216,047 of record CM066039.1, on the reverse strand, counting down.
CACAGTACAATACAATACATTTCAATACATGACACATGTACAACAGAGATTACATTACAAGTTTTGTATCCCACCTTTTCCTTAAATCAAAGCGGTTAATACAGCACAAGTTACACAAAAAGGTAGGGAAACAAGCATCAGATTGTCAGAACATAGACACATACATAGGGAAATACAATACATACCTTACATTATAATTGACTACACAAATCAAAACAACAAACAGAACCAACATAGATCAGCCATTTCCTTGATACCACACGGACCTACGCCTAAGGGCCACGCCAAAGGGCCCTTTGGCGTGGTCCTTAGGCGCGGGCCCGCAAGGCGCGGGCGCGCCGTTGTAATGGCGTCTTGTAAATCCGTTGCTGCCCCGATGTGATTGGCAGATGCCGTTCAAACAGCTGATCGTTGGTGGAATCGGGGAGGAAGGGGGAGCTCCCGCTCTCACCCCCGTCGACGCCGCTGCTTCACTGAAGCTGCTGGCAACGGCTGTCCTCACGCCGTTCAAACAGCTGATCGTTGGTGGAATCGGGGAGGAAGGGGGAGCTCCCGCTCTCACCCCCGTCGACGCCGCTGCTTCACTGAAGCTGCTGGCAACGGCTGTCCTCACGCCGTTCAAACAGCTGATCGTTGGTGGAATCGGGGACAGAAAAGATTCATAGGACTCGGTGTTGGTGTACTGTTCACTGCTCTGTGCTCCTTATTTGCTTCCTCTATGTCTTGCTAATGCTGTATCTATTAGTAAACTCCAGAGTAATATCCATGAGTTAAAAGCTGATATGAAAGACATCCGCACCCAGATTCATGCACAGCAAAGTCAATTACAAGCCCATGGTAAAACCATACGTGATACGGTCACTGTAGTTAATCTTCATTCTAAGCAGATCGCTCTGACCACAGCAGAATTGTCTATGCTTAAAGGTCTTTTGAATGATGAGCGTACTTTCATGCAGCCAATACGTGATCTTACTTATGATTTGTTTAGGGAACTAGACAATAGTATCAGTAACTTGATACAAGGACAGATTCCTGCATATCTGGTATCCACAGACCTTATTACAGAAGCTTTTGCTAAGATAACCAGAAATCATATCGAGCCACTCCAGATCCAGATTGCTTTCCACATGGGAACTGCTATTCCCTTGTATGTAGATGTACCTAATATGGAACTTGCCTTTTTATTGAACCTGCCTTTCATCGTGCCTGATAATGTGTACCAGTTGAAGCAAGTGATTAATGTTGGTACCTGGTCTGACAATGTTTATTTGCGTGTTGACACTCCCGAGTAACTCGCTTACCACTATGATGATCTGCAACAATATCTTGTACCTAATTTAGGCATGTGCCAACGCTCTAAAGACATTCATTGGTTGTGTCCAGGTAAACCTTTCCTGAAGGACACTTCTGTGGCTCTTTGTGGGTTGTCTGCTGAAAATGTGAAAGAACAGTGTAAAGTTACCATGACCAAGTACGATGAGTTGCTGTTGTAAACAATGTTTGGCTGGTTAGTACCCCTTTGAGTGAACTCATGGTCACCATGAATAAACATGACATTCATAATAGAGTTCCTCTACCCTGTAATGTTTGCTTAATTGATGTTCCCAAGAACTCCATTGCTAATGTTGGTGGAGTTTCCCTGTTTTATCTAGATGCAGACCCTGTTTCGACAGAGCTCCAGATATTGGATGTGTTTCGAGGTCATGAGATTGACTTCACTGAAGCCTTGATCTATCTTCTGGACTATAAGGACTTTCACACAGTTGAACTGTCTATTGACCAAGACAACCTTGCAATTGCTGATTACAACTTTGATTCACGGGATGTGGACATTTTACAAACTGATTTTATGTCACATGCCATTGTGCCTGGTATTTTCTTTCTGTTGGTGCTCCAGTTTCTTATCTCCTTGTATCAACAGCGACAGATTCTTACTCTTCGTCACTCTATGCATCCTGCACCTCCGCTACCTGCCATGCGTTTGCAGGATTTGCTGGAACGTCATACTTTTGAATAGTGTCACCATTTTTTTTTTGTTATCCCTTACTCTTAATTGAGTTGTCTCATTTCTCATAGATCGCATGTGTTTATTTTACTAACTCAGTTACACATTGCTTATCCTTACCGATATACCTTTTTGGTTAGATACACTATATACTCTTGAGTTTGAAGTTAACTCGCATTATCTTGATTGAATTGACTTGTTTGTATCTATGTCATTTTATTTTAACTTCTTTTATTGCTTGCGTGTATTCACAGTATTATTCCTCATGCAGTATTGCTGTCATGCACTTATCATGTTTTCAACAACCATTTGTCATTTGGTTCTGACCCGCACGGTAGTACTGTTAGTTAGGTTTTGTACGATGGAGTGTACTCCCTTGTAGAATACTCCATCTTACAAGGGGGGGGGGGAGATGTAGGGCTGGTACCCCTGCAATTCTACACCTGCAGTTCTCCGGCCTGCTCAGCAACTCAGGCCTGAACCAAGCTGAACAGACAAGATGGATTCCTCACTACACTTTTGCTGTGTTCAGCTACAAACTTGACCTCCAAGCAACTGCTTGCACAGCATTTTTATGTGTGCATACAGAAGCCATTGTCCCTGGCCAATTCACTGCCCACATGCAAGAACTTCTGCTTCTCCGGTGCTTATCTATAGCTAGTTCTACTGGCCTTGGACACTTGTACCTATGCCCAGAAAACTACATACTGTTTTCTCAGCATGACATCTTACTGTGGATCCTTTGTCTGCAAGAAGATGCCCATCATCTACCTCCTGATTCACTGAGAACACCTCTGGCTGTTTTGTGCCAACCAATCATCGGACCTATGACGGAGAATTCTCACAAAGAATAATACAATCTGCGCAGGAGAACTTGGTCACTTTTTCCTGCCACAGACGAGACTACTACTTTTCTGACACAGACACGCTTTTCCACACTTTCAGACGGACTGTTACACAGGTCCCGCTGTCTGTACCCCGCTGACCTGTTTCCTGTGACCTGATCTGTCTGCAAGACAGCCACACTACGTGTGGGCAAGGCTGTCCTCCAAAGGTCTGAGATAAGACTTTCACAGATACCTCCGGTTCTGTGTCCTACTGCGGCTCGCCTCCGAGAAGGGCTGTAGCCTGCGTTACCTAGCTCAGCTGCCTCCTTGGACTGATGCTCTTCCAGAGTCCCCTGACGTCCGCCCAGGTGACAGACGAAGCTAAGGTACTGACTTATCTCTCCTCCTCCAGATGGGCAAGGGTTAGCTAAACTTATTCCATAATTTTCTCAGTGCAGAGCGAATCAGTGACATCTGGTTACTAATTAGTGATTTATTACTTTGTCCACCTGTAATGCTGTGTCGTAACAAATTTCTACCTCATGTCCTAATTATATATATATATATATATGTTTGTATATTTTTCTACCTGGCTGTCCATAATAAAATCTAATATATACAGACCAGACTTATTTCGTGGCTCATTGCCAGAATAGCTCACAGAACATCGGGCTGGGTATCAGTAGCCAATTTCCCCTGGACAACTGAGAGTCTAACTTATTTTACGCTACTAATAATCCCGACAACCCCAAGGTGACAGAGAAAGATGTGGAGATGAGAAAGGTGTGAAACCAATGGAGGACTATGCCGTGGATATCCGCTTCCCAAAGACATGTCAGAAGAGTGCAGTGATCAACCAGGTCGAACGCAGAGGAGAGATCAAGTGATACCGAAATAGAAACATCCCCATGGTCGTGAGAAGGACAATGTCAGTGCTGTGCCCAGGCCCAAAGCCGGATTGATGAGGATGAAGAAAGTGGGTGGCATCGAGGTGAGCAGATAGTTGAGTGAACACAAGTTTTTTGAGGGCTTTAGAAAGAAATGGAAGGTTGGATATGGGACAGTAGTGGGCAGGATCGATTGGGTCAATGGAGGGCTTATTAATAAGGGGGCATGTTTCCAGGGGGAGGGAATCAGCCAGAAGAAAGACTAGCATTCAACAAGGAAAGAAGCGGGGGGAAGGAGAGTAAGGGAAGGCTCCAGGAGCCAAGCAGAGAGGATAGGATCAGAGGGACATGTAGTTCTGTGGAAGTAAGCAGTTTATGAAGTTCAACGGATATAAAAGGCCAGAAGACAGAACAGGTATGCAACAGGGAAGAGGAGGAGGTGGGGGTGAAGGAGGTGGGGGAAGAGGAGAAAGCAGAGGAGGAAGATCCAGGAAAGTGAGAAGCAAGAGGAGTGGGGCTGGGAGGCAAGGGGTCATTAGTTGAGGGAAGATGGACAGTGAATAAAGAATTCAGGACAAAGTAAAGCTGGCAAGAGGGGTAGTAAGTCTGTTTGACTTTGTGAAGCAATGATTGATAATGATGGTGACATTCTTGAAAGTGGCGCAGGTTTTCTGGAGAGTGATATTTGTGCCAGCGGCATTCAGCACGACGAAGATAGATGCGGTGAAGCCATAGGCCAGGGTGGTACCAAGCTTGGTGAGAGGGCTACCCTGGGTCCTGCCCTGTCTTGTCTCTCCCTTTCTCCCCAATCTCACACCTATCCTCTTTTTCTCTTCCTATCCCCCCATGTCCAACATTCCCTCTCTCTCCCTCACCCTGTGTCCAGCATTTCCCATTTCACCCCACCTCATGCCTAACATCTCTTCTCTTCACACTCTGTGTCCAGTATCCCCCTCTTCCCCACCTCATGCCAGAGCATCTCCTCTCTCTCTCTCTCACCCCATGTCCAGCATCTGCCTTCCATTTCTCTACTTTGTGTCTAGCATCTGCATTCCATCCCTTTATGGCTCCTACCCCATGTCCAGCCTCTGCTATCCACCCTATGTCCAGAATCTCTCAAAAACCTCTGCTATATGTCCAACATATACCCCCACTCCATATCCACCATCTGCTCTCTATCCCCTTATATCTCCCACCTTATGTCTGTTTCTAGCCCTCCAGCCTATATCCAGCATCTGCTCACCTACCTGTGTCCTGCATCTAGCCTTCCACCCCCTGCTCTGTATGTCCAGTATCTAGCTTCACCCCTCCATATGTCCATCATCTGCCCTGTGTCATCTCCTCCACACTTCCTATTTAGCATCTGCTTTCTGCCCCCTCATATCCAACATTTGCTCAGCATTTCCTTTCCAGCCATTCCACCGTCCCCTTGTATCCATTTGCCCAGTATTTCCTTTCCAGCCATTCCACCCCTGTCCCCTTCATGTCCATCTGCTCAGCATTTCCCTTCGACTATTCCACCCCCACCCTTGTGTCCATTTGCCCAGCGTTTCTTTTCTGGCCATTTTATGCCCCCCTCTTATGCCCATCTGCCCAGCATTTCCTGTCTGGCTATTTCAAGCCCCCCCCCCTTCATGCCCATCTGCCCAGCAATTCCCTTCCATCCATTCCACCCTCTCCCCCTTCATGTCCATCAGCCCAATAATTCTTTTCTGGCCATTCCACCCCTCTCTCACCCCCTCGTGTCCATTTGTCCAGCATTTCCCTTCTGGCCATTCCACATGCCCCTTCATGTCCATTTGCCCATTATTTCCTTTACGACCATTCCCCCCCCACCCTTTCTTTTCCATTTGCTTAGCATTTCCCCTCTGGCCGTTCCACCCCCCCCCCCACCCCCTTGTGTCCATTTGCTCAATATTTCTGTTCCAGCCATTCCACCTCCCCCTCTTCATGTCCTTCTGCCCAGTATTTCCCTTCTGGCCTTCCACACCTCTCTGCCCCCCCCCCCCCATCTGCAACATTTCCGCTGCTGCTGCTTTTTCTGTGCCTGCAGTGGCAGCGGCGGACTGGTCTCTGATTTAAACAAAACAGCCCCACGGGTATAACCACTTCCTTACTAGGAGGTTGGTCTAGTCCTTCCCTCTCTGATATGATGCATGCATCAGAGAGGGACGGGACCAGATCAGTCTTCCTAGCAGGGGACTGCTTACACCCGTGTTTTTTTCTTTTAAAATTAGAGACCAGTCTGCTGCTGCCACAGCAGGCACAGAAAAAACAGCAGTGGGGGCAGCAGTGCAGATTGGGGAGGCAGGCTGTTTGCAAAATTGATGGAAAACCAGCTCATTTGAGGGAGCAATGCCCCCTTTGGTCCCCTCCCCAAACTATACCCATTCCCCAGCATTGAATATCAGGTCTTAAATTAAAGCGGCGATGGCCAGCCCCAATAAGCGTGCTGATTGTCACTGCTGAATATCGGCCCCTAGGATTCTAATATAAAAGATACTGACACCTGACCTTGCACACTGGACTGTCATGGTGTTGACTGCAAACATATATTCTGCATTCACAAGGTAGTGTGTCACTAAAATCTGTGCAGGAGTCTGACTTGTTGTAGATTGATTGCTGCTTAGCACTGTAGCAAAGCCACTGCTACTACTTATCATTTGTATAGTGCTACAAGGTGTACACAGTGCTATACAGAGACATGTAGGAGACGGTCCCTTCTCATAAGAGCTTACAGTCTAGTCAAGACAGACAACACAACAACTGGGGAATAGAATACATCTAGGGGCATGGTAAGGAAACACATAGGAGGTGAACAGGAGACTAAGCGGTTCAGGATCCAAAAGAAATCTTAGAGAAATTAGTTTTAGACTGGATTTGAACAGGGCCGCAGATGGAGCCTGATATGCTGACTCAGGTAGTTTGTTCCAGGCATAAGGAGCAGCAAGGTAGAAAGATCGAAGTCTGTAGTTACAGTGTAAGAGAGGAGCACAAGTACCTATCAGGTTCCCAAAAAAGTATACAAATTCCATGCTGCTTATCCCAGGGGTAAGCAGTGGATTTCCGTGACCCTTTTTAATAATGGTTTATGGACTTTTCCTCTAGGAACTTGTCCAAACCCTTGTAAACCCAGTCACACTAACAGCTTTTACTACTTCCTCTGGTAATGAATTCCAGAGTTTGATTATGCATTGAGTGAAAAAATATTTTCTCCTATTAGTCTTAAATGTAGTGTCATTGAGGTCCCCTGGTCTTTCTTTTTCTTTGAAGGAGTAAACAACTGATCTATGTTATCCGATCCACTCCATTCATTATTTTAAAAAACTCTATCATATCTCCCCTCAGCCATCTTTTTTCCAAGTTGAAGAACCCTAATTTTTAAGCCTTTCCTCATAGGAGTATCCTTCCATCCCCTTTACCATTTTGGTGGCTCTTCTCTGTACCTTTTCTAATTCTGCTATCTCCTTTTTAAGATATGGCGACCAGAATTGCACACAATATTCAGGATGCGGTCACTCCATCGAACGATACAGAGGCATTATAATATTCTTTCTTTTATTCTGCATTCCCTTCTTTATGATTACTAGCATTCTGTTTGCTTTCTTGGCCGCCGCTGCACACTGGTTTCAAAGAATTATCCACGATGATGAATAAATCTTTCCTGGCGTGTGGTTCCTAATGTGGAGCCTTGCATCGTGTAACCATAGGTTGAGTTGTTCTTTTTTTTTTTAAAGTTTCAATAATATTTATTATAAACATAAAGTAAGAATTACAATCAAGTCCACATCAAGAGGAGTACTACTCGTTACATCAGGAAATTCATTTCACAAGTAAAAATACTTATAATATATTAAACAAACATAACCTTCAAGCAAATTAAGTCTATAAGAAAATGGATCCCATAATAAATCTTAGCCCTGTTATACTAGTACAGGAAGGAGAAAATAAATTTAGCCATTTTCTTTACTTATCAGAAAAGCCTCTAATTGCCCAACATCGGGGAAAACATACTCAGCATGTTCATATATCCAAATACATTTACAGGGATATTTTAGGAAGAAGGAAACCACAAAAAGCTTGATTCTTTTTCGAAAAATACAATCACATTATTAAATTCTTATCTGCAAGAGATAAAAAGGAAGCGAGTAGGGCAGCTCGACGAGTAATCACATCCAGAGAAGATTCCAAAAAGGCAGAAACATCTAAAGACTCAGTCGTAGGGGAATTCCCTCTCTCCCTGGTATTTGGAGAGGAGGTCTTGGTGGTAGACAAAAGAGGAACATAATAGACCGAGGAAAACTTAATTGACTCAACATCTTCAATTAACAAAACCTCCTTAAAATATTTCTGCAACAATATTATAGGAGTAAGATAATGAGTACAGGGAAAATTTAAAAAATGCAAATTCTTAGCACGAACAGCGTTTTCCAATAATTCTAACGGATGGTGTATAACAACACTATCCCAAATAGAAGAGGAAACTGCAGCCTCCATCACAGAGACCTGTCCTTCCAACTTATTTAACGACTTATTACATTTATCAAAAGATATACCATGTTCGGAAAGTTTCTGAACGACTTCTTTGGAGAACTGCGTGACTTGAGACAAAGATGCACGGAGCGAAAGCTCAATATGCGCAACTACCTCCTATACATCACGCAGAGAAACATCTGCGGGAGTTGAAACAGTAGGAACAGCAGAAGAAAATTCCAATGAAGAAGGCAGCTCAACTTTCGCATTCCCCGAAGTAATAGGCAAAGAAGAGGCTTCTTGAACAACAAGAGGCTGGGTTGTTCTACCCTAAGGACATAACTTTGCACTTGTCCACATTAATTCCATCTGCCATTTGATGTCCAGTCTTTCATCTTATCAAGGTTCTCTTGCAATTTTTCACAATTCTCTTGCGTTTTAACAACTTTGAATAATTTTGTGTTATCTGCAAATTTGATTACCTCACTCGTTATTCCCATTTCCAGGTCATTTATGAATATGCTAAAAAGCAGCAGGCCCAGCACAGATCCCTGGGGTACTCTATTATTCACATTTCTCCATTGAGAAAATTAGCTATTTAGCCCGACTCTCTGCTGTCTGGCCTGTGCGTGTTAAATCCCCTATCACTCTTGCACCACTGGGCTCTGGATTCAAAATCTGAGAGGTCAGTAAAAGTTGCTTATAGCTTAGATTCTGCATACAATAATGTGGAAAGTTTTTATATTAAGGTTTGCAACTGTAAGTTAACTGGGCAGTTTCAAGATGACAATAGATTGTGTAAAATGTGACCCGCTGCATTTCTTTCTGTTTGCCACTTAGAGAGTAGTTCTATAAGGCACTAGAGGTAATGGTACTGTTCCTAGCAAGTGAATCACTTAGAAACCACATAGATGTGAGCTCTCAAAATCAGTGAAGTCTGAGATACAGTATGTGGGTATACTTAAAAATTAATAGCATGCTTAGCTCTCTAGGTGGCACCATATCTAGATCTGGCTCCAGAATAGAGGCCGGGAGACATGGTTTCCTCATGCCCCCAAGTAACAACTTGGCCTCATTTTGCACTACTAGCTGACACAGAAGAAGGCTCTCTTCCTCACCAAACCTCTTGCCTGTGAAGCACTATGTTGAGGAATGATTGTGATATCTATGGAGTGTGCACTAGTTCATAGGGTGGAAGGTACACTTTGTAAAGACATATATATATCTATATCTATATCTGTTATACACAGATTACCTCTAGGGACCGACTGGTGCCATTTTGAAGCCAGCAGTCTACGGGGTAGGAATGAGTGGGAATAACTCCTGCCCCCAAAAACCAAAGTTCCTGCTAAGCTGCTGGTGAAGGGTGGTGCTGCCATATCATGTCCTCAATTGTGAGAAGCAAGCAGGTCCACAGGTAGGTCACGGACTTGCCTGGTCCTCATAGGAGCTTTGTAGGAACATTGCCCATTGCTGCCTAGGCTCCTTGGGATGAGTTGGAGTGCTGTGTGTGGGGGGGGGGGGGGGGGGGAGGGGGGGAGGGTCAGGGGCTAGGCCTTCTCTCCCCTAACTTGCACTTTTTAAGAGGCAGGGAAATTTCATGTCTAGTTGGCGACTAGATATGTCAAGAGAGTTGAGGTCCCACCGGGAGGAAGAGTTACAGGGAGATCTACAATTTAAGTCAGTAAGAAATCTCATGTGAAGTTTACATAAAGAGGTAAATGAGTCAATAGCAGCACCTGCTATCTAGACAAGTGCCACTGAAAAGGATATCCAGGAACATTATATGGATAGTGCCACTGAATATTCTGACAGACCATCTCAGCATTATCCGGATAGTGCTGGGGCAATCCATGGGCGGCACAGAGGTGGAAATGGCAATTAGCTGTATAGTGGTGATATTTAGTGGTGCTATATGAATAATTATCTGGATAACCTATGACAGAAAAACTGTCCTAATGGGCTGGATAGACTACCCAGATAGTGGACTGAATATCATCGCCCTTACCACGCTATCTGGATATTCAGCACTGGCCACTATATAGAATCCCACTCTGAATATCCAAGATAATTTAAAATGCAACAGCTGATGCTTAAAAAATGCCAAACAGGAGAATTTAATTTTGGATCCAACCATTTGTAAATATGTTTAAAAAAAAGCATTGGTCCCAGTACGGGTCCCTAAGGCACTCCACTATTCTCCTTTCTTGACATTGTCTGGTATTCTGTCCTATTCCTTGATTTTTAATATTTCTTCAGGAGACTCCCATAAGGGACTTTGTCAAACACTTTCTAAAAAGCTTTTTTTTCCAGACACACCATGGAGATTATTTTAGAAGCTTTATGTGGATTCTACATGTGGAAATAGTGACATTTACATGTGTAGATCAGCTACACGTGTAAATGATCTTTTAAGAATCCTGCTATTTACATGTGTAGAAGCCTGGATTCCACATGTAGGGTGGGCAAAATGTATTTGTGTATTTCCCATTTTACAATAGGAATACACTTATATGCAAGATAATTTCCCTGTCGGCTTTTTCACATCCTCGAGCAACATGTGTATTTACCAGTGTCTTTATATATATTTTACAAAAAGCTCCACTTCAGCAGAGCCTTTTCCAAAATAACAGAGAAATGTGAAGCTACAATGATTGCAATGAAGCTACAGTGTAGCACATTTTAAACTAATCGGGAAAAATATTTTTTCATTCGGTGTGTAATCAAATTCTGGAATTCGTTGTCAGAGGATGTAGTAATAGCTATTAGTGTAGCTGGGTTTAAAAGAGGTTTGGACAGGTTCCTGAAGGAAAGGTCCATAAACTGGGGAAATCCACTGCTTATCCATGGGATAAGCAGCATGGAATCTGTCTATCTTTTTGGGAACCTGAGCTGGGTATTCCACTGTGAGAAACAGGATACTGGGCTTGATGGACCTTTGATCTGACCCAGAATGGCAGTTTTTATGTTCTCATATGATATCCCATTTGTCATATAGAGGCCCTGTGCAAAATAATGCTTCATATCAACTGTCTCACTTTCAAATACACCTTCAAAAATTGCCACAGATTGGTAAGGAAAGACTTCCCTTTACTAAATCCATGTTGACTCTGTGCCATTAAACCATGACTATGTTTTTGTTCAGTAAATTTATGCTTTATAATACTGTAGTTTCTACCATTTTTCTCTGCACTGTTATGAGACTAACCAGATCATCCTGGGAACCCCTTTGAAAACTGGCATTAGATTGGCCATCTTCCAATCTTCAGGTACCATAAACAATTTTAATGAAAGGTTAAATATTACTAATTGTAGATATGCAATTTCATTTTTAAGTTTTTCAGTATTCTGGGGTGTAAACCATCTAGTCCAAGTGATCTGCTACTCTTTAGTTTGTCAATTTGCCCTGTTATTGTTTCTGTAGAGCAATCTTTTAAATCCACCCTCTGCTTGCCTGTCATCATGATACCCATTGTGATCTGTGCCAGTATTATATATTGGAGACATTGTGTAAAGAATGAATATTACAACCAGATAAGTCCTTAACCCAGATCCTACAGTATGCTCAGCTGGCTTTATCTGCCACGTCATCTGTGGCCCTAGTTGAACTGGTTTCAGGTAGGGCAGGGTCTGTGTGTGGCCAACTTCCTTCAGTCTTCATGACAACCAAAACTGTAGCTGTGCAAAACATAAAACTTGCCGAATATTGTTGATAACTGGCTGATGACTAAACTCATTACCAGCACTGGTCCACTGAGATTCTACCTCATGGCTTGGTGATTACACACAAATTGATTGAATGCTTAATAGATTATATTTATTGAAACCACAGGAAGATCCAGACACATTCCCCACTCTTGCCTTAGTGGAGGCCAGAGGAGATTAAACCAATGAATCCAGCTGCTCATCAGACAGCTTTGATAAGCTCCTTCTTCATGTCTATTATGTATTAAAATGTTTGTAATAAAAAATAAAATAAAAATGAAATTAATTAAAGTATCCAGTCTGTGCTTTCCTACCAAAACAGCCAACAATTACAAAGAAAGCAAGAGGTTGGAGGTTTACAGTAGTTGCTTCTTCTATGGTTGCTTATTGGCTCCATGTTATAGGAGTGTTAATTCAGTCCCAGTTTTACACTATTAGAAGCATGATATTCAGCACCAGTGACTAGCGTTGCTAAAGTGGTTAGCCACTGGCGCTGAAAATGAAACCCAGAAAGTCAATGCTGGGGTCATATCCTGCCCTGGCATTGAATATCTGTGTTGGCTGCATTTGCCGATTGCTAACTGGGCAGTGACAATATTGAGACAGTGCCTGACTAGTGATACATGGCAAAAGTTAGACTAGGGTTTCCTGCACCTAGCTTTTGCCATGTATTGCTAACCAGATAGCGACTTAATATTGTCATTGCCCAGTTAGCAATATGTGCCACCTCTACTCCACCCCAGAATGCCCCTGTTATGCCCCAGTGCTAACCACCATGTTAGTGCCACTGATTATCCAGTTGAATGGCATTTACACTATCCCCCCTCCCCCCATTGTTCTTATTGTGTCAGTGATTTCCCTAAGAAAATCAGAACTACAAATCTATGTTTGCACTCTCACAAAGTCAGGACTGGAGAAGCCTGTTCCTAATTTTTTGGAGTCAAATAGTAAACTTAAAGCACCCCTATCCTCATCAAGGATGGATTATACAGTCACCCGCATCTGCATTTTTATTCCCCTGTTGGTTTGATACACATAGAAACTTTAACATTTAGCTGCAGGGATCTGTTAATAGTGCATCACCCAGGGCTTGATATTCAAAGGAGCTTAATCAGTTATCAGAATCTGCTAAATGAATAAATCCCATTGAGAGGGATATTTAGTGGCACTATTTGGACAGTGCTGTTGAATATTCCCTCTAACTGCTGTGGCACTGTATGGACAGTGCCGAAGCTGTCCATGGGCAGAGTAAGGGCAGTCCTAGCACTTATCCAGTTAGCGGCAATTTCCAATCCATTAACCGGATAAGTGTCCACATAAAATTAAGTAATTTCAAAAGCTGTCCTAACTTTATGTGGTTTGGCTATCTGGAAAGTGGCTAAATATTACTGTTGTCTGGGATAGCCGCTCTTGTCAGCGCTGAAACCAGATATTCAGCACTGAGGATATCAGGATTCCAGCACTTTAAAACCACTGACCACCATGGGCTGAATATTGGGCTAATGTTTAAAATGGATGTGCACTGAGACTTTGCTGTAGGGGTCACCCTGAAAACTCTGCAAAAAAAGTGAAGTGCATCAGAAAAGAATAAGCCTCTGTCATTTTAAAGTGTTCCCCTGATGACAAATCATTGTGCCAGAATAATTCCCTCAAGCTAGTGAATGTAGCTCCCAGCTCACATCTACTGAGATTTATTGGTTTAAGAAGTCTTTTTGTTAATTCATGAACAGTTATGGATTAACAAAGCATATGAGGAGGCTTAGAATCAAGAGGAGGCTGTCAGGATGTGACTTCAGGAGATAGCACTGTCCCTATCATCACAACTTCCAGAACATTGCTCTGGCCTTTTCATGACGTTCCAGTGACAACTATGATCCTCCAGAGAGTCATTTCAGTTAATACAGTGTCTGAATCATTGAATTCTGCCTATACTATATCAGATCAGTACATCAGCTCCAAATGTAGGTACCAGTTATGACTGAAACAATCCTGGGTTTTTCCCATTACATCTATGGACTTGTGGTCCCAGCTCTTTGAGCAATTGGAACTATAAGTGCATTGATGTAATGGGGTAAAAAATCAGAACTAGATAAATCTGTGTCTGGTGACTTGGAGACATCTGGGGGCCCTACAATGAAGAAATGTTTGAGCACTTCAAGAGTATAGTGTTCATACTGCATATTTATAAAGTGTATGAGGCCTACTACTTGCATGTGGTAATAGTTGATTTTGACTCTGGAATGTCACCATCATCAAAGTTAAGATCATTAGATGGCTTCGGATCATTAGAGACAGACTGAGCCTTGTTTGTTATCCCATTGCATCTGCAATTCACAATCGGAGAAAATGAAATGGAAGTAAAATTCAAACATTTTGTAAAGTTACTAGGTAGCTCCAAGTCATCAGGGACAAACTAAGTTAGTACTGATGTCACATGGCCTCTCGGGTCTAGGTATAAATATTACTAAATATGAATTCTTTTGAACTGGCTTCAGAAGGGGTGGCAATAACAGGAAGGGGAGGCTCACTTGTGGCACCTCTCCAACGGTCACAGCAGAGTTGCTTGGAGCAGGCTTTGCCACATGCCAGATTACAGAAAGCTGAGGTCACTGAGGCCCCCTCCCCAGGACTCTGCAGAAACTCAGGCTGAATGGTAAGGGTGGTGATGCCTTCATGGTAAAAGATGGACTGGATTTTGTGTTCCAGGGCTGTGTACACTTGAGGGTTGATGCACATGATATGTACCGATGCCACAGTGTTACCACCTGATAGTTGCCATACGTGTAGCTCATGGGACCCCTCCAGCTCAGGTAAGCTCTTCAAGGTGCCCTCCAGTTTCTGGAGGTCCATATGAGCTGGCACTCCCTGCAGGAGCAGGTACCCAGTATTCTTAATGAGAGGGAAAGCCGTAGTCACAAGAACGATGACAGTGATCAGACAAAAGATCGGATCTAGGTACAAGTGGAAGAAACATGCGCCAGTGTGAAGAAGGCACTCATGGTCCAGGAAATGGTAGAGTAGACCATTAGTAAGTACCAGGGAGGGTGAGAGAAGAGACTTCAGTAGCCACAGCACAAAGTGGAGAGGAGTGGTTTCTCTGGAGAAGGTTCTGTGGGACGTATGCAGCTTCTCTTTGTCACAATCGTTGTCCTCATCTCCTGCAAAAGAGGTCATCAGTTGGAGATGTATATTTTTACGCCTTATTTCTCTCTCCCTCCATATCTACCCAATATTGACCAAGTGACAGTTTGTGAAGCTATATCACATTACACTGTCCCTTTAGTACAAAAATTAAAACAAATGTTATTCTCACAAGACATGTTTCTTCTGAGATCATACTGATTCTTGCTATTTCCCTCCAAATGAGCAACCATCTCATATTTGGTGATAGTTTTCTATTTTCCCTGCAATTGACCATAAGCTAATTGGACTCATTAAGTCCTTTCTATATGGAAGCAATTTATTTGATTTAAAAAGGGCTGACATTAAGAAAATGAATGATTATGTTAAGGAAGCCATGGAGAAAAATCTTGATGCAATCCGACTCTCCGACTCTCTCGGACAATCCAACCATAAATCACCTCCCACCCTGAACTTCCTAATCCCCTCTTTAGCACCTACTAGGGGTTTCCCAGTAACTCCTGTCTCACTGATGGCCCTTATCTGGTCACTTGGCCCCTAGTAGTAGTACTGCAAGATTACTGCTTGGGATCAACTGTTACTAGTTTGACTCAGGCACTTGACAAGGCAGGAGCGACTGGGGATCACTTCTGCCTATCCATTAGACCAGGAAAAATCCCAGTAGCTGCTGGTGAGGGGTTCATGGGGTTTGGGGATTGGGGATTGGTAGGCATGTATGGTTGGGGTGTCATTAGGTGGGAAGAGATTTATGGTGGGGGGGGGGGATTGCATCAGTATTGTTTCCTCATGGCCCCTTTAAGAGGTTTCCTGGGAACATCTGGCTACGTTAGTAGCCCAATGTTCCTGCAGAAGAAAGACAGCGCCAGCTAAGAGATGGCATAGTATTTCCATGAACAATGCAGCTGTGAGATTAAAAGCAAACTGTGTAAGTCAATTTGCATAATAATTATATGCTTTGCATCTCATTAATTTGCTTGTGTTGTGCTGCCAAAATTTGCATTAAGGGCAAATAATGCCCACCACTTTACAAGTATTATTTGGCCAAAAATGTATGTTATTTCCTTAATGCACATTAGTAATTACCCCTCTTAAATGAGAGAATGGGTTTAATCAAGAGAAGGATCAAATGAAAGCACATTTTAAATATTTTTGCTCAATATTCATATGAAGAGGAGAGAATGAGGGATCCCTTCCTCGTTTGGATATAGAAACCTTAAGGATGGGGTCAGACACGCCAAGGCATTGGAGAAAGGCCTTGAGGGGCTTCTATTTTTAAATTTTGGGGTGCCAACATTAGATTTTTTTCTGGAGGAGGAAGTGGGATTAGGGGCAGGACTGGGGCAATCGGCTACTTTATTGAAAACAAAAAAATTATGAAAGTTTGCTTTTTAAATTCATTTTCAAAATGAAATAGGAAATTTCATTTGAATTTGTGCTTTGTTTGAAACAAAAGCTCAACCCTATTATAAACTGAGTGAGTAGCTGGTTGAGAAACAGGGCTCAATGGTTTGTTCTTTCCCAATTTTTTAAAAACACATTCCATCTTCTGGGATCTAACAACCTAAATATTGGGGTGGGTATTTTTTAAAGCAATATCTGTGGGTGAATAAACACTTTACCCATCTAACAGGGGTAGCATTAACATTAGCTGAGCAGGTGTAGCATTAACATTAGCCTGGATTTGAACTGGGCTACAGATGGAGACTGACATACTGACTCTGGTAGTTTGTTCCAGGCATAAGGAGAAGCAAGATAGAAAGATCAAAGTCTGGAGTTGGCAGTGGAAGAGAAGGGCACAGATAGAAGAGATCTGCCAGAAGGGTGGAGTTCCCCAAGAGGGGTATAGGGCGAGATAAGAGAGGGAAGGAAATGAGGAGTAGCTGAATGAAGGCACTTATAGGTCAGTAGTAGAAGATTGAACTATATGAGGAAATGGATAGGGAGCCAATTAAGTGACTTGAGAAGAGAGGCGATAAGAGCATATCAACACTGTTTGAAGAATGCAGCTGAGTTTTGAACAGATTGAAGTGGAGAGAGAAGATTCAGAGGAAGACCAGCAAAAAGGAAGTTGCAATAATCTAGATGGGAGGTAACCAGAGAATGTGTAAGGGTCTTAGTAGTGTGTTCAGAAATTTTGCCAATGTTAGAGAAAGAAATGACAGGTTTTAACTATCTGCTGGATGTGCATGGAGAAGGAGAAGGAGGAGTCAAATATGACCCCAAGGTTTAAAGCGGAAGAAATAGAGAGGAGTAGAGTGCTATTCACAGAAATAGAGAAAGGAGGAAGGGGAGAAGCAGGCTTAGGGGGAAAGATAAGGAGCTCAGTTATGGCCATGTTCAATTTCAAATGGCGATGAGACATCCAGGCACTAATGTCAGATAAGAAGGCAGAAATCTGGGCTTGCAGAGATTTCAGGTGCAGAGAGGTAGATGTGAGAGTCATCAGCGTAGAGATGGTGCTAAAAAACATGGGAGGAGATGAGTGCACCAAGGAACTGAGTGTAGAGAGAGAAAAGGAGTGGTCTCAAGACAGAGCCTCGGGGTACATCAACTAAAAATGGGATAGCAGTAGAGGAGGATCCACCAGAACATATATTAAAAGTGTGGTGGGAGAGATTGGAAGAAAACCAGGACAGAACAGAGCCTTAAAATCCAAGTGAGGACAGACTATCGAGGAGAAAATGGTGATCAACAGTGTCAAAGGCAGAAGAAAGGCAAAAAAGTATGAGGACTGAGTAAAGGCCTTTGGATTTGGTGAGGAAGACATTATTGGAGGCTTTGACTAGAGCCGTCTCAATAGAATGTAGAGGGGCAAAGCCAGATTGCAATGGATCCAGAAAAGATTGAGAGCGGAGGAGGTCAACACAACGACGGTGAACCACATATTCGAGTAGTTTAGAAATAAAGGGAAGGAGGGGGATGGGTTAATAATTAGAAGGACAGGTAGGGCCAAGGGATGGTTTCTTGAAGAGAGGTATAACAACAGTATGCTTGAAGGCTGCAGGAACAGTTGTGGTAGAAAGTGATCAGATGAGGATATGAGAGATGGAAGGGACAACAGTGGAGGAAATAGAGGTTAACAGATGGATGGGAATGAGATCAGAGGAGGAGGTAGTAAGTTTAGAGGAGGAGAGAAGATGTGTGGTTTCGTCCTCAGTGATCTTAGAAAAGGAAGAAAGGGTGACAGAGGATGAGGGAAAGATTTGGATTGAAGAGGGGGAGGGGGGATGGAGATGACCCCAGGGGGAACTCAACAGTAATCTTGTGGACTTTGTCCACAAAGTAGGCGTCCAAAGTCTGGGCAGAAAGGGAAGGAGGAGTCAGAGGTGGAGGCACTTTGAGGAGAGAGTTGAGAGTTCTAAAGAAACGGTAAGGGTCAGAGGCATGAGAATTAATCAGGTGGACATAGTACTCTTGCTTGGCAAGTGCTATGCTGACTGGAAAGAGGCTAGCATGAATTTGAAATGTAGGAAGTCTGCAAGGGTGCAGGATTTGAGCCAAACATGCTCAGATGAGCTGGCACAGGAACTTAAATAGCATTTTAAAGGATAGCCAGGGCTGAGGTACAGTACACCTCACAGGACATAAAATAGGAGGAGCAAGAGCACCCAGAGCAGAGGAGAGTACAGTATGATAGGAAGATACTGTCTCATCAACAGACTTAAACAACATAGTGGAGGAATGAGGTGGTAAGACAGCAGTAGAGAGCGCTGATAAGTCGATAGCGTGAAGATTCCTAAAGATGTTGGAGGAGATTAGGTGAGTCTGAGGTGGGGGGTGATGAAGAGTGAAACTTAGCAGGTGATGGTCAGATAAGGGAAGAACTAAAGTGCAGAGGTTTGAGGGCAAGCATTTAGAAAAGAAGACAAAGTCAAGGCAGTGGCCTTGCTGGCGAGTAGAGGCAGTAGAGCATAGCTGTAGATTGAATGAGGTGGTAAGGGGAAGGAGCGTTAAGGAATGAGGGTCAGAGGATTTATCAGTATGAATGTTAAAATCCCCAATAGCCCTTCCACAATATTACTTTTAAAAAATGTTGAAAAGAACCAAACCAAAAACTGATCCCTGCGGCCCCCCACTATGTCTCTATCCTTTGTCACCTCCCACTCAACCAGTTTCTGTCCAGTCAGTCACTTTAGGGCTCATAAAAGGGTACTTCATTTATTTATGTCATTTATGTGGAACTGTGTCAAAAGACTTGTTGAAATCAAAGTACACCACATCTAGTGCTGTCCCCTGATCCAGCTCTCTTACCCAATCAAAGAAATTGATCAGGTTTGTCCAATAAGACCCGCTCCTGATCCCGCAGTTCATTTAATTCCAGAAAATACACTAGCCTCTCTTTTGTAATACACAGCAAAAGTATTTTATTAACAAAAGAATCCTCCTTTCTCGCCTGAAGCAGACAATGGTGATCATTTCAGAAAAGATAAATGCAATGCAGACATGCCTAGGACACTGGAGAGACACCTGCATTGTGAGCCTGTCCCAAATGGAATTTTCCGACTGTGTCCACACAGACGTCCACTGTCGAGGGCAATGCATGTCAGACAGTGCACATCCATGTCTTATCACGGTAATCCCCGGAGATGTGCAGGACATTGGTGCAAGACATAAGAGTGTTGGGGCCACTTGGCAATACTGATCATAGCATGATAGCGTTTGATTTAATAAATGGAGGAGGGATAGTAAGAAATCCAAAGGGAGACAATGATAAAATGAGGAAAATAGTTAAGAAAAAACTAAAAGGAGCAGTTGCAAATATTAAAGATTTACATCAAGCTTGGGTGTTGTTTAAAAATAATATCTTGGAAGCCCAGACCAACTGTATTCCACACTTTAAGAAAAGTGGAAGGAAATCCAAAAAACTGCCAGCATGGTTTAAAGGTGAGGTCAGAGAGGCTGTTGTTGCCAAAAAAGTATGTTTCAGGAACTGGAAAAAGGAGACAAATGACGAAAACTGGAAACAACACAAGCACTGGCAAGTTAGATGCAAAGCATTGATAAGGCAGGCAAAGAGAGAATTTGAGAAGAATCTTACTGTAGAAGCAAAAATGCATAATAAAGTCTTTTTCAACTACATTCGTAGCAAAAAACTGTGAGTCAGTTGGACCATTAGATGATAGAGGGGTAAAAGGACAACTAAAAGGGGACAAGACCATACCAGAGAGACTGAATGAATTCTTTGCTTTGGTCTTTACTGAGGAAGATGTAGGAATGTTACCAATAACTGAAATGGTATTTAAAGGAGATACTGCCGAAGAATTGAAAGAAATATCAATACACCGGGAAGATGTATTATAACTATAAACTGAAGAGTAACAAATCACCTGGACTGGATGACATACATCCAAGGGTGTAGAAAGAACTGAAATATGAGATTGCAGACCTACTATTAGGAATCTGTGAACTATCATTAAAATCATCTGTAATACCTGAAGACTGGAGGATGGCCAATGTAACGCCAATTTTTAAAAAGGGGTTTCATGGGTGATCTGGGAAACTTTAGACCTGTGAGCCTGACGTCAGTACCGGGAAAATGGTAGAAATCATCATAAATAACAAAATTACTGAACATGTAGATAGTCATGGCTTAATGGGAGACAGCCAACAGGGCTTTAGCCAAGGAAGGTCTTACTAATCTGTTATGTTTTTTTGAAGGTGTGAATAAACAGGTAGACAAAGGTGAGTCGGTTGATATAGTGTATCTGGACTTTCCGAAAGCCTTTGACATAAGAACATAAGATATGCCATACTGGGTCAGACCAAGGTCCATAAAGCCCAGTATACTGTTTCTAACAGTGGCCAATCTAGGTCATACATAAATAGCAGTTTCCCCAAAAGACACAGGTTCAACAATGCTTGAATTGGGTCAAGCATTGATATCCTGTGTCCCTTCTTAATAATGGTTTATGGACCTTTCCTCCAGGAACTTGCCCAGTCCTTTTTTAAACTCAACTGCACTAACATCCTCCGGGAACAAATTCCAGAGTTTGAGTACATGTTGAGTGAATTTTTTTTTCTTTTATTAGTCTTAAATAGTTTGCCCTGTAGCTTCATTGCATGTCCCCTAGTCTTTCTATATTCTGTTAACGTAAACAATCGATCTACGTTTACCCGTTCAACTCCGTTCATTAATTTATAGACTTCTGTCATATCTCCCCTCAGCCGTCTCTTTTCCAGGTTAAAGAGCCCTAACGTTTTAGCCTTTCTTCATAGGGGTATCCTTCCATCCCCTTTACCATTTTGGTGGCTCTTTTCTGAACCTTTTCTAATAATGCTATATCCTTTTTAAGATACGGCGACCAGAATTGCACACAATATTCAAGGTGCGGTCTCACCATGGAACTATATAGAGGCATTATAATATCCTTTGTTTTATTTTCCATTCCTTTCCTTATGATACCTAGCATTCAATTTGCTCTCTTGGCTGCCGCTGCAAACTAGGCCGAGGGTTTTAACATGTTATCCATAATGACACCTAAATCTTTTTCCTGGGTGGTGGTTCCTAATGTGAAACCTTGCATCGTGTAACTATAGTTTGGATTGTTCTTCCCTAGGTGCATAACTTTGCACTAGTCCACATTAAATTTCATCTGCCATTTTGATGCCCAGTCTTCCAATTTATCAAGATCCTCTTGCAATTTTCCACAATCCTCTTGGGTTTTAACAACTTTAAATAGTTTTGTGTCATCTGCAAATTTGATAACCTCACTCGTTATTCCCTTTTCCAGGTCATTTATGAATATGCCAAAAAGCAGCAGACCCAGCACAGATCCCTGGAGTACACCACTATTCACCTTCTCCATTGGGAAAATTGGCCATTTAGCCCTACCCTCTACTTTCTATGTTTTAACCAGTTCCTGATCCACAATAGTACACTGCCTCCTATCCCATGACTCTTTAGTTTTGCCAAAAATCTCTGATGAGGGACCCTGTCAAAGGCTTTCTTAAAGTCCAAATACACAATATCAACCGACTCACCTTTGTCTACCTGTTTATTCACACCTTCAAAAAAACATAACAGATTAGTAAGACAAGATCTTCTTTGTCTAAAGCCATGTTGGCTGTCTCCCATTAAGCCATGACTATCAACATGTTCAGCAATTTTGTTCTTTATGATGGTTTCTACCATTTTTCCCGGTACTGACATCAGGCTCACCGGTCTGTAGTTTCCCGGATCACCCCTAGAACCCTTTTTAAAATTGGCGTTACGTTGGCCATCCTACAATCTTCAGGTATTACAGATGTTTTTAATGATAGCACTGGTCAACAAAGTTTTACAAAAGTCATGTTACTGAAATAAAAATAGTCATTTCTTATCAATTTTTATATGCTGAACACGAATATGACAGTGAAATTGTAAAGTTGGCTCTATTTTTTTTGTAATTTACAAGAATTAATGTTTACATCACGAAATGCATATCAATAGTAAATATAATAGGCCTTTGGTTAATACCTGTAAAAAAACAAGTCATAGACTACTTCTTAGATTTTTTCGCCTATCTCCTGTACAGCTGTTTGGGAGCTTCTCTGGGGAGTGTCCAGCAGTAGTCAGCCAGCATTGTAATGGACCATTTTCCCTGGCATCTTTGCTCCATCGTTGCGATATCCTGGTGAAAACGTTCGCCCTGTTCATCACTAACTATACCACAGTTGTCAGGAAAGAAATCGAGATGGGAATCAAGGAAATGGATCTTTAGAGACATTTTGCAGCCATGTTTCTGATACTGCATCAGCATGTCTTCTACTAGATCCTTGTAGTTTTCTGCCCTAACATTCCCGAGAAAGTTTGTTGACACTAGGCGAAAAGCATTCCATGCTTGTTTCGCATCACCCTGCAGCAAGTTGTTGAACCGGTTATCTTTGAAGAGCTCTTGAATCTGAGGACCCACAAAAATTCCCTCTTTAATCCTTGCTTCACTGAGTCGAGGGAATTTTTCATGAAGGTATCGGAAAGCTGGTGAAGTGCGGTCCATGGCTTTCACAAAGTTTTTCATCAAACCCAGTTTGATGTGAAGGGGTGAAAGCAGGATTTTGTGAGCCTCAACCAGAGCTGGGTGCTGGATAGTCTTCTCTCCAACTGTTACTTTTTGTCTGCGATTCCATTCCTTCCGCAAGTAGTGCCAATCCCTTGCTCGGCTATCCCACTCACATAAGAAACACATGCATTTTATATATCCCTGCTGCAGTCCCATTAAAAGGGCAACTACCTTCAAGTCACCACACAGGTGCCAGCTGTACTTGTTATAGTTAATGGAAGTCAGTATATGCTTTAAGTTATCGTATGTCTCTTTCATGTGGACGGCATGCGCTACTGGAATAGATGGAAGACGGTTTCCATTGTTCAAAAGCACAGCCTTCAGACTCAGTTTCAAAGAGTCTATAAGACTTGTGGGTCATGAGTAATTTTTAAGGCATTCATGAGGCTTTCAATATCGGAACAGAATACCAGATTACTTTCCTTTCTGAAGAAATGCTCCAACTGCTGGTGGCGCTTTCGATATGAGGTACTTCAGGCCGGAAGGTCGGGGGTTCAAATCCCACTAGAGGACAGCAACCTTGGTCCGGAAGGACTGGGGTTTCTAGTCCCACAGGTGCTCCTTGTGGTCTTGGGCAAGCCACTTAACCCTCCATAGCCCATGTTCCCTGTAAAATAGTTATCTCCAAGTTATAGTGCCCTGTTCAATGTAATTTCAGTTTGTTCAATGTAAACCGCACTGATGCAGAATAGCACGGTATATAAGAGAATGTAAATAAATAAATAAATAAAAATGTTGACATCTTCTTCTAGAAGATTCCATTGTTGGAGTCTTGATCCTAGCAATTCTGCCTTGTTCTTGGATAAGTCCAAATCACAAACCAGGTCATTTAGTTCTTCCTGTGTTATTCTGTGAGGAGTTGATATGTATCCCAGTGAAAATCTGGGTCAGTGCATGCTGACGGACCAGGAGAAGAACAGGTCGGCTCACCCTTGTCCTCATCAGATGAATCAAGAGATTATTCTGATGGAGGTTCTGGAATAGGAAGTCCCTCACCATGTGGAACTGGTCTCAATGCAAACGGAATGTTTGGGTAGACTATGCTCGACTTATTTTGCTTCGTTATTCCGCTGGAAAGAGGAGGAACCAAGCAGAAGTAACAGCCATTTATGTGGTTGCTTGGCTCTCTCCACACCATGGGGACTGCAAACGGCATTGATGGTTTTTTGCAATTCAACCACTGTGAAAGCTGTGTTGTACATGTAGCGTAGCATATATGCGGGGCCCAAGGCTTGACTTGGTCACCAATCTTGCATCCGAAGTAAAGATGATATGCCTTCTTCAGTTGAGAAGTGATAGTTTTCTTCTGGTTGGCAAATGTCACTTCCCCACAAATGTAGCAGAAATTGTCAATGGTATTAACGCACTTCCATGGCATTACTGTTCTGTATTGTACCTAAATGGCTAAAATTATATGATTAATAAAAGTTACATGTAACAGTAGCTTAAACTGTCTCACACACAGTCTGAAATATTTTAAATGCTCAACCTTTCCGACTGCTTATAGTACACTGCTGACGTCGGATGGCTTCAGCAGCTGTCTGGCAGTAGTATTGCACTGCTTCAGAAAATGATTCAATCAACTCTGGATGATGTGTGCATGCTGGTATTATGCAATGTGATACAATATTACATCATTCAAGGCTTATTAGGGATGTTGTTGATGTCCTACTGAATAAATTTACACGGTGAAACGTCAAAAATGAACTACATGCAATATCTTCAAAACGAGAGCCAATAAAATTTTTGGAACATTATATTTGTGTTCAGCTCACCAAGATACTACAGATTAGGGCCTTTTAAAGTCGGTAACGATTTCAGTGTTGACCAGTGTAGTTCACAGATTACTAATAGCAGATCTGCAATCTCATATTTCAGTTCTTTCAACACCCTTGGATTTATATCATCCGGCACAGGTGATTTGCTACTCTTCAGCTTATCTACTAGTTGTAATACATCTTCCCGATGTATCGATATTTCCTTCAATTCTTCCACACCTTTAAATACCATTTCAGTCATGGGTAACATCCCTACATCTTCCTCAGTAAAGAGCGAAGCAAAGAATTCATTCACTCTCTCCGCTATAGCCTTGTCGCCTCTTAGTGCTCCTTTAACCCCTCTATCATCTAATGGATCAACTGACTCTCTCACAGGTTTTTTGCTATGAATGTACTTGAAAAAGTCTTTATTACGCGTTTTTGCTTCCGTAGCAAGTTCCTTCTCAATTCTCTCTTTGCCTGCCTTATCAATGCCTTGCATTTAACTTGCCATTGCTTGTGCTGTTTCCAGGTTTCGTCGTTTGGCTCTTTTTTCCATTTCCTGAAAGATGCTTTTTTCACAACAACAGCCTGTCTGACCTCACCTTTAAACCATGCTGGCAGTTTTTTGGACTTCCTTCCACTTTTCTTAAAGCGTGGAATACAGGTGGTCTGGGCTTCCAAGATAGTATTTTTCAACAACACCCAAGCTTGATGTAAGTCTTTAACCTTTGCAACTGCTCCTTTTAGTTTTTTTCTTAACTATTTTCCTCATTTTATCATAGTCTCCCTTTCAAAAGTTAAAAGGTAGTACTGTGGATTTCCTTACTATCCCTCCTCCACTAATTAAATCAAACGCGATCATGCTATGATCACTATGATCACTATTGCCAAGTGGCCCCAAACACCCTTATCTCTTGCACCAGATATGGTGTTCCACTAAGGACTAGGTCCAATATGGCTTCCCCTCTGGTCAGTTCATGAACCAGCTGCTCCAAGAAGCAGTCATTTATTTCATCTAAGGACTTTATCTCCCTAGCATGTCCTGCCGTGACACTGACCCAGTCGATACCGGGATAATTGAAATCACCCATTATTACTACAGTGCTGTAACGTTTGTTAGCTTCCTTGATTTCTTTGAGCATTGAGTGGAGGAGTGACCTAGTGGTTGGGGCAAGGTACTTCAGGCCGGAAGGTAGGGGGTTCAAATCCCACTAGAGGACAGCAACCTTGGGCTGGAAGGACTGGGGTTTCTAGTCCCACAGGTGCTCTTTGTGATCTTGGGCAAGCCACTTAACCCTCCATAGCCCATGTTCCCTGTTAAATAGTTATCTCCAAGTTATAATGCCCTGTTCAATGTAATTTCAGTTTGTTCAATGTAAACCGCACTGATGCAGAATAGCACGGTATATAAGAGAATGTAAATATATAAAATCATCCATTTGTTGATTCTGGCCAGGCGGTCGATAGTACACCCCCACTGCCATCGCCTTCCCCTTTTTACATGGAATTTCAATCCATAGAGATTCTACAGCAAATTTTGTTTCCTGCAGAACTTTAATCCTTTCTGACTCAATGACCTCTCTAACATAGAGCGCAACCCCTCCACCAATTTGATCAGCTCTATCATTACGATATAATTTGTACCCAGGTGTCACAGTGTCCCACTGATTGTCCTCCTTCCACCATGTCTCTGAGATTCCAATCATATCTAACCTCTCATTTAGTGCTATATATTCTAACTCTCCCATCTTATTTTTTAGACTTCTAGCATTTGCATACAAGCATTTTAGAGACTTTTGCTAAAAGTCCCTCATGAGAGACTTTTGGCAAAATTAAAAAGTCATGGAATAGGAGGTGGTGTACTATTGTGGATCAGGAACTGGTTGCAAGATAGAATGCAGAGGGTAGGGCTAAATGCCAGTTTTCCCAATGGAGAAAGGTGAATAATGGAGCACCCCAGGGTCCGCTGCTTTTTAACATATTCATAATGATCTGGAAATCGAAATAATTAGTGAGGTTATCAAATTTGCAGATGACAAAGTTGTTAAAACCCATGAGGACTGTGGAAAATTGTAAGAGGATCTTGATAAATTGGAAGACTGGGCATCCAAATGGCAGATGAAATTTAATGTGGACACTAACCATTTTAGTAGCTACCCTCTGCACCGACTCCAACCTGCTTATATGCTTTTGAAGGTGTGGTCTCCAGAATTGCACACAACACTCCAAATGAGGTCGCATCACAGATTTATACAGAGGCACTATCACCTCCTAACAGGGGCTATACATTTCAAGCAAAGGTAAGAGTTTTTGGCTTTTTTAATTACTGGCTTTCTGCCTAGGAGCTCTTAAAAGGGTTTTGGTACATTTTTAAAACAAAGTTACATTCTTTTTGGTGCTTTAGTTTAAAAGGGGAAATATTTTCTTTAGTGGGGTAGGTTTAAAACTCTGCTTTAGTATCTTTCTCAGCTCTTTGAAGCTAGTGACATCTCATCAGGTGTTAGTTCCCTTCCTACCCCCCTCCACCCCAACTGCAACCCACCCTTTGTGAGCAATCTTGCTTTATAGGGCACCTCCCCAATAAAATACGCACAAGGACTTGGAACAGCACATTTTGAACACACTTAAAAGGTCTTTTGCTTTAACAGATACCTAAGCTCCATCAACTGAACAGTGGCTGGGAAAAATCATATCGCCAAAGCTGTTGCCCCCGTTACAGCTTCTGCCTCTGTCCAGACAGAGGTCTCAATGCCAGTTGAAGGACCAGTTCCATGTGCAGGATGCCTGCATGCTGAAGCTCTCAGGAAACAAGTTGAGGAACTCAGAGAGGAGGTGGCGAGGCTGAGGAGCATTCAAGACAGTGAGAAGTACATTGATGAGATGCTTTTTGCAACATCCAAGCTCTCCAACAGAAGAGAAGATGGGAGCCTACAAAATGACAAAGGTTGGACACAAGTCACCAGGGCCTGAAGAATCACCAATCCAACTTCTCCAGCCCTTAAACTGAAGAACCAATTTGCAGCTCTGGAAGTGGAGGAGATGAAAGCATCCCTGGAAAGGGAAGAACCAGAACTCAAGCACCCCAAAGTTGCAGAATCAGTGACCACAAGGAAGCAAAGGGTAGTAGTGGTTGGTGACTCTCTTCTGAGGGGTACTGAGGTGTCCATCTGCCAACCATACTTGATGCCCGGAGAAGTGTGCTGTCTGCCAGGTGCCAAAATCCAAGATATTACGGAGAGCTTGCCGAGACTCATCAAGTCCACTGACTATTATCCAATGTTGCTAATCCATATTGGCACAAATGATACTGCCAGGTATCCCTCTGAGCATATCAAAAGTGACTTCATGGCTCTAGGAAAGAGGGTGAAGCAGATAAGGGCACAGGTGGTGTTCTCTTCACTCCTCCCTGTTGAGGGTAAAGGCCAAGGCAGAGAAGATCGCATCCTGGAGATGAATGCATGGCTGCGTGGATGGTGTCATAGAGAGCGTTTTGGTTTCCTGGATAATGGATGCTGTTTCAAGGGTTACAGAGCAGAGATGGCGTCCATCTGTCCAAGAAAGGTCAACGTGTCTTCAGTAGCAGACTGGCTAATCTACTGAAGAGGGCTTTAAACTAGATTCATTGGGGATGGGTGAAGAAAGCTCCTAGGTAAGTGAAAGCCCCCAGATAAGTGAAACATTAAATACCTTTATGGAAATGAGTAAAAGGGGCAACATATGGTAAGAGGTGTGTATAAATGCCCGTAGCATGTAAAATAAGATCCCAGATGTTGAAACTTTAATGGGAGAGGCTGACTATCACCAGAGAGGTTCCAATAAAGACCAAAGTAGCCCAAATGCCCTTGAGTATGGAGCAGACAGGGCTTAAAGATTCCAAATTACCCCTGCCTACCGATAGCCGAACTATATGAATAAAATACAGTCTCTAAAATGCTTGTATGCAAATACTAGAAGTCTAAAAAATAAGATGGGAGAGTTTGAATATAGCACTAAATGAGAGGTTAGATGTGACTGGTATCTCAGAGACATGGTGGAAGGAGGACAACCAGTGGGACACTGTGATATCTGGGTACAAACTATATTGTAATGATAGAGCTGATCAAATTGGTGGAGGGGTTGTGCTGTATGCTAGAGAGGGCATTGAGTCACAAAGGATTAAAGTTTTGCAGGAAACAAAATTTGCTGTAGAATCTCTATGGATTGAAATTCCATGTAAAAAGGGGAAGGTGATGGCAGTGGGAGTGTACCTGACCAGAATGAACAAATGGATGATGACATGCTCAAAGAAATCAGGGAAGCTAACAAAAGTTACAGCACAGTAATAATAATGGGTGATTTCAATTACCCTGGTATTGACTGGGTTAGTGTCATGGCAGGACATAATAGGGAGATAAAGTTTCTAGATAAAATAAATGACTGCTTCATGGAGGAGCTGGTTCATGAACCGACCAGAGGAGAAGTCATTTTGGACCTAGTCCTTAGTGGAACACCAGATCTGGGGTCACTTGGCAATAGTGATCATAGCATGATCGCGTTTGATTTATTTAATGGAGAAGAGATGGTAAGGAAATCCACAGTACTACTTTTTAACTTTTGAAAGGGAAACTATGATAAAATGAGGAAAATAGTTAGGAAAAATCTAAAAGGAGCAGTTGCAAAGATTAAAGACTTATATCAAGCTTGGGTGTTGTTTAAAAATACTATCTTGGAAGCCCAGACCAGCTGTATTCCATGCTTTAAGAAAAGTGGAAGGAAGTCCAAAAAAATGCCAGCATTGTTTAAAGGTGAGATCAGAGAGGCTGTTGTTACCAAAAGCATCTTTCAGGAAATGGAAAAAAGAGCCAAATGATGAAAACTGGAAACAGCACAACCACTGGCATGTTTAATGCAAGGCATAGATAAGGCAGACAAAGAGAGAATTTGAGAAGAAGCTTGCCGCGGAAGCAAAAACGCATAATAAAGACTTTTTCAAGTACATTCGTAGCAAAAAACCTGTGAGAGAGTCCGTTGGACCATTAGATGATAGGGAGGTAAAAGGGGCACTAAGATGGGACAAGGCCATAGTGGAGAGAGAATAAATTTTTTGCTTTGGTCTTTACTGAGGAAGATGGAGGGATGTTTCCCATGACTGAAGTGGTATTTAAAGGTGATATTGTAGAAGAATTGAAAGAAATATCAATACATCAGGAAGATGTATTACAACTATTTGATAAACTGAAGAGTGGAAAATCACCTGGACCGGATGGTATACATCCAAGGGTGTTGAAAGAACTGAAAGATGAAATTGCAGACCTGCTATTAGTAATTTGTGAACTATCATTAAAATCATCTGTAATACCTGAAGATTGGAGGATCGCCAATGTAATGCCAATTTTTAAAAAGGGTTCCAGTGGTGATCCGGGAAACTACAGACTGGTGAGCCTGACGTCAGTACTGGGAAAAATGGTAGAAACCATAATAAAGAACAAAATTACTGAACATGTAGATAGTCATGGCTTAATGGGAGACAGCCAACATGGCTTTAGACAAGGAAGATTTTGACTTACTAATCTGTTAAGTTTTTTTGAAGGTGTGAATAAACAGGTAGAAAAAGGTGAGTCGGTTGATATAGTGTATCTGGACTTTCAGAAAGCCTTTGACAAGGTCCCTCATCAGAGACGTTTGGCAAAACTAAAAGTCATGGGATAGGAGACAGTGTACTATTGTGGATCAGGAACTGGTTAAAAGAATGCAGAGGGTAGGGCTAAATGGACAATTTTCCCAATGGAGAAAGGTGAATAGTGGAGCACCCCTGGGATCTGTGCTGGGTACGCTGCTTTTTGACATATTCATAAATGACTTGGAAAAAGGAATATAACGAGTGAAGTTATCAAATTTGCAGATGACCCGAAACTATTTAGAGTTGTTAAAACCCAAGAGGATTGTGGAAAATTGCAAGAGGAACTTGATAAATTGGAAGACTGGGCAACAAAATGGCAGATGAAATTTAATGTGGACAAGTGCAAAGTTATGCACCTGGGAAAAAACAACCCAAACTATGGTTACATGATGCAAGGTTCCACATTGGGAACCACCACCCAGGAAAAAGATTTAGGCATCATCATGGATAACATGTTAAAACCCTCCGCCTAGTGTGCAGCAGCAGCCAAGAGAACAAATAGAATGCTAGGTATCATAAGGAAAGGAATGGGAAAAACCCAAAGGATTTTATAATGCCTCTGTATCGTTCCATGGTGCGACCGCACCTTGAATATTGTGTGCAATTCTGGTCGCTGTATCTTAAAAAGGATATAGCGTTATTAGAAAAGGTACAGAGAAGAGCCACCAAAATGATAAAGGGGATGGAAGGATACCCCTATGAAGAGAGGCTAAAAAGGTTAGGGCTCTTCAACCTGGAAAAGAGACAGCTTAGGGGAGATATGATAGAAGTCTATAAATTAATGAATGGAGTGGAACGAGTAAATGTAGATTGATTGTTTACATCATCAGAATACAGAAATACTAGGGGACATGTAATGAAGCTACAGGGTAACCTATTTAAGACTAATAACAGAAAATATTTTTTCACTTAATGTGTAATCAAACTCTAGAAGTCATTACCGGAGGATGTAGTAGAAGCTGTTAGTGTAGCTGGGTTTAAAAAAGGTTTGGACAAGTTTCTGGAGGAAAGGTCCATAAACCATTATTGATATCACTGCTTGACCCAATACCAGCATTGTGGAACCTGTGTCTTTTGGGGAAACTGCTAGGTACTTATGACCAAATTGGCCACTGTTATAAAGAGGATACTGGGCTTGATGGACCTTGGTCTGACCCAGTATGGCTTATCTTATGTTCTTATGTCTGACCCAGTATGGCTTATGTAATTTGCATCCAATGATCACCAGATGGTGTGGTTCATATTAGGACTAGGGCTGTTAAAATCCATTCAAAAGCGAGATTCTGAGACTTTAGGAAAACTAACTTTGCCAAGATGGGCCAATACCTCAGTCATTAGCAGGATGGGAGCAGCTGGGGGATGTAGAAAAACAGTGGGCAAAACTGAAAGGGGATATTTTAATGGCAACCAACTTTTTTGTTAAAATGGTAAATAAAGGTAAAAGGAAAAGGAGATCGCAGTGGTTTTTGAAAGAAGTAGCTGAAAAGGTGAAGAAAAAGAAGGAGGCCTTGATGAAATATAAGAGATCACAGAAGAAGACAGGTATGTATATTTGGAAAAACTTAGAGAAGCTAGCAAAGTAGTCAGGAAAGCAAAGATTCAAAAAGAGGAGGAAATAGCCAATGCAATAAGACATTTTTCAGATATGTTAGTGAAAGGTGGAAGGGCAAATGTGGTATTGTCAGACTCAAGGGTGAAGGGGAGGAATATGCAGAAGCTGATGAAGATAAAGGGGAATTGCTTATTTCTTTTCTGTGTTCACCAGTACCAGTACCAGTATTTCTTTTCTGTGTTCACCAGTACCAGTACCAAAGCGGTTTATCAAATTTTAAATAAAGATAAAGATAAAGATAAAGTACCAGTATCTCAGAAAACACCCACAAACAAGAACAGAAGCAAGGGGCAACTTGAACGATTTTCAGAATAGTGTGTTTGTGAGTAACTAGCTAAACTTAAAGTAGACAAAGCGATGGGACCGGATGGGATACACCCTAGAATACTGAATGAACTTGTAGACGTTCTAGCAGCTCCACTGATTGACCTCTTTTCAATGCCTCGTTGGAGTCAGGCGTGGTTCCAAACGACTGGAGAGAGGCACATGTGGCCCCTTTACACAAATGCGGAAGTAAGGATGTGTTTGAAAACTACAGGCCGGTTAGTTTAACTTCGGTGGTAAATTATTGGAAGCACTGCTGAAAGAGAAAGTAGTGAGGTTTCTGGAGGATATGAGGCAGCAAGGATTCACCAGAGGCAGATCTTGTCAGACAAATCTGATTGATTTCTTTAACTGGGTGACCAGGGAGTTGGACCGAGGGAGAGCCTTAGATGTGGTGTATTTAGATTTCAGTAAAGCCTTTGATACTGTTCCTCACAGGAAACTTATAAAGAATCTGAGCACCCTAGGGATAGACCCTAAAGTTACTGTTTGGGTTAGAAATTGGTTGAGTGGAGGTGAGAAAGGGTACAGGTAAATGGAGCTCACTCTGAGGAAAAGGATGTTACCAGTGGTGTGCCCCAGGGATCTGTCCTTGGTCCAATTCTTGTTAACATCTTTATTAGTGATGTAGCAGAAGGAATGTCGGGAAAGGTTTGCCTCTCTATGGATGATAGAAAAATCTGCAATAGAGTAGACATCCAGGAAGGTATAGAAAACATGAGGAGGGATCTAGCTAAGCTTGAAAAATGGTCTAGAATTTGGCAGCTGAGACTGAATGTTAAAATATGCAAGGTCATGCATTTGGGCTGCAGCAATCCAAGGGAGCAATATAGTATAGGGGATGAAGTACTTTTGTCCACTAAAGAAGTGTGGGACCTAGGCATGATTGTGTCTGATGATTTTAACGTGGCTTATCAGGTAGAAAAGGTGATGGTGAAATCCAGAAGGATGCTTGGGTGCATAGGGAAAGGAATGGTCAGCAGAAGAAAGGAGGTAATAGTGCCTCTGTATAAGTCTTTGGTGCGACCTCATTTGGAGCATTGTGTGCAATTTTGGAGACCGTACTTTCAAAAGGATATAAACAGGCTGGAGTCAGTACACAGGGTCTAAAATTGTTAGTGGTCTTCATTACAAAGCATATGAGGACAGACTTCAAGATCTTAATATGTTCATCTTAGAGGAAAGGCAGAATAGAGGTGATATGATTGAGATGTTTAAATACCTCTGTGACATAAATGCACAGGAGGAGTTCCTCATCCAATTGAAAGCAAGCTCTGCTATGAGGGGACATAGGATGAGGGTGAAAGGATAGATTCAGGAAAGAGTGGTGGCTCAGTGGAATAGTCTCCCAATGGAGGTGGTAGAGATGAGGACATATCTTAATTCAAAGAAGCATGGGATAAACACAAAGGATCTCTAAAGGAAAAAAGGGGACTGTTGTAGTGGTTGATATGGAAGGACAGACTACTGTAGATAGGCCATGTGGTCTTTTTCTGTCTTCATGTTTCTATGTTTCTCTGTTTCTTCTGCTGGCCACTCCTCTTCCTATACACCCAAGCATCCCTCTGGCTTTCTCAATCGCCTTTTCTTCCTGTTTAGTCACTTTAAGTTTGTCAGACACAATTACACCCAGGTCCTGCTGTTCTTTCATGGACAGACGTATGTCGCCACCTACACTGTACTGCTCCTTTGGTTTTTTGCAGCCCAAATCCATGACCCTGCATTTTTAGCATTACATTTTAGCTGCCAAGTTCTAGACCATTCTTCAAGCTCTGCTAGATCCCTCCTAATGTTATCTACTCCTTCCTGGGTCTCTACTCTATTACGAATTTTGGTATCATCTGCCAACAAGAAAAGGGACTACATGTGCCTTTCTCCAGTTCTCCACTCATGACTCCAAAGAGTCATTGAAAAAGTCAGACAGTGGAGCCACTAGAATGTCTCCAAGTTCCCTCAGTATTCTTGGATGTATCCCATCTGTTCCCATGGCTTTGTCTACTTTAAGTTTAGCTAGTTCCTCATGAATACAGTCTTCTGAAAATCATTTGAGATCCCTGTCACTTCTATTCCTATTTGTGGATGTTTTCTGAGGTCCTGCACCTGGCCCTTCATCTGTGAACACAGAACAGAAATATCTGTTAAGCAATTCCTTTTTATCCTTATTAGTTCTACATTTTTCTCCCCTTAACCCTTGAGTCTGACAATACCACTTTTGCCCTTCCTCCTCTCACTAACATATCTGAAAAAGGTCTTATCCCCCACATTTGATTGCATTGGCTATTTCTTCTTCTTTTTGTATCTTTGCTTTCCTGACTACTTTGCTAGCTTCTCTAAGTTTTTCCAAATATAGATGCCTGTCTTCCTCTCTCTTGTATTTCACGAAGGCCTCCCTCTTTTTCTTCACCTTTTGAGCTACTTCTTTTGAGAACCATAGTGGCCTCATTTTCCATTTATATCTATTTACCTTTCTAACAAAAAAGGTTGTTGCCCTTAAAATATCCCCTTTCAGTTCTGCTCACTGTTTATTTTTTACATTCCCCAGCTGTTCCCATCACACTATAGACTCTTTGAGGTATTGTTCCATCTTGGCAAAGTTATTTTTCCTAAAGTCTAACACCCTCACTTTTGAATGGATTTTATCAGCCCTAGTCCTAATACTGAACCATACCATTTGGTGATCACTGGATACTAGATGATCTCCCACTGTAACATCAGAAACACTTTCCCCATTGATAAGTACTAAGTCCAGTATGGCTCCATCTAATGTGGGTTCTGTTACCAATTGCTTGAATAGTTCTCCCTGTACAGAATCCAAGATCTCCTTACTTCTAGATGACACTGCAGCAGGGAGGTGCCAATCCACAACTGGCATGTTGAAATCATCTATCAGTAGCACTCCTCCTTTATTGACAATACTGCATATGGCTTCTATTAAATCTTCACCCACTTCTACTCCCTGTGATGGGATCTGTATATAACTCCAATGCAAATGGATTTCCCTTTCCCTCTTTCTAGGTTAACCCACAGTTTCTCCTCTCTTCCTTTTAGGCCCAGCAATTTTTATAGCTCTAATATTATTTTTTACATATAGTGCCACTCCTCCTCCCCTTCTTCCAACCCTGTCCTTTCTGAATAAAGTATAGCCCAGAATAATTACATCCCAGTCACAGTTTTCTGTGAACCCTGTCTCTGTAAACGCCATTAAATCAAAGTCAGCCTCTTCCATTAAAGCCTCAACATCTGGGATCTTATTTCCCATACTACAGGCACTGATAGTGCTTTCCAGATGTTGCCCCCTTGATCTATTTCTACAGAGGTATTTAATGTTTCACCTAGCTGGGGGCTTTCTTCACTTACCTGAGGGGTTTCTTCACCCATCCCCAAGAGTGACCTCCCCCTCTGAAATGTTGGTCTTGCTGGTGAGTACCTTAACCCTAGGTGCCATTGTCTGAGTGCTAGAGCCTCTCACAGCACCCATTCTGAAGTAGGGGTGTGGACGTCCATTGAGACTTTTGTGGACATCTGCATGAGCTCCTGTGCACTTCCCTGATTTGAATGTCCCAACTTCTGCCACTCGCCATTTAGGTGGATATGTATGTTGATGCATCTGTGTTTTGGTGTGTCTGACTCTTACTTCTCACATAGTGCTACAGCCATCGCTCTGGACAACCTCTGATGCTACCTACTTGCTGCACAGATCATTTATTATTAAATCAGGCTTCCAGTGGCGACACATAACAGATATTTGTGTGGGGATGTTTGTGTTTGAACACGAGGCCTACATGTGGGTTTGCAGGTGGCCCTCATAGGCCCTTTACAGGACTGTGAGAGTGTGCTGCATGGAATGGGGTGATGATAGTGGCATGCATGGAGTCTTGGAAAACATACACATGACTGTTTCCTACCACATGTCAAACGTGAAGGCTGTGTCTTCTGCCTAGCTATCTGCAGTGACTTAAAAGATATTTAAGTTTGCTTTGATTTCATCCTCTTGCTATAAAGGGATCCACTGTGTCTGTCCCATGCCATTTTGAATTCCGTCACTGTATTTGCCCCATCACCTCCATCGGGAAAAAGTATTTCCTGATATTGCTTTTAAGTTTATTGCCTTACAGCTTCATCATATACCCTCTAGTTTTACAGCTTCCCCTTCTTTGAAAAAGGTTTGTTTGTTCATTGAAACCCTTTAAGTATTTAAAAGTCTGCATCATATCTCCCCTGTCTCTCCTCTCTTCTAGGGTATACATATTTAGGTCTTCAAGTCTCTTCCCATAAGTCTTCTGGCACAGGCTCTGAATCATTCTTGTCGCTTTCCTCTAAACCGTTTCTAGTCTTTTTATGTCCTTTGTGAGATATGGTTTCCAAAACTGAATACAATACTCCAAGTGAGGCCTCTCCAACGACTTGTACAGGGGCAATAATACCTCCTCCTTTCTGCTGGTTATTGCTCTCTGTATGCAGTCCAGCATCCTTCTGGCTTTGGCAGCCACCTTGTCGCATTGTTTCACCATCTTGAGATCCTCAGACACTGGAACTCCGAGGTCCCTCTCCTGATCAATGCACACTAATCTCTCTCCCCCTACTGCATACAATTCCTTTGGATTTCTGCATTCTAAGTTCATGACTCTGCACTTCTTCACATAAAT
The DNA here is from genome assembly GCA_033557465.1 of Ichthyophis bannanicus. Lineage (NCBI taxonomy): Eukaryota > Metazoa > Chordata > Amphibia > Gymnophiona > Ichthyophiidae > Ichthyophis > Ichthyophis bannanicus. The sequence goes on along the minus strand of CM066039.1, from coordinate 149,178,969 downwards.
GATTCTGTCACTTGGTGTGTTGTTTCGTATACTGGTGTGTTGGCTCATTTTGAATCCTTTTGGGAGCTTTGGGCAGTGTCGACATGCATCAGCCTCTATATGAAAATGAGAGCAATTAGATTTATTATGGAGGCAGCCCAAGCCTCTTCTTGAGTGATACACATAACAGCATGACTACAGTGAATCCAGGGTGTCTGAGGCTTGCCGCTCACCTGTGCCCAGTCTTTGCAGGGCTGCCAGTTAGCATTAGAGTCATGCTGTCCCTATGGGGGATAGGTGTGGTCAGAATGAGGGAATGCTAACGGGGTAAGGGCATGGCTCTGCTTTAGTCTGTTTAGCTATCCAGTAAGAGCAGACTGTAGACACAAGCCAAATAGTTGCTCACCTCTCAGACCCAGCCAGATATTCTCTACAAGTGGCTGCTTATGGCCCCTGCATTGACTAACTGGTTCATGATTTTTACTCTGTCTGGTCACACACCACTGGTTAGACCCTCCTCACAATGATGCATTGCGTGGGGGCCTAGGGTGATATGTGTTCACATCTAACACATATCACCATTGCCAGACTCACCAGGGGAACAAGGGCAGGAGGATGCACCGGGAAAGGGTCCCTGCAACCACCGACAGATGCACAGCAGGAGAAGGGAAAGGTAAGCCTGCTACACGCTGCACCTTTCCAACCCCTCCTACTGTCAACAATGTCAGCAACCCCGAGACATTTAAACACAGCACTTCAGGTGCAGGGGTCTCTATTGTCGCCGGACTCAACAGGGGAACAAGGGCAGAAGGATCGCCACCCCAGACACACCAGGAAAGGGTCCCTGCAACCGTCAATAGACATACAACAGGAGAAGGGAAAGGTAAGCCTGCTACATGCGGCACCTTTCCCCACCTTCCACTTATGTCACTGCAGGCAGCCCTGGGACATTTAAACCCAGCACTTCAGGCACCCCTGTGCCTGATAGGGCCATGCCTAAGAGCCCTTGGAGTGGATTTCAGGAAGGATGGCACCAGAAAGAAACCACAAGCGAGACACCATGAAAATAGACTTCAAAACAGACTGCAAACCCACACAGCAACAAGAACAAATACAAACTACAATAAGAGCCAGGAGAAACATTAAGTCCACAATGGGGCTATGGCTTATTGCCTACGACCTGTTAGCAATAACAATATTAATGCAACTTATACAAACACAAGCTGTAGATAGTGCTCAGCAACAAATCATTCAAACAATACCAATCATAGAAGGAATCAGAGGCAAAACAGAATGATACCACACCCAACAAACAGAACAGAGAAGGCCACACAATTTAATTCAAGTGAATACTCTACACAAGAACTCAAAGCTCAACACATCATTAAACAGTACATAAAAGGTGCCATAATAAATACACGATCCACTACGACCAAAATAAATGCTACTTTAGACTACATCAACAAAAAACTGATTGGCATAATGTGCATAACAGAAATGTGGCTAACAGACACCGACAATGCTATACTAAACCAAATTCAGGCTCAAGAATATACCATACACAACTGTCCCAGAATGACAAGGAAAGTGGGAGTACTCATACTAGCAAAATGCACATTAAATTTCAATACACTACGTCACATAACACAGAAAGGTATGACCTAGTAACCACAACAAATAAGAACATCGCAGTCCGCCTGGCATACAGAGCACCAAAAGCTACTGAAGAAGAATTAACAGACATCATAGAAAGAGTCTGTCTACATTCAACATCCAGGAAATCCTTAATTCTCTTAGGTGACCTAAACCTAGCATTAGCACCACCCAAACAAGCAAGCTCCTTTCTGAATGCAATGGATGCCCTTAACTACATGTAAATAACTAAAGCCCCAACCCACAATAAAGGAGGCATATTAGACTTTACGGGCCTGATATTCGAAGGCCTAGGCACGTGCTACATGGGTAAATGCCGGCCTTACCTGTGGAAAACCGCCATAACCATGTAAACCACATATTCAACAAGGCAGCTTAAATCGTTGAGGCCCAGCTACCCACACAGTACCAGGCGCTGAAGCCCAGGGGCGGAACGGGGGCGTGTCATGGTGAAACTCGTATAAAGCAGATTTACAAAACCCGTATGCGTCTACATTGGACGTCACTAACCACGTAGCTTTAAGCAACAGAACCCGGCGCATACGACCACTGATAGTGAGCCACGAACCCGTGTAGTAGTGGAACAGGGCACGGTAGAGCAAGGGGTGTATGAGCAGGCCTACATCCAAACCAGGCAGACGTAAAGCACTGCCGGACAGGCAGAGAAGCCATGTGGGCCATGCACATGGTGATCCAGAGGTGAAGATGCGCACGCCGTGCCTGGGCACAGCGGAGGATCTAACAGGCAGTGCATACCCAGCAGCAGGCAGTGGCCCAGCATCTGAGATGCAGGTACCATGCCCCATGTGTACACAGGCCCAAGGTGAGCTACCTGTAACTGACAGAGTAGGAGGTGTATCAGAGGTACAGACTGGATGGGGCAACAATAACTGAGTTGTGCAGCATACTCAGCATGGACCTGGAGCCCTCCACATCCAGAAGCCAGACCCTGCAAGTGGCCATGATAGTGACCACTGCCCTGGGATTCCTTGCAGCTGGCAGCTTCCAACATGTGATAGGGGCGACTGTTGGAATCACGCAGCCCACTGCCAGCCACTGCATTGGAACATTCACTAGGGCCCTGCTACGGAGTATGTGCCACCTCATAGCCCTTCCCCGGACACAGCAGATGCAGCAGGAGACCATGCAGGCATTCTACAGTGTTGCTGGTTTCCCATCGATACTTGGATCTATAGACTGCACCCACATTGCATTGCAGGCACCATGGCTGGAGCGGAGGGCATACTGGAACAGGCATGAGTACACATTGATGAACATGCAGATCATTGTGGATGTCAACATGGCCTTCACAGATTTGTGTGCCTGCTACACAGGGTCCTGCCATAATGCATTTGTCCTCGCACAGTCTGGCCTGAGACAGGCAGCAGCCAGGGGTCTGCTTGGAGATGTGTGGCTGCTAGGTGAGTGTGCACATGTGTGAGCCCCAGGACAGGCCCAGAATGGATGTTTGCTGCAATCTGATGCTATGGGTAATGCAAAAAGGCGATGATAGATGTGTACTGTATATATCGCACCAGATGAGCACCACTGCACATTGTCCACAGCAGCCCATAGACTACACCCAATGCACGTCCTGATGACCATGACCTGGCTGCTGACCCCAGTGCGCCATCCCAGAAGTTGGCAGGAGGTTGCGGTACAATAGCTCCCACCAGCAGACACGGGCAGTTGTGGAGCATGCAATTTGGGTGCTGAAGAGCTACTTCCAGTGCCTCTACAGGAACGGTGGTCAACTCCTCTACAGTCTGGAGCGGGTATGCCAGATATTTTCTGCAAGCTGCATACTCCACAACCTGGCATGGATGCATGGAGTGCTGCACCCAGAGTCAGCAGATGTGGAGGATTGGGAGGCCGCAGAGGCAGCAGAAGGTGATGGTGTAGAGTTCAGGAGCCAGCAGCAGGACAGGTCACTGGACCACCATTCGTGGGTGATATGGGAAAGCTTCTCAGGTGACTGCCCTGCACCAGCACTAGGGTTGGACACACACAATCAGCAATTATGTGCCCAGTAACATGTAATGTGCGCTGAAGGTTACAATAAAGTGCCCATTACCACCCATTATGAACCCCCTTCTTCAGGGCTCCCGGCTTGTCATGGGTGCTTGCTAACAAGTGCACTGTGATGCAGTGGAGCGTTGTCGGAGGACATGCTAGCGGTGTCACCACCCTCCCCAGCAGGGTGGTCTGATGGACATTACACAGGGCTAGCAGGTGGCCCACCAAACTGTGCCTGCATAAGGTGGCCCACCAAACTGTGCAGGGAGCCAGCTATAGATGCCTAGTATGCTGCCATCTCCCACATTAGCCGCAGGTACCACTCCATGTGGCGCTACACATGCAGTCTGTGGTCCCACCACTCCTCCTGCTCGGCCTCCCTGGTCTGTTCTGCATCCTGCAGGTCCTGCTGGATACCCTACAGCTTGGACAGTATGCCCTCAGTGCCTGACACCAGGCATGCACCCTTCTGTCGTAGCTCCTAGTCCTGGTCATCATTCCCTGCACACACTGGCTCCTCCAGGATGGTGAAGTGTAGCTCAGCAAGTGGTGCACCATCCACAGCTGGCCCACAACACTGGTGGTCACACTGGCCTGCCCCTCCATCCTGGGTGTGAACACAACAGCTCCTCTGCACTGGCTGTCGCAGTGGGCTGCTCTGAATCGCTGGCTGGCGTACTGGCATCGAAGGCCATTCTGCACCATGGCTAGTCACTGGCATCCTCCATGGTGAGCTGTGAGGTTCCCCCGGTGCATCAGTCCCAGGCTGGGAAGGCGGTATCCCTGGTGGGTCTGTGGGAAAGCAAAGGTAGCAGAGATTAGTGAGATGGCATGCTGGCATGGTCTTTGGGGTGGCATCCAGTCCTCCACAGTACCAGCAGATGGTGTACAGCCCATACTGTACCACCCCACACAGCACTTGTGGTCTGACAGGTGCAGGCATGGGCAGGGTGGATGGAGGCACGGTAGGGACACAGACATGGCTGTTGCAGCCACACCCGTGCTATGGGGCACCCCTACTTACCCTCCTGTGTGCTTGTGGTAGAGCTGTCAAAGCCTGGAACCCCTGCGATGGCGACCTCCACCACATACTGCAGCACCTGCTCCTCAAGTGGAGTAAGGCTGCGCTGCTGCTCAGGTGGCAGCCTGCTGTTGCTGGCCCTCTTCTTCACCACCTGATGGACCATGTGCCACTTTTTCTTGAGGTCTTCCACATCTCGGTTGTGGTGGTATACCGCATTGACCTTGTTTGCAATGCCCCACCATGCTAGCTGCTGGACGCTGGCATCCTCAGCCGCGAAGAGGGCAGTGTCCTGCTGCAGGATGAGCCCCAGGGCTATGGCTGTCTTAGATGGAGTGAAGTTTGCCTTCCTCGTGTGCTTTGCTGCTGCCGGTGCCTTGTCATCCATCATGAAGCAGCAATGCGATAAGGCGGCATTCGCTTACCCGCATAGGTCCTCTTATGCATACACGGGTAGAGCGTGCAGTGGGGCCATGCCCCATCCAAAGACATATCTGGTATGCATATAGGCCCTTGGGTGCTGATGCTATGAATATCTGCATGACAGCTCGCTGATGTAGGATGCCATACTCATGAAGTGCTGAGTGATGACATGACAGGTGTACAGGGATGCCCAGACTGCGATACCTGGGTAGGACGCATAACACAATAAGCGAACGTCAACCATGGTGCGCGTCGCCCCGATGGTGTGTCTTCGTGGGCCAGGGAGTGTCCTGCACATGCTGCTCCACTTTGTTCCATGGGTATAGCAGGGGTGTTACCCACGCAGATGGTCAGAGCCTGGTGAGGTATTACCAATGCAGGGCACTGCCTGTGATCTTTTGCCCAGGTAGGGGCTCTCTGCCATACCCACATAGGATGGACGTTCCCATGCCCCATGCCCATGGACCCCTGGACCCCCTCCCCTGGTCCCCCTCCCCTGATCCCCCACCCCTGGACCCCTCCCCTGGTCCATCTCCCCTGGTCTCCCACCCCTGGACCCCCTCCCCTTATTTCCCTCCCCTGGATCCAATTCCCTGGTCCCCCACCTCTGGATCCCTTCCCCTGGACCCCCATCCCTGGACCCCCTCCCTTGGTCCCCCCACCTCCACACAGATACATCACCCTGCCCCAATAAACTGGACAACATAGCGCTTACAAACAATAAAACATTTATTGGAAAACCGTGTAAACATATGTATATCTTGCCAACAGTGGCAGACATTATTTCACCTTGCAGTCTTTGTGATCTGCCCCAGTCCAGAGCATATCTGACATGGGGTCACCCTATGGTGCAGTGGGGCCCTGCCTCTGCCCTGACACAGCTGCTGTGAGGGCCTCTAGGTGCAGGCCAATGGTCCATGCTGAGGTATGCACCTCCTCCCTGAGGAGGCACACCTCTGCCACCAGGGCAGCCAGGACCCAGTCACTCCATGGACGAGGGGTTAGTGGCACTGAGGGTCCAGGTGTGGCATGGCCAGGGTGCACCCCTAGGTGCTGGAGTGGCTGTGGAGGATCACAGCTGCAGGAGGTGGACCACGGCACTGCTCCGAGTGTCCCCTGGCCCGTGCTGCACCATACAGCGGGCAAATTGCCCCTTGGTTGGTCAGCAGGTAGGCATGCCTGTTGGCTGCGGGATTCTGCTGGGGGTGCAGCTCCACCTCTGGTATCCCAACCGGTTGCCTGCTGCTGGTGTTCTGTGCCACATTGTTGCACCTGGGGCGCTTGATGGGTGGTTGCTCATTCCCCATGCAACCCCTTCTGCTCCCACCTCCGCTGACACCTCAGCCTCCCCACCATGCCCCTGGTCCACCAAGCCCTCCTCCTCCTCCTCCTCTGACCCCTCCTCCCCACCCTGCCCCAGCCCTCCTCCTCCTCCTCTGACCCATCCTCTCCATCCTGCTCCTGGATCTCCCAGCACAATTCCTCCTCCTCTGACCCCTCCCCATCCTGCCTCTGGTCCTCCAATCCCTCCTCCTTCTCTGACTCCCCTCCCCATCCTGCCTCTGGTCCTCCGATCCCACCTCCTCCTCTGACCCCCCCTTCCCATCCTGCCCCTGGTCTTCCAATCCCTCCTTCTCCTCTGACACCCTCTCCTCCCACTGTGTCATGGACCCCTCGCTGCCCCCCTCCTCCAATGTGGTGTCCTCTGGTGCAGAGTCACTGGTTGCTGATGACGTTGATATCCCCTCCTATTATCACCACTAGTGGTACTTATGCCTCTGCTCCACTCACTTGGCACAGCCCCACTGCTCCTGGGTGGCTGGCATGGTGGGCCAGCAGTCCCCCAGGCACCCCTGGAGCCAGCTGTGGGGAAAGGGGAGGGAGTAACTGATACACACCAGCATGGCCCTGGGGTGTGACTGGCACATCCCTGGGGGGGCCGACACATGCATCGCTCATCCACCTTTGGCCCACAGAGGCCAGCCTCCCCCACAGTGCACACTGTGCCCCCCTTTGCCCACCTCCAGCCTGCTCTGTTCTCCCCTCATATGCTGTACCCTGCTGGCCCCCCCAATCACTGGTAGTGCACGAGTGGCAGCATGGGCAGATGCACTATGTGCCCCTGCAGCCTCCGCTGGGGTGTGTGTCCCTGTACTGCCCTTCTGTGCTATGTCCCAGCCAGGTTTGTACACACTTGTATGTCGTATGTGCCGGCTGGTGCACAGATGGACTGGTGGCATCAGGGGATGGCACAGCTTCCCCCAGCACAGTCCCATCATTGCATACAGGGAGTGTCCATCACCGGGTAGTCTGCCTACATCAGTTTGGAAGCCATGGCTGCTGCCCCCTGCATCTTCTGGGCACTACCTCAGCCTCCAGCCCCCCCTCCGATCCTCTGGAGCTGGTTGGGTTGCCTCCAGCACAGCATCCTGAAGTGACATTTCAGGGTCTCCAGTGTCCGGTGTACTCCATATTATCTTTGAGAGAGAGGGGGGAAATGTTCTCAGTTGGCCACTACCATTTTGCCTGTTGTGCATACCTGTATCCTGCATCGGTCTCGCAACATGTCCTTCCTAGGAGCAGGGGCATACCATGTGGTGGCAGAGCTGCTTGCAGGGACAGACAGGTTCCACCTGTGTGGTTTCTGCCACCAGTCCCCACCCCCGCAAAAAGGCACAGAGGCTAGGGGATGGGGCAGGAAATAAGGGCATCTAAACTGACTGCCTCTGTCCCTTGCAGTGTCCAGCCCTGCCACAGCTTCCCCTGCACTGGGCTTTTCCATTGCTGTGTATGCACTGTGATATTGCTACCAACCCCCACCATGGGATGCAGCACCCTCACCACCTGCTATGTGTGGTTATGCTCCCTGCTGCAGGCATTCAGGGCTGGCACCTGTATCAATGCATGGCCCATCCTCCCCCAACCTCCTGATAGGCACCCAGTGGGGTACGTGGCTTGACATCATGCTCTGTCTCCCTGTGCAGACACACAGCTGTGCCTTTCAGGGTGTGTCTGCCTAGCATGGTGCTCAGCCCCCCCCCCCCCCACGCCTGTTGTAGCTGCCTTACTTGTGCAGCCAGAGTTTAATTCCCCTCCATAGGGCAGGTTTGGGCAACAGCCCCCCCCCCCGGGGTAGAACATCCCCTCATGCGGCAGCACAGAGTGGACACAGCATTCACTCTCATACAGAGAGAAAAGTTCACATGTCTCCTCACTGCCATGCTGCTGATGTCTGTCTGCCCAGCCACAGGGGGCTCCTGCACAGGCAGCCCGCGGGGCCTATATGATGGTGTCGTCTATGCATGGGTATGCCGGATGGGGAATACCCGGGTACGCTGGTCAGTGCGATACACGGGTTGTTGACCACGGTCCATTGAGCATCACTGCACCTCTGCCTTGGGCACAGTGTCCAGGTTAAGCACCTTGCACTAATCCATCATGGTCACAGTGGGTGCTTGCTGCTGTGCTCGGTTTGTGCTGCATTTTCATTGCTTGCCCGTTTTGTCAGCGCCTGACTCACGATTCAAGCATTTTTCCTGAACAGGTAACTTTCTGCAGGTATAGCTGGCCTCAGCGCCTTGTTGAGTATCGGGCCCTATATTTGTTTCAAACCAAATGATGAAGCAAGATCTCACAACCCACCCCACCGCTAGCGAAATCCCATGATCGGACCATTCCATGATAACATTTAGCATAACATCTCCCACATTGACGGAAAGCCAAAAGGAGACAACAAATGAATACACAAAATATAAACAATTTGACAATGATGTATTTTTACAAGTGATGCCACTCCTGATGAACAGACCTAGAAGACACCATTGAAAACTGGAATAATACTATAGGCAGAGCAGCAACTGCACTACAAAAGAAGAGACCAGAAAGAAGGAAACACATAGCCCCATGGTACTCAAAGGAGATCAATGCTTCAAAAAGAGCACTACGGAAACTAAAGTGTCTATGGCGGAGAACCAAACCCCCAGAAAATCTGAAAAAAATATGACATGCTAAAAGAATACAACCACCTAATACAAAGTAACAGAAGAGAATATCACACAAATTTAATAAAGAAATTCCTAAACAAACCAAGAGAACTATTTGAAATAGTTCACACGCTCATAAAAGAACCCAATCAAGGATTAGAATTGGAAAGAATAAAACCACAAGATATAGCAGATTATATCAAATCAAAATACAAATAAGCAACAATAGAGACTCATAAACAAACAGACATCACACACAAAAAACAAGATGGCAATGTAAACTGGGATGCATTCCGTATACCTACTGCACAGCAACTGGATAACATCACAGCCAGTATAAACACTACAACTTCCCCCCCTTTATCCATATCTACTCTCATGGATCAAACTAGCAAGGAAGGAACTAGGACCAATCCTGCATAACATCATATGGCTATCACTTAAACGGGGTTACATGCCTGACAAACTAAAACTAGCATCAATCAGACCAGCACTAAAGAACACCAAGTTTGACCCCACGGAACCAAGTGTGTACAGGCCTATTTCTAGCCTGCCATTCATTGCAAAAATAGTTGAAAAAGCAGTGCAACAACAGCTACAAGACCATCTGGACCAACATGCACCACTAGACCAATGCCAGCATGGCTTCAAACCCAAACATAGGGGCATGTTTACTAAACCTTCTTAATGTGCGCTTTGTGACGTTATTGCGCGCTAAGGTACCTTAGCGTGCGATAATGGCGCTTTAGCAGGCGCTCAGGTACCTTAGCACGCGTTAACGTGCGCAGCGGCGCAAATGAGCGCTGAAGGCGGGGAAAGGCTCCCGGAGAGCGGAGGAAGGCTCCCCAGGGACGGAGAGAAGGGGTCAATGGGTGGAGAGTGGGAGGGGAGAGGCTCCCCTCACACTAACGATGTGAAATCCGAGGCTCAAAACTAACGCCAGTGAAACCCTGGCGTTAGAGATGATTTAAAGGGAAGAGAAACCATTTCTGTCAGCAATGTACAGCAAAACCAGGGAAACCTACAAAAAAGTGATAAGTGTGATACATGTGCACGGAACAAAAGGGCAAATAAACATTGAAAATGACCCCAACAAAATATAAAAAAAACATAACCAAGCTGGGCAATAGTGATATTAATGGGAAACATCAAAAAGCACTCCCGAGAAAGCTCCAAAAAAAAAAAGATATGAATTTTGGAAGGGTCTACGCTTCGTCCCCATACAAGGTGGATGATCCCACAGTGCAATTGCGCTCATCAGGGTTTGCCTCTCCATTGGACAGGTTTCCTATGGCGTGCACATGTTACACAACAGCAGGGCGGGCATGTCGGAATGGGCAACTGGACAGATGCTGGGAAAGGGGACACAGAGGGCTGCAGACGGCACATGCTGTACTGCAGCTGGGCCACTGTGCGGACTAGGTTGATGCCTAGGTGGCCCATAGGAATGCTGAAACAGTAGAGCAGCCAGACAGCAACTGATGAGGGCCCAACATGGGCATGAGTGTGCTTCCCACAGTGTCACAGGGGATAGTACCCAGTAGGTACCCCCAAGGGCACAGAACAGTGGCAGGCGGTGCTGGGGGGAAGCGTGGACATCTATGCAGGCACCCCTACCCCAGAACCCGCACCATAGACAACCGCCTACCCACACACTGGATGGCCTGAGACTGCGCTCCACCAGCACCACCAGCAGAAGGGCATGTCAGCAGGGTGGCAGAGGGGCACAGGTGGAGGAGGGGGCAGTGGCAGCTGCCCAGAGCAGACCGTGGCCTAGCCTTGTGTAGGTGGGTGCCATGCACTGCAACAGACAGGCCCTGTCTGATGAACAGTCATGGTATCCCCAGGGAATGTACTGTCTCTGTGGCAACACGGTGGTGCAGTGCACACAGCCAGTGTGTTCAGAAGCAGAAGGTCACAGGTTCAAGTCCCAGCTATGGTTCCTGCCAACCCAGCCCCCATATTTTACCCACTGCTAATACAGACAGAACCTTTATTGCAGATGACGTAAACATGCCCAAAACACCTACATTTTACCCTACAGAGCACAGATACCATAAACAGGCTCATTACCTAGAGCAGAGTCTCCCAAATGCAGTCCTGGAGGGCCAAACACCATTCAGGTTCCATGCTGCCTCTAATAAAGATGCCTGTGCTGCATTTCTATGCGCCGCCCCCATGGTATGCAGATGTATCTCATGCATATTCATGAGGGACAGCATGAAAACCCGAACAGTGTTTGGCACACCAGGTCTGGAGTTGGGAACCTCTGCCGTAAAGCAGCAGCCAACAGGGGCAGACACACCCGCACTCACAGGCTCCATTAGCCAATGCCTCCTGGAGAGGCAGGACATTGAGCCCTGCGTGCATCTCCCAATACTAGCACTTGCATACCTTAGCAATGCCACCCTAAACCTGGGTATACGGTACACAGCTATCAAAAGTTTGCTATGATTACTGGCAGATAGCAATTCCTAAGTTAAGCACAATTTGCTGATTGAGCTGCATCATAGCAACCTTTCTGATGTCTGTAGAGTGTGCTTCAGGTCTGGTGTCTGACAGTGTTTACCACCCTGGGGAGTGACCCCAACAGTATTGCGTACCATATCCATGCCTGCACTGTGCCCAGGACTGGTGTGGTGGCCAGGGCTGCCAAACACCTCTATAGTAGCACACTGCTGGCATAAGTGTGGGAGTGTGTGTCTGTCTATCCAGTGTATGGTGGCTGCAAACACCCTCCACAGCCCACACTGCCAGCACTGTTGCCAGTATTGGCCTGCCAATGTGCATAATGAGGAGCAAGGTACCATGGGTATAGCCCGGACAGGGTGGCCTGGCCAGGATGCATCTGCACAGGGCATAGGGCAATGGCTGGGACATTGTAGTGCCCGGCCATCACCTGCACAGACAGGGTGGCCACAGCATGTCCTGCTGGGAGATCACTCTCACCCTGATTGAACAGTGACCACGGCATGGCTAGGTTCCCCCATAGTACTATATAGAATTTCTTTCATGTGATATTTATGGGTTCCCTTTAGGGGCCCAGTCACTGACTTATCTGCTTGGTGTGTATGCTGCCATCCCAGTTCTGGGTGCACGCATCTCCACCAGAAACATGCACTATGGACTAGCTAGCAGACTGTCTGCAGCTGGTATGTGTCTTGCTGGAACACCTTGCAGGGTGCAGTGGCTGAAGGCTTGCTGCAGGAGAATATCAGATAGTGGTGGGGCGCAGCTTAGCATTTCCAGGCCTAATGTCTGTCTGCTATTGCTTCATGGATGTGTACAGAGCTGCATTGACTGCCCTGTAGGGTGTCTGTTCCCCAGCAGGACTGGGGTTGATGGTCCCCTCTACTGCCACCCTTGCTGGGAGGTAGAATGTGGATCTGTTGGTGGGAGACCCTGTTTACTACCCTCAGCCCCAGAGGGTGGGGTGGTGGTACATAATCCTCCTATGGGTCCATAAGGGCTAAACCTGACTGAGAAATACAGATGTATCCAAGGTGTGTCTGCAGAAACTACCTATCTCACACACTAGCACTGCTGGGGACCTGCAGCATGGCCTATTTCTACCATGGAAGGTGCTGTGGACCTGGTGCTGGGTGCCCCACCTCACCCTCAGGGTGAGTATAGTACCCACACAATGTGACGGTGTGTAGCTACTCTGTGCCAGTAACACACACGGTCAGTTCCCCCTACCAGGCTGAGGTGCTGTGGGTGTGCATACCCCATCTTGTGATCATCTGTAGACTGCTGATTTGCATGTGCAGTGCATCATGAGTATGGGTGGGTTAACCCTATCCTGGTGACCACAGCAGACTGTTTGTGTGGTGACGTGCAGTCCTTCTGCAGCCAGCCAGGGGTTTGCTAGCAGCTGTGGAGCTGTAGCCCACTGGTTATTTCACTGCCTGTGGAGCCAGAGGTCATGGGTTCAAACCCACAGTGGGGTTATTTGGCCACTGTCTGAAGCATTGTCTATTTGTAATGTACATTAGTGCTGCCAGCAAAAAACACCCTCAGAGTACTGTAACCATAAGGTGCCTCAGAAGGCGCCTTATAGGGCGCCCTATAAAGCGCCTTCTGAGGCACCTTATGGTTACAGTCCGTATAAGGTGCCTTATAAGGTGTCCTATGGAGCGCCTTATAGGGTGCCCTATAGGGGACATTATAGGGTGCCGTGGCGGACAGTGCACTTTTTAATGTGCCCTATGGAGTGCCTTATAGGGTGCCTTATGCGGCACCTTAGGTTACGGCACGTGAGGGTGTGTTTGCTGGCAGCAATAATTAAAATGCCTCAGGAAACAATACTTACATGTCAAAGCTGATGCCTCAGCCAGCCTTATGCATTAGGCACACTGGAGGATCAAACTCATGACCCCTGTATTATCAGTCAGTGTATTAACCATTGTGCTACATTTCTGTTTCTATGTTTGGATGTCTGTGCGCCTACTTAAGATTACCGTGCGGTAACGTGCTTAGTGGCGCTTCGCCCGATAATGTGCGCAGCAGCGTGCGTTATCGTGCGCTAATCCCGTTTTGCTACTTTAGACTGAAACGCCCACTCCTTATATGGCATCCTGCACACTAACGCCAGGCGCACATTAAGAAGGTTTAGTAAATATGCCCCATAGTGTGGAAATGTTCTTCGCACAACTCCTCAACATCTTAATTACAGGCATAGATAATCCATGGCCAGGATTCATGCTAATCTTCATTGATATTAAAGCAGTGTTCATCACAATTAATCACCTAAGCATGCTAAGAAGACTACAAGAAATAGAACTTTGTGACACTATCATTAAATAGTTCACCTCCTACTTAATAAACAGAAAACAGCAAGTCAAATATGACACAAAAGGATTATTACCCAGACACAAGGAATACCGCAAGGCTCAGCCCTGGCATCAACTCTATTCAATATATACTTACAGCCCCTATGTGCTATAATAAAAGAGCACAACATATAATACAGAATCTACATGGATGATATTATTATTTATGTAACCTTCAACACCGAACATCCCAAACACTCACAGAAAACAAACTGCATGGAGGCAATGATACAGTGGCTGGAGAAACAAAATTTAACTGTAAATTATAAAAAGACAGAGGTTCTATATGTCACCAGGAGCACCACATTTATATTACCCACAACAATAAAACTAAAAAACAACGAACTCATGGTAAAAAAAGAGGTAAAATATCTAGGGGTCATACTGGATCAAATTCGAAGCTTCCAAGCACACATAAACAAGACAATTAAAACAGCATACAATAAAATAGGAACTTTACAAAAGCTCAAATCTCTTCTCAGCAATAATGATCTCAGAACAGTATGTCAGGCAATAATAACACCAACCATGGACTACTGTAATATAATTTATCAAGGCCTCCCAAAACATGTAACACCCACTCCAAATGGCCCAAAACATGGCAGGAAGAACAGAAACCACAAGAAATGAACACATAATATCAACTCTGATACAGCTTCACTGGCTCCCGATCCAAGTGTACACCAAATTCAAAATTTTATTTAGCATATTTAAAATCCTTAAACAAACTATCACCAGACATATTCCAGACATTAATAACAAAGGACCCAGAAAACAGAAAAGAACCATCCACAAAAATCTTCTCTTCATCCCAAACACAAAAAAACCCTATGACCAGTAAACATGCAACAGAGCATTCACCAATTACGCTAACAATATGGAATGCTCTACCAGAAAACATGAGAGACATAAAAGACTTATAGGATTTTAGAAAAGCATTAAAGACAAATCTCTTCAAGGATTATTATAGACTGACATAATAGCAATCTAATCTAATCATATGAGCAAATCCTAACTCCATACACTATCAACTGCCCCTGTGATAGAAAGCGTAGTTACTCCCCTGTAACAGGTATTCTCCAGGGACAGCAGGAATCAGTCCTCACATATTGGTGACATTGGCACCGAAGGAGCCCTCGTGCGGAGCAATTCCCCAGCTTTCAAAGAAAGCCTTTGGGATTGCATCGTGCATGCGCGGTCCCCTTCCCGCCCAAGGGTGCCATCTTGCTCAGTCAAATGACATAGCTAAAAAGGCGGCAAGGATAAATTAATAGCTAAAAAGGCGGCAAGGAAAAATTAATAACAGGGGAGGAGGGAGGGACGTGAGGACTGATTCCTGCTGTCCCTGGAGAATACCTGTTACAGGTGAGTAACTACACTTTCTCCAGGAACAAGCAGGAAGTCAGTCCTCACATATGGGACTCCCTAGCTATAGGCTACCGAGAACCCATAGCTGAAAAATGGCTCCCTCTAGAAGAGCCGCAGCAGCTGCAATAGGAATTCAGCTGAGAACGCAATACCCCCTGGTAGCCTGACACCAAAGGGTCGGAAGATTGGAGTTGCCTAAACCTCAAATAGGTAATGGAGTATCTCCTGACTGAAAGCACTGTCCTATCGGGACTCCCTATCCAGGCAGTAATGGGCCGCAAAAGTCTGACTTGAAGACCAAGATGCAGCCTGGCAGATGTCTGCCAGCAGAACAGAGCGGAAGTGAGCCACTGATGCAGCCGTAGCCCTGACACGGTGGGCCGTGACTTGACCCTGCAATGGGAGGTCGGCCGCCCTGTACGCCCAGGCAATGCAGTCTGCCACCCAGATAGACAGCGTACGCTTGGAGACAGGTAACCCCAGTTTACTGGGGACATAAGAGACGAAGAGCTGAGTAGCCCTTCGATGTCCCCTTGTACGCTCCAGGTAGAAGGACAACGCCCTCTTACAATCCAGGGTATGCAGAACTGCCTCTGCCTGGCTGGAATGCGGCCTGGGAAAGAAGGTTGGAAGAATCACCTCTTGGGTGAGGTGGAAAGAAGAGACCACTTTTGGAAGGAACTTAGGGTGAGTGCGGAGGACCACCCTATTCCTATAAAACCGTGTGTATGGTTTATCAGCTACGAGAGCTTGCAGCTCACTCACACGTCTGGCTGATGTGAGTGACACTAGGAAGAGCACCTTCCAGGAGAGGAAACGCAGATGGCAAGAGGACATCGGCTCAAAAGGTGGGGGAGTAAGCTGCTGCAAGACCACATTTAAATCCCACTCAGTTGACGGAGGACGAACTGGGGGTTTCAGCAGAAGCAGACCTCTGAATCACACCAGGGGGTGAGCCGAAAGAGGTTGCCCCTCCACTGGTGAGTGGTTTGCTGACAAAGCACTCAGGTGGACCCCGACAGAGTTAGACTTGAGACCTAATTCTGAGAGGTGAAGCAGGTACTGCAGCACCACTGGTACCAGGCAAGAGAAAGGGTTTTCATTGTGCTGGTTACACCACACCTCAAACCTACGCCACTTGAAAGCATAGGATTTCCTAGTGGACTGCCTCCTTGAGACCAGTAACACTTCTACATTCCGAGGTAGGAGGAGAGGAGCCAGCACTACCCAGCCATTCCATCAGGTTGAGGGACCTGAGAACATAAGAACATAAGATATGCCATACTGGGTCAGGCCAAGGTCCATCAAGCCCAGTATCCTGTTTCCAACAGTGGCCAATCTAGGTCATACATACCTAGCAGTTTCTCCAAAAGACACAGGCTCCACAATGCTTGTATTGGGTCAAGCATTGATATCCTGGGTCCCTTCTTAATAATGGTTTATGGACCTTTCCGCCAGGAACTTGTCCAAACCTTTTTTAAATCCAGCTACACTAACAGCCTTTACTACAGCCTCCGGTAACAAATTCCAGAGTTTGATTACACATTGAGTGAAAAAGTATTTTCTTTTATTAGTCTTAAATAGTTTACCCTGTAGCTTCATTGCATGTCCCCTATTCTTTCTATATTCTGATAATGTAAACAATCGATCTACGTTTACCCTTTCCACTCCGTTCATTAATTTATAGACTTCTATCATATCTCCCCTCAGCCGTCTCTTTTCCAGGTTAAAGAGCCCAAACCTTTTTAGCCTTTCTTCATAGGAGTATCCTTCCATCCCCTTTACCATTTTGGTGGCTCTTCTCTGAACCTTTTCTAATAACACTATATCCTTTTTAAGATACGGCAACCAGAATTGCACACAGTATTCAAGGTGCGGTCTCATCATGGAACGATATAGAGGCATTATAATATCTTTTGTTTTATTTTCCATTCCTTTCCTTATGATATCTAGCATTCTATTTGCTCTCTTGGCCGCCGCTGCACACTGGGCCGAGGGTTTTAACATGTTATCCACAATGACGCCTAAATCTTTTTCCTGGGTGGTGCTTCCTAATGTGGAACCTTGCATCGTGTAACCATAGTTTGGGTTGTTCTTTCCTAGGTGCATAACTTTGCACTTGTCCACATTAAATTTCATCTGCCATTTTGATGCCCAGTCTTCCAATTTATCAAGATCCTCTTGCAATTTTCCACAATCCTCTTGGGTTTTAACAACTTTACATAGTTTTGTGTCATCTGCAAATTTGATAACCTCACTCGTTATTCCACTTTCCAGGTCATTTATGAATATGTCAAAAAGCAGCGGACCCAGCACAGATCCCTGGGGTACACCACTATTCACCTTTCTCCATTGGGAAAATTGGCCATTTAGTCCAACCCTCTGCTTTCTATCTTTTAACCAGTTCCTGATCCACAGTAGTACACTGCCTCCTATCCCATGACTCTTTAGTTTTGCCAAAAGTCTCTGATGAGGGATCTTGTCAAAGGCTTTCTGAAAGTCCAGATACACAATATCAACCAACTCACCTTTGTCCACCTGTTTATTCACACCTTCAAAAAAACATAACAGATTTGTAAGACAAGATCTTCCTTGTCTAAAGCCATGTTGGCTATCTCCAATTAGGCCATGACTATCTACATGCTGAGTAATTTTATTCTTTATGATGGTTTCTACCATTTTTCCCGGTACTGACGTGAGGCTCACCGGTCTGTAGTTTCCCAAATCACCCCTGGAACCCTCTTTAAAAATTGGTGTTACATTGGCGATCCTCCAATCTTCAGGCATCAGAGATGATTTCAATGATAGTTCACAAATAGTAGGTCTGCAATCTCATATTTCAGTTCTTTCAACACCCTTGAATGTATACCATCTGGCCCAGGTGATTTGCTACTCTTTAGTTTATCTAATAGTTGTAATACATCTTCCTGATGTATCGATATTTCCTTCAATTCTTCCGCACCTTTAAATACCACTTCAGTCATGGGTAACATCCCTACATCTTCCTCAGTAAAGACCGAAGCAAAGAATTCATTCAGTCTCTCTGCTATCGCCTTGTCGCCTCTTAGTGCCCCTTTAACTCCTCTATCATCAAATGGACCAACTGACTCTCTCACAGGTTTTTTGCAGGTTGGGGTGCAAGAGAGAGCCCTGCTCCTGGGACAGGAGGTCCGGCTGCATCCCCAGTGGGAGTGGGGTTTCCACTGCCAGCTGGAGGAGAAGCGGAAACCAAGGCTGTCTTGGCCATCTGGGCACTACCAAAATGACAGAGGCCTTGTCCCGAAGGATTTTGAACAGAGTCCAGGCCAAGAGAGGCGTGGGAGGAAACGCATGCATGAGGCCCCCTGACCAGGAGATCAGGAAAACATCTGCAGCCACCCTCAGAGAATGTGGCTGTCTGGAGCAAAATCTGGGCAGCTGGTGATTTTGCGGACTGGCAAATAGATCTATGGATGGATGTCCCTTGCGGTGGAAAATCCGCTGGGCCACCACCGGATCCAGTTGCCATTCGTGAAGTTGGAGAATCCTGCTTAGTTTGTCTGCTAGGCAGTTCTCCTGACCAGGCAGATACACTGCTTTGAGAGACATACCCTGCCTGATTGGAAAGGAGCAGAGGTCCAGTGTCTCCTGACATAGCATACAAGACCTCCCTGCTTGTTCATGTAGAACATTGCTACCTGGTTATCCGTCTGTATCAATACAGACTGATGTGAGAGGACATGACAAAAGGCTTGAAGAGCTAGGCAGATCGCCCGCAGCTCTAAGAGGTTGATTTGGTGTGCAGACTCCTGAGGAGACCATAACACCTGAGTGCATGATCCTTGGCAATGGGCTCCCCAGCCCAGCAAGGAGGCATCTGTCATTAGCACTCTTGTGTGCGAGGGAGTCTGAAAAGACACTCCCTTGAGCAGGTTGGGCGGCTGACGCCACCACTGATTTCACCAGTCGCCTGAATACTGCTATCCTGTCTCTGAGGCTGCCGGTGGCTTGTATCCACTGATCTCTGAGGCACCACTGAGCTGTTCTCATGTGAAGACGGGCATTTGGGGTCACATGCACCGTAGAGGCCATGTGGCCCAGGAGGCATAAGAAGTGTCTCGCTGAGATCTGAGACCTGCGCCTGAACTGTTGTGCCAGTGCTAGCAGTCTCTGTGCCCTGTCCTCTGGCAGGTAAGCCTTCGCTTGAAGAGTGTCCAGTCTTGCTCCTATGAACTCTAAGTTTTGAGTGCGGAGCAAAGTAGACTTTGCGTGGTTTATGACAAAGCCTAGATGCTGCAACAGGTTTATAGTGCGAGAAGTGGCCTGTTGGGCCTCCTGAGGCGACTGGCCCCTGATGAGCCAGTCGTCCAGGTAAGGGAAGACAAAAATTCCTTGAATTCTGAGGAAGGCTGCCACTACAGCCAGGCATTTTGTAAACACTCTGGGAGCAGAGGCTAGGCCAAAGGGTAGAACTCTGTATTGGAAATGTTTTCCTCCCACTACAAATCTCAGATACTGGTTCCACCACCTGATCCTCTAGAAGATTGTACAAGCATTGTGGAACTTGTGTCTCTTGGGGAAACTGCTAGGTACATATGATCTAGATTGGCCACTGTTGGAAACAGAATACTGGGCTTGATGGACCTTGGTCTGACCCAGTATGGCATATCTTATGTTCTTATGTTCTTATCTGCCAACTCCTGCAAAAGGAGGTCCCTGTGAAGAGAGGGTCTGAGAGGCTCTCCTGGAAAGAAGGAGGATGGTATCTGACTGAAGTGAAGCAAATAGCCCCTTTGGACTATTTGCAGGACCCAGATATCCGAGGTGATGGCTGACCACCTGTGGACATATAGGGTTAGCCTGCCTCCTGTGCATGGCCTTACCACTGGCGAAAGAGAGACTATGCTTTGTGAGTCAAAAAAACCCTCCCAGCTGGGTAGGAGCTGGGGCCTGGGGCTTGGGAGAATTCTGCTTACGCGGGCCATGCCCCTGTCCCTTGGCCTGCTGCCCCTGTTGGAGAGCTGAGGTGGCCTGGTAAGTGGGGTAGTTGCGATAAGCAGTACCCTTCCTCAGGAAAAAGGGCTTTTTACCTGAGCCCTTCTTCTTAGAAGGGGCAGAAGTCTTCTTTGAGAGTCTTGTCCGGGTCAAGTACTCGGACTCGAGCTCAGCATACTTCTCAGTCATGGGTTTGCCAAAGAGGTTGTCACCTCTGCAAGGGACATTGACTGACTTGTCCTGTCGTCATATTTCTATGTTTCTATGTTTCTACATCACACCCAGTGGCATTGAACATGCTGTGCTGATGTGCTGTTATCACTGTGCCCACTTGTCACAGGTGTGTGGCCCCCCATGCAGGCATGTGGTGGTGGTGGTGCGACCAGTGTCCATGCGCATTTGTGTGTGTCCCACACCCATGCATATCTCCACAGTGGCTATGGCTGGCCAGCATGTACATGGCAGCCCATACCCCTGAGCTGCATGGTGACCTGCATGCATGTGTGTGGCCCTCTGTGCTGTCTCAACTTACCCAGCAGCCAGCCACTGGTTATGGCACCACTCTCGAAGGCCTCATGTATCCCCGACTGGGCCAGGATGTAGGCATTGTGGCATGCCCCAGGGAAGCGTTCCATGACATCAGTGATTATCATGTCAGCATTGCAGATGACCAGCATATTTAGTGAATTGTAGGCCTTCCAGTTATGATATGTGACCTCATGGCAGCATGGGGGACAGAGGGCCACATGTGTACAGTCAATTGCACCCATTATAGCCGGGAAGCTGGCAGTCTCAAACTGCAGCATGATCCACTGCTGCTGGAGTGGGGCATTCAGGAAGGAGATGTACTGCCCAGTGTGCTCCACAAGGATGTCCAAGACCCCGGTGATGCAGTGTGACACTGCTGCCTAGCTAAGACCAACTGCAGTTGCCAGTATCGGCTGGAAGGAGCCAGTTCCCAGGAAGGCAAGTGCCGTGAGCATCCTCACATGGACGTAAACTGTGTCCTATCTGTGTGAGTGTGGTGCCAGGTCTGCCTGCAGCTCCAGGCACAGGTCATGGATGGCAGCACAATCAAACCTGTAGCGGGCCACGCAGAATTCATCACTCAGGTCCAGGTACTGGCAGTACAGCCTGGGTATGCTGGGATATGAGTGTCACTGTCTGCCCCTCTGGCGATTTTTCTCTGCACATGCAAGCAGGGCTGTGGCGAGACATGTGGATGTCTCCTCCCACTGCATCATGTGTCTGGCTGTGACAGTGTCTCATACCTGTGGGGGGAGGCAACAGGTCAGGCCATATGTAGTATAGGTATGAGAGACACCAACCACTGTGCATGTCCAGCACATCTGGGGCATAGACATCTCTGGGCTGGCTGGTGATGCAACCACCCCAGGTCCAGCATTTGCTAGGTGACCCTGCAGGGGCAGGGTATGGCATGATGGGGTGGGCATCCAGGACACAACATGGTCCCAGCACCCCAGACATTCTGTCTGCCCACCGGTTAGCCCAGCCTCTCTCCTACATGGGGCCACAGCACTATGGCACCATGTTGCCATGGCACCACAGCTACATGCAGGGATGGCGCTCCATGATGGACCCCAGCCACCTGCTGTCCATGCTCCCTGTCCCTACCTGGGCCTGTGGGGCCCACAGCCAGGCAGGGGTAACTCCCCTGCACACCCTCACCTGCCCACCCTGTCCCTGGCCATCCACCATCCAGGGGGACAAAGTCCACCTCTATAGTGGGATACAACCCCCATGCAGGTCACTGACCCAGATGGACAGGGCTGCCCTTGGGGTCCATGGTCCTTGCAGCGCACCCATCACACACCTGCCTCAACTGCAGACCATGCACACCCACACACAACCTGTACTTCCCACATATGCAGCTCCATCTGCAGGGGGCTCCATTTCACCATTGCCAGCTGCATACATTGCGTGTTTGGCCATCATGTTTGCTTGACCTGATCCACTATTTTCTGAACAGGATAGGCCCCTTGGGCCCCACATCAGCTACCTAGGGATGGTGGCTGCATGGGGCCATCTCCCAGGGGGTGGTAGTGGGGTGGACAGGCCACACCTGCAGAGTGGCAGAGAACGGTCACGGCTGCCCACCCAAGGGTGTCAGTGGGACATGATGCCTGATATTGGGGGGTGGGCCAGCTGACCATAAGGCCTTTTGCTGCCCCATGATGCAGTGTCCTTTCTGTGGAGCAGCAGGTGTGGGTCAATGGCACCATTGACCTACATCTCCCATTCCCATCAGCTGTGTGTGACTATGTCACCTTCCCCTTCTTACCATACCCACGCAGTGTACCCTTCGGTTTCTCCCCTCTCCTGCAGCCCACTCTCCTGCGACACTGCCATGGCCCCTGTTGGGTGCTATGTACCCTTCACCTCACAGATTCCTGTCTACATCTACACAGGGTGCTCTCACTGTCATCCCAAGGAACACTGTCACACACCATGTTGGCATGGCTCTGGCAGACATTGTACATCAGACACACATGGCACCTACCTGTTGGTGGTTACTGGGTTATGGATACATGTAGAGAGAGAGAGACTGGATGAAGGCTCTGTGGTTAATGTGAGAGAGAGAAACCATCATAAAGAACAAAATTACTGAACATGTAGATCGTCATGGCTTAATGGGAGACAGCCAACATGGCTTTAGCCAAGGAAGGTCTTATCTTACTAATCTGTTATGTTTTTTTGAAGGTGTGAATAAACAGGTAGTCAAAGGTGAGTTGGTTGATATAGTATATCTAGATTTTCAGAAAGCCTTTGATAAGGTCCCTCATGAGAGACTCTTGGCAAAATTAAAAATTCACGGGATAGGAAGCAGTGTACTATTGTGGATCAGGAACTGGTTAAAAGATAGAAAGCAGAGGGTAGGGCTAAATGGCCAATTTTCCCAATGGAGAAAGGTGAATAGTGGAGTACTCCAGGGATCTGTGCTGGGTGTGCTGCTTTTTAACATATTCGTAAATGACCTGAAAATGTGAATGAGTGAGGTAATCAAATTTACAGATGACACAAAATTATTCAAAGTTGTTAAAACCCAGGAGGATTGTGAAAAATTGCAAGAGGACCTTGATAAATTGGAAGCCTGGATGTTCAAATGGCAAATGAAATTTTATGTGGAAAAGTACAAAGTTATGCACCTAGGAAAGAACAACCCAAACTATGGTTACACGATGCAAGATTCCATATTAGGAACCACCACCCACGAAAAAGATTTAGGCGTCATTGTGGATAGCACATTGAAACCCTCCGCCCAGTGTGCAGCAGCGGCCAAGAAAGCAAATATGGTTATGGTTATGGTTAAGGCATTTGATATACTGCCCTTTACTTACGCATCACAGCGGTTTACATGTATATACTAACAGGTACTTTTTTATTCCCTTGATAGAATGCTAGGAATCATAAGGAAAGGAATGGAGAATAAAACAAAGGATATTATAATGCCTCTGTATTGTTCCATGGTGCGACCTTACCTTGAATATTGTGTGGAATTCTGGTCGCCATATCTTAAAAAGGATATAGTGTTATTAGAAAAGATACAGAGAAGAGCCACCAAAATGTTAAAGGGAATGGAAGGATGCCCTATGAGGAGAGGCTAAAAAGGTTAGGGCTCTTCAACCTGGAAAAGAGACGGCTGAGGGGAGATATGATAGAGGTCTATAAGTTAATGAATGGAGTGGAATGGGTAAACGTAGATCAATTGTTTATGCCATCAAAATATAGAAAGACTAGGGGGCATGCAATGAAGCTACAGTGTAACCTATTTAAGACTAATAAGATAACATATTTTTTCACTCAATGCATAATCAAACTCTGGAATTTGTTACCAGAGGATGTAGCTTGGACAAGTTCCTGGAGGAAAGACCCATAAATCATTATTAAAGGAGACCCGGGAAATCCACTGCTTGCCACAATACAAGTATTGTGGAACCTGTGTCCTTTGGGGAAATTGCTAGGCACTTGTGACCTAGATTGGCCACTATTGGAAACAGGATACTGGGCTTGATGGACCTTGGTCTGACCCAATATGGCATATCTTATGTTCTTATGTTTTTATGTGGACTCCTCAGAGGTTCGTCTACAAGTCAGGATATCACCTCAGTAAAGTCCTGCACCATTGCCAATGGATACGACCACATCTAGGCATTGCTGCACATAGGTATGTAGTCATCCTATGTGCACCTGTACATCTACACAAACGCCTGTATTCTGTGCACCAGTATGTTTACACCGTAACATGTCTGCCCGTCATAGGATGTACATCACGTCTGCGGTCATGCCCCCATGGCTTAGACGAAAGTAGGTTTGGACCAGACTGCTTTATTGAAGAATATCCCTACGCGTTTCGGCTTACGCCTTCTTCGGGGGACATACAGCTACCATGGATAAAACAAACAATGTTATAATAATGGACATATATAACATACAAATCCAATAAATAATGTGAGGTATGAATAAGAACAAATAAATAAATATATATATAAAAAATATATTAAGACAATAAAATGACTAATATATTATGTGTGAAAAAAAATGTTGTTACATTTAAACCAACCAGAGGGACTCTCTGGTTGGTTTAAATGTAACAACATTTTTTTTCACACATAATATATTAGTCATTTTATTGTCTTAATATATTTTTTATATATATATTTATTTATTTGTTCTTATTCATACCTCACATTATTTATTGGATTTGTATGTTATATATGTCCATTATTATAACATTGTTTGTTTTATCCATGGTAGCTGTATGTCCCCCGAAGAAGGTGTAAGCCGAAACGCGTAGGGATATTCTTCAATAAAGCAGTCTGGTCCAAACCTACTTTCGTCTCTTGCTCCGTTTGTTCCCTTGTGCATCTACAAGAGTTACGCTCCTCCTCTGTCTCCCATGGCTTAGACGTCTTCCCGGGTTGCTGTATTGATTTGGACATGTTCCTTGGCAGCCACATCTGTATTTGAAGGTTTCCCTGTGCATCTGTGCATTCAGCAATGGCCCCCAGGGTCTCAACATGGAAACACAACTTCAGCAATGGCAAAATGATCCTCCTCATAGAGGCAGTACTTGGTGACTTTGCTGCCCTAATGGGCATAGAGGAATGCAAGCTGAGTGCTTATGAGTGTCAGCAGTGGTGGTTGGCCATCTGCAATGAGGTACATTCAGAGCACATGAAACTGGAGCTTCTTCATCCGGATATCTCACTCCAGGAGCAGCAGCTGGCCCTCCAGGAGTGGCAGCTGGTCCTCCAGCAGCAACAGCTGCCTGTAACAGCCCGGCTTGATGCCTTCATAGGCCACCTTGGAGCAAACATTGTGGCCCTTGTCAGCCAGCTGGGCAGGTTGCAGGATGCTCCTGACCCTATCCCCCCCCCGGGCTGCAATCTCTGGCCACTGGACCTGTGTCACCACCTCCGCCACTATTCACTGCTGTTGTGGCACCTGCCCACACTCCTGTACCTGCAGCTGTGCCTTCCACCATCAGGGTGGCCACAAGCACCACTGCATGGGTGGCATCAGTTGGGGGTGCATTTCTGGGGAGTAATCCAAAATCCTGGGTCCCGTGCCTTGGGGTGTAGGGCCACCTATGGTATTCCCCCCTTTCCATGGGGCTCAGGGAGGCACCAATAGCAGCAGTTCATCCTCAGGGGATACATTTCCCTCCCCTCCAGAATATGTCCCAGCACTGGGAGCCAGCAGGAGGGCCTCAAGGTGGGGGAGGGCAATGGCATGGGGGGGGGGACGACAGAGCTAGTCCTGGCTCATTGTCCTGATGGGTGTACCTGGGGTGTGCTTTCACTGGGTTTCTGTGGGTGGGGTGGGGTTTTTGGGTGGTGGATGGGGGTGCTGTGCTATGGGCTGTGATGGGTCACATGATCATGTTGTGTGAGCAGTATTTTGTTGGGGGTGTCACATGGGTGGGGGTCATGTACAAGGTGGCATGGTTTGTGCAGGCCTCTGTAGGTGATATATTATCTATATATTTGTATCTCTGCTGCTGCACTTCAGTGCACACTTTGGCTCATTATCTGCCTCTCTCCATGTCTCCTTTGCCAGCATTCCCCAAGGACATGCTCATTTATGTCTGTTGCCATCATGACTGCGCCTTGCCTGTACGCTGGTCTTCTTTTGTCTATCTCCTGCCCTTATTCCATGTTTCTGTTGGTCTAATTTGCAAGTCTAGCCTCTGGCTGCCACATGTATATGGCCACGCACAGAAAAGCACTTGGATGTGCTTTTCATCAGGCAAGAATCAGGCATGTCCCAGTCCCGCTCCTTTTATGGATGTCCAAGGGTCCACATCCATCTGGCCTGTGCGTGTGCATCATTCCCATTCCAGAATACGGTTTTCGACATCAACGTCATTTGGACATTTTTATTTATTTATTTATTTACAGTCTCTTCTATATCGCGCTATTCGGCATCAGCGCGGTTTACATACAACTTACACATCTCATTAGCTAATTTGTGTTTACATTGAACAAGGTAATAGAACTTGGATAACAAGGGTAAACTATGTACATCTATGAGGCAAGATAGGTATCACCTTGCTGGAGATAGTCATGGTTGATTGTGTGGAAGGGTTACTGAACTGTGTCGGCTAAGTGGCCGATGGGGCTATTAAGGCGCTGTCTAGGGGGTAATACTGGAGGAAGAGATGGTGCTTGTGACGTAGAAGCCTCTCAAGATGCTATGGAAACAGATAGTGATCCGGTGGAGAGAACCGGTACTGCAAGAGAATGCAGGATTTTCTCTTCAGAGAGAAAAAAACACAGAGCTAATCAGGAACCACACCTCACCTCAAGGAAGGAGAGAAGCCAAGTCCCTGATTGGGCACGCCCAAGCAGGAGGCGGGCAGTGCAGTACACAGGCAGCTTGTTAAGCACTCAGAAACAGAGAGAGTCAGATTTGAAAGGAGATGACGAGGAGTCAGGAGGAGACTCAGAAGGACATAACCAGGAGGAGTTGGAGAGAGAGCAATTAGGCAGCTGTGATCCACTAAGGAGAAGACTGGACTCACGAAGCAAGTACCTGGGAGACTCAGGGGCAGGGAGAATCTTCTGTGACCAGAAGGATTCAGGAGCACTGAGAGACCCAAGGCTACAGCACAGGGTCTCTGTGGACCAAGCAGCACAGGGTCTCTGAGGACCAAGCAGAACCTTGGAACCGAAGGCAGAGGGACAGAGAATTACTCTGTAGAAAGCCACAGCACAAGGTACACAGTGAGTTTGTAGCAGCTAGCAAGTTTAACATTGGGAAGCCAGAAAGAGTGAAGGCTAATGTTAAAAGCCAAGACAAAGTCAGACAACATGGTAGCAATTGGTTGCAGTCTGAAAAGCATGTAAGCAGCCTAGGCTATTCTCACAAGCCAGCAGAAACCTATAGTAAGGGAACAGCTGAGTCTTATTACAGAGACGTGGGCCAAGAGAAGCCTGACCGTTCTACTTTTAACACTCTGTTGAGAAACTCTCCTCTAACAGCTGAAGTTTTAAACCCAGCACTAACGTTTAGTGATAAGTGGGGGAAGGATAATCCTAACACGTGGAATTGTTGTCCTAGTAAAAGCAGCATTGCTAATTATCAAGAGATAAGCAGTTTAAACAAACAGTTACCTGAAGGAGGAAGACATAATCAGCTTAGCCCAGGAAAAACGCAGGCTGAATTGCTTCTTAAAGATTTCAGAGAGTTTCTTGAAAGCAGGGCAGTTTCTTCCTCTAACGTAGCACAGCCCACAAACAGCTGTGAAGAGGAAATGCCTTTGGTTTCTTCTCTACCGTTCACAGAGCCAGACATGCCAATGGACTGCTCAGCTTGTGTCATTGAGAAGGACATTTAATTGAAATGCTGTACAAAAGTTATATGAAGCAATATAACAGAAGTTGCTGTATTGATTCCTATGCTGAGAAACTTATCAGAAGGGAACAAGTTTAAAGTATAATTGTCTGCATACCAGGAGCATTGCTGTTTACCAGAGTTTGTTTCTTCCGTTAGTGAAAAGGGTCACATGACAACTGAATGTGATCACAGAAGATAATGGACATTTAGCCTAACAGTGCAATACCTTGTTTAAGTTTTGGTTTCCACTCTTGTTTTGTGCTATTATACTTAATTTGCGTCTGTTTGCACTTGGACTGCAATGCGGAAATAAACCTCAAAGAAATTTTCTTTGCCTGCCTTACTACTTGAGCACACACAACTACAATTCTCAACCCTGAAGGGCATCAAAGGCCACCCCCTCCTGAAACCCTCAAGGTCCAGGGAGCGGGTGCGTGGCATGCTTCAATGCCTTTCTAAACTGTGTTAGGTCAGGGATTGCTCGAACGCTGGGAGGTAGGGCATTCCAGCATCTTGGCGCACTGAATTTGAAGGCTCTGTTTGCGGTTGAACATGTGCATTGGGTTATTGATTTCGGGACTATCAGCGTATTAACTGCTGTAGATCTTCTAGACCTATTGTGGGGCGATGTGGATGAGAGTCCGTTGACAGCCTTAAATGTCAGCAGTAAGATTTTGTATGTGAGTCTGCCGCGTATTGGGAGCCAGTGTAGGTGCTTCAGGATGGGGGTCACATGGTCTTTCCTGGATGCTCTATGGAGGACTCTTGCCGCGACATTCATCGCCAGCTGCAGTGGGTTCATTGTGGTTTGAGGGAGACCATGCAGAATTGAGTTTGCATAATCCAGATGTGGTATGATTAGTAGCTGATAGACTGTCGTGAAGTCGTCTGGTGTTAGCAAGGATCTTAGGTGCCTGAGAGATCGGATCTTGTGGTACACCACTCTCACCGTGTTGCCTATGTGCGCCTTCATGTCCAGGCGCTGATCTAGTGTGACTCCAAGGTACCTGATCGAGGGTTTGGACTGGAGTTCTGCTTTGTCGACTTTTAGGGAAGGTGGCGTGGAGAAGCTTTGATTCCTTGTAATGAATAGGACCTCTGTTTTCCTATGCTGAATTCTGAGGTTTTGGGTTTGTAGCCAGTTGGACACTGCATTGAAGCAGTTTGTTAGTGGGGAGAGGTCTGGGTTCTCATTCGAGAAAGGCATGTACAGCAGTACGTCGTCCGCATATATAAGGCAGTTAACATCAAAAGAACAGATCAGGTTACAGATGGGCTGAATGTATATGTTGAACATCAGGGCGGAGAGGGAGGATCCCTGTGGGACATCTTGCTTCTGATGGAAAGGCTCAGATGATGTAGTCCCTGATCGTACATGCTGCCATCTGTCAGAGAGGTAGGACTTGTACCAGTCTAGTGCTCTGTCTGTGATCCCCTTCTCTTTAAGACGCTCGATGAGAAGCTCACGGCTTACTGAATCGAATGCTGCCGCAATGTCCATGAAGATGAGGACAAACCCTTGACAGATGCTGTCTATTCCTGCTATTAAGCTGTTGAAGAGCGTGGTGAGTAGTGTTTCGACACCGTGGGACTCTCTAAAGCCGTGTTGGCATTGGTCCAGTGCCGCGGAAGCATCTATGTGATCTTGAATTTGACATTGGACTTCCTTTTCGATTATTTTCACTAGTAGGGGTATGCTCGATATTGGCCTGTATGAGTCCACCTTCTTGGGGTCCAGCTTGCTGTTTTTCAGCAGCGGTCTTATGGATGTCTGTTTGAGGGATTGCAGGAATGTACCTATTGCAAAGGATCGGTCCATGAGTCTGGCTATAAAAGGGCTCCAGTGGGATCATAGTTCTTTAATCCAAAATGCAGGGCAGGGGTATGATTGAGCCGTGGTTGTGTTGATTGCAGCAATGGTGTCTTCAATGTGCTGCTTAGTTGGTGTGGCGAAAATGGTGAGCGGTGTTCCATGGCTTGGCACGAGAGAGGCGTTAGGTGATGAGGTCTTGTTAGTCTGACGTAACTTGGATTGTAAGTAATCTGCAAATTCTTGAGGGTGGATCCCGGCTGGTTGGACTGAGGTTGGTTCCTTTGTTAGGTTGTTGACGAGAGCGAAGAGGTCGTGTGGCTTGTTCAGTGAACGTTTTAGAGTGTCTGTGTGGAATTGTCTCATTTTCGTAGTTACTGCTTCGCGATGTCTTGCCAGGTGGTTGTTATAATGAGGCTAATGAGGATGCACAATCCAAAGAAACTGAAGAGCCCTTAAATGAGTCAGACAATGCCCAATCCCCTGCTAAAGCACCAAATATGAAGAAAACCTCACCAAACAGAAAACTACTACTACTTGGAGATTCCATCATGGTTATGGTAATGGTAATTTTATTTGATAAACTGCCTTTCTGAAACAAGCAAAGCGGTGTACAATATACAAACTAAAGGAAAAGGCTCAGGGCCAGAGAAACGGAAAGGAAGTTTACAATGGCTTCGTGAGAAAAGAGAGAGAAGGGAGACAGGACAGAACAAAGAGAGGATACACACCGGAAAGGAGATAGAACTTAAGGCGGGTTACACAAGGGGGAGGGAAGGCCGAAGGCTGTGGAGAAGAGGTGAGTTTTCAGGTCTTTTTTGAAAGTGCTGTGATTGTACTCCAGGCAAAGGGATGAGGGAAGGGAATTCCACAGGGCAGGTCCTATGAAAAAGAAAGCGGAAGATCGTGTAAATTGCAGATGGGCAAGGGAGGGTGAAGGAAGGGTGAGGCAATTGAGATGAAAAGAACGGGGTGTGTGCCTGGGGGTGTGGAAAGAAATGAGATCAGCTAGATATTGTGGAGTATTTGTATGGAGGATGTTGTGCACTAGAGAAAGCAGTTTATACTGGATGCGGAAGGAGACAGGTAACCAATGAAGGTGGAGGAGCAGAGGTGTTATGTGATCCCGGGGGGAGGAGTGAGTAAGAAGGCGGGCAGCGGTGTTTTGGATCCTCTGGAGACGGGCTAGCTGGGATTTGGAGAGGCCTATGAGAACTGAATTGGAGAAGTCCACCCGTGACATGACCAGTGACAGCAGTAAGGTAGTGAGGGCCGATGGGGAGAGGAAGGGGCGTATTGCTCGAATTTGGCGGAGGAAATAGAAGGAAGTCTTAGTAAGGTGAGAAACATGGGCTTGGAAAGAGAGGTCTGAATCGAAGTGCACTCCAAGATACCGAAAAGTGGAGACTAGGGGGACAGGGGTGCCGGAAAAAGAAGGTGCTAATGAAGGGGGTGGATTGCCATAAGAAAACCAAATTGCAATAGTTTTGGTGAGATTAAGGTGGAGGCAGTTTTGTGTCAACCAGGAGGCTACCGTAGTGAGGCAAGAATTTAGCGGGGAAAGATCCGGACAGGAAGGGGAGGTGTGATGAAGGAGGACTATGTCATCGGCATAGTAGAATGCTGATATACCTGATTGCTGAATTAACAGAGCGAGGGGGGCCAAGAAAAGGTTAAAGAGCAGGGGTGCCAATACTGAACCTTGGGGGACACCACAGGTAAGTGGGAATGGGTCAGAGGAGGGGGTCGAAGGGGAGGAAGAGAGGACAGTGCAGGACCGGGAAGAGAGAAAGGAATGAAACCAGCGATAGACAGCACTACATCAGAGGCATTAACTTGGGAACACAGTTCAAAGGAGAGAAGATAGTCATGTGCCTACCAGGCTCTTCAGCCAGCAGGAATACAAACCAAGTTGTTGAATTACTTAGCGCAAAAAGTGAACACTCCAAACTTGATGTTATTATCCACTTAGGCACAAATGACCTGGCTAGGAACAGTGCCTCCACAGCCCAAAAGGACTTCCAATCTCTGGGAGAGAAACTCAAGCGCGTTGTTAACACTGTTGCATTCTCAGAAGTTCTGCCTGTTCTTGGTAAGGGGACAAAAAAGCTGCATCGCATTAACAGCTTTAATACATGGCTCCAGAGCTGGTGCAAACAAGAAGGATTCAGATTTATTGGCAACTGGGACAACAGATGGACCAACAAGAGACTGACTATACTGTGCTGATGGACTACATCTCTCTGTCGCAGGGAAAAGAATCCTAAGTGAAAAATTCAGGCAGTATGTGGATATTTATATTATTTTATTTTAGTTTCTTATATACCACACTATTTAGTATCAGCGCGGTTTACATGGAACAGTGAAACATAATGAACAAACGTTAGTTTTACAGAGAACAAGGAAATACAACTTGGATAACTTAGGGTATGCATTTAAACTAGGAAAAGGGGGTGACAGATGTGGAAGGTCAACATCTGCATGCCACCCCCAGCAAACGCAGAACACCATCAGAAACAGCCACACTTTTAAACCACACATCAAAAACATGTGGGAAGAAGTAGGCAGAACAAAATCAATGCAAAATACACACAAGCCAGGAAAATTCTGGAAAGCAATGAGCACAAATGCTCGAAGCTTAGCCAACAAAATTCCAGACCTGGAAGCCTTAATGGTGGAAACGAATTTGGACAGTGTGGACATTACAGAAACATGGTTTAATGAATCACACGATTGGGATATAGCCATAGCTGGTTATAATCTATTCAGAAGAGACAGAGAAAATGGAAAAGGAGGTGGAGTAGCCTTGTATGTCAAAAGCAATATTAAGACAAAACTGTATGGTCTGGTAACAGAGCGATCTCACACTGGCACTGTAATATATTCCTACGCTCTAACAGTCTAATTTTATCTGCAGGTTGAAATCCACAACAGGGGGTTTTGCTTTTCACGGGTCTCAGACTTCACAATGGCATTAGATTCTGGGTGTTTACAAATTCCCAGTGTTATGCCTGTTAGCATCAACGACCCAACATTTTGCAAATTTTTCCCCTCTCGTGTGTCAGCAAGCAAAAACATTTAATACTCTACATAATTTCAACTTAGCTCATGTTAGTGAGACATTCTGTAGAGTTGCTTGATTAATTCACTTAATCTCGAAGTCCCAACGCTGTTATCAAAGCGCCCCCGCATTTCACTGTTAAGGTTCTTCAGGGGACCATGAATCAAACTACAATAAACAAAAAACACACAACTTAACTAAAACCCAACCCGAATTAAAACCTCAAAATCTTCTGCCTCCTCCAAACTACTTATAAAAACTGGCCACACAATAAGGAAAATCAAACGAATTACCTGACATATCGATGCTGCCCACGTATCACATACTGACCGATGTTCTCTCCAGAACCTCTAACGGTCTCAAAACGCCGCGCATGCAGGCAAAGAATTTACTCCCCTCTTTAAATGCCCCTCCTAAGCTCCTCCTACCTACCGAGAGGATCTTACGGTGCAATATTCACCGCGGCATAAAAACTTCCTTTTCCTAATGATACTACTCTACTAACCTATTAGTCTCTCTTATTCCTATACTACAAACAAACTCCCCAATCTACCGCGATGTTCAGGCCCGCTGGTTGAACTGACCCCAACTGATGAATCCATCTTTGCTCTCTCAACAATAGGGTCTGTTCTTGTGTCTTACCCTGTGCCCCTATAAGTACCTGTTCAATACACCAGCATTTGAGATCTTTAAAAAGATGGCCTTGAGTTTCGCAATGGGATACCAAAGGAGCTTCCATCCTTTTACATCTCAACCTACTCTCGTGCTCTTTCATCCGGATCCTAAATGTACGGATCGTTTTCCCTATATACAGTAAGCCACACGGGCACTGCACTGCATACACTACATAGTCGATTCACAGGTGGTACTGCTTTTTAACCGGTATGTGACTCCCTTATAAATAAACTGGTCTACTTCATTAGAGATATAGCAAATAGTACATTGGCCACAAGTTCTATGGCCCAAACTTTCTTCACGCCGTTCTGACGGCTGTCCTATGCGCAACACTGCCAGGCTTAAATACTCCTTTAAATTCTTACTTCGTTGCCAAACGCACCGAATGCAGCGATGCTGCATACTCGGCAATGTCCGCAGAACCACACTGTTCTTTTTTATACTCTTTTGTATGGCTATATTGATGGGGGAGTATTTTGTAACAAAATGCATGAATTCAGTATCTCCCTCCCCCCTGGACGGATGTGGGCTCAATAGCCAAGATCAATTATAATATAGGGCCCGCTTATAAGCTCTATTAATCAGATTCTGTGGATAGCCTCTCTGGGTAAAGTTTCGTCCCAACTGTTTTGATTTATTTTTAAAATCTTCTCGGTTAGAACAATTTCGCTGGTATCTTAAAAATTGGGAGAAAGGAAGCCCCTCCTTCAACCTGGGAGGATGGGCACTATCATATTGCAAAAAGGTGTTCCTATCCGTAGGCTTATTATACACCGTTGTCTCCCATTGATCAAGACCCTTTGTAATGTAAACATCCAAATAAGCTATACTACTTCGGTTATACTCATATGTAAATTGTATATGGGGATCACAACTATTTAACCACTGGGTAAACTCATTCAATTGTTGCTCCGTACCTTGCCACAAGAAAAAGACATCATCAATATAGCGATGCCAAGCTTTGATCTGTTCTCCTGTGGAGCCTTAGGCATCCACTTCTTCTCAAAGTTCCCCATGTACAGATTCGCCACCGAAGGGGCACAGGTGGCCCCCATGGCTACGCCTGACACCTGATGGTACAAAAGTCCCTCAAAAACAAAGTGCCTAAGGCTCACTTGTAAAAATACATCATTGTCAAATACATGCCAATAGGCTGCTCTGTGGCTTGCGCTTGTTTTGAGGCCTTCTCTACCTTTGTACACTGAGCAGTTCAGCAGGCGGAGGAGCTACATTCATCATCCATTATTTGGATGATTTTTTATTTGTGGGCTCAGTAGGATTGAGGAATTCACCAGGCTGATTGCTGTGTTTCAGCAGCTGGTAGCAGATTTTCGGTTTGCTGTTAACAGTAGAGAAGCCTGAGAGTCCATGTACTTTTCTCACATTTTTGGAATTCAGCTTGATTTAGTGTGCATGGAGTTCTGTCTGCTGTAGGAGATGGCCACTTTAATTTTGTCTGCCAGGTGATTCCCATGGGTAGGGTATGTATGAGGCAACTGGCATTGTTGATGAGGAGCCCTAAGAAGAAATATTATTTTATACAGATGAGTAATCAGATGATAGCTGAATTGATGATTTGGCTGGATTTTCTAAAAGAATTCAGTGGCAATCCCCTGCAATGTCAAATCAGGAACTGGACTTATATACAGATACTTCAGAAGGGAGCGGTTTTGGTATATATTTTGAAGGGCCTTGGTGTGCAGAAACTTGGCCAGCCGGTTGGCATGACAGAGATTAGTACTGGAACATTGTCTGTCTACAGCTATTTCCAGTGTGGGTGGCATTTTTGATTTGGGGGGAGTTTCTTCAGCGTAGGCATGTGGTCTTGCATTCAGATAATAAGGTAGATGTGCAAGCGATTAATCAATAGTCTATAAAGTTGCCTTTAATAGTAGAGCTGTTGCACTTGCTGGTCCTTTGTAGTCAAATGTTGATAATACTCTTCTTCTTCCTATTTCCTCTGCCCGTAACCTTGGTGTCATCTTTGATTCCTCCCATATCCAACATATTGCTAAAAACTGTTTCTTCTTTCTCTATAACATTAACAAAATTTGCCCCTTCTTCTCTGAACACACTACTAAACACTTGTCCACTCTTTAATTACTTCTCGTCTTGACTAATGCAACCTCCTTCTTGCCGTTTTCCCTCTGAGTCATCTCTCTCCCCTTCAATCTATTCAAAACTCTGCTGCATGACTAATCTTTCACCAGCCTCGATTTACTCATATAATCCCTCATCTCAAGTCATTTCATTGGCTTCCCTTTGGTTTCTGTATCCAATTCAAACTCCTCCTCCTAACCTTTAAATGAATTCATTCTACTGCTCCTCTCTATCTCTTCTCTCCCTCTACACCCCTCCATGTGAACTCCATTCTTCTACTGGCTTGCTCATCTCTTTGCCCTTTATTTCCTTTGCCAATTCCAGGTTTTGGTCCATTCACCTTGCTGCTCCATATGCCTGGAACAAACTTTCTGAATCTGTACTTCAGGCTTCATCTTTGCCCCTTTTTAAACCTATGCTAAAGAATCACCTCTTTGAGGATGCCTTTGGACTCTGATCCCTTGTTCCTTGTGTTTCCTTACCCTTCCTTATTCTATCCTTATTCCTAACTTTTGTCTTGTTTGTCTTGATTAGATTGTAAGCTCTAATGAGTAGGGACTGTCTCTATCTATGTTTATACAGTGCCGTGTATGCCTTGTAACGCTTTATAAATGTTTACTAGTAGTAGTAATAGTAGAAGTAGTATATTAGACAGGCTACAGAAACTGGAAATACAATAATAATGGGAGATTCAAATGATCAACCAGGACATGATAAGGAGGTTAATTTCTAGATGTCATAAATGACTGCTTCATAGAACAGCTGGCCCCCAGAATCAATGAGGAAAGGTGTAAGATTAGATCTAGTTTTCAGTAAAATACAGGATCTGGTGTAAGGGGTTATGGCTATGCAACAGTTTGGTTATATGATCATAACATGATCAAAATTGACATAGACCCTCATTCTAGAATACGAATAAGGGTTGTCCATGTGTGGCATGGACATGTAAGTGGCATATGTGTCTCCCACAATATTCTGCAACAGTGCTGACATGCACGTCCTGGGCACTAGCATGGGGAGTTAAGAACATGGGCGGGAGAGGGTGGAAGAAGCGCGTGGCTAGTCACCATGATGTAGAAGGCCTATTCCCGAATGGGCCATGTACGTATGATATGTAATCCGGAAATGTCCATGTCAGACCTGCTGAAACCGGGTATAAAGCTTTGACTTATAAAAAAGTCATCTCTGCCCTGCAATGCGTCTCATAGAGGTGATTGGATGTAACAGGTCGGGTCTGAAGTGGCGCCACCGCAGACAGGACAAGTACAAAATGCATGCAGAAGGTTCAGGGAGCTGAACTGAGTGACCATTGTTGGGCAAAGAAACATAACTAAACAGATGTGAAGCAATACATAGAAACATGATGACAGAAAAAGACCACATGGCCTATCTAGTCTGCCATTCCATATCAACCACTACAATAGTCCCCTTTTTTCCTTTAGAGATCCTCTGTGTTTGTCCCATGCTTCTTTGAATTCAGATACTGTCCTCATCTCTACCACCTCCACTGGGAGACTATTCCACGGATCCACCACTCTTTCCATAAAGAAATATTTCTGCATATCACTCCTGAATCTATCCCCTTTCACCCTCATCCCATATCCCCTCGTAGCAGAGCTTGCTTTCAATAGAAAGAGGCTCTCCTCCTGTGTATTTATGCCATGGAGGTATTTAAACTTCTCAATCATATCACCTCTATCCCGCCTTTTCTCTAAGGTGTACATATTAAGTTCCTTAAGTCTGTCCTCATATGCTTTATAATGAAGACCACTAACCATTTTAGTAGCCACCCTCTACTGACTCCAGCCTTTTCATATCTTTTTGAAGGTGCAGTCTCCAGAATTGCACACAATACTCCAGATGAGGTTGCGCCAAAGTCTTATACAGAGACACTATCACCTCCTTTCTTCTGCTGGCCATTTCTCTCCCTATGCACCCAAGCATCCTTCTAGTTTTTGCCGTCGCCTTTTCTACCTGTTTAGCTACTTTAAGATCATCAGACACACTCATGCCTAGGTCCCGCTTCTTTAATGGGCAAAAGTACTTCACCCCCTATTATGTAAGAAATAAATGGACAAAGAGGATGTAGAGAGAAAGAGCTGTGCCCCACAACTGTGAATTGTTCCACCGTGATCATTTTACCAAGTACGTTAGTACCCTGGGTGCAGGCCTGAAAGACACAGATGACAACTGCCAGTAGTGGATGGATGCCCAGTGTCAAAAAATCACAGTCATGGTCTGAGAGAACACTGCATATCAGAGCTGTGACATGGATATGTGATACAGCTGTAGAGATGTCCAAGGTATAACTGCAGTGAACCAGATGTAGGGTGGCAGTATGCGGCTGACATATGTGGACACATGAAGTAGAGAGTAGTAGGAGGGAACCCCACCCATGCACCATCCATACTGTGTCAGGGTGGACTGACAGATTTGCAGGTGTAAGATATGTAGTGTTTGTATCCTGAACACATCAATGGCCCCCTGCGTGTAATCTATACATGGTCAGGGTGAGAGTTGTGGATGCAAAGAGCTAGTATACGGGCTAGCGTGACACAGCACATGGCTGACCTGACCCAACACCGTAGGCCAATGGAAATTGCAGTGGCCAGAGTTATGGGACCAGATGCGTGACAAGGCACCACAACATCCACCTACCTGTCCATGAAGGGCAAAACCTGTCAACTATGATCAGAGTGACATCAGAAAGACATCCTCATGGGATAGCCCAAGACAAACAAATGTTTGCAAGACAGCCACAACTGAATGGGTCACAGTGCCAGCAGTGTCTCAAGTGGCTAGGGTGCACATTCTATGATCACAGGCAGTAGTCCCAACACACTGCAGTGCAGGTAAACGCCCCCCCCCCCAATGCCCTAGCAGAATTGATTGTGGAGGGTGCCCCAGGGTAAGCAACATATTTTATGGTAGTGAACATGTCCAGAGATGGGAGGAGGGCGTGACAAATGTGAGAGTGGACAAGCATGAACAGGTGTCCCATGCATGCATTGACATTGGCAAATGCCCCTGCAGTGTCTGCCTGAGGTGGCACAGAGAGGCATTGGCCAGCAGCACTTGGGGATATTGTGAGGTCACACCAGGCCACATGCAAACATTATGATGCATGGCCATGCACATGTAGTGGGCTGCGAACACACATTGGCACGCAGTCATCCCTGGGATCCTCCAGATGGTGTCCACAGACATGGGTCAGCTGTCCACAGCCTGCTATGTGTCCAGAATGCATCACCCTCTCACTGGCACACCAGCTGATTAACGGTTTGCTGTTCTGTCTCCCCCTGAAGGTGACCAGGGCTACCCCCTTCATGACTGGCTGATGACCCCCATACTGGATCCCAGCAGCCAGGCACAACATTGGCACAACCATGCACACCGGACTAAGAGAGATATCATAGAGAGGACTTTCGGTCAGCTCGTGCCAGTTCCACTGCTTGGACTGGTCTGGGGTAGGAGCTGCTGTACAGGCCTCCCAAGGTGTGCAAGATTGCCATGGCATGCTGCATGCTACATAACTTTGCCCTGTGGCACAGGTAGTCATTGCCCATTAAGCCAGGGCTTGCCATGGATGACGGAGATGAGCCTGATGCCAGTGCAGATGTGCAGGTGGGTGCACTGTCCAGACGGAGTGTGTTGGCGCATGCTGGCCTTGACCAGGCACACTCTACCTGACAGCCTGGCACATCTATATCCTACCTATAACAACCAAGGCACATGCCAGCTAATGAGGAGAGGATGGGGTACATGCCGCTGCCAGCACAGTCTTGTGCATGCCCGCACCATCTGGACATGGCCTGTGTGTCCAGGCCATGCTCCTGTACATTGTGCACATTGCCTGTCTGTGACATTGCTCACAGCAGTGCTTCATCATGGTCCACTAGTATGTGAACTGCCTTTGAGTCCAGGGGTGGTGGATTCAGGACCTGCCCCACTGCTATTTTTGATGACATGTGCCAGGTATGTGGTGATTACCTAGACATATCATGTGCCTCACCTGATCCCATGTATAGCATAACATGTGTTTGGGGGCAGTCACCATTCTTGGCCTGCTTGGGTGCCCCTATGTCTGGACATGAGCATCCATGGCATTGAGCACATGGCTGCTGCAGGTGGCACACACCTGTGGGCTACCATGAGGGGGAAGGGACAGACACATGGTGTGCCACATACACATGGTATCCCTGGCACGGCCCTGTCTATCCACCCTGACCTGTGCCATCCCTATGGGCCACTGGCTGTGCTACTGTGATGTCTTCATGGTACCCCCACCCCCATGGCCCCTCCTCAGTCCCCCTGGGTGTTTGAACCATCACCTGCAACTGTGGTGACCAGTCTACCTGACTATATGCCTCAGACATGCATTGGCAACCATTTACATGTGGCATGCAGCACAGTGTATCCCCTGTGGGGACACATATGTCCAGGTCCAATGGTGGCCAGAGTCACTTTGGCCAATTGACACATAAGCACACAGGGCACACATGTTTAACTGTATAACATTTTATTTTCCCAGCCAAGATGCATGGGACAGACAAATATGGGTGAACAGTGCCCACACACACTGGTGTCCCCAGCACTCAGCACCACCCTTCACATACCTACATGGCCGTGAACATTGGTAGGCAGTCCAACCCCTAGTGGCTGTCACTGCACCAGTTGCCACCAGTGCCGACCATGCCACTTAGTGCTACTGCTGCCCCTGGGTACTTTCCAGGTGGTGTGGCCCCCCTCAGTGACCCACAGGGCTGCCTACTGTGTGACTGGGGGGGTGGTGTGTGGGGCTGCAGATGGGCCTCCAGCAGCAGGCGCAGTCCACTGAGCTCGCCCCTCAGGCCCCGCATCTCTCTCCTGAGACCCTCCACATGGTGCAAGAGGTGTGAGAGGGGCCTGTACAGCCATGCAAGGCTGTATGACAGTACACTCTCCAGAAAGGCCAGGGCTGGCATGTCCTCAGAACTTCCAACTACCTCCTGGGCCCCTCATCTGGTCCCACTTCAAATAGAGGTGGGCTATGTACCCCGCCAACATGGCCACACTGCTTCAACATGAACATGGACAATGGCATCTCTGCAGCATCGCCATCCTCGTCACTGACATAATCCGGCACCGCCACTGCCTCATGGCAACCAGGGCTTCCATAACCTAGGCCCCCTACGGCTTCCTCACCATCCACATCCCCCCTCCAGATGCAATGGCACATCCCACCCCACACCCCCACTCGGATCACAAATCCACTCTCCCCACCCACCCTCGTCCACACCCACACCCTTCCTCCCCTCTGTCCACACACATGCCTGCCACTCATATACCCCATCTGCTCCCC
Organism: Ichthyophis bannanicus; assembly: GCA_033557465.1. Classification (NCBI taxonomy): domain Eukaryota; kingdom Metazoa; phylum Chordata; class Amphibia; order Gymnophiona; family Ichthyophiidae; genus Ichthyophis; species Ichthyophis bannanicus. The sequence continues at coordinate 149,137,873 of CM066039.1, read as the reverse complement.
CTGCATGTACTCCAAGCCCCCCCTTCACTATCCCACTACTGCTACTCACACATCCCCACATGCTCCCCCTGCATGCACTCCAAGCCCTCCCCTGCATGCACTCCCCCTGCATGCACTCCAAGCCCTCCCCTGCATGCACTCTGAGCCTTCCCCTTCACTACCCCTCTCCTGCCACTCACATACCCCCACATGCTCCCCCTGCATGCACTCCAAGCCCTCCCCTTCATTGCTCCCCTCCTGCCATTCACACCCAGCCACACACTCCCTCTGCATGCTCTCAGCTGCAACACCCTTCCCACCCCTGCCTGGTCCCTTAGTCTGGGTCACTACAGCCTCACCCAGCACACTCCATGGGTGCTCCACAGCCATCTGCCCTGTCATGCCACATGCACTCTGCACAAGGGGCTGGAGGATGAGGGTCCAGAAGTCACCCCCTGTCTCCAGGCCTTCTGCACATGGCACCCGTGGGACCTGACCACTGCCCTGCTGTGCAATATCCCCTGGTGTGCTGTGGGACATAGGCCTGCCTTCCCTTTGCCATCTGCTCTGTCCCCTTCTGGGGTGGTGGAAGGGGAGAATGCTGCCTCCCCTGCTGGCCCCTCATCATCCCCCTCATCATCCACAGATGGGGTTGGGCCGGACAGGAGAATGCAGCTTTGCTGTGCATTGCTGCTGCCTCTGCTGCTGTTCATGCTGCATTGGGGCTGGGGGGGGGGGGTGTATCTGCACCATCGTTCTCCATTGTGTCAGGGGTGGAGTCATCTAGGGACAGGGATGGGGAGTCCTCCTCCTACTGTGCTACTGCTTTGGAAGGCAGAGGTCATGGTTAGCTTCATGACTGTGGTTGCTGGGGGCCAGTCATACACACAGGGTGTTCCAGCACATCCCATCTCTGCAGGGAGTGGAGCAGTATGAGCCGGGACCCTGGGGTGGGAGCATGCTGTTTTTGTGGTGTCCATGTCACAGCAGTGTCCACTCTTACATGTGTTGGCCTGCCTCAGTGTTGGGGGGGCCTGTCGGCCTGCTGCTCAGACAGGGTATTTTATTTATTTATTTTATTTAGCAAGCATTTGTAGCCCGCTCCTTCCAGCGATCAGAAGCGGGTAGGATTACTATTGTGAAACTGCCGAATCAAGGCAGGTACAAATTTTGTTTACATACAGATTGTCAGAAAAGCACATCATACAGAGTTAACACTTCTTAGCTATGGGGGAGTTCATTTACATATATACATAAATACATATATACAGGATAAGCTTTTTGGCCACAGTGGTCAGGGGCTGCTCCATCTGTGGATTTAGTTCAGGTTGAAATGAGATTGGAAAATGTGCGTTTTGAGTTTCTTTCTGAAGTCTAGAAGGTCATTGCTAGCTCGTAGTTCTGGTGGGAGTTGGTTCCACAGTGTTGGTGCCACATATGAGAAAGCCCTGTGGCTGGTGTTAGCTTTGGCAGATCTTATATCTGTTGGAGTGTGAAGGATGTTGGAATTGTGGGTTCTTCTGTTTCGGGTAGGAGGTTGCATGGCTACCCACCCTGCTATTCAAGCAGCTGCTGCCAGATATGCCATATCAGCCACAGGCATGTACAGTGGATTGTGCAGTACCACACATGGTAGGCCTCTGTGTTACGCAGGATCTGGAAACGTCTGTGGGGTAGAGACACACCTCATCATTCACCTGTGCCAGGGCACAGACCTGCCTACACTATGGGGTAGTTCGGCTTGCACTCTGCACATGGCCATCATGTGCCATGTCATCATCTGCTCTCAGTGGCACATGACCCTGTCATGCCATGCCAGGAAAGGGGGGGGGGGAGCAGCAGCTGGTAATTTGGTGTACGTGCACAGGGATATGTTCTCTCACCTCTGGGGATTTGTGACTACTGACAGCTGTAGCCTGATGGTTCTGACCCTGAACCGCGATGTTCAAGGTTCTGGGCTTGCCTCCCACCTTGACTGCTTCATTTTGCATCTCTACCATTCACACTGACCCTCCCCTCTGACTTACCTTTGCTCTCTCTATTCCTAATGCCAGAGAGCACTGACAGCTGTAATGATTGTTCTGGCCCTGAACCAGAGTGCTTGGGGTCCTGGGTTTGCCTCCCACCTAGCGGCATGTACAGGGCCCTTTTATTTTGCCTCCTCTGGGGGCATCTGTGTGACCTGGGGATGTGGCTGACATTCTGGGACTGCTCTCTGCTATGCGTGTCCCTTCCATCTGGCTCTGTGTCCCCCTGTGCCTTCACTGTAGGTCTGCATGCATCCTGTTCTCCCTTGTTTCCTGAGCCATTGCTGTGGGGCTGCTCTGTCTGTGCTATGCTGTCCTGTCACTGTGCAGCCTGCCAGCTTTCTGCATATGTCATATCCTTACATCCCCTGCCCTTCTTCCCCACCTTGGTGCATGCCTGTCTCTGTGCCAATTTGGGTGCTGCTCCAGCCTGCCCACTTCTCTCTGATTCCAGGTTTGTCTCTTTTGTGCTGTACTTACTGAGGGTGGTACTGATATGTTCCCAGCCACTGCATACTGCTGTGTGGGCTGTCCGCCTCTGCACCATGGGGAGGAGAATCTCCCCCTGCTCAATGACCATGGTCACCAGTAGCCTAGTCTCCACCTCGCTGAAGTTGGGCTGCCTGTTAGCCATGTTGATGTGTGCATTATGTTTGGGGGGAGGGGAGCCTTCTTCCTGGATCCAGGTGCACGTGGGCTGCAAGTCATGGGATTGGAAATGCGTTTGGGGTTACAGGTGTATGGAGTGGCTGGGCAGTGTGTGCATGGCCTACACATGCCATGGCACCAGTTGGATGTGCTTTGCCAGCCGTGGCTACACGCTGATTCTAAAACAACCTGCACATGTCTGTGTGGGGTTGTTGAATAGTGTCTCTGCATGCACATGCTATCTGGGGACGTGCACAGGGCTCATATGTACCCCTTTCAGAATCGGGCTCATATTCACTGAAGGAACAATAATAAAATGATTGCATTTAGAAAGAACACTATGTTAAAATGAAGAAATTAGAAGAAAACTAAAAGGAGAAATTGTAAGCTTTGATAATTGTTTAAAAAGTCATTTTAGTAGCCCAGAAAAAAAGCTATCCATGAATTTAAAAAGCTAAAAAAAGATTGCATAACTGTGAAAGATGCTATTAAGTCAAAAATGCATCTTTAAGGAAAGGTAAGCTACCTAGGGAAATTAAGCAAACGGCAATCTGTCCATTTTTAAAGAAGCTGGGGCTTGTTGAAAAATTAAGTCCAGTTTCTGGCCTATTGCTAACCTCACTTTTTTAGGATAAAATGATCACATTTGATTTAATAAATGGAGTGAGGATAACAAGGAAATCCACTGCACTAACTTTCAAAAAGGAGACTATGATAAAATCAGGAAAATGGTTAAGAAAAAACTAAAAGGAGCAACTGCAAAGGCTTGAGCATTATTTTAAAATACTATCTTGCAAGCCCAGATCATATATATTCTATGCTTTAAGAAAGGTGGAAGGAAGGCATGGCTTAAAGGTGAAGTTAGAGAGGCTGTTATAGTTAAGAGAGAATAGGGCTAAATGGTCAATGGAGAAAGTTAAATGGTGGAGTATTCCAGGGATCTGTGCTGGGCCTGCCGCTTTTTAACATATTTATAAATGACCTGGAAATGGGAATAATGAGTGAGGTGTTCAAATTCGCAGATGACACAAAATTATTTAAAGATGTTAAAACACAAGAGGATTGTGAAAAATTACAAGAGAAGCTTGAAAAATATGAAGACTGGGCATGCAAATGGCAGATGAAATTTAATGTGGACAAGTGCAAAGTTATGCAGTTGGGGAGGACATTCAGTGGTGGTAGCTAGCGCTTCAAAAGCGCATAGTTATCGCCACTGGATACTAAACACGGATATTCAATGCTGGGGCCATATCCAGCTACCAGCATTGATTATCTGGGTCTGCCGCAGGGCACCGCACAGCACAGAAGCTAACCGGGCAGCGGCAATATTGTTCCGCTGCCCAGTTAGCTGGCACAGGTAAAGATAGGCCTGCTTTTGCCATGCTTAACTTTACCCGTGGATCGCTAACCAGGCAGCAGTTCAATATTGACGCTGCCCAGTTAATGATGGGTGCTGCCTGTGTTCCATCCCGTAATGCCCATGACATGCCCCGATGTTAATCCATGTAGCTAAAGTCATGGATTTTTAGCAGCACTAACCATGTTAGTGTCTCTGAATATCTCTTTAAGCCGCATTGAAACCATGTAAATGCCTTTGAATATTGGGCCCTTAGGGAAAAACAATCTAAACTACAGTTACACAATGCAAGATTCCACCTTAGGAATCACTACACAGGAAAAGAATGTAGGTGTCATCGTGGATAATACATTGAACCCCTCTGCCCAGTGTGCAGCGGCAGTCAAGAAAGCAAACAGAATGCTAGGAATCATAAAGAATGGAATGGAGACTAAAACCAAGGATATTATAATGCCTCTGCATCGTTCCATGATGAGATCACACTTTGAATATTGTGTGCAATTCTGGTCTCCATATCTTAAAAAGGATATAATAGAAGTGGAAAAGGTACAGAGAAGAACCACCCAAATGATAAAGGAGATGGAAGGATATCCCTAAGAGGTAAGGCTTAAAAGATTAGGGCTCCTCAACGTGGAAAAAAGACTGCTGAAGGGAGATATGAAAGAGGTCTATAAAATAATGAATGGAGTGGAATGGGTAAATGCAGATCGGTTGTTTACTCCTTCAAAAAGTAGAAAGACTAGGGGACACACAATGAAGTTACAGTGCAGCCCATTTAAGACTAATTGGAGAAACTATTATTTTACTCGATGCGTAATTAAACTCTGTAATTCGTTACCGGAGTATGTAGTAAAAGCCGTTAGTCTAGCTGGGTGTAAAAAAGCTTTGGACAAGTTCCTGAAGGAAAAGTCCATAAACCATAAAGAGGACCAAGGAAAATCCACTGCTTACCCCAGGATAAGCAAAGGGAAATCTGTGTACCTTTTTGGAAACCTGACAGGTACTTGTGACCTAGATTGGTCGCTGTTGGAAAGAGGATACTGGGCTTGATGGAACTTTGGTCTGACCCAATATGCCATATCTTATGTTCTTATGTTTGAGAAGGTGGTGGCCCACCAACTGCTGGACTATATGGAAATTAAAGGATTATTGGATAATTTCCAGCTGGGATTTTGCAAGGGCAATTAGACCAAAATGGTTTTGACATCAGATTTGATGAGAGGCTATATTTACGTGATCAAGGGCAGGTGGTAGTGTTAATGTCTTTTGATTTGACATGTGCCTTTGATATGTTATGCCATGATATCCCCTAAGTGGCTGATGGTAGTATATATATAAGGGACAGTCTTGGATTGTTTTAGATTAGCATTTTTCAACCTGTGGTCCATGGATCTGGGAGTGGGGGGAGGGGGGGTGGTCTGCGAGACCATTACAGGGGACCACAGGATACTGAAAAATGAAAAAAGAGTGAGAGGCTAGTGGAGATTGGCTGTGGGAAAGAGAGAGCCTGGAGAGAACTGGCTGGGGATAGGGAGGGAGAAAGAGACTCAGATTGGTGGGAACTGACTGGAAGGAGAGAGAAAGACTGGAGTAGGGAAGAGAGATGAAGAGGGATATTAGGGATATGTTTGGTGCTGAAGGAAGGAGATCCATCAAGAATGATGTGGATGAACTAGAGTCCATGAATTTTTTGAGGTTAATAAGGTTTAGATCTTTTTATGCTATAAAAGCCAACTTTTATATTTGGAGGGGAGGGTTTCAGACGGGAGAATGGTTTATTCTTTGGGTGTGTTGCAGGAGTCTTCCCTTTCTTCATTTTGTTTAATTTGAATTTGCACCAGCTGTGTCAGATTTTGTGAGAGGCTGGGAACCATTACTCTCTAAGCCAGTGATGTACGATTAATTTGCCCTTTAGGTGTGGATGTGATTTCTTCCATTCAGCTAATATCAACTTCCTTCATCCAAGGATGCTTTCCAAAATACCTGAAAACAGCTTCCATCCGACCAATACTACAAAAACCACTAAACTCGACTCAAATATTCCTAGCACCTTCAGACCTATTTCCAGCTTGCCACTCTTGGCGAAAATAATTGAAAAGGTAGACCTCCTTCATCTTCAAAATCACATCAATATGAATGCCCCCCTGGACTGGCAGTAGCACGGTTTCCACAATCACCATGGAGTGGAAACCTTACTAATATCCCTAATCGACAGACTCATCAAGATTATAGAATACACTAAAAAAGGCATCATCCTCATCTTTTTGGAACTGCTTTGGCATTCGACACTATATGCCATGAGATCCTCCTACAGTATCTCTTCAACATAGGAATTCGTGGTACTGCCCTCGAATGGCTTCAATCCTATCTCACAAACCACACTCAATTTGTACAAATTGGCCAAAAAGCCTCCAACCCATTCTTCCAGGCACAAGGAGTCCCTCAGGGCTCAGCCCTCTCTGCACTACTATTTAACATCTATATACATAAGAACATGCAGTAAGATATGCCATACTGGGTCAGACCAAGGTCCATCAAGCCCAGTATCCTGTTTCCAACAGTGGCCAATCTAGGTCATAAGTACCTAGCAGTTTCCCCAAAAGACACAGGTTCCTCAATGCTTGTATTGGGTCAAGCAGTGATATCCCGGGTCCCTTTTAATAATGATTTATGGACCTTTCCTCCAGGAACTTGTCCAAACCTTTTTTAAACCCAGCTACACTAACTACATCCTCCGGTAACAAATTCCAGAGTTTGATTACACGTTGAATGAAAGAATATTTTCTCTTATTAGTCTTAAATAGGTTACCCTGTAGCTTCATTGCATGTCCCCTAGTCTTTTTATATTCTGATGACGCAAACAATCGATATATGTTTACCCATTCCACTCCATTCATTAATTTATAGACCTCTATCATATCTCCCCTCAGTCGTCTCTTTTCCAGGTTGAGGAGCCCTAACCTTTTTAGCCTCTCTTCATAGGAGTATCCTTCCATCCCTTTTGCCATTTTGGTGGCTCTTCTCTGTACCTTTTCTAATAATGCAATATCATTTTTAAGATACAGCGACCAAAATTGCACACAATATTCAAGGTGCGGTCGCAGCATGGAATGATACAGAGGCATTATAATATCCTTTGTTTTATTTTCCATTCCTTTCCTTATGATACCTAGCATTCTATTTGCTCTCTTGGCTGCTGCTGCACATTGGGCGGAGGCTTTTAACATGTTATCCATGATGATGCCTAAATCTTTTTCCTGGGTGGTGGTTCCCAATGTGGAACCTTGCATCGTGTAACCATAGTTTGGGTTGTTCTTTCCTAGGTGCATAACTTTGCACTTGTCCAAATTAAATTTCATCTGCCATTTGGATGCCTAGTCTTCCAATTTATCAGGATCCTCTTGCAGCAGTGAAGAGGTGAGTTTTCAGCCCGGATTTGAAGAGGGTTAGGGAGGGTGCCTGGCGTACAGACACAGGTAGTTTGTTCCAGGCATACGGTGCAGGAAGGTGAAAGGAGCGAAGTCTGGAGTTAGCAGTAGAAGAGAAGGGTACAGATAGGAGCAGTTTGCTGGAACAGCGGAGTTCCCGAGGGGGGTTGTAGGGAGAGATAAGAGAAGAAAGGTACTGAGGAGCCACAGAGTGAATGCATTTATAGGTCAGCAGGAGAAGTTTGAATTGGATGTGGAAATGGATAGGGAGCCAATGAAGTGACTTGAGAGGAGGAGTAATATGGGCATGATGAGGCTGGCAGAAGATTAGCCACACAGCAGAGTGTTGAACAGATTGAAGGGGAGAGAGATGGTTCAAAGGGAGACCAGCAAAGAGTAGTTTACAGTAGTCATTTTAGTAGTGTGTTCAGAAAGGAAGGGCTGGATTTTGCCTTTTGCTATAGAGAAAGAAGCGTCAGGTCTTAGCTATCAGGTGGATGTGTGTGGAGAAAGAGGAGTCAAAGACAACCCCCAGATTGCGGGATGAGGAAACAGGAAGGAGTACAGAGTTATCCACAGAGACTGAGAAAGGAGGAAGAGGAGTGGAGGTTTTAGGGGGAAGGATGAGTAGTTCAGTCTTGGCCATGTTCAATTTCAAGCGGAGGTGAGACATCCAGGCAGCAATGTCAGAAAGGCAGGCAGAGATCCGGCTCTGGTTAGCCGGAGAAATTTCAGGTGTGGCGAGGTAGATCTGGGAGTCATCAGCATACAGATGGTACTGAAAGCCATGGGAAGAGATAAGCGCACCAAGGGACAGGGTGTAGACAGAGAAAAGGAGCGGACCCAAGACAGATCCTTGGGGTACACCAACTGGGAGTGGGGTAGCAGAGGAGGAGGAGCCACCAGAGCATACACTGAAAGAGCGATGGGAGAGATAGGAGGAGAACCAGGATAGTACAGAGCTCCTAAAACCAAGCGAGGACAGGGTATCGAGAAGAAGGTTGTGGTCAACAGTGTCAAAAGCAGCAGAGAGGTTAAGATCCTTCCACAAAATTCGCTGTAGAATCTCTATGTATTGAAATTCCATGTAAAAAGAGGAAGGCGATGGCAGTGGGGGCGTACTATCGACCGCCTGGCCAGAATGAACAAATGGATGATGAAATGCTCAAAGAAATGAGGGAACCTAACAAAAGTTACAGAACGGTAATAATAATGGGTGATTTTAATTACCCCGGTATTGACTGGGTCAGTGTCACAAAATCCAAGGGCCTTTCCTCTGTCCTCATCCATTTACCACATCTAGGGCTCTCCCTCGGTCCAACTCCCTGGTCACCCAGTTAAATAAATCAATTAGATTTGTCTGACAAGATCTACCTCTGGTAAATCCATGCTGCCTCGGATCCTGTAATCCGCTGGAATCCAGAAACCTCACTATTTTCTCTTTCAGCAGCGTTTCCAATAATTTACACAAATATGGAGATAAAACAAGGAAGTTGCAAGCTAGGTGCTTGTGAGGAGCATGAGAATCAAACAAGGTGGCGGCCATACGGGATGAAGAGGGTCTGCAAGGGTAGTAGGGGAATAGTCCATTTATTCCGAACATTTTATCAGAAATTATACACAGCAGATCGGGTTTCCCTAGACAGATTTATGGCCTGCATGCAACAGCGCTCTTTTCCTCAATTGTCTGAGCAATAGGCCCAGGAGTTGGGAGTTCCCTCTATGGTTGAAGAGATCCAGAAGTGCTGTAAGTCCCCTGGTCCAGACGTGTTCACAGCAGAATTCTACAAGCTACTCCAGGCAGAGATAGCGCCTGCATTAGTGGCAATGTATGAGACTAGAGACTATCAAGTGGGGAGGGAATCACGCCTATATTATGCTGATCTCAAAGCCATGGAGAGATCCTTTGGGGGCTGGTTTGTACCATCCCATATCACTGCTCAATTTTGACAGTAAACTATGGGCTAAGATTTTGGCAGATCGTTTGGTGGAGTGTCTGCCTCACCTGATACATGAGTCCCACATTGGTTTCGTGAAGGGGTGGTGCGTATCCAAGAATATGATGAGAATCATTACGTCCCTGGAGTGGGTACATGAAAAGCATATCCCATAACTATTGATTAGTTTTGATGCCAAGAAGGCTTTTGATAGGGTTAACTGGGATTAACGTTTTTGGTTGTTGCCTTGTCATGGGCTGGGAAGAACTTTCTTCAGCAAATTCGTACCCTATACTCGAAGCCCACAGCATCAATATTGGTTAATAGCATGCTGTCAGACCCCTTCCCCCTGGAGAGGGGGACAAGACAAGGGTGCCCCCTTTCGCCCTTACTGTTCATTTTGTCGTTAGATCCTTTCATCAGATTTTTGGAGGAGTGTGGGAGGATTCCAGGGGTTAGGATGGGCCAGCTTCAGTTTAAGGTGGCAGCTTTTGCAGATGACTTACTTGTGCATATCACAAGCCTGCAGGTAGCACTGCCCAGACTACTACTTGCCATTGACTCTTATGGGAGGTTGGCTGGGCTAAAACTGAATCAAGACAAGTCAGAAGCACTAGATGTACTAGGCATGATACGGAAGGGGTGGGGACCGACATTCCCACTGAGTTGGGCAGACAGCGAGTTTAGATACTTAGGGATTCATATACTGTGGGACCCCACCCAGTTATATCGACGGAATTGGGCCTAGCATTGGAACACATAACCAGTAAGATGAAGAAGTGGAATCCACTGCCCTTGTCGCTGCTGGGTAGGGCAGCGGCGTTCAAGATGATTTTGTTCCCCAAGTTGCTATATGTTTTGCAGACCCTGCCAATGTGCCTCTTGTGCTGAGACATTGAATGCTTAGAACCCAAGCTGCACAGATTCATATGGAGAGGAGGCTTGGCTTGTATACCTTTTTCTCAACTTTGGGACTCGTGGGACCAAGGAGGGGTAAGGATCCCTGATATTACTAGATATGCGCGGACAAGTCCTCTGAGACATTTAAAAGACTAGATTGGGCAAAAGGAGCAATTTACCTCTAGGGATCTTGAAGAGGAATTTGTGAAGCCCTACTCGTTAATGGCAGTTCTGCATCTAAGGGGAGCCGAGATGCTGAAACGGCTCAAATGTAGTTTGCTGATCGAGCCAGTATGAGGGATCTGGCGGTATCTGTGCACTAAATGGAACATGTCAGAGACATCCTCACAGTTTTTACCGATATGTGGTAACCCTAGATTCCAGCCAGGGATGCATAATCACACTCTTAAGGAGTGGGGACAGAAGGGGATCCGAAGCGTAGGTCATGTGCTTACTCTGGAGGGTACAATAAAATCTCTTTCCAAACTCACTAAAGAGTTTGGACTGGGAAAACCCCAATACTTTGCATACTGCCAACTGCGCCATTATATTTGCTCTCTTCCCGGGGGCCATTTAGCAGTGGAGCGGGCAGGGCAAGTCCTTCTGTTTTTTTGAAATAGGAGACTGGGAGAGCATATCACTATCTAGTTTAGCGCAGAAACTGGCTCACTGGCAGTCCCCGAAGGACTACCAAGGGTTGAGCATACATTGGGAAGTCGAGCTGGGGGGCCCAGTGGCAGAGGGAGGAATAAGGGATGCGTTGAAGCGGGTCCTGAAAGTGGCAAACTCATCAAGGCTTATGGAACTTCAATTGAAAGTGATATGTAGAGCTAAGTTTTCACCAATGCGAGCTTTTTGCAGTGGGCTAAGATCAAATGGGGATTGCCCATGGTGTGGAGCTGAAATGGCAACCTTGGGACATATGTGGTGGCGTTGTGTGAAGACGCAACAATACTGGCATTGTATCCAGACATACATGCAGGCCCTGATAGGACAAGCAGTGCAATGGACTTCCTCCCCTTGGCCTGTCCGAAGGGTCGGTGGGAGCATTTCCTGATACGTAAAGCATGTCTAGTGGGGAAACTACCAATGGTGCAAAAATGGCGAGAAGAGTCTGGACCCTCTTATTGGGACTGGTGTCACTGTTTTCACCAGCTAATGATACAGGAGCTGATGGCCTTAAGAGGGAAATCAGAAAAGTGAGCGCATTTCCTGGTACTCTGGGGGGGGGGGGGGTTATCTACTGTAGATACTCTCCAACCTGTGGTGAGGAACAAACTTTTGACATTATAAGTGGGATAGGGCAAAGAGGGCTAAGGGGGGGAGGACCCTAACAGTAATGGGGAGGACAACTGAGGTGGGTCCGATGGGTAGAGCGAGGGAGGAGGGAAGGGGAGGGAGGGGCAAGTGGGTGGTTAGGATTCACAAAGTGGGGGAAGGGGATTGTCAGTGTCAGCTGTTGAGTTGGGAGCGTCCCTGGGTGGAGTATCAGAGCCAAGCTCTGCCTAGGGTGTCTGGGGAAGATAGTATTAGATAGGACATTGGTGGGAAGGAGGGGGGGGGGAGGGTTGTTCCTGGAAAGTTGATACAGTAATCTAATGAATAAGAGTTCATGCGAGACCTCTGTGCAATCATACTTTAAAAGAAGTAATTGTTCATATGTGCAGAGAGAGGGGCAAAGTTTGGGTTACGAAGCACATCAATTAGACAAGGGTTGGGGGGTAAGGGGGGAGAGGGTAATCATATGCATGTAAATGCATACACAACTGTAAAAATGTTTGATGGACCTTGACTTGAACTGTAAGTTAATGGAATGTGTATAATATCCACATGTTGGAATTTTGTTATTTATATTAATAAATAGATTTATACAAAAAGTTAGGACAGCCATTGACTTATCCTAACTTTATGACCATTTCCGCATCCAGTTCAAACTTCTCCTGCTGTCCATTCACTCTGCAGCTCCTGACTACTTTTTATCTCTCCCTACAGGCACCCTCAGGAACTCCGCTTGTCTGGCAAATCGCTTCTATCTGTGCACGTCTCTTCTACTGCTAACTCCAGACTTTGCTCCTTTCACCTTGCTGCTCCTTATGCCTGGAACAAACTACCTGAGTCTGTACAACAGGCACCTTTTCTGACTTTTTTCAGATCCAGGCTGAAAACTCACCTCTTTGCTGCTGTTTTCAGATCTTGACTCACCTGATCTCCTTCGTTTTTCCTTACCATTCTCCCTAGATGTATCCCATATCTACAGCTACTGTGTTGTCTGTCTTGACTAGATTATAAGCTCTGATGAGAAGGGACCATCTTTTACTTGCTTCTGTGCAGCGCTGCATACGTCTTATAACAATTACTATTACTACTACTACTGAACATACACATGTTCAGTAGTAGTAGTAGTAATTGCTGCTAACTGGATAGGTGCCGAGACCACCCCAGCTTTGCCCACTAACCAACCCAAAACTAGCTGTGCATTTCTAGGGCAGTCTATGGGGATATTCAGCAGCACTAATGGGTTAATGCCATTGAATATGAAGCAAAATATGGTTTATGCGGTTTGGGTATGTTGATTGATTCGGTTCTTTTACTTCATGATCAGATTTTGACTGTTGTGAAGAGTGTTTTTGCCAGCTATGTCTTTTGTGACCAGGGAGATTGTGTCCCAGTAGCTCAGTCAATGGTATTCTGAAAGTTGGATTGTTAGAATGTGATTTATAAAGGGCTACCAGAGAGGTAAATTAGTCAATTGCAGCTAATCCAAAACACTGCCACATATATTATTGGGAGGTTGAAGTTAAGAGACCATATTACTCAAAAGAATATAAGAAATGCTGTATTGCATCAGACCAATAGTCCAGCAAGCCCAGGATCTGATTTCGTACATTGCCAAATCAAGGTTACATATATCAGGCAGAATCCTAAAAAAGTAGAAAGATTACTTGTTGCTTACATAGAAACATACAAACATGACGGCAGAAAAAGACCACATGGCCTATCTAGTCTGCCCTTCCATATCGACTACTACAATAGTCCCCTCTTTTCCTTTAGAGATCCTCTGTGTTTGTCCCATGCTTTTTCGAATTCAGATACTGTCCTAATCTTTATCACGTCTACTGGGAGACTATTCCATGCATCTTCCACTCTTTCCATAAAGAAATATTTCCGCATATTCCATGCATCTACTACTCTTTCCATAAAGAAATATTTCCACATATTACTCCTGAGTCTATCCCCTTTCACCCTCATCCTATATCCCCTTGTAGCAGAGCTTGCTTTCAATCAAAAGAGGCTCTCCTCCTGTGCATTTATGCCATGGAGATATTTAAATGTCTCTATCATATCTCCTCTATCCTGACTTTTCTCTAAAGTATACATATTAAGATCCTTAAGTCTGTCCTCATATGTTTTATAATGAAGACCACTAACCATTTTAGTAGCCACCCTCTGCACCGACTCCAACCTGTTTATATCCTTATGAAGGTGTGGTCTCCAGAACTGCACCCAATACTCCAAATGAGGTTACACCAAAGACCTATACAGAGGCACTATCACTTCTTTTTTTCTGTTGGCCTTTCCTCTCTCTATGCACCCAAACATCCTTCTAGCTTTTGCCGTTGCCTTTTCTACCTGTTTAGCTACTTTAAGATTATTAGACACAATCACGCCCAGGTCTTGCTTTTCTTTTGTGAACTGAAGAGCTTCCCACTCCCCCTACTGCTCCCTTGGATTTTTGCATCCCAAATACATGACCCTGCATTTTTTAACATTAAATCTCAGCTGCCAAATTCTCAACCATTCTTCAAGCTTAGCTAGAAGCCTCATGTTATCTACTCCTTCCTGGGTGTCTATTCTATAGCAGATTTTGGTATTACCTGCAAAGAGGCAAACTTTAACCGACAGCCCTTCCGCAATATCACTAACAAAGATCTTAAAAAGAATCGGACCAAGGACAGATCCCTGGGGCACACCACTGGGAAACTCCCTCTCCTCAGTGAGCTCCATTTACCTGTACCCTTTGTCGCCTCCTCCTCAACCAATTTCTAACCCAATCAGAAACTTTAGGGTCCATCCCTAGGGTGCTTAGTTTGTTTATAAATTGCCTGTGTGGAATGGTGTCAAAGGCTTTACTGAAATCCAAGTACACCACATCTAGAACTTTCCCTCAGACCAACTCCCTGGTCACCCAAAGAAATCAATCAGATTTGTCTGACAAGACCTGCCTCTGGTGACTCCATGCTGTCTCTGATCCTGTAATCCATTGGACTCCAGAAACCTCACTATTTTCTCTTTGAGCAGCATTTCCAATAATTTACTCACCCCAGAGGTTAGACTAACCAGCCTGTAGTTTTCAACCACATCCTTACTTCCGCTTTTGTGTAAAGGGACGACATGTGCTTTTCTGTAATCCTCTGGCACCACTCCTGACTCCATAAAGGCATTGAAAAGGTCAGTCACTGGAACTGCTAGAACATCCCCAAGTTCCTTCAGTATTCTCGGATGTATCCCATCCAGTCCGATCGCTTTGTCTAGTTTTAGTTTAGTTAGTTCCTCCCAAACACAGTCTTCTGAAAATTCTTTGAGATCCCCATCACTTCTGTTCCTATTTGTGGGTGTTTTCTGAGATCCTGCTTCTGGCCCTTCATCTGTGAATGCAGAACAGAAATATTTGTTAAGCAATTCCACTTTATCCTCATCAGCTTCTACATATTCTTCCCCTTCACCCTTGAGTCTGACAATACCACTTTTGCCCTTCCTCTTCTCACTAACATATCTGAAAAATGTCTTATCCCCCACCCATTTTATCGTATTAGCTATTTCTTCTTCTTTTAGTATCTTTGGTTGCCTGAGTTTTTCCAAATATATATGCCTGTCTTCCGCTCTGTGATCTCTTGTATTTCATGATAGCCTCACTCTTCTTCTTCACCTTTTCAGCTACTTCTTTTGAGAATCATAGTGACCTCCTTTGCCTTTTACCTTTATTTATCTTTCTAACAAAAAGGTTGGTTGTCTTTAAAATATCCCCTTTGAGTATTCCCACTGTTTTTCTACATCTCCCAACTGTTCCCATCTCACTTACGACTCCTTGAGATATAGGCCTATCTTGGCAAAGTTGGTTTTCCTAAAATCTAAGACCCTTGCTTTTGAATGGATTTTATCAGCCCTAGTCCTAATGCTGAACCATGCCTTCTGGTGATCACTGGATGTGAGATGATGTCTCACTATAACATCAGAAACACTTTTACCATTGGTAAGCACCAAGTCCAGTATGGCCCCTTCACATGTGGGTTCTGTTACTAGTTGTCTGAATAGTTCTCCCTGTAGAGAATCCAGGATCTCCTTACTTCTAGATGACACCACAGCAGGGATGTTCTAGTCAACATCCAGCATATTGAAATCATCTATCAATAGCACTTCCTCTTTCCTAACAATGCTGGATATGTCTTCTATTAAATCTCCATCTACTTCTGTGAAGGGGGTCTGTATATCAAGCCAATACAAATTGATTTCTCTTTCCCTTTCTCTAGTTTAACCCACAGTGCCTCCTCTCTCTCTTTTAAGCCTTGTAATTCTATAGCTTTAATGTTATTTTTTACATATAGTGCCACTCCTCCTCCCCTTCCTCCTACACTATCTTTCCTGAATAAGGTATAGCCTGGTATTATTACATCCTAGTCATGGTTTTCCGTGAACCATGTCTCTATAATTGCCACTAAATCCAAGTCAGTCTGTTCTATTAAAGCCTCAACATCTGGCAAGTTATTTCCCATGCTACAGGCATTTATACACATCGCTTTCCAGATGTTGCCCCCTTTTACCCATTCTATAGTGGTATTTAATGTTTCACTTACCTGAGGGCTTTATTCACACATCCCCAATGAATTTAGTTTAAAGCCCTCTTCAGTAGGCTAGCCATTCTGCTACTGAAGACATGTCGACCCTTCTTGAACAGATGGATGCCATCTCTGTTCTACAGGTCTTGGAACAGCATCCCATGGACCAGGAAACCAAAGCGCTCTTGATTACACCATCCCTGCAGCCATGCATTTATCTCCAGGATGTGAGCTTCTCTGCCTCTGCCTTTACTCTCAACAGGGAGGATTGAAGAGAACACCACCTGCGCACCTATCTGCTTCATCCTCTGTCCCAGAGCCATGAAGTCACTTTTGATATGCTCAGAGGGATATCTGGCAGGATCATTAGTGCCAACATGGATGAGCAACATCAGTAATAGTTAGTAGACTTGATGAGTCTCGCAAACTCTTCGTAATATCTCAGATTTTGGCACCAGGAAGACAGCACACCTCTCTGGACATCAAGTCTGGTTGGCAGATGGATGCCTCAACCCCTCAGAAGAGAGTCACTAACCACCACTACCCTTTGCTTCCTTGTGGTCACTGATTCTTCAACTTTGGGATGCTCGAGTTCTGGTTCTTCCCTTTCCTGGGATGCTTTCACCGCCTCCACTTCTAAGTTGCATAATAATTCTTCAAGTCAAGGGCTGGAGGTTACATTGGTAATTCTGCAGGCCCTGGTGACTGGTGTCCAGCTGCCATCATTCTGCAGGCTCCCCTCTTCACATCTGTTGGGGAGCTTGAATGTTTCAAGAAGCATCTCATTAATGCACTTCTCACTGTCTTGAATGCTCCTCAGCCTCACCACCTCTTCTCTCAGCTCCTCCACTTCTTTTCTGAGAATTTCAGCATGCAGGCATCCTGCACATGGAACCTGTCCTTCAACTGGCATTGGGATCTCTGGACAGAGGCAGAGGCTATAATGGGGGCAACAGCTCTGGCAATATGATTCTTCCCTGCCATGTGCCAGTTGGTGGAGCTTTGATACCTGTTGAAATAAAAGAAAGAGAGAGAGAGACCTACCAAAGTACCTGCCTGTTTCTCAGCTGTCCTTTCAGAGAAAAAGCATATAAACTCTTTTAAGTGTGTTCTAACAGTGCTGTTCAGAGTCCCTGTGTGTAGCTAATTGGGGAGCTGCTCTATAAAGCAAGAATGCTCACTTGTGGTGGGTGGGGGCTGGGGTGGGTAGGGAGGGAACTAATACCTAATGAGGTCAGTGGCTTCAAAGAGCTTTCTGTGAATGGTACAAAAAACAATGAACTCTAACTGACAGAGCTTTTTGCTCAACACCACAAAATATTCCCACATTGCAGTATAGAAAAACAAAAACAATTGGCTTTTTCAGAAGATAACCAAAACCCCTTTAAGAGCTTTCAGGCAGAGAGATTGTAGTTAAAAGCCACACAGAATTACTTTGCTTGTAACCGAGTTCCTGCTTGGAATGTCAGTGCTTGTAACGCCCTGTAGACCTCTATACAGCCCTCAGCTAGCCAGCTCCCTTGCAGGGATAAACAGTGGCTTTTCCCATGTCTATCTTAATAACGGTTTATGGATGTTTCCTCTGGGAACTTGTTCAAATTTTTTTAAACCCAGCTTCACTAATTTCTTTACTACATAAACATATATTCTCTGACAATGAATTCCAGACCTTAGAGAGGTCAGGAGTCTAGGCATCTGATAGAGGTATAGTTGTGGTACCAACCGGGTCAGAAGTTGCAGTCAAGTCAGAGTCAGCGCTTAGTGGTCCCAGGCCTCCAGCAGGCATGTTTGAAGAAATGGAAGGAGAAGCATTTCTCGGTGACAACCCTTTTGTGGTAGAATAAGCTTCTGGTAGGCTTGAGGCAGGATCAAAGTCTGGTGGTATGTTTATGTTTATTAAAATTTGATATACCGCCCTTCAAAATATGGCAGAACAGTCTGCACTAAAAGCATTTTAAAAGAGAGAAAGGAACTCCAAAAAATTATAGTGAAGAGGAAAGCAAACAAGCTGGGTGAGGAGGGGGAGGGTAGACAGGAGGAAGTAGGTGTCGTCAACAGGGGACCCAGTGCATCATTTAATGGGGATATCGTAGGCACCATGAAATATATGAGTTTTGAGTTGGGATATGAAAGCGGTGTAGGAGTTTTTCATTCTGAGGTCGTAGGGGAGAGTGTTCCAAAGGTAAGGACCAAGAAAGTAGAAGGCAGACTGTCTGGTGGATTCATATCTGGCCTGGGAAGTGGCGGGAAGATGAAGGCAATTAGAGTGAAGTGCGCAAAGAGAGCAATATGGGGTGTGAAGGATGATGGATGAGGCAAGGTAGGAAGGAATGCCTGTGTGGAGGGTCTTGTGTACCAGTGTGAGAATCTTGAACTGAATTCTGTACTGTATGGGGATCCAGTGGAAGTATACTAGGAGGGGTGTAATGTGATTGTAGCGGGAGGCGTGAGCAAAAAGGCGGAGTGTTCTGAATGAATTGAAGTCTGTGGAGTTAGTATTGAGGAAGTCCTACATAGATGAAGTTGCAGTAATGAAGATGGGAAAGTACCAAGGAGAGAATCAAGGTGGTCAAGACTAAGGAAGATAGCAGGGGATGAATGGTTCTGATTTAGTGAGAGAATAGAGGGATGGTGGTGATGTGATCATGGAAGGTCATGGCTGAGTCCAGAATGACTCCAAGATAATGGAAGGAGGAGACCAGGGGAATAGGGGTACCAAGAAGAGGTGCCATGGCGAGTGGAAGGGTGTGTCTCAGATAGCTGAGATTTTGCTGATGTTGAGCACAACCTGGTTCTCACAGAGCCAGTCGGCCACATGAGAGAGACAGGAATTGAGTGCCAAAAGATCAGGTGAGCATGGATCAGTGTGAAGGAGAAGCAAGATGTCAGATCGGGGGTTGGGCTATGGGGAATGCAGCGTTGGAGTCTGGTGGCCGGCATCGCAGCTCTTCATTGGAGAGCTTTGACTGAGTTAGCCGGGAAGGTCCTGGACATGCAGGCCGAGCTGAATCGCAGTCCCAGCCTGCACGTACAGGACTGTTTGCGATTCTGATCCCGCGGGGCAAGACGTGCCCCGCGGGATTAGAATCGCGATCCCCTTTGTATGTCCAGCTTAGACACATGCCCTCCAACAAAGTCTGAAGGACAAAGGGAACATCTTTTGTATCCTATCAGAGGTGTAATACCATCACATCATAAGTTATAAGCATTCTCTTTAATAATCACAAAAATAGATGACTTAGCTACTCCATTTATATTTTTTTCCATCATTGTTCTTCCAATTTCTCCCCTAGATCTCTCCCCCACCCCCTTATAACACTTTATAAAACAAGCTAATGAAAACTCTAGATTTTTTATAGTCTAGTCACATAGACTCAAAAGCACTGAAATCCTCCTAATAAGCTATTTCTTTTCTGGCCACTTTAAATAATGTGTAATTTTGTAAGTATAGAAAGTAATCTCTCACATCCATTCCATCTTCAAAGGAACACACTTCCCCCAGTTCTATCATGTTAGCAAAAATATCCACAACTTATACCCTTCACCGCCTAAAACATGACTCAGCCCTGTTCAAAATCCATAGACAGGGGTGGCTCTATAATGAGGCCGAGAGAGGCGGTGGCTTCACACACCAGCTTTTTGGGGGTGGCAAAAATTTCCCCCCAAAAGATCACCTCACTCGGCCTTCAAAAAAACAAACAAACAAACAAAAAAAACCCGATCACAGAAGCTGCTGCCACTGCAGCAGTGGCAGCGGCAGAATGAAGTGCCCCATGGCCCCCTGCCTCCTTGGAAGAACCCTGCCTTCTATTTCCTCCAGCGCTGGAAATCTCAGCTTTTCAGAGCCACGAAGGGAGAGTGTTTCCCTTTCCTGTGGCTCAGTTAAAGTTGAGCCCACCAGCGCTGGGGGAAATAGAAGGCAGGGCTCTTCTGAGGAGGCAGGGGGCCACAGGGCACTACATTCTGCCACGCAGCAGCTTCTGTGATTGTTTTTTTTTTTTTTTAATTTCCCTTCAGAAGGTCGGGCTGTGCTGGGCTGGGGGAAGGGGGTAGCACTAGAAATCGTAATGGGTTGATGGGGGGAGGGCTAGGCCTGGAAATGGGCTGATGGGGGTTAGAACTGTAAATGGGCTGATGGGGGGATTAGAACTTGAAATGGGCTGATCAGGATGGGGCTAGGACTGGTAATGGACTATCGAGAGGATTAGAACTGGAAATGGGCTGATGGGGGGTTAAGAACTGGAGTGGGCTGATGGGGGGGTTAGAACTGGAAATGGGCTGATCGGGAGGGGGGGGGCTAGGACTGGTAATGGGCTATCGGGAGGGTTGGAGCTGGAAATGGACTGATGGACGGTTAAGAATGGAAATACGCTGATTGGGAGTGGAGCTAGGACTGGTAATGGGTTAATGGGAGGGCTAGAACTGGAAATGGGCTGATGGGGGGTTAAGAATGGAAATAGGCTGATCAGGAGGGGTCTAGGACTGGTAATGGTCTGATTGGTGGGGTTAGGTCTAGAAATGGGCTGATTAGGAGGGGCTAGGACAGGAAATGGGCTGATAGGGGGGCTAGCACTGGAAATGGACTTATTGGGGGGGGGGGTTAGGACTGGTAATGGGGGGCTAGCACTGGAAATGAGCTAGGACTGATAATGGGATGATTGGGGAGCTAGGACTGGAGTGGGATGATAAGGGAATAGGACTGGAAATGGGCTGGGACTGGAAATGGGCTAATGGGGAGGGGAGGAGAGTGCTGCTGGCCCTGGAAAAAAACTAGGGGCTAGGGCTACAAATGGGCTGATGCAGGGGGATGGGAGAATAGGACTGGAAAGGAGTGGATACTGAGAGGATCTGCCAGTGGAAGGAGGGGGCAGGAAGGGAGCTGATATGGTGGGGGAAGGAGGAGGCTGAAATGATGGAGGAAGGAGGCAGCTGACACCTGGGAAGTCCTGAAGGGAGACTGGAAGGGCGCTGACACTTGGGGATGGGAGTGGTAGGTGGCTGGGTAATGGGGAGGAGGCTGGAAGGGAGCTGACATGTGCGAATGGCACTGGAAGGGGGATGGACAGAGGGTAGAGTGACTGGAAGGGAGCTGACTGGGGGGGCACTGAGAGTGAACGTGAGCTGATACCTGGGATGGTATTTGGACTAAAAGGGGCTGGACAGTGTGGAAGGAGGGGGACTGGAAGGGAATGGACACCAGTGGCAGTTGTGGGAATGCAAGATGGGTGACATTGGAGGGTACTTGGAGGGGAGGATTGGAAAGGTGGTCGATACTGAGGAGAGTTACTGGAACTGGAAAAGGGCTGATGGAAGGAAGTGAAGAAAACAAAAGAAGAGATAAGAAATGGCAGATGGACCACAGACCACAGAAAGAGAGATAAGAAATGACAGGAAAGCAGAAGCCTCAGATCAGGACCAGCATGATCAGAGAATAAAATGATCAGACAACAAAAGTAGAAAAAATAATTTTATTTAATTTTAGTGACTGGACTTTGTGCTATCTTTATATTTTACACAGTATTTGGGAACTGCATCTCTTATTTATCTGATGTTGCACTGCATGCAGAGTCTGGCTTCTTGGGGTTTCAGTTTAAATTTTGTCTACATATTTTTATTTTTACTTTAGATTGTGGTTACTTATTCTGTACTGATGAGCGTCTGTGTTCTGAGTGTGTGACTGACGCCAGGTGTTCTGTTAACATGGAGTTTGTACATAAAGATCTATACTGTACTGTAGTAATTTGACTTGTTCAGATTTTCAAATAGGTGTATGGATGTTCCAGGGTCCACTGAAGTATTTATAGTACCTTTTTTTAGATGGGCTCCTTATGTGAGTTTTGGAAGTTGATGCTGATATGGTATGGTATAGTATGGTAGATGTGCTCTTTGTTGTAGGGTTTTGTATTAGTTCACAGTATGCCTGGTACTGGAGAATCTTTGTTGTTATTTTTGTTGTTGTTAGTGAGATGATCAGAATCAGATTTTTTCTTTTTTTTAGGATATTGAGTTCTGTGGGTGAATGTCCTGGCTCTGCTCTGCACCCACTGTGGATGCAAAATATATGTTGAAAAAGAAAAAGCGAGAACCATAACGCAGTTTATAAGAACAAAATAAAAATGAGTTATAATTTAGTTTTATAAACTGTGCTGTTGGTTCTCGCTCTCTTTTAGCTCCTTGGTGTGCAAACATCTTGCATTTCCTCCATATAATCTAATCGGCTTTTTGGTTTGGTTCAGTCCCTGATTGGAGTTCTGAAAAAGCCCCACCCCCCTTTACGGGGGGGATGGGGGGGAGAGGGGGACACCATCTCATCCTTTGCCTCAGACAGAAGATAGCCTTGAGCCGCCCCTGCCATAGAGGTGCTGATCGTGGCACAAACTGAAAATCTGGCCCCCAGGCCTAGATACCCCAAACCCTTCCTCCATATTGCGCACAGATGATTAGCATAGAGATTCCTATTTTATACCCCTAACATCTGCTGTGTATTCATCCATAGTAAATAATCTAACCAGGTATTGGGACAGAAAATTCTATTCCACCTGTTGTTGTTGTTGTTAAGTGCCGTCGAGTCGGAGTCGACTCATGGCGACCCTCTGGATAGCTATCCTAAATTGTGTTCGGTCTTCAGTCAGGCGGCTCATTGATGACAGACTGGTACCCGTAGCTGCTGTTATTGTAGTGATCCATCTCATTGCTGGCCTTCCTCTTTTGCGTTGACCTTCTATCTTGCCAAGCATGATGTCTTTCTCTAATGATCTCTCTCTTCGCATGATGTGTCCGAAGTATGAAAGTCGAAGTCTTGTCATCTGAGCTTCTAAAGAAAGCTTAGGTTTGATCTCCTCTAGTACCGACTGGTTTGTTCTTCGGGCAGTCCATGGTATACACAGTATTCGCCGCCAGCACCATAATTCAAAGGCATCAATTTTCTTCCTGTCTGTCTTTTTCACTGTCCAGCTTTCACATCCATATGATGTTATTGAAAATACCATGGCTTGAACAAGTCGAATCTTTGTATGGAGAGACACATCTCTGCTCTTGAGAATCTTATCTAGGTCTTTCATAGCCATTCTGCCAAGAGCAATGCGTCGTCTGATTTCTTGACTGCTTGTTGCTTCTTTATTGATAGTTGATCCAAGTAGGTTAAAGTTGTTCACAATTTCAATTTCTTCTCCTTCAACGATGAACCTGTTGATTATGCCAGTTGTCATGATCTTTGTCTTCTTTACATTAAGGTGCAGGCCCATTTTGAGACTATGTTCTTTGATTGTGAGAAGCAAATGTTTCAGATCATCTTCGCTTTCAGCCAGTAATGTGGTATCATCAGCATAGCGAAGGTTGTTGATGAGTCTTCCAGCAATCTTCACACCTCTGTTGTCTTCATACAGTCCTGCTTCTCTGATGATTTGTTCTGCATATAAATTAAACAGGTAGGGGGAAAGTATGCAGCCTTGTCTTACACCTTTGCTTATTTTAAACCATTCTGTTTCTCCTTGTTCCGTTCGAACTGTTGCTTCTTGATCAATGTACAGATTACGCAAGAGAACGATCAGGTGTTCTGGTATACCCATGCTTCTTAATGTGGCCCAGAGTTTCTCATGGTTTACACAGTCAAAAGCCTTGCTATAGTCGATAAAGCACAAATAGATATCCTTTTGGTATTCTTTAGTCTTTTCAAGGATCCATCTCACATCCGCAATGATGTCTCTCGTTCCTCGCCCTTTCCTGAACCCTGCTTGCACTTCAGGTAGTTCTTGTTCTAGGTATGGCTGTAGTCTCTTTTGAATAATCTTCAGTAGAATCTTGCTGGCATGTGGGATCAGAGCGATTGTGCGATAATTTCCACAGTCAGTTGGATCACCTTTCTTTAGTATTGGTATAAACACAGATCTTTTCCAGTCAGTTGGCCATGATGTTGTCTTCCTGGACACCGGCTTCTAAACCGCCGACTCTGAGGCGCGCTGGCAGAACGAGGGGAAACAGCCATCAACGGAGGGAGTGAGCGGGAGCTCCTCCTCACCTCCATGCCCCACCAATCAGCAGCCTTCCACAGCCCTGGACACCGGCTTCTAAACCGCCGACTCTGAGGCGCGCTGGCAGAACGAGGGGAAACAGCCATCAACGGAGGGAGTGAGCGGGAGCTCCTCCTCACCTCCATGCCCCACCAATCAGCAGCCTTCCACAGCCCTGGACACCGGCTTCTAAACCGCCGACTCTGAAGCGCGCCCGCGCCTTGCGGGCCTCGCCAGAGGGCCCTTTGGCGTGGCCCTTAGGCGTTGGTCCGTGGCGTCTATATTTGTTGTAGTTTCCAGCGGGTATGGCCTTTGGGCGAGGTGTGGTGGCATGGACAGTTTCCACCCCTTCTAGATCGTACGTAATGGAATGTAACCTATCCTGTGTTTGTTCTATGTATTTATCCTATGCATGTAATGTAATGTACTCCCTGTGTTTTACTACTGCTTTGATTGTATGAAAAGTGGTATATGTTGTATATGTTATAGTCTCTTATGTTTATACGTGTATTGTATTGTTTTGTGACCGCTTTGATTGAAGGAAAAGGCGGAATACAAATCTGTTTAAATAAATAAATAAATAAATAAATAAATAAATATTTCTTGGCAGAGCCTTGTAAGTACGGTAACAGCTGCATCAGATTGCTGCAATACTTCTATGGGAATGCTATCAATGCCTGGTGCTTTGTTCTTTGATAAGGCTTTCAATGCTGCTTCAACTTCTTCTTTCATCACCAATGGTTCCTGATCATAAGGTATAGGTTGAAACGGCTGTTGGTCCACTTGATCTTTATCATATAAAAAACTCTGTATATTCCTTCCACCTTTTCTTGATCTTCTCAGCATCATTCAACATAGAACCTTGAGCATCTTGTAACATTCCAATTCGAGGCTGGAACTTTTTCTTTAACTCTCGCAGCTTTAGGAAAGCCGATCTTGTTCTTCCTCTAATAGTTTCTGCTTCTATTTCCTTGCAAGTGTCATTGTAGTACTTTTCCTTGTCCTGTCTTGCTGCACGTTGGAAATCTCTGTTGAGTTCTGCGATTGTCTTTCTTTCTCCTTTGGCTTTAGCTTCTCTGCGTTTCTGGGCAATTTTCAGAGTTTCTTCCGTCATCCATTTTGGCCGTTTTTGCTTTTTAACCTTTTGTAGAGACTTCTCGCTTTCTTCCAGCACAACCTTCTTGATGTCATTCCATAACTCTTCCGGAGCTCTGTCATTTGTATCTAAAGCAGCAAATCGATTTTGCAGGCAGTCTTTAAATTCCAGTGGTATATTCTCAAGGTCATATTTTGGTGCATTCATGAGTGGTTTGCTCTTTTTCAACTTTAGCTTGAGTTTGCATACTAGTAGTTGATGATCTGTACCACAGTCAGCTCCAGGTTTTGTCTTTGTTGATGTTACAGAGTTTTTCCATCGTTGACTTCCACAGATGTAGTCAATTTGATTTTTATACAATCCATTGGGTGAAGTCCATGTGTACAGTCGTCACTTGTGTTGCTGGAAGAAGGTGTTTGAGATGAATAGATCATTGGTCTTGCAGAATTCTATCAATCTTTCTCCAGCTTCATTTCTGTTGCCAAGTCCATATTTTCCAACTACTTTGCCTTCTTCTTTGTTGCCAACTTTTGCGTTCCAGTCACCCATGACTATCAGGATATCCTGTTTGCATGTTCTGTCAATTTCAGCTTGTACTTGTTCATAGAACTCTTCAATTTCATTCTCTTCTGCAGCTGTTGTTGGGGCATATACTTGAATTATAGTTGTGTTGATAGGCAATCCTCATAGACGAATAGAGATTAAGCGTTCGCTGACTGCATTGTATTTCATTACAGTTCTTGCAAGTTTCTTCTTTATTATAAATGCAACACCATTTCTTCTTTGTCTTTCATTTCCAGCATAGTAGACCATGTGATCATCTGATGCAAAGTGCCCGATGCCAGTCCATTTCAGTTCGCTGACACCCAACAGATCAAGTTGTACACGTTCCATTTCATTCTTGACCACCTCCAACTTCCCTTGGTTCATGCTTCGTATGTTCCATGTTCCAATGTGTAAGACATCTTTACAGCTTCTGACTCTCATTTCATGCGCAGCTACATCAGCAGTCAGACTTCCCGAGGGCTTTGATCCAACCACATCATAAATGCTGGCTTTACTCTGAAAAGTCTTCAGCTCTTCCCCAGTAGCTAGTTGAGTGCCTTCCGACCTGGGAGTCTCATCTTCCAGCACCATAGCACAATTTGTTTTGTTGTAACTATCCATTGGGTTTTCATGGCAAGATACAGAAGTAGATTGCCGGGCCTTCCTTCCGCGCAGTTTAAGTTTGGTGTTGTTGCCGTTGTCACAGAAATGTGATCCTCCGCCGTCAACACTATCCCATTCTTCTGCTGCCCAGATGGGTGGTTTGTCTTCGTCTGGCACCTCAGCTGAGACCTGTCCATCTTGGGAGACCCTGCCAGTAGTTAAACTACCGATAGTTTAGCTCTCAGCATCACTGATGCACGCAAGCCCTCACAGCACGACAAGCTGCAGACCAAGTGAGAGATTAGGGTTCCACCTGTACATATCATTTATTCCTCTGCCCCCCCCCACCCCCACCCCCACCCTTCCAGTTCATTAGCTGACTCATTTGGGCTGCCAAATAATAAAGATATCAGAAACTGCTAACCTTCTCTTCTTCTTCCCCATTACAATAACTCTCTAAGCCACCCTAGGTGGCTTATATCTCCACACAAAATGAAAAAACTTCCTTTGTAATTCCTTTAGCTTGATCTTGGGAACATTCACTGGAAGGACCTGAAATAAATATAAAAAATGTGGGAGAAGATTCATTTTTAAAGCAGCAATTCTGTCCAACCATTATATCCCCTCCTAGTGCCACTTAGCCTAAATATCTATCCAAATTTGCAAGTAGAGGCTCATAATTTACCCAAAGCATTTTTCCCCTCTCCGAAGCAATCCTCACACCATATACTTGATAGACTGTGCCTCCCATCTAAATGGGAAATTCTGTTTCCTTCTGGACAAATCTTTACAGTTCAAAGAAATATTTAAAACTTCAGACTTTTATTTATTCATTTTAAACCCTGAAACCTTCCCAAAACTCTCTAATTCCACCCCGAGAATCGGTACAGAGGTATGTGGCTGTGTAACAAAAAGCAAAGCATCAACCTTTCTGGAGTGGAGGAGTGGCCTAGTGGTTGTACTTCAGGCCAGAAGGTCAGGAGTTCAAATTCCACTAGAGGACAGCAACCTTGGGCCGGAAGGTTTCTAGTCCCCACAGGTGCTCCTTGTGGTCTTGGGCAAGCCACTTAACCCTCTATAGCCCATGTTCCCTGTAAAATAGTCATCTCCAAGTTATAATGCCTTGTTCAATGTAATTTCAGTTTGTTCAATGTAAACTGCACTGATGCAGAATAGCATGGTATATAAGAGAATATAAATAAATAACACACTGCTAAGACACTTATCCACTCCTTAATCACCTCCCATCTTGACTATTGTAACCTACTCCTTGATGGTCTCCCTTTGAATCATCTCTCTCCCCTTCAATCTGTTCAGCACTCTGTTGTGCAGCTAATCTTCCACCAGCCTCACATGCTTACCCTTCTTCTCAAGTGACTTCATTGGCTCCCTATCCGTTTCTACATCTAGTTCAAACTTCTCCTGCTGACCTTTAAGTGCATTCACTCTGCAGCTCCTTTCCTCTTTCCTCTCTCCCTACATCCCCCCCTCAGGAACTCTGGTCTTCTGGCAAATCGTTCTATCTGTGCCCTTCTCCTCTATTGCTAACTCCAGACTTTGCTCCTTTCACCTTGCTGCACCTTATGCGTGGAACAAACTACCTGATTCTGTATGTCAGGCGCCTTCTCTGACCCTTTTCAAATCCAGGCTGAAAACTCACCTCTTCGGCGCCACTTTCAGATCTTGATTCACCTGATCTCCTTGTGTTTCTCTTGTGTTGTCTGTCTTGACTAGATTGTAAGCTCTGATGAGCAGGGACTGTCTCTTACATGTCTGTGTATGTCTTTTAGCGCTATACAAATGCTCAGTAGTAGTAGTTGTAGTAGTAACCTTAAAGAGTGTGATCTTCTGACATACTCCCCTACCATAATTCATTTGATATCTGAATATGCTCTGGGGGCATGGCTTTGGATTCAGTCAAGATGGCTGCTTAATATGAGAGCGTTGCTACTCTTTCAGTATCTTTATCCATTCTTGGAGCTGTGTGATCTAATTTACATTCTAATCTTTTCTGTCCTCTTACTGAGCATTGAGGTTTATAGCGAAATTGAAGCCCAGCACAATCAATCAGCGCTTCTCTGTAAATTCATGGTTGAAGAGACAGAAGACAGATTCAGTAACTCCAGAAAAAATGGTGCCTGCTAAAGCTCAAGCAGACTCTGATGGCACAGTTTTGGCTGAGATTCATAGTCTATGGGAGCTTATCAAATTGCAGCTGGGTTCGATACAGGATATAAAATCGGAGCTTGTTAGTTTCTCATCCAAAATAGGCTTCACACATAGCTCCAGCAGATAGAGCAATGTGCCACTATCATGTGGGCTTCCACGTGGCATATCCAGGATAATTCTAAAGCAATTCATTGATTACAAGTAGATCTTGAAGATCTCTCCAATCTCAATCGCCAATGTAATATAAGAATTCTTGGTTTAATGGAAGAATTGGAAGGTACTGACATGATTTCTTTTCTTACAATTTTACTTCAACAGTAGTTGGGCCTTCAGTTTTCAGCAGTGCTGGAGACTGAGAAAGTACACAGGGTGCCGTCACAACTGCTATACAACTCTAAGTACCCAAGACCAGTGGTGGCTAAACGTCTGCATTATCAACATTTTGATGAATGCAAAAAGTTAAACTTGAGCCTGTTTAACAAGGAAGGCATTTTCTGGTTGTTCCAGATTTAGCCAAAGCTAAAGTGGAAGGCCTTTTTGAATCTTAGGCCTGCGCTCAAGTCCATTGGAACACAGTATGGTCTCTTTTATCCAGTCTGGCTGAGGGTTACTCACGTCATTATAGCAACCCGAAAGCAAAGGAGGAATTTCTGGCGCAAATATCAGGTTCGAATTGCATAGAGTAACTTTTTTTTTTTGCATGCTACTTAGCTTTTTCTTATCTTTTGCCGTAGTTAGCAGTTTTGGTGTTGTGAATACAGATGGACTGTAACCTCTGCTAAGCGCGTATTGGAATTATATCTGGTTACTGTTTCCTGCTTAATGTCAACACTATGATTTTAGATGGTCTGGAAACATTGGGATAGGGTTCTGCATTTCATTTCATTTGATCAAGAAAAGCCTGTCCTGGATCTGGCATTGTCAGATTGTCTTCTCCATTTTTTTTTTAACATTGCCAACAAAAGCAAGAAAGAACATGCATCACATTAAAGAAGAAAAAAGGAACAAAGCATAAACATTCCAATAGGAACATTATACCCAAAGAAAATGCATAATAGCTGAAATCACAGGGAGATACAGTCAGGGCCGTACCGAACCAGAACCATGCATTGGGCAACTTGCACATCGGGCACACGCCCCCCTCCTCCTTATAACTTTGTCCAGCCGCTGCCTCCTCCTGCCCTGCTGCTGCCACCCTCTGTTTACTCCATGGCGGCGCCAGCAGCAGAGCAAGAGCAGGTAGTGGCTGAATGGAGGTATGGGGGGGCGTGCCCGATGTGCAAGTCGCTGGCAGCAGCAGCAGATTTGATCCCTCCCTGCTCAGATGTCGCGTCAGAGGAGGGAGGGACCAGACCTGCAGAAAGATCCGTGAAAATGTTTAAGGGGTGCATTTTGGCTGCCTGCTGTTGCCCTGCCGCTGCTGAGAGAACAAAAAGTGGCGGTGGCAGGGCAACAGTAGGCAGCTGAAATGCGCCCTCTAAGCCTTTCTACCCTGTGCGGCTGCACCGCTCGCACAGGAATAGGTACAATACTGGATACAGTGGTACATCAAGAAATCAAAAGGAAAATAGCAAGGCATATGCGTAACACATCTGGTGGCTAAATCCTTAACTTCTCCTAACAAACTCCCCTCCTACTGTTTCCTATCTCCAAATGCAAAGAATCCTGAAATCTATACGTATTACCATGAAAGGTAACCATGCATTTGCATGGGAAACGCAGATAAAAAGATGCCTCTAGGGCCAACACTTGGGGTCTCAAGACCAGGAATTGCATCCTGCAGAGCTGTGTGCTCCAGGAAACATCCAGAAACACAAACAGCTTATCATCTCAGAGAGCAACATCCTTGCTCTTAAAATAAGCCCTGAACATGTTTGCTTTATCAATTTCAGACAAGAAAGACACCAACAAAGTGGCTTGACATGAAATCTTATTGGTGGAATCTGACTTTCACCAACCTACAAACAATCTAACTCACCCTTATTATCATACTGAGATATAACCTAAAGAGGCATATAAAAACGCTTTGTGATAGGAATATCACATGTTAATTT
The DNA here is from genome assembly GCA_033557465.1 of Ichthyophis bannanicus. Lineage (NCBI taxonomy): Eukaryota > Metazoa > Chordata > Amphibia > Gymnophiona > Ichthyophiidae > Ichthyophis > Ichthyophis bannanicus. The sequence goes on along the minus strand of CM066039.1, from coordinate 149,107,286 downwards.
TAACAGCTCAAGAAAATATTTCTTAAGGAGAATCTTCTCCAACTTTTTTTCGATAAGGCTAGTTGATAACCCGTTAGTACTCCGTTTTGTATGCTCATGTGTTTAGATTTTTAAGTTTGTTGTTGATGTGAATGCTGTGGCAGAGTGACTTTGGCGATGTATGTTTGGGTCTATTGATCCTTGTTTGAATGTTTGATTGGATGTATACTGATCAGGGATGGGTTAAATTGCTTAATTTTGTATAGCAGCTATCTTTTCTCCAAACCCGCATTACTTTCTTTTCTGTAAAGGAATGTTTAGGTTTATTGCTCTGATTTTTCTTTCTTTTTTTTAAATTTTGTTTTGTTTTGGGGGCTTCCTCTCTACAGCATTACCAGCTGGTGACCTTGTCTATATATTCCCAAACAGAGTATTGTTGGTTTTATGAGTAATCCACTTAAATTGCTGACCTTAAATGTGGATGGTATTTCTTATCCCATTAAAAGAGAGCATATTACTACTACTATTAATCATTTATATAGCTCTAGAAGGCATACACAGTGCTGTGCAGATACATATAAGAGATGGTCCCTGCTCGTCAGAGCTTACAATCTAATCAAGACAAACAATACAATAGTTGAGAATAAAGGAACAAATAAGGAAAGGTAAGGAGACAAAAGGAAAACAAGGGATCAGGATCCCAAAGCAGCCACAAAGAGGTGAGCCTTTAGCATGGTTTTGAAAAGGGGGAGAGATGACACCTTATGTACAGACTTGGGTAGTTTGTTACAGGCATAGGGAGCAGCAAGGTGAAAGGATCAAAGTCTAAAGTTGGCAGTGGAAGAAAAGGGCATAGAGAGAAGCAGGCCAGTGGAAGAGCGGAGTTCATGAGGAGGGGTGTAGGGAGAGAGGAGAGGGGAAAGGTGGTGAGGAGCAGCAGAATGAATGCATTTATAGGTCAGAAGAAGAAGTTTGAATTGAATACAGAAACGGAAGGGGAGTCAATGAAGTGACTTGAGAAGAAGGGTTAAATTAGTATATTGGGGCTGGCAGATTAGCTGCGCAACATATTTCTGAACAGATTGAAGGGGAGAGAGATGACTCAGAGGGAGACCAGCAAGGAGGAGGTTGCAATAGTTGAGACGGGAGGAGACTAAAGAATGGATAAGTGTGTTTAGAAAGGAAGGGGCAAATTTTGTTAATGTTATAAAGAAAGAAACAATATGTTTTAGCTATTATTATTATTATTCATTTATTAAGCACTACAAGGTGTATGCAGCACTGTACAAACACAAAGAAAGACAGTCCCTGCTCAAAGACAATCTAATAGACAAACAGATGTGACAACACAAGAGGCATGAGGTCAAAGGGAAGAGGAGACACAAGGAAAACAAAAATCATGTTCCAAAAACGATCTCAAAGAGGTATGTTTTTTGCAAGGATTGGAAAAGGGAGAGAGAAGAGACTTGACGTAGAGATAGAGGAAGCTTATTCCAGGCATAAGGAGCAGCAATGTGAAAGGACTGAAGTCTAGAGTTAGCATTAGAAGAGAAGGGCATAGAGAGAAGGAGACCAGAGGAGGAGTGGAGTTCATGAGGGAGAGAGGAGGGAGGAAAGATAATGAGGGACTGTGGAGTGAATGCATTTAAGGGTTAGGAGAAGTAGTTTAAAATGAATACAGAACCAAAAGGGAAGCCAGTGAAGCGATTTCAATAGAGGGGTTACATGAGAGTAAGGTGGCTAGTAAATCAGTCGTGCTGCAGAGTTCTGAACAGATTGAAGAGAAAACAGGTGAGGAAGACCAGCAAGGAGGAGGTTGAAATAGTCAAGACAGGAGGTAATTAAGGAGTGGATAAGGGTCCTACTAGAGTCTTCAGAGAGGAAGACTGAATTTTGCTAATGTTAAACAAAAAGAAAAGGCAGGTTTTAGCAATCTGTTGAATATGAGAGGAGAAGGAGACTGAGGAGTCGAAAATGACTCCAAGGTTACGGGCTGAAGAGACAGGTTGTAGTATAGTATTATCGGCAGTGAGAGAAAGGAGGAAGGGGGAAGAGGGCTTAGAAGGAAAGGTAAAAAGCTTAGTTTTATCCATGTTCATTTTCAGGTGGCAGAAAGACGTCCATGCAGCGACTTCAGACAGACAAGTGGAGATACGGGATTGGAGTACAGGAGAAATATCAGGTGAGGAAATATAGATTTGAGAATCATCAGCATAAAAATGATAGTGAAAACCATGGGAAGAGATGAGGGCACCGGGAGACTGTGTATAGAGAGCTATCTTTTGGATATGTGTGGAGAAGGAGAGGGAGGAGCCAAAGATGATCCCAAGGCTGAAGGCTGAGGAAACAGGAAGAAGAAGAGTGTTATCTACAGAGATAGAAAAAGGTGAAAGAGGGAGTAGGGTTTAGAGGGAAAAAATAAGAAGTTTAGTTTTGGCCTTATTCAAGTTGTAAATGTGTGCATGCACTCTATGGGCCTCTATTTTATAACAGTTCTCTTCAATGTAAGACATCCAAAAAGGCACTGATTAAGCTTATGTGATGCAGGCAACATAGGCAGCTTATGCACCTATATAATTAGACTTCCAGTGGGTAAATGTCAATACATAGAGGCTCCAAAGCTGGTGTAAACTGTGTGTGTGCACTCTATGCATATAGTCCCATATTTTACAGTATGAAATACACATGTGCATTGCAACTCTACTTCCGTTCCACGAAAAGTACACCCCCAGGAATGTCTACACACAATTTTGTAGGCACCTGAACATATGAGCTTGTAAATATGTGCAATTTTATAAAGGTCTTTTCTGTGCATAAAACTGGCCCTATGTGCAGAAGACCCTTATAAAATTACCCCCTATATGTGTACTCCTGTATTTTATAAAGTATGTACATATGTACATCATAAGTCCACTGCAGTTTTGCCCAAACTATGCTCCTGAGAATGCATACATGCATATTGCGTAAAAGTAGGCATATCCTTTCCATGTATACCCAGGCGGAATTTTATAACAGCTTTTTTCCACATGTAAAAAAAGACAAGTTCTTTACATATTATCACAGGTTGTGAGACAAGTAACGCCTGAAAAATGAACGGATTTTTCACCATTACATAAATATTAATGCTTTCCATTTGAGAGACAAACCAAAGGGATGATAGTGACTTAACATTTTACATTTTTAGTACTAAAGAATTCATTACTACACAATTGCAAATCTGGAATATAAGGGTAATTGACAAACAGAACAATTTCAGACTAAAAAAATTGTTTTGGTTACTTTGCTATCAGTAGCAAGGATTCTTTCGTTCACCATTGTAAACTTGGTGTTGAATGCATAATATCTGCTAGTTCTCATTCAGGTCTAAGTCAGGGTGAGCTTCATAGCTCAAGTTAAGGAAGAGCTCTTTGACATCGTGAAATCCCTAACCAACACCTCACAGAACTCCAATATATCATACAACATAAGTATAGAAACTCTAGCGAACCACTTCAAAGATAAATCAAACAAACAAAAAGAATGGCATTAAAATTATAAATGCTCATGCACACCTTCCAACAAATATTAACACATTGCACTCATTCCACCTGATAGATCTGAAACAGCTAAAAAATACCATCACCATAATAAACACCACAACCTCCCAGCTAGACCCTGTCCTGTAGGATGGATCAAGGCCTCTAAGTCAGAGCTAGCTCCGCACCTATTGAAAGTAATCAACCTATCCCTCCAACAAGGCCTCATGCCAAATGAACTTAAACATTCAACTATCAGACCCATATTAAAGAACAAATTACTAGAGAACCTAGACCCTACATCTTATAGACCGATTGCTAGTATACCATTTCTAGCAAAACTAATCGAGAAAACTGTGCAAATCCAGCTCCAAAACTTCATTGATGTTAATGTTCCCCTAGATGAACAACAATTCGGATTTTGCCCATACCAAGGTGTAGAATCCCTCCTGCTGGTCCTCTTCAATATCCTCTTACAGGGTATAGATGACATAAAACAAACCTTCATACTTATTTTCCTCAACATAACATCTGCCTTTGATAATGTAAACCATAATGCCTTACTTAATAGACTTTCACAGACAGGTATTACGGACATAGAATTCAAATGGTTACACAACAACACAACAAGTACAGCTCGGACAAAGCACCTCCAACATCTTGAAACAGGAACAAGGTATCCCCCAGGGCTCGGCTCTTTCAGTCCTATTATTCAACCTATATATACAGCCCATCTGTAAAATCTTCAAGAAACATAAAGTGCAATGCCATATATACGCGGATGATATTATGATATATCTCCCCATCGACAATTTAAATGCATTCCAAAACATAATAGAATCCTGTATCCGAGAAGCGAAAGCCTGGTTAACAGAAAACAACCTTGCCATCAACTTAAAAAAAACTGAGGTACTATATGTTTCAAGAAACCCAAATTTCACCCCTCCTCACAACATCACTATAAATAACATCTCCCTCCCAGTCAAGAAAGAAGTAAGATACCTAGGTGTCTTACTCAATCAAACACTATCCCTATCCTCCCACATAAATCAAACAATCAAAATAATATATTTCAAGCTAAGAACCCTTCAACACCTCAGACCCCTCCTTGACATACATGACTTCAGATCTGTAGTACATGCTTTAATCACGCCCCACTTTGACTTTTGCAATAGCCTCCTACACAGTATCCCTAAAAAACACCTATATCACTTACAAATAGCACAAAATGTCACAGCAAGAATAATCTGCAAAGCCTGCCTTACACATCAGATAATGCCACTGCTATACGACTTACATTGGCTACCTATTATGAATAAAATATAAAATGATCATGACCATCTTCAAACTCACAAATAACCTTGCTCCATCATTCCTCTCAACACTAATGAGAAAGATGCGGGCCAGGTCCCGGCGGCCGCAGGTAACCGGGGGTGCGGCCCGGCGCAGGACCCTGCGTGGGTATGGCAAGGAGAAGGGAGGGGTGGGGGGTGTGAGAGGCGCGAGGGCGCAGGCCACATCTTTTGAATTGATTGGCCCTGCCGCGGGGACGAGCGTGGCGGAGCAAATTGGAGTGGGGCAGGCCATGTGCTGCGGCGGCGGTGGCACTCACTGAGCACATGGTTGAAAAGGAGAGCGGCTGGCATGTGGCTGGAGTGGCGGTTAGTGGCATTGGTGGATCGGGGAGCAGGCCGCAGAGCAGAGGGATTGGTGGCCATGGTGAGGCTGTGCCAGCGCGAGGGCGGCTGCTGGAGCCGGTGGAGCACTTTGAAAGAGGGCTGCAGCAGGCGAGTAGCAGCAAGAACATTTAATAAAGTAATTGGGGCGAGCCCGGGGGTCAGCTGCGAAGTGGGGACAGAGTGTAGGGCTTGGGGGGGAAGTGCTAAGAGTGGGGATACAAATAAATAAATAAAACCGCGAAAGTTGAGAGGGTGCCTGGGCTGGGGGATAGGGTGGCTGGAGGAAAAGGGAGGCAGCGAGGAGGGCACGAGGTGAGCAGGGTCGCGGCAGGGCATCTTGCAGGGGTCCACAGGGGCTGGGGGTGGAAAGGGGGTGGCAGGGAGGCTCCCGGGAGAAGTCTAGGTGTGTACATATGGTTAGAGGGGTGGGCAGCCCTTGGCGGGCACCAAGGGGGTGCACTGGGTCCCCGGCTTCTAGCCAGGGGTTGGTGGTGGGGCGCAGACCTCGGGGTGTGGAGCAGGGTCTACTAGGCAGAGGGGGGCCGGGGGGAGGCGGTGTTCTTTACAGCAGCGGGCGAAGGGGTACAAGGTGGTGCAGGAGGGGAGGGGGAGGGAATCTGGGGCAAGCCCATGGGACCCTTTTCTGGGAGGGCGGGGAGGGGAACTGGTGGGCGGGTAATATGGCAAGGTATGGGGTAGCAGGTGTGGGGAGTAGAGGGGTGTTTTTACCAAGGGGAGGGCCGGCAGGTCAGGGGGGTTTTGGGGCGATAGGACAGACTGCTTGGGAGCAGTGGATGGGGGGAGGGCAAGGCACATCGGGGGCGGATTGGGCAGGGGCTTGGCAGCCAGCATGGTTGGCAGTTGTTCCCCCCCCCTCCCCCTGGTTTTGCCTTTTTTGTCTCCACAGGTTCCATTTCTGGCATCTCTGGGAGTGAGGCAAGGGACAGGAGGCCAATCGTGGGCAGCAAATATGGACAGGACATCCGTGGACACTCGAGGAGGCTCCGATCCAGGGGCTGAGGTACGAGGAGCTGGTGCCCAGCAGTCAGGCGAAGATCATCTGCAGGAGGTGATTTTCTGGCCAGTGGCGGGGTCGGCAGCTGCGGCTGAGATGGGTGAGTGGCAGGCAGAGCATGGGGAAGTGGGCGTAGGGGGGGTGGGTGGGCAGGCGGAGAGGTCTGGAAAGGCGAGCAAGAAGAAAAAGTACTCTTGCAGGTGGCGGCGCTTTTATGAGTCATCCTCTTCTGCATCATCGAGTTTGTCGACAGCATCGTCAAGGAGCGATGGGAGGAGGGCAGGGGGACAGGGGATGATGGGGGGTACGTCCGGTGGGGGGACAATTACCGTGACCACCTTATCGGAGTTGTGGGAGGGGGTGCCGAGGAAGTTGCGGCGGAAAATACGGAAGCGACGATTCATCGATATTTTACGATTGCTAGAAGGTTGGAAGCGTTCAAGGGACAGTAAGAGGAAGCGCAAGGAGGATTAGAAAGCTGGGCGAATTAGAAAGGTCTCACGGAATGTGGTGAATTGGATAAGGGCTTTCTTGCGTTTGGCAAGTGGTTGGGGGCAGCACTGCCCGGAGCATTACAGGATGTTGCTGTCATACGAGGACTCCATTCTGGAAGCGTCACAGTCCCATGACAGGTGGTCATGGCTCAACTATGACGAAAAGTTCCGAGATAAAATGGAGAACAAGTCATTAACTTGGGGCTCACAGGATATCAACTTGTGGCTCACGCAGATGTCGGTCAGATCCAACCTAGGAGGAGGGGGTGGGGGAGAGGCAAGTTAGGTGCGGCAACCAACGCGGGGGTGAGACGTTCCTTTCGTGGGGAAGGGGTTGTATTGCCGAGCAAGCAGGCAGCTGGGGAAGGAGGGGACGTGTGTTGGAGGTTCAACAAGTCCTCCTGCCCTTTCCCAGATTGCAAGTTTCGGCACGTCTGTTCTGCCTGTGGAGGGGGGCACTCTGCTACGAAGTGTATTAAAAAAGGTGCCCCGTTGGCCACCTTGCCGGCCCCCAAGTAGTGGACCGGGTTAGCGTAGCCCCCTCTCCCATACAGGTGGGGGTGTTAAGCGAGTGGCTGCATCTTTAATCAAAGAAAGGGGATAGGGAAGTTTTGAAGTTGGGGTTCCAGGCGGGTTTTGTTATCCCAGTCTGAGGTGGGGTGGCGGTGGCGGCCTCTAGAAATTCCCCATCAGTGAGACGTTTCGAGACAGTTGTGCATGAGAAGTTGGCTGCTGAGTTGAAGTTGGGCCGGATAGTGGGTCCGTTTGCCAGGCCCCCTTTCAAGGAATTTGTGGTGTCTCCATTGGGGATTATACTGAAGAAAGAGCCGGGTAAATTTTCATTAATTCACAATTTGTTGTTCCCTTGGGGGCTTCGGTTAACAACCACATCCTGTGCGCATGCTGTATGGTGCGTTACGCCTCATTTGATAGGGCGGTGGAGTTAGTTAGGAAATCAGTTCGGGGGGAATTGATGGCAAAGGTGGATATTGAATTCGCTTTTCGCTTGTTGCCGATGCACCCAGCCTCGTTTCATCTGTTAGGTTTCCAGTTTTATTTTGATAAATGCATGCCCATGGGTTGTGCCATGTCGTGTGCCTGCTTTGAGAAATTTAGTACCTTTCTCCAGTGGGTGGTGGTACAGAGGGTGGGATGCATGGATGTGGTGCATTACCTCAACGATTTTTTGTTTGTGGGTGCATCGCGGGCTACTCAGTGTAGTGCATTGTTGGAGGGCTTTGTGAGTGTGACGGAGGAATTGGGGGTGCTTTTGGCTGAAGGGAAGACAGAGGGCCTTTCGACACGACTCACCTTTTTAGGCATTGAACTCGATTCAGAGGCAATGGTGGCTCGCCTGCCGATGGAAAAGGTTGTGAAGTTGCGGGTTTTCGTAGCGAATGCGTTGGCCTCTGGGAAGTCCATGTTGAAAGAAATGCAGGTGTTGATTGGGTTGTTGAATTTTGCATGTAGAGTCATACTAATGGGGCGGGTATTCATTCGCCAATTAGCAGCCTTGACGGCGGGTGTATGTAAACCGCATCACCGAATTCGAATTTCCAGGAGCATCCGGGAAGATTTGCGTGTGTGGGACGCATTTTTGCGGGATTTCAATGGGTCATCGGTGCTCATGGAGGAGGAGCTGTCTAGCGAGAACTTGCGGCTGTATATGGATGCAGCTGGAGGCGTCGGGTTGGGAATTTACTTCGGGGGGCGTGGTGTGCGGATAGCTGGCCAGCGTCATGGCAGGACGCCAGACTGTTAGGTAATATCACGTTCTTTGAGCTGTTCCCTATCTTTGTGGTGCTTGAGTTATGGCCAGGTAGGCTGCGTAACAAGAGAGTGGTATGGTGGTGTGATAATGAAGCGGTGGTGAGTGTCATTAATCAGTACATGCCACGGTGTGTGCAAGTAGTGTCCTTGATAAGGGATGTGGTATTATCCTGTTTGCATCTGAATGTAGGATTAAAGGCTCGACACATTCCGGGACATAATAGCTGCATTGCTGATGCTCTTTCCTGTTTACAGTGGGACCGGTTCCAGCAGCTGGCGCCAGAGGTGGAGGCAAAGGGGCTAGTCGTCCCTTGGAACTTATGGCCTGCAGAGATGAAGGTTATGCTTTAAACAAGGAGCGCTACCAGGCGGACCCGCGCCTGTCGGGCCCGCGCCTGAGGGCCTCGCCAGAGGGCCCTTTGGCGTGGCCCTTAGGCGGAGGCCATCTTCCATCAATTTGACAGCGCTCCTGCTCAGATTGATATCGGAGCTCTGGAACAATAAAAAACCGCTGCCACCATATACAGCCCTCCCCAGCCAGCTCACACCAGGCGGAGGATAGAGCCACCGACAGTAAGAGGAGCAGCGCCTCATTCATCAACCAATCGGACATTTAGTCATCTACAAAACGTAAGAGTATATCGAGCAATTGCTTAACCCACCCAGACTCAATTATATTTCTTTGTATTCACAATATATTGTTGCTAGCACATTCACACTGTATACGTCTGTGATTTCCACTGTTGCCAGTAGTCACCTTGCTATATGCACAGCTTGATGTTATACTTTAAGTCATTTCTGATTATATACTGTTCCCAGTAGGTCACTCTTAACTATCACTGCATTTATAACCACAGCCTGATTTTATACTGTTGCCAAGTAAATCAATCTTAACTACTGCCTGATCCATACTATTGCCAGTAAGTAATTGTATAACCACTACTCGATCCATACTGTTACCAGGAATTCTCTAACTATTGCCTGCCTTATCACTGTTGCAACCAACTTTCTACTCTGTATAAGTTACAACTGTTACAAATACTAGATAACTGTAATTGCTACTCATAGATACATACTAACGGCAATTCTTATTGCAACTATTAGACACAAACCAACTACTAGCAACTTAATCCACAACAAATACCTTCCAATCTTTGAACATGTCACGCTCAAACAACAACATGATACTAAAAATAACATACAGCTGTATATTACTGACAATTTTAATTAACCTAACACTAAGCTTAACATCTAAAAATCACATGCCAATCCCTATAATACAATCTACAATTAGAAATCACAACCACTTTGGACACGTTACCTCAATCCACCATGCAAAAATAAACTACCACAGACTTATACAAATAAAACAAACTAATTCTCCACAAATAACAAAGGAAATTAACACCAATAACACCACCTCTCTAACTTGCATCCTTATAAATGCCCGCTCTATGAAAAACAAACTCCCTATATTCAATGATTTAATAACCGACTCAAAACCTGATATGTTATGCGTAACGGAAACATGGCTAACTGAAACGGATACAATCTACTTAAATCAACTTAATAGCAATGAATACGATATAAACTATACACATAGAACTAACAAAAAAGGAGGAGGAGTACTAATAATGACAAAAAAAGGATTAAATGCAAGAACAATACCATCTACCATAACCAACAATATTGACACCTTAATTATAAAAACCAACATTTGTAGAATTTGCCTAATATATAGACCCCCTGACCAAAAAGCAGATAGCCTAGATTCTCTAATTGAATTCCTAAGCTCATCTACAGATCATAATCCTATAATCATGCTAGGCGATTTCAATCTCCCATCACTTCCAGCATCAGAAGCCAACCTGTTCCTAGAATCCATATCAGACATGGACTATCATCAAATAATTAATACAGCAACACATATAAAAGGAGGCATCCTTGACCTTATTCTCCTCCCAAGCACTCTCTACAAATTATTCAACACAGACTCCATAGAATATACACAAATACCCTGGTCTGATCATTACATTATCAAAACATACTTCACATTCTACACCAATAACACTAAAAATAACACTCAAAGTGATCCCACTACAAAATTCAAAAAATTTAATGAAACCGAATTCTTGGATACAACAATACCCCACCTCTCATCATCCCCAATGAATCTAGACGAAGCTGTAATAACCTGGCATGAAACAATCAACAATGCAGCCAAACTTGATCAACGATTCAAAAAGCCCTCTAATTTAAAAATAAACAGAACTCCATGGTTCAACAACACGCTAAAACAAATGAAAAAAGAACTACGAAAACTAGAACATAAATGGCGCAAAACCAAATCAACCATCAACAAGGAAATATATAACAACCATCTCACAAAATACAAAGATACTTTAGATAATACAAAAAAATCTTATTTTGCGGCAATCTTATCAAAATCTTATAATAGACCACGTGAACTTTTCTCAATTGTGAGAAACCTTACTAATAATCCTCAAACATCGAACACTGAAATCACTGAAATTTCGGTACAAAACTTAGCCATCCACTATCAAAACAAATCTATGCAACCTATAATGACTCTAAACAACATAAATACAGTTCATCACTGCTCAGAAGAATGGTCAAAATTTCATCCCATATCAAAAGACGCACTAAAGAATATCATTACTAATCTCAACACCACAACCTCCTTTCTTGATCCATGCCCAGTAACATGGATAAAAAGTACACTCCCAATACTTCTATCATACATCCTCCCTATAGTAAACCTATCATTGCTTCAAGGACACCTCCCCTCTACGCTCAAACACGCACAAATCTGGCCAATTCTCAAAAATAACACGCTTGATAAAACATCACCAAAATCATACAGACCCATTTCAAGTATCCCTTTTTTGGCTAAAATAATAGAAAAAGTGGTACAAATTCAGACACAAGAATACCTTGATTCATCCTACCCGCTTGATGAACACCAATATGGATTTAGACCTGAACATGGAGTTGAAACACTTTTAACAGTCTTAACTGATACTCTACTCAAAGGGATTAATAATCATAAACAAGCATTTATACTCTTATTTATTGATATTTCGGCAGCATTTGATAGTGTTCACCACACTATAATGCTTAATAACCTAAATCAAATAGGAATAAAAGACACTGTACATAAATGGTTTACCTCTTACCTAAATAATAGAACACAAAATGTAAGAATTGGTAACCAAACATCAACCATATATAAACAAGAAGTTGGCCTCCCACAAGGCTCCGCACTATCAGCCCTCCTGTTTAATATTTACATAAAACCTATCTGTGATATCTTTAAAAAATTCGGAGTATACTATCATCTATATGCAGATGATATTATGCTGTACATCCCATTTACAATCCCTAACTTACCAATAAAACTACTATCTGATTGCTTCAATGAAATTACAACATGGCTAAAAGCTCAAAACCTTCACATTAACCATGCAAAAACAGAAGTTCTAATTGTAACAAAAAATCAATCATATATCCCCCCAACCCACATAACATTGCAAAACTACGACATTAAAATAAAAAACGAAATAAGATACCTAGGTGTTATCCTAGATTCTCATTTGACGATGAACACTCACATCAGAAACACCATAAAGAAAATATACTTTAAACTTAAAATCCTTAAACAATTACGACCGTTAGTACACCAACTAGACTTCATTAATATAATACAGGCTACAATAACACCGCACTTTGATTTTGCCAACCTAATTCTCTTAGGTATAACGAAACAAAACATAAAAAGAATCCAATTAGCACAAAACGCAGCAGCTAGAATTATCACAAAAGCGCACTCAATTCAGCACATAACACCAATACTAGCTTCCCTACACTGGTTGCCAATTCAAAGTAGGATAATATATAAAACCACAATAACTACATATAAAGCTTTAAATAACATGGCCCCAATCCCATTAAGCAAACTAATTAGCATGGAATCTCAAAAAACCACACACAGAAAAGGATACTCAAATAAACTAAATACTCCTATTGATTTCATAAAAGCAAATAAATTAACTAACAACAGAGCTTTTCCATGCTGCCCCAACTATTTGGAATTCCCTTCCGGAGGACCTACGAACTATAACCGAAATGATGGAACTCCGTAAAAAACTAAAAACCTACTTATTCTCCATGCACTACGGCAACATAGATAACCCCTTGATACACTCAGATAAAGGTTAAAAATCATGACTGAGTAATACTATTTCCAACAACTTAACAGACAATACACTATTATAAAAACACCATGATTCAATTCTAAAGTACCCACAACATATATTTGTATATAGTTTATTGTATATAATTTACCAGCCAATTTTGTTATTATGCATAAGTTCATGCTGTTTACATTTACTTTTATTGTTACAAAATGTTCAATGTAAAACTAAGCTTTTGCTTTGTGGATTGTTGTTTTATTGTAAACCGCAACTGAACTCTGGAAGTTGCGGGTTATAAATGTATGCTAAAATAAAAAATAAATAAATGCTGCGGAGCTCAGTGACAGAGTGAACATGGGAGGTGTATTGCAGAGGTGGTGAAAGAGTGGTGGATTTTTTGCGGGAGCAGGGGTGGCAAACATATGCGGTGTCGGGTCACTTATTAGGGCACTATATTCTCACTGCTAAGGAGTGGGGGGTGATGAGGGCAACAGTGCGGGGACATTTGGCGGGTTTTGCGTTTTTTGCAAGGGCGGTGGGATGGGGTCCCTCGGGGGGAAGGTTCCTAGCTCAGAAGTTGATGCAGGGGTCAGGGAGGTCACGGCCGACTCTGCGGGATCAGCGGTGGCCTGTGACGCATGACTTGCTTAGAAGATTATGCGAGGTTTTACCTATGGTGGAGGAATCGAGTTATGAAGCTGCACTTTTCAGGGCAGTGTTCAGTTTGGCCTTTTTTGGAGCATTTCAGGTGCGGGAATTGGTGGCTAATTCCAAGATGTTTGGAGTTGGGAATAGTTTGCAGCGACAGCACGTGTGGGTGGATGGGGGGGGGGGACAGTTAAGGGTGCTGTTAAAGAAGTCTAAAACGGACCAGCAAGGAAAGGGAGTGTGGGTGGTACTGCAGGCGATAGGAGGGCCCACGTGCCCGGTGACTACTATGCAGGTATACCTAGGGGTTCGCCCATGGGCGGAGGGTGAGCTATTTGTCCACAAGGATGCACTGGTGGTGACACGCTACCAGGTGTCAGCGGTGTTGCGGTTGGTGTTGCGGCGGATGGGCAAAGACCTGAGCCAATTTGCCGCACATTCTTTTCGCATCGGGGCAGCGACTAGTGTGGCAGGGGCGGGGCTGTCTGGACTACAGATTCAAAGGATTGGCAGATGGCGGTCCATGGCTTTTCGGGGTTATGTACGTTTATGAGGTGGGCTGGTCTAAGGGTCACGGTGGAAAGTTAACCACTTTTTTCTTTTGCAGAATGGGGCAGAGGTGTTCGGGGATGTTGGATGCTGGGGCATTCGTTTGTGTTCTGGGCTGGCCAGCGAGCGGCAGTGAGGCCTATTGGGCTGAACTTAGGACTGAAGCCAGAGGTGATGTCGATTTCATGGCTGGGCGATAGGGGGCTGCGGTGAATGCAGCTGATGCCTTTGCTCCGACACCACAAGCACTTGAGGACACCGCCGGGGATTCTACTGTTGCACCTGGGAGGCAAAGATTTAGCTGCCTGGACATGCAAGCAACTGATCAATGATGCAAAGAAAGATTTTGCTCAGATATTGAAGATGTTTCAGGGAGTGGTGCTGATTTGGTCTGACGTCAACCCGAGACCAGCGTGCTGGGGGCAGCGGTGCTGGTCTCGGGCAGAGGCGTAGCGTGGGGGGTGCAGGGGGGGCCGGCCGCACCGGGCGCAACATTGGGGGGGGGGGGGGGGGCGCGCTCGCACTCGCAGCTCTCTGCAGTGCTGGCTGGTTTTCAGCCGGCCTGGCCGGTTTTTCCACGGCCAGGCCGGCTGCCGGCGCAGAGGCAAAACCGGCCCTTTAAAAGCCGGTTTTTTTGCTCTGGCCGCAAGATCGGGAGCGGCCAGAGCAAAAAAAAACGGCTTTTCTCCGCTTCAGAGGGAGCCGGGGAAGCCCGCGCGAGGCCCCGGCTCCCTCTGAACAGCCACCAGCGTGAAGAGCCTTTACCTTCACGCTGGCGGCTGTTCCTGTGAAGCCGCGAATGCTGGGAAAGGTTAAAGGTTGCCCTTTAACCTTTCCCAGCATTCGTGGCTTCACAGGAACAGCCGCCAGCGTGAAGGAAAAGGCTCTTCACGCTGGTGGCTGTTCAGAAGGAGCCGGGGCCTCGCGCGGGCTTCCCCGGCTCCCTCTGAAGCCTCAGACAGCCACGATGCTGGTCGGAGGGGGGGGGGCAAGGACTGCATTGGCTGTGATGGGGGGGACCTGGACTGGAAAAGGGCTATGGGGGGGACTTGGACTGGAAAAGGGCTAAGGGGGGGGACTTGGACTGGAAAAGGGCTAAGGGGGGGGGACTTGGAATGGAAAAGGGCTAAAGGGGGGGGACTTGGACTGGAAAAGGGCTAAGGGGGGGGGACTTGGACTGGAAATAGGCTGTGATGGGGGGGACCTGGACTGTAAAAGGGTTATGGGGGGGACATGGACTGGAAATGGGTTGTGATGGGGGTGGAGGGGACCTGGACTGGAAAAGGGCTATGGGGGGGGGGGGGTACATTGGAATGGAAATGGCCAATGGTGGAGGACGGGGGATCTTGGACTGGAAATAGGCTGTGATTAGGGGGGCTAGGACTGCAAATGGGCTGTGATGGTGCGGGGGGACTCAGACTGCAAATGGGCTGTGATGGTGCGGGGGGACTCGGACTGCAAATGGGCTGTGATGGTGGGGGGGAGGGGCCTAGGACTGGAAATAGGCTGTGATGGGGGACTTGGACTGGAAATGGGCTGTGATTGGGGGGGGAGGGCTAGGACTGGAAATGGCCTGTGATGTGAGGGCTAGCACTGGAAATGGGCTGATGAAGAGCTGGAATAGGACTGGAAATGGGCTGATGTGGGGCATGGGAGAATGGGACTAGAAGGGAGTGGATGCTGGGTGGGCCTAGAACTATAAGGGAATTGATTTGGGGGGAGGACTAGAATGGATGGGGAATGAGAATGGAGAGGGGAAAAAATATTTTGTGTGGAAGAAAAGTCTATGATGGGCCGGTATTGGGAGAGTAAGAGGGGCTTGAGAATGGAAGGGTGAAATTTAAACGGATGATAAAGGAATAAGGAAAGAATTGGGGGAAAGAGCAAAAGGGAAACAATCAGTATGTTAAAGCAGAAATAGAGAGAGAATGGAAAACATCTAAAAGAGAAGAAAGGACAAATGGATAGCTCGCAGAAGACACGAAGAAACCAGAAGAAAGTGACTGGAGCAATTGCAACTGAAAATAAAACGCCCAAACAGAAGGTAGAAAAATACTTTTTATTTTGAATTTATTAACTGGAATATGTCTGGTCTGGGAAGTGTGTATTGCTAACATCTTTGCGTTTTTGTTTAGTGCAAGAGGAAATTACTTTATAGTTTTATTTCTCCAGTGTTGTACATTTCATGTTTGGATTTTGGGGTTCCCAGTTTAATTATTATCTGACCAAGGAAGTTAGCCTACACGTATCCGCGGTAATTTTTGTGGGTGGGGCTGGGGGCGGGGCAGGGGTGGGACTAGGGGCGGAGAATGGGTGGAGCATGGCGAGCCACAGGTGTCGGGTTTTTCTCGGTGAAAAAGTTGGCAACCCTAATCCGATCCGAGCCGCCGGGTCGCCGCCCACTGTGGAGGGGGGGGGGGGGGTGCCAGGCGTGCGGTGTGGTGGGTGCGAAGAGAGAGCCTGCTGACTGCTGTGATCGGGTCCGGGTTAGTGGGCGCAAATTACTTGCCTTGCCCCGGGTGCTGACAACTCACGCTACGCCACTGGTCTCGGGGGCTGACAAATATTAATAGACAGATCGGGAGATGGGTTTGTGAGCATGGCGGGTATCAGGTGCAGCGTGCATGGGCGGAGGTGGCTTGTGCGGGCCTATATAGGAGTGATGGGGTACATCTATCACCAGTAGGGGTGGATCTGCTCTTGAATGATTGGCAGGAGGCATTGGAGTGGGTGGTGCAGGATGGCATTGGCAGGTCGCAGCTTGAGCTCGGGTTGTGGGGGGTGGCAAATGCGCATCAATGAGCCTGTGCCGGTGGCGGGATCCCAGAGGTTTCCGGGGTCCGGAGCCGTAGGCTACTTGGGTCAGGGGCAGGGTGCCCGTGACCTGGATAACCCCTAGCAGATTTTTGCTAGTGATATGGTGAAGTCGGGCAGGGGTGGTGGTAACTTGGCCAATGGTTTGACCGGGCAGGTGCGGAAGCGAGGTCACCTTGCTAATTGCATGGCGGGTGAGGTATCGCTCCGCTGGGGGGTTGGTTTGATACACTGTTACTAATGTTAAAATGTTATTGGGCAATAAAGCTGCGACCTGTTGTTTCCAAGTTCAGTGTTGTATGAATTTTGTGGGAAGGCGATGAAGGGTTTGGAAAGGGAGGGGGTGAGGGTAATGTCAAAGGGTAGAGCACCTGGTACAGCTACCTGGTTATGAGAAGGACGCGGGCAGGGTCCCGGCAGCCGCTGGTAACTGGGGGTGCAGTGCACCATGGGACCCTGCGAGCGTATGGCAAGGTGAAGGGAGGGGTGGGGGGTGTGAGAGGTGTGAGGATGCAGGCCACATCTTATGAATTGATTGGCCCCACCATGGGGATGAGCGTGGAGGGAGCCAATCAGAGTGGGGTAGGCCATGTGCTGCAGTGGCGCTCGCAGAGCACATGGTTGAAGAGGGGAGTGGCTGGCATCCACCCTCCCACCCATTAATGATACTGGGTGGTGGGTGTATTTGGGGTGTCGCAGCGAGGGGGGGTGGCGGTTGGATCCCGGAGGTTTCCGGGGTCCGGAGCCGTAGGCTACTTGGGTTGGGGGCAGGGATAACCCCTAGCAGATTTTTGCTAGTGATGTGGCAAAGTCGGGCAGGGGTGGTGGTAACTTGGCCAGTGGTTTGACCGGGCAGGTGCGGAAGCGAGGTCACCTTGCTAATTGCATGGCGGGTGAGGTATCGCTCCACTGGGGGGTTGGTTTGATGGACTGTTACTAATGTTAAAATGTTATTGGGCAATAAAGCTGTGACCTGTTGTTTCCAAGTTCAGTGTTGTGTGAATTTTGTGGGAAGGCAATGAAGGGTATGGAAAGGGAGGGGGTGGGGGTAACGTCGAAGGGTAGAGCGCCAGGTACAGCTACCCGGTTATCCCCTATGCCCCAAACACAAGAATAAGAAGACAACAAACCCAAAATACACTCATGATTCCCCACATATTGAGATAGGCTAAACAACTCACAAGCAATCGTGCCTTTTCACTTGCGGCATCTCTACTATGGAATGCCCTCACAGCCACCCTCCACTACATCAAAGACATAAACACATTCAGGAAGGAAATCAAAACCTTCCTCTTTATCCAGCATTATGGGGAGAACAACAGTAACAACCCTCTATCCTCAGAACAATCCCAAAACCATCCCGCCTCATAGCTGCCACACACTGTATCACATATTTGATACACTTGCCGCTGTATATAACCCAAGCTACAGCTGTATGTACATAGTTAAGTTACTTTGTTACTTTGTTGTAATCACCAACTGCTAAACTGTGTTCAATGTAATAATGATGTTTAAAATGTAAACTGCCCCTGATCTCAAGACGGGGCGGTATATAAGAAATGACAAATAAAATAAAAATATAAAAAAAGAAAGAATAGAAAGTCAACAGACATATTAGGATAGCCACCAGGACAAGTGCCACATCCGTGTCTTTCTGTAACAAGCGTGTGCCCATGCGAATCAGTGCTGTCCTGGCTTCAAAAACATATCCTTAATTATTTAAAGAAACAAAATGTTCAGATAGCTCTCTTGCAAAAGATGCATTAGAGTCTAAATGAGAGCTTAAAACTGATAAGGAACGGATATGATATTTTATTTGCCCTGGCCTGTAATAAAAAATCTTGCTCAGATCTGCTTCCCAACTTATTCTTAAACTGCAGGCAGATCCCAATGCTAGATGGATTTGGTTGGTGATGGAAAACCAAGGCTACCAAGTGCTTGCTTGTTAATTTCTACATCCTGATACTTGACAACCCCTCATTTTTAATTCCCTTTTACAAATGATACTAAATTAAAATAATCTTCCAATTATACTGGCAGGAGATTTTAACCTTGTTGAAGGCCCTGAGATAGATAGGCAATCTAAGGCTAGAATCTCAGCTCTCAAAGCCCTGCATGGACGTTGAATAATAAAAAGGGGAAGGCGATGGCAGTGGGGGTGTACTATCGACCGCCTGGCTAGAATGAACAACTGGATGATGAAATGCTCAAAGAAATCAAGGAAGCTAACAAAAGTTACAGCGCAGTAATAATAATGGGTGACTTCAACTACCCCGGTATCGACTGGGTCAGTGTCACGGCAGGACATGCTAGGGAGATAAAGTTCCTAGATGACATAAATGACTGCTTCTTGGAGCAGCTGGTTCATGAACCGACCAGAGGGGAAGCCATATTAGACCTAGTCCTTAGTGGAACACCAGATCTAGTGCAAGAGATAAGGGTGTTGGGGCCACTTGGAAATAGTGATCATAGCATGATCGCCTTTGATTTAATTAGTGGAGGAGGGATAGTAAGGAATTCCACAGTACTACCTTTTCACTTTCGAAAGGGAGACTATGATAAAATGAGGAAAATAGTTAAGAAAAAACTAAAAGGAGCAGTTGCAAAGGTTAAAGACTTACATCAAGCTTGGGTGTTGTTGAAAAATACTATCTTGGAAGCCCAGACCAGCTGTATTCCACACTTTAAGAAAAGTGGAAGGAAGTCCAAAAAACTGCCAGCATGGTTTAAAGGTGAGGTCAGAGAGGCTGTTGCTGCCAAAAAAGCATCTTTCAGGAAATGGAAAAAAGAGCCAAACGACTAAACCTGGAAACAGCACAAGCACTGGCAAGTCAAATGCAAGGCATTGATAAAGCAGGCAAAGGGAGAATTTGAGAAGAAGCTTGCTGCGGAAGCCAAAACACGAAATAAAGATTTTTTCAAGTACATTCATAGCAAAAAACCTGTGAGAGAGTCAGTTGGTCCATTAGATATTAGAGGAGTTAAAGGGGCACTAAGAGGCGACAAGGCGATAGCGGAGAGACTGAATGATTTTTTTGCTTCAGTCTTTACTGAGGAAGATGTAGGGATGTTACCCATGACTGAAGTGGTATTTAAAGGTGTGGAAGAATTGAAGGAAATATCGATACATTGGGAAGATGTATTACAACTATTAGATAAACTGAAGAGTAGCAAATCACCTGGGCTGGATGGTATACATCCAAGGGTGTTGAAAGAACTGAAATATGAGATTGCAGACCTGCTATTAGTAATCTGTGAACTTTCATTAAAATCATCTCTAATACCTGAAGATTGGAGGATCGCCAATGTAACACCAATTTTTAAAAAGGGCTCCAGGGGTGATCCGGGAAACTACAGACTGGTGAGCCTCACGTCAGTACTGGGAAAAATGGTAGAAACCATCATAAAGAATAAAATTACTCAGCATGTAGATAGTCATGGCCTAATGGGAGGCAGCCAACATGGCTTTAGACAAGGAAGATCTTGTCTTACTAATTTGTTATGTTTTTTTGAAAGTATGAATAAACAGGTGGACAAAGGTGAGTCGGTTGATATAGTGTATCTGGACTTTCAGAAAACCTTTGACAAGGTCCCTCATCAGAGACTTTTGGCAAAACTAAAGAGTCATGGGATAGGAGGCAGTGTACTACTGTGGATCAGTAACTGGTTAAAAGATAGAAAGCAGAGGGTTCGGCTAAATGGCCAATTTTCCCAATGGAGAAAGGTGAATAGTGGTGTACCCCAGGGATCTGTGCTGTGTCTGCTGCTTTTTGACATATTCATAAATGACCTGGGAAGTGGAATAATGAGTGAGGTTATCAAATTTGCAGATGACACAAAACTATTTAAAGTTGTTAAAACCCAAGGGGATTGTGGAAAATTGCAAGAGGATCTTGATAAATTGGAAGACTGGGCAGCAAAATGGCAGATGAAATTTAATGTGGACAAGTGCAAAGTTATGCACCTAGGAAAGAACAACCCAAACTATGGTTAAGTTTACGAAGAACCAATTCCAAGTTCTCGTAGGTTTCCTTCAAGTGTACGGAATAACCTACAGGTATGGAAGCGTAAAAACCGTTGTGGAGTAAAACTGCTTTGAGACTTCTTTTTGAAGAATCTATAAAAAGACGCCATTGCTCTGAATCATATTGGATTTTAAATTGACCCATCAGACCTTCGACATCGATGCAATAAACCAACTTGTCTTCCTGGGCGAAATAAGGAACGAACTCCTTTTCACGATGTCTGAACCATGAAGATGACACTCCTGGCAACAATAAATTCCTGCTTTTCAGCCTTGATCCGAGTAACTCAGCGGCATCTTTGGGAAGATTCAAGTCTCTTACCAAATCATTCATCTCCTCCTGAGAAAACAATTTTGGTCTTGTATCATCTTCAAAGTCAGAACTTGATTCGTCATCTGGTTCAGGTATGACTTCACCTTCATCGGAGCTAGGTATCTCTTCCAAGCAGGGGGCTTGGGTACTGGTATATCTGTGCCATGAGGGATGGGATGAATTGCCGAGTGAAGATTGGGGTATGAAATGGAATGCTTCCATTTGGAATTAAACCCTTTCACATCGCATGAACAAAAGTAACAGTCGTCACTATGGTTCTTTTGCTCTCGCCATACCATAGGAATCCCATAACGGAAAGATTTTTTCTTACCCTTGAACCAGTTTCGGAGGTCCTCAACACACCGTTTGCACACTTTATGAGGCGCCCAGACTTTATCTTGATCTCCAATTTTTAGTCCAAAGTATGCAAAGTGTACAAAGTATGCAAAGTATACTTTTTTCACAAAGTCTGTAATATTCTGCTGTTGCTTCAACACTGTATATTCACCACAGATGAAACAGAAACTGTCTGGCGAATTAATACACTTTCGCGGAGCCATAACATAATGGTTGAAGAATGATGAGCTAACACGAATTGTGATGAAAAAGTGTGAACAGCCTAGAACCAAGAACCTGATGATGATTCGTGCACAAGTGTGGCATGCAGGAGAGTGCAGCTCTGTGTCTGTACACGAGACGTCACAGTGCTGGCCACGCCCCCTGCACTGACCGAAGCTGCTGCTATCTACCCTGTGTCTCCCTCCCACTGGATTCTTCAGGAAAGATTAACCCCTTCTACCATTAGAAGCAAGGACTTAAAACTTGCTTAGCTTATGTATATATTGCTGACCATCAGATTTACAGTGCTATATTTTTTTTACATAACTTGGACAACCCCTTTAAGGTTTTTTTTGGCATTTTATATCTTAAATGCACTTATGTGAATTAATTAATAATAATTTGAATTAATTAATAGTAATTTGAAAAAAATTGATAAATTTGAAAACAATTTTGCATGTTGTGGCAAATCATGACGTCTAGGAGTTTTTTCAGTATTTTATTTGTTTTCAGCACACCAAAATACATGGAAATTAGATGAAAATAATCAAACAGCTTTTTAGTCGCAGACCTGTGTTATACTTCGTAGGTGATGTACCAGGGTTAGGCACCGGCCTTTTATATAAACTTGGCCTGGTCCGAATTCTTACTGGTAGAGAATGAGGAGCATTCACTACATGGGGTCTAGACAGTGACAAATCTTCCCTGATCCGTCTCCTAGTGAACAACATTCTTGTAAATCTAGACCTAGGATTCCGAGGATATTCCCCTATATCTTCCTTCAGGGATTGGTTGCGATTCAGCCCTCCTTTATATTCTGGATCACGAGATGGAGAATCATCAGCGTCAAGTTGCTTGAGACCTTCTCCGACCGCTTTTCCTCCAGTTTTCTTAGGAAGTATCTCTTTTCTGGGCAGCATTTTACCTCTTCCATAGTAAAAAGTGCTGCTATAGATTTTAGAACCAGCATCCTTAGGTACGGCCTCATGATGGCCTCTTGGGAGGTCATTAGCCGACCTCAGCCCTGCAGACTTGAAGGTATTTGGAACTACTTGTTGGTTCCGCATTTCTTGGGTCTGTGGGTGTATAGTTTCCCTGTACTGTATTTTCTCTTCTTTTATAAACCTTGTAAAGGTTTTTCTTTTTTCTTGGGGATATCCAAACACACGCTTTAGTGCGGGGTCATCCCTTTGTTCTTTTATAAACGAGGGGAATTTTTTCACCAGCTCTGCTGGGATCCCGGGCAATCCCTTCCCTGCTTCTAAGTCTGCCCTGCCTTGAGAGCAGTATTGCTTCTCCTTACGTTTCTCTGCCGTTGACTTCTTTATTTTCGTTGAGGGTTCCCCTATTAGGTCATCATGTGAAGGGAGGTCTCCCAAATCTGTGTCATGGGAACAAGAAGGTTTTTCTAAAGTTCCTGCCTGGGAACGCATGGAGACAAAAACTTCATGGGGACGTAATCCTTCTTTTAATCCTCTTTTAAAGTGAGGCCAGTCTCGACCTAAGACTAAGTCCTGTGGTAGCCTGGGTACCACAGCTACCAACATTTTTTTAGTTGTTCCCAAACCTCTTACAGTTAGGTTATAAACAGGGTACAATGTAGCCGTGCCATGAACACATTTTATTTTTACTTGGCGTTCTGGTTGATCTGGTGCGGACTCTGCTCGCTCTTTGACTAAGGACCAAAGCTTGCGAGAGATCATTGTTTGATCCGCACCGGAATCAAGTAGTGCCTTGGTTGGAACTCCTTGCACCAACACATCCAAGACTAAACCTTCACACGGCACTTCTCGGTTCTCTCCTAAGAGAGCTATGCGCGCTTGGCATTCAGTTCTCACATGACCTGTTTTTCCACAAGCAAAACATCTTTTATCAACATTCTTTGATAAAGCATCATTACATTTTACATTGTGTGGCTTAGAATGGGACAGAGCTCCTAAGGACTGTTTGTATGCACCCACTGCCTTCTCAGATATGTCTCTAGAATTTTGGGTAGCCAAATCTGCCTCCAAATATCTTTCCGTTAAGGTAATGGCATCTGCAGTGGTGCTACAATTTTGTAGAATTAGGAAACTCTGCACATTACTAGGCACTGCATGCATAAACTGTTCTAGGACTATTTCATCCATAATCTGTTCTACATTTTTACCAGCAGGTCTTAGCCATTTTTTCGCTAAGCTCCTGAGCCTGTGGCCTAATACTTTCGGAGTCTCACCCTTCTTAAGGTGAGCAGCCCACAGCAAGCTATTATATACGAGTGGGGTCAAGCCTAAGTGCTCCCGAATGGCTTTCACCACCTCGGTATAATCCACTGCTAATGCAGTTGGCATCGCCCGATAGGCAGATAGCGCCTCCCCCGTAAGAGAAGCGGCTAGCCTAATTGACCACTGCTCTTTTGGCCACTTTATTGCACTAGCTATCCTTTCAAAGGAGTCAATAAAGTCATCGATATCATCGGTGGCTGATAGTTTTCCTATGCTCAGAGAGTCAAAAGCGCCTGGCCCTACTGACCGGTTGCCCAGTCCAGAAACCTGTTCCTGTTAACTGGAGGCTCCCCCTGACAGTTCTGTTGCTGGGTGGCCCAAGCCTCCATCAGCTGTAGAATGGGCTTCTGCTGCTCCTGCAGCGCTAGTATAGCTTGTTGCTGGGTTTGAGCAGCAAGCTCCCTCTGCTTCTCAAATTGCATCATCATCCATCCCAGCAATTCCTTCTGCTCCATAGTGATGGACTTTACCTAGGGAAAAAGGAGAAAGAAAAACAAAACCTAGTGTGGTCCACAAACACTTAGCCCTTTTCTCCCTTTACTTTATTTTTTTTTTTTCCACCCGTATCCAGACCAGTCTACCCCTCTACCTTTTACCTGGTAGCAGAGTAGATTCGAACTTCCAGCAGGAGGTTGCAGCAGCTCCTTGACATAGCCTTCTACGACTGCTGACAGCAATTGATGAGCTCCTTTCCTGGTTTTGTCTTCCTGGTCCTGGATTTTGTTAAATCCAATCCGGATTTTTTTTTCAACTCCAGTCCGGATTCTCTCAGACTCCACTCTGGGTTTTCTCAGACTCCACTCCGGGTTTTCTCAGACTCCACTCCGGGTTTTCTCACCCAGAATTGGTGGTTTCTTGCTTTCTTTTCTCTTTAGCGTCTTAGGGCATTGTCCCAACATCCAACAACTACGCCATTATGTCCCCAGGCGCCCCTACTGGCGTAGGAAATAAGGGCATCCGGTGACATTTAATTTATATTAAGGAGTGGTTGAGCTGAAGGACCAAGAGGATTCTGGTCCTTGTAGTGCAGAACTCCTTATAAAGAACAGTCTACGCCAAAGTGTAGGGTAATAAGGCTTTATTTCCCCGGTCAACGCTTAGGTTCAATAAGACACAAAAGAAAATGAAGGTAATTCTTTCCTCTAACAAAAAGGTTCCACCGTTATATAAACAGTTAAGGGTTGTAGGCTTCACAATTAACTGTTTATCTGGGTTAAGGCTTCTTTTAAATCAATATAAATTAACATCAGGAAACAAATGGTAATCAACTTCACCATATGCAGAGTTCTCTTTTCTCTATACATCTAGCAAGGCAATCAAGCTAGTTCTTGAACAGAAGTTACATTCCATTGGTTCACTCTGAGGAATGGGAACACTGGTTTCACAATCACAGTCCATTGATTCTGGGTCACTACCTTCTTCAATGCTATGACTGGCTTCAGTATCTGTTAACTCCTCACAGGGGTTCTTTGGTTTCTCATACAACTTCCTTAGCACACTGTTAGGAAGTGCTTTAAAAAGGTTAGCTTTACTTCTTCTAACTTTCTGAGGCTTATCTATTTCCATAAGGTTTTCATCATTTAAACTTTCCCTTACAATGAAAGGCTTTTCATATCTTGGCTTCTGTAGGCTGCCACACCCAGGACTCAGCTTGCGACGTAGCTTCTCAGGCTGACAAGCTGTTCTGTGCACTGCTCTACAATCAGAGTTACCAGGAAAATCTGACGTGGATTTCCACTCTCTGTGTTTCTTGGAAAAAGTATCAATGTAGAAGGAATCTCCTTTCCTTGTGCCTTTCTGGTTTAGCATAGGAGACTTACTTTGGCTAGGAGAGTTGCTTTCATCAGGCAAGCTGCTTCTTTGGTTTGCTTGGTTTTGGACTCCGTTCCAATACCTTTGGCCTCTCTGGACTTTATCCCTTTGAGAATACCTCTTTTGGATTCTGACTCCTTGAGTTGGCTGCACATGGAAACCTTCCTCTTCCAGGCTTCTCTCACTGGTCCTGCTGCCGGTCCTTCTGACCTCGCTCTTGCCACTTTCCCAGCACTTGCTCTTGCCTCCTCCTGTTTCAGTTCCTGTTCCTCCTGTTTCACTGATCATCTGATTTCCTTTATAAAGGGATTTCTGGTTTGCCCGTTCTGAGTTTGAGGACAGGTGAAACTGCTTGTTATTAATTTGCTCAGTGCTAGAGCACGTTGCTTCAGGTACTGTGTAATTGTTCATGCGCCCTCTGGCTGAGCTGCACTGAAACTGCGCTCTCTGCCTTTTCTGAGTTCCATGAAAATCAGGAGTTTTTTTCAACACTGTTTCTTTTCTAGCTCCAGCCTCATGACACTATATTTGGGGAGTCATAATAGGTTACTAAATTGGGCTTAAAAAAGAGAGAAATAGAGAATAGAGTCTTGAGGGACTACCAAGAGGGCTGCTACTACTGGGAAGAAATCTGCACTTGTAAGTACTTGCCTCCTGAGAAATTCTCTAAGGGGTATGTTTACTATTTGGCGGTAGTGGCTTCCGTGCGATATTGGAGCCGTGGCCCCATTGATTTCAATGGAGCCGCAGCTCCGATATCGCATGGAAGCTGCTACCGCCGAATAGTAAACATACCCCTAAGTCTTGGGGAAAAGGGAATTCTTTGGGTTAAAACTGATAAAATCTGTGTATTTGAAAATTCAGTGTTTTATTAAGTTAGTTAGGGCATAATACTACAAGCCAGCTTTCAATTAAATTAAAAGGGATCCAGGATATCACTGCTTGACCGAATACAAGCATTGAGGAACCTGTGCCTTTTGGGGAGACTGTTAGGTACTTATGACCTAGATTGGCCACTGTTGGAAACAGGATACTGGGCTTGATGGAACTTGGTCTGACCCAGTATGGCATATGGCATATCTTACAGCCAGCTGAGGCTTAGTATAACAAGCCAGCTTTCAGTTAAATTAAAGCCAGCTAGGGTATATCTTAACAGAGAGTAGAATACGGTAAATATTCTTTGAGATATAGAGAGAAACTGTTTTACAAAGAGGCCTTCCGGTTAAAAGGCAAGAGAACTGGGAAATTGTGTTAAATAGATAATATAGCCAAGCGACATTTCAAAGGGGCAACTTGAAAGGCTCCCTCAATCAAACCAAGGCCAGTGTGAATCATCCAGGAAATTGAGATCACTTTAGAAGCACAGATATAAATAGGTCATCTCTCCCACCCACCCCAGCTCCCACCCACTCAAGACATAATCCTTGATTTGTAGTCTCCTAAACCAGTTAAGGGGAAGGGGGTGATCTTACTCACTCTCAGGGTTAACCATTTATCTTCATCAGCAGTTTATTACGTCTTAGGAGTAGATTAATTAAGCCTTCACAGTTCACCCTGAGGTGAACACTAAACATCATTTATACTTATTAGGTATAATTGTATTGGTGCAAGTATCCCTATTCCCTTAGCAACTTTACATAACTTGACAACTTTAAATAGATAAAATAAATCTTTACATCTAAGATGTAGACAGCAGTCCAGCAGCGAGATGGGGGCTATCTAGTCTTTTGCACTGAGTGTGACATGTATGGTTTTCTCCCAGTCGGTGAGAGGACTTATGTGTGCACTAAGTGCAAAGAGCTCTTTGCTCTAAGGGAACAAATCTGATCTCTGGAGGCTAGAGTAGTGGACTTGAAGGAGCTGAAGCAGACAGAATGTATATAGATGAGAACTACAGGGATATAGTAGAGAAGTCCCATCTCTATTTTGGTAGCCTCTCTGTTGCCATGGAGGAGAAAGTTCACATGAAAAGAGTGCATCATCATGGTGTGGCAGGAAGTGATCCTATAGCTAAGACCTGTTGTCTAGGTGATGTAATATCCTCTCACACAAAGGATGTGTGAGAGGATATTACCATGTGCCCATGAGGGAAGGGTTAGGATGGCCTTTATAGGTAGTGATTTGATCATTAGGCATGTGGATAGCTGGGTGGCTGGTGGATGTGAGAATCGCCTGGTAACATGCCTGCCTGGCACGAAGGTAAAGGACCTCATGCACCAACTAAATACGGTTTTAGATAGTACTGTGGAGGAGCCTACTGTCTTGGTACATATTGGTACCAATGACATAGGAAAATATGGGAGGGAGAATCTGGAAGCCAAATTTAGGCTTTTAGAAAGTTGAAATCCAAAACTTCCAGGGTAGCATTCTCAGAATGCTTCCTGTTCCTTGCGCAGGACCCAACAGGCAGGCAGAGCTCCGGAGTCTCAATGCATAGATGAGACAATGGTACAAGAAAGGGAAGGTTTGGGATTTGTTAGGAACTAGGCAACATTCTGGGGAAGTGGGGAGGGTGGGCTTTTCAAAAACGGATGGGCTCCACCTTAGCCAGGGTGATATCAGGATGCTGGCATTAACCTTTAAAAAGAAGATAGAGAAGCTTTTAAATTAGATAATGGGGGAAAGCCGACTATTGCCCAAGAAGGCATAGTTCAGAATGATGTATCTTTGAAGGATACTAGCAAAAGAGGGGAGTCAGGGCATCCTGATAGAGAGGTAAAAGTAACTGAGGTGCCTTTAAGAAAAAAATCAGACAGAGTTGAAAGATTCCAAATGAACCCTATCATCAAATAGCCAGACTGTTAATATTAGCAAAACACAAACTCTGAAATGCCTGTATGTAAATTCTAGAAGTCTAAAAAATTAGATGGGAGACTTAGAATATATAGTAATAAATAAAAGATTAGATATAATCAGCATTTCAGAGAGCTGGTGGAAACTAATAAATTATTAAAAACACATCTGTAAATTGAACACTTTGGTCCAAATGATAACACTTAACTACACACACCAGAACCCCAATACGCTCTGTGAACATCTATAAATACCCATAGACAGTCATCTCATGTTTATATTGTAGATAGTTGTAGATAACTGTAGATAGCTCCCCCAGTTGTAAACCAAGTTGTATCACCCGTTCAATGTAAGTGCATAACAGTCCCCTTGTTCTGCACAAAACTGCTATCTGTAAACCGCACTGATTTTAAAGAGCGCGGTATACAAAAGCAATAAAATAAATAAAAATAAATAAATAAATACATTTTGATAGCTCCAAGTTTGCTTCCCTTAGCTATATGTAATCACAAAATATTTGTGTTTGTTGTCCATGTAAACCGCCTTGGCATAAAGGCAGTATTAAAAAAAAGTTAAATAAATAAACTAATGGGACACTGTGAAACCAGGCTACAAACTATATTGCAATGATAGGATAGATCACATTGGTGGAGGGGTGGCTCTATATGTTAAAGAGGGCATCAAGTCAAAGAGGATAAAGGTTTTGCAGGAAACAAAAAACACTGTAGAAACTCTATAGATAGAAATTCCATGTAAAAAGGGTAAAGGAATGACAGTGAGGATTTACTACCGTCTGCCTGGACAGAATGAACAGACAGATGATGAAATGCTAATAGAAATTAAGGAAAGGTTTACAGCACAATAATAATAGGAGATTTTAATTACCCTGGTATTGACTGGGTCAGTGTCACATCAGGACATGCTAGGGAGATATAGTTTCTACATAAAGTAAATGACTGCTTCATAGAGCAGCTGGTTCAGGAACTAGCATGTGGGGACCAGGGCTGGTCTATCCACTAGGGCAGCCGGCCCGGTGGGTGGCTGCAGCAGCAGCAGCACGGGTTGGTGACAGCGGCAGCAGCACACATGGGTGGCCGCCACATTCACCCTCCCAGCTGCTGCTGATGCTGATAGGGGGAAGGTGGGCAGTAGCAGTATTTCCAAAAGAGGCGGCAGCTGAGGGGGTAGTGACGGCGACGTTGGCAGTGGCAGTTGGGAAAGGGCGGCATCAGCGGGTGAGGGGGGACATCAGTGGGGGGACAGCGAGGCTGGGGTTTCTGCCTAGGCAGAAACCTTTGGGCCAGGGAATGCAGGATGTAGTTTTGGGGCTGCTTGGCAATAGCAATCATAACATGATCACATTAATAAATGGAGGGAAGACAGCAAGGAAATTGACTGGGCTAGCATTTAACTTTAAAAAAAGGACAGACTATAATAAATTAAGGAAAATGGTTAAGAAAAAAAATTAAAGGAGCAACTGCAAAGGTGCTTCTGGTCTGGGATAGGGTGAGGAAGAGGGATGGAGGGAAGGAGGGAATGTGTTTTCCCTAATGCAGTCCTTGGGCTATATGGCTGACCTCCAACTGGGGAGGGAAGGAGGAGTCTATGGGAGGTGGGAGAGAGCAGGCTTAAAATAGTTCTATCAATTTGTTACTGGGGGGAATTGGTAACTTTTGAGGAGTTAAAAAAAGAGTATGGGCTGCAACCTACTGACCTCCTTCAGTATGGGCAGGTCACCTAGTACCTCCTTGGGAATTTGGAGAGGGATGGGTTGGGCAGGGATTTTTCGGAGTTGGAGGTCACCTGGTTTGGGAAGAGGAGGTCTTGTGAATTCAGCGCTTTATAAGATAGTAAGGGATTCCCACTTGATCAAGCACCAATATATGGTGGACTGGAAGAGGGATTTGGGGGAGGAGCTTGAGGTGAAGCAGTGGAAAACAGTTGTGGATCAAGTCAGGAGGGCCCCTCTATCCACTGCCATATGAGAAAACTGGTATAAGATTGTTATGCGCTGGTACTATACATCCTTTCTCCTGCACAAGATGTTTCCATCAGTCTCCATAGGTTGTTAGCAGAGTTGTTGGAGAGAGGGATCATTTTTTCACATCTGGTGGACCTGCTTGAAAGTGGTGGCTTTTTAGAAAGTGGTCCAAGGATGGATCCAGCAGATTGTGGGGATTGCGATTGAGCTTGACCCTTGCATCTTCTTGCTGGGATGGTGGCGACAAGGGAGTCCCATGAAGTTGAGGTGGTAAATTTTAGCATGCCTCAGTGCAGCCAAATGTGAGCTGGCATACCAATGGAAACAGTTTGAAGTGCCTCTGATGGAACACTGCATAGGGTGATTAAGACAAGTGTTTCTTATAGAAAAGCTGAACATGTTGCATAGGCCGCACCTTAATAAATTCAAGTTTGAATGATCTGGAGCAGCGGAGTATTTGAGGAAACAGGGGGAGGGGGAAAAAGGTGCAGGGTAGAGGAGAAGGTTGGTGTTATTATTGTTTTGTAGTGACTTTGGTGTGATGTTGCTTATTCCAGTTTTTAGCCCACTCCCATTTTGCCTCTCCTCCTAGTATGCATCTACTTTACCAATGTCATTCCTTGTAAATAAGTATACACTGTTCACACTATAGAAATAAGTTGCTTGATTTGTTCAACGTTAGCCCACTATAATTTCTTGTTCTCCTGCTTTGCTGGTTTAGACCAATTGTTAGATGTACAACATTGTTAAATTGTTACTTGTAAATTGCTTTGACATCCTGAAAGGCAGTATATAAAAACAGCTAAATAAATACATTTTTTGCTGTTTTGACCATTAATAAAAACTTTAAATAAAAAAAAGACTATCCTGGAAGCCCAGGCCAAATTTATTCATGATTTAAGAAAGGTGGAAGGAAGAACAAATGATAGCCTACATGGTTAAAAGGTGAAGTCAGAGAGGCTGTTATAGCCAAGAAAGCATCTTTCAGAAAATGGAAGAAGGAGCTAAATGATGAAAACAGGAAACAATATAAGCACTGGCAAGTTAAATGCAAGACATTGATAAGGCAGGCAAAGAGAAAATTTGAAAAAGAAGCTTGCAGTGGAAGCAAAAGCGCATAATAAAAACTTTGTCAAGCATATTTGCAGCAAAACACCTGTGAGGGAGTCAGTTGGACCATTAGATAATGGAGGGGTAAAAGGTACATTAAGAGAGGATAAGGTCATAGTGGAGAGACTGAATGAATTCTTTTCTTCAGCCTTTACTGAAGAAGTTCTAGGAAACTTACCCATGCCAGATATGATATTTAAAAGTGAAGTATCAGAGGAATTGAAACAAATCTTGATAAATTGGGAAGGTATCATACAGCTAATTGATAACTAAAGAGCAGCAAATCACCTGGACTGGATGGCATATATCCTAATGTGCTGAAAGAACTGAAATATGAGATTGTATAATTACTATTAGCAATCTGTGATCTATCATTAAAATCATCTATAGTATCTGAAGACTGGAGAATGTCCAATGTAACGCCAATTTTTAAACAGCTTTCTAGGGGTGATCCAGGAAACTACAGACCAGGGAGCCTGACATCAGTACCGGGCAAAACAAAACAAAATTACTGAACATGTAGATAGTCATGTTTTAATGGCAGAAAACAAACATGGATTTAGCCAAGGAAAGTCTTGTCTCACCAATCTCTTGTATTTTTTGAAAGTATGAAATAAACAGGTAGATAAAAGTAAGCTGATTGATACAGTGCATCTCAATTTTCAGAAAGCCTTTGACAAAGTCCCTCATAAGAGACTCATGGGGAAATGAAAAAGCCATGGGATTAGGAACTGGTTGAAAGATAGAAAACAGAGAGTAGGGCTAAATGGTCAATTTCTCAAAGGAGAAAGGTGAACAGTGGAGTACCACAGGGATCTCTGCTGGGTCTGCTGCTTTTTAACATATTTATAAAGGACCTCAAAATGGGAATAATGAGTGAGGTAATCAAATTAGCAGATGACATCTGATTATTCAAGGTTGTTAAAACACAAGAGGATTGTAAAAATATTGCAAGAGAACCTTGATAAAATAGAAGACTGGGTGTCCAAATGGCAGATGACATTTACATAGAAACATAGAAATATGATGACAGAAAAAGACCACATGCCCTATCTAGTCTGTCCTTCCATATCAACAACTACAACAGTCCCCTTTTTACCTTTAGAGATCCTCTGTGTTTGTCCCATGCTTTTTTGAATTCAGTTACTGTCCTCATCTCTATCACCTCCACTGGGAGACTATTCCACGGATCCACTACTCTTTTCGTAAAGAAATATTTCCGCATATCACTCCTGAATCTATCTCCCTTCACCCTCATCCCATGTCCCCTCATAGCAGAACTTGCTTTCAATTGAAAAAGGCTCTCTCCCTGAACATTTATGCCATGGAGGTATTTGAACATCTCAATCATATCACCTCTATCCCGCCTTTCCTCTAAGGTGTACATATTAAGATCCTTCAGACTGTCCTCATATGCTTTATAATGAAGACCACTAATCATTTTAGTAGCCACCCTCTGCACCGACTCCATTCTGTTCACATCCTTTTGAAGGTGCGGTCTCCAGAATTGCACACTATACTCCAAATGAGGTCGCACCAAAGACTTATACAGAGGCATTATCACCTCCTTTTTTCTGCTAGCCATTCCTCTCTGTATGCACCCAAGCATCCTTTTAGCTTTTGCCGTCGCCTTTTCTACCTGTTTAGCTACTTTAAGATCATCAGACACAACCATGCCTAGGTCCCGTTCTTCTTTAGTGGACAAAAGTACTTCACCCCCTATACTATATTGCTCCCTTGGATTGCTGCAGCCCAAATGCATGACCTTACATTTTTTAACATTAAATCCCAGCTGCCAAATTCTAGACCATTCTTCAAGCTTAGCTAGATCCCTCCTCATGTTATCTACCCCTTCCTAGGTGTCTACTCTATTGCAGATTTTGGTATCATCCACAAAGAGGCAAACCTTACCCGACAGCCCTTCCTCTATATCACTAACAAAGATGTTAAAAAGAATCGGACCAAGGACAGATCCCTGGGGCACACCACTGGTAACATCCTTCTCCTCAGAGTGAGCTCCATTTACTTGTACTCTTTGTTGCCTCCCACCCAACCAATTTCTAACCCAAACAGTAACTTTAGGGTCCATCCCTAGGGTGCTCAGTTTGTTTATAAGTCGCCTGTGAGGAACAGTGTCAAAGGCTTTACTGAAATCTAAATACACCACATCTAGAGCTTTCCCTCGGTCCAATGTGAACAAGAACAACCCGAACTACTGTTACACGATGCAAGGTTCCACATTAGGAACCGCCACTCAGGAAAAGGATTTAGGAATCATCGTGGATAATATATTGACACCCTTTGTCCAGTGTCTAGCAGCAGTAAATTAAGCAAATAGCATGCTCGGAATCATAAAGAAAGGAGTGAAGAATAAATGGAAAGATATTCCTTTTATGCCTCTGTATCACTCCATGGTGCAACCATACCTTGAATACTGTGTGCAATTCTGATCACCATATTTTAAAGAGGATATAGCAGAATTAGAAAAGGTACAGAGAAGAGTGACAAAAATGGTAAAGGAGATGGAAGAATATCCCTAGGAGGAAAGCCTTAAAAGGTTAGGGCTCTTCAACTTGGAAAAGAGACAGCCGAGGGGGAATTATGATAGAAGTCTATAAATAATGAATGGAATAGAATGGGTAAACATAGGTCAGTTGTTTACTCTTTCAAAAAGTAGAAAGACTAAGGGACATGCAATGAAGCTACAATGTAACACATTAAGACTAAATTGGAGAAAATATTTTTTCACTCAACGTGTAATCAAGCTCTGGTATTTCATTACCAGAGGATGCAGTAAAAGCTGTTGATGTGGCTGGATTTAAAAGACGTTTGGACAAGTTCCTGGAGGAAAAGTCCATAAACCATAATTAAAGAGAATCAGGGAAATCCATAAACCATTATTAAAAAGAAAAGGGACCCAGGATATCACTGCTTGACCCAATAAAAGCATTGTGGAACCTGTGTCTTTTGGGGAAACTGCTAGGTATGTATTACCTAGATTGGCCACTGTTGGAAACAGGATACTGGGCTTGATGGACCTTGGTCTGACCCAGTATGGCATATCTTATGTTCTTATGATCTTATTCATTGCTTACCCTCTGGACAAGCAGCATAGAATCTGTATACATTATTGTGAACCTGATAGGTACTTGTGATCTGAACTGGCCGCTATTGGAAATAGGATATTGGGCTTGATGTATTCCTGGTCTGATCCAGTATGGTATATCTTATGTTCTTGTTAATTAGATTGTCTGGAGCAAGAAATCCAGAGTCAGGAGAAACTGTATCTTCACACACCTACTGGTGCATGCTTTAACCACCTTCAAAGCCTAAAATTTCAATATCATAAACTTACTTTCCAGATAGCTTACACTAAACCTTTTCTGAACCAATCCTGTTGTCCTGCATAACAACACCCCTGGCAGGCTATTAGCTCAGAAGCTAGAAAAGCAAGGACTAGAGTTGCTATTATTATCAGAGATCATGATTCCCAGGGAGTTTGTTCTGATGTACAGATTTTGCAAAAATTTAAAGAATTCTATCAGTCTTTATATCTTTCTGATTCCTCAGTGAGTCTTAGAAATTATGATGGTTTTCTCAAACCTCAATTATCCTGTTTTGTCAGAAGAAAATAAGGCTTCTCTAGATAAGCCTATTCTGAGATTGAGGCTTCTTTAACATCTATACTTCTCCATAAAACTCCAGGTATGGACGGGTTCCTGGTAGGATTATATTGGTCATTTCTTCCAACTCTGGGTCCCTTTCTTTTGCAGCTTTTTGACTTATATGACCTTGGGTTTGTCGGGTTCTGATTTTGCAGATGTGGTGATGATTGTCATACCTAAACCTGGAAAGGATGATTCTAAGGTAGAGAACTATAGATCCATTTCCTTGTAAAATGTAGATTGTAAACTCTATGATAAAATTTTGGTGATGAGACTGAGGGACGTTTGAGGCAAGATAATTCAGACAGATCAGGTGTTCCTTTTGAAAGATAGGCATATTAGTGACAATGTTAGATTGCTCATGGACCTTTTTGCTCTTGTTTGATCCTGGAATGCTCCTCTAGCGGCTCTCACTTTGGATACCAAGAAAGCCTTTGACAGGGTAGAATGGGGCTTCCTGTTCCGAGGAATGGAATGGTTTGGTTGTGGCTCTCATTTCATTAATTCTACTTGAACTCTTCATGCCCATCCAAGGTCTAGAGTTACAGTAAATGGAATCCTTTCAGATCCGTTTAGGTTATCCAGAGGCACACATCAAGGGGTCCTCTGTCACCCCGTTTATTCAATATTGGGTAGATTCAGTTTGGACATCCATCCCCACTAAACAGTGGGGTGCCGATCCTGCATACAGAGCTCCCTGCACATATAGGCACATTGTACGGGGAGCTCTGTTCGTGGGAGGGAGGGAGTGGGTTGAAGGAGGAGCAAAGGCAGAGAGTGGGTGGGAACCTAACCCTGGACATACAAGGCCAATTTGGGGGTCGGAGGTGGAATAAGTCCTCCTGGACATCATACGATGGAGGATCTGGGATCCACCAAAAAGGTGAGGGGATGCAGGGGTTCCCCGCAGCCCGACCCTGGTCATAGCACACCCAATTGAGGATTGGGCTGCGGGGAAAGAAGATTCTGATGCCAGCCAGTGATTGCAGGAGCAGAATCGGGTTCATCTCCAGGCCGTCTGGATGTCTGGCAGGCTGTCTAGATGTCTGCCATCCAGACGGCCCAGGGACACATAGCATGGAATTGGCATCCACAGCTCTAGAGCCATTTTTGTTAGCTATCCAGCAAAATGATAACATACAGGGTGTGAGATAATTAACTTGAGGAGCTATAGTCATTTTAATAGATTCCATTCTACCCCACCAGGAAAGACTGAGTGGATTCCA
Source organism: Ichthyophis bannanicus (assembly GCA_033557465.1). Classification (NCBI taxonomy): domain Eukaryota; kingdom Metazoa; phylum Chordata; class Amphibia; order Gymnophiona; family Ichthyophiidae; genus Ichthyophis; species Ichthyophis bannanicus. The sequence continues at coordinate 149,070,863 of CM066039.1, read as the reverse complement.
GCTGATAATGTTAGCCTCAACTAACTTCAAAATTTTAAGGAAAAAGAGTATAAAATCTTAGCTTATGCTGAAGGTGTCTAGTTCATACTGTCATCTCTATGCTCATCCTTGGTGGCGTTTTTAGATAGAACTTTGAAATATGCAGCTTTGGACGGATATAAAATAAATTTAACTAAATCAGAAGTTATACCACTCAATTCTTTCTGCATTGAACAACTAATTGGGAGTCATGGTCCCCAGTGGGCTTCTAAGGGGACCAAGTATTTAAGGATGCATGTCCATAATGACCTTGAAATTGTTATGAATGTTAATATGGAGAAAATGTTGGCGTTGGTTGAGGTTAACATTACTAGGTGGAATCTACTCAGTCTTTCCTAGTGGTGTAGAATAGAATGTATTAAAATGACTAAAGCCCCTCAAGTTAATTATCTTCTCTCCCTTCTGCCTGAGCTTTGTCCGCTGAAGTTCTTCCATAGACTAGACAGTTTATTAATTAATTACTTATGGAAAGGAAAGAACCCTAAGATATCTCTTAAGAAGCTAAAGGCACCAAAAGGGGGTGGGGTAGGCTTCCCTGACTTTGCTTTATATCAGCGGGCTTTTTTGCTGAAATATGGCTTATGCTGGATGACTTTGGATTTATTGGAAACATAGAAACATGACGGCAGAAAAAGACCACATGGCCTATCTAGTTTGCCCTTTCATTTCAACCATTACAACAGTCTGCTCTTTTCCTTTAGAGATCCTCTGTGTTTGTCCCATGCTTTTTTGAATTTAGATACTGTCCTCATCTCTAGCACCTCCACTGGGAGACTATTCCATGCATCCACCACTCTTTCCATAAAGAAATATTTCTGCATATTACTCCTGAGTCTATCCCCTTTCACCCTCATCTTATGTCCCCTCATAGCAGAGCTTGCTTTCAAGTGAAAGAGGCTCTCCTCCTTTTCATTTAGTCCATGGGGGTATTTAAACGTCAAATATCCGTGTTGGTTCAGACTTGAGCAAGACCTTGTCTATCCATTTCCAATATCCTTTCTTATGGGAATGTCCTTATCTTATGAAGTATTTCAGGAGTGGAGGAGTAGCCTAGTGGTTAGAACACTGGCTTGGTAACCAAGCAACCAGCATTCAATTCCCACTAGCACTCCTTGTGGCCTTGGGCAAGTCACTTAACCCTCCATTGCCTCAGAAGAAAGGCCTGGCAATCTACCTCCAGTGACACTGCCAAGAAAACCCAGGAGCTTCTGGGTCACCAGGATTCAGGACTGACTCAAAGGCACACATTGCATTTTTGCATGAAGTATTTCAAATCCCTACTACAGTATATCCAGTAGCAAACAAGCTCTCTTGTACTTAGATAAGCTATCTCATCCTTCTTGGATATATAGTTCTTTGATTCCATTATGGACGAACCTATGTTTCAAGAATGGATCCAAACCTATCTTTTGGCTGATTTGGTACATGGGAGCAGCTTGCCTCAAAGTTTTAATTGGGGTCAGTTGATCGTTTTAAATGGTTACAATTATCTCATTATCTTAAACTGGGTGACTCAAATATTCTACATAGATCTGCTTTTTCTGATATTAATGTGTATGTTAATGTGTATGCTAAAGTCTAGGGTGGCATATCAAGTGTTAATAAAGATAAAGATAAAGATAAAGAAAGACACATTGGTTCTCAAGCATATAACCTCCTCAGGAATATGATTTATCAGGAGCCTAAGACCTTGCATTAAATCTGGGAACAGGAATATCCCATTCAGATGAAAGATGGTGTGGACTGGATGTTCTTCTGGCATAGATCAGTTCATTCCTCTTGCTCAGCTAGCTTGCGTCAGTCTCTTTATTTCCTTGCACATGGTGCTAAATGGACATCTGTGAAAATGTATAGAGCTGGATTGGTAAATTCTAATTTACGTTGGCACTGTCATAGTCAAATTGGTATTTTTATACACCTGGTTTTTGGGTATGCAAGAGTCAAAGGGCCCGATATTGCATTGGGCAGGGCTAAGCGCTGTAGCTGGGTAGCCTGCTCGAAGACCCCTTAACCCGAGATTTTCACTTCCACGGCGACGGAAGTGAAAATCAAGGGTTCACCGCACAGCCAGAAAACCGCTGAGCCTAACTGGGCAGAAGCGATTTTGGATGCTGCCTGGTTAGCCCTAGTGCCTCAAAGATAGGCAAGGATTTTCCTTGCCTATCTTTAAGGCAGAGAGTGCTAACCGGGTAGCATCCAAAATCGCTGCTACCTGGTTAGCGCCATTCCTTGCCTCCTCTCTGCCCCGGAATGCCCCCAACATGCCCTAATGCTAATCGGATAGCATTGGGGCACGTAGGGGACTTAATCAGGGATTTTCAAAGGCACTAGCCATGTAGGTGCCTTCGAAAATGCCCGATTAAAGCATTTACATGGTTAACATGGGCTGTTAACTGTGTAAATGCGTTTGAGAATCGGGCCCAGAGTCTTTTGAGATGAAGTGGGACATGTTATATCTCAGGTCTTTAGATGTAAGATCCATCTCTCTTACCATAATATAATGCTTCATTCTGCAATACCTATATGTAGATTATCCAAATCTAATTTACATTTATATGATATCTGTCTATCTAATCTATCCTGAAAAACCTATTGATTTTTGGTGGCATTCTCTTTTGTTGTATTATAAAATGCAGGAGGTTTGTGCTGAGAAGTTTGGTAGGTCAGGCTATGTTGAGAAAATCTGGAAAGCATTTGATATCTATCTTCAGTAAGGTCCTCAGGGGTTGTGGATAAAGAGGAAGCTAGGGGTGGGTGGGGCAGCCGGGGGTAGATCCACAAAAAAAAGAAAATAGAAAGAAAATAAAGAAAAAAAAATAAAAGAAAACACAAGAAGGGACTAAAAACAGATTAGCTGCTTGATGGCCATGAATGCAAGAAGCTGCATCGAGGGTTTACTGATTGCATGGTGCCATTCTTTATCTCGGAGCTCCCTCTGGTGTCTATTGTGAATACTGTAAGTGAAGGAAATTGCTATTTGGCTTCTGTAACTGATCATGACTGATTCTTCACCACTTTAAATTCCTCAGTGTATCACTGGTTCTCCCCGGAGAGAGGGTGAAGGGAATTTCTACTTATTGGAGTGGAGTTGGAAATATAAAATATAAAACATTAACTCAAGTCCCTTTCTGATTGCTGGATGGAGTGTCAAGCATAACGACACCGGTCCCTCACTGGCTTTCCACCTTATGGCTGGGAGGTGCCTGATCTTCTGAGTATTGTTTGCTCCCCCAATAAGGCTCTCTTGGATTTTCTGAACCAGTATGACTGCCTTCTATACTGTGGACATTGGGGTGCTGATACTTTCTAAGCGGTGGTTGCTGTTCGATGGTGTAGGAGATTATTTAGAACTCAGAGGAAGTGTGGTAGCTCAACTCACACAAGGAGGATCGTACGAGGTTGGAACGAATACTCAGCGTCGCCTGAACAACCAACATGGCCACTGCAAAATCCTATGCATTGTCTTTATCTAAATTTGCGAGATCTTCAGACTCTCTCACTTCAAATTCCACACCTACAGTAGAGGGAGTGTCCGGATCCAAATCCAGTTACTCGGGTCCACAGTCACCGGTTACGAAAGCCAACTTTCTGGAAATCATGAGGGAGCTTAAACTCTTTCGTCAGGATTTCACTAAAGCAGTAAGTGATATCCGAGCAGATCTCAAATCACTAGATGATAGAGTAACACAAACCGAGCTTAATATCGAGGAACAAATGGACTCGACTGTGGCCCTTCAGTCTAAACTGATAAAATTAGACCAACTTACGAAAGATTTAAAGGAAAGTCAAGATGAGCTTGAAAACAGGCAAAGACATAATAACATCAGAATATTTGGTCTCCCGGAGCCAACAGGTGGCTCAGAGGATATTGTGGCTCTAATTCAAGAACTGTATACCTTCTGTGTTCCCAATGCTCCTAATCCGGTGTGGTTGGAAAGGGCACACTGTTCTCTGGGGATCAGACGGGCTTCTAGTGGGCAACCGCGGGCAGTGATCATCTGCTTTAGCTTCTTTGAGGATAAAGTGGCCCTGATGAGAAGTCTAAGGGAGAAACGTTCGGTGTCTTTTAAAGGACAAGAGATCCAAATATACCAAGACCTCTCTCAATACACCTTGGAGCGCCAAAGAAGTTTCAAACCTTTAACCCAAGCACTGCAGAAGCATGCCATCCCTTACCGTTGGGGTTTCCCCTTCACTTTACTGTTTGAATGGAACAACTCTGCTAAGAAAATCACGGAGTTGTCAGCAGCAATGGAATTCTTGGATTTGATGCAACATGGGGACCGTACCACTCACCAGGGAAACTCCAGCAAGGAGTGGGAGATGTCCCTGCCGAAGAGGCACAAGGTTCCCAGATCTCGCAAGTCGTCTAATTCTGACCCAGATTCCAACCTTCAGAAAGAGATGGACACATCTGCTCCTATATAACTGTAGTGTGTTTGGCATTTGTTTGATAAATGTTTGTGTCAAGGGATGTTTTCATTTCACATTTTACACTTTTGCTGCACTTGTTTTGTGGTAGGGGGGCTTTTCTATGGGACCGTATTCTAATGGCGAGGGACAGGGTCTGTGTTAATGGGGAATGAGAGGGGGTGCAGATGATCAGTTAAAGAGGAAGGGGGAGAGGGTATGGGCTGGGAAGCAATTTAGCTTAAGGGCTGACCTAATTGGGACAGAAGTATCTTAAAGGGTTATTCATTTCTGTTGCTAAGATGTAGATGAGGAGGGAGGTGGGGGGGCTATTTTACCACTCACATATTTACAATGCCTTCCTTGGTGACACCAAAGGTGTTGCCACTAGTGAGTGCTTTAACTGATGGGTTTACTTCCTGCAATTATAGGAATGTTGGGGGGGAGGGGTGGGGTGGGAGAGGGAGAGAGGGAGGGGGATGGGGAGAAGTCTCTGACCTGAGCACTGGACAGTCACCCGTGATTATTCGATACTTGCATTCTGTTCAGTTAAGTGGTGGGGGAAGGACTATTTAGGGATTTTGGGGGAAGTGGAGCGGGGTTCTTAGTTTGGAGACTGCAGTTAAGGGCAGGAGGCTAAGGATGCAAATTTACAAGTGGCTTTTCTCAAGGATTGGGTATGGTTAGGGCTATTTCCTGGAATATGAATGGCTTAAATAATCCTTGTAAACGTAGGAAAATAGTAGATCAGTTGTGTAGGGAGAAGGCTGAAATAATCTTTCTTCAGGAAACCCATTTTTCCAAGCGGGACCACTTCAATTCTGCCAAGCATAGATTTCCTCAAATACATCTTGCTAATTATTCCACGAGAAAGAGGGGGGTTGCTATTTTGTTTTCCTCTTCTTGCCCCTTTCAGCTAATTAGCGAAGTAACGGACCCAGAAGGGTGTTTTCTGATCCTAGTAGGATCCATACATGGGTCCAAGTTGACAATGGTGAATGTCTACCTTCCTCCGGCAATGGTGGGAAGCTCCTTGCTTGATCTTTCAAAGACCATTCAGGAAGTTAGCCAAGGTACCTTAATTATAGGAGGAGACTTTAACTGTGCTCAATCTGTGTTGGATCGATCTGGGAGTAGGACAGCAGGAATTAATTTGGGGGTGCTTTTGGAGGAGTGGGTTTCGCATTTCAACTTGTGTGATGTCTGGCAACATCTTCACACTCTAGAGAGGGATTACACTTTTTACTCCGCGGCACACAATTGCCACTCTCGCAATAATATGTGTTTTTTGGCCAGATCGGAGATCGCATGGCTAATGCAGGCGAATATTGGGACTAAGGGCCCCTCCGACCATGCAATTATATCCATGGATCTGTCTTTGGATGAGGCGGATTCCCCATCTCACCGGTGGTCTCTGCCTCGTGGCTTATTGCTTAATCTGGAGTTTGCCTCTGAGGTGAGGAAAGGCTTGTCCGAATATATGAAATTTAATGATTCATCGGAGATATCTAGAGCCCTCCTTTGGGATGCAGGGAAAGCGATTTTGCGGGGGCATCTTATTTCATTATCAAGTACCTTTAAAAAATGTCTGGTAGCAAAACAGGAGGATTTGTGGAGAGAGATTCAGGAAATGGAAAAGGAACATAGGAAGGGGGGAGGAGGTAAGGTGTGGAATTTGCTGTCTAATTGTAGAGGAGAATTAGCAGCCCTGGAATCTGAATGAGTAGCATCGTTTTTCCTGCGTACAAAACAACGTTATTATGAACAAGGTAATAAGGCAGGGAAGTTGTTAATGTGGCAATTAAAACAGCAGTGGCAGCGGCATCGCATTGATGCTGTAAAATCTCCACGTGGTCAGATTGTGTATGGATCTCGGGACATTGCGGCCACCTTTGCGCGATTCTACGAGCAGTTATATACTAGTGGAACGTCGGCTTCGGAAGGGGACATCCAGGAATGGTTGCGGGAGGCCTCTCTTCCCCATCTTTCTGCTGAGGGAAGGAATCACCTGGATCGCCCGTTCACATTATTGGAGGTTCAACTCACGATAAAGAATCTCAAATCTGCTAAGGCAGCAGGACCGGATTTTTTGCCGGCGGAATTATATAAGGTGTTCCCTGATTTATTTGCCCCGATGTTGGTAACGGTCTTTAACGAAATTCTCTCTGCACAAATTCTTCCGGTATCTTTTTATCAAGCAACGATTGTTGTAATTCCTAAGGCTGACAAAGATTCATTGCAGTGTTCCAACTATAGACCGATATCTCTGTTGAACCTGGACTATAAAATATTCACTAAGATTCTCGCTAACCGTTTGGCTACCCTAATTCCAGATATTGTTCATCCAAAACAAACGGGTTTTGTGAAAAATAGATATGGTTTTGAAAATGTGTGAAGGTTAATTAATGTTTTACAGGGTCTACAATCCAAGGTGGGATCCTTTGGTGTCCTCTCGTTGGATGCCGAAAAAGCTTTTAATAAGCTAGAGTGGCCATATTTTATTCAGGTCCTTTGGGAGTTTGGCTTCTGGATCTCCTTTTGTACATGGATTGCTTCGTTATATGCCAACCCCCAGGCGGTGGTATCAATAAATGGTTTCTCTTCCCCTCCCTTTGGTCTGGGCAGAGGCACAAGACAAGGTTGCCCGCTTTCTCGGTTATTGTTTTCTCTTGCGATGGAACCATTGGCAGCCCATATTAGATTATGTGCTGAGGAAATCAGTATCCATCTAGGTTCTGAGTAGCATTCTATCTCGTTATATGCGGACGACACGTTGATTTGAGTGATCCTAACAAATCTTTACCCATTGTGCTAAGTATATTAGAACGCTTTTCGCACGTCTCCGTTTTTTCTATTAACCAATAGAAATCCACATTACTTAGGTGTGTGTCTCGATCCTCTCATGAAGCTCTTGACAGTGGGGGTGGCTTTCCTGTGGTGGCCCATTTTAGGTATCTGGGCATTGTCATACATCGAGATATCTCAAGGTTGTATGGTTTAAATTATCTCCCTCTTCTAAAGTCAATTAAGCAGGACATGGAACGTTGGGGGCATTGTTCGGTTTCTTGGCTGCGCCGCATCAATACCTTAAAGATGTTAGTTTTACCTATGTTGCTATTTATGTTTATGCAATTACCTATTTCTCTCCCAAAAACATTTTTTAAGATTCTTAGGCAGGCTGTGTCGAGTTTTGTATGGATGGGGAAACGTTCGACACTCAGTTGGCGGATTCTTACAACTCCTAAATGGAATGGAGGGTTGGGTCTTCCTGACCCGGTACTATATTATTCCTGTATTTGTCTGAGATTGTTATTGTTGTGGAGAATTCACTCAGAAGCAGAATGGGCTTCACTGGAACGGGAATGGTTGAGACCGATTCCGCTAGTGGCGGTACCCTTTCTTAGTGACTCGCAGGAGGTAGCATTGGTGAGGGCACATGTGTTTATAGGCCCCTGTTGGGAGGCATGGAGGAAGATTTGTAGGCAGATGGGGGTATCAGCTTCTCACTCGCCCTTCACCATTTTGGGGGCCCTGGGATTTATTCGTAACATGATTAGAGGAGGGGGTTCAAACCTCGCTCTGGTGAAACTTTCCTCCTTATATGAGGACTCTCATCCGGTGTCTAAAGGGCGCTTGGAGGAGCGTGTGGATTTTCAATTTTCTCAGTTTCAATATGTACAGATTTCCCACTGTTTTGGTGCCCAGTCTTCAGAATCTGATTTGCATTGGTGCCCTAGGAGGTGGGAGCATGACCACTTTGTATCTGGGAAACGCACTGCTTTCATTGCATGGCTATATAGGCATATTGCAGAAGATTCACCGGTTCTACCCACGTTGAAACTTCCTCAACAGAGATAGGAGGCATCTCTACCGGGGCAGGAGCAGGAGTTTTGGCTGGATGTATATTCTTACTCACACTTATGCTCGATTTCGCTTGGGCTTATACATACACAACTCAGGATACTTTATCGCCTTTCAATAAATCTGCTAGATCTTTTTAAGTGGAAAAGGGCTGATGATTCTCTTTGTTGGCGATTATGTGGCTGCAGGGGTACTTTTGACCATATGTGGTGGTTTTGTCCTCACATACAAAGTTTTTGGACAAAGGTGTTAGGACATCTTTCTAGGAGGCTGCTGATGGCGGTTCCATTAGATATGGAGTCTTGTTTATTAGGGGGTCTTCCAGAATACACTGGTACGGCTCCTCTTCGGAGATTGGTGCAGTCACTCCTATTAGCGTCTAGATCAGTGACAGCTCGTTTCTGGAAGCGCATTAGAGCACCTTCTCTTTTAGAGTGGCGCTCTAAATGCTGGGAGATTTACCGACTGGAGAAAATAACTGCTTCAGTTCGAGGATGCCCTTTTCCAGGAGAGGAACTTTGGAGTTTAGTTCTTCAGGAGGAAATTTGAGTGCTGGTGGGCCCTGGTTGTAATTTGACGATGCTTTACTCTCTTTAGCGACTTTGTCTCTAATGGTTGGGGACTATGTCTTTCTCATTCCTTTTAGCTTTCCCTTGTTCTATTAGGTCTGGTGGGTCAGATGGGTTGGTTGTGGGGGTGGGGTGGGAGGGTGGAGTGGGGGGGAGGGGGGAGATTTGAGCAGCTTTCAGTAGGGCATTTCACAAACCTGAATCCCCTAAAAGGACTTCGAGGGCCTTTGGGGGTTTTTGGTTCTTCTTGCTATGATGGAGTGTGGGGTAAATGTTTAGAGAAGGGGAAGGTAATTGGGGAGTATAGTAGTTTTGCCTCAGTCAATTGACTTCTGTAATTTTGTTGCATTCAAGGAGAGGGTTCTGCTTCTGTATAGGCATTCTGTTTCGGTATCCGTATTGCCACTATATTGTTATCATTATTATTAGTAGTAGTATTAGAAATATTATAATTGTGACCTATACTATTATTATTAGATTATAGTTCCTTATATGAGAGCTGTTCTGTTTTTCTGCCTTTCCTGTTTAGGGATGTTTCATAGGGGAGGCATTAGTTCGGGTGGATTTAGCCTTCTGCCACAAGGTCCTAATGAGGGGGATTGTATATGTTCTGGATGCACAGCAGTTGCTGATATTCTGATATTCTGATATTTTCATACTCTTATATTCTAATTTGCCCTATCTGTTACTGGGTGGTTAACATGTCTGCTGTAATTGGAAGATTTTATATCGTAATTTTATGGTTTCTGGTGTTTGCATGTTTGTAATACGAGTCTGACCAATAAACTTTCTTACACAAAAAAAGCCCAAAAAAAAAAAGACACCAACCTATCCCCAAAAGTTTATAAAAACTAGCAGGCAGGCCATCCAGTCTGAGAGGATTGTTGGAAGGCAGATTCTGTATCACTTGAGATTTTGCAAATGTGGTGATCTGTTTTCTCCCAAGATAGGAAGTGTAATCTATGCCAAATATCTATTAATTTGTTCCATTTCAATGGATGCATCTTGTGCATACAATCCCCGATGATATGCTACAAATTTCTTCTGAACAGCTGCATCTTGATAGAGCAACTGATCTCCCTCTCCTTTTATTTTAGAAATGGTGGATTGTCTCTCTCTCTCTCCCTCAAGTTACAGGCTAACTCTGATTAACTCCTCTTATAACTGCTTTAAGACTATCCCACAACATACCTGGACCCACCTCCTCATTATTATTTATAGACCAATATTCCCCAATAGCTACTCCTACATCCAACTCAACCTTGTGGTCCTTTAACAGCCCCAGTAGATGCACCTCTTCAGTTGTACTATTTGAGAAAGATCTACTCATGCTGCTGCATGATTTGAACAGATAACTGAGACTTTTTTCGTTGACACCAACCTCTGTATCCAAGAATGGTTCCCCAAAATGTAATTTATGGGGCTTAGAAAAAAAGGTATAGTCTTAACCCTGTGGATGAGCTATCCTCCACTCCCACCAATTTCATCCAGCACCTCACTGCCCTCTGCACCAATCCATCCTCTTCCCTTGGGACATAACCCTTTAAGTATTTAAAGGCATATTAAAATCTCCCCCAACCAATAGGACCTCTTTAACTTTCCCCTCCAACTAGTCCCCCAAGGAAAACTAAAATTCCCGCTACCTTTGGTTTGGGTCGTGCACATTAAGTAAGGTCACTGCCTTCCTATATAAAGTCCCTCTATGTAAAAGTAGTCTCCTCTCTTTATCCTTCTCCACCTCTATGTCTTGCAGAGGCAAATCATGCCTAATAAAAATGGCCTCCTCAGCTTTGTTTTTATCCCTTGCCAGTGAGTTCCAAAAATATTGAGTAAACCTATGATCCCAAATCAAGGACTCGTATTTTTTTAAGTAGATGAATTTCCTGAATAAACACAACTAGCCGTTCCAGCCTCTCTAAATCTTTAAACAGCAGCCTTCACTTCTGAGGTGATATAAACAAATGTGATATGTTATTTAATTCTTTAATTTAATATATAATTATTGTATTCCACTCATTTTACCACTCTGTAATATAATTTTGTATGTAATGACTTTCTGACATCCTTTGCTGTATGTATGCATCCTGGGAAAAGAGACTACGTGGCTAGTAACACATAGCCTGTCACAGGTGCAAAGGAAAAAGAAGTGGAGTGAGACAAGTATTAACCAATGAGCTATAGACATGCTGGAAGAGGGAGAGGACATAGTGTACTATAAAAGAACCATGAAACAGAGGATAATTGTGAATGCTTAGTCAAGCATTCACCCATTCTTGCAAGAACATAAGATATGCCATACTGGGTCAGACCAAGGTCCAACAAGCCCAGTATCCTGTTTCCAACAGTGGCAAATCTAGGTCATACGTACTTAGCAGTTTCCCCAAAAGACAGAGGCTCTACAATGCTTGTATTGGGTCAAACATTGATATCCTGGGTCCCTTCTTAATAATGGTTTATGGACCTTTCCTCCAGAAACTTGTCCAAACCTTTTTTAAACCCAGCTACACTAACAGCCTTTACTACATCCTCCGGTAACAAATTACAGAGTTTGATTACACACTGAGTGAAAAAATATTTTCTTTTATTAGTCTTAAATAGTTTACCCTGTAGCTTCATTGCATGCCCCCTAGTCTTTCTATACTCTGATAACGTAAACAATCAATCTACGTTTACCTGTTCTACTCCGTTCATTAATTTATAGACTTCTATCATATCTCCTCTCAGCCGTCTCTTTTCCAGGTTAAAGAGCCCTAACCTTTTTAGCCTTTCTTCATAGGGGTATCCTTCCATCCCCTTTACCATTTTAGTGGCTCTTCTCTGAACCTTTTCTAATAACGCTATATCCTTTTTAAGATACGGCGACCAGAATTGCACACAATATTCAAGGTGCGCTCTCACCATGGAACGATATAGAGGCATTATAATATCCTTTGTTTTATTTTCCATTCCTTTCCTTTTGACACCTGTAGTGCCCTCTACGGGTTAGGCGGTTGCCTATATGTAGTGGGCGTACCTCTTTATGTCCCTTATCACCTGAATTCCCAATGCTGAGGCTTCTTAATAATGTAGTTGTGTGGTAAGAACCAAAACAGCCGAGGGTTTCAAAGGTAACAGGAATTTTATTTTCTACTTAACCATTGAACTTCTTTGTCAGCAGTTCAGATATAGAGAAACCAGAAGCGGAACCCAAGGACCAGGCCTACACATGGGTGTAATATTGCAAACAAAGTTTATTGGCGGACCCAACTAAAAGGTTTTGGCCGAAGGCCTTCTTCAGGGGTCTAAAAATCAAACAAAACATACATTAAAACATACATATAAAACTATAAATAATTATTATACACACAATATTGCATAAAAAAGGGGGATCTGTAAATATGAAAAAAGAGGGCATCTAAATTGGCAGGGCAAACAAGAAGTATCTATGTAAGGACATTACATAGAGACACATAGCTGGTAAAAACGTAGAATACATTACCACAGGTAGTAGCAACAACGTGTAAACAAGCAAAATTGCTCTCCTCAAGCTAAATAAATTAAAGGAAAAATAATAAAGTTGAAACTCATATTGTGCCATAATTGTTAAAAAACTTAAAACAATAAAAGATAAATAATACAAATCTAATTGGCATTATCATATGATATGTTTGCCCTGCCAATTTAGATGCCCTCTTTTTTCATATTTACAGATCCCCCTTTTTTATGCAATATTGTGTGTATAATAATTATTTATAGTTTTATATGTATGTTTTAATGTATGTTTTGTTTGATTTTTAGACCCCTGAAGAAGGCCTTCGGCCAAAACTTTTTAGTTGGGTCCGCCAATAAACTTTGTTTGCAATATTACACCCATGTGTAGGCCTGGTCCTTGGGTTCCGCTTCTGGTTTCTCTACCTTGCTTCTGCGGACACCTCATTCTTCTCCTGGTTTTACTTCCTAATTAGCAGTTCAGATATAACCAGAACAAAAATGGGATACTTCTCCATTCAAAAAGGAAAAACAAACTTTACAGCACAGTTCAGGCATTAGCCGTTACGAACAGCTTGTTTTAAACAAAGCAATAAACCTTACCTTCAGTCAAGATTACATTCTTAGGTCCCAGGCTTGGTATAGCACAAATCTGTATCACTCAGGGCTCTGCACATCACCTTGGCTTCCTGGTTACAAGCTGCTAAACCCGTGTATCATTCCTTTTTAAAGACATTGGCATTCTTCACTTTCAAGCTGCAAATATTGTCTTTTAACTTCCAGCATTCATAGCCTTCTTTGAGCCTGTCTGACTAGCTCAACATTAGTGCTTCAATTAACCAAATTTCCAGCAGGTCATAAACTTTCCAAAGCTTCTGGCTTTTTCACTACTTTTAAAAACCATACAGCTTTTACTTCTTCTGACTCACACAGTAAGAGCAATTCATTTCAACATCAGAACATACACTTTCTGAAAGGCATTCTTCTACTTCCATACTTTCCTCATTTGGTTCAATTAGCACCTGGCTGGCCTCAGCGTCTCTAATGGCAGGTTTTAACTGCTCCAACAATTTCAAAACCTGTTCCCATTGGGAATCCTCACTACGCTGAGTTGCAGGGGAAGGATATAGGAGATCTTTCTTTTTTAATAAACCTTTTAAAACTTGCAAGGGGCTCACCTTGTTCCCAACAACCTGTCTTCTCTCAGGCTGTGCCACAGGTAGAACCTTATCCACAGACTCTCTCACAGAGATTCGTGTTTCTTGCCTTCCACCAGCATTTCCCCCCAAAATCAACTCTCCTGCATTCCAAGCCAGCTGTACTCTTCCTACCAGCTAGGCTTCCTTCAGGGCTTGAGTTGTCTGAATGCTGCATGCAATAAGGATCTTCTTTGAGGCTTCTGATAGAGCACTTCTCTCTTACACGTGTCCTCCTAATCTCCTTACTTCCTGTAGTTTCAAGAGATTCTCTGCTAGTGTCCAGCCTGCTAGGGAACGTCTCCTCCTCAGAGGATTTCCCTCCTGGACTCCGCCCACGGACATGATCTCCTCCTGCTTTCCTTCTTCCTGGTCTCTCTCCTTTCACTCCTTCTCCTCCTTTCGTTCCCCTCTTCGTTCCTTCCTCTCTGGAAGACTCTCCCTGCTTATATGATTGGGGCTGCCCTATAGCCTGAGACTCGACTCCCAGGCTTCCCTCGACACCTCCCTTGGTCACCATGGAGCTAGGGTGTGGCTCACTCTCTACATCTCTGTGCAGAGTTTTTTTCTTTGGTTAGAGTTTTAACCCTTAAACTCCCTGAACCTTTCTTCTGCCCAGAGGTATAAGGCTGTTTTTCCACCCTTTCTTTGGGCTCTATACCTGTCTCACCACCACACATCCCCCCCCCCCCTTAAGATATTCCGGGCTGGCACATTAATGTCCGCACAGCACGGAATCCTAGAAAGGACATGTTGGCCTACCTGACAGTTATCCAACTTATCCCCTCTTGCAGCCAACCGAGCCAACGCTACCCGTTTATGCCATGGCTGCAGCACATTAATATGAAAAATCTGTTGTTTTCCTCTCCTAGTCTCTACTGCATATGAGACTGGCCCTACTTGTCTGATGATCCTATAGGGACCCTTCCACTTGCTTTCAAACTCTGGGTTTGGACTGGCCACTGTTACAATGACTTTTTCGCCTACCTCCAACTGGCGAGGCCTGGCACGACGGTCATAGTAGGTTTTCTGGCGGGCTTGGCTAGCGGTCACATTCCCCTCTACCACTTGGGATGTACGCTGTAGGCGTCCCTTCAAATCCTTTAAAAATCTTGGTATCTCAACTTCCTCAAGGGTGGGTTCCACCCACTGCTCTCGTAGGATATCTAGTACCCCTCTGGGAGCCCGCCCATACATGAGTTCTTATGGAGAAACGCCCATGGAAGTCTGCTTCCGTTCTCTGCAGGCATATAATACAAATGGAAGTATTATATCCCAGTCGGTCATATCCCCCTCCAGACTTCTTCTTAACATTCTCTTAAGGGTTTGATTTTGCCTTTCAACCAGGCCGTTCAATTGAGGGTGGTAGGCAGCGGTTCGAATATGTCGTATGCCAAAGGCATCCCAGACTTGAGCGAGGTAACGGGACATAAAATTACTTCCCCTATCGGTTAAGACCTCTCGGGGAAAACCCACCTCGCAAAAGAGCTTCACGATTTCGGCAGCAATAGTTTGTGCTGACATGTTGCGTAGGGGAATCGCCCAGGGAAATCGGGTAGCTTGGTCAACAATGACCAGAGTATATTGAAACACCCTGGGTGTCCGGGTTAAAGGACCTACTATGTCCATAGCTAACCTGTCTACTGGCTTCGATATGAATGGCACGGGAATCAGAGGTACCTTTTTTGGATGAAATGCAGTAACCTTCTGACAGGAGGGACATGCCTCACAAAATTTTGCCGTCTCTTTAAAGACACCCGGCCAACAGAAACGAGTTAAAATCTGATCTAAAGTACCATGGACTCCTTTGTGCCCCCCTATAGGGTGGTCATGTGCCAACCTTAAAACTAAATTTTTAAAGGTAGTGGGTACTACTAATTGCTTCCTAATGTTCCCTGAATGAGGGTCCAGGCTTTCCCGCTATAATATATCCCTGTCTAGCAAAAATTGGGGTAATGTTCCCGATCCCATGTTGACATAGTCAAAAGCTCGTGCTAGGGCAGGGTCTTCCCTCTGTTCTTTGGGGAAAGAAGGAAATTTTTCCACCAAATCGGCAGGAGCCCAAGGTAGTTCCTCATAACTGGAGGCTAGATCAGTAGGCATGGCTCTATAAGCCGCTAATGCTTCCCCCGTAAGGGAGGCAGCTATGCGAACGGCCCACTGATCTTCCGGCCATCCACTTAGGAGTGCAACTCGCTCGAATACCTCTAGGTAATCATCAATATCATCCTCTTTGGTCAATTGGCCAAAGGAAAAGATCCCTTTACCCAAAGCTCCCAGTCCTTGTAAGGCTCCCAAAGAACCTGATACAGTTCTTAAAGCTTCTGCTGTCTGCTTTTGCTCTCTGATCCAGGCATCCATCATCTCCAGGAGCGGTTGTTGTTGGGCCTTCAGCATGGCGGCTGTTCGTTCCTGCGTCTGGGCAGCCATCTCCTGCTGTTGCTGGAACCAATCCGCCATCCAGCTCAGTAGCTCTCCTCGCTCCATCTCTGGTTGCTGAAACAACAGAAAGAGAAAGCAAACACCAAGTGCGGCTCTTACAAAAGCAGCCCACTTTCCTCCAACTTTATCAAGTACTGCAGTACCCCTCCCTTGCAGCGGTATCCAGACTAACCCCTTCTATGTACGGGTTACCTGCTGCAAGTGTTGAGTCAAGCTTATCAGCACAGCCGGCACCAGCTGGAACATCAGCTCCGGTCCGTCCCTCTGCTGCAACTCCGGTCCGGGGTTTTTCCTGCAGGTACTTGGTCTCCAGAGGACTTCTGTGGAGGCTTCCTCTGTACGGCTTTAAATATCCCTTTTATGCCATGGAATATAGGACAGTAGATCATCCAACAACTACGCCAACTGTAGTGCCCTCTACGGGTTAGGCGGTTGCCTATATGTAGTGGGCGTATCTCTTTATGTCCCTTATCACCTGAATTCCCAATGCTGAGGCTTCTTAATAATGTAGTTGTGTGGTAAGAACCAAAACATCCGACGGTTTCAAAGGTAACAGGAATTTTATTTTCTACTTAACCATTGAACTTCTTTGTCAGCAGTTCATTTTTAACCACAACAAAAATGGGATACTTCTCCATTCAAAAAGGAAAAACAAACTTTACAGCACAGTTCAGGCATTAGCCGTTTCAAGCAGCTTGTTTTAAATGATATAATTTTATGTCTTAATTTGTATTCTGCTTACAGTATTTTAATATATTTGTAATGTTTCAACATGTAAGCTGCTTTTATGTTATAATATGTTCAAAAATTAATAAAAAGATTTATAATAATAAATGAAGCAATAAACCTTGCCTTCAGTCAAGATTACATTCTTAGGTCCCAGGCTTGGTATAGCACAAATCTGTATCACTCAGGGCTCTGCACAGTACCTTGGCTTCCTGGTTACAAGCTGCTAAACCCGTGTATCATTCCTTTTAAAAAGACATTGGCATTCTTCACTTTCAAGCTGCAAATATTGTCTTTTAACTTCCAGCATTCATAGCCTTCTTTGAGCCCGTCTGACTAGCTCAACATTAGTGCTTCAATTAACCAAATTTCCAGCAGGTCATAAACTTTCCAAAGCTTCTGGCTTTTTCACTACTTTTAAAAACCATACAGCTTTTACTTCTTCTGACTCACACAGTAAGAGCAATCCATTTCAACATCAGAACATACACTTTCTGAAAGGCATTCTTCTACTTCCATACATTCCTCATTTGGTTCAATTAGCACCTGGCTGGCCTCAGCGTCTCTAACGGCAGGTTTTAACTGCTCCAACAATTTCAAAACCTGTTCCCATTGGGAATCCTCACTACGCTGAGTTGCAGGGGAAGGATATAGGAGATCTTTCTTTTTTAATAAACCTTTTAAAACTTGCAAGGGGCTCACATTGTTCCCAACAACCTGTCTTCTCTCAGGCTGTGCCACAGGTAGAACCTTCTCCAAAGACTCTCTCACAGAGATTCCTGTTCCTTGCCTTCCACCAGCATATCCCCCAGAATCAACTCTCCTGCGTTCCAAGCCAGCTGTACTCTTCCTACCAGCTAGGATTCCTTCAGGGCTTGAGTTGTCTGAATGCTGCATGCAATAAGGATCTCCTTTGAGGCTTCTGATAGAGCACTTCTCTCTTACACGTGTCCTCCTGATCTCCTTACTTCCTGTAGTTTCAAGAGATTCTCTGCTAGTGTCCAGCCTGCTAGGGAACGTCTCCTCCTCAGAGGATTTCCCTCCTGGACTCCGCCCACGGACACGATCTCCTCCTGCTTTCCTTCTTCCTGGTCTCTCTCCTTTCACTCCTCCTCCTACTTTTGTTCCCCTCTTTGTTCCTTCCTCTCTGGAAGACTCTCCCTGCTTATATGATTGGGGCTGCCCTATAGCCTCAGACTCCACCCCCAGGCTTCCCTCGACACCTCCCCTGGTCACCGTGGAGCTAGGGCGTGGCTCACTCTCTACATCTCTGTGCACAGAGTTTTTTTCTTTGGTTAGAGTTTTAACCCTTAAACTCCCTGAACCTTTCTTCTGCCCAGAGGCAAAAGGCTGTTTGTCCACCCTTTCTTTGGGCTCTATACCTGTCTCACCACCACACACCTAGCATTCTCTTTGCTCTCTTGACTGCCGCTGCACACTGGGCCGAGGGTTTCAACATGTTATCCACAATGACGCCTAAATCTTTTTCCTGGGTGGTGGTTTCTAATGTGGAACCTTACATCGTGCAACCATAGTTTGGGTTGTCCTTCCCTAAGTGCATAGCTTTGCACTTGTCCACATTAAATTTCATCTGCCATTTTGATGCCCAGTCTTCCAATTTATCAAGATCCTCTTGCAATTTTCCACAATCCTCTTGGGTTTTAACAACTTTAAATAGTTTTGTGTCATCTGTAAATTTGATAACCTCACTCGTTATTCCCTTTTCCAGGTCATTTATGAATATGTCAAAAAGCAGCGGACCCGGGGGGCGCTAGTGAGCCCAGTGAGGAATGGCTGGGTTTCTCTGAGGCTTCGTGCCATGGGCATCCTATCCCCGCAAAAATCTGTAGAAATGTGATTTTCTTCAGTCTTCCCTCATGCAGATCTGAGAGCTGGAATGGGTCCTGATTGTACTTTTGATTAATTTTGATCCCTTTTAGGGCTCTGAATGAAGTTGTTGGTGTCAGATCTTCCCTGCTCCCGTCGCATCTCCTGAGGTGCCTGTGTTAGCGAACCATTATTAATTATCGCGGTATGTCAGATTGCTATCAGCATACAGGGATGTGGACAGCTCGATATTATCTTCCCTTCACTGTTCGGGAAATAAATATGAGTGCCTTTCATCATCTATTTCATCGGAGGTGGAGGCGATCAGTCTTAACAAACGCTCCATGGTTAAAGGGCCGGCATAGCTGCTTTAAATAGCGATCGCAAATTGATGCCGGTTTATTTTTCTTCTTTTTCCTATGGCGGTTTTAGCTGTCAGCGATGTTATTGTTCCTGATGGTTTTTTGGGCACTGGATCTCTGAGGCGGGAAAGAGTGTCTGGGCAGCCATTACCTCATGGTACTGACAGGTGGCATTGGAATGCTGAAGTGAGTGCTCACAGCAGCCATCTCATGTCCCCTTTATAATGACAGCTTCAGTGATCTGTAATGGAGTCCTTTCAGCGTGGATCTCAGCTGGGATGGAGCAGTAATCTGAGGATCGCGATCGGGGGGACTGTTTAATGAGACTGTTTCATTCGATTTTATTTGTGGGATGCTCAGCAGCAAATGCGCTTCACTTCTTCTGCGAGAAACAGCTTTTGACCAACTTATCTTAATCCCTTCAAGTAATGAAGTGCCTGGATCGTTTGAATGAAAGAGTGAATCCTCAATGTTAAACTTTTTAGAGTTTTCTGAAATATATGTTCCCCTGTCTAAGTAGATGCCACATACATCAAACTCAAAGATCTGCTGGACTGCATATGACAAATCTGTATGGCTGTTGATCGTTGAGCTTTGAGCTGCAATCCTCAGGTTACTTTGCTGCACTGGTCTTTTGTGAGCCTGTAGCTCCATCTAATGGCTCTGGCCAGCACTGCATGCTAAATATTTTCTATATTACAGAACTCAGTGGAGCGAGGCAACGCACTGCTCAATTTTCTATTTTTGGGGTATCCCTTTGTGAAATTTTCATAGACTGAGTTATTCACTTTACCTAGGGGATTATTTTCTGTGCCCCATTGATGGAATTTTGGTACAGGGATTCAGTAAGTTCTGAACATACTGCGGAGACTGTTGGTCCATCTACAATGTCAGCTAAGAATACTTATGCCACTGCGCACTTTCCAAATTTTCTAGGAAAAATGATCAATCCACACCTAATCATACGTCTGGTACTACTGGGTCCTCTTCCTTGTCATCTGAACCTAGTGCATCTCAGGCTATGGGTGCTCAACCAGTTTCTAAGAGAGATTTGATGGAAATCTTACAAGAGCTATGTTCTTTCCGGCTTGAATTCTCTAAAGCTATTTCAGATCTTCATTCAGATTTTAAATCTCTAGATGATCGTGTGACTGAAATGGAAGTGAATATTGGAGAACAAATGATTCCACAGTGGAGCTTCAATCAAAGATGTATAAGCTGGAACAGATCACAGCGGATTTGAAGGAACGGCAGGATGATTTTGAAAATAGACAGAGGAGGAACAACATAAGAATTTGGGGGGTGCCCAAATCTTCCACTACGGCTGGTAATCTTGTGTCATTAGTTCAAGAAATATACGCTTTTTGTGTGTCAGCAAGTGGTACTCCAGTTAAGAGCGAAAGAGCGCATCGAAGCGGTAGTGGGAAGGCTGGGGGAGATATTCGAACACGTCCCATCATAGCTTGCTTCCAATGTTCTGAAGATAAAGCTGAGTTAATGAGAGCACTTCGTGGGAAACGTTCTTTTCTCTTTAGAGATTGGGAGCTTCAAATTTATCAAGATTTATCCGCCTATACATTGGAAAGGCGTCGAAGTTTCAAACCATTAACACAGATTCTGCAATAAAAGCAAATCAGATATCGCTGGAATTTTCCTTTTGCTTTAATTTTTGAGTGGCATAATAAAACCCAAAAAATTAAGGACGTGTCGGTATGTATGGACTTTGTGGATCAGATTCAATATGGAGAAAATCGTATGCCTCATCAGCGTAACCTGCGATCGGATTGGGAAGTCTCGACACCGAAAAGAAGAAAGATTCCACATTCCAGATGCCAATTGGAAGTGGATGCTGATGACCATGCCCTCAAAGCAATGGACACTGTAGCTCCTCCATGAACTTAATTGTCTTTGTCAATATTTTCCAGAGTCATGATGTGATGGTTTTTTTGGGGGTGGGGTGTGAGGGTTCTTTCTTAAATATTTCAGGAGGGTTCTCACTTTGCTTATGATATGTTTGCTGTAAAGCTGTGGGTATCTTTAACAGTTCTGAAAGGATGCTACTTTGGTCTGTGAGGGGGGGGGAGGTTATGTACGAGTAAAGAGGTAGGATTCCGGTTCGGGGGAGGGATACTGTTGGCTGGGTTTTAAATGTGGTTCTTGTCACCCCTTGGGCGACTTGGTTGTTGCTTTAGTTCTGGTATTTTTGAGATGGTAGGGAGCAGTCCTTTTATTTCAGGACTGGAGGGGGGAAGGAGGGGTTGGAGGGGGCTGGGGGGCATTTTAGGGGGGAAGGGGCGGGTTTTGCAGGTCAGGGGGTTGGTGAAGGGTCATTTCTGGGAGAATTTGGGTCATATGGGGATCTCTGGTTACATGATGTTTATATTCAATATTGTTGGAGTGGCGGTATGGAACCAACTGGCTGAATCAGATAAGAGCTTTTGTATTCTTTATTATGCTTAAATTACTCACTTGGAACATTAGGGGATTGCATCACCCCATCAAGAGGCACAGGGTGCAAGCCCAAATTAATAGGGAAAAAGCAGATGTTGTGTTTCTACAGGAAACTCACTTGGCCCAGATGCACCTTTAGGTTTATTTTCTAAGGCATTTCCACAGGTTTATTATTCTAATTTCACTGCGCATAGATGGGGAGTAGCGATTTTAACTTCCAAGGATTGTCCTTTTGTGGTTTCATCGCATGTTTCGGATCCGTTGGGGCGATTTCTTCTTATCTCCGGGTCTTGCAAAGATTTTCCAATCACTTTGCTTAATGTTTATGTTCCTCCCACAGATGTTACGTTAAAGTTGCATGATCTTCTTGATGTTCTTCGGACACATGCTACAGGTGAAATATTGATGTGGGGAGACCTTAATAGTGTCACTTCAGAGATAGACAGATCAGTCCCCTGGAGAAGGGGGATGGGCGGGTCCAAGGCATTAAGGACATTCCTGTCAAATTCGGGCCCCTGAGATGTTTGGAGAGAACTTCACCCGGGAGAAAGAGATTATATGTTTTTCTCACCCAGACATAATTCACATTCCCGAATTGACTCCTGGTTGGTGTCACAATCGCTACTTTCTGCTATTCCCAGAGTACATATTGTGGATAAGGGTCCATCGGACCATCATTTAGTAACTTTAGAATGGGTGGTAGCAGATCAAGAAACTCCCCCTAGAACTTGGTCTTTGAATAGACAGTTTTTGAAGAATAAGAAATTTGTGGAGCAAATCCAAACCAACTGGAAGGAATATTTACAATTTAATGATTCCCCTGAGATATCTGGCTCTTTGTTGTGGGATGCGGGGAAAGCAGTTATGCGGGGCATTTGATTTCACTTTCTAACGTGTTTCGAAAGCAAAAGTTGTTGCAGCAGGATAATTTATGAGCTTAGATACGTGAATTGGAGAAGATACACAAACGTACTCAGAATAAGAAAATTTGGCATAAGTTAATAGATCTCAGAGGTAAATTAGATGCTTTGGAAACCTCTGAGATTGCGTCTCAGATGCAGAGAACAAAGCACAACTTTTACGAACATGGTAATAAAGCAGGTAAGATGCTTTTATGGCAATTAAAGAGACAAAGTTTGAAAAAGAAAATCTCTGCCATTGTTGATGACTCTGGCCTAATGGGAGACAGCCAACATGACTTTAGACAAGGAAGATCTTGTCTTACTAATCTGTTATGTTTTTTTGAAGGTGTGAATAAACAGGTAGACAAAGGTGAGTCGGTTGATATACTGTATTTGGACTTTCAGAAAGCCTTTGACAAGGTCCCTCATCAGAGACTTTTGGCAAAACTATTGATAAGGCAGGCAAAGGGAGAATTTGAGCTGTGATGTGCTCGGTTCTTGGGGTGTCTGTAATGATGTGTGCTGTGGTGTTTTGTACCATCTGTAGTGGGTGTAGTGTCTGATGAGGAAGGCCTTGATATAGTGAGTTTCCATAATCAAGCAATGGTGTAATGAGTGCTTGGCTCACTGTGTGGAAGTGGTCTTGACGGAGAATTGGTTTGATTTGTCTGACTATTTTCAATTGATGATTGAGTGGAGGAGTGGCCTAGTGGTTGGGGCAAGGTACTTCAGGCCGGAAGGTCGGGGGTTCAAATCCCACTAGAGGACAGCAACCTTGGGCCGGAAGGACTGGGGTTTCTAGTCCCACAGGTGCTCCTTGTGGTCTTGGGCAAGCCACTTAACCCTCCATAGCCCATGTTCCCTGTAAAATAGTTATCTCCAAGTTATAATGCCCTGTTCAATGTAATTTCAGTTTGTTCAAAGTAAACCGCACTGATGCAGAATAGCGTGGTATATAAGAGAATGTAAATAAAATAAATAAAAATGCCTTGTTTGCAGTTTTGTTGATATGGGATTTTAGGTTCAGAGCTCTGTCTAGTGTTATGCCCAGATACTTAACTTCTTCTTTGACTACTATGTGTTTGTCCAAGATGCTGATAGTTTGTGGAGGCATGAAGGTGGGGTTACTGGTGACGAACATTGCCTCAGTTTTTTCATAGTTGACCATTAAGTTGTTGGCTATGAGCCATTCATTCATGTCTTCGAGGCATTTTGTTATTGTTGTAGTGTTTAGTGCTAGTAAGCTGATTGGAGCATACACCATGATGTCGTCAGCATAAATGTGGTAGTGTAATTTGTGGTGCTTGATGATGTTGCATATGGGCTGTATGTAGATGTTAAAGAGCATTGAGGATAGGGCTGAGCCTTGAGGTATTCCCTGCGTGACAGGGAATTGTAGGGATTTCTTTTGTTCGCATTTGACTTGTTGCATTTGCCCTTCCAGGTATGATATGAACCATTTCAGGGTATTCTTGCAAAGTCCTATCTGTTGAAAACGTTGCAATAGCTTAGGGTGTGACACGGTGTCGAAGGCCGCAGAGATGTCCATGAACACTAGCAGGAAGCCGTTTTTTATGTTATCTATGCCTCTTAGGAGATTGTCAAAGAGGGAGGTGAGTAGTGTTTCCACTCCGTGTTGGGACTTGAATCCATGCTGATATATGTCCAGTGGGGCATTGATATCTATGTGGTCTTGAAGTTGCCTTTGGACTGCTTTTTCCATGACTTTAGCAAGAAATGGCAGGCTGGAGATAGGACGGTATGACTTTGGTTCAGATGGGCTCAGATTGCTACTTTTAAGTATGGTCATATTATTGCATGCTTTAGGGGTTGTGGCATGTATCCTTTTTGGAGTGAATCTTTGACGATTTTTTGAATGTGATGAGAGAGCTGACTTTTTGTGGCTTTGATCCATGACACTGGGCATGGGTCTGATGGTGAAGTTGTTGTGTTTAGTCCAGATATGTCTTCTACTTGCTGTTTTGTTGGTATATTGAAGCTTTCCCATGCTTGGTGTTGCTTTTTTATCGTGTGGTCATTTGTTTGTGGTGAAGCAGAGTATGTTTGGTTAGTGTTTTTTGACTTCATGTAGTCTGCATATTTTTGTGGGCCAAGAGGTGGGTGCTTTGTTGCGTGTCATCCTTGGTGAGCTTTTGTACAATGCTGAAAAGCTCTCTTGGTCTATTGGTAGATTTCATGATTAGGTTGGTATGGTGTTGCTGTTTATGCTCATTTATTAGATTGTTGTATTCCCGTTGTTTGTCTCTGTATTGTGTTAGGAGGTTGTGTGATTTGTTCCGTCTCCATTTTCTTTCTATTCTTCTTAGTGTGCGCTTTGTGACTCTGACTTTGTGTGAGTACCATGGGGTGTTGGATCTTTTGCGGGTTTGTGGTTCTTTAATGGCTGGGGCAGATGCTGCGTTGGATATTATTGTGTTCCATTCTTCTATGTTTAGGTCCAGGGTGTCGTGATCCTGTTGAAGTTGTGGGGTGATGTCGTTTATGAATGAGTCTCTGTTAAATGTTTTAAATCATCTGGTTATTCTTTCTTCTTCTTTGCATTGAGTGGGTCTATTCAGGGTCATGGTGAATTCAATTACATGGTGGTTCGACCAAGGGACTGGGGTGATTGTTGGTTTTGTGGTTTTGTTCTGTTCCACTAGTTGTGTTGGCATGAATACCATGTCTAGAGTTGAACCATGTTGGTGCTTTGGGGCGTTAATTGTCTGGCAGTATTTTAATGACTCCATGGCTTTTAGGAACGTTACAGATTCTCTGGTGGGTGCGGATGTTAGGATGTAGTCTTCTAGTGCAATGAGGGGTTTGAGATCCGGCCGGACACAGGCATGGCGCCAGCAGGCCAAGGGTTAACCTTGGCGGTGGGCGGCGTGGCGATTGGCTATAGAAGCGCCGGTCGCGCCGCGGCTCGCCCTCTTTTCCCTCCTCCCAGTGAGTCCGGCACGAGCGGGACAATCATCGGAAAGAAGAGAACAAGGAGGAAAATACCCCCAGCAGTGTCAGTAGCAGCATCGGGGGGGCGATAGTCAAGCGTTCGAAAAGGATACTCAAAAGGGGGTGAGGGGCATGGGGAGCACTGGGAAAGGGGGGGACCAATCAAATGAGCGAGAGACCTGATCGCGGTAGCATGGGGGGCTGGGAGTGAAGCTATTCGTGCGGTCATGCGGCCTGTTTTGTAAGGGGTAGTGTATGAGGCCCGATTGCTGTCTGGGGAACCCGGAATGACAGGCACCGGTAATAGCGGCCCTAATAAAAAAAAAAAGGGTGAAAATAAATGATAACGATGACATGGGAGAGGGGGTCCAATAAAGAAGGGTTTTTTGGTATGGAGATCTGAGGATCAGAGCTGACGGCGGGTTCCGGAGGCCACGTGCGTCGGTAATCAGTGCTCCTTGTGCACAGGGGTAAAGGGGGGATGCCGGCCTCGTGGTCCATGACGATGGTCAGTCCCCCTTGAGCCCAGGGGCAAGGGAGGGTGCTGGCCACGCGGTACAGTGCTGCTGTTCAAGCTAGAGCTGTTTAGCACCATTAGGGAATTTAGCTATAAGGGGTGAGGTGTGCTGGTAAGCAAAAAAAAAAAAAAACTTATCTGGATAAGGTTGTTGGGAGACCGTTATCCAAGATTCAGTGAAACCCATATGGTAAGTTTTTCCTCTGAATTGTGCTTTGATAAAGCTATTCCAACAACCTTGGGATGTGAATTTAGCTCAGCATGAACAGAATGTCCAATTGAAATATCATTGTACCTGGTAACGTTTCCTATTCTGCCTCATTTTCTCCGGGTATACATTGTGCTCATGCAGGACAGAGATTACAAGGGCTATGGTGCCCATCTAGTGTTCTCAATGGGGATATCATTTGAGAATAGGTAGGGATGGAGCATGTTTGAGGTGTATTAGCTGGTGTGGGGTGCCATCTTGTGGGATCAAGTGGGATAAAAAAAATGAGTATTCAGTACAAAGATGGATGCAAAAAAAAAAAAAATGCAGATTGGGATTTGTAAAAAAAAAAAAAAAAGAGGGGGGGGGGGATAATAAAAAAAACAAAAAACAAAAAACGAGTAAATGAGTGCACCACTAAACCAGAGATAAGACAGAAAAGGTTCCGAGACAATGATGACGAATGCCAGGCAAAAAGTGCTAATATGTCCATTCTGTCTCCCTCGTTCCCTCTTTCATAGCATTTGTTCTCATAAGATAGTTATGCCGCGTAAGGTCACACAGAGTGGAGAAAAGGATCGCAGGAGACAGCCAAATTCAGAGAGAATAGGGAGCATGCAGAGTGCAGAGGGCAGAGCTACACGCGGTGCTGCAAGACAGGCACCGGCAACATTAACAAAAGGGACGGCAAGGAGCGGGGATGCATTGCGGAAAAGTGAGGCGGGCAAGACAACGTGGTGGAGTAAGCGGGCCCCAGCACAGCAACCAGCACAACCACCCTCGCCAGAGACGTCCAGTCAGGAGTTGGACGAACTATTTCGAGTGATACGCGAGCAGGTGAATCAACACGGCCTGAGTGCTTTCAGACAATGACTGGAGGCATCCAGTACGAGGTTGGAAGGATCACAAACAGCGAGCAACAGCATGGCAAGCACCAGCTCAGCGAGCTGTAAGTTAGTGGGGGGAAAGGGGGCACTTGTGTTGTCGTCTTCGTCTTCGTCATCAAAAGAATCTACCTCTGACATGGAGGGGGACATGTCTTTAGCGACGGCAATGCAGAGCATTTTAAAAACTTTCAAAAGAAAGAATAATAAATCCCAGAAGGATAAATGCTTAGCAAGGGTCTGGGCAGAGTGCAGAGAGGTACCCACACAGAGAGCGTAAACCGGCAAATCCGGTGCAATTGGGACGGCGACGACGGTTTCAGCAACACTAACAAGCCCAGCGGCGGTTAGCGGAGACCCGCATTGCAGTGTGAGCTCTCTAGCCAGCGCTGTGCCTAGGAAGTTAAAAAAGCGGATTTGGCGAAGGGAATATATTGATATATTCTCCTTGCTGCTCAGGGACCAGGAAGTTGAGGCAAAAGAGAGCAAAGATAGGGATAGGAATTGGGAGAAGAAGCCGAGAATTGTAAAATCTATAAACAATTGGGTATTGGCTTTCCATATATTTATGAGTGTGGTTCTGGAGCGGGAGCCGGAATTGAGCCAGTATTTAATCAAATACCTGGACACCATAACCCAGGCACATAAGCGTTTAGGTGGGTGGGCTTGACTGAACTACGATGTTAAGTTCAGAAAAAGCATAGCAGAGGACCCAACCATGACCTGTGTCACAGAGCAGACTCTCTAGAGCCCCCTGTGGAGCTAAAAAACACTACTCCTCAAGTAAACAGTGACGTGTGGAGAGAGCACATAACACAAGGGTATCAGAATAGGTATAAGGGAGTGAGGTCACAAGCCTGGAATTATCACCCAGCCAGTAGGGAGGCAAGGAAGGTCCCACCTGACCCCAATAGGCTAGGGTGTGGTGCAGCTGGGGATTACGTAAATAATCAGCACAGCTCACAGGAAGGAAGAAAGGCAGAGAGAGCCGAAGAAGCTGGGAGACCTGAGAGACGAAGGAGGTTAAGAGAATCAAGGCAACCAAGTGAGTTGAAAGACCCAAGGAGAAAGGATATTCCCAGGCAGAGGAGATACCCAGAGTGGGAAGAACACAGACCTCCCAGGTCTCTACAGCAAGGCAGAAGGCACTGGCTGAATGAAAGTCTGAGTGAGTCTGATGAACAATTAAGTGAAAGAGATGAGCAACTGAATTCAGACAGGGACAGTGTATGCAGCAGCCTTGATAGAAGCTATGCCCTAAGACACAAGTTACAAGCTAGGAAAAGCTATTCTGAGCCAGAGAGGAGAAATGCTAAGCTGAGCTATGAGAGGCATTTGTATGAGAAACAAAAGCCCTATAATGTTAACTTAATGAAAGCAGGAAAACTCCAGAGTCTGGGCTACAGACAGAATATAGAACAAATCTTGTTACCTGTGAGAGAGAACCCTGCAGAGGGATATAACTGGCATAAGCTTTCTCAGAAACTGCCGTTGGAGATAACAGCTGTTTGTAAAGCTCCTGTTAAAACAAAACCCCGAACAAAGGTTCCACTCTCTAATAGCTGGGCAGCTAACTGCTTTACTCTGCCTGATAACCAGAGGCAGAGGAAAGGCTCCTGGTTGAGCAACTCCAGAGAATATGGTAAAGCCAAACAGATACATTCTGTAGAGAGTCAAGTACGTCACAAGCTGGAAAGTTTGTTGAACAAACTACCTCAGGAGAGAAGTGACGAAGCATCTGTACAGGACAGTGTTCCAATGCAGTATGAGCCTTATGCAATAGAGGACAACATTGAATTGCCTGTTGAACAGATGGACTGTAGTTTGATACTAGCTGACCAAATAGAGTCTCTCAGATAGAAGGCTGAACTGCTCCAGAGAAGCCTTTATCTGGAAACCTGACAAGCTGTATTTCTGTCTCCATTCATATTTTGTTTGCTGAAAGGAAAGCTATTTTTGTTATAGTTCTTTTTGTTTACCCAAGAAGGGTTATGTTAATTTGATTGTTATACTTTTGAAAGAATCCTACGGGACGGGGAATAAAACCCAGTTAAACCGATTTCAGTGTCACAACTTATTTGTGTACTGGCAAGGACTATCAAATATTGAAAAGGCCAGTACTTTACACCCGGGTGCAGTACCAGCTGTGACCAGCAGGAGGTGCTGCATGACAAGAGGGTGACACCTGGCAACACAGGATCGTGGATTTGTGGCTGGAAGAAATGGCACCCAACAGACCATGGAGTCAAGAAGGGACAGCGCAGTCCTTTCAGGCTCCACAATGGCGGCAGAACTACCAGCTGGCCGGTCGCCGAGTGTGCCGGCAGTACAATGTGGGGAGCTGCACATGGCGTCTGTGCAAATTTCGGCATGTATGTTCCAGCTGCGGGGGCAATTACCCTGTCGCCGCATGCCGAGTCAGCAGAGACACCAAAACATTTCGGCCATCACAGCAACGAGGAAATGATGGCCATGGCCCAAACTCCCATCAGGCTTGACCGCATTCGTGCATGGCTGCGAGCCTACCCGTTGCGGGACAAGGATCTCAATATTGAGAATGGCTTTGCGTATGGTTTCCGGATTCCAGCCTCAGTCCCACCGCTGGGGCAAGTAACCCGCAACTCCCCATCAGTCAAGAAATTCGGCGCGGTGGTGCAATAAAAAATATTGAAAGAAATAGAATTGGGGAGGGTGGCAGGCCCATTCAGGAACCTCCCCATCCCGAACCTGGTACTGTCCCCATTGGGAATTGTCTCAAAAAAGGAGCCAGGAAAATTTTGTCTGATCCACAACCTATCATACCCAGAAGGGAGTTCAGTCAATGACCACATTGATCTGTCATTATGTTCCGTGAGCTATTCGACGATTGATCACGCCGTAGACATTATACGGAAGCTAAGACGACAGGCACGGCTGGCGAAGGCAGATATCGAATCAGCCTTTCGACTGCTTCCGGTCCACCCGGAGTCCTTTTCATTGCTGGGTTTCACCTTCAATGGGCAATATTATTATGACAAATGCTTACCCATGGGCTGCTCAATATCGTGCGCATATTTCGAGCAGTTCAGCGCATTTATACATTGGGTTTTGGAGGACATAGCAGGTCATTACGCTGTTGTACATTACCTGGATGATTTCCTGTTCACTGGAAAAGATGGTGAAGACTGCCAAAGGATCCTCAATGTCTTTGAGCAAGTTGCCAAGTGCTTCGGGATCCCCTTAGCAAAAGAAAAGACCTGTGGGCCCGTGGGGACAATTACATTCCTGGGCATAGAGCTGAACGTGACAGCGCAATGGTCTCGCCTGCCCGATGACAAAATAAAAAAGCTGAGAAACGCTATTCAAGCCATTCAAGAGCGGACAAAGGCGACATTGGAACAGTTCCAATCATTGCTGGGTCTGCTGTGTTTTGCATGCAGGATCATGCCGATAGGACGAGTTTTCTGCCGTCGCATGGCAATGGCGACAAGAGGGGTCAGGAAAAAACATCATAAAATTAAGGTCACAAAAGGCATAAAGGAAAACCTACGCATGTGGGAGCTTTTCCTGCAGTCCTTTAACGGGCTGGCATTCTGGCAAGAACAGCCAGTGTCGAATGAGGACCTTGACCTGTTCACAGATGCGGCAGGGGGGAACGGTTTCGGAATCTATTTCAAAGGTGCATGGTGTGCGGAGGAATGGCCCTGCGAATGGCACTCCAGGGGAACCACAAAGGACATTACTTTCCTCGAGCTCTTCCCCATCATGGTAGCCTTATACTTGTGGGCCCCACAGCTGGGCAACAAAGCAATCACATTCCACACTGACAACATAGCGGTGGTATACGCAGTGAATGGAATGCGTGCACATACACCGGGGGTGGTGGCGTTGCTAAGGCATATAGTGATGTTGTGCCTAAAACATAATATAACTATCAGGGTGGAGCACATTCCCGGTCATCTTAATAACATTGCCGATGCTCTTTCTCATTCCAAGATCCTGCTCTTCCGATCGCTTGCACCCGAGGCCAACGTATTCAAGACGGCCATCCCAGAACGAGTATGGGACCTTAGTCCGCCAAAGTTTTTGAGCTTGTGCTGAGCTCACTATCTGAGCGGACAAAGCGAAAATACCTGGCGGCTTGGGAAAAGTTTCAAGCTTTTTGAGGAGGCATCGGGATCAAGGACATCTGTCCCACAACGGAATCCATCCTGCAGTGGATCCTGCAGTCAAAAAGTAGAGGAGCTAAGAAATCAGAGGTAAAGACGCACTTGGCAGCAATTACTTTCTTTGCGAAAGCAATGGGTAAGAGCAGTCCAAGAACGGACTTCGTTATAACTAGGGTGATGAAAGGCTGGACATTGGAGCAGCGCTGCAAGAAGGACAGGCGACGCCCTATAACACACCAGATATTGCGGAAACTGATAGCGGTCGCTGGCCAGATATGCTTTAATAATTTTGAGACCCGGCTGTTCAGATGTGCATTTTCTTGGGCGTTTTTCTTTGAGCGTTCCGAATAGGCGAACTGGTCGCCTCAGCGAGTCGCGAACCCGCCGAGGTGGGTATTAGGAAAAGGGGTGTGAGCCTGCAGAACGGGACACTGGTACTACATGTACGGAGGTCCAAAACTGACACCGAGGTAAAAGGTGCACAGGTCCGGCTAGCCCCGCTATCGGGGGACCCTTCCTGCCCAGTTAAAACCTTCACTGAATATGATAAAATGCGGCCGGCAGGTGCCGAGCAATGGCTGGTGTATGCGAACAGTGCCCCCCCTCTCATGTTTTCAGTTCGCCAGAGCACTCAAGTTAACTCTGGAAGCAGCAGGTTTCGAGGCGTGCTTTTACGGCACCCAGTCTTTCCGTATCGGGGCTGCTTCAACGGCAACCAGTTTAGGGATGACAAGAGAGCAAATTATGAACATCGGGAGATGGTGGTCTGAAAGGTATAAATTATATGTACGCCCAGTTTCAGCCTAAGTTTTGACAGGAAGCTGTTAATGGAACATAATGTATGGATCCAAAAAAAAAAAAAATAGAAGAAATCTGTTCATGGAAATGAAGTGTGATACGAGTTCTTTTATGAGTTAAGGGTTAATTTTTCGTGAAGTGTGCAGCATAAGAATGATATATTATTAACATTGTAGTCCTTCATCCGAAGGCGCTATTAACATGGTGTTTTCTCTTGTTTCGACACTAACGTGACATAGGTGCCAATCCCCCTCGAGAGGCATGGATATGCGGTCATTCGTTTGTTCACTGGGTGGAAAAGAGGACAAGAATCAGACCGCAGGGCTTAACCTGGGCCTATCCAAAGAGAAAGTGGCGGTAAAGTAGATGGGCTGTCGGGGTATGGTGTGGGACCAGCTGATGCCATTCCTCCTGCAATTGAGGAGAGCGGGGGAACAGCCATGGGCAATAGTGGTTCACCTTGGAGGTAATGACCTGACGAGTACGCGCAGTGTCGAGCTCACAAAGAAAATGCAGAAGGACATGCTGACACTGGAGAGTACCTTTCCAGGAGCATTACTAGTCTGGTCACACATCATACCTCATCGAGTTTGGAAGGGTGAATGGTCGCACCAGGCGGTAGAAAGAACAAGGTGGAAAGTGAATAAGTGGATGGCCCGCTTCATGGAGTCAATTGGAGGATATGGCATCGTTCACGACCTCATAGAGGAAAACTGCCCCAGATTGTATCGTACAGACGGGATACATCTGTCAGAAATAGGGATGGATGTATACCTCTGTGCAATACAAGACACGCTTGAATGGCTATGGCAGAAACACGTGTTGGCCACAGCGTCAGAGAAGGGTGGGGACCCTCTCAGCAAGCGAGGAGTCGCTGCCGTGAGGGATTGGCAGGAGAGGTAGGGACCACCCTTACGAGAGAGCGCACAGCCCAGACATGAAAAAGGGGGAGCGGGGCATATAGGAGCTGACGTGTCCCCCAATAGTACACAGAGTTGAAGCAGGAGCAGTGTCTAGAGGGCCTACTGACGTTTTCATGGCGGGAGAGACGAGCATAGAGATTATCAACGTAGACTTGCTCATGCCTTTTGACGGGCCATGGGCAGAGGTAGATCGGGACACTGCTGCGAAGAGGAACAGAGCATTAAAGGGCCTGTTTCAATGGCAAGCGCCCCTTAACAATGTTATGCTAATCGGGACTGCGGGCAGTGGGGAAAAGGCATGGACGGCAATTTTTCCCAAAATATCCCTGCCGGGCGTCAACGACCTGATTAGAGCGGGCTGTGCCTCTTAAGAAGGGATGAAGCGAAATATTAAATTAGGATAGCTCTACACATAAGCTAGCAATGTATAATTGGTTGTTATGATGTGTATGATGGAATTATGTTATAATGTTTTGATGTTTGTGGATTATGCTGTGGCCAACAGTTTTGATACTGTATTTTCCAATGTTGACAAGCAAAAATAAAGATGTTTCTTTTGTTGCAAATCCGGACACAGGACGTTATTTTTTGGGGGGGGAGGGGGATAGCGACCTGAGGCCGTCATGCTGGTCGCCTGGCTGAGATCTGGCCGTGGATCAGCACGACTGGACACAGGCATGGCGCCAGCAGGCCAAGGGTTAACCTTGGTGGTGAGCGGGGGGGGGGGGGGGTGGGAGGGGGCGGGTGGTGCGGCGATCGGCTATAGAAGCACCGGTCGCGCCGTGGCTAGCCCTCTTTTCCCTCCTCCCAGCGGGTCCGGCACAAGCAGGACAATCACCCACCCGACCCACCCCAGGGAATAGGCACCGTCACGGCATAACAGGAGAGGTAGGGACCACCCTTAAGAGAGAGCGCACAGCCCAGACATGGAAAAGGGGAAGTGGGGCATATAGGAACTGACGTGTCCCCCAATAGTACACAGAGTTGAAGCAGGAGCAGTGTCTAGAGGACCTCCCGACGTTTTCACGGCAGGAGAGACGAGCATAGAGATTATCAACGTAGCCCTGCTCATGCCTTTTTGACAGGCCATGGGCAGAGGTAGATCGTGACACTGCTGCGAAGAGGAACAGAGCATTAAAGGGCCTGTTTCAACGGCAAGCGCCCCTTAACAATGTTATGCTAATCAGGACTGCGGGCAGTGGGGAAAAGGCTTGGACGGCAATTTTTCCCAAAATATCCCTGCCGGGCGTCAAGGACCTGATTAGAGTGGGCTGTGTTTGTGGATTATGCTGTGGCCAACAGTTTTGATACTGTATTTTCCAATGTTGACAAGCAAAAATAAAGACGTTTCTTTTGTTGCAAATCCGGATACAGGACGTTATTTTGGGGGAGGGAGGGGGTAGCGACCTGAGGCCGTCATGCTGGTCGCCTGGCTGTGCTTTCTGTTATGTGCGCATATCGTTTCAATTACTGTGGATAAGTATTCAGTTGTGGTTCCAGGTGGTCTGTATGTGAGGGAGATGGTTAGATACTTGTTGGTTATAGTTAGTGCGTTGGCTTTGCTTGTGTTAGTGGTGGCGATTGCTTTGAAAGTGAATTCCTTTCTGGTAAGTACTAGTACTCCTCCCCCTCTTTTTTGTGCTCTGATGCAGTTAAATGCTGAGTATCCTGTCGGGGTTACTTGATTTAATATGACTTGGTCTGAGTTGTCTAGCCAGGTCTCAGTGATGCATATTATAGCAAGCTTCTTGTCGTGGATTAGGTCAAGGATAGCATTTGGTTTGTTCCTGATAGATCTGGCGTTTAGTAGAGCATACCTGATGTTTGTTGTGATGATTGGGTTTGTGTGTTCATTATTTGTGTAGTGAGAGGGTGTGTCATGTGTGGCATTGTATGGTTTGTGTGCTGTATTCTTTGATTGTTGGCGTTCTTTGGATATGTGTGATGCTGGTGTAGATATGGGTTGGGTGTATATAGGTTTATCAATGGGATTTGTTCGTTGAGTTTGATGCTGTGTGTGTAAAGTGCAAACATGTGTAGGAATGTGAGGTAGGCCATGAAGTAGTGATTAGTGGAGTTCGTTTTATAACTTGTATTTACTGACCTGGTATAGGGTTAGCACAGTTACTTACCTGTAACAGGTGATCTCTGGGAACAGCAGGAATTAGTCCTCACATATGGGTACGTCTCAACAAGTGAAGGATATCCTCCATGCCTCTAGGAAACCTTCCACTAGGCGTTCTTACGCTTTTAAATGGAAACGATTTTCCATTTGGTGTGCTCAAAAGGCTCTTGACCCTCTAGCACTTCCCTTGAATTCTCTATTGGAATATCTCCTGCATCTCTCCAATGCAGGACTCAAAACGAATTCAGTACGGGTCCATTTGAGTGCTATCTCAGCATCTCTTAAACCTCTCAATGGACAACCTGTCTCCTCTCATCCTCTTATCGCAAGATTCATGAGAGACCTAACTTTAACTAAACCTCCCATTAGACCTCCTCCGGTAGCATGGGATTTAAACTTGGTTCTTGGTCAGCTTATGAAGCCACCTTTTGAACCCTTAGCCACCACCTCCTTGAAATTTCTTTCCTGGAAGGTTATTTTCCTTATTGCAGTCACCTCAGCTCGCCGTATCAGTGAACTGCAGGCCTTAGTGGCTAATCCACCTTATACAAGGTTCCATCATGATAAGGTAGTCCTTAGGACAAATCCTCACTTTATGCCTAAAGTGGTCTCACCTTTTCATCTTAATCAAGAGATATACCTACCTGTCTTTTTTCCAGCTCCTCATGCATCCAGTGCAGAAAGGAACCTTCATACTCTAGATTGTAAAAGAGCTCTTGCTTTTTACTTACACAGGACACAGCAACATAGAAAGTCTTCCCAGCTTTTTGTTGCTTTTGATCCTTCTCATTTAGGACTTCCAGTCTCTAAAAGAACACTGTCCAATTGGATTGCTCAGTGTATTTCTTTTGCTTACCAGAGTAAGAACCTTTCTCTGGAGGGCCATGTCACAGCTCACAATGTGAGAGCCATGGCCACCTCTATGGCTCATCTTCATTCTGTGTCCATCGATCAGATCTGTCGAGCAGCCACCTGGGCCTCGGTTCATACCTTCACAGCCCATTACTGTTTGGACAAGGACTCCCGCCGGGATGCCTTGTTTGGTCAGGCTGTCCTCAGACACCTGTTCCATTCTTGAACAACTCCTGCCCACCTTCCCTGAATGGATACCTGAGATCCATAGGAAGACGAGGAACCCTTCAGGGTCTCATACCCTTAGGGGGGATCTCCGGGCATCTTAGCTAGGGAGTCCCCAAATGTGAGGACTTATTCCTGCTTGTTCCTGGAGATAGCACAGTTACTTACCTGTAACAGGTGATCTCTGGGAACAGCAGGAATTAGTCCTCACAACCCACCCACCTCCCCTAGGAGTTGTATCTATCTCTCTCTTTCCTTTCCTCTCTCTATTGTCTCAGCTTTAAACTCGAACTGAGGAGAGTTGGTCAGGAAGGCGGGAAGGCAGCGCGCATGCGCTGTGGGAGGCCCCAAAAACTTTCCTTTCTGGGAAGCTGGGGAGCTTTCCCGCGCGGGCTCCGTCAGTACCGACGTACCCATATGTGAGGACTTATTCCTGCTTGTTCCTGGAGATTGTAGTTTACTGATCAGGGCTCGACTTGATTTGTGTCCTATAGATGTAATTTTGCATTAGTAGTAGTGGAATCTTTACTCGTGTCTTGTGTTGCATATGGTTAGTTTGCAGATTAGTTATGAGGTGGTAGTTGAATTGATGTAGGGCTTGTGCAGCGTGAGTTGTTTTGCAAACTAAGCTATGCAGAAATGGGTAGTAGGTTCTGTGCAATTAGTTCTACAAGCAATGGATTGTCCAGGCAGTATTACAGCATTAACATAAGCAAGCAATGGATTATCCAGGCAGGATTACAGCATTAACTTAAGCAAGCAATGGATTGTCCAGGCAGGATTACAGCATTAACGTAGGCATTTCCTGAAAGATTCTTTTTTGGCAACAACAGCCTCTCTGACCTCACCTTTAAATCATACTGGCAGTTTTTTGGACTTCTACTTTTCTTAAAGCGTGGAATACAGCTGGTCTGGGCTTCCAAGATAGTATTTTTCAACAACACCCAAGCTTGATGTAAGTCTTTAACCTTTGCAACTGCTCCTTTTAGTTTTTTCTTAACTATTTTCCTCATTTTATTATAGTCTCCCTTTCAAAAGTTAAAAGGTAGTACTGTGGATTTCTTTATTATCCCTCCTCCACTAATTAAATGAAACGCGATCATGCTATGATCACTATTGCCAAGTGGCCCCAACACCCTTATCTCTTGCACCAGATCTGGTGTACCTCTAAGGACTAGGTCCAATATGGCTTCCCCTCTGGTCAGTTCATGAACCAGCTGTTCCAAGAAGCAGTCATTTATTTCATCTACGAACTTTATCTCCCTAGTATGTCCTGCCGTGACACTGACCCAGTCAATACCGGGGTAATTGAAATCACCCATTATTATTACTGTGCTGTAACTTTTGTTAGCTTCCTTGATTTCTTTGAGCATTTCATCATCCATTTGTTCATTCTGGCCAGGCAGTCAATAGTACACCCCCACTGCCATCTCCTTCCCCTTTTTACATGGAATTTCAATCCATAGATATTCTACAGCAAATTTTGTTTCCTGCAAAACTTTAATCCTTTCTGTCAGCTTTCCCCTATTATCTAGTTTAAAAGCTGCTCTATCTTTTAAACTAGATAATAGGGGAAAGCCGACAGTCGCACAAGTACTTTCATAGCAAAAAAAAAAAAGCCGTTGAAAAGACATAGACAATTAGATAATAAAGTAATAAAAGAGGCACTAAGGAAGACAAGGCCATAGCAAAGAGACTAAATGCATTCTTTGCATTGGTCTTTGCTGGAGAAGACATAGGGAAGTTACCCAAGCCAGAAATGATATTTAAAGGTGATGTATCAGAGGAACTGAAACAAATCTCGTAAATCAGGAAGATGTATTACAACTATTTGATAAACTGAAGAGTAGGAAATCACCTGAACTGGATGGTATATATCCCAGAATGCTGAAAAAACTCAAATATGAGATTGTAGATCTACTTTTAGTAATCTGTGAACTATTATTCTGAAGATTAGAGAGTAGCCAATGTAACACCAATTTTTTAAAAGGGTTCCAACAGTGATCTGGGAAACTACAAACCGGTGAGCCCGATATCACTATCAGGCAAAATGGTAGAAACTATAATAAAGAACAAAATTAATGAGCATGTAGATAGTCATGGTTTAATGGAGAAAGCCAACATGTGGATAAACAGATAGATAAAGGTGATCCAGTTGATATATCTGAATTTTCAGAAAGTCTTTGACAAGGTCCCCTATGAGAGATTCTTGGTGAAAGTAAAAAGTCATGGGATAGGAGGCAGTGTACTATTATGGGTCAATGGAGAAAAATAGTAGACTACCCCAGGGATCTGTGCTAAGCTTTTCAACATATTCATTAATGAATTGGAAAATGGAATAATGAGTGAGGTGTTCAAATTCTGAGATGACACAAAATTATTCAAAGTTGTTAAAACACAAAAGGATTGTGAGATATCGCAAGAGGCCCAATGTTGCAAGTGGAAAGTTATACATATGAAGTCACATTTTACAAAAGATGTCCAAGTGCAATCTGAGACGTCCAAGCCAAAATATTTGAAAAAAAAGCACAATTTCACAAAAGTGAACATGCCCGATATGGATATCTATGGGGACATCTACATAGACGTCATCAGAACAGCATTCCAGAATGGAGACATCTAATAGCCTAATGGTTAAAGTAGTGGGTTATGGCCAGAGTTCAAAACTCAATACTGCTCTTTGTGATCTTAGGCTAGTCACTTAACTTTCCATCTTCTCTATACCCTCGAGATCAGTGGTTCTCAACCTTTTTTGTACTGTGGCCCCTTTTACCATTGGTCAACTTGTGGTGACCCCCAATGATAAAATCAAATGCGTCTCTCTTCCTTTACCGTTAACGCATTGTCACTGTAATCATTTGTTAAATTATTAATATATTATAGGCCTTTGCAATATGTTTTTATTTATAAAATTTACTTATTTAAACCACAATAATTAATCACAATAACAAGTAACAATATTTGATTTCAAAATTTTGATGATTTTGTAGTCAAATCACTAATATGAAATAAAATTATTTTTTATACCTTTGTTGTCTGACCAATCTATTCTCTGATCATGCTGGTCCCGATCTGAGGCTTCTGCTTTCCTGTCTTCTCTTAGCTGTCTTTCTATGGTCTATAGTCCATCTGCCATTTCTTATCTCTTGTTTTCTTCACTTCTTTCCATCAGCCTATTTCCAGTCCCAGTAACCCTCCCTAGTATCAGCCCCTTTCCAGTCCTCACTCTCAGTATCTTCCAATGTTAACTTGCATTCCCATGACTGCCACTGGTGTCCATTCCCTTCCAGTCCCCCTCCTTCCCCACTGACCAGTCCCTTCTAGTACAAATACCATGGCAGCCCCTCTCAGATCCATTCCCTTCCAGTTCCATTCTCCCATCCCCTCGTATCAGCCAATTTGTAGCTTTAGCCCCCAGTTTTCTTCCAGGGCCAGCAGCTCTATCCTCCCCTCCCCACAATCAGCCCACTCCCAGTCGAAGCCCCCCAATCAGCTCGCTTCCAGTGCTAGTCCCCCCTCAACCCCATTACCAGTGCTAGCCTCCCCTAATCAGCCCAATACCAGTCCTACCCCCCCATCAGCTCATTACCAGTCCTAGCCTCCCCTAATCAGTTCATTTCCAGTGTTAGTCCCTCCTCAACCCCATTACCAGTGCTAGCCTCCCCTAGTCAGCTCATTTCCAGTGCTTGTCCCTCCTCAACCCCATTAACAGTGCTAGGCTCCCCTAATTAGCCCCTTATCAGTCCTACCCCCCTCCATCAGCCCATTACCAGTCCTAGCCTCCTCTAATCAGCCCATTTCCAGTCCTAACCTCCCCGATCAGCTCATTTCCAATGCTAGCCCCCATCAGTCCATTACCAGTCCTACCCACCTATCAGCACATTACCAGTCCCAACCCCCCCTTGATCAGTCTATTCCCAGTCCTAGCCTTCCCTAATCAACCCATTACCAGTCCTAGCTCCCCCATCTGCCCATTATAATCCTAACCCACACTGTCTCTCCCCTCTGTCCAGCATTTATCCCCCGTCTGTCCAGTATGTCTCCCTGTCTCTTCCCTTTGTCCGTGTCAACCCCCCTCCCTCCCTCCATGTCAGCCCCCCTCTGTCAATGTCAGCCCCCCTCCATCCATGTCAGCCCCCCTCTGTCCATGTCAGCCCCTCCCCCTCCCTTCCTCCATCCATCCATCAATGTCAGCCACCCCTCCCTCTCTCCCTCCATCTCTCCATGTCACCCCTCCCCCCCTCCATCCATGTCAGCCCCCCCTCTGTCCATGTCAGCCCTGCCTCCCTCCCTTCATGTCAGCCCCCCTCCCTCCCTCCATCCATCAAGTCAGCCCCTCCTCCCTCCATGTCAGCCCTCTCCCTCCATCCCTGTCACCCCCCTCCCTCCCTCCATCCATCAATTTCAGCCTCCCTCCCTCCATGTCAGCCCCCTCTGTCCATGTCAGCCCCCTCCCTCCCTCCATCCATCAATGTCAGCACCCCTCCCTCCATGTCA
Source organism: Ichthyophis bannanicus (assembly GCA_033557465.1). Lineage (NCBI taxonomy): Eukaryota > Metazoa > Chordata > Amphibia > Gymnophiona > Ichthyophiidae > Ichthyophis > Ichthyophis bannanicus. The sequence continues at coordinate 149,030,481 of CM066039.1, read as the reverse complement.
GCCCCCTCCTCCCCTCCTCCATCCATGTCAGCCCCCCTCTCCATGTCAGCTTCCCTCCCTCCATGTCAGCTCCCCTCCCTCCCTCTCTCCATCCATGTCAGCCCCTCCTCTCTCCATGTCAGCCACCCCTCTGTCCATGTCAGCCCTCCCTCCCTCCATCCATGTCAGCCCCCTCTCCATGTCAGCCCCCCTCCCTCCCTCCATCCATCCATCCCTCCATGTCAGACCCCCCTCCCTCCCTCCATGTCAGCCCCCCTCTGTCCATGTCAGCCCCTTCCCTCCTCTCCATCCATCCATCAATGTCAGCCCCCTCCCTCCCTCCATGTCAGCCCTCCCCTCCCTCCATGTCAGCCCGCTGTCCATGTCAACCCCCCTCCCTCCAACCATCCCTCCAAGTCAGCCCCCTGTCCATGTCAACCCCCCTCCCTCTCCATCCATCCCTCCATGTCAGCCCCCTCCCTACCTCACATCAGCCCCATTGCAGGATCCCTGCCCCCTCCTCCCCTCTCCCTGTCTGCCTGCTACTGCCCTGTTCTTCTGCAGCTGCAGCTCCCTGTCTCTTAGGGAACCGCGGCTATGCCTGTGAAGCCATTGTGGAGCCTTTCTGTCTCTCGGCGGGCTCTGTGCAGCATTGTCCTGCCTCCAAAGGAAGTTGTTGCATGGAGCCCGTCGAGAGACAGAAAGGCTCCGCAACAGCTTCACAGGCATAGCCACGGTTCCCTAAGAGACAGGGAGCCATGGCTGCATTAGAAGGGAAGCGGTAAGTTTGCCGCTGCCGAGAAGCAGACTCGGCAGCGGCAGCAACTTGTGCGCTTTTTTTTTTTTTAATGGCGGAGTGAGGCGATCCCTGCTAAATCCTGTGGCGATCCCTGCTAAATCCATGGGGGTCACGACCCACAGGTTGAGAACCGCTGCTCTAGATGTTTTCTGGCCAAAACAAGCACTTTCCTTATGCCTATTCATGCCTAGAGCAAGTCTCAGATGTCCCCAACATTGCTAAAATCAAGCATGGACGTCTAAGTCCATTGCACTTCCCCAGACATGCCTCTGCCATGACTCCTGTTGCTTAGACATCCCCACACAACAGATATCTTTAAAATCCATTTGTAAAATGACTCCGAGGACGTCTCTGTGATATGGACGTCCAAATCATGACTGAGATATTTTAAATGATTAACTTAGGGAAGAAAAACCAAAACTTACACAATGCAAGATTCCATATTGGGAATCACCAGACAGGAAAAGGATATGGGTGTCATCTTGGACAACACATTGAAATCCTCTGCCCAGTGTGCAGCGGTGGCTAAGAAAACAAATAGAAAGCTAGGAATCATAAGAAAAGTAATGGGCAATAAACCAAGGATATTATAATACATCTGTATTGCTCCAAGGTGCAATTACACCTCAAATAATGTGTGCAAATCTGATCGCCATAAAGGATATAGTGGAATTAGTGAAAGCTACATAGAAGAGTGACCAAAATGATAAGGGAATAGAAGAATTCACCTACAAGGAAAGGCTTCAAAGGTTAGGGATCTTCAATTTGGAAAACAGATGGCTGAGGACTACAAAATAATAAATGCAGTGGAGCTTTTTAATAAACCATAAATGGGTAAACGTAAATCGGTTGTTTACGCCTTCAAACTGTAGAAAGACTAGGTGACACACAATGAAGCTATAGTATAGCATATTTAAAACTAATCAAAGAAAATATTTTTTTACGAAGCGCGTAATGAACTCTGTGATTTGTTACCGGAGATTGTAGTAAAAGCTGTTAGTGTAACTGGGTATAAGAGAGAGTTGGAGAAGTTCTTGGAGGAAAGTCCATAAACCATTATTAAATTGGATTGGGAAATCCACCGTGTACTCCTGGGATAAGCAGCATGGAAACTGTCTACCTTTTGGAAATCTGACAGGTATTTGTGACCTGGATTGGCCACTGTTGGAAACAGGATACTGGGCTTGATGGATCTTTGGCCTGACCCAGTATGGCATATCTTATATTCTTATGTAAGGAGTAAAAGAGGCACTGAAGGAGGACAAGGCCAGAGCTGAGAGACTAACAGTAATTTTAGAAGCCCTATTCATGAGTTATCTGTCTGAAAATGGGTACTTAGACGTGCAAATCATGGAGACAGTCCTGGAACCATTTTAGAAGCCAGGTATATGGATTCCGCATATACATCTATGTGTAATGGGGGTATGGGGAAGCATCACCTGGGTGGAGCAAGGGAGATGCACCTCATTGTGTGATTTCAGAATGGCGTATGCAAGTCTGGTCCTGGTTGGGAGGATGTCCATGCCTATATCTGCTCCTGACCACCAATTAGATGAAAAAAAGTGCTCACTTCATGAATGTAATGTTTCTCAGGAGATGTAAAAAATGTGCTTTCTTTGACAGTTATTATTTCCTGCCCGAAGAAACTTGAGTGTAAATATATATTCCAAACATATTCTAGACCCATCAGCATTCATCTGAGTACCTCAGTTTGCAGGCAGGACTTTCTAGTCTCAGGGCATAGTTGTCCCCCTCCTGAAATACTCTGGCTGGGACATCCAAATACCCAGTTCTGCAGACACCTCACCAACCAGGACAAAATGATCCGTTGCTCTTCTGAAATTGCACCATGACATACATCTCTCTTGTTCTGCCCAGACCATGCCTCCACCACACCCCTGTTCTACAGGACCATTGTCGCTCTAGGGATGTACTTATACCCGGGTTCTAAAATAGCTCTGGGGATCTTTCCATGCTTTGCATGTTTAAGTGCCTGATTCAGACATCTAACTCACAAATAGGCTTTCAAAATTACCTCCATAATGTATTTGAGCTTTCAGAAAGCATTTGACAAAGTCCCTCATGAGAGACTCCTGAGGAAATTAAGAAGTCTTGGCATAGGGAGCAATAGATTGGGAAGTGGTTAAAATGTAAAAAAACAGAGAGCATAGTTAAATGGTCTTTCTTCTCAGTGGAAGAAGGAAAAAAGAGGAGTAGTCCAGAGATCTGTGCTAGGACTGGTGCTTTTTAAATATTTATAAATTATCTGGAATTGGGAACAATGAGTGAATTAATCAAATTTATGGATGACATCAACTTATTCAGAGCTTTTAAATCAAATGCATATTGTGAAAAATTGCTGGAGGACCTTGCAAAACTGGGAGACTGGTCATCCAAATGGCAGATGAAGTTTAATGTGGACAGTGCAAAGTGATGCATGTAGGGAAGAATAACCCAATAGTTACATGATCATAGGTTCCAGATTAGACAGCTAATTTTATAAAGAGCCACAATTTACATGCATACATCACCTGCTTTCAAGGACTTACATTGTATGAATAGGCACTTATATGTATCATTTAGCCAGTCGTTATTCTGTAGTTATGTTAATAAGACCACTTATGCATACTTTCACTGTGGACATACATATGGGAGGGAGTTTGGACAGAACATGGGCAGAATGCAAATTTATATGCATTAAGTTATAAAATTCTATTACTTACTTCCCTTCTTTAGAAATCTTTAGACTCTAGGGTTTGTTTAAGTGCACAAACTTAGATTTAAAGTGCATTTTTAGAAACTTACACCTCTATTTTATAAAGAAAAGTAGGCATCTGCTTCTCTTTACTAAATAGGTTCATGATAGGCTCATTCTGGATGCCTAAAACGACGTATCTAGTTATAAAATTACTTCCATGAGTCCCCATCCAAGAAAAGGATATAGCAGGCCAATATTCAAGGCCCTTAGCAGAGAGAGAAAAATAAATGGAAAAAAGCTGAAAGGAAAAGATCAGTGTCGGAGAAGGAAGGAAGTGAAAAAGACAGGAAGGGAGAAAAGTGGCAGATGGACCAGAGACCGTACAGGGAAAATTAAGAGAAGATAGGAAAAAGCAGAAACCAGAGGCTGGGATCAGCACAATTACAAAATAAAATGGCAAGACAGCAAAGTTAGAAAAATGAATTTTATTTTCAATTTAGTGATTAGAATATATTTGTCTTTGCACTTTACAGACCTGATATTCAAACTGTAATAGTCAATGTTTTAAAAAAGGAATTGGGGTACAACTTTTGCCTGGTTTCAATCTTATTTTCAACATCATTCTTATAGAGCTGTGATAACTCTCAGCCTTTGTTTCTCTCTTGTGGGGTTCCTCAGGGGTTGATTTTTTCCCCTATTCTGTTTAACATCTTTTTAGTGACTTTGGCAGGCCTAATTCAGAGTTTGGGGTTTCAGGTGTACATATATGCAGATGACATTCATATTCTTATTTGTCATGATACATGGGATTCTGTTTTTCAGGATCATCTTTCTATTCATTTGGATAATATTGCTTGTTGGTTCCAAATTCATCAGTTGGTGTTGAATGCTAGTAAGTCTACTGCTCTTTGGTTTTGTAGAAAGGGTGTGCCACCAAAGGTTTTGCTGTGTATTGTGATGATGAAGGCAGTTCAGAGGCTATGGAATGCCAGGAGAATGAACTCTGTGCCTTTAAGAGTGAGAGCATTCAGGGTTTCCCCAGCAACCGAGAACCTTTGACTCATAGCACAGTCACCATTAAGCCCCGCCCACTTCAGCATGTCAGGGCTGGAGTGAAGCCTAGCAGCTCTCACGTGTGCTGGGAAAAAGGCGTGGTCCCTGAGAGGGAGCAGTTTAAAACTCCTGTGTTTGGAGAGTCAGGGAGAGGAGGACCGGAAAGTGAAGGAGGAAGACGAGGAGAAGAGAGAAGAAGGAGTGGCAGTGAACCCAGAGGACCTGGAAGAGAATCCAGAGGAACTGGAGCTAGAGGAGAAGGGGCCCAAGGAGGTACGAGAAGTGCTGGGCTCAAGCTCAAAGACAAGCAGTGGGATCTGCTTGGAACCGGTCCAAGGCAGTCTCAGCAGAAAGGAAGTTTGCTACAACAGAGAGAAGTGTCTGCAGAGAGAAAGCAGCATGGCTCTGGCAAGGAAAGAGGAGAGCTACTAAACGGCCCTGAACTAAGGCAAGTGTGTCTTCCAGAATTCCTGCCTGAAAGAAAGTTAAGAGAATTAGTTCCTGATAGAAGGAATAATTATAATAACCAGCTAAGCTCTAGCAGTAGAAACAATAGCTTGTCTGCAGGTCAGCACTCCCAGCTCTCTGAAGAAATAGAGCAGAAAAAGGTTCTATTAGAGAGAATGAATAAAATGCTCCAGAAACAAACTAGTCAGCTCTACAGCCAGGTACCCTCTGAAGAATGTTGTGAGGATGCCATTGAGGAAATGGATATAGGAAGCTGCTATGAAGACTATGAAGATAGCTCCGATGAGATGGAGTGTTCTTATTGTAAAGCTAATGAATTAGAAGTGTGTTAAGCTTAAAACCTGTTTGAATGAGTGAATGCCATAGTAAGGAACTTACCTGATTGAGGGACGCAGCACAGAGAACAGCTGAACGTTGTTAATCAAGCTGTTGCTCTGTAAGGCCTGAAACTGAAGGGAAAGCTCAGTGGACATTTTTGTTAAATCAGTCAGGGCCTAGTAGCAGCAGTTTAAGTTTACATTTAAAACACAGAGGAGAACTCTCTGGTTACATTTCATACCCAGCAGAGAGCTTGTACTTTAAATTTAATAGTCACTCAGGGCCTAGTAACAGCAAAGTACTTTTAGTTTAAATTTAAAACACAGAAGAGAGCTTTCTGGTTACATTAGGAACCCAGCCGGGAGCTTGTAGTTTACATTTAATAGTCACTCAGGGCCTAGCATCAGCAAAGTTCTTTTAGCTTAAATTTACAACACAGAAAAGAGCTTTCTGGTTAAATTTAGAACCCAGCAGAGAGCTTGTACTTTAAATTTCATAAGAAGTTAGAGCCTAGCAGCAGCTAAGAGCTATAATTTAAATCAAATCAGAATTTAGCTTAGCACAAAAAGCAAAGCAGGGTCTGTACTTTTTGAGCAACAAATAAAGTTTTCTAGAGACCTTTACAAAGAGGCCTTCTACCTAGGGGGCAAGAAACCTGTGAAACCTTTTCAATAGGTGTTAACACCAGGTGGCAGATCAAAAGGCCATTTTGAAAGACTCCTCCTATCCAAGCAAGGACTGTTAATTACCCAGGAAGTTGGTCACAGCTTACTTCAGCAACACAGGCATAAATAGCTCAACCAGAGCTCTGTGATCCTCTGTCTTGAAAGACTGGTAAGGGGGACTGTTGCTTCTGGAGGGAGATCTGCAACTGTGAGTATTTACTTCTGGTAATTTTCTATAAGGAATTCTTTGTATTAAAGCTAATTAATCTGTGATCCACTATTATTGTTAAATCATTCAGGGCCTAGTAGCAGCAGTTTAAGTTTACATTTAAAACACAGAGGAGAACTCTCTGGTTACATTTCATACCCAGCAGAGAGCTTGTACTTTAAATTTAATAGTCACTCAGGGCCTAGTAACAGCAAAGTACTTTTAGTTTAAATTTAAAACACAGAAGAGAGCTTTCTGGTTACATTTGGAACCCAGCAGGGAGCTTGTAATTTACATTTAATAGTCACTCAGGGCCTAGCATCAGCAAAGTTCTTTTAGCTTAAATTTACAACACAGAAAAGAGCTTTCTGGTTAAATTTAGAACCCAGCAGAGAGCTTGTACTTTAAATTTCATAAGATGTTAGAGCCTAGCAGCAGCTAAGAGCTATAATTTAAATCAAATCAGAATATAGCTTACCTCAGCAGCACAAGACAGGGTATTGTGTAGCAGCCCTCTTTAAATAAGTGTTAATTCCCTCCCACCCTCCCCACACCCACCCACCCCTGGGATAATTGTAGCTTTATAGGTACTTACACATCTTAAAAGACAGGAGGTGCTCTCAGGTGAAGCTCATTACCCAAATCAGTCATACACTAAGGACCTGAGATTAGTTAAGCTTCAGGTGAACAAGGTATATTACACGTATTAGGTTCAGTTTTATTAGTATAAATATCCATAGCAACTCTTAGTAAGTAAAGAACTTAGATCTAAACACAAACTTAAAACTAAGATGCAGACAGCAGTCCAGCAGCGGGATGGGGGCTTTCCAGTCTTTTGCATTGAGTGCCACATGTATGATTTTCTCCCAGTTGGTGAGAGGTCTTACGTGTGCGCTAGGTGCAAGGAGCTCTTTGCTCTCAGGGGACGAGTCCGTTCTCTAGAGGCTAAAGTAGCAGACTTGGAAAGCATAAGACAGACAGAGAGGTACATAGACGAGACCTACAGGGATTTAGTCCTGAAGTCCCACCTCCAGTCTGGCAGCATCCCTCTTGCCATAGAGGAGAGAGGTCACGTGACAGGAGAGCATCACCCTGGTGTGACAGGAAGTGATCCTGTAACTAGGACCTGTCCTCCAGGTGATGTAAAACCCTCTCGCACCGAGGAAGTTTCTCCAGGGCCATGTGCCCATGAGGGAAGGGTTAGGACAGCCGTTATAGTTGGTGATTCGATCATTAGGCATGTAGATAGCTGGGTGGCTGGTGGACGTGAGGATCGCCTGGTAACATGCCTGCCTGGTGCGAAGGTAGCGGACCTCACGCGCCACCTAGATAAGGTCTTAGATAGTGCTCGGGAGGAGTCTGCTGTCTTGGTACATGTCGGTACCAATGACATAGGAAAATGTGGTAGGAAGGTTCTGGAGGCTAAATTTAGGCTTTTAGGTAGGAAGTTGAAATCCAGAACTTCCAGGGTAGCATTCTCTGAAATGCTTCCTGTTCCACGCGCAGGACCCAAAAGGCAGGCAGAGCTCCGGAGTCTCAATGCGTGGATGAGACAACGGTGCAGAGATGAGGGGTTTGGATTTGTTAGGAACTGGGGAACATTCTGGGGAAAGGAGGGGCTCTTCCGAAGGGATGGGCTTCACCTTAACCGGGATGGAACCAGGCTGCTGGCATTAACCTTTAAAAAGGAGATAGAGCAGCTTTTAAACTAGATGTTAGGGGAAAGCCGACAGTCGCCCAAGAGCGGATGGTTCGGAAGAATGTATCTTTGAAGGATACTACCAAAAGCAGAGAGGTTCCACAAAAGAGTAAAGTAGCCCAAATGCCCTCGAGTATGGAGCAGACAGAGCTTAAAGATCCCAAATTACCCATGTCTAACAATAGCCAAATTAATATGAATAAAATACATTCTCTAAAATGCTTGTATGGAAATGCTAGAAGTCTAAAAAATAAGATGGGAGAGTTAGAATATATAGCACTAAATGAAAGGTTAGATATGATTGTAATATCAGAGACATGGTGGAAGGAGTGGAGGAGTAGCCTAGTGGTTGGGGCAAGGTACTTCAGGCCGGAAGGTCGGGGGTTCAAATCCCACTAGAGGACAGCAACCTTGGGCCGGAAGGACTGGGGTTTCTAGTCCCACAGGTGCTCCTTGTGGTCTTGGGCTAGCCACTTAACCCTCCATAGCCCATGTTCCCTGTAAAATAGTTATCTCCAAGTTATAATGCCCTGTTCAATGTAATTTCAGTTTGTTCAATGTAAACTGCACTGATGCAGAATAGCGTGGTATATAAGAGAATGTAAATAAATAAATAAATAAATAAACCAGTGGGACACTGTGATACCTGGGTACAAACTATATCGTAATGATAGAGCTGATCAAATTGGTGGAGGGGTTGCTCTCTATGTTAGAGAGGGCATTGAGTCAGAAAGGATTAAAGTTTTGCAGGAAACAAAATCTGCTGTAGAATCTATATGGATTGAAATTCCATGTAAAAGGGGGAAGGCAATGGCAGTGGGGGTGTACTATCGAGCGCCTGGCCAGAATGACCAAATGGATGATGAAATGCTCAAAGAAATCAAGGACGCTAACAAAGGTTACAGCGCAGTAATAATAATGGGTGATTTCAACTACCCCGGTATCAACTGGGTCAGTGTCAAGTCAGGACATGCTAGGGAGATAAAGTTCCTAGATGAAATAAATGACTGCTTCTTGGAGCAGCTGGTTCATGAACCGACCAGAGGGGAAGCCATATTAGACCTAGTCCTTAGTGGAACACCAGATCTAGTGCAAGAGATAAGGGTGTTGGGGCCACTTGGCAATAGTGATCATAGCATGATCGCATTTGATTTAATTAGTGGAGAAGGGATAGTAAGGAAATCCATCTTTTAACTTTCAATAGGGAGACTATGATAAAATGAGGAAAATAGTTTAGAAAAAACTAAAAGGAGCAGTTGTAAAGGTTAAAGACATACATCAAGCTTGTGTGTTGAAAAATACTATCTTGGAAGCCCAGACCAGCTGTATTCCACGCTTTAAGAAAAGTGGAAGTCCAAAAAACTGCCAGCATGGCTTAAAGGTGAGGTCAGAGAGGCTGTTGTTGCCAAAAAAGCATCTTTCAGGAAATGGAAAAAAAGAGCCAAACAACGAAACCTGGAAACAGCACAAGCACTGGCAAGTCAAATGCAAGGCATTGATAAGGCAGGAAAAGGGAGAATTTGAGAAAAAGCTTGCTGCAGAAGCAAAACCGCGAAGTAAAGACCTTTTCAAGTACATTCGTAGCAAAAAACCTGTGAGAGAGTCAGTTGGTCCATTAGATGATAAAGGGGTTAAAGGAGCACTAAGAGGCGACAAGGTGATAGCGGAGAGACTGAATGAATTCTTTGCTTCAGTCTTTACTGAGGAAGATGTAGGGATGTTACCCATGACTGAAGTGGTATTTAAAGGTGCGGAAGAATTGAAGGAAATATCGATACATCGGGAAGATGTATTACAACTATTAGATAAACTGAAGAGTAGCAAATCACCTGGGCCGGATGGTATACATCCAAGGGTGTTGAAAGAACTGAAATATGAGATTGCAGACCTACTATTAGTAATCTGTGAACTATCATTAAAATCATCTCTAATACCTGAAGATTGGAGGATCGCCAATGTAACACCAATTTTTAAAAAGGGTTCCAGGGGTGATCCGGGAAACTACAGACCGGTGAGCCTGATGTCAGTACCGGGAAAAATGGTAGTAACCATCATAAAGAATAAAATTACTCAGCATATAGATAGTCATGACCTAATGGGAGACAGCCAACATGGCTTTAGACAAGGAACATCTTGTCTTACTAATCTGTTATGTTTTTTTGAAGGAGTGAATAATCAGGTGGACAAAGGTGAGTCGGTTGATATTGTGTATCTGGACTTTCAGAAAGCCTTTGACAAGGTCCCTCATCAGAGACTTTTGGCAAAACTAAAGAGTCATGGGATAGGAGGTAGTGTACTATTGTGGATCAGGAACTGGTTAAAAGATAGAAAGCAGAGGGTAGGGCTAAATGGCCAATTTTCCCAATGGAGAAAGGTGAATAGTGGTGTACCCCAGGGATCTGTGCTGGGTCCGCTGCTTTTTGACATATTCATAAATGACCTGGAAAGTAGAATAGCGAGTGAGGTTATCAAATTTGCAGATGACACAAAACTATTTAAAGTTGTTAAAACCCAAGAGGATTGTGGAAAATTGCAAGAGGATCTTGATAAATTGGAAGACTGGGCATCAAAATGGCAGATGAAATTTAATGTGGACAAGTGCAAGGTTATGCACCTAGGGAAGAACAACCCAAACTGGTTACACGATGCAAGGTTCCACATTAGGAACTACCACCCAGGAAAAAGATTTAGGCGTCATTGTGGATACCATGTTAAAACCCTCGGCCCAGTGTGCAGCAGCAGCCAAGAGAGCAAATAGAATGCTAGGTATGATAAGGAAAGGAATGGAAAATAAAACAAAAGATATTATAATGCCTCTATATCGTTCCATGGTGAGACTACACCTTGAATATTGTGTGCAATTCTGGTCGCCGTATCTTAAAAAGGATATAGCGATTTTAGAAAAGGTTCAGAGAAGAGCCACCAAAATGGTAAAGGGGATGGAAGGATACTCCTATGAAGAAAGGCTAAAAAGGTTAGGGCTCTTTAACCTGGAAAAGAGATGGCTGAGGGGAGATATGATAGAAGTCTATAAATTAATGAACGGAGTGGAACGGGTAAACGTAGATCGATTGTTTACCTTATCAGAATATAGAAAGACTAGGGGACATGCAATGAAGCTACAGGGTAAACTATTTAAGACTAATAAAAGAAAATATTTTTTCACTCAACGTGTAATCAAACTCTGGAATTTGTTACCGGAGGATGTAGTAAAGGCTGTTAGTGTAGCTGGGTTTAAAAAAGGTTTGGACAAGCTCCTGGAGGAAAGGTCCATAAACCATTATTAAGAAGGGACCCAGGATATCAATGCTTGAACCAATGCAAGCATTGTGGAACCTGTGTCCCTTGGGGAAACTGCTAGGTACATATGACCTAGATTGGCCACTGTTGGAAACAGAATACTGGGCTTGATGGACCTTGGTCTGACCCAGTATGGCATATCTTATGTTCTTATGTTCTTACGTAAACATATAGAATAATCCTGTGCTTTATTCTTATAGATGTTAAGCTAAACACAAATGTAAAAACTAAAATGTTGTGCAGGCATGTGCTTGACACTTTATAGTCACCTTAGCTTGTAAATTATTGTGTATTGTAGTCTTGTGTTATAGTCAAAAGGGGGATACACACTGTCTGTTTTAGCTAAATAAAACCAAAACACGCGAGTTATAAATACACTCTAGGTGCAGAGTTCTATATATATCATACTTCACAAAGACAGTTCACATTCTAAGAAATTGGTAAACAGGGCAAGTCTATATTGGCCTTTTAAGTTAGGGTTTTCTTCATGAAGATTTAATGGTTGGCGATATTTTTTAGACTTCATTTAACATCCCTTGGCTGCACTTGGGTAACTGCTTGTAATGTTCATTTTGGTTTTTAACAATATATATTTGACTGATCAATAAGTACTTTTTTTTTTTTTTTTTTTAATCCTTTATTTAAAATTTTCAACTGGCACACAGACAAAGAAACACAGCATAAAACAGTAACAGCAACCAGCCCAACCCCCCCCCCCCCGTAACCAACTAACCCAACCCCATGGGAGGGGACCATCCCACCGCCGTTACAGGAGGAACCCCCTTATACAGACAAACAAACAAGGCAGTGGTGTGCAAAATTAAACTTAACAAACCATTATATCTCATAGTGCCAGCCTAGACTCTCAGATCCGTAAATGAGCTTTTGCTACATATTCATCTAAACATTTCCATTTGCCCGGGCCAAAGTCTTCTCGAAGCTTCCCTCCACTTCCATTGAGAACCGCAACGTGGTCCTGCGCTTTCTCATAACTGGCGTAGAGACACACCATGTTCCACCACTGGTGAGAATCTAGTTTACTAGAGTCCTTCCAACAAAGCAAAATAAGCTTTAAAGCAATGGCTACTAAAAAATCCAGCAAAAAACGCTTCCCTTTCATATGTGGGAGGCCAGCCGTTGAAGAGCGCAGTACCACGATTTGCCAAGTAAGGGGGAGCTGAAGACAAAGAATCTTTTGTATCACGTCCCAGACAGCAAGCCAGAAGGCATGAACGTAAAGGCAATCAAAAAACATGTGTTTAAACGTACCTGGTGCAAGAGAACAAGACCAACAAAGGTTACCCGATCCCGAAATCCACCTGGAGCGGCGATTGGGTGTAATAAAAGCACGGTGTAGCAAGAAAAATAGAGATTGCATTACAGCAGCAGCCTTAGAGACCCTACTAACCCTGGACCACAGTGTCGACCAGTCATGAGGGGAGATCTCCACTCCCAGATCAACCTCCCAGCTCCGTCCAACCAAGGGGAAAGAGGACCTCTCTCGCAAGTAAGCATAAAATTTCGAGGCAGTCCCAGGCTTGCTAGAGTAGGTAATGGCCAACTCATGCGCTCCCCAAGACGACGTTATCTTCCCGTGAGGTACCCCCGCTGCAGAAAGGCAACTCTTTAGCTGGAGCCATTGAAAGTACCATGCCGGCGGCAGCGCGAACTCCTGTTGCAACCTTTCCCAGGATTTCCACCCATCTGCCTGAAACAACTGTCCAACTGTCCAAATGCCCTTAAGTTGCCAAGGTCGCCACGCTATAGTCTTGCGCCCAATTTTAAATACAGGATTCAACCAAATGGGCATTAGAGAGGATATCGGATTCTCCGAGCCCATAGCTCTCGCCAGAGCCTGATACGCCAATTGAGTTTCAACAACTATTTTGGAGGCAGGGGAGGAAGCCGGAATAACCATTCCAATCAAAATATCCAAAGGAAGCGGCTCAACTAAACGGCGTTCTACCTCGACCCAAACCGGACACGAGCCCTGTATCTCCCGCGGGCACCACAGCGCACCTTGTTTTAGTAAAAAGGCCTGATGATACCGATAAAAATCCGGGAAGTTTACTCCGCCCGAATTCTTATTTGCTTTTAACTTATCAAGGGCTATCCTGGGGGGTTTCCCCTGCCACAGAAAAGAGGCTAACACCCTCTCCCACCCTTTATAAATAGCAAGGGGGAAAGCAATCGGCAGCATTTCCAAAATATAATTTATTTTGGGCGCAAGAACCATTTTAATGGATTCCATACGTCCCCACCAGGACAGATGCAAGGGGGACCATTTATTCGAGAAAATCTGGAGCAACTCCTCAATATGTGACCGGTTAAGCCGAAGAGTGTCCTCAAGAGAGCAGCAGAACCGGACCCCGAGATACTTAATTGCCTTTGCTTCCCAGAGAAAAGGAAAATCCTTTACCACCTCGGAATGAGTAGCCCTGTTCATTGGGAAGGCAACCGACTTAGTCCAGTTTATTTTATAGCCGGACACCCTGGAATACTTGTCGATAACCTGCAGGAGCTCCGGTAAAGAATTGGGAAGCGAAAACAGCAGCAAGTCATCAGCGTATGCCGCGAGCTTTATATGCATGTCCCCTATCCAGATGCCACTAATCTTCTCAGAGTGCCGGATTAACAACCCCAGGGGCTCCAATGCTAGATTAAAGAGCAGCGGCGAAAGGGGGCACCCCTGTCGCGTCCCACGATATAACGAGAAGGGGGCAGACAGCAACCCGTTCACAAGTATACAGGCCTGCGGAGCGGAGTATAGAACTCGGATAAATCTGAGAAAACCATCTTTGAATCCAAACCACCGCAAGACCTTAAACAAGAAAACCCATTCAAGTCTATCGAAAGCTTTTTCAGCATCCAAAGAGATCCCCACTAAGGGGGTACCGGACTGCTCCGAGGCTGCAAAGAGGTTTAACAACAGTCGAGCATTATCCGACGTCGCCCTCCCGGGCATAAAGCCACATTGATCGGGGTGGATCAAGTCGGCCATCACTCTCTCTAATCTTTTAGCCAAGACGGTGGCAAAGAGTTTGTAGTCAGCGTTCAACAATGAAATAGGTCGGTAGTTCTCAACCCTAAGAGCGTCTCTCCCAGGCTTTTCCAACACCACTATAATGGCGTTATTAAAACCACCCACGGAAGGCAACTGTTCCTGGAGAAGTTGAAAGTATTTAACCACATAAGGGAGAAGTACCCCCTGAAACGCCTGATACAGCTCAATAGGTAGACCATCAGGGCCCGCCGCTTTCCCTTTATTTGACGCAAGAAGGGCAGCACGGAGCTCGCCCAAAGAGAAAGGTGCTTCCAATTCTAGCGCTTGTCGCTCAGAAAGAGAAGGATGCGGAATACTATCCAGAAAGACATCGCATTCTTCCCCGTTTTCCCCGCCCTCCGAACTGTACAGCCCAGCATAGAAAGTCCTAAACGCACCTGCTATATCTGAAGTCTGAGTGAGCAGAGCCTGGGTATTTGATTGGATGGCAGCCACCTTGGTCTTCCCGGGTCTAGGATTCAAAGTTGTCGCAAGTAACCGACCTGCCTTGTTTTGTTCCCTATAGAATTTGGCCTTAGAAGCATGCGAGAGTTTTTCAGCCTCCAAACTGAGCAGGGTGTTAAACTGAAAGCGAAGCTTTTGCAGACGCAAAAGGACACAGGGGTCCGTTTGCTGTTGCAGGAGTCTCTCTCCCGCCCGGATTTGGGCTTCCAATTCAGTCATGACGAGTTTCCGGCGACGTGCCGCCCCAATAGAAAAACTGGTGATTTTAGCCCGCAAGAAAGCCTTAAAGGCTTCCCACCAAGCCCAGCCCGAAGTATCCTCGGGAAGATTCACCGAAAAATATTCTTTAATTGCCCCTTCCAAGTATTCCTGAAACTCCGGATCAGTTAACAGAGACCGCTGGAAAAACCAGCCAGAACTCCTGGCAGGGAGAGAACCCGAGAGTAGGGACAGGGAGACGGCCGCATGGTCAGAAACCGTACACGCCTCAATTTGCGCATCCTCCACTTGGGCCACAAGTGAACTAGAGATTAGAAAAAAGTCAATCCTGGAATGGGACCCATGAGGAAGAGAATAAAAAGTGAACTCTTTCTGAGAAGGATGTAATAGCCGCCAAACATCTACTAAGTTCATCTCCTGCATCAGACTATGGAGCACCCTGGACGTGCGACTAGTTTTTGTAGAACGATAAGGTTGCCGGTCTATTAGAGGGTCCAACACGAGGTTAAAATCTCCCCCCAAGATGAGTCCACAGTGTGAGAGATCCTGAAGCTCCTCTGCCACCTCACGGAAAAATGCTATATCATCAAGATTCGGCCCATAGATATTCATAACACCAAAGATCTGGTCCCCAACCTTTATTCGGGCTTTCACCCATCTCCCATTCGGGTCCGCCCGAACTGACTCGATGACTGGTTGTAGAGCCTGCCGCGCTAAAATTAGTACCCCATTTTTCTTATGGCATGCACCAGCCGCTCCTATCAGCATGTAAGTTCCCCCACCCAATTTTTGAGCCTCCGCTAATGGTAGACGGGTCTCTTGCAACAGGACAACGTCAGCCCTCATCTTCTTGCAGTATAGCAGTATCTTATTGCGCTTAATGGGATTATTGATTCCCTTCACGTTCAATGACAAAAAATTAAGTGAAACCATCACAGCAACTGAAAAGCATTCTGTATAGAGTTAGGCATGGCATAAAACACGAGACAAATCCCTCCTTCACACAAAACCGCATCCCCCCCCAGGGAGCCAACTGAAACCCAAACCCAATCTGTAACCAAAGACATCCTGGGTGAACCATCCTGAACAAGGCTACACCCTGATCCCCCCCCCCCCAGCCCCAAATAACCAGTGTAAACTCCCCCCTATATACACACAAAATATACTCTTAACTCCCCATCTAACCCACTATCCCCCAACCCTCTTCATCAAACCCCCACGCACACACCAGACACACACGCAACCAGACACACAAGGCCAAGCAGACCAATATCCCACATGCCGAACCCCCCCCCTCCCAGCACTACCCCCCTCCCCCCACCCCCGGCCCCCAGAAAATGCCCCTTGAATAAATGGACAGGAACAACAAAGGTGAGGTCGAAAGACCGGAGAGAGGGGAGGGAAGGCAGGGGAAAGAGACCCAAAGAGACACCCGATCATAAGGCGAGGAGGGCGCCGCATCCACTACTCCACAGGCCCAGGGAGGCGGCCACAGCCCTCACCCACAACTAAGCATCCCTGCCCAGCCAGCACAAACTCCCAAGGCGGGAGTAGCAAAGGGCCACTAAACACCTCTCACCCCCCAGCACTTAGGACATGTCCATTGAGTCCCGAAACTCCATAGAAAACCAGGCCTCAAACCGCAGACTCAACGCATCAAGATGGCCTCCTGCTCTTCCACGAATTTCAATAAAGCCTGCGAATCCTCAAACGTGCGAGTCTGGTTGTGAAGGGTTACACGGAATCTGGCTGGAGCGAAGAGCCCGAAGCGCACCTGAAGTTGCTGCAAACGGGGACGCAAGGCCAGCATCTGCCGTCGTCGTTCCACGGTAACTTTATTGAAATCAGGGAAAAAGGAAATTTTGCGGCTCTCAATAGTAACAGGAGCCAGGGCCTTCGCCGCCGTCATAATTTGTAGAGCCTGCTGATGTCTTAGGACTCTCAAGATGATAGGTCTCGGCTGCTTGGTGTGCGGGCCCGAGTGTGCAGGGACTCGATGCGCCCTTTCGATTTCCAGTGGGGGGGTAAACTCCAGACGCAACAATTTCGGTAATTGTGTCTGCAAAAAAGCCATTAGATCGCCCGCTTCCACTCCCTCCGGCACTCCGATGATGCGTACGTTATTGCGACGGGAGCGATTGTTTAGATCCTCCAGATCATGCTCCAATTGTGCAATGCGCTTGCTGTTAACCAGGGTCAATTTCAGGCGCTCTTCATGGCACTCAACTTGGTTTTCTACACGGGAGAGTTTTTCCGCGAGCCCCGTGATTTGGATCTTCATTTCCTTGAGCTCAAGGATGTCCGCTTGCACTCCCGACAGCGTCTCTTTGTTGGCCTCCACAAGCCCGCGAACTGCACGCACCTCAGCAAGCAGCTCTTGCATGGCATCGAGATTGTCTCTGGGCCCAGCTAGTTTCTGCGGGGAGGGAGGCTCCAGCTTTTGCCGCTTCACACCGGGCACCCCTACCGCACTGAAGTCCAATTTTCCGGATTTAGAGACAGCCATCTGTCTACGCGTGTCAGGGGTGACAGAGAAGGGGAGAAAATTACAGCTTCAGGCAGGGAGTACAGGATTAGTGAAAGGATTGTGGGGAGCTCGGGATTCAGGCTGCCATCTTGCTCCTGGTCAGGCTCCGCCTCCGATCAATAAGTACTTTAATTTTTTCATATTCCATGGGAAAACATTTATTATGAGATTGATCACATCACACATATATAACTTTTTAAAGTACAGTTAAATAGTCATGATAAGTATTTTACAGTTTTAACGTCACACATCATCAATGATTGCCTTCCTATCTCCCTTGCCTGAAGATTTAATGTTTGGCAACGTTTTTTCAGACTTTATTTAATATCCCTTGTATTGCCCTGTTTTTTTAGCAATGATTATTCCATTTTTAACACCATGTTCCTCATTGTTCAATATGAACTTTATTTCCTTATATTTTATGGGAAAGTATGTAATTCATCACAATAATTCCTCATGGGTATACGTCTAGCTCGATTACATCACATCTCACATAGACACCTTCATGAGTTCCCAACAGAGATAAAAAAATTTTTAAATTTAAGTTAAATAGTCATGACGAGTGTTTTACAAGTTTACACATTATCAATGCGGGCCATATAACCCTCCCCCCTTGCTTGTATCAAGCTATGCCCACTTCTTCTGCTATTGTTGCAGAGGTAACATTTTAGCCACACCTACCTCCTCTGACACGATCGCAGTGGTAACAGTCAAGGCACGCCCACTTTTTGTCACCTTGGCGCGCTTTTTCTCGGCGTCTATAAAAAGCACTCCATGATCATCATTCGGATTTCTGACTTCGTACAAGTTACAGCATTTGATGGTTTCAACTCTTGATTGTTATTGGATACAGAGCCGTTCCTTGTAAGCTTTTTTATGAGAGCAGCGACTATTTTACATCAAAATCAGGTAACAGTTTTAATACGGGTATTTATGTCCCTTTGATATTGTTTTAAAAAACAGTCTGGAAATTTGAATAATATCGCCTACATACTAGGTATACTATTGTCCAGATTCATTTTACACTATATTATAGACATCGCTCAATTTCGAGGCAATGATTTTATCTTCTTTAACATGAGAATGAGCCACTGATGACGCTGTACAAACTTTGGAATTCGGCGTTTCTTGCGATGTAAGATTAATACGTTCTTTCCCTAAATGTTCCCTGTCTTTGGATATTAATACTTAGGGGTATGTTTACTAAACCGTCTTAATGTGCGCTCTGTGATGTTTTTGCACAATATTGTACCTTATCGTGCGATAATGGCGCTTTATCGGGCGCAGAGGTACTTTAGCGCGCGATAATGTGCTCAGCGGCGCAAACGAGCGCTGAAGGCGGAGAAAGGCTCCCGGAGGCCGGAGGAAGACTCCCCAGGGGCAGAGAGAAGGGGTCAATGGGTGGAGAGTGGGAGGGGAGAGGCTCCCTGCACACTTATGCTGTGAAATCCAAGGCTGAAAACTAACGCCAGTGAAACCCTGGCGTTAGAGCTGATTTAAAGGGAAGAGAAACCATTTCTGTCGGCAATGTACAGCAAAACCAGGGAAACCTACAAAAAAGTGATAAGTGTGATACATGTGCACAGAACAAAAGGGCAAATAAACTGTGAAAATGAACAGAAGAAAATGGAAAAATAAAATAACCAAGCTGGGCAATAGTGATCTCAATGGGAAACATAAAAAAACACTCCCAAGAAAGCACCAAAAAAAGGATATGAATTCTGGAAGGGTCCATGCTCCGTCCCCATACAAGGTGAATGAGCCCACAGTGAAATTGCGCTGTGCAGGGTTTTCCTCTCCATCAGACAGGTTTCCTATGGCGTGCACATGTGCGGCAACAGCAGGGCGGGCATGTCGGAATGGCCAACTGGACAGATGCTTGAAAATGGGATACAGAGGGCTGCAGGCAGCACATGCTGTGGTGCAGCTGGGGCACAGTGCGGACTAGGCAGATGCCTAGGTGGCACTTAGGAATGCTGAAACTGTACAACAGCCAGACAGCAACTGATGAGAGCCCAACATGGGCACGAGTGTGTTTATCACAGTGTCACAGGGGATAGTACCCAGCAGGTACCTCCAAGGGCACAGAACATTGGCAGGCGGTGTTGGGGGGGAAGCGTGGACGTCTATGCAGGCACCCCTACCCTAGAACACGCACCATAGGCAGCCGCCTATCTGCACACTGGATGGTCTGAGACTGCGCACCACCAGCACCACCATCAGAAGAGCATATCAGCATGGTGGCAGAGGGGTACTGGTGGGGGAGGGGGGCAGTGGCAGCTGCCCAGAGCAGACCATGGCCTAGCCCTGTGCAGGTGGGTGCCATGCACTACAAAAGACAGGCCCTGACGGACGAACAGTCATGGCATCACCAGGGAATGCACTGTCTCTGTGGCAACACAGTGGTGCAGTGCACACAACCAGTGTGTTCAGAGGCAGAAAGTCACAGGTTCAAGTCCCAGCTGTGGTTCCTGCCAACCCAGTCCCCATATTTTACCCACAACTAAAACGTGCTAATACAGACAGAACCTTTACTGCAGATGATGTAAACATGCCCAAAACACCTATATTTTACCCTACAGAGCACAGACACCATAAACAGGCGCATTACCTAGAGCAGAGTCTCCCAAATGCAGTCCTGGAGGGCCAAACATCATTCAGGTTCCATGCTGCCTCTAATAAAGATGCCTGTGCTGCATTTCTATGCGCCGCCCCCATGGTATGCAGATGTATCTCATGCATATTCATGACGGACAGCATGAAAACCCGAACAGTGTTAGGCACACCAGGACTGGAGTTGGGAACCTCTGCCGTAAAGCAGCAGCCAACAGGGGCAGACACACCTGCACCCACAGGCTCCATTATCCAATGCCTCCTGGAGAAGCAGGACATTGGGCCCTGCGTGCATCTCCCAATACTAGCACTTGCATACCTTAGCAATGCCACCCTACACCTGGGAATACGGTACACAGCTATCAAAAGGTTGCTATGATTACTGGCAGATAGCAATTCCGAAGTTAAGTACAATTTTCTGATTGAGCTGCATCATGGCAACCTTTCTGATGTCTGTGGAGTGTGCTACAGGTCTTGTGTCTGACAGTGTTTACCACCCTGGGGAATGACCCCAACAGTATTGCATGCCCTAGCCATGCCTGCACTGTGCCCAGGACTGGAGCGGTGGCCAGGGCTGCCAAACACCTCTATAGTTGTACAATGCTGGCATAGGTGTGGGAGTGTGTGTCTGTCTATCCAGTGTGTGGTGGCTGCAAACACCCTCCACAGCCCACACTGCCAGCACTGTTGCCAGTATTGGCCTGCCAATGTGCATAATGAGGAGCAAGGTACCATGGGTATAGCCCGAACAGGGTGGCCTGGCCAGGATGCATCTGCACAGGGCATAGGGCAATGGCTGGGACATTGTAGTGCCCAGCCACCACTTGCACAGACGGGGTGGCCACAGCATGTCCTGCTGGGAGATCACTCTCACCCTGACTGAGCAGTGACCATGGCATGGCTAGGTTCCCCCATAGTGCTATATAGTATTTTTCTCATGTGATATTTATGGGTTCCCTTTTGGGGCCCAATCACTGACTTATCTGCTTGGTGTGTATGCTAATATCCCAGTTCTGGGTGCATGCATCTCCTCCAGGAACATGCACTATGGACTAGCTAGCAGACTATCTGCAGCTAGTATGTGTCTTGCTGGAACACCTTGCAGGGTGCAGCGGCTGGAGGCTTGCTGCAGGAGAATATCAGATAGTGGTGGGGTGCAGCTGAGCATTTCAGTCTTAATGTCTGTCTGCTATTGCTTTATGGATGTGTACAGAGCTGCATTGACTGCCCTGTAGGGTGTCTGTTCCCCAGCAGTACTGGGGTTAATGGTCCCCTCTACTGCCACCATTGCAGGGAGGTAGAATGTGGATCTGTTGGTGGGAGACTCTGTTTCCCACTCTCAGCCCCAAAGGGTGGGTTGGGTGGTGGTACATAATCCGCCTATGGGTCCATAAGGGCTAAACCTGACTGAGAAATACAGTTGTATCCAAGGTGTGTCTGCAGGAACTACCTATCTCACACACTAGCACTGCTGGGGACCTGCAGCATGGCCTATTTCTGCCATGGAAGGTGCTGTGGACCTGGTGCTGGGCGCCCCACCTCACCCTCAGGGTGAGCACAGTACCCGCACAATGTGACGGTGTGTAGCTACTCTGTGCCAGTAACACACACGGTCAGTTCCCCCTACCAGGCCGAGGTGCTGTGGGTGTGCATACCCCATCTTGTGATCATCTGTAGACTGCTGATTTGCATGTGCAGTGCATCATGGGTACGGGTGGGTTAACCCTATCCTGGTGATCACAGCAGACTGTTTGTGTGGTGACGTGCAGTCCTTCTGCAGCCAATCAGGGGTTTGTTAGCAGCTGTAGTCCACTGGTTACTTCACTGCCTGTGGAGCCAGAGGTCATGGGTTCAAACTCACAGTGGGGTTGTTTGATAGGGCTGTCTTAAGCATTGTCTATTTTTAATGTACATTAGTGCTGCCAGCAAAAACACCCTCAGAGTACTGTAACCATAAGGTGCCTCATAAGGTGCTTTATAGGGCGCCCTTCTGAGGCACCTTATGGTTACAGTCCATATAAGGTGCCTTATAAGGTGTCCTATGGAGCGCCTTATAGGGTGCCCTATAGGGGACATTATAGGGTGCCGTGGCGGACAGTGCACTTTATGATGTGCCCTATGGAGTGCCTTATAGGGTGCCTTATGCGGCACCTTAGGTTACGACACGTTAGGGTGTGTTTGCTGGCAGCAATAATTAAAATACAAATAAAATGCCTCAAGAAACAATACTTACATGTAAAAGCTGATGCCTCAGCCAGCTTTATGCACACTGGGGGATCAAACTCATGACCCCTGTATCATCAGTCAGTGTATTAACCATTGTGCTACACCTCTGTTTCTGTGTTTGCATGTCTGGGCGCTACTTAAGATTACCGCGTGTTAACGCGTTTAGCGGCGCTTCGCCCGATAATGTGCACAGCAGTGCGCGTTATCACGCGATAATCCCGTTTTGCTACTTTAAGACTGAAACGCCCACTCCTTTTATGGCAGCCTGCACACTATCGCCGGGCGCACATTAAGATGGTTTAGTAAACATACCCCTTAGTGTTAAATATTTTACATCGTTCCCCTTTATTTTAAATGCTTACTTAGTATGTTTATTTTATTTTTTACATTGCAGTTGCCTCATTGATTTATGCCATCACGGTATGACAATTTTTGCATCTTACAAGATGAATACTTTGTAATTCTTTGCTATTCCAATAGTGAGTATGGATAGCTTTTAGTGCATACACACCGTTTAAAATTGACCTTTTTTATGTGTCTATACACTTAGAGTGTATTTATAACTTGCGTGTTTTGGTTTTATTTAGCTAAAACAGACAGAGTGTATCCCCCTTTTGACTATAACACATGACTACAATAAACAATAATTAACAGGCTAAGGTGACTATAAAGTGTCAAGCACATGCCTGCACAACATTTTAGTTTTTACATTTGTGTTTAGCTTAACATCTATAAGAATAAAGCACAGGATTATTCTATATGTTTACGTACTTTCAATGCGTCACAGCAAGTAGAACACAATGTATATGTGGTCCAGTAATGGTTGTTTAAACATTTATCTTTTGTCATTAGATTTTTATTTTACACTGCCCTGTGTCTGCTTGGTTGTCACAATGTATTAATGGTTTTACATGGTTATATACGTATATTGTTACTTAAAATCATTTTAAGAGCCTCCCAGTTTTTAATTATTTGTATTAATTCATTGGTCTTTTAACTATTTATTGTTTCATTGATATTTTTATTGATAATTTAATGTTTTGGTTGTTCTTTTAATTATTTATTTTTTATTTATTTATTTCATCTTTTTTGTACAAGCTGTATTTTCCCCTGAGGAAGGCGTTTGCCGAAACGCGTTGGGGTATATCAATAAAGCATCTTGTGACCAATCACACGCTTCTTGCTCCTTGCTGCAAGGTATGCCAGGACAATCATATCATTTTCTACTTGCACAGAGCAAAGGACTAGCTTCTATGGTCTGTTTTGGGAAAACACATCTGTATCATCTGTTTCCATGGGAAGTTTGTATAAGCACCAAACTGTCAGAGTGAGGAGCAGCTTCGGGGATGCATGTATTATCTGAGGAGACATGGCCGCACGGAGACAGGCAGCAGCGGATCCGTAGATCTTTTTGGAATTTACCGAGGACAGGGATGTCCATGCTGCTTGCTGCATATACCCATATCCAGGGGTTTGTGCATGCTACGCCAAGCATGTCTATGTTCCTGATTCTGAACCCATGGGCGTGGCTAGACCTATGCATGCGGAATTAGGGTCAAACGAGGCCCATTTTTGATCTAGACGTGTCCGTGGGCCGGACTTGCACATTATGGAATTTCCCTTCACACATATAATGAAGAGAGTAGAGAGATCTACATTAACTATATACTGTATATAAAAGTAATAGTCATCCACTATACAAATAGCCATGTGGTTTATTTTAGGCCTGCTAAAAGCAGACCTAAAGTAAACCACATGGCATTTAGCTAACTCCAAAAACTAGTAGGAAACTTGTGCACGCTCCTTTCATGAAAATGCCTGACGATATTTTGGATTCCTCTGGGGGGGGGGGGTGGAGCCTTTGGCATTAGCCTGTTTCATTTGGGCATCTGTAGCAATGTTGTAGGAATGCATAAAGTAGGAAATGAATGAAAACGTTATGAAAATATGCCTGTGTATATGACATTTTTTATGTAAGTGTCTTAATGCATCCCTAGGCAGTGAGGTATACAAAGTTAGTCTGGTGTACTCACTTTCCTTTCAGTGATGAAGCCCTTAATTAAGAATTGCAGAAAGCAGTAGTAAAACAACTTCCAGTGAAGACTTAGAGGAAGAGAGACTTCCAAGAGCCCAGGTAAGCTAGTCTAGAGCAGAGGATATCTATGATGGATAGAGTCCAAAGAAGACCACACACATTCGCAAGCAGAACAGAGACAGGAGCGAGGTGTGATCAGACAATCTTTATTGAAACCCTCCCAATATGGCTGTTTTTTGGCGAGTGCCCTCTTCAGGGAGTGAGCCTCAAATAAATAAAAACATAAATATTAATAACAATCATAAAATGTATCATAATTAGGACCAGGTGCAAAAGTGAAAATAATAAGAGAGTAAATAACATAGGGCCCGATATTGAGTTAGGAGGCGCATAGCCCTCCCTGCCAGTCTCTAACCTTGGATAGTCCATGCCGGGGGTCATATGCAGCTGTGGCACTGAATATCCGGGATCGCCGCATTGCTTCTCAGTCGCAGTCGATAACTGGACAGCAGCGATATTGCTTGCTGCCCGGTTAGCGCCTGCATAAAGATAGGCAAGCTTTTGCCTGGCCTATCTTATAGGTGGAAGTCGCTAACCAGACAGCATGTAATATCGCTGCTGCCCAGTTATCGATTGTCACCATCTCCGTGCATCCCTGGAATACCCCGACATGCCTTATTATTTATTTATTTATTTATTACAATTTCTTATATACCGCACTATTTCTCATCAGCGCGGTTTACATACAACAAATGACCATAACACAAACTGTTTAGTTTTACAGAGAACAGGAGCAACAACTTGGATAACATAGGGATATATAAACTGGAGCTACTTACATATGTACAATGAGATTGAATGCTAAGATTTAGGATGCTATCTTAACATGGTAAGATAGGGAGGAGGAGGGACAATTAGGTAGGGGTCAGGTTAATCTGATAGTAATGGAGAAATAAATGGAATTTGAGAGCCTTTCTGAATTGTGTTAAATCAGTAATCGCACGGATGCCTGGTGGTAATGAGTTCCAGCATTTTGGGGCATAGATACTGAAAGCCCTGTTTGATGTTGTTGTTGTGTATTTTGTTGATGCCTTTGGGATTACCAGTGCGTTTGTAGATGTGGTTCTTCTCGTTCTGTTGGGGGGGATGAGCTGAATGAGATCAGTTAGTGAAGAGGAGGTGATACCATTGATGGCTTTGAATGTGAGTAGCAAGGACTTGAACATAAGTCTTCCATGTATGGGGAGCCAGTGGAGCTGCAGTAAGATAGGCGTTACGTGGTCGCTTCTTGATGCTCCAACTAAGACTCTGGTGGCGGCATTCATGGCAAGTTGCAGCGGATTCAGTGTTGACTGAGGGAGTCCTTGAAGAATGGCATTGGCAAAGTCGAAATGTGGTAAGATTAGGGCTTGGTATACTGTCCGGAAGTCATCAGGGTTTAATAAGGAGTGAAGGTGTCTGAGTGACCGGATTTTGAAGTATATGGCTCTGACTATGTTGGATATGTGGAGTTTCATGTCCAAACGTTGATCAAGGGTGACCCCTTTGTATCGAATTGTTGATTTAGTTTGGAGCTCGGCTTCTTTAACTTTTATATGTGGTGGCGGGGAGATATTCTGGTCTCTGGTGATAAAGAGTACCTCAGTTTTTTTGTGTTGGATCCTGAGGTTTTGGGACAGAAGCCATTCGGAGACTGAGTTAAAACATTCAATCAGTGGAGAGAGGTCCATTTGCTCTGTGGAGAATGGCATGAAGAGAAGAATGTCATCGGCGTATATTAGACAGTCAACCGCGAATGATCTGATAATGTTGAAAATGGGCTGTATGTAAATGTTAAACAAGAGTGATGATAGGGACGACCCTTGATGTTAAGTGGTTAGCATTGGAGAAGAGAGGGGAAATTCAGCAGCACTAACCATATAAGTATCATTGAATGTCCCAGATAGTGGCATTTACATGGTTTACCATGTAAATGCCTTTTTAATATTGGGCCCAAAATGTAAATATAAAAAATAGCAAAGACAAATATTAGAAGCATATGTAAATATGTGCATATGTATATTCTGATTATTCTCTGTAAGTCCTTCACCGTGTGCTGTGCTTCTCCCTTCAAATCAATGTGTGTATACCGCAAAAATTCCTGTCATGATTGACAAATTCATATCTGTAATCAAACCGCTACTGATCGCTGGAAGCAGCGGTATACAAATATATGCTAAATAAATAAATAAATAAATAAAATAAAGCATATAAACATAGAAATATGATGACAGAAAAAGACCACATGGACATCTGTCCTTCCATATCAACAACTACAACAGTCCCCTTTTTACCTTTAGAGATTCTCTGTGTTTGTCCCATGCTTTTTTGAATTCAGTTACTGTCCTCATCTCTACCACCTCCACCAGGAGACTATTCCATGGATCCACTACTCGTTCCGTAAAGAAATATTTCCACATATCCTGAATCTATCTCCCTTCACCCTCATCCCATGTCCCCTCGTAGCAGAACTTGCTTTCAATCAAAAGAGGCTCTCCCCATGTGCATTTATGCCACGGAGGTATTTAAACGTCTCAATCATATCACCTCTATCCCGTCTTTCCTCTAAGGTGTACATATTAAGATCCTTAAGTCTGTCCTCATATGCTTTATAATGAAGACCACTAATCATTTTAGTAGCCACCCTCTGTACCGACTCCATCCTGTATATATCATTTTGAAGGCGCAGTCTCCAGAATTGCACACAATACTCCAAATGAGGTCGCACCAAAGACTTATACAGAGGCACTATCACCTCCTTTTTTCTGCTAGCCATTCCTCTCCGTATGCACCCAAGCATCCTTCTAGCTTTTGCCGTCGCCTTTTCTACCTGTTTAGCTACTTTAAGATCATCAGACACAACCACGCCTAGGTCCCGCTCTTCTTTAGTGGACAAAAGTACTTCATCCCCTATATTATATTGCTCCCTTGGATTGCTGCAGCCCAAATGCATGACCTTGCATTTTTTAACATTAAATCCTAGGTGCCAAATTCTAGACCATTCATCAAGCTTAGCTAGATCCCTCCTCATGTTATCTACCCCTTCCTGGGTGTCTACTCTATTGCAGATTTTGGTATCGTAACCTATTCCATTTATGTTGTACACACAACAGTGCTGCTATATTCTGCTGCTGTGCCCCATTGGATTCAGCTGCTATAATTTCACTACGTTTTACAGTGATATTGCCTATTTGCATAAAATGAGTACATACTAATTACCAACCCCCTCTCCCTCATCCCCACCTTTTTGTTACTTTATCATAATGATTGTCAGTCTTATATTTCATACCAGTTTCATGTTGGGTTAATTATTTGTCCCCCTCACCTCTCCCTGATAATGTTTAGTGGTATCTTTTCCCTTGTCTATGAGATGTCAGTTTTATCATTGTAGTTGCCTTTCCACAATGATCCTCTACCAAAAGCATGATGTGTTATTCTTTAAGACCTCTAGCCATGTTGTGTATAGCTGTTTATTTGATCATTTCATTGTTTATATTATTTATTTGTTCTCTTTAATTTATGACTTTGAGGGGTATGTTTACTAAATGGCGGTAAAGGATCAAGTGTGCCATTAGCGGGTGCTAACTGTGCAAGTGCACACTTAACACGTGCAAAAAGGCACTTTAGCGGGCGCTAACATCACCAGCAGCATAAAGTGTCCTGTGGGCATGCATGGGGCGGAGAGTGGGGGTCAATGGGCGGGGAATGTGCAGGAAGAAGGCTTGCTCCCTTAACGCTGGCATCTAAATGGTAGGAACCCTAATGTGATTCAAAACCTGTCGGAAAGGGTGTTTTTTGAGGAGAGAGAGCCTATTTTACGTCTGCAATGTGATGCAAAGAGCGGGGAGCCCAAAGAAGTGATAGTAGTGTTTCACTAGCAGCAACAGCATAATGCCCATGTATGAAAGGATGGTGCAAATGGGGGCAAAGGAGGTAGCACATGGGTCATGCAGGTGGGTTTCTGGTGCACAGGGGGAACCAGGCAGCTGCCTAGATGGCACATAGGAACATAAGACTACAAAATATGCCAAACTGTGTCAGACCAAGGCCCATCATGCCCAGTATCCTGTGTCCAACAGTGCACAATCTAGGTCACAAGTACCTAGCAGTTTCCCCAAAAGACATACAGGATCCCCAATAACTGTAATGGGGCAAGTAGGGCATAGCTCAGATCCTGTTTAGCAATGGTTTATGGACTGTTACCCAGGAACCCATCCAAACATTTTTAAACCCATTTACACTTATAGCTTTTACCACAGCCTCCGGTAATGGATTGCAGGGTTTGATTACGCATTGACTGAAAAAGTATTTTCACCTAGAAGACCCACATTGGTTACATTGTAACTGCATTGCAAGTCCCCTAGTCTGTCTACAGTCTGATGACATAAGAAAATGATTTACGTTTACCTGTTCCATTCCAATCAAGGAATATAAATCTATAGACCTCTATCATATCTTCCCTCAGCCGTCTCTTCCTCAGGTTGAAGGGCCCCAACCTTTTTTGCCTCTCCACAAAGGGGTATTCTGCCATCCGCAGAACCATCTGTGATATTCGTCATAATCCCACCGTGACAGTGGCAGCACACAGTCCTGCTACTGCTGTGGAAAGGCAATGTGCCACATAAGGTGGTCAAAGGGTCCTGGAACCCCAGGCAGAGATCTAGGATGCCTTCCCCCCCTCTCACCCCTGCTGCCGCAGAACCCATAGGGGAAGAGGCTGATAGTGCCAGATGCTGTAGCCCTCCAGGTAGCTGGAAAATGTTGGTGCCTGGGGAAATACTACAGCAGTGGCTGCCATCCTCTCCCCAAGACGGTGGCAGGTGGTGATGCAGTCCCTGCATGGGCAGCTGGTGGGGGGGGGGGGGTTGTATGGCCATCCATGTGTGCCCCTGCCCTCCCGATCCAGACCTTTTGCCCAAGGTGCGTGCCAAACCCACATGTTTAACATTCTGGGACTGTGACAACCACCACTAACAGTGCATGGATATGTATGCATGGTGGGGTGATGGTGGTGGCGTGGGAAGTGGCACCAACCTTCAGCAGACAGAAGCCTTGTCCTAGTCGTGTGCACCATGTGCATTGCAGCATGTGTCAAAGGTCAGCTGAAGAGAAGCATGTCAGCAACAGGAGCTGCTACCCCCCATAAGGTAGCACTGTGGTGCAACACACACAGTTGATATGTATATGTGCGGAGGGTCACAGGTTCAGGTCCCTGCTGGGCTTTCTGTATTGCATATTCCTGTGGACAAAGTTTAGCTGATAATGTAAGTACAGCTCCAGCATGTGCAACCCTCAAGGAGATGACCAGCAAGGGTTGAAACACCCACCAGCAGCATTGACAGGCTCCACTATCCACAGCTGGTTGGAGGCTAATAGCACACAGTAATATAGCACGTGCAAACAGATCACATGCTATCAATCTGTGGTGAGGGCAAGGCACGGTAATATAGCACATGCAAACAGAGAACACGTTATCAATCCCTGAGCTGATATTGAGACATGAGTGTCAAGCAGGAATGCCAACCATCTCCACTTTTGCTCAGTACACCAATGAGAGCATATGTGTGTGTGTATGGCTCCCCTTTGTCCTTGGCTTTCTGCACTGCATTTTGACTCAGATTGTCTGAGTTTTTTCCAGCACATTTGGAAAATATGAATAAGGCAAAGCAGAGGACTGTGGGTATCACCTGAAACAGCGCAGATTGGCCTGGATGTGTCTGCCACAATGCTTCACTAGAGTCATTGGCTGAGATGCCATGTGCCTGTCTGCCACGTGCATTGCTTGGGTGGTCACTGTATGTTACATAGAAACATAGAAACATAAAAATATGACAGAAAAAGACCACATGGCCTATCTAGTCTGTCCTTCCATATCAACAACTACAACAGTCCCCTTTTTTCCTTTTGAGATCCTCTGTGTTTGTCCCATGCTTTTTTGAATTCAGATACTGTCCTCATCTCTACCACCTCCACTGGGAGACTATTCCATGGATCCATCACTCTTTCCGTAAAGAAATATTTCTGCATATCACTCCTGAATCTAGTCCCCTTCACCCTCATCTGATGTCCCCTTGTAGCAGAACTTGCTTTCAATTGAAAGAGGCTCTCCCACTGTACATTTAAGCCATGGAGGTATTTAATCATATCACCTCTATCCCGCCTTTCCTCTAAGATGTACATATTAAGATCCTTAAATCTGTCCTCATATGCTTTATAAAGAAGACCACTAACCATTTTAGTAGCCACCCTCTCTACTGACTCCATCCTGTTTATATCCTTTTGAAGGTGCGGTCTCCAGAATTGCACACTATACTCCAAATGAGGTTGCACCAAAGACTTGTACAGAGGCACTATCACCTCCTTTTTTCTGCTAGCCATTCCTCTCCGTATGCACCCAAGCATCCTTCTAGCTTTTGCCATCGCCTTTTCTGCCTGTTTAGCTCAGACATAACCACGCCTAGGTTCCGCTCTTCTTTAGTGGACAAAAGTACTTCACCCTCTATACTGTATTGCTCCCTTGGATTGCTGCAGCCCAAATGCATGACTTTACATTTTTTAACATTAAATCCCAGCTGCCAAATTCTAGACCATTCTTCAAGCTTTGCTAGATCCCTCCTCGTGTTATCTACACCTTCCTGGGTGTCTACTCTATTGCATATTTTGGTATTATCCGCAAAGAGGAAAACCTTACCCAACAGCCCTTCCGCTATATCACTAACAAAGATGTTAAAAAGAATCGGACCAAGGACAGATCCCTGGGGCACACCACTGGTAACATCCTGCTCCTCAGAGTGAGCTCCATTTTCCTGTACTCTTTGCCACCTCCCACCCAACCAATTTCTAACCGAAGCAGTAATTTTAGGGTCCATCCCTAGGGTGCTCAGTTTGTTTATGTCACCTGTGAGGAACAGTGTCAAAGGCTTTACTGAAATCTAAATACACCACATCTAGGGCTCTCCCTCGTTCCAACTCCCTGGTCACCCAGTCAAAGAAATCAATCAGTTTTGTCTGAGAAGACCTGTCTCTGGTGAATCCATGCTGCCTCGGATCCTGTAATCCGCTGGACTCCAGAAACCTCACTATTTTCTCTTTCAGCAGCGTTTCCAATAATTTACTCACCACCGAAGTTAAACTAACCGGCCTGTAGTTTTCAACCACATCCTTAATTCCGCTTTTGTGTAAAGGCACCACATGAGCCTCTCTCCAGTCCTTTGGCACCACTCCCGACTCCAACAAGGCATTGAAAAGGTCAGTCAGTGGAGCTGCTAGAAGGTCCCCAGGTTCCCTCAGTATTCTAAGGTGTATCCTATCCGGTCCCATTGCGTTGTCTACTTTAAGTTGAGCTAGATTCTCACGAACACAGTCTTCTGAAAATTGTTCAAGATGTCCCTCGCTTCTGTTCCTGTTTGTGAGTGTTTTCTAAGGTCCTGCTCCTGGTTCTTCATCTGTGAACACAGAACAGAAATATTTGTTAAGCAATTCTGCTTTATCCTCATCAGCTTCTACATATTCCTCCCCTTCACCCTTGAGTCTGACAATACCACTTTTGCCCTTCTCTTCTCACTAATATATCTGAAAAATGTCTTATCCCCCCATTTTATTGCATTGGCTATTTCCTCCTCTTTTTGAATCTTTGCTTTCCTGACTACTTTGCTAGCTTCTCTAATTTTTTCCAAATATAGATGCCTGTCTTCCTCTCTCTGTGATCTCTTGTATTTCATGAAGGACTCCCTCTTTTTCTTTGCCTTTTCAGCTACTTCTTTCGAAAGCCATAGCGGTCTTCTTTTCCTTTTACCTTTATTTACCATTTTAACAAAAAGGTTGGTTGCCCTTAAAATATCCCCTTTCAGTTTTGCCCACTGTTTTTTTACATCCCCCAGCTGTTCCGATCCCGCTAACGACTCCCTGAGGTATTGGCCCATCTTGGCAAAGTTAGTCTTCCTAAAGTCTAAGACCCTCACCTTTGAATGGATTCTAACAGCCCTAGTCCTAATACTGAACCACACCATCTGGTGATCACTGGATGCAAAAGGATCTCCCACTACAACATCAGAAACACTTTCACCATTGGTAAGCGCCAAGTCCAGTATGGCCCCCTTCATGTGTGGGGTCTGTTACCAATTGCCTGAATAGTTCTTCCTGTAGAGAATCCAGGATCTACTTCAAAAAAGCATGGGACAAACACAGAGGATCTCTAAAGGTAAAAAGGGGACAGTTGTAGTTGTTGATATGGAAGGACAGACTAGATAGGCCATGTGATCTTTTTCTGTCATCATATTTCTATGTTTCTATGATACTGCAGCAGGAATGTGCCAATCAGCATCTGGCATATTGAAATCCCCTATCAGTAGCACTTCCCCTTTCTTAGCAATGCTGCGTATGTCTTCAATTAACTCTCTGTCCACCTCTTCCTCTTGTGAGGGAGGTCTGTATATCACGCCAATGCAAACAGATTTCTCTTTCCCTCTTTCTAGTTTAACCCACAATTCCACCTCTCTCCCTTTTAAGCTCTGTAATTCCAAAGCTTTAATAGTATTTTTTATATATAGTGCCACTCCTCCTCCCCTTCTTCCTACCCTGTCCTTTCTGAATAAAGTATAGCCAGGTATAGTTACATCCCAGTCATGGTTTTCTTTGAACCATGTTTCTGTAACTCCCACTAAATCCAAGACTGCCACTCCCACCAAAGCTTCAACATCAGGGATCTTATTTCCCATGCTACGGGCATTTATACACACTGCTTTCCATATGTTACCCCTGTTACCCATTTCCATAAAGGTATTTAATGTATCACTTACCTGGGCGGGCTTTCACTTACCTGGGGGCTTTCTTCACCCATCCCCCACAAATCTAATTTAAAGCCCTCTTCAGTAGATTAGCCAGTCTACTACTGAAGACGCGTTAACCGTTCTTGGACAGATGGATGCCATCTCTGCTCTGCAACCCTTGGAACAGTATCCCATGGTCTAGGAAACCAAAACGCTCTCAATGACACCATCCTTGCAGCCATGCATTCATCTCCAGGATGCGAGCCTCTGTGCCCTGGCCTTTACCCTCAACAGGGAGGATTGAAGAGAACACCACCCGTGCACCTAACTGCTTCACCCTCTGTCCCAGAGCCATGAAGTCACTTTTGATACGCTCAGAGGGATACCTAGCAGTATCATTTGTTCTGTCATGGATTAGCAACATTGGGTAATAGTCAGTGCGCTTGATGAGTCTCTGCAAACTCTCTGTAACATCTTAGATTTTGGCACCAGGTAGACAGCATACCTCTCTGGACATCAAGTCTGGTCGGCAGATGGATGCCTCAGTACCCCTTAGAAGAGAGTCACCAACCATCACTACCCTTCGCTTCCTTGTGATCACTGATTCTGCAACTTTGGGGTTCTTGAGCTCTGGTTCTTCCCTTTCCAGGGATGCTTTCACCTCCTCAACTTCATGTTATGCTGAGATGGCACTCTCACAATGACCAAAAAGTGTCCATGGCATGGCTATGTATCCACATAGTTGTATAACATTGGTTGACTCCAGTGAGGTGGATGTATTCTCTGTCCAGGGGTGCTAATCACTGAGTAAATGGTTCATTGTCAGTGCTGAGTATCTCAAGGCAGAATGCTCATGGTCACACTATGCATATGCCATGCATGCTGACCAGCAGACTTTCTGTAGTTGGTTTGTGCTTGGCCAACACAGCCCAGTGAAGGGCAGTGGGGCAGTCTTCCTGCCCTGCTGTAGTTAATTGTTAGCCCTCAATGATTGGGGCAGCAGTGGTTTATGGCCTACTTACTGGGGTCCTGGCAGTGCCATAGCCCCCCATCAGCCTATATGCTCCCCCACTGCAGTAGCTGTCCATAGCAGCAGTATTTTAACACTACCCATTAGCCTATACTGTTATTAGAGATTGATGTCCAACATGGGCAGAACACATGGCCAAGCTTCTGCTGTCACCATTGTTTACAGCATACAGAAAACCAAGGCAAAAAATCATAACACACTGCCAACAACATCTGCCACACACACTAGCAGTGATGCAGACAAGCAGTAAAGACCACCTCTAACAGCGCAGGTTTGGTGGACC
Source organism: Ichthyophis bannanicus (assembly GCA_033557465.1). Classification (NCBI taxonomy): domain Eukaryota; kingdom Metazoa; phylum Chordata; class Amphibia; order Gymnophiona; family Ichthyophiidae; genus Ichthyophis; species Ichthyophis bannanicus. The sequence continues at coordinate 148,996,046 of CM066039.1, read as the reverse complement.
AGGTGCTAGGCACCCCTCCTCACCCTCAGGGTGACAGCTGAAACTACTCTGCAGCATGGCTTGCTGTTGTTATGTGCATATAGCACATGCAGCCAGTGCGTCTTAGTGAGCTGATATGCTGGATAAGTGCCTTCTCCATCAATTTTTCAGCAGCAGACCGCTGTTTTCCATGTGCAGTGCCTCATGGGTGGTGGAGGGCCCAACCTATACCTGCATAGACAGCAAACAGTTTGATCAGAGATCTGCAGGCTGTGTAGAGTTTTGTGGAGGTGTAACCTACTGGGTGATACAATGTCTCCATGGTCAAAGGTTCACTTGTTCATTTTGTGCCTGGGTGCACTTGCCCACCTTGCATAGTCCTGGCTCTGCTGTGACCTGCAGATAATCATTCTTCTACATTTGTAAGCATTATGGTGACACATTGGGTAGCTCAACATAGCATTCCCTATCATAGACATCTATGAGTATGGCTTAGTGGCTCTGCCATGGCGCATTGCAGTGGGTCAGTGATATATATGCAACAGATGTCTGGGTCAACTGGTATGGATGCATTTCTGTTTCGCCATCATTGTGACCTCCCAGCTTTACGTAAAGAGAATATATCTTGTACATTCAGGCACCTAACACTCATTTAAAGTTGTTAAAACCCAAGAGTATTGTGGAAAATTGCAAGAGGATCTTGATAAATTGGAAGACTGGGCATCAAAATGGCAGATGAAATTTAATGTGGACAAGTGCAAGGTTATGCACCTAGGGAAGAACAACCCAAACTATGGTTACACGATGCAAGGTTTCACATTAGGAACTACCACCCAGGAAAAAGATTTAGGCATCATTGTGGATACCATGTTAAAACCCTCGGCCCAGTGTGCAGCAGTGGCCAAGAGAGCAAATAGAATGCTAGGTATGATAAGGAAAGGAATGGAAAATAAAACAAAAGATATTATAATGCCTCTATATCGTTCCATGGAGAGACCACACCTTGAATATTGTGTGCAATTCTGGTCGCCGTATCTTAAAAAGGATATAGCGATTTTAGAAAAGGTTCAGAGAAGAGCCACCAAAATGGTAAAGGGGATGGAAGGATACTCCTATGAAGAAAGGCTAAAAAGGTTAGGGCTCTTTAACCTGGAAAAGAGACGGCTGAGGGGAGATATGATAGAAGTCTATAAATTAATGAACGGAGTGGAACGGGTAAACGTAGATCGATTGTTTACCTTATCAGAATATAGAAAGACTAGGGGACATGCAATGAAGCTACAGGGTAAACTATTTAAGACCAATAAAAGAAAATATTTTTTCACTCAACGTGTAATCAAACTCTGGAATTTGTTACTGGAGGATGTAGTAAAGGCTGTTAGTGTAGCTGGGTTTAAAAAGGTTTGGACAAGTTCCTGGAGGAAAGGTCCATAAACCATTATTAAGAAGGGACCCAGGATATCAATGCTTGAACCAATACAAGCATTGTGGAACCTGTGTCCCTTGGGGAAACTGCTAGGTACATATGACCTAGATTGGCCACTGTTGGAAACAGAATACTGGGCTTGATGGACCTTGGTCTGACCCAGTATGGCATATCTTATGTTCTTATGTTCTTATTGCATAGCTATCCCCTGCACTGTTCTGCCATCATTACTTGCCCAACATGGAGCAAATGGGTTCAACTTGTCCCTTTCTATCATGCCACTCTGTCAGGTGTATTGTCTTGGAGCTGCATAGGCTGAGACATCAGTCCCACCACACAAATAATGTTTCATGTAGCCCATGGCACTGCTACTTTTGGTTCACACACACCAAATGCTTTTGGCCTGTATCATCTCATACATCACACAAATTGCAAACTCTCTGCTTGGAAGATCCATGGCACAGCCCTGCATCTACCGTTGGACTGTCAGGGAGATTCATGGTGGGGCAGCTTACTGTCAGTAAGCTGCCCCACCATGGCCATCAGGAGTCATTTGCAGCAGTTAGCCATATCATGAACAGCTGTCCTGTGACTGCTCCACATGAGCATTCATAGACAATCCTCCCTTTGCTGCCCACGTCAGGAACATGCTACCTCCACCCAGACACTGTCCTGGCCTATGGCATGCCACACACTGACAGTACATCTGGTTACATACCCATACCTCACAGACACTATAACTTATGGCACGGTGTACACTTTCAGAGGCATCTAGGACTGCACGCCTGTCACAACGCCCCCGCTGCTGCATCACCTCCACTGACTCTGCTGACACAACCATCCACCTATGACACTGCCAACACCCACTACCAGCATCATTAGGCAGCCACCTATCTCGCCTAGTCAACAGCACAGGCCTGCTGTTTGGTCAAACATGATCATCACACGTACTTCCACATAGCCAGGCATCTGCTGAATCAACTCCATCAGCTACCAATTGGGCTTCTCCAGTGGTTTCCCTGCCCCCCTTTCAATGTTTTAGAGGCTTAGGGTGCATGCAAGACACCTTTACACACCATGTTCTTTTACCGCTTGTTTAATGTAATTGTAATGAATTATGAAATGTAATCTTGCTGTAGTTTATGTATAATTTAATGTAATGTACTGTAGTTTACTGTAATGTACTATCTTGTTGTCTCCCCCCCCCCTCGATGTAGTCCCTCTGTTGTCTTGTTGACCACTTTGATTGAAGGATAAGGTGGTATATAAAACTGATTAAATAAAATAAAATAAATAAGTGTCCTTTACCACTCCTTAATGTCCTGATATCGCCCACTAAGTGTCCATTAGCACCCCTTAATGCAGCATGTCCTGTTATTGCCCGCTAAGTGTCCACTAACACCCCTTAATGCCAGAATGCCTCTAACATGCCCAGCACACTTAGCACACGGTAACCCCTTATATTTGCCTTATATTTGTCTGTATTTATACTCTATAATGTTTTCACCAATACTGACTGCATGTGCATGAGTGATGACTGCCCATATCTTATAGTCTTCTGCTTGCCCTTATGCTGCTTTATTTTTGTGTTGCTTGGATTTAATGCGTATTTATTGATATTCCTCAAGTTTTTAATATTTTTATTGTACCACATTTTTATTATGCCACATTTTATATAGACATCTTTTCATTTGTGATTTTCTATTTTTTTATTTTTAATGTTTGCCTTTGCTATTTTTTTACATTTACATTATGTTCTTTACTGTCTTATTATTTTCGCTTTTGCACCTCGTTCTAATTATGATACATTTTATGTTTATATTTTTATTTATTTGAAGCTCACCCCTTGAAGATGACACTCGCCAAAACATTGCAGTGTTGGGGGTTTTCAATAAAGATTGTCTGATTACACCTGGCTCCTGCCTGTCTCTATCCATGATGGATATTCATGAGAAATATTTGTATATGTTTTGCTCTGAAAACAAACTAATATATATCTATTGGTAATTAAAAAAAATCAAACCAGCTGGTGTTATTCAAGACAAGCACAAAAAACTGAAAACTGCCCGTCCACCAGTGAAGGAGGAAAAAAGACCTCAGTATCTTCCTGCACAAAACAGTGACCGTATCTGAATGTAAAAAAATTACATTACATTCAGATACGGTTTCTAGACCATCATTGTTTGATCTTCAACGTCTCCATCATCTTCATCACATTGTGACTGTTACCATCGAAAGATAAGTGTCCGGAGCTTTCTTTGTTAATGTTATGTGACGGTAGCACTTAACTGCTCGGAAGCCTGCTGGTTGCCACCTGGTTTTTTTCAGGTTGGCTGGAGGTTTTTTTGTGACCATTGATGTAATTCCTAGTCTGTTCTGTTTTCTTAGACGTTTTGGACGTCTGCAGACAGACTTGATTCCTGTCACTGTTTTGTGCAGGAAGATACTGAGGTCTTTTTTCCTCCTTCACTGGTGGACGGGCAGTTTTCAGTTTTTTGTGCTTGTGTTTTATTTTTGGGTTTTTTAGGTTACATTGATTGGGGTTGTATCTGTTTTGCTCTATATTACTTTTTGCCCCTTGAGAAGATTTTTGTTATATTGATGGTGTTATTCAAGAGCCTGAGTGTAATCCACCCCTATTAGAGGAATAAAAATGTGCCTGTAAAGCTGCTTTTTGCAAATATTTTGAATATTCAAAATAGGCATACTCAGAATCTGTCATTCTATGATGTGTTGTAACAGTCAGCCCAGTTCTTAAATGAGTACATCAAAATGCTTTCCTTCCATGATTTTATGGTTGAAGGATTTCACTTTATTTTATTTTTGCTCTTTGGTAAAGTATTGTAAAGCATGTTTAAATCATTTGTGTTTTAACCATTTCCCTTAAAAATTTAGCCTAGTTCCCTGTTTGTCCTGCTTGTCTTGAATAGATTGTAAGCTCCATGGAGAATGAACTTTCTCTTATATGTATGTGCATAGTGCTGCATATGCTTAGTACATGAAGCAGTAAGTAGTAGTAGTACACATGTAATTGTTCTGTGCATATAAAGGCATATTTTATGAATGACATCCAAGTGCAATCTGGTATGTCCAAACCAAAATGTCAGAAAAAAAAAGCAGGCACATCCAAGTTCAGGCACAATTTCACAAATGTGGATATGCCCAATATGAACATCTATGGGGTCATCTACATAGGGGTATGTTTACTAAAGCACGTTAAGATAACAGGCGTCAATGGCAGTGATAGGGGTGCAGCATGCGTTAAAGGCTCTAGGTGGGCAGTGGGTGTTATGGCATTGAGGGCGCAAGGGCATGTTTAGCATGTGCTAACAGGATAATGGGCATTAAGGTGCCCAGCATGCCCCTTAAACTGCAAAAACGGCAGACAAACTAACGCTGGATAAAGGTAAAGCAGGAAAGGCAATGTAAAAGTAATGGATGGAAGGACAGGTGGGAGATGATGGACCCGTCAGATCAGTGGCCATCTAATGGTGCATCAGTAAGTGGGATGAGCTTTTGAGATGCTACAAAGACACCAAGGATAACACTGTGTCACATGTTGTCCACTTTCCTATGCCCATGTACATACCATCCATGGGTAGTCACTTTTTGCATTGAATTTGTCCACAATACATTGCCAGGAACACTGCAGCCCACCATGTCATGCTGTACTAAACAGCCAAGGAAGAGCTTGCCCTGCTTACAGCATATCAAGGTGGCCAGGAGCCAGACATCATAGTCTGAAAACCGGGGTTTTTGTGACTCTCGTGGCATGTCTAGCTGGTTTCCTCTCCTGCAATTCACGATAGAAATGTTTTTCAAACAGCAGTCACGATCAACGTCACCTACACGCATTTCATGTAACGCGTGTAATATATGCAGGGCACGATGCACATGTGTACTACACGTTCCATGCCATGTGCATGCGCAATGCATGTAACATCTGCATATTGTGCTGTATGCATGTGCAAGGCATGGAACATCCGTATAACGTGCTTTGCACATGCAGTATTCAGGGTAACCCTGTGCATGAGCATGTACCGCAGACATTCCGTGCCTTGTGCCTGCATAAGGTGCGTTCTGTGGAACATCAGCTGAACGTGCTATGCACATGCATAATTTGCAGAATGTCAGCAGAACATGTCTTGTGCATGTGCAACATATAGAACGTGCCATGCACATGCACATGGCATGTTCCGGTAGCTTTCTGCAGAATGTGCCTTACGCATGCGCAATGCGCGGAACATCAGCAGGATGTACCATGCACATGTACAAAGCACGGAATGTCTGCAGAATGTGCCATGCATATACGCGTGGCACATTCCACACATTGTACCTGCGCAGGACATGTTCCACTGATGTTCTGCACTTGCACATGCGCAACATGCCCTGCATATATTACGCGTGTTACACAGAATGCGTGTAGGTGACGCTGATCATGACTGCTGTCTGCAAAACATATATACTGTGGAGTAGGGATAGCACAGCCACACCTGTGACATCACAGCACACTATAGGATGGACCCACTGCACAGACAGAGTGAGGAGGGGGAAAATGCTGCAGAGCAACAGGCCAGTGAAGGTCAACATACACAGTGAGGGGTGGTGGAGCAGCTGCCACAGGGACAGTCATCAATGGTGATGGGTGATGTCCTGGAACAGGATGATGAACAACTTGACCCATCTGGTGAGGTATAGGCACAGCAACCGGCTGCCATCCCAACACATCCATCATCCCCTGGGATGCTTCAATCCAGAGGAGAATGAAGTGCTCATCGAGCAAGTGCTGGAAAATTATGAAGAGCTGTTTGGCAGGCTCAGCTCACAGACCCCTGTTAGCACACGCAATGCCATCTGGGAGCAAATAAGGCAGGCTATGGCAGAAGTTGGGGGCCCGTTGTGTGATTGTAGGGGATCCATAAATGCTACAATGAAATCAAGCGATCAGTCAGGGCACAACTGACAACAGAACGTCAACACACACTGGGAACCGGTGGTGGTGGACCTAGGCAGACAAACCTCAGGCCCATGGAAAAGCAACTAGTACAATGAATAGGACCTATGTATGTTCATGGACTGCTGCCAGAGCTGGACACAGCCCATCCACATGCAGGTATGTGTTGACACACATCTATGTGCATACCTATCATGGGTGGAGGGGATGTTCCCTGCTACCCACGCAATGCAACCATTTCTGCATCAACACACCTGAGGGCTGTCCATTCAGCTCCCAATGCCCATCATTGTGTCCACAGGGGCCTTCACAAGGCCCCCCAGATCACATACACACACACACACACACACACACACCACTCCCACAACAACTGTCAGGCATTACCTAGCCCCAATGCCACTGACTACTCCTCCCTGCAGTGCACAGCGCCGCCAAGGAGAGCTGCTCCCTGGGCCCATCCCATGTGCACACTGCCTGCATGGCAGACCCTAGACACATGTGACCCCTCAAACCAATTCAACTCTGTTCATTCCCCATATTCCCTGTCCTTTGCAAGCGACCATCCCACAGATATGGATGTTCTAAAGTCACATACATGGTGTCTGTGAGGGTTACAGAGAGCCCAATGAATCAATATTGGCTGGGGCATCTGCAGGGAATACCAAGGATACATTACAGGGAGGAATGTCACAGATAACCTAAGAACCATCAAAGATCTTAAAGACTTCCAAAAGGAAATAAAAACCTATCTATTGTGCTGACGAATCTGCTCCAGAGCCTGGGGAAATAGAAAAAACACAGACCTTTACCTCCAGGCAGAAAGAAAGTGCAGGGAGCCGTGACTTTAAAAGTTCAGCTGGAGAGAAAAAAAACATATCTAAAGCTGCTGTCCTAAGGCCACGCCCCAACACCATAGCAACTAAGGGACGTAATGAGAAACAGCTGAGGGAGGAGTGGAAAGGTGCAGGGCATCCCCACTCATTTAAGCCCCAGAGAACAGGAAGTGAGAGAGACGGAAGGGGGAACGGAAGAGAAATCAGGAGCAAGCACAACCAAGAGAACAGCAGAGAAACAGAAGTGGGAGAAATCCTGAAGGAAACAGAAAGAAAGGATTCTAGCAGAGAGCCCAGAGAAAGGTCCTCTAATGACAGCTTAAGGGAAGACTCTCCTCATAGCCAGCAACAGAGTCTTGAGCAGAGCCAGTGTGGTAGAAAGGCTACAGCTGGTCTAGAAAGCAGGAGGTTTAATCCTGAAGAGACTGCTGTCTATAACCCAGGTACGGGGACTTTCCAGGAGGAGCTGGGTCAAAGAATTTTACCTCGGGGAAGGCTGTTAAAGAGAGCTGTTAAAAGAAAGGAGCTGAATTCTTTAGAAGTTCAAAATAGCTTGCTACGGGATAAGGATTTCCTGTACCCTGATAATACCCCTGAGCCAAGAGGGAGGTCTCATTGGGAACGGGTTGTTAAGCTGCTGGAAGAAATTAAACCCACGCTGTCCCAAGCTGTTTCCAGTCCGGAGACTGCAGAGTCTGACTGTGAGTGTATGTAAATAGATGAGGATGATATTGAATCTGATTTCTCAGAATGTGAGATGGACTGTGCTTTATCTAGGACGGTAAAGTGAAAACCTATAGATTGTAAACCTGAAGAAAATCCCAGACTTATTATGCTTGAATGTCTGTGGTTAAAACAAGCCTAAGAAGATTTGATATGAAGTTGCTGCTGTGGTTTTAAAATGCATGAGACCGTCAGGACTGCATTCTGAATGTGTCTGGAGCAATTAACAAAACCTGTGATAATCCAAGTAAGAAAGGAAAACTTAAAGTATAAGTGCTGCAGTTTAAAGACCATTGTTTTGGCTTAAAGTATAAGTGTTGCAGTTTAAAAGAACGCTGGTTGGAAACTAAAGCTAGCCAAAGACTGTAACGTGATAATTTGTGGCGTGAAGAGATATTTACCTTGCTGAGGGAAGCAAAGGTAATTAGAGACTCTGGAAAAAGTTTTGTACAGAAGTTATCTTTCTTTTGAGGAAAAGTATCTTACCTTATATGATGTGCCAAGCTTCTATGGAAGTTCCTTGAACAAAGGAGGCAAATAAATTTCCTGTGTTGCTTTCAAACCCTCGGCTTAATCATTTATTCACAACTACAACTCAGTGCAAGCAACTACAACTCCCAGAAGTCCTAGCTCTGGGAGCTCACATAAAGGGGACATTGAAAGGGCCCCCTTTCCCTTCTATAGGCAACCGCCTAGGCGGGGCAAGGAGGCCACACTATTCATAGAATATTTTGGTAACTCAGAAAATACGAACAAAATATTCCCAACATAACAATAAGCATATAACAAAACCAAAACTCACCCAATCAACATTATCCGCTAATACCCTACATAACCTTCTGTCTGATACTAATCCCACATACATACATCATTTGTAAATATGTTAATTATAATATTGTAAATAAGGCATGATCATACCTGTATATACTTCACAATTCAGTTCTATGTAACTCCACTAATCTAATTCAAGTCACAAGTTTAATGTAAAAGTTTTGTTTTGTTAATTGTAAACCACCCTTGAACTCTGGAAGGGGCGGTATATAAAAAGAACATAAATAAATAAAATAACATAAGATTGTGGTCATCAGACTGTTCTAGGCAGGGTGGTTAGGCAGAACTATGTACATAGAACTGTGTACATTGTCCTGATCTGTATTGTGGTACAGTGATCATGAGGTCAGTTATAATGCATCAGTACTGAAATATGTATGTCACATCTGTGAGGAGAGGTACTGTATATGAGTGCCGTTGTAGCAGGATACATGTGGGGTACCGCTTCTGGCCTGCACATCTGTTGTGGTAATAGTCAGTAATGCATGATGGCATGATAAGTCACCCATGTCCCATTGGGCAGCTGGGAGAGTGTACCAAATGTTTGGGGAAGAGGAGGTACATGCTCTGTTTACAGATGATCGAACCACCCTCCTTAGTACCCTGGTGATTGTCAGAGAGACCTGTGAACCAATGCCTTGTTGCATTGATTGTGTGGGTACCTGGAGTAACACAGTGTGATATGTTGTTTGTATGTGCCTGTTTGCAGGGCCGGCCCGTCCATTGAGCGAGAATGTTTTTGGCACAGGGCCCTGTGTTTCAGGGGGCCCCGTGCAAACAACATTCTACATTAAAAGTAAATAAAAAAAAAAAAGATGGCTGCTGCCGCTGCCACCGTGGCAGCGGCAGAATCAAGTGTCCCGCGGCCCCCCTTGCCCGGCAGAGCCCTCCCTCCTTGCATCAGTCTCTCTCCGCGCCGGCTTTCAGAGCTACAAAGGGAGAGTTTCCCTTTTGCGGCTCTGTTAAGCCCGCTGGGGCTGATGGGAAACAGGAAATGGGTAATGGGCTGTGGGCTGATGGGGGGGAGGTTAGGACGTAATGGGCTATGGGGGGGCTAAGAATGGAAATGGGCTGATGGGGGGTTAGGACTGGAAGTGGGCTGATGGGTGTTAGGACTGGTAATGGGCAATGGGGGGGCTAAGACTGAAAATGGTGATGGGGTTAGGACTGGAAGTAGGCTGATGGGGGGCTTAGGACAGGTAATGGACTATGGGGGGGCTAGGAATGGTAATGGGTTGGGGGGTTGCTAGGACTGAAATGGGCTGAGTGGAAGGGGAGGCTTGAACTGCAAATAGCTGATGGGGACGGGGGCTTGGAATGGAAATGGGCTGAGTGGAGGGGAGCTAGGATTTGACATGGGCTGATGATGGGGCTAGGAAAGGACTAGAAATGGGCTGATGGGGGGCTGGGATTGGAAATGAGCTGATGGAGGGACTCAGATAGGACTGGAAATGGATGGGGGAGCTAGGACTGGAAATGGGCTGATGGGGGGCTAGGACTAGAAATGGGCTGATGCGGGGACTAGAAGGGAGTGGATGCTGGGTGGGGCTGGAACTAGAAGGGAGCTGATGTCGGGGAGGATTAGAATGGGATGGGGCTGGGAGACTGAAATGAAGAGGGGAAAAATATTTTGTGTGGGAGGGAAGAAAAATCTACAATTGGCCGGATATTGGGAGAGTAAGTGGGGATTGAGGATGGAGGGTAAAATTTGAGTGGATGAAATAGGAATGAGGAAAGAGCAAAAGGAGAAAGATTAGTATGTTAAAGCAGATGTAGAGAGAGAATGGAAAAAAACTAGAAGAGTGAAGAAAGGACAAATGGACAGCAGACGATGGAGAGTTAGCAGAAGACACGAAGAAACCAGAAGAAAGTGGCTGGAGCAATTGCAACTAAAAGAAAATGCACAAAAGGTAGAAAAATATCTCTTTATTTTGAATTTATTAACTGGAATATGTCAGCTCTGGGAAATGTGCATCATTAACGTCTGCGCTTTGTTTAGTACAAGAGGAAATTAATTTATAGTTTTATTTCTACAGTGTTGTTGTACATTCCAAGTTTGGCTTTTGGGGTTCCCAGTTTAATTATTGTCTTCCTGTTTCTAAATTGTGATTCCTTGTTTGGTGATGGTCTATGTTTTGCATGTGTAACTGAACTGAGGTATTCTGTTTATGTAATTCCTATTTGACATTGCCACTTGTTCTCTTTCCCCAGTAGGTCATGTATTGCTATTCTCTAAAATGTATTGGTTTAATATTTGCAGTGTTGCCTTTTGATAGGTAGGGTCTGGTGCTTTGTGAGTCCTGGTAGTGCTGTTACGATACGGCGGGTTTCCTATGGATTCTAAATGATTTTATATGGACCCAAAGGCCCTAAAAGACAGAAAAGCACAGCACTATACAGCTGCCATATCCATGTAAACATGAAATGTAGGTAACTTAACCGAAGAATTCACCATATGACCACTTCCCATGTGTCCATAAGTACTTAGCTCAGGAAGAACTACTCCCAGCAGAAACTAACAAATCTTTGCAAATTGGACGCGGTTGGACACAATTCAAAACTTCAACAGTCCATCGTTCAATATCCCGAAGGTCCCGTCAGCTGCACATACAATCCTAACTTAAGGAGGTTTTTCTTCTCAACATGTCAGTCAAGGATCTTCGAGCTAGGAAGCTACATGGCTTGAAACACTAATTAGTGTAGCGTGAACCTTCCGTTTGGAAGAACCTTGACCGACCTAACGTGTTGAGTAGTTCTTCCTGAGCTAAGTACTTATGGACACATGGGAAGTGGTCATATGGGAATTCTTCGGTTAAGTTACCTACATTTCATGTTTACATGGATATGGCAGCTGTATAGTGCTGTGCTTTTCTGTCTTTTAGGGCCTTTGGGTCCATATAAAATGATTAAAATGGAGGGCTCACTTCGAGAGTAGGATAGTTCCTTCTCACGGTGAGCGATCCAACAAAAATAAGTAGTATATAATTCTACTGTGCCATTGTACACGGGTTTTAGGGTAAAGTTTAGGGATTGTGGTTCCCATATTGCAGAAAAATTTAAATGAAATCAAATTGCTGTGGGATATATTTGGGTTGATTTCAGGGGGGTGTATAAGTATCATAACCCAAGGATTCTAAATGGGCAGTGTTTGTAGTAGTTCCTAATGTGCCTGGCGGTTGGCACTGATTATAGTAATGTAGAAATCTTTTAGTCTTTCTTTATCCATACACTCATTAAGAGGCATGTTTACTAAAAGTTAATGTATGGTAACATTATGCAAATATTTATGCAAATGAGGCCCCTTATGCAAATGAGGCCCTGCACCGAGTCTCTGCACATGGCCCCACACCCCCCTTAGGCCGCCCCTGCCTGTTTGTGTCACAGGTGGCCACTGGTGGAGACTCTGTGTGACTGATATCCATCAGAGTTGCTGTAGGATGGGTGTTATATGTCCTGTCCTGGCTGGCAATATGATGGTGCATGCAACAATGTTCTGTGCCATTTGTAAGATGTGCAAGGTATGTGTTGTGAGGCCCTGGAGGATACTGATGGCCAAACCAGAGTGTGCACCAACCATTGCTTCAGTTTCTGAGCTGTCATCATTGTTTCAGAGAAGTTAGCATAGGTTCTGCAATGTGTTTTTTTGTTGGGTTGTATGTACTGTCATGTTAATGGGTTGAATCAGGATGTCCATCTGATTCAACATCATCTCCAGGTATGCTATTCCCTGTACACCGCATGTGCCTGTTGTGTCTGAGATGGTGAGACATCTCTGCCCTTGGAATTGTTGACTGTTTGGCCAAGGGGGTCCTGTGAAGGTGGTAGCATGCAGACATTTTGAGATGTCATTGAAGCCTCAGGTGATTTGTTTGCATTGTGGTCCCAGTGTCCTGATGGTTGGAACGATCAGCATGTTGGTGCTTTACACACCATATGCCATGTAGAGTGCCCTGACTCTGGCACAGATGGCCTGACGTTAGGTGTAAAGAGGTGATGTGGATGGAGATGGGTTCTGGGGTTAGCTGTTGGGCTGACATGTGTCCTGTGAGAGAAAGACCAGTGCTGGATGTATGTCTGTAGTCTGATAAGTCTGATATGCACCATTGGAACATGGTGCCTCCAATGTTCAGCTGTCTAAGGTGATGATGTAGGGCGCTGCATCTGATTGAGTAACATGTGGATGCCATAGCTGGGGAGATCAGTATGTACAGCTGCCTGTTGTTACCAATTCCATGGATTAGGCTGCCAAACAGAGGTATGTGGGATGTGACCATGCTACTGTGTGTCTGGACGATATAGTGACATGTTAAGTGTCAGTTTTATGTAGCAAAATGAGTGTGTAAGTACATCTGCACAGTCTCATCACCTGACAGCCCTGATACGTCTCCTGGCCCCACAGACACACCACACAGGTGCCCTAACATATACCTTGTGGTCATGCCGCCACTGTGGCCAATGCAATGACAACCCCAAACTCACCCCTGGAACCACCAGGACACTGTGCCACCCCAATCAACAGTGCCTAAAGCCCCCCACTCCCACACACACACATGCTGGACATGCTGACCAGAACATAGTCACATGGCCAACGTCCCCACAGTGCCCAACCCAACCATCCATGTTAGGTACTGTGGGCAGCACTCTGCTCCCCGTCTCACCTGCAGCTGTCACCTCACCGACTGGGATGCCGATGTGCTGCAGAAACACATGCCACCAGACCAGTCACACACATTTGACAACATAGCCAGAGCCATTGGAAGTCTGCACTGTCCCTCTAAGCATCCTCTCCCTACAACAGAGTAAGACGGCATCAAGTAGTCAGACACCATCCCCTCTGCACCATCCCCCACTTCCCTACCACCGCACACCTGTGTCCTGGCCACAGACACCATGCCATTGTGTCCCTGAATGCACCAATGTGGAATGCCTTGGTGACATGCTGCCAGAGATCCTGGTGCATCTGCTGATGCACCGTGTCATGCACATTGGCAGCATGTATGTACAGTGTATTGTAAAGGTATCCATCTCTTCTGTATTTGTCCTGTCTTGTCGCAGTACAACCTGGAATTAAAATGGAGTTTGGGAGTTAACACCATATGATATACACAACATGCTTACAACTTCAAAGGTGCAATATATCCTTTATTGTGACACAGACAATTAAGCCAAAAAAAAAATGAAAGCAGGATTGTGCATATGTCTTCACCCCCCAATTTCAATAAGTTGAAGAGCCACCTTTGGCTTCAATTGCAGCTGCAACTCCTTTGGGTATGTCTGTATTAGCTTAGCACATCTAGCCACTGGGATTTTCACCCATTCCTTAAGGCCAAACTGCTCCAGCCCCTTCAAGTTAGATGGGATGCATTGCTGTACTGCAGTCTTCAAGTACTGCCATAGATTCTCAATTGGATTGAGGTTTGGGCTTTGACTAGGCCATTCCAAGACATTTAAATGTGTCCCATTAAACAAGCTTTAGCAGTATGTTTAGGGTCATTGTCTTGCTGGAAGGTGAACCTTCCTCCCAGTCTCAAATCTCAGGCAGACTGGAACAGGATTTCCGCAATAATTGCCCTGTCTTTAGTGCCATCCATTGTTCCTTTAATCCTGGCCAGTTTTCCTGTCCCTGCCAATGAAAAACATCCCCACAGCATGATGCTGCCACCACCATGTTTCACTGTGGGAATGGTGTTCTTGGGGTGACGGGAAGTGTTGGGTTTGTGCCACATGTGGTGTATGCCACAATGGGCAAAAGGTTAAATTTTTGTCTCACCTGACCAGAGAACCTTCTTTCATGTGTTTGGGGGGGGGGGGGGGCCCACATGCTATTGTGCAAACTCCAAACTTGTTTACTTATTTTTTTTCTTTGAGCAATGGCTTTTCTCTGGCTACTCTTCCATAGAGCCCCACTCTATGGAGTGTATGGCTTAAAGTGGTCCTATGGACAGATACAGCGGAGATGGGAATATCTGTCCATCTCCGCTGTGGACCTTTGCAGCTCTTTCAGTGTTATCCTTGGTGTCTTTGTAGCATCTCTGATTAATGCCCTCCTTGCCCAGTCTGTGAGTTTTGGTAGGCGGCCTTCTCCTGTCAGGTTTGTAGTGGTGCGATATTCTTTCTATTTTATTGTAATGTATTTAATGGTGCTCCGTGGGATATTCAGAATTTGGGATATTCTGTTAAAATGCAATCCTGATCTATACATCTTCACAACTTTGTCTCTGATCTGTTTGGAGTGCTCCTTGGTGTTCATGTTGCTTGCTTAGTGGTGTTGCAGAGTCAGGGGCCTTTTGGAACAGGTATATTTATACAGGTATCATGTGACAGATCATGTGGCACTGATTGCACACAGGTAGACCCTAATCAAGTAATTATGTGGCATCTGAGGTTAATTGGTTGGACCAGTTCTTATTTAAGGTTTTCATAGCAAAAGGTATGAATACATATGCACTCACAACCTTTTGGTTTTATGTTTGAATATTTTTTATTAATACTGCAAATAAACAACAGGACAGGGCAAAAGACATAGCAGAGTGACATCACAAAACGCTAGTACAAACCAACAACCTCCATAGACATAGTCCATATCATATTCAGAAGCATAAATACAGAGGCAAATTATAGAAGAAGCGGAGCGGCATTGCCCACCTCCCAACTCCGGGCACCCACCGCGGACTGAGCCCCGCCTTTCAAGTAACAAATATTTTTATTGCAAGAAGGTTCCCCCCCGGTGGTTCCCCCCACACACCCCCCCTTTCCCCCCCCCCAATCCCCCCCCGCCCTGCTCCCCCCCCCCCCATACCCACTGCAGCAAGCTACATATCCCTCCTCCAGGAGGAGGAGGAGTAAGAGGAAGATAAAAACATAAACAAAAAACCCCCAAAAGCATAACAAGAAGAGAGAAGAGTGTGCGGGTTCAGACCTTCTGGGGGAGGGTTCAAAACTATCTGGGGGGTTGCGTACCCTCGTGTCTGCCCTTCACGGCACAAAACTTGGTGCTGGACATTTGGGATGATCCCAGGGAGGTGGGAGTGGGGGAGGTGGTGTGGTAGTGGCTGCGATTGGTGTTGGTGATTGCTCGTGGGTCTATTTTGCAGAGATGGATGGATGCCCGGGGACCCGCCTACGGGCTTTGGAGGGGGAGCATGCATGCGGTGCTGTTGATGGAGAAGCGTCGTGCGAGTGGTTATCCCCGGAGATGGCAAAGATTCTTGGAGGGGTGGGGTCCACACCTACAATTCTTACCTAGTGGTACTCGCACTCGGATATTGAGTGATGGTTAGTGGCCCCTTGGGGGTTGGCCTCTTCCAACACCTCCTTTCCCCTTTCTTTTTCTTTTTCTTCTTTTCTTTTCCCTACCTTTTGGTTTTAATTGTTTTTATATATATACAAGGTATTTTATTGTCATGTCACCTCACCAATTTCGGCTATATTGTTAGGTCCATTATCTAACATCCAAATGAACCTGCATTTTCATTCCAAGTTGTATGTAATGCGACAAAACAGCAGAAATACCAAGGGGATGAAGACATTTGCAAGGCACACAGTCTGGTTGTAGGCATTAACCAAGATGTAAACTGTTATGTCTGTTTGTTGTTTCTCCCCAGGTGCCCCACCTGTTACAGTGGAGAAGGAAGCTGGGAATGACGGCGGCAGTGTGGAAAGTGCAGACATGTTTGCACAGGAGCACACCTATAGTATTGCAGAGGGCCCAGGGAGTGAGGGTCCTGCAACCCCACCCGGTTGCACATCAGAGGTGAGCCTAGATTGGGCTGAGGTGCCTGGGTGGGTGGTCCAATGTATGCTGGGTTCCCAGGATGGTGGCAAGGAGCATGCTAGGGGTGTGTGCCTCCAGATATTCTCCAGCAGCAGTAGCAGTGAGAATGGGGAAAGCACTACCATTCTGCCTGAGCCACCACCCAGGGATGGACAGCCCCACACCACCTGCTGAACCAGCTGCAGACTCAAGACAGGCCAGGGACATGATGCAGTCTCTCATGGAGAATATGAACAACTACACGATAACCACACATGCAGACCTCACAGGTGGGTGACACCCCTTATGTAGCTTGGTGTAGCTCATAGTGGAACAGAGTGCATGCACTGACATGCTGGTGGGAGGGGGGTTATGGATCGGACCTGTCACTTGTGGCTGCTACAAACAATGTATGTTGCCCAGGTGCCACATCTCTGCAGTCACAGAGCCCCCATTTGCATGTGTCAGCAGGCCAGCTGTGTCAACACTGAGTGCCTTATTGTTCCCCACTGTCAATTCCACAGGTATCCGTCAGGAGCTGCAGGGCCTATGCCGAGACATGGACGAGTACCAGACGGCCATGAACAACACACTGACCGAGGATATGGGCACCATAGCGGAGGGACTAGGGGCCATGGTGGCAGCCATTAACCGGCAGGTGGATACACTGGCCTAAATTGTCAGCCCAACAGCCACCTGCAGCAATGATGGCCACCGCAATGGGCGGTGCAGTGGGTGCTGGGGGGCACGGCAGTGTGGCCGTGGGTGTTCACGTAGGTGCTGAGGATTGACAGTCAAGTGATACTTGTATGAAACACATAGCTGCATCATGTGCACATGTTCACAGTAAAACACATCAGCGCATGACATGTCTGTCTGTGTCAGTCATTTCCACGTCAATGTCACTGCAAAGCCTATTACCAGACATGGGTCAGGATGTGCACCCACCTAGGCAGACATGTTGTGACCAACAACACACCCCACTTGTCCTTCTTACTATCCCCCGCCCCCCCTCTGATTGTGAATGACATGAACATGCAGCCCACTGCTGTTGTGTAGTCCCAATTCCCTCCGCTCCATGCCCCTCTGGATCCTCCCCACTCAGGTATTTGTCCTGTACATTCTAAAATTACAGCTTCTGCCATCATATCCAATCACCTGTTCGTGGCAAACTCCAATGTCCCTACTCTATTCTCCCCCTTCCTGACCTATCTGCTGTGTTCGACACTGTTGGGCTCACCCTCCTCTTTGGACCCTGTCATTGATTGGTATTGAGGGCTTTGTGCTAACCAGATTCACCCCCCCAGGTCACCCCTCGCTATGTTTTCCTGGACCCTCAACTACTCCTATCTTGCCCTCAGTTGTGGTATCCCAAATGTCTGTCCTGGATCCACTCCCCTTTGCTCATTATGCCATGTCCACCACTGCACAGCACTCCCCATGGCCTCAGTTTCCATCGTTCCACAGAATGGTCCCATACCTACAGCTGCACACCTGAGATCCTGGCAACAATACAGGGCCGGATCACTGCCTGTCTTCCTGACATTGCTGCTGGGATGTTTTACCACTGTATGATCGGCACATGGGCAAGCCACATTTGTCCATGATTCCCCCAAACCCACCTCTCCCCCCCAACCTTCTCAGTCACTGTGGAGACCCCTCCACTCCCCCTTGTCTCACCAGCATGCAACCCTGGGGCCAGTTGTGACCCCTCTCCCATCCTCCTCACACACATCCAGCTGGTAGACATGACCTGCTGCAACCATCTCTACAGCATCCACAACCCTGCTCATATAATGCTAAACACACTACTAGGACAGCTATCCACCCTGTAGTCACCTCCCGTATAGAAATTAGTTGCCTGCTCCTAGCTGTGCCTCATCTGTGTCAACTCTGCCACCTCATTGCTGTACAGCCACTCATCTGCAGCGCTCACCAGCCCTCATAGGAATGTCCCCTCAGGTACCATTGGTGGCTGGCTATCCGTATCTGCATTGAGTGCAGACCTCTCCTGCTGACCTATATGCCCATTCACTCTTCAGTTCTTTACAAGCCACCCTTCCATATGGCACCCTACACACCTCCCTGAGGATCCATATCTCTAGTAATTTGCATATATCTGTGCTTCCACCTCTCTTGCAAATCCCAGACAATACTCCCCTCAACTTACCACTCCTCATGACTGCAACACACAACCTGCATCTGCATGACAGATGCCCTTTCGGACCCATCCAAATATACAGCCTGTCTCCGCAACTCATCACTGCTGTGTTCCCAGTGTGACATACCTGATGTCATGTGTGCACCTCTACCACATCCCCTTGCTGTGACCTATGACCACAGCTACTGTGTTATCTGTCTTGAATGGGATGTAAGCCCTGATGGGCATGGACCATCATGTACATGTGTCTCATCAGTGCTGCATATACCTTGGAGCACCAGACATGATGTAAGTGGTGGTGCAGAGTAGGCCCTTCTATTGGCCCCATACCTGCCTGTGGCATTCTCTGTGGGTATGTCTGGCATGTCCACCATGGCGCCCCTCATGGGTATGCCAGGACTGTTCCCCGGACATATGTGAGTGAGGCTACCTGCCGATTGACAGGTTAGGATCCTGTGAATGCAGAGTATAGGTTTCTCTGTGATCCTGCCTGACATGGGTGGCCAATGCAGCAGACCCAGTTGAGGGGTTACATAGAAACACGACGACAGAAAAAGACCACATGGCCTATCAACCACTACAACATTCCCCTTTTTTCCTTTAGAGATCCTCTGTGTTTGTCCAATGCTTCTTTGAATTCAGATACTGTCCTCATCTCTACCACCTCCACTGGAAGACTATTCCATGGATCCACCACTCTTTCCGTAAAGAAATATTTCCGCATATCACTCCTGAATCTATCCCCTTTCACCCTCATCCCATGTCCCCTCATAGCAGAGCTTGCTTTCAATAGAAAGAGGCTCTCCTCCAGTGCATTTATGCCATGGAGGTATTTAAACATCTCAATTATATCACCTCTAGCCCGCCTTTCCTCTAAGATGTACATATTAAGATCCTTAAGTCTGTCCTCATATGCTTTATAATGAAGACCACTAACCATTTTAGTAGCCACCCTCTGTACGGACTCCAGTCTGCTTATATCCATTTTGTTATGTTATGTTATGTTATGTTTATTTCATTTGATAGACCGCCCTTCTGTAGTAATCAGAGCGGTTTACAATGTATTAATTAACAAGGAGAGGCGCAAGGCCAGGAAAATGGAAAGGAATTTACAATCTTTGATAGAACAGAGGAGAAAAGAGGAGTATATAACTATAAGCATAGGAGGAGAGATTACACAAAGGGAGAGGGAAGGTTAAAGGCCAAGGAAAAGAGGTGGGTCTTTAGGTCACGTTTAAAGTCGGTGTGACGGGGTTCTAGACGAAGGGAGGTGGGGAGAGAATTCCAGAGGGCAGGGCCTGCGAAAAAGAAAGCTGAGGAATGGGTGGACTGGAGGTGGGCAAGGGAGGAGGGGGGGGAGGAAGTGTAAGTCGGTTAAGGTGAAAAGAGCAGGGGGTATGTCTGAGAGTGTGGAAATGGATAAGGTCTGCCAAGTATTGTGGGGTGTTGTTGTGGACGAGAGTGAGCAGTTTAAACTGAGTGCGGAAGGAAACAGGCAGCCAGTGAAGATGAAGAAGAAGAGGTGTTGCGTGATCTCGAGGGGAGGAGTGGGTGATGAGACGAGCAGCAGTGTTTTGAATCCTCTGAAGTCTGTTCAATTGAGATTTAGGAAGACCAGAGAAGACTGAATTAGAAAAATCAAGTGTGGTCTCCAGAATTGCACACAATACTCCAAATGAGGTCGCACCAAAGACTTATACAGAGGCATCATCACCTCCTTTCTTCTGCTGGCCATTCCTCTCCGTATGCACCCAAGCATCCTTCTAGCTTTTGCTGTTGCCTTTTCTACTTGTTCAGCTACTTTAAGATCATCAGACACAATCATGCCTAGGTCCCTCTCTTCTTTAGTGGACAAAAGTACTTCACCCCCTATACTATATTGCTCCCTTGGATTGCTGCAGCCCAAATGCATGACCTTGCATTTTTTAATATTAAATCTCAGCTGCCAAATTCTAGACCATTCTTCAAGTTTAGCTAGATCCCTCCTCATGTTATCTATACCTCTCTGTGTGTCTACTTTATTGCAGATTTTGGTATCATCTGCAAAGAGGCAATGTGAGACATTTGAGAAGCTGCCATCAGAATCCTGCAACAGTGTGTGTTGCTATGTTGAAGGGGTTCAACATGCACACAGAGAGACATTGTGTGGGTCACCATCTGTCTGGTTTGTTCCCACTCTGCCGTGTCCCAGTCAGTTCACGATGTGCTAGTGCCTCTGGGTCACAGGGCATGCCACTCACAGGTGTACATATCAACAGGTTGGGTTGTGCTGGGATGGCAGCAATGGCATCACACATGCCCCAGTGCAATACCAACGTGTCTCACAGTGCCCCATGGGCCACCATGACTCTTGTGCACCGGTGCCTCCATCCCCATGTCCAACTGACCCACATGGATGTCAGGTGTCAGGGGATGTGCGCATACATAGACATGTTCTGGGCATCATGCATGTGAGCCCTTTGGGCAGAACATGACCATCAACATTTCCCATGCTGTGCTTGTGAGGGCAGCACCATCAGGATTGTCCCAGGAGTTTGCACTATGCATTACCATTAGACAGTGTCCAATGTTTGGACTGCACCATGTGTGGTTGTCACATTCCTTGGTAACTCATGATGTGAACATAGGTGACAAACAAAAAACACACATCTGAGCCATGTGTATGCCAAAAGATAAACACCTTATTAAAATCAGTAGCCAAAATAAACATATAGTAATAAAAACACCATGTACAGAGGTATGCAAAAGGCAAACAGTGCAAAGAGCGGATATTACCATGGACAGATATGGTTGATCCCATGCTTAAAACATGATGAAATAATCTGGGACCCATGGATGCAGAGGGGTGTGAGGGATACCACCCCCATGGCACCACTACTGTAGCTGAGGGCTCCCATCAAATGATTTTTTTATTTATTTTTATTTTTTATTTATCTATTTCTTTTATACCGCCCCTTCCAGAGATCAAGGGCGGTTTACATGGAACAGTTTAACAAACTTGTACACATCTGTATACATTTACATTGAACAATAGAATTCAACTATGTACAGGTAATAATACAAACAAATGATGGCTCATCCTCTGCGAAGGAAAGATTACCACCCCTCTGCTTCTGCAGCTGATGAGCCACCATTGAGACATAGCGTGTCAGCAGCCCCACAGTCCATGTTAGGACCTGCTGTGCTTGAGCATTTGCAAGCAGTGACACAGCCAGGGTGTTTTCTCGGTCCCCCAGCCAAAGGCCCTACATGTATGGCATTTGGGTGGTGGCATCGGTATACACTCTGGCTGTGTCAGTGTTTGCTGGTACAGATTGTATCCTTACAGGCCCTGCGGTGCAGTGGGCTGGCTGATAGCACTCCCCTGGGCCCTCTGCAGCCATTGGTCCTATATGTGTGGCTGCTGTCAGAATGGGGCTGGTGGCTGCATCTTGAGAGGTGCAAGACCACCCTTCATAGGTGTCCCCCAGGGTCAGCCCCCACTCCTCCTGCTCCATGTGTGGGTCAGGTGGTAACCTCATGTGGCTGGCCTCTTGCCACTGCTCTGATTCCCACCCACTTGTGGGTTGGTCTTCTGTGTCCTCCCCCTCCTCCTTCATCTCCATCTCCTCCTATTCCTCCTCCTCCACTTCCACCACTGCAGCTTGGGCTGCCACCACTGGCCAGGCTGTACCCTCTACAGCTGCTCCCCCTCCAGCCTCTGATGTTAGTGCCACAGCCTCTGTGAATGGGAGCAGACAGTACTGCATCAGCTGCATGTTCTGTGCCCACAGGGCAGTCATCACCCCCCACAATGCCCACTACCCCTGTAAATCAGTGTTGGCACACAGAACATGCAGCAGGTGATCCAATACATCAGAGCCTGCAGTCTAGTCAGGACGTAGTAGCTGCACACATGGGATACATCCAGGGGGAATGTACAGCACAGACAAAGGATTTCAAATCTGTCAGCCTCTGTAGGCAGCAGCAGAGAGGGCCAGATCCACACTAGTCTGACGGGAACAGAGAGGGCACTTGAAATACCAACCCTGGATGTCAGCCCCAGGCATGAGGGGCACAAGGTGTCCCGTGTGGCATCTGGGCTTAACAATGAGAGGAAGGGCACAGACAGTGGAAATGCCCCAGCAGTGTGGGGTCCCCAAGAAGGTGTGCATGGTGTATTCTGAAGGGGGAGGGGTGAGGCCTGCAGAGTGCATGCACCCATTGGTCATCAGGTTAGATATGACATGTGTTAGATGAAGACTGGGGGGACAATGAGGTGACCTGCACAAGGGGTGCTACAGTCATGTCAGCTGGCAGATGGTGATCAACACATCAGGGGGCTGTACAGACTGATGGGGTAACTGCTGGCCCACAGGTATAATGGCAAGGGGTAGGTAACATTGGTCTAATTGGAGATGACTGAGGTGGTGATAGGTGCCCTAGTCATGTGTTTGTGGAGGTATGAGTGGTTCCTGTTGGTGTCATCAAGACAGGACTGGCAGGTCTTGGATGACAGTTTGATGTGTGTTGCAATGGAGATGGCGGGGTCAGAGATGTCACCAGGTTTCCAAACTGGCAGAACAGGGAGGGATAGGGGGACCAAGGGTGGCAGTAGGGGGGTATTGGTGTGAAGGTCCATTGCTTAGCCTCGGCAATGTTCGGTTTCAGGCAGCACTGACACATCCAAGCAGCAATGTCAGGCAGGCACACAGGCAGGGATCATATCATGGGGTGAAGGTGGGATCACAGGTATAGTGAGGTAGATCAGGGTTCCCAAAGCATAGCACTGTTTCCTAGAGTCAAGTGAAGGGGTGAGTGCACCTGGGACATGGGTGCAATGAGGGCTGGGGTGGACACAGGACACCCTAGGATACACCAACTGGAATTATGAGAACAGTGGAGGTGTACCCACAGGAACAGTCCTGATGGGGCAATGGGTGGGTGCGGATGAGGCACATGGTGACTCAGAACTCTGATGGGCCATGTGGTCCCTGTCTGCCATCCTGTTTTTGTGAGAAATATGTGTCAGAGACTGAGGGGTGGTTGATGATCAGTGTAAGCCTGGTGATTCCAGGGGAAATGTACAGGACAGACAAAGGTGCTAGCCTTTGGTAGCAGGTACTTGCTGGCAAACCATGGCCTTTATGTGCGTGATAGTGTGTCATTCAATTGTGGATGTGATGTTGACCCTGGGAAGGGTGTGATGTTTAAATTAAACTTACCTGCTAATTGTAGTTCCTGAAGGAACTCCAGTCTAGTCCCGAAAACTCTGGGTTGTGCTCCTCTTCCAGCAGCCTGGAGACTGATAAACGTCATTCTTTGATGACACTGGTATAAGGACACAGGCACCGCCTCCTCACTCCAGTAACCTATTGACAAAAGTAGACTCACTGGAGCAACAATTAAGTAAGAAACCACTTATAAACAAACTGTAAGATAACCGTTGTCGGGCCCTGTATCCCACAAACGAGCCTAATTACCAATCATCACTAATATCCCATAAAGTCCAGAACCAAAGGTCGGTACAGGTGCAATCAGAGTCTTACTTTATTAGATAACCGATGGACAATACAGGCAATGGAGAGGAGTGCTTCTCTTGGTGCAATACACCTCCAGAATTCCTCCTCCCCCTCACAACAAACCTTTCCTTCCTTATATACAATTTTATTTCCGTGTTCCATGATACATTTGATCCTGCGTTAATCTCATTTAAATAATAACTCAGAGTTGTGCCTCTCGTTTCTCAAGCCCATCCTATTTTCTGCATTTCTTTGTTCATAATCTTTTGTAAGCCAGTTTCTTGGGACAGGCCCTTACTTCTCCCTTTCTACACACTTACCACGATTTATCAACACCATTTGCTTTCTTCAGGGCTAACTGGTATTATGTCCACATAGCTTCCTCTGCAGCTGTCAGCTTGTGGTCTTTTGGGTGTAACTGTTTTTCCTCAGCTTGGTATGCAAGCCCTCCAGCTCTTCTGCTCGAGGTTTTGCAACTTCAATTGCTGATTAAAACTTGCTTATTCTTATCAGTTCTTATAGCCCACTGTATAGCAACCTGGTTTGACCAATTTAAATGTTAATAGAAAGGTGGCCTAAGTGAGGCCTGATGTAAACTGAAAGACCTGTCCAAAGACCTGCACCCAACACCGTGTAAACTATAGGGCTGAACTTCCCCACGATGCCCTAGTATAACTGTGATACCCTAGTATAACTGCGGAGGCCCTCGCTTCCCCTCCAGGAAGAAACCCGACCTTAATATACTTCCCCATATTACAATTCCCCGTCTGAACCCGAAGCTGCACTGTTTACCTTTTCTCTTACCTGTGAGATCCAATGCTTCAGGCTCCAATCCTCCCAAAGGACCGGGACGGGATCCGGGACTAGACTGGAGTTCCTTCAGGAACTACAATTAGCAGGTAAGTCTAATTTAAACTTCCTTATCGTCCCTCCAGTCAAGTCCCGGAAAATCTGCGGATGTAACAGAGCAGTAAAAGAACTCAATGGGCGGGACCTGCTAGACCAGCCTGAAGCACCGCTGCTCCAAAACAGGTATCCCTACTTGCCTGAGTATCCAGATGATAATGTTTGACAAACGAATTTAACGACAACCACATCGCTGCCTTACAAATTTCTACTGCAGGAACAAATTTGTACTCAGCCCAAGACGCAGCTTGCGCTCTAGTAGAATGCACTCTTAAACCTTCAGGTACCAGCTTACCCTTCAACAGGTACGCTGACACTATTGCCCCTTTTATCCATCTGGCAATAGACGCCTTTGATGCTGCTTCACCTTTGCGAGGACCCCCGAACACAAACAATCTTTCAGATTTTCTGAACTCTGCCGTCCGTTGGATGTACTTTTTCAAGGCCCTCCAGACATCCAATAGATGCAAATGTTGCGTGGAAGAGTCCCCTGCAACCGTACGGAACACCGGTAGTGACACTACCTGATTCACGTGAAAAAGAGATACTACTTTTGGCAAAAAGGACGGCACCGGCCTCAACACTATCTTTGACTCATAAAAGGACAGAAATGGCTCCTTACAAGATAATGCTTATAACTCCGAAATTCTCCTTTCCGACGCAATCGCAACTAAGAACACCACTTTTAGAGTAAGATCCTTCAACGTGGCCTTAGCCAAAGGCTCAAACGGCCGACTTCCTAACGCTCCCAATACCAATTGCAGATCCCAAGGAGGAATTAATTGCCTGCACGGTGGCCTCAAAAGTCCCACCGCTCTCAAAAGTCTCTTAATATCTGCATGAGCACCCAGCGCTTGCCCCATGATCTTCCCCCTATAACAGGATAGCGCTGCCAACTGTACTCTTAAGGAAGAGACCACTAACCCTTTTTGAAAACCATCGTGCAAGAATGCCAAGACCTGTGGCACAGACGCTCGTAAGGCCTCACAATTTCTGTCTACACACCAAGCCTCAAAGACCCGCCACATGCGAACATACACTAAAGAAGTAGATCTCCTACGAGCCCCCTAACAAGGTAGCCACCACCGTCTCCGAATAGCCTTTAGCTCTTAACCTTGCCCTTTCAAGAGCCATGTCGTAAGCGAGAACCGAGCTACCTGAGGCATAAACAACGGACCTTGCAACAATAGATCCTTTCTGACTGGTAGACGCCACAGCTTCCCCACTATTAGCCTCCTGAGGTCCGCATACCAAGGCCTTCTCAGCCAATCCGGAGTGATCAGTATCACTAATGCTCTGTGTCGTTCGATGCATTGCACTACACATCCCATTAATACCCACAGAGAGAACACGTATAGTAGCCGATCTAACGGTCAATCTTGTATGAGAGCATCCAACCCCTCCGACATTCTCTCTCTCCTTCTGCTGAAAAACTGACTGACCTTTGCTGAATTGAACGTCGCCATGAGATCCATTATCGGCACCCCCCAGTGCCGCACCACTATGTAGTAAATGTCGGGATGAAGCATCCATTCTCCAGGGTCTACCTTTACCCGACTCAAGAAATCGGCCGCCACATTGTCCACCCCTGCCACATGCGCTGCCGACAGAGCCTAAAGATTTTGCTCGACCCATTGGAAAACCCGATCTGCCTCGGCCTCTAAGGGAGCACTGCTGGTGCCCCCCTGCCTGTTGATGTAGGCCACTGCGGTCGCGTTGTCCGAAAACACCCTGATCGCTGTGCCCATTAAATATGGCTAAAACTTCATCAGCGCCCACACTACTGCTCGCAGTTCCAACCTGTTGATGGACCAAGTTCTTTCCTGTTCCGTCCATTGACCCTGCATGAACCCTCCACGAACCTGAGTGTCACATGTATGATTTACTCCCAGTTGGTGAGAGGTCTAATGTATGCACTAAGTGCAAGGAGCTCTTTGCTCTCCGGGAACAAGTCCGTTCTCTAGAGGCTAGAGTAGCAGACCTGGAAGACATAAGAAAGACAGAGAAGTACATGGACGAGACCTACAGGGATATAGTCCTGAAGTCCCACCTCCAGTCTGGCAGCATCCCTGCTGCCATGGAGGAGAGAGGTCACGTGACAGGAGAGCATCACCCTGGTGTGGCAGGACGTGATCCTATAACTAGGACATGTCCTCCAGGTGATGTAAAACCCTCTTGCACTGAGGACGTTTCTCCAGGGCCATGTTCCCATTAGGGGAGGGTTAGGACAGCTGTATAGTTGGTGATTCGATCATTAGGCATGTAGATAGCTGGGTGGCTGGTGGACGTGAGGATCGCCTGGTAACATGCCTGCCTGGTGCGAAGGTAGCGAACCTCACGCACCGCCTAGATAAGATCTTAGATAGTGCTGGGGAGGAGTCTGCTGTCTTGGTACATGTCGGTACCAATGACATAGAAAAATGTGGTAGGGAAGTTCTGGAGGCTAAATTTAAGCTTTTAGGTAGGAAGTTGAAATCCAGAACTTCCAGGGTAGCGTTCTCCGAAATGCTTCCCGTTCCACGTGCAGGACCCAAAAGGCAGGCAGAGCTCCGGGGTCTCAATGCGTGGATGAGACAATGGTGCAAGGATGAGGGTTTTGGATTTGTTTGGAACTGGGGAAACTTTTTGGGGAAAGGAGGGGCTCTTCCGAAGGGATGGTCTTCACCTTAACCAGGATGGAACCAGACTGCTGGCATTAACCTTTAAAAAGGAGATAGAGAAGCTTTTAAACTAGAAAATAGGGGAAGGCCGACAGTCGCCCAAGAGCGCATGGTTCGGAAGAAGGTATCCTTGAAGGATACTACCAAAAGCAGTGAGGTTCCAAAAAAGAGTAAAGTAGCCCAAATGCCCTTGAGTATGGTGCAGACAGAGCAGAAAGATTCCAAATTACCCATGCCTACCAATAGCCAGATTAATATAAATTAAATACAGTTTCTAAAATGCTTGTATGCAAATGCTAGAAGTCTAAACAATACAATGGGAGAGTTAGAATATATAGCACTAAATGAGAGGTTAGAAATGATTGCAATCTCAGAGACATGGTGGAAGGAGGATAAGCAGTGGGACACTGTGATACCTGGATACAAACTATATCGTAATGATAGAATTGATCAAATTGGTGGAGGGGTTGCGCTCTATTTTAGAGAGGGCATTGAGTCAGAAAGGATTAAAGTTTTGCAGGAAACAAAATTTGCTGTAGAATCTCTATGGATTGAAATTCCATGTATGAAGGGGAAGGTGATGGCAGTGGGGGTATACTATCGACCGCCTGGCCAGAATGAACAAATGGATGATGAAATGCTCAAAGAAATCAAGGAAGCTAACAAAAGTCACAGCAGAGTAGTAATAATGGGTGATTTCAATTACCCCGGTATCGACTGGGTCAGTGTCACGGCAGGACATGCTAGGGAGATAAAGTTTCTAGATGTAATAAATGACTGCTTCTTGGAGCAGCTGGTTCATGAACCGACCAGAGGGGAAGCCATACTGGAACTAGTCCTTAGTGGAACACCAGATCTGGTGCAAGAAATAAGGGTGTTGGGACCACTTGGCAATAGTGATCATAGCATGATCATGTTTGATTTAATTAGTGGAGGAGGGATAGTAAAGAAATCCACAGTACTACCTTTTAACTTTCGAAAGGGAGACTATGATAAAATGAGGAATATAGTTAAGAAAAAACTAAAAGGAGCATTTGCAAAGGTTAAAGACTTACATCAAGCTTGGGTGTTGTTTAAAAATACTATCCTGGAAGCCCAGACCAGCTGTATTACATGCATTAAGAAAAGTGGAAGAAAGTCCAAAAAACTGCCAGTATGGATTAAAGGTGAGGTCAGAGATGCTCTTGCTGCCAAAAAGGCATCTTTCAGGAAATGGAAAAAAGAGCCACACGACTAAACCTGGAAACAGCACAAATACTGGCAAGATAAATGCAAAGCATTTATAAGGCAGGCAAAGCGAGAATTTGAGAGGGAACTTGCTACAGAAGCAAAAACACGAAACAAAGACTTTTTCAAGTACATTCATAGCAAAAGGCCTGTGAGAGAGTCAATTGGACCATTAGATGATAGAGGGGTAAAAGGGGCAGTAAGAGGAGACAAGGCTATAGTGGAGAGACTGAATGAATTCTTTGCTTCAGTCTTTACTGAGGAAGATGTAGGGATGTTACCCAAGACTTCAGTGGTATTTAAAGGTGATACTGCAGAGGAATTAAGAGAAATACCACTACACCGGGAAGATGTATTACAACTATTTGATAAACTGAATAGTAGCAAATCACCTGGACTGGATGGTATACATCCAAGGGTGTTGAAAGAACTGAAATATGAGATTGCAGATCTGCTATTAGTAATCTGTGAACTATCATTAAAATCATCTGTAATACCTGAAGATTGGAGGATCGCCAATGTAACACCAATTTTTAAAAAGGGTTCCAGGGGTGAACCGGGAAACTACAGACCGGTGAGCCTCACGTCAGTACTGGGAAAAATGGTAGAAACCATCATAAAGAATAAAATTACTCAGCATGTAGATAGTCATGGCCTAATGGGAGACAGCCAACATGGCTTTAGACAAGGAAGATCTTGTCTTACTAATCTGTTATGTTTTTTTGAAAGTGTGAATAAACAGGTGGACAAAGGTGAGTCGGCTGATATAGTGTATCTGGACTTTCAGAAAGCCTTTGACAAGGTCCCTCATCAGAGACTTTTGGCAAAACTAAAGAGTCATGGGATAGGAGGCAGTGTACTACTGTGGATCAAGAACTGGTTAAAAGATAGAAAGCAGAGGGTTGGGCTAAATGGCCAATTTTCCCAATGGAGAAAGGTGAATAGTGGTGTACCCCAGGGATCTGTGCTGGGTCTGCTGCTTTTTGACATATTCATAAATGACCTGGAAAGTGGAATAACGAGTGAGGTTATCAAATTTGCAGATGACAGAAAACTATTTAAAGTAGTTAAAACCCAAGAGGATTGTGGAAAATTGCAAGAGGATCTTGATAAATTAGAAGACTGGGCATCAAAATGGCAGATGAAATTTAATGTGGACAAGTGCAAAGTTATGCACCTAGGGAAGAACAACCCAAACTATGGTTACACAATGAAAGGTTCCACATTAGGATCCACCACCCAAGAAAAAGATTTAGGCGTCATTGTGGATAACATGTTAAAACCCTCGGCCCAGTGTGCAGCGGCAGCCAAGAGAGCAAATAGAATGCTAGGTATCATAAGAAAAGGAATGGAAAATAAAACAAAAGATATTATAATGCCTCTATATCGTTCCATGGTGAGACCGCACCTTGAATATTGTGTGCAATTCTGGTCGCCGTATCTTAAAAAGGATATAGAGTTATTAGAAAAGGTTCAGAGAAGAGCCACCAAAATGGTAAAGGGGATGGAAGGATACTCCTATGAAGAAAGGCTAAAAAGGTTAGGGCTCTTTAACCTGGAAAAGAGATGGCTGAGGGGAGATATGATAGAAGTCTATAAATTAATGAACGAAGTGGAACAGGTAAATGTAGATCGATTGTTCATGTTATCAGAATATAGAAAGACTAGGGGACATGCAATGAAGCTACAGGGTAAACTATTTAAGACTAATAAAAGAAAATATTTTTTCACTCAACGTGTAATGAAACTCTGGAATTTGTTACTGGAGGATGTAGTAAAGGCTGTTAGTGTAGCTGGGTTTAAAAAAGGTTTGGACAAGTTCCTGGAGGAAAGGTCCATAAACCATTATTAAGAAGGGACCCAGGATATCAATGCTTGACCCAGTACAAGCATTGCGGAACCTATGTCTTTTGGGGAAACTGCTAGGTATGTATGACCTAGATTGGCCACTGTTGGAAACAGGATACTGGGATTGATGGACCTTGGTCTGACCCAGTATGGCATATCTTATGTTCTTATGGATAAATTGGAAGACTGGGCATCCAAATGGCAGATAAAATTTAATGTGGACAAGTGCAAAGTTATGCACCAAGGAAAGAACAACCCACACTATGGTTAGACGATGCAAGGTTCCACATTGGGAACCACCACCCAGGAAAAAGATTTATGAGTCATCGTGGATAACATGTTAAAACCCTCCGCCCAGTGTGCCGCAGCAGCCAAGAAAGCAAATAGAATGCTAGGTATCATAAGGAAAGGAATGGAAAATAAAACAAAGGATATTATAATGCCTCTGTATCATTCATTCCATGGTACAACCGCACCTTGAATATTGTTTGCAATTCTGGTCGCCGTATCTTAAAAAGGATATAGCGTTATTAGAAAAGGTACAGAGAAGAGCCACCAAAATGGTAAAGGGGATGGAAGGCTACTCCTATGAAGAGAGGCTACAAAGGTTAGGGCTCTTCAACCTGGAAAAGAGACGACTGAGGGGAGATATGATAGAGGTCTATAAATTAATGAATGGAGTGGAACAGGTAAACGTAGATCGATTGTTTACCTTATCAGAATATAGAAAGACGAGGGGACATGTAATGAAGCTACAGGGTAAACTATTTAAGACAAATAAGAGAAAATATTTTTTCACTCAACGTGTAATCAAACTCTGGGATTTGTTACCGGAGGATGTAGTAAGAGCTGTTAGTGTAGCTAGTTTAAAAAATGTTTGGACAAGTTCCTGGAGGAAAGGTCCATAAACCATTATTAAAAAGGGACCCAGGATATCAATGCTTGACCCAATACAAGCTTTGTGGAACCTGTGTGTTTTGGGGATACTGCTAGGTATGTATGACCTAGATTGGCCACTGTTGGAAACAGGATACTGGGCTTGATGGACCTTGGTCTGACCCAGTATGGCATATCTTATGTTCTTATGTACTTCCTTGAAAATGCGCTCCCCAGCCTAGGAGACTTGCATCGGTAGTCAGTAGTAACCAGTTCGGCGTTTCCAAGGGCATGCCCTTTGCTAAGGACTCCAGAAGCAATCACCACTGCAACGCTTCCTGTGCCGCTTCTGGACAGAGTAGTCTCCTGGACAGTGGGTTGTTTTGGTGAGACCACCTTCTGAGTAACACTCTCTGCAACGGCCTCATATGAGCCCTTCACCCAGGGCACCAACTCGATCGTCGCCGCCATTGTTCCCAGAAGCTGCAAATAATGCCACGCAGTCGGCCGTGGCCTGCTGAGAAATCGTCAAACCAATTTTTGCAAGGCAACCGCTCGATGCGGAGGCAGAAAAACCTTGCCCGCCGCCGTATCGAAACAAGCTCCTAGGTACTCCAGGTTCTGAGATGGTACTAGACTGCTCTTGGCCATATTGATCACCCAACCTGAACTCTGAAGACAGCTGACTACCTTGGAAGTAAACTCCTCGCTTTCCATCCTTGATTTTGCTTGAATCCACCAGTCATCCAGATATGGATGAACCAAAACACCTTCCTTCCTCAACGCCGCCGCTACTAGCACCATGACCTTGGTAAACATCCGCGGCGCCGTCGCTAGCCCGAACGGTAACGCCTGAAACTGAAAATGCCCCATTGGCACTGCAAACCTGAGGAACATTGATGCTCCTGACGAATCGGAATGTGTAAGTATGCCTCGGATAAGTCGAGGGAAGTAAGAAACTCCCCTTTTCTGACTGCCGCGATGACCGATCTCAGCATCTCCATATGAAAATGCGCTACCCTGAGACACCGGTTCACCCTTTTTAGGTCCAAAATTGGGCAAAAAGTTCCTTCTTTCTTCGGAACCCCAAAATAAATGGAGTATCGACCTAAACCGCATTGGTCTCAAGGCACCGGTACTACCGCTTTGAGATCTAGTCATATTTTCAACGACTGTTTGACCCCCTCGCAGTTGCGATGTGCCTTGCAAGGGGACTGTACGAACGAGTCGGTTACTGGTGGCTGAAATTTTAACGCATATCCTTCTCGAATCACCTCTAACACTCACTGATCTGATGTAATTTGGACCCAGGCAGCGTAAAAATCCTGTAAACAACCTCCCACTGGTATGTCCACCTGGGTCTTCCTGACTTCATTGCGGCTTTCTGAGACCCAAAGTGGCGGCAGCAAAACCTCTGCTCGCCCCTCAGAATCCCCAAAACCCTTGGTTCCAATAGGGAAAACGTCCCCTCTAACTCTGAGTGAACCTGGAAGAATGAAAACGACGAAAATCCCTCTGCGGCATTCTAGCCATTGGTGGAAACCTCCC
This sequence comes from Ichthyophis bannanicus, assembly GCA_033557465.1. Lineage (NCBI taxonomy): Eukaryota > Metazoa > Chordata > Amphibia > Gymnophiona > Ichthyophiidae > Ichthyophis > Ichthyophis bannanicus. The sequence continues at coordinate 148,962,820 of CM066039.1, read as the reverse complement.
TTGTTTCTGCTTATCTTCTGGAAGCCTTCCGCCTTGGGAGTCTCCTAGATCCTTAACAATCTTATCCAAATCTTCTCCGAAAAGTAGCTTTCCCTTAAAGGGAAGCTTACTTAACCTGGCCTTAGAAGACGCATCCGCTGCCCAATTGCGCTGCCAAAGGTACCTCCTTGCTGCTACCACTGAAGCCATACTGTTCAATAGCCCCCTAATGAGGTCTGTGATAAGGAAGCTTATCATAGCTCAGGAAGGAGCTATAGAAAAGGTGAAATGACTCTGAACAAGCAACCTGTCAGTTCTGGTAGAAATGAGAAAACAGAATTTTTCCATAAAAGACTACCAGTCCCAGAATGCACCAGGTTTCCATTAGAGGAGCTGAAGTGGGGAAACGTGTGTTCAATCAGGAGGGCTATGAGGTAATCCCTAAGCACTCATCTCAAAGGGCAGGGCCTGATTCAGCAAAGCTGCGCTGTGCTAGGGTGGAGCACTCATCTAAGCTGAATAAAGGTAGAGTTTATTCTACAGAGAATTATCCTCAGTGTCTTGGACATCCTCAGAATCAGCTTGGATGCTTTTCCAAGGGTTGCAAAGCAGAGATGGCATCCATCTGTCCAAGAGAGGTCAACGCATCTTTGGTAGTAGACTGGCTAATCTACTGAAGAGGGCTTTAAACTAGATTCCTTGGGGATGGGTGAAGAAAGCCCCCAGGTAAGTGAAAGCCCCCAGGTAGGTGATACATTAAATACCTTTATGGAAATGGGTAACAGGGGTAACATATGGAAAGCAGTGTGTATTAATGCCCGTAGCATGGGAAATAAGATCCCTGAGGTTGAAGCTTTGGTGGGAGTGGCTGACTTGGATTTAGTGGCAGTTACAGAAACATGGTTCACAGAAAACAATGACTGGGATGTAACTATACCTGGCTATACTTTATTCAGGAAGGACAGGGTAGGAAGAAGAGGAGGAGGAGTGGCACTATATGTAAAAACTACTATTAAAGCTTTGGAATTACAGAGCTTAAAAGGGAGAGAGGAGGCATTGTGGGTTAAACTAGAAAGAGGGAAAGAGAAATCTATTTGCATTGGAGTGATATACAGACCTCCCTCACAAGAGGAAGAGGTGGACAGAGAGTTAATTGAAGACATACGCAGCATTGCTAGGAAAGGGGAAGTGCTACTGATAGGAGATTTCAATATGCCAGATGTTGATTGGCACATTCCTGCTGCAGTATCATCTAGAAGTAAGGAGATCCTGGATTCTCTACAGGGAGAACTATTCAGGTAATTGGTAACAGACCCCATGTGAAGGGGCCATACTGGACTTGGTGCTTACCAATGGTGAAAGTGTTTCTGATGTTGTAGTGGGAGATCATTTTGCATCCAGTGATCACCAGATGGTGTGGTTCAGTATTAGGACTAGGGCTGTTAGAATCCATTCCAAGTTGAGGATCTTAGACTTTAGGAAGACTAACTTTGCGAAGATGGGCCAATACCTCAGGGAGTCGTTAGTGGGATGGGAACAGCTGGGGGATGTAGAAAAACAGTGGGCAAAACTGAAAGGGGGTATTTTAAGGGCAACCAACCTTTTTGTTAAAATGGTAAATAAAGGCAAAAGGAACAGGAGGCCGCTATGGTTTTCGAAGGAAGTAGCTGAAAAAGTGAAGAAAAAGAGGGAGGCCTTCATGAAATACAAGAGATCACAGAGAGCAGAAGACAGGCATCTGTATTTGGAAAAACTTAGAGAAGCTAGCAAAGTAGTCAAGAAGGCAAAGATTCAAAAGGAGGAGGAAATAGCCAATGCAATAAAATGGGGGGATAAGACATTTTTCAGATATATTAGTGAGAAGAGGAAGAGCAAAAGTGGTATTGTCAGACTCAAGGGTGCAGGGGGGGAATATGTAGAAGCTGATAAGGATAAAGCGGAATTGCTTAACAAATATTTTTGTTCTGTGTTCACAGATGAAGAACCAGGAGCAGGACCTCAGAAAACACCCACAAATAAGAACAGAAGCGAGGGACATCTTGAACTATTTTCAGAAGACTGTGTTCGTGAGAAACTAGCTCAACTTAAAGTAGACAAAGCGATGGGACCGGATGGGATACACCCTAGAATACTGAGGGAACTTGGGGACGTTCTAGCAACTCCACTGACTGACCTTTTCAATGCCTCGTTGGTGTCAGGAGTGGTGCCAAAGGACTGGAGAGAGGCTCATGTGGTGCCTTTACACAAAAGCGGAAGTAAGGATGTGGTTGAAAACTACAGGCCGGTTAGTTTAACTTCGGTGGTGAGTAAATTATTGGAAACGCTGCTGAAAGAGAAAATAGTGAGGTTTCTGGAGTCCAGCGGATTACAGGATCCGAGGCAGCATGGATTCACCAGAGGCAGGTCTTGTCAGACAAATCTGATTGATTTTTTTGACTGGGTGACCAGGGAGTTGGACCGAGGGAGAGCTCTAGATGTGGTGTATTTAGATTTCCGTAAAGCCTTTGACACTGTTCCTCACAGGCGACTTATAAACAAACTGAGCACCCTAGGGATGGACCCTAAAGTTACTGCTTGGGTTAGAAATTGGTTGGGTGGGAGGCGACAAAGAGTACAAGTAAATGGAGCTCACTCTGAGGAGAAGGATGTTACCAGTGGTGTGCCCCAGGGATCTGTCCTTGGTCCAATTCTTTTTAACATCTTTGTTAGTGATATAGCGGAAGGGCTGTCGGGTAAGGTTTGCCTCTTTGCGGATGATACCAAAATCTGCAATAGAGTAGACACCCAGGAAGGGGTAGATAACATGAGGAGGGATCTAGCTAAGCTTGAAGAATGGTCTAGAATTTGGCAGCTGGGATTTAATGTTAAAAAATGTAAGGTCATGCATTTGGGCTGCAGCAATCCAAGGGAGCAATACAGTATAGGAGGTGAAGTACTTTTGTCCACTAAAGAAGAGCGGGACCTAGGCGTGGTTGTGTCTGATGATCTTAAAGTAGCTAAACAGGTGGAAAAGGCGACAGCAAAAGCTAGAAGGATGCTTGGGTGCATACGGAGAGGAATGGCTAGCAGAAAAAAGGAGGTGATAATGCCTCTGTATAAGTCTTTGGTGCGACCTCATTTGGAGTATGGTGTGCAATTCTGGAGACCGCACCTTCAAAAGGATGTGAACAGGATGGAGTCGGTGCAGAGGGTTGCTACCAAAATGATTAATGGGCTTCATTATAAAGCATATGAGGACAGACTTAAGGATCTTAATATGTACACCTTAGAGGAAAGGCGGGATAGAGGTGATATGATTGAGATGTTTAAATACCTCCGTGGCATAAATGTTCAGGGAGAGAGCCTCTTTCAATTGAAAGCAAGTTCTGCTACGAGGGGACATGGGATGAGGGTGAAGGGAGATAGATTCAGGAGTGATATGCGGAAATATTTCTTTACGGAAAGAGTAGTGGATCCGTGGAATAGTCTCCCAGTGGAGGTGGTAGAGATGAGGACAGTAACTGAATTCAAGAAAGCATGGGACCAACACAGAGGATCTCTAAAGGCAAAAAGTGGACTGTTGTAGTTGTTATGGAAGGACAGACTAGATAGGCCATGTGGTCTTTTTCTGTCGTCATATTTCTATGTTTCTATGGATATCCTCAGCTTGGACATCTTCATCATCTGGAGGATCATCAGAAGCAGAAGCCAGAGCGGACGGACAGAGAGGGCAAGAAACCCTTTGGAAGGAAGAAGAGAAAAGCATTTGGGAGGTCTAAAGGAGTCCAGAGCAGTAAGTATACTGGGAGACATTCAAAAGGCCAGCATACACCATTGGACTGGGGAAAACCAGAGGAGTGGTGCTGCAGAGCTAGGAATCTCCAGACGGTACCTGTGAGGGAGACGGCTGCACTTGGAAGGGACCCTAGGACCCGTGCCAGAAGGTATGTGAAGAGAGATCCAGTGTCCAGGGATCTGGATTGGAAGGCTGGACATAAGAACTGGACTACATACTGGCCAGGCTATTTAGAGAGGAACTCTAACAGCAATGGAAGCTCAGGTCTGAACACTGATCTATGCCCTAGCTATACCCTTGAAAGACAGCAGGGAAACAAGTATTCTCCTGAGAGTGCTCCACTGAGAAATTCCTCTGTGCCAATCCATGATATTGAACCCATGATTGTTGAAGAAGGGGGAGAGGTGGTAGATACAGGCTGTGAATACATGGATTGCTCTCTGTCTAAACTCCTTTGGTAATTTACTGTTACAAAGTACAACAACCATCACAAAGAAATACAAACTTGTTCTTTAATCTACTCAGAAAAGCTCCTGAATAGGATTTGAGCCAAGCAGTAGAAAGTAAGCCAGCTAAGGGGTTTCAGCTGGATAACTGCTAGCAATTGAGCCTTACCTAATTGCTTGTGAGCTCTGAGGGAATCACTTCTGAGTCTATGTGTGAAGATATAAGAAGTTAACCTGAAAAGAACAGTTTTTCCCTACTTTGTGGGTTTTGTTTGTTGATTAAAGCACTGCTAAGAAAATATTAGCTAAAGTCTACAGAAAAGACCATTCTGTTACTATCCTGGTCTTTATTCTTTTGATTTGTTTGCCTGACAAGTTCAGCTGTTGTTTTCCTGATTTTGTTTTTCTAAGTTTAACACTGAAAGCAAGTATCCTGTTTTATGTGCTACCAAGCATATCTGTGTTGGGAGAAATAATCCCATAAATAAATATCTTATTGGCTTTACACTCAAGCACAACTAATTGTGAGCGGCTGTGTCTGGTGTGAATGGACTGCATTTCCCACAATCCCTTGCAAATCATATTGATATATGCCTTTGCCAAGACTGTGAACATTCTCACCCAGGCATCCGTCTGACAAATGGCGTAGTTTTTCGGATTGCTTTTGCGCAAAAGGATTTACTTGCTAAGGATTACAACTCAAGTCTGAAGGAAAAGACAGTTCAAGCTTAAAAGCTGAAAGAAAAGATTTTCCCTCAACTGCACTTTGGAGGAGAGGTGGCTGTTCCAGGTAGCTGTTCCAGGAAGAAAAGACCCTGTGCAGAGCTGGATTCATCACTGGCATAAGGTAACAAGTACCTGGGCATGTCTAGTGGTGGATGGGAGTAAGGCAAGGGGTAATTGAAAAAAAAAAGAGTAGAAAAAAACACCTGTTTGGAAGGTGGTGCACTGTGGTTTTTTTTTTTGTGTTTTCTTGCAGGGATCAAGATGGATCCAAGGGAACTAGCTGATTGGATGGCAGCCCAGTTTAGCAGGCAACAGGAGCTAGCACAGCAGGCTCAGGACACTGCTATGAAAGCCTTAATGGACCAGCAGAGGCCAGTGCTTGATCTGGTGCAAGCCCTAGTTAAACTGCAGAACCAAAGTGGACCAGATGCAAGACCAGCAGAAAATACTGGTACACCACATGTGGACAGTGTGGGACTCAATCAGGGGATTGGGGCATTTAGTTTTGGGAAACTAACTCCAGATGATAATGTTGATGATTTTCTGGAGTCTTTTGAAAGAGTGGCACAAGCATTAGCATGGCCAGAGATCCAGTGGGCAGTAAGGCTGGCAGCCTCATTAACTGGAGAGGCGCTTGCGGCTTATAGAGCAATGCCAGCAGCCCAGGCTTTGAATTATAAGGATGTAAAGGCTGCTATTAGAGATCGCCTAGGGTTGTCTATTTCAGAGTATAGGCGAATGTTTAGAGCTACTACATTGAGAGTGGGTGAAACACCCAGGGCTCTGAGTCAGAGAATCAGAGGATTAGCTGTAAAATGGTTGGAGCCTGAGCAAAAGACGGTAGAAATGTTATTAGACATTATTATGCTTGAACAATTTATGTCTGCTGTGCCTAAAGATTTACACACTTTCCTTATACAGCAAAATTGCCAAAATCTTGGAGAGGCAACCATGCTAGCAGAGAGATTCTTGGAAGCCACACAGGCTTGCCATAGAATGGGTGGCCCTCTGAAGATGGGTGCTGAGGCAAGCTGTGCTGTATCAGAAAAGAAAATAATTAAAAATGTTTCTGAAAATAAATGTACTGTGCCAAACCAGATGACACAGTGGAGTAGAAAGAAATGTTTCAAGTGTGGAAAATGGGGACATTTAGAAAAGGGATGCCAGACACACACTAGCTTAATGGGTGTGGATTTAAAACAGCCCAAAGAAGGATTTCTTTTGATTATTATTATTATTATTATTATTATGGTTGATGTGCAAGGAATTACCACAAATGCTCTGTTAGACTCTGGGGCAGACCAAAGTAGGATGTCAAAAAGGCTTTGGAAGAGAATAGAGGCCCAAGAAGGATTTGTGCCTAGAACCCCTGAAAGCCAAGTTCACATCAGATGCATTCATGGTGCTGCAACATCATATCCCACCTATAGGCTAAAGGTTAAGTGCCTGGGGAAACAAGAGGAAGTCCTGTTAGCAGTGGTGCCTAGGCTACCCTTTGATTTAGTTCTAGGAAGAGACTGGCCAAGATTTAAGCAGGGTCTAGTGGAAGGACTAGGAAAGAAGGAGGGAGAAGGATTAATGGTAATAGTTCCCGGGCCTTTATTTGGAAGTCCTCAGACCCCAGCTAAAAAGATGGTTAAGCGTCCAGAAGACCAGGCTACCCCAAAGCAAACATTCGTCTTAAAGTACCATAGGGTCACAGAGAAGGCCCAAGCTCCTAAGCGGGCAACCCCTCAAGCTGCTGGGTTTGACCTGTGCAGCATAGAAAATGTGACTGTACCTAGCCAAGGGAGAGCCCTGGTTGATACTGGTCTCCAAGTGGAAATACCTATTGGATGCTATGGGAGAGTAGCCCCAAGGTCTGGATTAGCCCTTAAATATTTCATCGATGTGGGTGCGGGAGTAATTGATCCCGATTACAGGGGCAATATTAAAGTTCTGTTATTTAATTTTGGACAGAATGATTATCACGTGAAGACAGGAGACAGAATTGCCCAATTGATCTGTGAGAGACTGGTTTTTCCACCTGTGGAGGAGGTCACATCCCTGGAAAATTCTGAGCATGGAACCAAAGTCTTTGGTTCTACTGACGTCAAAGGGTTTAAAAGTCTAGCTGCCACCTGTGCCCGAGAGAGGGAGGTGAATGAAGAGGAAGATTTGGGACCCCAGGTATCTGATTGTAAAGAAAAATCAGAGCCCCAAATAGGTGAAGACCTGACAGTGGTACAACAGGAAGAAATTAGGAAATTGCTTAAAGAATTCCCAGATGTGTTGACACCCATACCTGGGGAGACACATTTGGTTGCCCATGAAATAATAACTCCACCTGGGAAATTAATTTGTCAAAGGCCATACCGCTTGCCTGAAGCCAAGGGACAGGAAGTAGTGGCACAAGTCCAGGAGATGTTGGACATGGGAGTAATAGAGGAGTCAAAGAGTTCCTGGAATAGCCCCATAGTCCTGGTGCCAAAGCCTGATGGATCTTTAAGATTTTGTATTGACTTCCGGCAGGTAAACGCAATATCAGTTTTTGATGCATATCCAATGCCAAGAATTGAAGAGCTGTTAGACCAGCTGGGACAGGCTCAATACTTAACCACCCTTGATATGACAAAAGGATATTGACAAATCCCTCTAACCAGGGAGTCGAAGCCGAAGACTGCGTTCAGCACCCCCGTTGGCCTTTCCAGTTCAAGAGGATGCCTTTCGGACTGCATGGAGCAGCGGCTACCTGCCAAAGGTTAGTGGATGAGGTACTTCGACCCCACCAAAATTATGCTTTTGCATATATGGATGATGTCATAATCCATAGTAACACCTGGGCGGAGCATCTAAAGAGGATCAGGGCAGTCTTGTGCTCCATGAAGCAAGCGGGAATCACTTTAAACCCGAAGAAGTGTGCCTTTGCAAATACGGAGGTAAAATACCTGGGCCACTTAGTGGGAAGAGGAAAAATTAAACCTCTAATGAGTAAGGTAGATAGCATCAGGAATTTTCCCCCTCCAACAACAAAGAAACAACTAAGAAGTTTCTTGGGACTTATTGGATACTAACGCAGATTTATACTGCAATTTGCAAAGAAAAGTGCAATTTTCACGGATATGCTGCGGAAGAATTGTCCAAACCAGCTAAAGTGGACACCTGAAGCTGAAAAAGCATTTTCAGTCCTAAAAGGAAAATTGTGTACAGGACCGGTACTGAAAGGGGTGGACTTCAGGAAACCCTTTCTGGTTCAAACAGATGCATCGGATGTAGGGCTAGGAGCGGTTCTATCCCAGTGTCATGAAGGGGAGGAGCATCCTGTGATGTACCTGAGCAGGAAGTTGTCACCGGCTGAACAAAAGTATTCCACAATAGAAAAAGAATGTTTAGCTATAAAGTGGTCATTGGAGGCGTTAAGGTTTTACCTTACAGGGAGAAAGTTCCAGTTGGTCACAGACCATGCCCCACTTAAGTGGTTGCAGCAAATGAAGAACCACAATGCCAGGTTGACACGCTGGTACATGGCCTTACAGGCATTTGATTTTCAAGTGGAACATCGTGCTGGGAAGTTACACAAGAATGCGGATGCCCTTTCCCGTATTACGGACTGTAGAGAAGAGGTTTCACCAGTTATACCAGTCCGTAATAACTTAAGCAGGGGGGTATGTGATAAGGAAGCTTATCATAGCTCAGGAAGGAGCTATAGAAAAGGTGAACAAGCAACCTGTCAGTTCTGGTAGAAATGAGAAAACAGAATTTTTCCATAAAAGACTACCAGTCCCAGAATGCACCAGGTTTCGAACAGCCATTAGAGGAGCTGAAGTGGGGAAACGTGTGTTCAATCAGGAGGGCTATGAGGTAATCCCTAAGCACTCATCTCAAAGGGCAGGGCCTGATTCAGCACAGCTGCGCTGTGCTAGGGTGGAGCACTCATCTAAGCTGAATAAAGGTATAGTTTATTCTACAGAGAATTATCCTCAGTGTCTTGGACATCCTCAGAATCAGCTTGGATATCCTCAGCTTGGACGTCTTCATCATCTGGAGGATCATCAGAAGCAGAAGCCAGAGCGGACGGACAGAGAGGGCAAGAAACCCTTTGGAAGAAAGAAGAGAAAAGCATTTGGGAGGTCTAAAGGAGTCCAGAGCAGTACGTATACTGGGAGACATTCAAAAGGCCAGCATACACCACTGGACTGGGGAAAACCAGAGGAGTGGTGCTGCAGAGCTAGGAATCTCCAGACGGTACCTGTGAGGGAGACGGCTGCACTTGGAAGGGACCCTAGGACCCGTGCCAGAAAGTATGTGAAGAGAGATCCAGTGTCCAGGGATCTGGATTGGAAGGCTGGACATAAGAACTGGACTACATACTGGCCAGGCTATTTAGAGAGGAACTCTAACAGCAATGGAAGCTCAGGTCTGAACACTGATCTATGCCCTAGCTATACCCTTGAAAGACAGCAGGGAAACAAGTATTCTCCTGAGAGTGCTCCATTGAGAAATTCCTCTGTGCCAATCCATGATATTGAACCCATGATTGTTGAAGAAGGGGGAGAGGTGGTAGATACAGGCTGTGAATACATGGATTGCTCTCTGTCTAAACTCCTTTGGTAATTTACTGTTACAAAGTACAACAACCATCACAAAGAAATACAAACTTGTTCTTTAATCTACTCAGAAAAGCTCCTGAATAGGATTTGAGCCAAGCAGTAGAAAGTAAGCCAGCTAAGGGGTTTCAGCTGGATAACTGCTAGCAATTGAGCCTTACCTAATTGCTTGTGAGCTCTGAGGGAATCACTTCTGAGTCTATGTGTGAAGATATAAGAAGTTAACCTGAAAAGAACAGTTTTTCCCTACTTTGTGGGTTTTGTTTGTTGATTAAAGCACTGCTAAGAAAATATTAGCTAAAGTCTACAGAAAAGACCATTCTGTTACCATCCTGGTCTTTATTCTTTTGATTTGATTGCCTGACAAGTTCAGCTGTTGTTTTCCTGATTTTGTTTTTCTAAGTTTAACACTGAAAGCAAGTATCCTGTTTTATGTGCTACCAAGCATATTTGTGTTGGGAGAAATAACCCCATAAATAAATATCTTATTGGCTTTACACTCAAGCACAACTAATTATTGTGAGCGGCTGTGTCTGGTGTGAATGGACTGCATTTCCCACAATCCCTTGCAAATCATATTGATATATGCCTTTGCCAAGACTGTGAACATTCTCACCCAGGCATCCGTCTGACAGGTCATAATGGATATCCGCGAGATACACCGCTCCTGACTCCAGATGAGCTGCCTCACCAACTGACTCCTCGATCTGCTCTCTCTGGACTCGCTGAGACCAGCGCAGACAAGCTCTTGCCACCCAAGCTCCACAAATAGATGCTTGAATGGAAAGAGCATTAACCTCAAAAACTTGTTTTAACAAAGCATCCAGCTTTCTGTCTTGAGTATCCTTGAGAGCCACACTCCCTTCCATCGGAATGGTCGTCTTCTTGGTCACCGCAGATACCGCCGCATCCACTCTTGGTGACTTAAAGAGCTCCTTATCTTGCTCCACCAGTGGATAAAGATGAGACATCACCCTAGAGCTCTTGAGTGTTGCCTCTGGCATGTCCCACTCAGCTTGAATCATCTCCTTTATCACTCTGTGCATGGGAAACACTTTTTGCGTCTTCGGAAATGCTTGTAAGAGTGGATCTTCTAATGTAGCCTCCTCCACCGGCCCCAACGCCGGCATATTAAGTGCCTTAAGAGTCTCAGAAATGAGTGCGGGCAACTCTTCTCTCCGAAAAATGCACACTACTCTGCCCTGGTCCTCCTGCTCTGCAATCTGTCCTTCTTCCAACTCCTCGTCTATCTCTGGATCTTGCTCCCTGTTTTTTGTGCGCAAATCCTCCGAATCCTCTGACTGCCCCTGCTTTTCCATCTCCACTCACGCTCTCTTCGGCAATACCGCCGAAGCTGCCACCGACAGAGGAGTCCCTGGCCTTTTCTGTCCCAAATCCCCCCTATGGGACCAGAAGAAGAGGAAGAGGCTTCTCTCTGAGAGCCGCCGAACACCCTTTGAATAAGAGCTACAAAGTCTTGGGAAAGAATTGATGATAAGTCACCAGACAAGGATGCCTGAGAAAGCAGTATATCCGGCGCTGTGGACAGCCCTGGCATGGGTTCCGCAGGATCTACTACAGGAGACAGAGGCCCCTGTATCGCTACCTCCCGTTCCTCCGCCGTATCCAACTGCTTGTGTTCTGCGGTGGACATTTGGCTACAGCTCCTACAGATTCCTGCGTCTGAAACTGCAGATCTCTTCACTCCACAGAGTAAACATAATATCTTTGCAGGCATCTCAACCCCTTGGCACTCATCCCAAATGCTCTTAAGGCCCCCCCCCCGAAGCCAAAACCCTTCAAAAGGACCCCTACACAGAAGTTCCGCTGAAGCAGCCCGTGTAGCCTGAGACGTCTCTTTTTTTTTTTTAAACTAAACCAAAATTGAGCAGGGGACTGCCTGAGTTGAATTCCACCAAAATAAACTGAAAATGAAGCTCTGCCGCCGAATTACACGTGTTTGTTTCCCCACCGGCGCTACCGGCATTTCCCGCTCAAAGTACACGCGGCGCGGGCCTGCTGTTTAATCGGGCCCTGACAAAAAGAATCTATCTGTGTAAATACTACCGCGGCTTACCTGACTGCTCTGAGCAGCGTCCTCAGCCCCTTACCTCAGAAGGTTTGAGTTAGGCTGGCTGACCCCCCCTGGGTCTGCTGTCTCCCGATGCAGAGAATCAGCATGCAATGCCATTACCATGGCTTCCCTCTGCCAAGTCACCCAAGAGCTTACAGGCAATCCCTCTGTGAGGCTCTGGGGAAAGCCCCCTTCAGGGCTGCTAGTCCTTTCCGATACAACCGGACTAACCCCGGAGTCTGTTCCTCCCTGCTCCCAGATCGACCCCGAAAAAAGGAAGGAGGAAGGGGAGAGAGGCCTTCAGCAGATAAAAATTAAAGGTATATCACCACAAAATCAAACCCTCACAAAAAGAACTGCAAAATAAACCGATCTCAAATGAAAATCAAATAACACCCAATTTAAAGGCAATTTAAACCCCAAAAAACTAATCTAACTTCCACTAAATGTCCTTAAATATTCCTCTAGTGAGCCAGAACCCCCGGCTTACATCCTCCAGCTGCTTGGAGACTGATATAACTGGAGTGAGGAGGCAGTGCCTCTGTCCTTATACCAGTGTCATCAAAGAATGACGTTTATCAGTCTCCAGGCTGCTGGAAGAGGAGCACAACCCAGAGTTTCTGGGACTAGACTGGAGGGCCAATAAGGAAACTGTACACTACATATCTGCTCTGTCATCACCATCTATCCAATGTGCGTGTGTTTCACAGCCACAGCACCCATGCACATGTCGCATCTCCGCAAAGCTATATGTGAGGACAGGATGATGACTGACAGGTCCATACAGTACATAAGGGACAGCATGTCAACTGCTGCCTGTTCATGTGTCTGGACAGTGCCACATTCCCCCACACCATACATGCATGCACATCCTTGGGTACATGTGCAGGGAATGTCATATATGGTGCAAGGTGCATGGACATATGTATGCTGGTACAATCCAATGGGTAGATTTGGCAATAGTCATTGCATCACACATGTGCCACACACTACGCTTCTTACCATCCACAGCTGCCCTCAGCTCCTCACGCAGCTGACAGATCAGCTCCGGGTGCTTACGGCATAGTTCCCACCCCTTTTTATGCAGATCCTCCACCTGGGGGAATGCGTATACATGCCATCAGTGCCCTTCCACACATACACAATAGCAGACCAGGCATGAGTATGTGGTATGTCACAGTGCTATAGTTGCAGGCTGCAGTAGACGGGGTCCTTTGACATTATACATTACCTCCTCTTTCAGAGCAACACAACCTTCAACGCTAGGCACAACCTCCATGGCATCACACAAGCATGTTTGCCCATCTGCCTTGTGCCCTACCTATGTGCTGTTTGCTGTGTTGTTACAAAACACTGTAAGGGTGACACATACCAATCAGATGTGGCCCATGTAGCCAGTGTGAAAGATAATTTGGCATAGTTGCTCTACACTGTTGCATTCACAACCAGGTCCTATCCCACAACATTGGGTCAACACCTCCTATGCATATATGTGTGCTGATGATGCAGGCTGCCCTACATGTTGTGTAACAGCTGCCCATGGCCACTACCTGTTTCACCCCCCTGTTACTGGTCTTAAGGGTGATGTATGGGTGGTGGATGGCCTATAGCTAGTTGTTGGCACCATCGGCATATGCTTGGGGCCTCAGGTTGGCGTTCCTTACATGAGATGGCAGCTAGTTACATATCATGGATGGTGATGCATTCAGGGCAAGGCTAATGGTGATAGATGGTGGGTCATGGCCTGTGGTGTGTCACTGTGTTGGGGGTCACTCTGCCTACACGTGCAGACTGTTACCTGGCCATATACCAGTTTTGTAGGTGTTTCAAGGATATGCAGGTACAGTGACTTGCAAAGTTATGCATCCCCTCAGTTTTTGTCCTGTTTTGATTCATTACATACAACTTGGAGTGAAAATGGAGGTTCATTTGGATGATAGTTCATGGCCCTAGCAATATAGAACAAATTGGTGAGGTGGAATGACAATAAGACACCTTGTACATACCATTAAAAGGAAAGGTTGTGAGGGCATATGTATTCTTTCCTTTTGCTATGAAACCCCTAAATAGGATGTGGTCCAACCAGTTAACCACAAAACACACATATTTTGTTGATTAGGGTCCCCTTATGTGCAATCTGTGTCACACGATCAGTCACATGATGCCTGTATAAATATACCTGTTCTGACTGGCCCCTGACACCACTAAGCAGGCAACATGAAGACCAATATGCACTCCAAACAGGTCACACACAAAGTTGTGGAGTGGTATGGATCAGGGTTGGGTTATTAAAGCATATCACAAAATCTTATGATCCTATGGACCAACATTAAATCCATGATAACAAACTGGAACGAATAAGGCACCACACCAAACCAGACTAGAGAAGGCCATACACCAAAACCAACAGACCGGGCAAGGAGGGCATTAATCCAAGATGCTATAAAAACAAGAAAAAAAACACTGAAGGGACTGCATAGATCCTCACAGAGATGGGAGCATCTGTTTATAACAGCAGTTTAGGCCATATACTTCATAGAATGGGACTTTATGGAAGTTTGGCCCAAAAAACAACCATTGTTTAAATGAAATAGAAAAAAAGGAACACACTTTTGGGGTTTACACAACAACATGTGGTGGACCCCCAAATACATAGTAGAAGGTTCTCTGGTCAGATATGAATAAAAGGAACAATTGACCTTTAGGACCATCATGTAAATCACCCATGTGCAACAATAACCCAACACTTCCCATCACCCCGCAAACAAAATTCAGACAGTGAAACATGGTGGTGGCAGCAACATGTTGTGGGGATGGTTCTCATCGGCAGGGACAGACAAACAGGTCAGGATTGAAGGAATGCAGGCTGGCACTACATAACGGCCCATTTTTGTGAAAAATCTGTTTTACTCTGCCTGAGATTTGTGACTGGGATTGAGGTTCACTTTCCAGCATGACAATGATCATAAACATACCTCTAAAACTGGTTTAATGGGAAACATGTAAATGTCTTGGAATGGCCTAGTCAAAGTCCTGACCTCACTCCAATTGAAAATCAGTGGCATGGGTTGAGGCTTGCTGAACCCCAATGTAACCCATCTAACTTGAAGGAGTTGGAACAGTTTTGCCTTGAAGACTGGTTGAGAATCCCGGTGACTAGATGTGGTAGACTGATAGAGACATATCCCAATAGACTTGCAGCTGTCATTGCATCAAAATGTGCCTCAACAACTTATTGACTTTGGGGGTGAATACATATGTACACTCCTTTTATTTTAAAAATTCTATAATTTCAGTTTTGATTGTGACAAAGTAAAAGATACTTTGCACCAAAGTCATAGGCATGTTGTGTAATAAACATGGTGCTATCCCCCAAAACTCCATTTTCAGTCCAGGTTGTAATAAGACAAAACAGGACAAACACCGAGGGGATGAATACTTTCACAAGGCATTGTATATGTCCCAATCAACTCTCCCCTATACTCATCTTACACTGTCTTGTCTGTCATGTACAGCTGGTCAGCTCACAGTGGATGATGTGTGTTGCCCCAAATGCTATACTGAATTAAAGTGGGTGGGGTACCTGTTCCCATGTATTTACTGTTCGTGGGTATTTTGACTCTGCATTGAAGCAATGCTCCACATGTGCCCAGGACTGTTCAAACTGGGCCATGTCATGGCTGACACCAGAACAGGGAAACAGCCTCCCCTGTTTCCTGCAGATGATTCTGCCCAGGACATGGAAATCAGCTTCAGAAAAGTGCGGCTTCCAAGAGCAGGAAGCTATGATGTCCTCGTGGTGATAGTGGCATTCGGGCTGATGTCAGAGCTTTGCGGCATCTCCAACGTAGTCCAACACAGGAACATGAATCCACGTGCTATACAGACCCAGTAATGAAACGTGGGCAGCAGAAAGGAAGGAAATTCTTTTATTGGTCACCAGTAGCCTATGGCCCGACATAGGCCGTGTTTCGCAACCTTCATCAGGGGCAGGCTAAACTAAAAACACAAATCATAAATAAGTAACATCATTGATAAAAACATAAATAAATTGACCATAAAAAACGCCAAGAGTGTTAAATCAATAAATAATTATATAAAAAACAATAACACATATGTCTATAAATACATAAACATAAAATTATAAAAATATAAAAATCTATTACCCTATACTCATTATGTATTTCAAATTTGATCAAAAAACGTGACTAGCACAGTCAATGAAGAAGGACCTTGATAATAAATAAATAAATACACTGCTACAACAACTGAATTGTACAATAAAAGATTTGATTGGTAAACATATAAAACCAAAAAGAATAAAAACATCCATAAAAATATACAGTTAAAGGAGGCTTCAAAAGTTGTATGGTATGTATTCATGTGCCTGAAAAAACCATGTATATAACCAAAAACAATGGGCATGTAAAATTAAGGGACATGCAGAATTAAGAACCAGTGGAATCGGGGGGCGGAGCCTGATGTCCAGCGGGTTAGACGCTTCGCGCTGAAGCTCCCGAGAGGCCTACTCAGAATCCTGACTTAATACCTACATAAACTTAATATTTTGCTCCGAACTTACCGGGGTACCTCGGGGGGGATGGCGGCCCACAAACCAGCGCGCTTAGACTTCGGGTCTTCCTCTTCTTCACACGGAAAACGTTCCAAAACAGAGCTGTCTTCCCCACAAAAGATAGTTCCACTTCGGGAAAACCCCGAAATGCAACAGGAGATCTTGGAGGAAATACGCGGTGTGAAGGAACTGGTACAGTCCAACGGAGAAGCGCTCCGAGCCATGCGAGAAGACTTCGGTATGCTTCAGGACCGGCTTGAAGGTCTTTCACTACGGCAGGACAACATGGCGGGGGTCCTCGACTCGCACGCGGTGCGCTTGGAGAAACTGGACAAGGCTGAGCGTCAGATACAGAATCTTCAGAAAGAGTTAGAGGATAGCAATAATCGAGCCCGTCGCAACAATGTAAGGCTCATTGGAGTACCGGAGGGGGCGGAAGCAGGAGATATAAGAGAATTCCTGGTCAAAACTCTTCCCTCCTTGCTGAAGATCACTTTTCACAGAGATCTGGAAATTGACCGAGCACATCGTGTTCCTACCAACATGGCGCTCAATCGGACGACCCCCCGGCCTATCATCTTTCGATTACTGAGATATCAGCAAGTTGAGCAAATTCTAAATGCTGCCCGGGCGAATCATCATCTGGAGTTTGAAAGTCATAAAGTCTCCTTCTTCCCTGACTTGGCAAAGCCCACAGTTGACCGTCGGAAGAGACTCCTTGCTTTTCGCCCTAGACTTCAACAGCTACAGGCTCGCTTTGGCCTATTGTATCCAGCGAAGCTCAGAGTGACTCTCCATAACCAAACTAGAACATTCGAAGATCCTGATCTACTAGCAACATTTTTAGATTCCAAAGAAGCAGACCAGATGCGCTAATCCAGCAACTTGGATCTGTAATCCGCCGGATCTGCCCGCCATTTTGAATGGCCCGACGCGGTGATCACAGTCTGGAACAGAGACTGCCTGGACTTTTCTTTCTTTCTATATATAACTTTCTTGGTCTCCTATCCCTCCATGATGTGCACCTCGGTTGGATTCGGAACACGCACAGCTATATAGGTTATATGTTTCAATTTAGGCCTTCTCTGGGGTTTCTCCCCGCAGACATATGGTCGCCAGTAATTTCTGGGGTTCTGCATCTTCTCTAATGCACTTCGGTGCTTATTTTTTTTATATGGGGCGCTTCATTGTTTTTCATTAGCTTATTTTCTATCATGTCATGTGTACAGCCATATACAGTTAATATGAGGGACATTGTGAAATTATGTGCGTTATCATGTTCTTTTTCAGAATTTTTAACCCTTCTGAATGGCCTTATGTAAGATCTTATCACTGAACGTAAAAGGCATCAATAGTCCAATCAAAAGAAAGAAAATCCTTAGCTATCTTAATCATGAGCATGCTGACTTAGTGTTTCTTCAGGAAACGCATTTAAACTCCGCTGAAACACTGAAACTTAATGCTAAGCCTTACATGGTGGCTGCCTACTCTCCCGTGGGGTAGCCATCTTGGTTAAGAAGTCTTTGCAAGCTACTGTAATGGATACTAGCTCTGATAAGGAGGGTAGATGGGCCCGTGCACACCTTAAGGTTGGAGATAGTGAATTTACGTGTATTTGTATTTATGCTCCGAATGTGGATAACCCTGCTTACTATGCAAGTCTTGCGCAGTTGGCACAGGCCTCTGCCAATACTCCATTAATACTTGGCGGCGATTTCAACCAAGTACTTGATCCTTTGATAGATAGACTGTCGCCTAGAACGAGTGGTCCACCCAAGAGTCTTGATACCCTTACAGCTCTGATGAAAGATCTTGCGTTAGTAGATATATGGAGGCTGCTTCACCCCTCCGACTTAGAGTTCACCTTTTTCTCAGCCCCCCATCACTCACAATCTAGAATAGATTTTCTTCTTATCTCCAAAGCACTGATATCCCAAGTGGACATGGCTAGGATTCATCCTCTCCATATTTCAGATCATGCTGCCATATCTTTCTCATTACATGTCACTACGCAAGGTGAACATCCCCGTGCTTGGTTTTTTGGGGCATAGCTATTTCCCTAATTACGAAATACTGGAAAAATAGCTCCCATCTGAGCCCCAATGACTGGTGGAATCATGTCTGTCTCTACAGTAAATATGAGCAAATACCTCGTATGTTAGCTTCTTCCGTTCAGACCCCCCACCACTTGTCTAAATGGAAGATGCTCAACGACTATGTTCAAACTGCTAAATGCTCTCATCTGACTGTTTAAATCTGTGTAAATCTCTGTCACATGATCATTCTGTATCGCAGATACTATTTCTGTTTGTTTTGATGTACAATTACTGTTGTTTGTAAGCGCTTATATGATGATACATATCAGCTTAGAGAAGAAGCATAGGGGTGGGGGGTAATTGGGGTTGCTTTTTCCTTATTGTATGCTTGTATTTGTCTCCTTTGGTGTGTTGTTTCTTTTTGCTTGTTGTAAAATGAAAATAAACGTTTAAAAAAAAAAAAAAAAAAAAAAAAAGAACCAGTGGAATCAGGGGAAACAGAGAGTCGTTACTCTCACCACGATCATCACAAAAGCGTTTCAAAACAAGAGGTATTTTATGTATTCATATATATGAGTGAAACTACATATATATAAACTTAAAAACGGACATAAACAAAAAAAGAAAACAAAAAAGATTCAGTGGAATCAGGGGAAACAAAGTGCCTCTCTCAACAGAATCACCACAGGCTGTATTCAAAAAAACTTTGCCAAAGAAAGTAAAATACATCTACCTGTAAAACGGGACATCAACCTTCCAACCTTATAGTCTCACTAAATGCCGATTCTGATGGTGACAAAAAGGAGAAATTATATTATACAATCATATGGTTATCAACATGCCTATTGCTAAAAACTACATATTAGGAATCGGTAGGAGTAAATTTCTAACATTCGAGTGAATCTATCTTACAACGAGATCTTCAAAAATGCCCTCATCATTGGAAAACACACCAACGCCATTATACTCTTGCTTAAAAAATATATCATTGATGGGCAAATTGAAAAATATACCTATTGAAAACTCTTTGCTAGCAATTCGCAACACCTCTGCCAGTGGAAAATCACTACCTCCGTAGGGAGTCACGCAAATTCTTAAGGCTCAATGATTTTTAAAAAAAAACTCCATGATTTAAAACACCGGCAGCGCAACATTCATGCTAAAAGAAATATCAAAAAAAGACCCCACCAAGAGTATAACCAAACATCCAGTCTTAGGAACAAATAATACAAAGGACTTACAGAATAAAGTGAAGTGTTCACTATCAGCGCGTTCAATATTCCCGCCGGTACATAACAAAGAATGCCAGCGCTTGCGCTATTCAGGCTCCACCACTCTCGCGGGATATATATCCGTGTGACGTTATAAAAGGACTCATACATATTTAAATGTCAGGAAGCACGAAGAACCACTCTTACTCACACCATATTCTCAAAAAGACCAAAATTTTAAAAGAAGAAGGTAAAACATTCTACAAACTAAGTAAACAATACAACCTCATATTCCTTAGACCTATATCTTCAGACTGAAAACTTCTAATGTCCTAAGTGTATAAATATTATTAATACCTCAATATAATTCCCAATCATACCAAAAGGACCCCAACTGCCACTTACAAGAGGACTGTAAAAGGTACAATAAGTATATAAACCACTATCAAAGAGATTATGACTAAATTAACAAATCACACTACCACAGGACATCCTTACAAAAAAACAGATAAATCATTATCCATATTCAGCCCTATAGGATGCAGACTATCCAATTCAAAAATATACCATTCTTCCAATCTACGGATGGTTTTTTCAACATTCCCTCCTCTCCAATTCATTTTAACCTTCTTAATTACAAAAAATTCCACAAAAAGTCCACACCTTTGAGTACCTTTTTTTCCTATAAGATTGACTGTATATTTATGCACACTGCATGTAACATTCTAATTATTTATACTTTATCATGTGTTTTTTGATATGGTGTATTTTTTACAAGTTCCATTATTATATTGGATATTCAGTTGATGAGGCGTGATTTTTATAATCATATATTTTTATTACACGTTTTATGTTTTTATTGTTCAATGTATGACCCATTCATTTATTCATGTTATTATGATTCCTGTAAATCCTTTATAATGCATCTTTCAATGTTTTTTCCAATGCTGTGTTTTGATGTACTTGTGGATTCTTTTCATGGTATAGGTTGTTCATCTTTCATCACTCATATTTCAGTTCCCTAACTAGCAATCACTTTTATATTGTTGAGGCCGCGGGGCAGGGTCCCTGGCGGCCGAAGGTAACCAGGCGCTCGGCCAGGTGCGGGGACCCTACCCGTGGCCTGTGTTTTGGGGCGGGGGCACGCAGGGCATCATTTGAATTCATTGGCTCGCCCGGGCCCGGAGCGGGCTCGAGCCAATGAGAAGAGCTGACTGTCGGGGGTTTTTTAAAGGAAGCGCGCGGCGGCGTCGGTCTCTTTCGGCGGGACCGGCAGCGGGTGCGAGGGCTCTGGCTTCGGGCTTGACGGGCTTACCTCTTGGCTGGAGCGGCGTGCATTCTGGGTCCTCGGCGTATTTCGGGTGGAAGAGTCCTTCGGCCGGGGTGCCCTGCAGATCCGGAGCCTGCTTTACCGGTAGGGTGTGGGATTGCGGGGCTGTTTGCGGGCCTGCGGCTAACTTAAAAAAAAAACCAAAAAAAAAAAAAACCGGGGGCAAGACGAAGACGAGTGGGTGAGGCAGCGGGAAGAGGGGAGGAGAAGGTTTTGTGGCGTTCTTTCTGTTGTCGTCAGCTGCGGGTGAGCGGGGCCAGTGAGGGGAGAATGCCGCCGCGGAAAGGAAAGCAGGCCAGTGTTGGGGGACGTGGCAGGGGAGAGATTGAGGCAGATGGTAGGCCAGGAGAGCGGTCGGGGCCATCGTGGGGGCAGTCTGATGGGACCAGTAGGGGAGCTGCTAGAGGTAGGCCTGGACAAAGGGTGGCTCTTGGGGCCAGGGGCAGGGTGCTCTCGGCCGTACCGGGGTTGGCGGAAGGCGGGGCCGGGCGGCCGCCTCCGTGGGGAGGCAACGGGGGAGGTCTCTTATCAGGGGGCGCAGGGGGTGTGTGGAATTGGACCCAGTGCAGCGGGTAGGGGAAACCGGGCCGCATGGTCGAGGGAGGGGTATGGCAACAGATGGGTTATCCGGTGTGGAGGTGATTGGTGGGGGGAATGGGGGCGGGGCGGTGCAGGGGTTTGCTGGGGTTGGGGCGGCGGGGGTGGGGGGGCACGTTTGGGGTGGACAAGGGCTGGTGGGGTGGGGTGGGGGGCCAGTATTGTCAGGTTGGGCCGCTCCGTGACATGGGGCCCATAATTTTGGGCAGGGCCCCCCGTTACAGAGGGGGGTGGATGGGAGAGTTGGAACCCCGGGTGGGTATGTGCCCTGGGAACACTGGCAGGGTGGGGGCCAAGGCTCTTCGAGGGCCGAGTGGTTGTCTCCTTGGCAGCCGTGTGGCTCCCCTTTCGTCCTCTCTCCCCCCTCTTCTTCTTTTTTGTCTTCACAGGTTTCCCCATTGGCTCAGACAGCGGGGCAGATGTCTGGTGTCCAGCATGCAGCAGTGGAAGATGGGTCTGGGGCGGCATCAGGAGGATCCCAGATGCGCGAGGCCAGCCCAGCGAGCCTCACGGGAGCGCAGTCATCCGGCTCTGGGACGTGGGAGCCCGAGGTGCGGACGGAAGATATGCAGGCTGGTGTCGGTGGAGCTGTGGGTGAGTTGTCAGTGGTCAATGGGGGTGGGGGTGGGGCGGATCTGTCGGAGGGGTAAGGGGGGGGTGGGCGTAAGGCTAAACGAAAGTGCAGGCATTCAAGTCGGCGGCATCGCAGTTCGGAGTCTTCCTTGTCGTCCACCTCTTCTGCTTCTTCATCCTCGCTTGCGCCTTCCCACTCGGGGCAAGGGGTTGACCAGGTGCCAGTTGGGTCCTCCGGAGGGAAGGGCGTGCCTACGCTGGTTGCATTCGCGGAGCTATGGGAAGGGGTCCCTCGTCATTTGTGGCGTAAGATATGGAAGAGGCGGTACATAGATATATTCAGATTGCTGGAGGGCAGGAGGCGGTCGGGTGAGAGTAGGAAGAAGCGAAAGGAGGATGAAAAGGCGGGTCGGGTCAAAAAAGTATCGCGCAATGTTCTCAATTGTGTTAGAGCTTTTTTAAGGTTAGCGAGCGTCTGGGGTCGCCAGGCTCCGGAGGATTATGGAATGCTGTTGGCATATGCGGACTCTATTTTGGAAGCCGCGCAGACTCATGGCGGTTTTGCGTGGTTGAATTACGACGAGAAGTTTCGGGACAAGATGGAGGAGAGTAAGGGGCTGGGGTATGCAGGATATCAATCTATGGTTAACCCAAATGTCGGCTGGGGCGGGTGGGAGTGGTGGGGCGGGGGTGTGTCCTGGGGCGGGTAGCGCGGTGGGAGTGGGGCGGCCCTTTCGTGCCTATGGAGGTACTCTGCCGCAGAAAGCAGGGGGAGGGGGTACAGGGGACATCTGTTGGCGTTTCAATAGGTCCTCGTGCCTTTCCCTGACTGCAAGTTTCGGCACGCGTGCTCGGCCTGTGGGGGCGGACATTCTGCCCTCAAATGTTTCAAAAAGAGCGGCGCTCCTCTTACTACCACGGCCCCCAAGAAATAGCGATTTAATGGGATTGTCTCCCACTCCAATTTTACGGAAGGTGATATGCGAATGGTTGAGAGCTTATCCGCGGAGGCGGGAGAGGGAGGTGTTGGAGCGGGGGTATTCGGAGGGGTTCATTATTCCAGTGCAAGGTACTATAGTAGGTAGGTCGGCGCGCAACTCTCCCTCGGTGCGGCGCTTGGCATCGGTGGTTCGCGAGAAGTTGGCAGTTGAGCTGAGTTTGGGTAGGGTGGTGGGTCCTTTTGCTGAGCCGCCTTTGGCGAATTTGGTGGTTTCCCCATTGGGGGTAGTGCCCAAGAAAGAGGCAGGGAAGTTTCGTTTGATACATAACCTCTCTTTCCCGTTAGGGGACTCGGTGAATGATCATATCCCAAAGGAGCTGTGCGCGGTTCGTTATGCGTCGTTTGATGAGGCGGTGAGTCTGGTAAAACGTTGCGGCCCGGGGGCCCAGTTGGCGAAGGTAGACATCGAATCGGCTTTTCGGTTGTTGCCTGTCCATCCGTCGTCGTTTTATTTGTTGGGTTTTTCTTTTGATAATGAATTCTATGTGGACAAGTGCATGCCGATGGGCTGTTCGGAGTCGTGTGCCTACTTCGAGATGTTTAGTACCTTTTTGCATTGGAATTTAGTACGGAGGGTGGGCTGTGGGAATGTTGTGCACTACCTTGATGATTTTTTGTTTGTGGGGGCAGCGCGGTCGGAGGATTGTCAACAGTTGATGGATGGTTTCCTATGCATGGCTAGCGCGTGTGGGCTCCCGTTGGCGTCGACAAAACGGAAGGCCCCGCCACTTGTATTACTTTCTTGGGGGTTGAGATTGACTTGGTTGAAATGGTGGCGCGCCTTCCGATGGATAAGGTGGTGAAATTGCGGGTCCTTGTCGCTAATGGGTTAGCGTCCGCTAAGTTATCCTTGCGTGAGCTGCAAATCTTGATCGGATCTTTAAATTTCGCGTGCAGAGTTATCCCGATGGGCCGTGTTTTTATGCGTCGATTAGCGGCGACCACGGCGGGGATTAGTAAGCCACATCATCGTATCAGAATGTCCAAGGTCATGAAGGCCGATTTGAGAGTTTGGGAAGTTTTCTTGGAGGATTTTAATGGAGTGTCAGTTTTGATGGAGGCGGAGGTGTCCAGTGTTGATTTGCAGCTATATACGGATGTGGCAGGCAGCGGTGGTTTGGGTATTTACTTTGGGGGGGATTGGTGTGCGGCACGATGGCCTCAAGCGTGGCACTCAGCTGGCCTGACTAGTACGTTCTTGGAGCTGTTTCCTTTGTTGGTCATCTTGCACTTGTGGCCCGAACGGTTGAGAAACCGCAGAGTGGTCTGGTGGTGTGACAACGAGGCCGTGGTTGCAGTGGTCAATCGGTTTACGCCGCGTTGCACGCAGGTCGCGGGTTTAATGCGGGACATAGTTTTAGCCTGTTTGCGTTTGAATGTAGCTGTGAAGGCTCGGCACATTCCGGGTTGCACTAATACCATTGCTGATGCTCTCTCTCGTTTCAAGTGGGAGCTTTTCCGGACCTTGGCCCCAGAAGCGAGCGAGGAGGGCTTGGCGGTTCCAGAGCAATTGTGGAGGATTGGCCAGCGGAAATGGTACGCCTGCTGAAGAATTCTCTTTCACCTGCGACGTGGTCGGCCTACCGGAGAGGATTTGACGCTGTTTTGGAGTACCTCGAGTCTAAGGGATGGCGGCCCGGAGCTGCTGTCGACGGTTTGCTGGGACAGTACATAGTGTTGGCTAAATGCAATGGTTTGTCCCGGGCCTCAGTTCAGAGTCGGTTGGCAGGATTTACCTTCTTTGCCAGGGCTGCCGGCTGGGGATTTGCGAGGCCTGGGTTTTTGGCTCAGAAGTTATTACGGGGCTGGGAGAGAGCTTGCCCGTCTTCTGGGGATGCACGGTTACCAGTGACACACGACCTGCTTGTCCGGCTTTGTGCGACACTGCCGAGTGTGGCGTCGTCACGCTATGAGGCTGTTCTTTTTAAGGCATTGTTTTGCTTGGCCTTTTTTGGGGCTTTTCGGATCGGAGAGCTGGTGGCTAGCGCTGGCAGGGCCTTGCGGGCTGGCGGCTTGTTGGCTAGTCATGTGCAGATCGGGGGGGGGGGGGCAACTGCGGGTTAAGCTGGCTAGATCAAAGACTGACCAGTTGGGCAAAGGGTTGTGGGTGGTTCTTCATGAAGCAGTTTCCCTGTCGACTTGCCCAGTGTCGGCAGTTAGGGACTATTTATCAGTGCGTCCGGTTGCGGGTCGTTTGTTTTTCTTGCATGAGAATTCATGTTGCGTGACCCGCTTTCAGGTGACGGCTGTGCTGAGACTGGCTATACAGCATTTGGGCTTGGATCCTACGCGCTTTGCGCCGCATTCCTTTCATATTGGTGCGGCGACAAGTGCAGCGGTGGCAGGGCTTTCAGAGGCGGCGATTCAGAGCATTGGCAGGTGGCGGTCACAGGCCTTTAAAGGTTATGTGCGTTTATGATGGGTGCTGGTGGGCGTGGGGATAACCTCTGTTTTCTTTTTCAGATGCTGTGCAGTGCCCGCATGTATGCTGGATGATCGGACATTCATTTGTGCATTGGGTGGGACTGCAGGCAGCTGAACGTCCATTGGGTTGCAATTTAGGACTCGACCCGGCTTTGGTGTCTCTACTATGGCTGGGTGAGCGTGGTCTGCGTTGGCCACAGCTTTTACCTTTGCTTCGGCACCATAACCGGGTGAGGACGGAGCCCGCCGTGATCCTGCTGCATATGGGAGGAAATGATCTGAGTGGATGGACTTGTAAACAGATCATTCGAGCGGCAAAGAGGGATCTGGCAGATGTTCTTCGGCTGTTCCCTCATGTTATTATCTTGTGGTCAGACATCATTCCAAGGCCTGTCTGCTGGCAGCAGCGGCGCTGGTCAAGGGGATTGGTGAAGGTCAATCGGCAGATTGGGCGGTGGGTTTGTGAGCACGGAGGATATCAAATTTTGCACCACTGGGTGGACGTCGATTGTGCAGGACTGTATCGGCAAGACGGGGTTCACTTATCCCCCGTGGGTATAGCCCTGCTATTGAATGACTGGCAGGAGGCCTTGGAATATGTGGTTCAGTGGGAGCCTCGATGGTCACAGCTTGGGGGGGGGGCGGTGTAGAGGCGTGAACGTGCCCTACGCTGGGTGGCGTGATCCCAGAGGTTTCCGGGTCCGGAGCCTTAAGCTGGAATTGGGGCGGGGGCGGTCGCCCCCAACCCGGATGACCCCTGGCCGGTCTTTGCTAGTAATATGGCGAGGCCGGGGAAAGGGGGGGTTGGCTTTGCCGCTGGCTCGGCCGCGGCGGGAGTGGAATGAGGTCACCTTGCTAGTGGTATGGCGGGTGAGGGCTCATTCCGCTTGTGGGTTATTATGTTAAGAAGTTGGATTTTGCAAAGAAATGTTTTGGAATGCTATGTTTGTTAATAAAGCTGCGACCATACGAGCCAAAGTTCCTTGTGTATGGGCTGGTTATTTTGAGGTCGGGAGGGGTGGGGGGGTGGTTGGGGGGGGGATCGGGGTGGGAAGCGGTTGGGGGAGGGGGGAGCGGGGTGGCACTGGGTCCGACCTGCCTTGGTTATGTTGTGTCAACATTTATCATTTATTATCATTATTTTCCACTCTTTCTGTCCTTGCCAGCTTCTAACGATACAATGTTTCCTAGCAGCTGTTCATCACTTTAAGGTAGCCCCTAGTGCACATAGAGTATACCGCCAGTAGGAGGAGCCCTTCCTCCCCTTTTTTTCCTCTTTAAATAGTGCTCCTATGCCCCTGCGCGGCTTTTTCCCGCCTCTCACTGTGTGTGCAGGTATGGTGTCTCTTTTATGGTCTGTTTTATGGTTCGCCTACACATTGTTTTTATACGGGTTTTTTAATCATTTTATTGCAGATGGATTATTCATTGGTATGTTTCTCTTTTACTTTATATGTTTCTTTATAGCTTACTCTGTGTGGTCCACACCACGAGCATTTTTTCTCCCGATGTATTGATGCGGTTCCTCTCTCTTTTTTTCCCTCTTGTTTTGAAATGCAGGTACGCAGTGTTTACTGCACATTTTTTGTTGCCGGCGCATCATGTGCGCATATGCTAAATCCCTTTTGTGGATATAGATCACCTTTTATTTACGCTCCTGATATTGTTGGTTTTGCGTAATATACGCTCTGCACATTCCTGTTGTCTGATTGATTTTTATGGCTTGTTTTTACGGTTTGCCCACATGTACCGTTCGTAAGTCTTGTTTCTGTTAAATCACATTTTCTCCCATGCATTATTTGTGTTCAATTTTTACTATCCATATTTTGGTATCTTTAAACTGGTAACCATCCCTATACCCTTAGCGATCTTGCCAGCTCTTCATGACGCTTTGTTTAATAGTTGTTATCCACATTGCCCACCGGTTTATCATTTTACGATAGTCCCGAGTGTACACAGAGCAAAACGCCAGTAGGATGAGCCTTTTCCCTTTCTTTCCTCTTTAGACAGTGCTTCCATGTCCTAGTGCGGCGTTTTCCCGCCTTTATTGTGTGTGAAGGTACGGCGTTCCTTTCATTGTTTGTTTTACAGTTAGCCTATATACATCGTTTTCAAACCACAGGCTCTTTAATTCATCGATTATTATGATTGTTTTACTGTAGACGCCTCACTTATGAGATGTCTTTATGGCTTACTTTGCACGGTCCATAATAACCGAGGCAGGTGAGATCCGGCGCTGACCCGCTCTACCCCCCCCCCCCACACACACCAACATGCTCCTTGCTCCTTCCACCCCCCCCCCACCCCGACACATCCAAACCTCCATACAAACTACACAAACACATTTTCTGGGCTTAAATGGTCACAGCTTTATTAAACAAACAGGAAATTCCCAACAATTTCTTGTAATATACACTCCTTAAACATAACCAACGAGCGGAACGAGCCATCACCCGCCATATTACTAGCAAGATGACCTCATTCCATACCCGCCGCGGCCGAGCCAGCGGCAAATGCCCATCCCCCTTTTCCCCGGCCTCGCCATATTACTAGCAAAGGCCGGCAAGTGGTCATCCAGGTTGGGGGCAACTGCCCCCGCCCCAATTCCATTTAAAGGCTCCGGACCCCGGAAACCTCCGGGATCCCGCCACCCCCCCAGCTGCGACAACCCCTAATCATATGCCCCCCGCGCCTAAGAAACGGGCGGGAGGGTGGACAGCAAACGCCCTGCACCTTCCGTCCCCAGCGCCAGAGAGAGACTCCACGAGCACCTCTCCTGAGATTCCAACCGGACCGGCGCCTACCATTGGCTCGCACGGCTGTCACTCACCGGCGAGCCAATGTCTTTAAATAATGCACCCCTTTTCCCTGCCGAAGAGCCGCCCATGCCCGATATCGCGAGCAGGGGCCCAGCACCGGGACTCCCTCCTGGTTACCGCCGGCCATTGGGACCCTGCCCCGCGGCCTCTTCATAACCGAGGCAGGTGAGATCCGGCGCTGACCCGCCCTAACCACCTCCCCCCCACACCAACATGCTCCTTCCACCCCTCCCCCTCCCTGACACATCCAAACCTCCATATAAACTACACAAACACATTTTCTGGGCTTAAATGGTCACAGCTTTATTAAACAAACAGGAAATTCCCAACAATTTCTTGTAATATACACTCCTTAAACATAACCAACGAGCGGAACGAGCCATCACCCGCCATATTACTTCCAAGATGACCTCATTCCACTCCCGCCGCGGCCGAGCCAGCGGCAAATGCCCATCCCCCTTTTCCCCGGCCTCGCCATATTACTAGCAAAGGCCGGCAAGGGGTCATCCAGGTTGGGGGCAACCGCCCCCGCCCCAATTCCATTTAAAGGATCCGGACCCCGGAAACCTCCGGGATCCTGCCACCCGGCGTAAGAGAAGCTTGCGCCTCTACGCCGCCCCCCCCAAACCTAAGCTGCGACCATTTAGCCTCCCACTGCATGTCCCATTCCAAGGCCTCCTGCCAGTCGTTAAGAAGCAGGTCCACTCCAACCGGGGATAAATGCACCCCATCGAGGCGGAACAAACCAGCACAATTAACATCTACCCACGGGTGCAAGATTTGATATCCCCCATGATCACACACCCATCGCCCAACCTGCGATTAATTTTTGCCACCCCCCGCGACCAACGCCGCTGACACTGGCCAGAAGGCCTTGGAATAATATCTGACCACAACAAAAGAACTTCGGGAAACATGCAAATAACTTCCGCCAAGTCCCTCTTTGCCGCCCGAATCAGCTGCTTACACGACCAGCCAACAAGATCATTCCCTCCTACATGAAGAAGGATCGCTGCGGGCTCGTTCCTCACACGTTGATGGTGCCGAAGCAAAGGTAATAACTGAGGCCATCGCAGACCCCGTTCACCCAGCCATTCGATGGACACCAAACTCGGATCAAGACCTAAATTGAGCCCCAAGGGACGTTCAGCTGCCTGCAGTCCCGCCCAATGCACGAATGAATGTCCAATCATCCAACATCCGAGCGGGGCCTGCACAGCATCTGCAAAAGAAAACATGAGTCAGGCCTCCAAGAACACAAATCAGCTACAACCGCACATAACCCCTAAAGGCCTGCGATCTCCATCTGCCAATATTCTGTATCTCCTCTCCGGATAGCCCCATCGCCGCCGCACTGGTAGCTGCTCCAATACAAAAGGAATGTGGCGCGAAATGCTGAGGATCCATACCCAAATGTCGCAAAACCAACCGCAAAACAGCCGCCACTTGAAAACGTGTCACCGCACGCACATCCTTGTGCAGGAAAAACCGCTGGGCCACCAGCGGGCGCTCACACATGTAGCCTCGCACCGCAGCCACAGGGCAAGTAGGCGACGCAGAGACCTCATTCAAAACCACCCATAATCCCTTCCCCAACTGGTCTGTCTTTGACCTCACCAACCGTACCCACAGCTGCCCGTTGCGGATCTGAACATGGCTGCTCAACAAGCCGCCTGTAGCAGCAGCCCGACTAGAGCTAGCCACCAACTCCCCTATCCGAAAGGCTCCGAAAAAGGCCACACAAAACACCGCCTTGAACAGTATGGCCTCGAAAAGGGACGTGGATACACTCGGCAAAGACGAACAAAGCCGAACCAACATATCGTGCGTAATTGGCAGCCGCGCATCCCGTGGAGCCGGGCAGGCTCACTCCCATCCATGCAACAACTTCCGAGCCAAAAACCCGAGGACTGAAAGACCCCAACCCACTGCCCTAGCAAAAAAGGTGAATCCAGCCAACCTACTCCGCACCACCGCCCTCGAGACTCCAACACACTTCGCTCGCACGATATAATGTCCCAGAAAGGAGTCCGCCACCATTCCCGGCTGCCAACCACGAGACTGCAGATATTCCACCACATCGTCGAATCCTCTCCGATAGGCAGACCACGTCGCGGGCGCCACGGAATTCCTCAGCAACAGTACCAATTCCGCTGGCCATTCCGCCATAAGCTCTCCAGAACTGCCAAACCGTCGACTTCCGATTCTGGTGCCAAGGCCCGGAACAGCTCCCACTTGGAACGAGAAAGGGTATCAGCAATTCGATTAGTGCAACCAGGAATATGCTTCGCCTTCACAAACACATTTAAACGCAAGCACCTCAAAATGATGTCCCTCATCAGCCCCGCCACCTGTGCTCAGCGCGGAGTATACCTGTTAACGACGGCCACGACAGCTTCATTATCGCACCACCAAAGTACTCTGCGGTTTCGCAGCTTGTCAGGCCACAACTGCAACACCACCAATAAAGGAAACAGTTCCAAAAACGTAATATTACTGGTCAGCCGCGAATCATGCCACGCCTGAGGCCAAGTGGCAGCACACCACTCACCCCCGAAATAGATGCCCAGCCCAGCACTACCCGCCGCATCCGTATACAACTGTAAATCTGCACTGGAAATCTCAGCCTCCTGCAGCACCGAAACACCATTGTAATTCTCCAAAAACTCGTCCCAAACTCGCAAGTCAGCCTTTATGACCTGGGACACTCTGATGCGATGATGAGGCCTCCTCGCCCCCCGCCGTCGCCGCAGCCAAAGCTCGCAGGAAAACACGGCCCATCGGGATGACCCTGCAGGTGAAATTCAAGGAGCCAATCAATACCTGGAACTCTCACAACGATAACTTAGTGGACGCCAACCCGTTAGCAACTAGCACCCGCAACCGCACCACCTTGTCCACCGGTAAGCGTGCCACTATTCCTACAGAATCAATTTCCACCCCCAGAAACGTTATACACGAAGCCAGGCCTGCCGTCTTCTCGACAGCCAATGGAAGCCCACAAGCCCCAGCCATCTCGACAAAACCAGACAACAGCCGCTGACACTCCGGCGACTGCGCCGCCCCCACGAAAAGAAAATCGTCCAAATAATGGACTACAGAAGCACAGCCGACCGTCCGGACCAAGTGCCAATGCAAAAAGGAACTAAACTTCTCGAAATATGCACAGGAAACAGAACACCCCATAGGCATGCACTAATCCACATAAAACTCATTATCGAAACAGAAACCTAACAAATGAAAATCATCCGGATGCACAGGGAGCAGCCGAAAGGCAGCTTCCACATCCACCTTCGCCATCAATGCCCCTGGGCCACACTGTCTAACCAGCTGAATAGCCTCATCAAAGGAAGCGTAATGAACCGTACACAACTCCCTCGGAATATGATCGTTGACTGACCCGCCTATTGGAAAGGACAAATTATGGATCAGCCGAAACTTCCCCGGCTCCTTCTTTGGAACTACCCCCAGCGGCGAAACCACCAAATTCGCAAAAGGACGCTCCGCAAAAGGACCTGCTATTCTACCCAAGCCCAGTTCCACCACCAGCTTGTCACGGACTACTTGCCCAAAACGCCGAACCGAAGGTGAGTTGCGTGAAGGCCTGCAGGACACTGTGCCGCACACGGGAATACGAAAACCTGCTAAAAACCCGCATTCCAACACCCCTTTGTCATGCCTACATGTATATCCCCGCAACCATTCCCCAAGAACCGCCCTGCGAATCGGAGTTGGGGCCAGCCCGCAAAGATCCAAATTACTTGGCAGACGCTGGGGGAGGACCCGAACCGCCTTTTTTAACACATTTACTGGTGGAATGTCCACCCCCACAAGATGAGCAGGCATGCTGGAATTTACAATCGGGAAAGGGGCACGAGGACCTATCGAACCGCCAACAGATGTCCCCCATTCCCAGGACCCCCCCTTTTTGTTGGGGGTTACCCCCCACCGACCGAAAGGACCGCCCCGAGCCTTGCCCGCTACCGACGCCAACTCTCGCCACCCCACCTCCGCTAGCACCGGCCCTGACCGACATCTGGGTCAGCCATAAATTAATATCCTGCGTACCCCACGTCAACCATTTACTCTCCTCCATCTTGTCGTAAAACTTTTCATCGTAATTCAACCAGGCAAAACCGTCATGCATCTGCGAGCCTTCCAAAATAGAATCCGCGTATGCCAGCAACATTCCATAATCCTCCGGGGACTGATGCCCCCACACACTTGCCAACAGCAAAAAGGCTCTGACCCAATTCACTACATTACGCGTCACCTTCCGCACCCGCCCCGCTTTCTCATCCTCTTTCCTCTTCTTTCTACTCTCTCCCGAGCGCTTTCTGCCTTCCAGTAATCTGAAAATATCGATATATCTCCTCTTCCAAATCTTGCGGTGTAAAACCCTGGGAACCCCCTCCCACAGCTCGGCAAATGCAACCAAAGTAGGCCTGCCTGACCCCTCAGCAGGACCCACTGGGGCCTGTCCCGGCCCATGTCCCGCACGCGAACATCCGGAAGACGATGACGACGAGGAAGAAGCTGACGAAGAAGAAGACTCAGACCTACGCCGCCACCTCCGAGAGTGCCGCCTCTTCACCTTCGCCTTCCGCCCAACCCCAACCAGGTCGCCTGTCAGTTCTGATACAACCCCCCTCTCCGCTGGAGACTCACCTGCCACCGCCACGTTGCTAGCCTGCTCGTCCCTTTGCAGGACCTCCGAAGACCGATTCCTGACGTCCGTCAGATGCGTCCCATCATCACCTGCCACACTGGTCTGCATCCGCTGCATCCCATCGGGTGACGCTCCAACTTCCATGCCGGCTACAACCCGCTGCACAGCCGCACTCTGCCCAGCAACCTGCTCCATGGATGCAGCCTGTGGAGAAAAAGAAAGAAAAGAAGGGGGGGGGGAACAGCAGGAGAAACAGCCGGCGACCAGGTAGCCAGCCAGTCAGCCCTAGATAAGCCCTGTCCCCCTCCTTGCCAATGATCCCAGGAAGACGCAGCACTTGGCTCCAGGACCCGTGTCGCACCACCAGCCCAGCCCCTCGACACAAAAGGCCCCTGACCTGCATTAAGAGCCCCCCTCCACGGAGTGGGCCAGCCCTCAGACCCCCAACCCCCCCACCTCCCTAGCCCTTGCCCCATCCAACCTTGCATGCTGACACCCCCCACCCAGACCCAGCACTTCCCTGTGATGCACCCACCATGGTCCCCACCACCAGCCAACCCCCTGCCCACAACCATATCCCCAGAAGGTACCAACTCCTGGGCCCGGATATCACTCCCCCCCACCTGCCGCTCCACAACATTCACTCCGACCCCCCTGCCACCTCCCCTGGATACATCACTTGCCCTCCTCCTGGCTGAGGTTGTCCCCTTTCCTCTCCCAGCTCTGGCCCCCTGACCACGAACTGTCCCCCTACCCCTAACAACAGGAGCCACATCCAGCACAGCACCAGCAGCCCCAGCCCTTCTCACATTCTGCTCGGGCCCAGAAACCGCATTTGCCGCCTGCCTGCCGCGGCCCGTCCCCCCGCTGAGCCCACGAGCTCTGCCCTGCCGCCCCCGCAGCAGCGGCATCCCAAAATCCCACAACCACCACAGAAGGAGAAAATCCGCCGCGTTCCCGCCCCCCCCTTTCAAGGAGCACACTGAACTGTGCACACACAGCCCTAAGTTTAAACCAATTCCACCAGAACTCCACCTGCCTTCTCCGCAGCCCGTCTACACAACCTTACCTCCACCGATCAAACCTGCTCCGATAAGGCGAAGAAACAAAGCTCGCAGGAGCAGTCCAGCAAACGCCCTGCACCTTCCGTCCCCAGCGCCAGAGAGAGACTCCACGAGCACCTCTCCCGAGATTCCCACCGGACCGGCGCCTACCATTGGCTCGCACGGCTGTCACTCACCGGCGAGCCAATGTCTTTAAATAATGCACCCCTTTTCCCTGCCGAAGAGCCGCCCACGCCCGATATCGTGAGCAGGGGCCCAGCGCCGGGACTCCCGCCCGGTTACCGCCGGACACTGGGACCCTGCCCCGCGGCCTCTTCATATTAGTAATTTCCCTATGCATGTGTTTCTTTCCCTTTTTCTTTTTTTGATATGCAGGCACGTAGCGTTTAATGCACGTTTTTAATGCTGGTGCATTATGTGTGTATACACTAATCCCTTTTTGTTGATACAGCTTTTTATTTATGCTCCCGATGACTTTGCATAATATACGCTCCGTGGATTCCTGTCTATCTACCGGTTTTTATGGCTTGTTTTATGGCTCACCAATATGCATTGTTTTTTAAATCTTGTTTTTAGACAATAGCTTTTTGTTTATCTTCTTGTAGACGGCGTATTTATGGTATTTTTATGGCTTGTTTTGTGTTGTGTATACCATTAGTATTTTCTCCTGCGATGTATTGATGTCGGTACCTCTTCTTAATATGCATAAAAACTTTTTTTTATTGTTGGTGCATTATATGTGCATACATTTCTTTTTTACTTAAGCTCCTGTTGGTAGTGCATAATGTATACCCTGCACATTCCCCCCTTTTTTCTGATGTCCGTGCAGATAGCATACATAGCAACAAATTTTCCTGTCAGCGCATCGTATGTTAACATCCTTTCCCCTTTTTCTTTCTGTGGATGTATACCACGTTTTTATTTATTTTTATTTATACTTATGTCGGCTTTGCACAAAATTTTTTTCAGTCCCATTGGCGTGAACATTATACGTGGGTTCATCCCTCTGTTTTAAATTATATTCATTTTTCTTTTGATATTGATTTATGGTGCAGCACAAAAGAAACATTTTTTTGCCCTCTTTCACACTGTTATGTTTTGTTTTTTTACTGTCTTTACTAACGCCTTTTTGTGTAATAGTTATGACGTATGTGTTCCCTCCCTTTTGAGTGCAATAGTATTTCAGACGCTTCAGCAATTGTCCCATATCCATTCATAAGTTTGTAATACATATTCAGTCTTTTATAGATGTTTTTTATGGATGAAGTTTCAAGATTTTATTCATCTTTTATATGTTAATGTAATTTAACCGTTATGTTATACATGTATGTTATACTGTATTTTAGTGTGCTTTTTACACCTTTGTATTCTTTGTTATTATTCACACTTGCAATTTTACTGCTTTTCAGATTGGGAAGAGTGATTGCTCCACTACATAGACGTGTTCCTTACACTCTCTATGTGGTTTTCTGGTAACCTTTTATTTAACAACATAGTTTTTATAATGTTTTAATTTCTTTTGGTTTTAGTCTTTTGCTTATTTTATGTGTGTTTGTTTTTTAGACCCCTGACGAAGGCTTCGGCCGAAACTTGTTAAGTTGGGTCCGTAATAAAGAATTTTACCTAACACCTGGCAGGCCGTGTTCATTACTTCCGCTGCTCTCCTTTGTTTGCTTCTCTGCGGAAGGTTATCTTCTTTTCCTCTCCCCCTTTTAATTAGTGCTGCCAGAAAATACACTTTCACAGTGCCGTAACCTAAGGTGCCGCATAAGGCACCCTATAAGGCACTCCAGAGGGCACATTATAAAGTGCACTGTCTGCCAAGGCACCCTATAATGTCCCCTATAGGATGCCTTATAAGGCACTTTATAGGGCACCCTATAAGGCACTTTATGGGGCGCCTTATTAGGCACCTTAAGGTTTCAGCACTGTGAGGGTGTTTTTGCTGGCAGCACTAATTTACATCAAAAACAGGCAATGCCTCAGACAGCCCTATCAAACAACCCCACTGTGGGATCAAACCCAAGACCTCTGGCTCCACAGGCAGTGAAGTAACCAGTGGGCTACATCTCTATTGCTACTGCCATGCCCTTGGCTGGCTAGAGAAGGACTGCAGGTCACCACACATACTGCCTGCTGTGGATACCAAGATAGGGTTAACCCACCTGTACCCATGATGCACTGCACATACAGATCAGCAGTCTACAGATGATCACAAGATGGGGTATGCACCCGCACAGCACCTCGGCCTGGTAGGGGGAACTGACCGTGTTTGTTACTGGCACAGAGTAGCTACAGACCATCACATTGTGCGGGTACTGTGCTCACCCTGAGGGTGAGGTGGGGCATCCAGCACCATGTCCACAGCACCTGGCTTAACTGAGCTGGCTATGCTGTAGTTCACCATCAGTGCCAGTGTGTGATAGGTAGTCTTTGCAGACACACCTAGGATATACCTGTGTCCATCTGTATTTTCCAGTCACGTCTAGCCCTTGTGGACTATGATGCACCCAGAATAGTGCATATCCTGTGTGGGTGCCATGGTTACATGATTTAAGTGACAAGGGGGGTGGTGGTGTTTGGACCCATAGGCGGACAGGATCTCCCACCAACAGATCCACATTATACATCCCTGCAATGGTGGCAGTAGAGGGGACCATCAACCCCAGTCCTGCTGGGGAACAGACACCCTACAGGGCAGTCAATGCAGATCTGTATGCATCCATAATGCAATAGCAGACAGACAGTAGGCCTGGGCACAGTGCAGGCATGGCTATGGTACGCAATACTGTTGGGGTCACTCCCAGGGGTGGTAAACACTGTCAGAAACCAAAACTGAAACATGCTCCACAGATATCAGAAAGGTTGCTATGATGCAGCTCTATCAGCAAATTGTGCTTAACTTAGGAATTGCTATCTGCCATTAATCATAGCAACCTTTTGATATATGTGTAACGTATTCCCAGGTTTAGGGCGGCATTGCTAAGGTATGCAACTGCTAGTATTGGGAGATGCTGCTGCACACAGGGCCCAACAGCCTGACCCTCCATGAGGCTTTGGATAGTGGAGCTTGTGGGTGCGGGTGTTTCTGCCCCTGTTGGCCACTGCTCTAGGGCAGAGGTTCCCAACGGTCCTGGTGGGCCAAACACTGTTCGGGTTTTCATGCTATTTCTAATGAATATGCATGAGATACATTTACATACCATGGGGGCGGCGCATAACAATGCAGCACAGGCATCTTTATTGGAAACAGCATGAAACCTGAATGGTGTTTGGCTCATCAGGACTGCATTTGGGAAACTCTGCTCTAGGTATTGCACATGTCTATGGTGTCTGAGCTCTGTAGGGTAAAATATAGGCATTTGAGGCATGTTTATGTTATCTGCAATAAAGGTTCCCTCTTTATTACCATGGTTTAGTAGTGGATAAAATATGGGGACTGGGTTGGCAGGAACTAGAACCTGTGACCTTCTGCTTCTGAACACACTGGCTATGTGTACTGCACCACTGTGTTGCCACAGGGACAGTGCATTCCCTGGGGATACCATGACTGTTCATCAGACAGGGTCTGTCTGTTGCAGTGCATGGCACCCACCTACACAGGGCTAGGCCATGGTTTGCTGTGGGCAGCTGCCAGTGCCCCCTCCACCACCAGTATCCCTCTGCCACCATGCTGACATGCCCTTCTGCTGGTGGTGCTGGTGGTGCGCAGTCTCAGGCCATCCAGTGTGCCGGTAGGTGGCTGCCTATGATGCGGGTTCTGGGGTAGGGGTGCCTGCATAGATGTCCACGCTTCCCCCCAGCACCGCCTGCCAATGTTCTGTACCCTTGAGTGTACCTGCTGGGTACTATCCCCTGTGACACTGTGGGAAACACATTCGTGCCCATGTTGGGCCCTCATCAGCTGCTGTCTGGCTGCTCTACTGTTTCAGCATTCCTATGGGCCACCTGGGCATCACCCTAATCCGCAGTGTGGTCAGCTGCATGTGCTGCCTGCAGCCCTCTGTATCCCCTTTTCCAGCATCTGTCCAGTTGCCCGTTCTGACATGCCCACCCTGCTGTTGCGGAACATGTGCACGCCATAGGAAACCTGTCCAATAACAAGGGGAAACCCTGATCAGAGCTATTTCACTGTGGGATCATTCACCTTGTATGGGGACAGAGCATAGACCCTTCCAAAATTAATATCTTTTTTTTGGAGCTTTCTTGGTAGTGTTTTTTGCTGTTTCCCATTAATATCACTATTGGCCAGCTTTTTTTTTTTTTTTCCATTTTGTTCAGGTCATTTTCAGTGTTTATTTGCCCTTTTGTTCTGTGCACATGTATCACAGTTATCACTTTTTGTGATTTCCCTGGCTTTGCTGTACATTGCTGACGTAAATGGTTTCTCTTCCCTTTAAATATGCTCTAACGCCAGGGTTTCACTGGCGTTAGTTTTCAGACACAGAAGCCACAGCGTTAGTGTGCAGGGAGCCTCTCCCCTCCCACTCTCCACCCATTGACCCTCTCTCTCCGCCCCTGTGGAGCCTTCCTCCGCCCTCTGGGAGCCTTTCTCCACCCTCAGCGCTCGTTTGCGCCGCTGCGCACGTTATCGCACGATAAGGTACCTTTGCGCCCGGTAAAGCGCCATTATTGCATGATAAGGTACCTTATCGCCCGAAAGTGTCATAGCAGCGCAAATTGTGCCCTTTAGTAAACATACCCCAAAGACTTTCGGAAGCAGCTTAAGACAACACTATTCATTGAACACTATGGACACATCACATGATCCACTCACCAAACAAGAACAAAAGACCAACTCCCTCCCCTGACCCTTGTACATAAGAATGTATAATAGCGCATGATGTAAATAGCTCAACAAGAATCTAATATAAACCACCACAAACACGCTTCCTATATCACTGCATGAACACACTTGAACCACTCTTATGATTGTTTGCTGTGGAGACCGCCTTGATTGAAGGAGAAGGCGGTATAGAAATACTTTTAAATAAATAAATAAATGTGGTTACGTAGCCAAGGCATGGTCACAGCCCAGTCAGTGTGATGGTGGCCTGTCAGCAATTTATGCTGTGTGCACCCTACTCATGCTAATGGCTGTCGTATGTTAGGCCATCCCTTCCATATACATTCCCTCTCATACATGTACATCCTGTAGTAATGGTGCTGTTTCATACAATACCCAGAATCCTCTCCCCTTCATTTGCATTACATTTTATTGTGGATTTTTGTTGTGGGACTACAATGCAGCATGCAATGGATGATGAGCTTCAGTTATGCTGTGAGTACATGCTGCAGCACAGTGACCTACATCTGCTACATCCCCAGATGCTGTGTGTCCCTAGTCTGCTTGTGCCAGTGAGCATCACACATAGTGCCGTGCCTCTGTATATCCATCATGTTTTGTCACTGGCACTAGACCATGCTGAAATGGCAGGAGGAGCACATGCACTCACTCACACTGCAGGTGCAGTGGGAACTCCCACAGGTGGCCACTTGAACAAGGTCTGTGCACTACCTGTACATTTACTGATGGGAAGACCAGCAGCACATTGTACATACAGACATAATGACAGGCCTTCACATGCATGCACAGTGTATTGCTGCACCTCACAGTCCACAAGGCATCCCCACTCCCCCACATATACTCTAGACCCTCTTGGAAAAGTTAGTCAACATTCCATTGTTATATGCCCCTTATGCCCATTGATTGGGAGGGCCTGCCCAATGTACATGCATTATTAATACACACTTCACAGTACATGCACTTGCAACACCCATCCCGCATCAAAGTGCTATTTTTGTGTGGTTTGCCATCCTGTCTTCCATTGTGCATTTTCTCCTCTGCATGTGGGGAACCCTGCTTGCCGTAATATGGGGAGTTGCAACTACTGCTCCTGTTCCCAGATGCTTTGATAAGGTATTAATATTTGTGGCTATCATTCACACAGTGGTCTTGCTTTTTGAACCACAGAGCAGCTGTAATAATTATTAGATGCATATTTAGTTGACCATTGTCAGGGTTCATGAGGACCTGACTTGGGGTGTGCCTATGTGCACTTAGCTGTCTGCAGGCTCTGTGACATACTGCGAGACTGCATGGACAGTTGCATTGTAGAGCTATAGTTTGGAAATATGAGAGTTGGCATGGACAACAGTGTGGGTGATAGGGCCCAGAAAAGGTGTGGAAATAGGATGAGAGGAGCAGGTGGTGAGTTGTCTGGAGGAAAGATAGTGTGTGCTTTTTTCCTCAAAGATCTTAGCAGAAGGTGAGAGGGTA
This sequence comes from Ichthyophis bannanicus, assembly GCA_033557465.1. Classification (NCBI taxonomy): domain Eukaryota; kingdom Metazoa; phylum Chordata; class Amphibia; order Gymnophiona; family Ichthyophiidae; genus Ichthyophis; species Ichthyophis bannanicus. The sequence goes on along the minus strand of CM066039.1, from coordinate 148,922,658 downwards.
ACAGTGGTGGGGGGAGGGTTGGAAGTGAAGAGGGAGAGCTGGGGATGTGGCAGACCTCACAATGAATAAGGTGGGCTATGCTTGCCGTACAGGGGGGAGGAGAGGGTATGGCACCCACTGCTCCTGACACTGGATGGTATGATAATGTAAAGAAAATTGAAGCTAACAAGGCAGATCCATAGGCTGGCATTGAACCTACAACCCTGTACTTATATACATAGTGGCCTTAGGTTTAGTGCCACAGAGCAGCAGTATATTCTGATCCATGCATGAATACTTAGGTGTCCATTACAAGGTGCATGTGGGCATGATTTGGTATATTCCTATGTGAACTTAGCTGACTGCAGGCTTTGTGACATGCTGCCTGGCTGCATGGACAGTTGCTTTGTAGAGCTATAGTCTGGAAATATGAGAGTTGGCATGGACAACAGTGTAGGTAATGGGGGCCAGGAGAGGTGTGGAAATAGGATGAGAGGAACAGGTGGTGAGTTGGTTGGTGGAAAGATGGTGTGTGCTTCCCTCCTCAAAGATCTTAGCAGAGAGTGAGGGGGTAATAGAGGTGGGGGGTGGGTTGGAAGTGAAGAGGGAGAGATGGGGAGGTGGCAGACCTCATAGGGACTGACCTGTGATCTTGTGGATCTTGTAAGGAATGCTGACAGTCATGGCTTGCCCATCATGGGCGGGGGGGGGGGGGAGGTTCGGAGTCAGAGTCAGAGCCACCTTGCGGAGAGAGGAGATAGTTATGAAAGGACATGCCATCCCACTGTCAGTGACAGCTGCAGGATGGCACCTGTCATACCCCACCAAAATCCAACTAGTTCTAGCTGCAGCCTACACACACTGCATCACAACCCAGGGGTGGTTCTACCATTAGGCCAACTGAGGTGATGGCCTCAGGCGGCAGATTTTAGGGGGCGGCACTGATTTGCCGCTCCCTAGAAACTGCCTAGGGTAGAACCGCCACACAGGATCATTAAAAATCAAAGAAAGCAGCCGCAGGAACATTTCTCCGTTCTCGCGGCTCTACTTTCAAACTGCTGTCAGTTGCTGGGTTGCGTGGGGCCGGCAGGGTGGGGGGCTCAAGGTCATCGCTTCTGCTGCACTTTCGCCTCTGGCGGAAGCGAAAGGGCGATGGAAGAGATGACCTCGGGCCCCGCCGGCTCCACGCAACTCAGCAGAGAGCAGTTTGAAAGCAGAGCCGCGGGAACGGAGAAATGTTCCCGTGGCTGCTTTCTTTGATTTTTAATGAAGAATCGGTGAGGAGGGAAGGGAGGGGGGCCTGGAAGAGAGCAGACAAGGGGGGAAGGGGGGGCCTGGAAGAGAGCAGACAAGAGGGGAAGGGGGTGCCTGGAAGAGAGCAAACAAGGGGGGAGGGGGGGCCTGGAATAGAGCAGACCGGGGGGAGGCTGGAAGAGAGCAGACCGGGGGGGGGGGGGGCCTGGAAGAGACCAGACCAGGGGGGGAGGGCAGGGGAGGGCAGGGCCTGGAAGAGAGCAGACAAGGAGGGGGGCCTGGAAGAGAGCAGATAAAGGGGGCCTGGAAGGGAGCAGACAAGGGGGGGGCCTGGAAGAGAGCAGACAAGGGGCAGCCTGGAAGGGAGCAGACAAGAGACAAGGGGGAGCTTGGAAGGGAGCAGACAAGGGGGGGCCTGGAAGAGAGCAGACAAGGGGGGGCCTGGAAGAGAGCAGATAAGGGGGGGCCTGGAAGACAGCAGACAAGAGACAAGGGGGAGCCTGGAAGGGAGCAGACAAGGGGGGGCAGCTGGAGGGGAGCAGACAAGGGGGGGAGGTGGAAGGGAGTTGACATGGGAGGGGCACTGAGATGTGGCGGTACTGGGAAGGTAAGGGGGTTGGTATTGGGAGGGGAAGCTGTAAAGGGGGCTGATACTAGGGAGAGTTACTGGGACTTAAAAAAGGCTGATGGAAGAAAATGAAGAAAGCAAAAGGAGAGACAAGAAATGGCAGATGGACTATAGACCATAGAAAGAGCTAAAAGAAAACAGAGGAAAACGGAAACCTCAGATCGGGACCAGCATGATCAAAAATCATCAGACAACAAAGGTAGAAAAAATAATTTTATTTTCAGTTTAGTGATTGGACTTTTTGCTATCTATATTTCACAAAGTATGGGGAACTGTATCTCTTATCTGGTGTGGCATCGCAGGTGGAGTCTGGCTTCTTGGGGTTTCATTTTAATTTTTGTCTACATATTTTAATTTTTGCTTTAGGTTATGGTCACTTATTCTGTACTTGGTGAGGGTCTGTGTTCTGAGTGTGCAACCAAGGCCAGGTGTTCTGTTAACATGGAGTTTGTACGTAGGGATCTGTTCTATAGTAATTTGACTTGTTCAGCTTTTCAAATAGGTGTATGGATGTTTTGCGGGCCATTGCAGTGTTTATAGTGCTGCTTTTTTCTTGGTAGGCCCCTTATTGTATGAGTTTTGGAAGTGTATGCTGGTATGGTGTGGTAGATTTTGGCCTTGCAGATCTTAGTGACTTTAGTAGGGTTTTATATTAGTTCCTAATATGTCTGGTACTGGAGAATGTTTGTTGTTGGTGAGATGACCAGAATCTGATTTTTTTTTTATTAATATATTGAGTTCTGTGGGTGAATGTCCTACCTCTGCTCTGCACCCATTGTTGAGGAGGCGGTTCTGTGAATGCAAATGTATGTTCAAAAAGAAAAAGCAAGCACCATAACGCAGTTTATAACAAAATACAAATGAATTATAATTTGAAGTTATAAACTGCTGTGGTTCTCGCTCTTTCTTTTAGTTCCTTGGTGTGTGAACATCTTCAATTTGCTCCACATTATCTCATTGACTTTTTGATTTGGTTCCGTCCCTGAGTGGAGTTTTGGTTCAATTCCTGACTGGAGAATTGAGAAAGATCCCCACCCTGGGAGGTGGGCGCACGCTGGGGGGTGTGTGGGGGGGGGGGGAGCGCATGCTGGGGGGGTTGTGGGGGGGAGCACATGCTGGGGGTGTGTGGGGGGGAGCGCATGTGGAGGGGGTGGGGGGCACATGCTGGGACATGGGGGGGCGCACGCTTGGGGGGGGGGCGCGCCATCTCATCCCTCGCCTCAGGCAGCAGATTGCCTTGAGCCGCCCCTGGCACAACCCACACACTCACAGAGCACTGACAGGGCAGCATGGTGGCAGTGACGCTGGCAGCATATACATCTGCCTGCAACAGCATGTCTGTGTGCTCCCACGGTCTCTGCAGTGTCATATCATGCATCTTAGATATGCACCTAGGCAGCTGCTCTGTCACCCTCCTGGACCTGCAGGCCCCATAGTACTGCCTATTTGACACCTCCTTTAACACACAACAGCACCCATGTGTCACCTCCTATGACACATTGACAACTTCAGCCTAGTGCCCTGTCGTAGTTGGGCACTATGCTGTGGCTGCCAATGGAGTACTACTATCACTATCTTGGGCTTACCTGTCTGATACATAAAATAATCTCTCTCATCTCCAAAAAGAGCCTTTCTGCGAGGTTTTCATCTGCGTTAGGGTTCCCAGTATTAAAGTGCTTTTTGGCAGGTTGCACAACCGGTGTTAGGGAAGCGTGCGTCATTAACGCCCACTCCCTGTCTCGTTAATGCCCATTCTCCATCCCACTGATGCCCATTCTCCGCCTACAGCATGCTTTACACTGCTGGAGCCTTTAACACACGTTAAAGCAGCATTATCAAGGTGTTAAAGGCACAGGGGTACCAATGATGTTCATTAACGGCACACTGGTTCCCTTAACACGCTTTAGTAAACATACCCTATAGACTTCCCCAGAATAGAAGTGATGACTGAGGACCAAGGCATCCAGGGTTCAAATCCCACTGAATATCCTTCTGATTTTGGGCAAGTCACATAACTCTCCATCTACACTCTGAATATTTTACTGCCAAAATAAACATTTTCTGATGTCTATTCATGCCCGGAGCAGGTTTAGGGTTTCAGACAACCCCAACATTTCTGAAATCGAACAGGGACATCTAAGTCCATTGCACTGCCCCAAACACACTTCCACCACACCCTCTGCCTACTTGGATGTTCCTGCCCAGGAAATGTCTTTAAAAGTCATTTGTTAAATGGACGCCAGGGATGTCTCCATGTTCAGAGGTTCAAGTCATGACTAAGGCTTTTAAAATAATCCCCATAGCCATGCAGTTTATTTTCAGCCTGCTAAAATGCAGACCTAAAGTAAACCACATGGCTATACATGTAGCGGATGAATATCATTGCTGTATATATAGTTCTGGCAGTCACCATATTTCACATATTTTCAGTGCCACTTCTTACCCATGTAGAAGCACTGAATATGCATATTTATGTAAATAACATGGCCAATGTTTAAAAATAATACAGTGAGTGCTGAGTTTAAATATTGACTTGATTATTGATATTTTTATCTGATATCATTTTTAATTAATCTGCTGCTCAGTTACATAAAAGATTTTGCTTGTTGGAGTTACTATCTTCTCTATGGTGTGTGTACAGGCTGATATACTGCATTAGGGACAAATGATCAAAGTTCCTCCAAACTTTGGAGCACCATCTTTGGATTCTTCCTGGTGACTACCCATATCTTACTTGTTACAACTCAGAAATGCTCCAAAAGGGTACCCCTATTATAAAGTTTACCCCATGGTTACCTGCCATGTTCTCTTCTGATGCTGGACAAAGCCATATTTGTTCCTGATCCTCAGATGTTTCTTGTACACAAGGGTTCCAGAGTAACATTTTTTCATCCCCCTCCTTTGCCCTCCAGACAGAGTCAAAACCAAGTGAGTCATCACCATGGCAATCCATATTGTCTATGGACACTATTTCAACCTTCACCTTTGGAGGAGACTCTTTCCTTGGTATGGCCTCTTTGAAGCTAGAGAATTGGGATTCCTCTGTACGCTGTACCGAGATTTCTGGCTGTTTTTCAGGTGCAATCAGAATTCTTTCATCACTCCTGCACTGTCCAACTTGTCCATTCCAAGTCAGGTCCTCCTGAGAAGTCCCAGGCCCCCCTCTAGCCACATGGTCCATATCATCTGCTTGAAATTTTGGTAAAATTTGATGCTTTTCTCTCTTTGGCTGTAAGATGTCTGATCCTCTCTCTTCTTCGTTCTTATTCTGTTTGGTATCTGAAGACAAAGAAAGAAAAGTTAAAGTCCCAGAGAGACAAGGATAACCTTATTTTTTTTATACTGGCCAGAAAAACTGTGGAGAAGGAAAAAATAAATTTTGGATCACTATTATTGATGTCTACACAGTCTCTCTGCTGTCACTTCCTAGGTTCCTGTCAGTTCCTAATTTTCTGGGCAAGTCTGGAATTAAAATATTAATTCCCAAGAGATTTTAGATGTTATTTATATTTAGCTTACACCTTTCCAGTTCAAGGTCAGTGACATCTAGATACAGTAGGTGTCTTCCTGTACCTGAAGGCAATAGAGGGTTAAATGACTTATGTAAGGCCTCAAGCAGCATCAGTGAGATAAAGAAAAGCAATACTTTAACTTCCCTGCTGAGGAAGGAAAGGCTTTTTTGCGGTCATGAGATTTGCCCAGAGGTTTCTTCTTGTTACTTTGGACTTCCAGTTTAACAAGAGCCTGGTTCTATTGGGTTAAGTTGCCATGAGACCTCATTCACAACTAGTTGATTATTTTTCCCTTTAATATCCCCTCCCATCTCACTTAGTACAGTTGTCAACAACAGTTCTTAGGAGGATCATACATCAGGGCTCCTTCCATAATCCGACAGAACCTACACAGAATAAAGTTTCCCTTTATTTGAAGCTCTATAGAATTTTGAACATGACCATGGTTCACTACTTCTCATTTGTGTTGTTGCTCAGGGCCACCTCCAAGGGAAAAAAGAAGGGTTATACAAGGACTTCTATCAGGCTGTTCACAGAAAATACCTAATATAACAGTAACTTGGTTTTGTCTGAGGACAAGCAGGATGGAATGTCTTCTCATAAAGGACTCCCCAGCTACAAATTGCTTTTAACACAATTGTGGTAGGCTATAGCCTCAACCTAGGCCTGGATTTCCACCCCCACCTGGGATTAGTGCTGAAAAGAACCAGAGTTTAAGAATCTGCTTTAAACTGCTTTTGAAAGTCCCCTTTCTCCCCCCTATGAAGTTTGTACACGTTCATTATGCTTGCATTGTCCTTGCATTCTCTGAGCTAGAAATGTCCTTGAAGTAGAAATGTAATCATGTCTAAGACTATGCCTTTGTTAGAACAGCTTGAGAAGGGGGAACAGGGAATGGGGCCCAGAGAGGATCACCGATTGGATAGGTGTGAGGGGCGTTGGGACCAATAGAAAGTTTGCCGCTATCAAATTGTAAAATTGTATATAAGGAATTTGCTCCTGTACTTCATTGTTCAGTCCCTTTTGGACACGCTCCTGTCTGAGCCTGTGCACAATAAATTGGCTTGGACCCTGCAACTGTCTCCTGGTATTATTTTTTATTTTATTTTATTTAGACAGTTTTGTATACCGCCTTATCCTTCAATCAAAGCGGTCACAACACAATTGGGGGATACATTTAACACGCGGGGATATGAGACACATACACTAATACTTACAGGGAACATGGGCAATGGAGGGTTAAGTGGCTTGCCCAAGACCACAAGGAGCATCTGTGGGACTAGAAACCCCAGTCCTTCCGGCCCAAGGTTGCTGTCCTCTAGTGGGATTTGAACCCCTGACCTTCCGGCCTGAAGTACCTTGCTCCAACCACTAGGCTACTCCTCCCTCTGGTATTATTTATTGCATGCACTTCACTGCTACATTTTCTGGTGCGTTGGGCCGGGAAGTGCGAGTAGTGGATGGTATTCAAGTGAATATACCATGTTTTACCACCTCAAGGTTTGGTCCGGTTGGAACCGTGTCTGGCCGACCGCAGGGGAAGCCTCAGGCGCCACCGGTCCTCTTGCATCGGAGAGGATTCCTCCTTGCCTTGGCGGATTACTGGATCCAGCCGGCCAACACCTCTGAACCCGAGGGGAGTCCGGGATTCAACCCAAGAACTGGTTTTGTATCGGGTACCGGATCCAGTGAGTAGAAATTTCTTTGCTACTCAGTCAGTCAGTTTGGGAATTTGTATGGGAATACGGTACTGGGAGCCTGATCACCTCTCAGGGCAGTCCTAGTACATCTTGCATGAGTATGCGCGAGACCAAAGCCACTGCCCTTGATAAGTCAGCAGTCCGAGTACGTCTTGCATGAGTATGCGCGAGACCGAAACCACTGCTTTTGGTTAGTCAGTAAGGCCTGGGAATTCTGAAATGTTGCTAGCATACCTGTCTGTGTTGAGTGACAGGTCTTGAAAAAGCATCTGGTGTTTTTGTCTCCCTCTGTTTCTAGGGCTGCCCGGACCCCTTACCGGCAGTCTGATCACCCGCGCCCTCTGTCTGTTGTCTAACCGTGGGTTTCCCTTCTGGTATAATGTAAGATATTAATTAAGGAACAGTACTGAGAAAAGGAAAAAACTCAGGAGTCACTTTAAGCACAGGCGACGAACGAGCTGTCTCAGTGATTTTTTTCAGCACAGCGTGAGAGATGGTATCTCTAGCAAGCAGAGGAAGAAGGGGTGTGTCTTTCACACAGCCTGCAGAAAGGAATGTCTCAAGTAGCCTGGAAAGTCTCAGTATCCTTTAAGTTCTTATTAACCCCTTCGGATCTCCTCAACTGTTTTAGTTATATCTCTGCCCTGCCTGTATTGTTACTTCACTTGTACCTGTTATATTAGTTTGCTGGTTATATCTCAGCTCTGCCTGTATTTCTACGTCAACAGTTCCTGTTATATTATTATTATTTTTATTTATTTATTCTCTGATTTATGGGGGAAACCTGAACGGCTTAGAAGTCCGAGTACGGACCAAGGGAAGAGGAAAGTGTTTATTTTACAGTTGCTGGAAAGTGAGAGAGTGATTTCTGTGGGATTTGAGAGAGAGAAACCTGAATGAGTGAGAGAGAGACAAAGGTTTTGAACAACATTTTTGAACAGCATGGGAGGGGGTGTATCTATACTGAGCCTTCTGCAGTGTCTCTTTAAGAACTTTAAGAGGGGTTTCTCTGGTGATTATGTAATTGTAATGACCCCCAGGTCGATGGGAAGTTTTATGTGAACGGGAATGGCCACCCCCCCCTGTCTTTATAGAGTGCACCCAGAGGAACACTGCCACGCTGGGAATTTTGGATTTTGCCGGCATGTCTATTTGTGTGTGTGTGAATGAGAGGTCTTGAAACACAGACCAAGCAAGTGCGGACTCCTGATTAGCGCAGTTCCTGGCCGGGCGACCGCGCCCAGGTCACGGAAAGGAGGAAGCGTTTGGTGTTTGTCTACCTATTTGTTTCTAGGGCTGTACGGACCCCTTACCTGCAGCCCGACTACCCGCCCCTACTGTCTGTTGTTGTGTACGTCATTATGGGAGGGTCGGAGTCCATGCAAACTCCGTTGAAATGTATGATCAAGAATTTTAGTAAGGGATTTGCCGAAGACTATGGAATAAAAATGTCTCCGTCCCGATTAAAGATGCTCTTTGATAGGGAGTGGCCAGTACTGGTCACCTCGTGGCCCCCTGGGGGTACCTTTCATGTTAGTATTATATCCTTAGTTCATCAGATTGTACAAAAAGAATACCCTGACCAGTTCCCCTATATAGATTCCTGGTTAAGTATTTGTGAGAAAGAGCCCTGCTGGATGAAGCGTTGTTATGAGGAACAGTGCAGGATATTTGTAGCAACCACACGAGGGGCCCGGAAGTCTGGAGAAAAGAAACTGCCTGTCTATTCTACCCCGGAATCTCCAGACATTCCGTCCCGTCTGCCCCAATTCCTCTATAGGCCAGTCCTCTCGGCTCCGCCACCATCCCAGGCAGAGCCTGTCCCGGAGCGACCCATCCCTGCAGTTTTACCCCAAGTAGGCCCCCACCTGCCTCCGCAGCTGGAGGAGGTGCACTCCCTTCCAACCGGAAGCCCCGGTTCCATACAAAGTGCTTTGGGGGGGCCACAGTCCACCGATGACACTGCAAGCAGGGATTCATTTGCCAGTTCGGGGTCACTTGCTGCCGATACCCAGACTCAGGGAACAGAACCTCAGCAATACCGACTACCTTATGCTTTCAGAAGTACAACTGCAAGCCAGAGGAATGGTCACGTTATGCCATTGCGCCAGGTTCCAGGTCTACCTACTCTTAATGACCAGGACCAGGTGGTGGTGGGACCAACCAGTCTTGTTTATGTGCCTTTTTTCCACCACTGATTTATTGACCTGGAAGACACATTATGCATCCTATACTGAGAAACCCCCAAGATTTGATTGAATTAATGTCTAGTATTATGCAGACCCATCAGCCTACCTGGTCTGATAGTCGCCAACTCCTGTCTACTCTCTTCACTACTGAAGAATGAGCACGGATTGTGCAAGCGTCCACCCGATGGTTAGAAGAAAATCCGGTAGGAGAAGCAGGCCTAGATCCCCGGAAAGCAGCCGCCGCGGATTTTCCAAATGATGATCCCAAGTGGGATCCAAACAGTGCTCACGGAGCGGCGGCCCTCAATTGGTACCGCCAAGCCCTCCTGCAGGGCCTGAAGAAAGGAGGCCAGAAAGCCATGAATATTGAAAAGTATCAGAAGTCATCCAGCGTCCGGATGAGAGCCCAGCGGCCTTCTATGAACAATTATCTGAAGCCTATAGACTATACACCCCATATAATCCAGCAGCCCAGGAAAATTTGCGTCTGGTGAATGCGGCCTTTGTGGGTCAGTCCCAGGGAGACATCAAACGGAAACTGCAGAAGCTTGAAAGATTTGCGGGCATGAATGCGGCCCAGTTAATGGAAGTTGCACAGAAAGTGTTTGTGAATCGTGACCAAGAGCATCAGAAGGAAAGTGAACGTAAGATAAGGAAGAAAGCTGATTTCCTTGCTGCAGCTTTAGTTGAACGACGAGGAGGAGATTTTCCTAATAGAAGGACCCGAGGACGTGGAAGGGGCCGAGGGAATGGCCGGCCCCTGGTAGGCATGAATCAGTGTGCCTACTGCAAGGAAGAAGGACATTGGAGAAACGAATGCCCGTACCGCGACCCCGCCTCCTGGAGGGGAGGTGGGAGCACTGGGAGAGCAGGGGGACGATTCCAGAGTCATGGAGAGACGCATCGTACACAGTTCCAACGAGAGGAAGAAGTAGCTATAGAGGGAGTGACAACCGAAGGGGGCTACAATTCGGATGAGTACTAGGCCAGACCAGGCTCCAAGTTTCCTCTGGGTCCCCAGGAGCCTATGGTCAGTCTGAAAATTGGGGACCAACGTATGGACTTTATGGTGGATACGGGGGCTGAACACTCGGTGGTGGCAAAACCGGTGGCCCCTCTGTCTTCCCGATCTATTACTATTGTCGGAGCCACCGGTACTCGGGCCACTAAACCTTTCTTGCAGAACCGCACCTGTGAATTAGGGGGACGGAAGATAACACACCAGTTCCTGTACATGCCTGAATGCCCAATCCCCCTCTTGGGCCGAGATATGCTTGCTAAGCTCCAGGCGCAGATATCCTTTACTGAAGGGGGAAAAATGGAAATGACTCTGAACTCGAAATCTGCTGGCCTAATGGTGTTGACTGTCCCCCGTGAAGAAGAATGGCGGTTCTATAATACACTTCCGCCCGAGGCAGCCAGTCCCCGTATACCCACCAGTATTCTGGCTCCGCCCGAGGTGTGGGCGGAGGATAACCCTCCAGGCCTAGCAAAAAATGTAGCCCCTGTTCTCATCACCCTCAAACCAGGAGCGGAACCAGTGCATGTGAGACAATACCCTCTTCCGCGACCAGCGATTGAAGGCATTCACTGTCATCTAATGAAGTTATTGAAGTATGGGCTTCTCAAGAAGTGCCAATCACCCTGGAATACCCCCCTCCTCCCAGTCAAGAAGCCAGGGATGGGAGATTACCATCCAGTGCGGGACTTGAGGCGAGTGAATAATGCAGTTGTAACCATACATCCAGTGGTACCAAACCCCTACACTCTCCTGGGACTGATTCCCGCCGAGGCTACTCACTTCACCGTCCTGGACTTGAAGGATGCTTTCTTCTGTGTACGCTTAGCACCAGCCAGTCAACTTCTGTTTGCCTTTGAGCGGGAATACCCTACTACAGGAAGGCGAGGCCAACTCACCTGGACTCGGCTACCCCAAGGATTCAAGAACTCGCCTACTCTCTTCAGTGCTGCTCTCAACCAAGATCTTTCAAGTTACTCTGTTACTCCGGGAAAAAGAGTCCTTCTCCAGTATGTAGATGACCTACTGATAGCCACCAACTCTAAAAGCGAATGCTTGCAAGCCACCAGTGATCTCTTGCACCTCCTGAATGAAGCTGGATACAAGGTCTCAAGAGCCAAGGCACAGTTATGCCAAACTGAGGTTAAATATCTGGGATTCCATCTGTCCAATGGGATTCAGAGGTTAGGACCAGAGCGTAAGGAAGCTGTGTGTCGCATCCCTACCCCAACCACCAGAAAGCAGGTGAGGGCTTTCCTGGGAGCTGCAGGCTATTGCCGAATATGGATACCCAACTTTGCGCTGTGTATCAGGCCACCAAAGGAATGGAGCGATCTCCCTTGGAATGGGGACCTGAACAGGATGTAGCTTTCTGATCCTTGAAAGCAGCATTAATGTCTTCACCAGCTTTGGGTCTGCCAGATGTACAGAAACCATTTTGCCTATATGTCCATGAGTCAAGTGGAAATGCTCTGGATGTATTGACTCAACCTCTTGGATCCTGGCAGCGACCTGTAGCTTATTTATCAAAACAACTGGACACTGTCGCAAAGGGATGGCCGCCTTGCTTGAGAACCGTTGCAGCTACAGCCCTCCTGGTAGGAGAAGCCGACAAGCTCACTTTGGGTCAGAATCTCCAAGTTCTGGTGCCACACTCTGTCCTAACCCTCATGGAGCACAAAGGAAATTATTGGTTCACAAATTCACGAATGCTGAAGTACCAGTGCATGTTGTGTGAAAACCCCCGATTGCAGTTGATCGTCAGTCAAGCTTTGAACCCAGCTACGCTGTTGCCAATCGGTCCAGGCTCCCCCCCCCCCCCCGATCATGATTGCTTGGAAATAATGGACACTGTATTCTCCAGTCACCCTTATCTAACTGATGTCCCACTGAAGGATCCTGAACAAGCTTTCTTCGTGGATGGAAGTAGTCTCGTTGTTGACGGACAACGTTGTGCTGGCTATGCAGTAGTGACCCTGGACACGGTAATTGAATCAGCTGCTCTGGCCCCAGGAACCTCAGCGCAGAAGGCTGAACTGATAGCCCTCACTAGGGCACTGATGTTAGGGGCAGGGCTCTGCTTGAATGTGTACACAGACTCTTAAGTATGCCTTTACCACATAGTAATGCACTGCTGAGGTAATCAGGCAGGGAAAGGAGAAGTTTCACAGGGAAATAGGTTTGCTGACGCTTCTGCTCGAGAAGTGGCCATAACTGGACAAGTTCCTGCCCCCAGTACCCCAGTCCAGGCAGCATTATTTCCGATACCCCTCAGTGCATGGACTCCCCGATATACCTCCAGAGAGACTATTTCTGTCAGGAGGAAGGGGGAGTGTTAACAGAGACCGGATGGATAGTGCTACCACCGCTGGTAGGTGGTCAGCCTCCGGGTCCAACTGTAATCCCTGAAGCATTAGGTCCAACCTTTGTCCATGCTTTCCACCAAACCACACATTATGGGAAAACTGCGATGGAAAAAGCTCTTAGACCTCATTTCTGTATCCCGTTATTAGGACCCTTGTCAGCATCAGTAGCCCGTAGATGCATAACTTGTGCAAAGAACAATGCCTGTCAGGGTCCTAACCTGCCCCCAAGAGTCCAGTCAGTAGGAGTTACCCCCATGGGAAATATCCAGGTGGACTTCACTGAAATGCCACGTGCAAACGGATATCGTTACCTGTTGGTCCTGGTTTGTACATTTTCTGGGTGGGTGGAAGCCTTCCCCACCAGGACTGAAAAAGCCAGGGAAGACACCAAAGTTCTACATTTCTATCTCACGTGACTCAGCAGTTGGCCCAAGCTCTACAAGTGCAATGGAAATTACATTCAGCTTACAGACCCCAAAGTTCAGGGAAGGTAGAGCGTATGAATTGCACCTTGAAGTCCCAGCTGTCTAAACTCTGCCAGGAAGCTCACCTGAAGTGGCCTTAGGTTCTTCCCATAGCCCTCCTCAGGATATGTTCTGCCCCCACAAAGTCATTAGTTTTCCCTTTTTGAGATCTTGTATGGGCGACTTCCGCCCAATGTCCAGGGGATAAAGGGGGATATGCATCAGATTGAGTCCGAAATCACTAGACAAGAGCTGTTGGCTCTAGGTTCTGTCTTGCAGGGTCTCCATGCTTGGGTACAAGACCAACTGCCCACCAATCTGACTGAACCACTGCATCCCTTCAAGCCTGGAACCATGGTGTGGATCAAGGAGTGGAGGAAGGAACCGTTAGCACCTCACTGGAGAGGACCCTACGTCATCATACTGTCAACCCCTACAGCAGTTAAAGTTGCAGAGCTTGAACCTTGGATCCAACACAGTCGGGTGAAGTCAGCAGCAACCACCGAATCCAGTCTCTGGACTTCAACAGACCACTCAGGATCACCGTTGTGACTCACGCTGCGACAAAAACAGCTGCCGTAAGAATCTACAGCCCTACTCCTGCCACCTACCGGAAGCCGGCAGGTCCACGTACGGCAGAAGCTTGAGGAATCTACAACCCTACTCCTGTCACCTACCAGAAGCTGACAGGTCTACGTACGGTGGAAGCTGTGGAAAAAGAGAACTCACGTGAAGAATTTGCAGTTTTTAGACAAACTCATTGAGATATTGTAATCATGATATATCTATGTATTTATGTTGTACTTACGGTAGCCCTGGGGCCCCTTAGAATGACCACTGATATACCTCCTTGTATCACATGTTATAGACCAGCCACATGGGCAAATGATGGGTCCTGGGGATACCGTACTCCTGTTTAGGTTTGAAGACTATTGTGTTCGCTGTTTTACTAATGATAGCTAAGTGTCTGCTCCTTCCATGTTTCCTGCCCCTTTGCCTGCGTATGGTCACCTCAATCATTGACAGCACAGTTGAACGAAAGACAGCGGCCAGGGTACTAGTTATGTGGAAGCATCAGGCCTTGCCTCAGGAGGAAGTATCAGTTTAAGAGGGACATGATATGTGATTTTTTTCCTCACCCCTTTTTAGGAGGGGTAAAGATAATCAAAGGGGGGAATGTGGTAGGCTATAGCCTCAACCTAGGCCTGGATTTCCACCCCCACCTGGGATTAGTGCTGAAAAGAACCAGAGTTTAAGAATCTGCTTTAAACTGCTTTTGAAAGTCCCCTTTCTCCCCCCTATGAAGTTTGTACAAGTTCATTATGCTTGCATTGTCCTTGCATTCTCTGAGCTAGAAATGTCCTTGAAGTAAAAATGTAATCATATCTAAGAATATGCCTTTGTTAGAAAAGCTTGAGAAGGGAGAACAGGGAATGGGGCCCAGAGAGGGTCACCGATTGGATAGGTGTGAGGGGCGTTGGGACCAATAGAAAGTTTGCCTCTATCAAATTGTAAAATTGTATATAAGGAATTTGCTCCTGTACTTCATTGCTCAGTCCCTTTTGGACATGCTCCTGTCTGAGCCTGTGCACAATAAATTGGCTTGGACCCTGCAACTGACTCCTGGTATTATTTATTGCATGCACTTCGCTGCTACACAATGAGAAAAATGAAAAACAAAAACAAACAAAAAACAGACTGCCAGTGGCAGACAACATATTTGTGTTTTTAAGTTGTTATCATTTTTAATGAAGGCAACCTGGAAATCACAAAAATAGACCTTAGAAGGGAAGGATTTGGGTTATAACCCTAAAGAATATTCCATGGAACAGACTGGCCAAACTGACTGTCTCACCAGAAATTCCTTTCCAAAGAAGAATGGGATGTAAATACATGGATCTCCATAGAGGCCAACTTTGTGGGCTATTGACACTGCCATGGTTCTGATACTATGAACCTTGACATGACATGAAGAGTGGGACCTGGGCATGATTGTTTCTGATGATCTTAAAGTGGCTAAACAGGTAGAAAAGCTGACATTGAAAGCAGAAAAAAGGAGGTAATAGTGCCTCTGTAAAAGTCTCTGGTGTGACCCCATTTGGTGTATTGTGTGCAATTCTAGAGACCACACCTTCAAAAGGATATAAACAGGATAGAGTCAGTGCAGAGGGTGGCTACTAAAATGATTAGTGGTCTTTGTTAAAAAGCATATGAGGACAAACATAGAAGCATGGGACAAACATAGAAGATCTTTAAAGGAAAAAAGAGGACTATTCTAGTTGATATGAAAGGGCAGACCATATAGACCATGTATGCTTTTTCTGCCATCATGTTTCTATGATCCTCTAAGTTCAGGCTACTTGGGTATAAACAAAGGACATTCAGTCTGCTTGCCAATTAGATGATGTTTGTTTGGCAACAGGGAATGATTTAATGGAATCAAAAGAAACAAAGAGCTGGATGAATTTTCTTAGAATATTAGTCCACTCCAATGAGAAGGCTAAGGTTCTTTTGAAATCTAAGGTATGAAAGACATGTTCACCATCATGGGCAAATAGCTTAGGGAAAAATGTTGGCACAGGCATAAATAGTTCAACCAGAGTTCTGTGATCCTCAGTCTTGAAGGACTAGAAAAGGGGACTGCTACTTCTGGAGACAGATCTGCAATTGTGAGTATATACTTCTGGGAATTGTGAGTATATATTTCTAGGGAATTTTTCTGAAGGGACTTCTTTGGATTAAAGCTGATTAATCTGTGAACCCAGTGTATTTGTTAAATCAGTCAGGGCCTAGTAGCAGCAATTTAAGTTTAAATTTAAAACACAGAGGAGAGCTTTCTGGTTAGATTTCATACCCAGCAGAGAGCTTGTAGTTTAAATTTAATACTCACTCAGGGCCAAGTATCAGCAAAGTACTTTTAGTTTAAATTTAAACCACAGAAGAGAGCTTTCTGGTTAAATTTAGAACCCAGCAGAGAGCTTCTAGTTTAAATTTCATAATAAGTCAGAGCCTAGCAGCAGCAAACAGCTTTAATTTACATCGAATCAGAATATAACTTAGCATAAAAGGCAAAACAGGGTCAGTATTCTTTGAGCAACAAATACAGTCTTTCAGAGACAAATAAAGTATTTTAGAGACCTTTACAAAGAGGCCTTCTACCTAGGGGGCAAGAGACTTGTGAAACATTTTCAATAGGTGTTAACGCCAGGTGGCAGTTCAAAAAGAAATTTTGAAAGACTCCTTCTATCCAAGCAAGGACTGTTAATCACCCAGGAAGTTGGTCATAGCTTACCTCAGAAGCACAGGACAGAGTACTGTGTAGCCGCCCTCTCTTAAAAAGTGTTATTCCCCTCCCTCCCTCTCCAACACCACCCACCCCTGGGATAATTGTAGCTTTATAGGTACTTACACATCTTAAAGGAAAGGAGGTGCTCTCAGGTGCAGCTCGCTATCCAAATCAGTCATACACTAAGGACCTGAGATTAATTAAGCTTCAGGTGAACAAGGTATATTAAACGTATTAGGTACAATTTTATTAGCATAAGTATTCATAGCAACCCTTAGTAAGTAAAGAACTTAAAGATCTAAACACAAGCTTAAAACTAATATGCAAACAGGAGTCCAGCAGCAAGATGGGGGCTTTCCAGTCTTTTGAATTGAGTGTCACATGTATGATTTTCTCCCAGTTGGTGAGAGGTCTCATGTGTGCACTAGGTGCAAGGAGCTCTTTGCTCTCAGGGAACGAGTCTGTTCTCTAGAGGCTAGAGTAGCAGACTTGGAAGACATAAGAAAGACAGAGAGGTACATAGATGAGACGTACAGGGATATAGACCTGAAGTCCCACCTCCAGTCTGGCAGCATCCCTTTTTCCATGGAGGAGAGAGGTCACATGACAAGAGAGCATCACCCTGGTGTGGCAGAAAGTAATTTTGTAACTAGGACCTGTCATCCAGGTGATGTAAAACCCTCTCGCACCAAGGAAGTTTCTCCAGGGCCATGTGCCCATGCGGGAAAGGTTAGGGCAGCCATTATAGTTGGTGATTCGATCATTAGGCATGTAGATAGCTGGGTGGCTGGTGGACGTGAGGATCGCCTGGTAACATGCCTGCCTGGTGCAAAGGTAGCGGACCTCCCGCGCCACCTAGATAAGGTATTAGATAGTGCTGGGGAGGAGTCTGCTGTCTTGGTACATGTCGGTACCAATGACATAGGAAAATGTGGTAGGGAGGTTCTGGAGGCTAAATTTAGGCATCTGGTAGGAAGTTGAAATCCAGAACTTCCAGGGTAGCGTTCTCCAAAATGCTTCCCATTCCATGCACAGGACCCAAAAGGCAGGCAGAGCTCCGGAATCTCAATGTGTGGATGAGACAATGGTGCAAGGATGAGGGTTTTGGATTTGTTAGGAACTGGGGAACATTCTGGGGAAAGGAGGGGCTCTTCCGATGGGATGGGCTTTACCTTAACAAAGATGGAACCAGGCTGCTGGCACTAACCTTTAAAAAAGAGATATAGCAGCTTTTAAGCTAGATAATAGGGGAAAGCCGACAGTCGCCCAAGAGTGCATGGTTTGGAAGAATGTATCCTTGAAGGATACTACCAAAAGCAGAGAGGTTCCAAAACAGAGTAAAGTAGCCCAAATGCCCTCGAGTATGGAGCAGACAGAGCTTAGAGATCCCAAATTAACCATGCCTACCAATAGCCAAATTAATATGAATAAAATACAGTCTCTAAAATGCTTGTATGCAAATGCTAGAAGTCTATAAAATAAGATGGGAGAGTTAGAATATATAGCACTAAATGAGAGGTTAGATATGATTGGAATATCAGAGACATGGTGGAAGGAGGACAACCAGTGGGACACTGTGATACCTGGCTACAAACTATATCGTAATGATAGAGCTGATCAAATTGGTGGAGGGGTTGCGCTCTATGTTAGAGAGGGCATTGAGTCAGAAAGGATTAAAGTTTTGCAGGAAACAAAATTTGCTGTAGAATCTCTATGGATTGAAATTCCATGTAAAAAAGGGAAAGGCGATGGAAGTGGGTGTGTACTATCGATCGCCTGGCCAGAATGAACAAATGGATGATGAAATGCTCAAAGAAATCAAGGAAGCTAACAAAAGTTACAGCACAGCAATAATAATGGTGATTTCAATTACCCCGGTATCGAATGGGTCAGTGTCACGGAAGGACGTGCTAGGGAGATAAAGTTTCTAGATGAAATAAATGACTACTTCTTGGAGCAGCTGGTTCATGAGGGGAAGCCATATTGGACCTAGTCCTTAGTGGAACACCAGATATGGTGCAAGAGATAAGGGTGTTGGGGTCACTTGACATTAGTGATCATAGCATGATCGCGTTTGATTGAATTAGTGGAGGAGGGATAGTAAGGAAATCCACAGTAGTACCTTTTAACTTTCGAAAGGGAGACTATGATAAAATGAGCAAAATAGTTAAGAAAAAACTAAAAGGAGAAGTTGCAAAGGTTAAAGACTTATATCAAGCTTGCGTGTTGTTGAAAATTACTATCTTGGAAGCCCAGACCAGCTGTATTCCACGCTTTAAGAAAAGTGGAAGGAAGTCCAAAAAACTGCCAGCATGGTTTAAAGGTGAGGTCAGAGAGGCTGTTGTTGCCAAAAAAGCATCTTTCAGGAAATGGAAAAAAGAGCCAAATGACAAAATTTGGAAACAGCACAGCACTGGCAACTTAAATGCAAGGCATTAATAAGGCAGGTAAATGGAGAATTTGAGAAGAAGCTTGCTGCGGAAGCAAAAATGCGAAATAAAGACTTTTTCAAGTACATTCGTAGCAAAAAATCTGTGAGAGAGTCAGTTGGTCCATTAGATGATAATGGGGTTAAAGGGGCACTAAGAAGTGACAAGGCAATAGTGGAGAGACTGAATTAATTCTTTGCTTCGGTCTTTACTGAGGAAGATGTAGGGATGTTACCCATGATTGAAGTGGTATTTAAAGGTGCAGAAGAATTGAAGGAAATATCAATACATTGGGTAGATGTATTACAACTATTTGATAAACTGAAGAGTAGCAAATCACCTGGACCGGATGATATACATCCAAGGGTGTTGAAAGAACTGAAATTTGAGATTGCAGACCTGCTATTAGTAATCTGTGAACTATCATTAAAATCATCTGTAATACCTGAAGACTGGAGGATGGCGAACGTAACACCAATTTTTAAAAAGTGTTCCAGGAGTGATCTGGGAAACTATAGACCGGTGAGCCTGACGTCAGTACTGGGAAAAATGGTAGAAACCATCATAAAGAACAAAATTACTCAGCATGTAGATAGTCATGGCTTAATGGGAGACAGCCAACGTGGCTTTAGACAAGGAAGATCTTGTCTTACTAATGTTTTTTTGAAGGTGTGAATAAACAGGTAGACAAAGGTGAGTCGGTTGATATAGTGTTTTTGGACTTTCAGAAAGCCTTTGACAAGGTCCCTCATCAGAGACGTTTGGCAAAATTAAAGAGTCATGGGATAGGAGGCAGTGTAGTATTGTTGATCAGGAACTGGTTAAAAGATAGAAAGCAGAGGGTAGGGCTAAATTACCAATTTTCCCAATGGAGAAAGGTGAATAGTGGTGTACCCCAGGGATCTGTGCTGGGTCTGCTGCTTTTTGACATATTCATAAATGACCTAGAAAAGGGAATAACGAGTGAGGTTATCAAATTTGCAGATGACACAAAACTATTTAAAGTTGTTAAAACCCAAGAGGATTGTGGCAAATTGCAAGAGGATCTTGATAAATTGGAAGACTGGGCATCAAAATGGCACCTAGGCAGGGCCGGATTTACCTTGAGTGAGGCCCTACGCCAACAAAAATTGTGGGCCCCCAGCAGGGGCGGCCCAAGGGGGGTGCGGGGTCTCATTTGCATAAGAGGCCTCATTTGCATAAATATTTGCATAATGTTACCATATACTAACTTTTAGTAAACGTGCCTCTTAATGAGTGTATGGATAAAGAAAGACTAAAAGATTTCTACATTACTATAATCTAGTGCCAACTGCCAGACACATTAGGAACTACTACAAACACTGCCCATTTAGAACCCATAGCAAACCCGCCGTATCCTAACAGCACTACCAGGACTCACAAAGCACCATACTCTACCAATCAAAAGGCAACACTGCAAATATTAAACCAATACATTTCAGAGAACAACAATACATGGCCTACCTGGGAAAGAGAACAAGTGGCAATGTCAGATAGGAATTATATAAACAGAACACCTCAGCTCAGTTACACATGCAGAACATAGACCATCACCAAACAAGTAATCACAATTTAGAAACAGGAAGACAATAATTAAACTGGGAATCCCAAAAGCCAAACTTGGAATGTACAACACTGTAGAAATAAAACTATACATTAATTTGCTCTTGTACTAAACAAAGCGCAGACGTTAATGATGCACATTTACCAGAGCTGACATATTCCAATTAATAAATTCAAAATAAAGAGATATTTTTCTACCTTTTGTGCATTTTTTTCAGCTGCAATTGCTCCAGCCACTTTCTTCTGGTTTCTTCGTGTCTTCTGCTAACTCTCCATCGTCTGCTGTCCATTTGTCCTTTCTTCTCTCTTCTAGTTTTTTTCCATTCTCTCTCTACATCTGCTTTAACATACTAATCTTTCTCATTTTGCTCTTTCCTCATTCCTATTTCATCCACTCAAATTTTACCCCTCCATCCTCAATCCCCACTTACTCTCTCAATACCCGGCCAATTGTAGATTTTTTATCCCTCCCACACAAAATATTTTTCCCTTCTCCATTTTACTCTTCCAGCCCCATCCCATTCTAATCCTCCCCCAACATCAGCTCCCTTCTAGTTCCAGCCTCACCCAGCATCCATTCCCTTCTAGTCCCTGCATCAGCCCATTTCAAGTCCTAGCCACCCATCAGCCCATTTCCAGTCCTAGCAACCCCCCAACCCAATACCAGTCCTAGCCCCCCCATCAACCCACTTCCAGTCCTAACCCCATCAACCCATTTCCAGTCAGCCCCTCATAACCCATTGCCAGTCCTAACCCCCCCATCAGCCCACAGCCCATTACCAGTCCTAACCCCATAAGCCCACCTCATCCTAACCCCTCCCCATCAGCCCATTTCCTGTCCTAGCCCCCCCATAGCCCATTATCAGTCCTAACCCCCCCATAGCCCATTACCAGTCCTAACCCCCATCAGACAACAGCCCATTACCAGTCCTAACCCCATCAGCCCACCGCCAGTGTTAGCCCGCCCCATCAGCCCATTTATAGTCCTAGCCCCCCCCCCATAGCCCATTACCAGTCCTAACCCCCTCCCAACAGCCCACAGCCCATTACCAGTCCTAACCCCATCAGCCCACCTCCAGTCTTAACCCCCCAGCCCATTTACAGTCCTAGCCCCTCCATAGCTCATTACCAGACAGCCCCCATCAGCCCACAGCCCATTACCAGTCTTAACCCCCCCATAGCCCATTACCAGTTCTAAAACCCCCCCAACAGCCCACAGCCCATTACCAGACCTAACCCCATCAGCCCACCTCCAGTCTTAACCCCCCTGCCCATTTCCAGTCCTAGCCCCCCCATAGCCCATTACCAGACAGCCCCCATCAGCCCACAGCCCATAGCCCATTACCAGTTCTCACCCCCCAACGGCCCACAGCCCACAGCCCATTACCAGTCCTAACCCCATCAGCCCACCTCCAGCCTTAACCCCCCCAGCCCATTTCCAGTCCCAGCCCCCCCCCCCCAATAACCCATTACCAGTCCTAACCCCCCTCCCCATCGGCCTAAAGTAACATTTAATAAAAAAAAAAACGCTGGCTGCTACCGCTGCCGCCGTGGCAGCATGGACTGACCCGCGGGGGCCCCCTCTGCCTGGCTGAATCGTCCGTCCGTCCGTCCCTCCCTCCCTCCGTGCCGGCTTTGAGAGGCGCGAAAGGAGAGTGTCTCCCTCGCGTCTCTGTTAAGCCCACAGGGGCTGATGGGAAATTTCCAATCAGCCCCTGTGGGCTTAACAGAGACGCGAGGGAGACACTCTCCCTTCGCGCCTCTCAAAGCCGGCACGGAGGGAGGGAGGGACAGACGGACGATTCAGCCGGGCAGAGGGGGCCCCGCGGGTCGGTCCATGCTGCCGCGGCAGCAGAGGGGGCCCCGGCAGCCAGCGTTTTTTTTTTTTTAAATTTAATTTTAAGGCGGCTATTTTTGTGGGCCCTTGTCAGCTGTGGGCCCTACGCCACGGCGTAGGTGGCGTATTGGTAAATCCGGCCCTGCACCTAGGGAAGAACAACCCAAACTATGGTTACACAATGCAAGGTTCTACATTAGGAACCACCACCCAGGAAAAAGATTTAGGCGTCATTGTGGATAACATGTTAAAACCCTGCGCCCAGTGTGCAGCGGCGGCCAAGAGAGCAAATAGAATGCTAGGTATCATAAGGAAAGGAATGGAAAATAAAACAAAGGATATTATAATGCCTCTATATCGTTCCATGGTGCGACCGCACCTTGAATATTGTGTGCAATTCTGGACGCCATATCTTAAAAAGGATATAGCGTTATTAGAAAAGGTTCAGAGAAGAGCCACCAAAATGGTAAAGGGGATGGAAGGATACCCCTATGAAGAAAGGCTAATAAGGTTAGGGCTCTTTAACCTGGAAAAGAGATGGCTAAGGGGAGATATGATAGAAGTCTTTAAATTAATGAATGGAGTGGAACGGATAAATGTAGATCGATTGTTACGTTATCAGAATATAGAAAGGCTAGGGGACATGCAATGAAGCTACAGGGTAAACTATTTAAGACTAATAAAAGAAAATATTTTTTCACTCAACGTGTAATCAAACTCTGGAATTTGTTACCGAAGGATGTAGTAAAGGCTGTTAGTGTAGCTGGGTTTAAAAAAGGTCTGGACAAGTTCCTGGAGGAAAGGTCCATAAACCATTTTTAAGAAGTGACACAGGATATCAATGCTTGACCCTATAGAAGCATTGTTTAACCTGTGTCTTTTGGGGAAACTGCTAGGTACGTATGACCTAGATTGGCCACTTTTGGAAGGATACTGGGCTTGATGGACCTTGGTCTGACCCAGTATGGCATATCTTATGTTCTTATATTCTTATGACTGGTTAAACTTAGGATGGCTCTATGCATGTATTGTTTAAAAATTCTGAATAGAGTGAATCAGTTTCTAAGGCATGGAGCACATTCTGTATTCGGAAATGAGTTACACCAAGAAGACAGCCTTCCAGCTCAGGTACTTCAGCTTACAGGAGTCTAGTGGCTCAAAGGGAGCTTTCATACGCTGGGTTAGAACACTGAGATCCTAAGACACAACAGATAGCTTGATGGGAGGCTTCAGAAAAAGCAAACTACCAGGGCTGCTTTTGGCAGGGGTTCCTCCTTCGTTCTCCATGAGCCCTGTCCTGCCATCGCTGCCGCCATTTAAAGGCACCTCAGCACTGGAGTTATCTTCTTTTCTAGTGCTGCAGTGCCGTTCATGCTTCCACTTCCGCCCCCTTCCAATGAATCAGAGGGGGTGGAAGTGGAATCATGAACAGCATCATGGCACCAGAAAAGAAGATAACTCTGGCACCACAATGCTAATTTTATGTATTGCTGCCACTGCACATCCTACAGCATGACATGCAGCAGTGGCGATAGGAGCAGGGCCATTGTTACCCATGGGCAAGTGGGCCCCCGTTGTGCAGGTGCCTGGGGCATCTCCCCGTTTTGCCCATAGGTATAAGCGGTCTTGCAAGCTACATACAAAGTTAAGAACTAAAGGCATTACGGAGATGAGTTTACCTCTTACATGATAGTAATATGCATCAATTTCACTAAAGTAAACCTTTACTGAGTTAGTCTTTAGGCTCAAGTTGGACTTTGGATAATTGATAACAAAACTTAGTGACTCCAACACCTTGATGACTTTGCCCATTGATCAGTGAACTCCTCCATGAAATGAGTTCTTGACCAGCAAATCATCCTGATAGAGAAACACGTGCACACCCTGTTTGCACTGCCACCATGGCTAAGTAATTTGTGAAAACACATGGAGCCCACACTTGGAGGCAAAACCAGATACAGACAATGTTAATTTCTCTATTACATTTCTGAGATACTTTCTGTGAATGAGGTTTTTATGTTTTCATTATTTATTTATTTATTCCATTTATCAACTGCATCTTCTATCAAAAGTTCCTATAATGACTTACAATATATAATCCCCCCATATTCACTATGGGTGGCATGCAGAGTCCCAAATAGCGGAGTCAGATGTCTAGGATGGATGTCCAACCCCAGCTATTCAACAGGAACCGATTCCCGGTCCAGAGCTCCCTGCACGTTCAGGGCTGCTGTGCAGGAAGCTCTGGTTGGGGGCAGACAGGGAAAGGAGACAGGGCAGGCTGGAGGCGGGAACCAGACCCCGGATGTACAGGGTCGATACTGGTCACGGCCCTGTACGTCCATGCTGGATGAAATGGACAGGTGACTTATTCCACCTTGGGGGGTGAAATAAGTCACCCCGAATGTGGCAGTTTGAGGCAGCGAACCCCCAAAAGGTAGGGAAGGCACAGGAGATTCCCCGCAGCCTGACCCCAGCCTCAGCAGGCCGGTTCGGGGGTCGGGCGGTGGGGAAAGCAAGCTAATCTGGGCCCAGGGGAGAGCCCAGCTACTGCCTGACATCCTAGTGATATTGCGACGTGACACCATGGCACCAGGCTCCATGCAGTAGCTGTGGCAGGGTGGGAGGGGAGGGAGCAGGGCATCCAAAGGGCCTCAATCGGGGCACATCCTGCCTGTCCAAGCCCTTTGCATCTGATTCTGATCCTTTGGGGCCGTCTGGCTCCCATGTGATCAGAATTGGGTGCAAATCTGGTCCGTCCAGATTTTGGACACCAGGATGGGTCAAGTGGGCCCCTTTCTTTATGGGGCTCCACATATTACAAAAAGAACCCAGATTAACAATCTAAAAGCATCAGAACTCACCCATCCCCACTTTCCCAAACTCCCCAATCCTACTTAATTTTTTATTAATTTTTCTTAAAGAAAATTCATTCCCAACATCTAAAAAAACGGGCAGATGAATCTCTATTGGGATGTTTACTAAAGGGCATTAGCTGTCATAGAGGCACTAATAGGGGAAATTTAGTGGCACAGTGACAGCTAAGAACATAAGAACATAAGATATGCCATACTGGGTCAGACCAAGGTCCATCAAGCCCAGTATCCTGTTTCCAACAGTGGCCAATCTAGGTCATACGTACCTAGCAGTTTCCCCAAAAGACACAGGTTCCGCAATGCTTGTACTGGGTCAAGCATTGATATCCTGGGTCCCTTCTTAATAATGGTTTATGGACCTTTCCTCCAGGAACTTGTCCAAACCTTTTTTAAACCCAGCTATACTAACAGCCTTTACTACATCCTCCGGTAACAAATTCCAGAGTTTGATTACATGTTGAGTGAAAAAATATTTTCTTTTATTAGTCTTAAATAGTTTACCCTGTAGCTTCATTGCATGTCCCCTAGTCTTTCTATATTCTGATAACGTAAACAATCGATCTACGTTTAACCGTTCCACTCCGTTCATTAATTTATAGACTTCTATCATATCTCCCCTCAGTCGTCTCTTTCCCAGGTTAAAGAGCCCTAACCTTTTTAGCCTTTCTTCATAGGAGTATCCTTCCATCCCCTTTACCATTTTGGTGGCTCTTCTCTGAACCTTTTCTAATAACTCTATATCCTTTTTAAGATACGGCGACCAGAATTGCACACAATATTCAAGTACGGTCTCACCATGGAATGATATAGAGGCATTATAATATCTTTTGTTTTATTTTCCATTCCTTTCCTTATGATACCTAGCATTCTATTTGCTCTCTTGGCTGCCGCTGCACACTGGGCCGAGGGTTTTAACATGTTATCCACAATGACGCCTAAATCTTTTTCCTCGGTGGTGGTTCCTAATGTGGAACCTTGCATTGTATAACCATAGTTTGGGTTGTTCTTCCCTAGGTGCATAACTTTGCACTTGTCCACATTAAATTTCATCTGCCATTTTGATGCCCAGTCTTCTAATTTATCAAGATCCTCTTGCAATTTTCCACAATCCTCTTGGGTTTTAACAACTTTAAATAGTTTTGTGTCATCTGCAAATTTGATAACCTCACTCGTTATTCCACTTTCCAGGTCATTTATGAATATAATGCTAATGTGAAAATGCAGGTATTGCAGGCAATTTTATGAGATATCTACATTTCGCGTGGCAGAGGAGGTGGAGGAAGGATTGAGGCATGGAAAAATGTGGCAATTTGAGGCAGCCACTGTACAATGTTCATGTGATGGCTGCCTCAAGAGGTGGCATTATCTGCAACTGATGCTTCGGTGCTGCACCAAAGAAACTACTTGCCCCCATGGCGCCCCTTAGGCACCTCTCTTTAGGGGGCAGCACCGTGAGACTGGTGCCACTTTGTAAGGAAGAAGAGGGAAGGAGCATATAGGAACTGCTATTGCCCCCTTGCTGCTGGACCACCAGACCTGAGAGGCCTTTACCAGATGTAGGGTAGGGGCCAAGTCCACTAGCCCAACTGACTAGTTGGGCAGTTAGTTCAAAGGGCGGATGCCCTGTTCCACCCCCCTCCTTCCCGTAGAGTTACCCAAAAGGTTTGAGAGCTATCCTGGGTGGGGACACTGCAGGAGGGGGTGTCTTGTTTTGTTGTAAGTATCATGGATCATCAAATTCACAGCACTCACAACCTATAGAAGGAAAGAATCTGAGGGGGGCCTAAGGTGAGGGGAACAAGGTTCCCCCCCTGGCTCCTGTGCTGTAGTCCATGATCCCTGCATCAGCAGGCACCCTGCTGAGCCTCAGCTTGCCATGCATGCTATGTTGTCTTCCCTGAGACTGTTAAGAGGGAGATTCGGTCAGGAGTTGTCACTGGGAGTGTGGAGGGCTTCCAGCGTACTGAGCATCCTGACACCATTCTGTATCCTGAGTTTGAACGGCGCCTGCCATAACCTTCAGGGGAGTTCGCTCCTTGCCCATCTGCTCAGGCACCTGCAACATCGGAAGTCGTTAAAGTGAAGATGCTAGTGTGGGGAGAGAGGACGTTTGGAAGTGGGGCAATTACTTCCGAGGCTCACAGAAGCTGTCGTGAAGAGAGGTTGGCGACGTAAGTACCCCAGGCCTGTGGCCCTGGTGCAGGTAATGTTATTTCCCTCCCTCTCTCCCTCCCCAAAAACAACCCACCCCTGAGATAATCGCAGCTTTATAGGTACTTACACATCTTAAAGGAAAGGTGGTGCTCTCAGGTGAAGCTCGTTATCCAAATCAGTCATACACTAAGGACCCGAGATTAATTAAGCTTCAGGTGAACAAGGTATATTAAACATATTAGGTACAGTTTTAGTAGTATAAATATCCATAGCAACCCTTAGTAAGCAAAGAACTTAAAGATCTAAACACAAGCTTAAAACTAAGATGCAGACAGCAGTCCAGCAGCGAGATGGGGGCTTTCCAGTCTTTTGAATTGTGTGTCACATGTATGATTTTCTCCCAGTTGGTGAGAGGTCTTACGTGTGCACTAGGTGCAAGGAGCTCTTTGCTCTCAGGGAACGAGTCCGTTCTCTAGAGGCTAGAGCAGCAGACTTGGAAGACATAAGAAAGACAGAGAGGTACATAGACGAGACCTACAGGGATATAGTCCTGATGTCCCACCTCCAGTCTGGCAGCATCCCTGTTGCCATGGAGTAGAGAGGTCACATGACAGGAGAGCATCACCCTGGTGTGGCAGGAAGTGATGCTGTAACTAGGACCTGTCCTCCAGGTGATGTAAAACCCTCTCACACCGAGGAAGTTTCTCCAGGGCCTTGTGCCCATGAGAGAAGGGTTAGGACAGCCGTTATAGTTGGTGATTTGATCATTAGGAATGTAGATAGCTGGGTGGCTGGTGGAGGTGAGGATCGCCTGGTAACATGTCTGCCTGGTGCGAAGGCAGCGGACCTCACGAGCCACCTAGATAAGGTCTTAGATAGTGCTGGGGAGGAGTCTTCTGTCTTGGTACATGTCGGTACCAATGACATAGTAAAATGTGGTAGGGAGGTATTGGAGGCTAAATTTAGGCTTTTAGGTAGGAAGTTGAAATCCAGAACTTCCAGGGTAGCATTCTCCAAAATGCTTTTCATTCAACGCGCAGGACCCATAAGGCAGGCAGAGTTTCGGAGTCTCAATTCGTGGATGAGACAATGGTGCAGAGATGAGGGTTTTGGATTTGTTAGGAACTGGGGAACATTCTGGGGAAAGGAGGGGCTCATCCGAAGGGATGGGCTTCACCTTAACCAAGATGGAACCAAGCTGCTGGCATTAACCTTTAAAAAGTAGATAGAGCAGCTTTTAAACTAGATAATAGGGGAAAGCCAACAGTCGCCCAAGAGCGCATGGTTCGAAAGAATGTATCCATGAAGGATACTACCAAAAGCAGAGAGGTTCCAAAAAAGAGTAAGGTAGCCCAAATGCCCTCGAGTATGGAGCAGACAGAGCTTAAAGATCCCAAATTACCCATGCCTACCAACAGCCAGATTAATATGAATAAAATACAGTCTCTAAAATGCTTTTATGCAAATGCTAGAAGTCTAAAAAATAAGATGGGAGAGTTAGAATATATAACACTAAATGAGAGGTTAGATATGATTGGGATATCAGAGACATGGTGGAAGGAGGACAACCAGTGGGACACTGTGATACCTGGGTGCAAACTATATCGTAATGATAGAGCTGATCAAATTGGTGGAGGGGTTGCGCTCTGTGTTACAGAGGGCATTGATTCAGAAAGGATTAAAGTTTTGCAGGAAAGAAAATTTTCTGTAGAATCTCTATGGATTGAAATTCCATGTAAAAAGGGGTAAGCGATGGCAGTGGGGGTGTACTATCTACCGCCTGGCCAGAATGAACAAATGGATGATGAAATGCTCAAAGAAATCAAGGAAGCTAACAAAATTTACAGCGCAGTAATAATAATGGGTGATTTCAATTACCCCGGTATCGACTGGGTCACTGTCACGGCAGGACATGCTAGGGAGATAAAGTTCCTAGATGAAATAAATGACTGCTTCTTGGAGCAGCTGGTTCATGAACCGACCAGAGGGGAAGCCATCTTAGAACTAGTCCTTAGTGGAACACCAGATCTAGTGCAAGAGATAAGGGTGTTGGGGCCACTTGGCAATAGTGATCATAGCATTATCGCATTTGATTTAATTAATGGAGGAGGGATGGTAAGGAAAGCCACAGTACTACCTTTTAACTTTTGGAAGGGAAACTAAGATAAAATGAGGAAAATAGTTAAGAAAAAACTAAAAGGAGCAGTTGCAAAGGTTAAAGACTTACATCAAGCTTGGGTGTTGTTGAAAAATACTATCTTGGAAGTCCAGACCAGCTGTATTCCACGCTTTAAGAAAAGTGGAAAGAAGTCCAAAAAACTGCCAGCATGGTTTAAAGAACAACAACAGAGAGGCTGTTGTTTCCAAAAAAGCATCTTTCAGGAAATGAAAAAAGAGCCAAACGATGAAACCTGGAAACAGCACAAGCACTGGCAAGTCAAATGCAAGGCATTGATAAGGCAGGCAAAGGGAGAATTTGAGAAGAAGCTAGCTGCAGAAGCAAAAACATGAAATAAAGACTTTTTCAAGTGCATTCGTAGCAAAAAACCTGTGAGAGAGTCAGTTGGTCCATTAGATGATAGAGGGGTTAAAGGGGCACTAAGAGGGGACAAGGCGATAGCGGAGAGACTGAATGAATTCTTTGCTTTAGTCTTTACTGAGGAAGATGTAGGGATGTTACCCATGACTGAAGTGGTATTTAAAAGTGCGGAAGAATTGAAGGAAATATCGATACATCGGGAAGATGTATTACAACTATTAGATAAATTGAAGAATAGCAAATCACCTGGACCGAATGGTATACATCCAAGAGTGTTGAAAGAACTGAAATATGAGATTGCAGACCTGCTATTAGTAATCTGTGAATTTTCATTAAAATCATCTGTAATACTTGAAGATTGGAGGATCGCCAATGTAACGCCAAATTTTAAAAAGGCTTCCAGGGGTGATCCGGGAAGCTACAGACCAGTGAGCCTGACGTCAGTACCGGGAAAAATGGTAGAAACCATCATAAAGAACAAAATTACTGAGCATGTAGATAGTTATGGCCTAATGGGAGACAGCCAACATGGCTTTAGACAAGGACGATCTTGTCATACTAATCTGTTATGTTTTTTTGAAGGTGTGAATAAACAGGTGGACAAAGGTGAGTCGGTTGATATGGTGTATCTGGACTTTCAGAAAGCCTTTGACAAGGTCCCTCATCAGAGACCTTTGGCAAAACTAAAGAGTCATGGGATAGGAGGCAGTGT
Source organism: Ichthyophis bannanicus (assembly GCA_033557465.1). Lineage (NCBI taxonomy): Eukaryota > Metazoa > Chordata > Amphibia > Gymnophiona > Ichthyophiidae > Ichthyophis > Ichthyophis bannanicus. Next base: position 148,892,131 of record CM066039.1, on the reverse strand, counting down.
ACTATCGTGGAACAGGAACTGGTTAAAAGATAGAAAGCAGAGGGTAGGGCTAAATGGCCAATTTTCCCAATGGAGAAAGGTGAATAGTGGTGTACCCCAGGAATCTGTGCTGGGTCTGCTGCTTTTTGACATATTCATAAATGACCTGGAAAAGGGAATAACGAGTGAGTTTGTCAAATTTGCAGATGACACAAAACTATTTAAAGTTGTTAAAACCCAAGAGGATTGTGGAAAATTGCAAGAGGATCTTGATAAATTGGATGACTGGGCATCAAAATGGCAGATGAAATTTAATGTGGACAAGTACAAAGTTATGCACCTAGGGAAGAACAACCCAAACTATGGTTACACGATGCAAGGTTTCACATTAGGAACCACCACCCAGGAAAAAGATTAAGGTGTCATTGTGGATAACATGTTAATACCCTCAGCCCAGTGTGCAGCGGCGGCCAAGAGAGCAAATAGAATGCTAGGTATCATAAGCAAAGGAATGGAAAATAAAACAAAAGATATTATAATGCCTCTATATTGTTCCATGGTGAGTCCGCACCTTGAATATTGTGTGCAATTCTGGTTGCCATATCTTAAAAAGGATATAGTGTTATTAGAAAAATTTCAGAGAAGAACCACCAAAGTGATAAAGGGGATGGAAGGATACTCCTATGAAGAAAGGCTAAAAAGGTTAGGGCTCTTTAACCTGGAAAAGAGACGGCTAAGGGGAGATATGATAGAAGTCTATAAATTAATGAACGGAGTGGAACGAGTAGACATAGATCGATTGTTTACGTTATCAGAATATAGAAAGACTAGGGGACATGCAATGAAGCTACGGGGTAAACTATTTAAGACTAATAAAAGAAAATATTTTTTCACTCAACGTGTAATCAAACTCTGAAATTTGTTACCGAAGGATGTAGTAAAGGCTGTTAGTGTAGCTGGGTTTAAAAAAGGTTTGGACAAGTTCCTGGAGGAAATGTCCATAAACCATTATTAAGAAGGGACCCAGGATATCAATGCTTGACCCAGTACAGGCATTGTGGAACCTGTGTCTTTTGGGGAAACTGCTAGGTACGTCTCTTTTCCAGGTTAAAGAGCCCTAACCTTTTTAGCCTTTCTTCATAGGAGTAACCTTCCATCCCCTTTACCATTTTGGTGGTTCTTCTCTGAATCTTTTCTAATAATGCTATATTCTTTTTAAGATATAGCGATCAGAATTGCACACAATATTCACGGTGCGGTCTCACCATGGAACGATATAGAGGCATTATAATACCTTTTGTTTTATTTTCCATTCCTTTCCTTATGATACCTAGCATTCTATTCTCTGTCTTCGCCGCCGCAACACACTGGGCCGAGGGTTTTAACATGTTATCCACAATGACGCCTAAACCTTTTTCCTGGGTGGTGGTTCCTAATGTGGAACCTTGCATCTTGTAACCATAGTTTGGGTTGTTCTTCCATTGGTGCATAACGTTGCACTTGTCCACATTAAATTTCGTCTGCCATTTTGATACCCAGTCTTCCAATTTATCAAGATCCTCTTGCAATTTTTCACAATTCTCTTGGGTTTTAGCAACTTTAAATAGTTTTGTGTCATCTGCAAATTTGATAACCGCACTCGTTATTCCCTTTTCCAGGTCATTTATGAATATGTAAAAAAGCAGCGGACCCAGCACAGATCCCTGGGGTACACCACTATTCACCTTTCTTCATTGGTAAAATTGGTAATTTAGCCCTACCCTCTGCTTTCTATCTTTTAACCAGTTCCTGTTCCACAATAGTACACTGCCTCCTATCCCATGACTCTTTAGTTTTGCCAAAAGTCTCTGATGAGGGACCTTGTCAAAGGCTTTCTGAAAGTCCGGATATACTATATCAACCGACTTATCTTTGTCAAACTATTTATTCACACCTTCAAAAAAACATAACAGATTAGTAAGACAAGATCTTCTTTGTGTAAAGCCATGTTGGCTGTCTCCCATTAGGCCATGACTATCTACATGCTGAGTAATTTTGTTCTTTATGATGGTTTCTACCATTTTTCCCGGTATTGTCGTCAGGCTCACCGGTCTGTAGTTTCCCGGATAACCCCTGGAAGCCTTTTTAAAAATTGGCGTTACATTGGCGATCCTCCAATCTTCAGTTATTACAGATGATTTTAATGAAAATTCACAGATTACTAATAGCAGGTCTGCAATCTCATATTTCAGTTCTCTCAACACCCTTGGATGTATACCATCCAGACTAGTTGATTTGCTACTCTTCACTTTATCTAATAGTTTTAATACATCTTCCCGATGTATCGATATTTCCTTCAATTCTTCTGCACCTTTAAATACCACTTCAGTCATGGGTAGCATCCCTACATCTTCCTCAGTAAAGACCAAAACAAAGTCTATCTAGACCTGTGGAAAAATGATCCACAACTGGCTGAGACATTATACTATCACTGGCAGACCAATGGAGGAAGAAGATATACAGTAATAGTTGTTTTAAACAGGGCAGGTGTAGAGTTCCCTGTGCCCTCCTTCCTTATTATTATTAATTAACCTTAGTGTGTGGTGTTAGCTGCAACTGCAGCTGTTTTGCCACACTGAAGTGCAGTAACTGCAGGGTTATGTACCTACTGTCCTGCAGTTAGCCTACAGCCCTGAGCTGGTAACAGTCCATGCATGTTACCAGCATGGTGCTTAGGAAACATGCCGCTAAATGTGCCAAACAACAATAGGGGCTAAATAGCACCAATGTAGCACTTCTCACTTCCACAAAAACAACAAGAGCAACTTAGTTGCCTAAATATAGCACTTACCACCTTCAGAAAAACAAGAAATGCTAAATGGCCCCTATGCAGCACTTCCCACCCTCACAAAAACAAGAAGGGTTTTGTGATCCCCAACACAACACCTCCCACTCCTATATATTTATTTAACTTTCTTATATACCGCGTTCTTCTGCATCAACACGGTTTACATTAAAATATAACCGTCCAGCACAGATGGTCTGCACTGGCTTCACAATATAACAAGGGGTGTATGTACAGGTAATAACAACAGGGTAACTATGTACACATATATACACCAAGAGAGGCTTGGCAACCTCAACATAACTCTTGAAACTGCACATTGAACAGCATGGTGAGAATATAAATCTATATTCTGCAAAAAACAAAGGAAATGCAAGATGCTCACACACCAAGGAACATAAAGAAAATGCAAAAGCCACTGCACAGCTTATAACACTAATTTTTTTTTAAGTGCTGTTAAGTTAATGCTGACTATTGGCAATCCAGCAGCAACTGGGTTTTCTTGGCAAGATATGGCTGAAAGTAGATTGTCAGGCCTTTTCTTCTGAGGCAATGGAGGGTAAAGTGACTTGAGAAAAGCCATAACCACACCAATTGGATCATCGTGCAAAGAGTTTATTTAAATGACCCGACTTGGCCAAGTTTTGGCATTCAGGCCTGCATCAGGGGTCTGTATAAACCTAAAAAATATAATGCAAAACATCCCGCAAAAGGATGATACATATAACATAGAAACAATCAATGGCTGTAAAATAAAAAGAAAACTTGATAGATAATAATTACTAGTCTAGTGAATTGGAATTATCCATTGGCAATTCACTGTGCTAATAACAGTCAAAGGTTAATTATAATCTATAGAGCAAAACCACATATCATTATTATATATTGCAAAATAATAAAATAGTTTTTACTGCTAAATGGTGATCCTGTCTGAAATAATGAGTGTTTATTTATATTGTTTAAAGAGAGATACCAATGATTTTCCTTTGGTAAGTTATTTTATTGTTTTGACTGTTACTAGCACTGTGAATTGCCATTGGATGAGTCCATTTCACTAGACTGATAATTATTTCCTGTAATTTTTTTCTTTTTATTTTACAACCATTGGTTGTTTCATTGTTATATTTATCATCCTTTTGTGGTATGTTTTGCATTATATTTTATAGGTTTATATATGTTTTTATTATAGACCCCTGATGCAGGCCTGAGTGCTGAAACTTGGCCAAGTCAGGTCATTTAAATAATCTGTTTGTGTGAAGATCCAGTTGGTATGGCTGTGGCTGTGGCTTTTCTCCGCTTTATGTTTGGACTGTGGTGACTGCGGAGGATCCTTCTCCCTTGTTTTCGGGTAAAGTGACTTGCCCAACATTACAAAAAGTGTCAGTGGGAATCAAACCTGGATTTCTTGGGTGCTAGACTGTTGCTCTAGTCATTAGGCTACTCTTACACTACAAATAGTGATCATAGCATTATCGCATTTGATTTAATTAATGGAGGAGGGATGGTAAGGAAAGCCACAGTACTACCTTTTAACTTTTGGAAGGGAAACTAAGATAAAATGAGGAAAATAGTTAAGAAAAAACTAAAAGGAGCAGTTGCAAAGGTTAAAGACTTACATCAAGCTTGGGTGTTGTTGAAAAATACTATCTTGGAAGTCCAGACCAGCTGTATTCCACGCTTTAAGAAAAGTGGAAAGAAGTCCAAAAAACTGCCAGCATGGTTTAAAGAACACAACAGAGAGGCTGTTGTTTCCAAAAAAGCATCTTTCAGGAAATGAAAAAAAGAGCCAAACGATGAAACCTGGAAACAGCACAAGCACTGGCAAGTCAAATGCAAGGCATTGATAAGGCAGGCAAGGGAGAAGGAGAATTTGAGAAGAAGCTAGCTGCAGAAGCAAAAACATGAAATAAAGACTTTTTCAAGTGCATTCGTAGCAAAAAACCTGTGAGAGAGTCAGTTGGTCCATTAGATGATAGAGGGGTTAAAGGGGCACTAAGAGGGACAAGGCGATAGCGGAGAGACTGAATGAATTCTTTGCTTTAGTCTTTACTGAGGAAGATGTAGGGATGTTACCCATGACTGAAGTGGTATTTAAAAGTGCGGAAGAATTGAAGGAAATATCGATACATCGGGAAGATGTATTACAACTATTAGATAAATTGAAGAATAGCAAATCACCTGGACCGAATGGTATACATCCAAGAGTGTTGAAAGAACTGAAATATGAGATTGCAGACCTGCTATTAGTAATCTGTGAATTTTCATTAAAATCATCTGTAATACTTGAAGATTGGAGGATCGCCAATGTAACGCCAAATTTTAAAAAGGCTTCCAGGGGTGATCCGGGAAGCTACAGACCAGTGAGCCTGACGTCAGTACCGGGAAAAATGGTAGAAACCATCATAAAGAACAAAATTACTGAGCATGTAGATAGTTATGGCCTAATGGGAGACAGCCAACATGGCTTTAGACAAGGACGATCTTGTCATACTAATCTGTTATGTTTTTTTGAAGGTGTGAATAAACAGGTGGACAAAGGTGAGTCGGTTGATATGGTGTATCTGGACTTTCAGAAAGCCTTTGACAAGGTCCCTCATCAGAGACCTTTGGCAAAACTAAAGAGTCATGGGATAGGAGGCAGTGTACTATCGTGGAACAGGAACTGGTTAAAAGATAGAAAGCAGAGGGTAGGGCTAAATGGCCAATTTTCCCAATGGAGAAAGGTGAATAGTGGTGTACCCCAGGAATCTGTGCTGGGTCTGCTGCTTTTTGACATATTCATAAATGACCTGGAAAAGGGAATAACGAGTGAGTTTGTCAAATTTGCAGATGACACAAAACTATTTAAAGTTGTTAAAACCCAAGAGGATTGTGGAAAATTGCAAGAGGATCTTGATAAATTGGATGACTGGGCATCAAAATGGCAGATGAAATTTAATGTGGACAAGTACAAAGTTATGCACCTAGGGAAGAACAACCCAAACTATGGTTACACGATGCAAGGTTTCACATTAGGAACCACCACCCAGGAAAAAGATTAAGGTGTCATTGTGGATAACATGTTAATACCCTCAGCCCAGTGTGCAGCGGCGGCCAAGAGAGCAAATAGAATGCTAGGTATCATAAGCAAAGGAATGGAAAATAAAACAAAAGATATTATAATGCCTCTATATTGTTCCATGGTGAGTCCGCACCTTGAATATTGTGTGCAATTCTGGTTGCCATATCTTAAAAAGGATATAGTGTTATTAGAAAAATTTCAGAGAAGAACCACCAAAGTGATAAAGGGGATGGAAGGATACTCCTATGAAGAAAGGCTAAAAAGGTTAGGGCTCTTTAACCTGGAAAAGAGACGGCTAAGGGGAGATATGATAGAAGTCTATAAATTAATGAACGGAGTGGAACGAGTAGACATAGATCGATTGTTTACGTTATCAGAATATAGAAAGACTAGGGGACATGCAATGAAGCTACGGGTAAACTATTTAAGACTAATAAAAGAAAATATTTTTTCACTCAACGTGTAATCAAACTCTGAAATTTGTTACCGAAGGATGTAGTAAAGGCTGTTAGTGTAGCTGGGTTTAAAAAAGGTTTGGACAAGTTCCTGGAGGAAATGTCCATAAACCATTATTAAGAAGGGACCCAGGATATCAATGCTTGACCCAGTACAGGCATTGTGGAACCTGTGTCTTTTGGGGAAACTGCTAGGTACGTCTCTTTTCCAGGTTAAAGAGCCCTAACCTTTTTAGCCTTTCTTCATAGGAGTAACCTTCCATCCCCTTTACCATTTTGGTGGTTCTTCTCTGAATCTTTTCTAATAATGCTATATTCTTTTTAAGATATAGCGATCAGAATTGCACACAATATTCACGGTGCGGTCTCACCATGGAACGATATAGAGGCATTATAATACCTTTTGTTTTATTTTCCATTCCTTTCCTTATGATACCTAGCATTCTATTCTCTGTCTTCGCCGCCGCAACACACTGGGCCGAGGGTTTTAACATGTTATCCACAATGACGCCTAAACCTTTTTCCTGGGTGGTGGTTCCTAATGTGGAACCTTGCATCTTGTAACCATAGTTTGGGTTGTTCTTCCATTGGTGCATAACGTTGCACTTGTCCACATTAAATTTCGTCTGCCATTTTGATACCCAGTCTTCCAATTTATCAAGATCCTCTTGCAATTTTTCACAATTCTCTTGGGTTTTAGCAACTTTAAATAGTTTTGTGTCATCTGCAAATTTGATAACCGCACTCGTTATTCCCTTTTCCAGGTCATTTATGAATATGTAAAAAAGCAGCGGACCCAGCACAGATCCCTGGGGTACACCACTATTCACCTTTCTTCATTGGTAAAATTGGTAATTTAGCCCTACCCTCTGCTTTCTATCTTTTAACCAGTTCCTGTTCCACAATAGTACACTGCCTCCTATCCCATGACTCTTTAGTTTTGCCAAAAGTCTCTGATGAGGGACCTTGTCAAAGGCTTTCTGAAAGTCCGGATATACTATATCAACCGACTTATCTTTGTCAAACTATTTATTCACACCTTCAAAAAAACATAACAGATTAGTAAGACAAGATCTTCTTTGTGTAAAGCCATGTTGGCTGTCTCCCATTAGGCCATGACTATCTACATGCTGAGTAATTTTGTTCTTTATGATGGTTTCTACCATTTTTCCCGGTATTGTCGTCAGGCTCACCGGTCTGTAGTTTCCCGGATAACCCCTGGAAGCCTTTTTAAAAATTGGCGTTACATTGGCGATCCTCCAATCTTCAGTTATTACAGATGATTTTAATGAAAATTCACAGATTACTAATAGCAGGTCTGCAATCTCATATTTCAGTTCTCTCAACACCCTTGGATGTATACCATCCAGACTAGTTGATTTGCTACTCTTCACTTTATCTAATAGTTTTAATACATCTTCCCGATGTATCGATATTTCCTTCAATTCTTCTGCACCTTTAAATACCACTTCAGTCATGGGTAGCATCCCTACATCTTCCTCAGTAAAGACCAAAACAAAGTCTATCTAGACCTGTGGAAAAATGATCCACAACTGGCTGAGACATTATTACTATCACTGGCAGACCAATGGAGGAAGAAGATATACAGTAATAGTTGTTTTAAACAGGGCAGGTGTAGAGTTCCCTGTGCCCTCCTTCCTTATTATTATTAATTAACCTTAGTGTGTGGTGTTAGCTGCAACTGCAGCTGTTTTGCCACACTGAAGTGCAGTAACTGCAGGGTTATGTACCTACTGTCCTGCAGTTAGCCTACAGCCCTGAGCTGGTAACAGTCCATGCATGTTACCAGCATGGTGCTTAGGAAACATGCCGCTAAATGTGCCAAACAACAATAGGGGCTAAATAGCACCAATGTAGCACTTCTCACTTCCACAAAAACAACAAGAGCAACTTAGTTGCCTAAATATAGCACTTACCACCTTCAGAAAAACAAGAAATGCTAAATGGCCCCTATGCAGCACTTCCCACCCTCACAAAAACAAGAAGGGTTTTGTGATCCCCAACACAACACCTCCCACTCCTATATATTTATTTAACTTTCTTATATACCGCGTTCTTCTGCATCAACACGGTTTACATTAAAATATAACCGTCCAGCACAGATGGTCTGCACTGGCTTCACAATATAACAAGGGGTGTATGTACAGGTAATAACAACAGGGTAACTATGTACACATATATACACCAAGAGAGGCTTGGCAACCTCAACATAACTCTTGAAACTGCACATTGAACAGCATGGTGAGAATATAAATCTATATTCTGCAAAAAACAAAGGAAATGCAAGATGCTCACACACCAAGGAACATAAAGAAAATGCAAAAGCCACTGCACAGCTTATAACACTAATTTTTTTTTAAGTGCTGTTAAGTTAATGCTGACTATTGGCAATCCAGCAGCAACTGGGTTTTCTTGGCAAGATATGGCTGAAAGTAGATTGTCAGGCCTTTTCTTCTGAGGCAATGGAGGGTAAAGTGACTTGAGAAAAGCCATAACCACACCAATTGGATCATCGTGCAAAGAGTTTATTTAAATGACCCGACTTGGCCAAGTTTTGGCATTCAGGCCTGCATCAGGGGTCTGTATAAACCTAAAAAATATAATGCAAAACATCCCGCAAAAGGATGATACATATAACATAGAAACAATCAATGGCTGTAAAATAAAAAGAAAACTTGATAGATAATAATTACTAGTCTAGTGAATTGGAATTATCCATTGGCAATTCACTGTGCTAATAACAGTCAAAGGTTAATTATAATCTATAGAGCAAAACCACATATCATTATTATATATTGCAAAATAATAAAATAGTTTTTACTGCTAAATGGTGATCCTGTCTGAAATAATGAGTGTTTATTTATATTGTTTAAAGAGAGATACCAATGATTTTCCTTTGGTAAGTTATTTTATTGTTTTGACTGTTACTAGCACTGTGAATTGCCATTGGATGAGTCCATTTCACTAGACTGATAATTATTTCCTGTAATTTTTTTCTTTTTATTTTACAACCATTGGTTGTTTCATTGTTATATTTATCATCCTTTTGTGGTATGTTTTGCATTATATTTTATAGGTTTATATGTTTTTATTATAGACCCCTGATGCAGGCCTGAGTGCTGAAACTTGGCCAAGTCAGGTCATTTAAATAATCTGTTTGTGTGAAGATCCAGTTGGTATGGCTGTGGCTGTGGCTTTTCTCCGCTTTATGTTTGGACTGTGGTGACTGCGGAGGATCCTTCTCCCTTGTTTTCGGGTAAAGTGACTTGCCCAACATTACAAAAAGTGTCAGTGGGAATCAAACCTGGATTTCTTGGGTGCTAGACTGTTGCTCTAGTCATTAGGCTACTCTTACACTACAAATTATAAAATTATAATTAATTTTATTTTGTTGTTATATACTGTGTTATAGTTTTTGTTATTTCTTTTTGAACATATATTCTGCATCCAATATATTAATTTAAAAAAATCTGATTCTGGTCATCTCAGTAACATAAACATTCCCCAGAACCAGTCAAATTGTGAACTAATACAAAATCCTACAAAAGTCACCGAGGATCTACAGAGAAAATTTACCATACCATACCATATCAGCATCAACATCCAAATGTCATACAACAAGAAGTCTACCCAGGAATGATGACAAGAGGTGGACATGAAAAAGAAGGAAAATTTAGAAAGATAAATGACAAAATTGACTAGGGAAAACTAATAGGAGAGTGAGAGAAAAGAGACAATCCAGGAGTGAAAACATCTTTTACAATGGGCAAAAATCAACCAAGAGGAAGATGCTTCTTTCTGGCTCCATAGAAAAACAAAGAACTGAGGTAGCTCTGTATATAACACAGCACAAGAGGTTTCACATATGCACAGTCAAATTCAAAACTTCTATAGAACTTCAAAACTAGGGGGAGATCTTTCCCAAGCAAACTCTGATAGATGACACATCTGTGAGAAGGTTGTATCCTGGTTTCCCTTGGAGAAAACTAAAATATTCTCTGGAATCAGTAGCATAATCAGTCATGATTTATGGTATCAATCAATGGCACTGACATCCTTCAAAGCTCTGGAGAAAACCAGAAGGCTTTAATTCAGCAAGTGTGGAAGTTACATGCAGTGACTGATGCAAAGGATGCCCCTAAGTCCTACATAATAGCTTAAGAAAGCCAATTCCAGAAAAGGAAAGAAGGTGGGTTTATGTGGGAGATTATTACATCTATGGAGTGGAGGAGTAGCCTAGTGGTTAGAGCAACTGCCTAGTACCCAGAAGATCAAGGGTTCAATCCCCACTGGCACTCCTTGGGCAAGTCACTTTACCTCTATTGCCTTGGAAGAAAAGGCTGGCAATCTACTTCCAGTGATACATTGCCAAGAAAACCCAGAGGTAGCTGGGTCACTATGAGTCAACACTGACTTGATAGCACTAAAAAAAAAAATTATGTCTATGAAACTGATCTCAGATCAGCAACCAATTCAGCCAAGTTCATCCAGTTTGAACATAACAGAAAAGAGATGCATAAGAAGTGCTACCGATAGGTGACTTCTACAGTATATGCCAGATTTTGAAGGTTGCATCCTTGCTGCACAGTCATCTAGGAGAGAGGATAACCTGGATTATCTACAGAGAGAATTATTTCAAAAAATGGTAACAGAAACCACACATGAAGGGGCCATACTCGACCTGGTGCTTACTAATGGGGAACGTGTTTCTGATGTTATAGTGGGAGATCATCTCGTATCCAGTGATCACCAGATGGTATGGTTCAGTATTAGAACTAGGGTTGATAAAATCCATTCAAAAGTGAGGGTCCTAGACTTTAGAAAAACTAACTTTGCCAAGATGGGACAATACTTCAAGGAGTCATTAGCAGGATGGGAACAGCTGGGGATGTAGAAAAGCAATGGACAAAACTTAAAGGAGATATTTTAAGCACAACAAACCTTTTTGTTAGGAAAGTAAATAAACGTAAAAGGAAAAGGGGTCATTATGGTTCTTGAAAGAAGTAGCTGAAAAGATGAAGAAAAAGAGGGCAGCTTTCATAAAATATAAGAGATCACAGAAAGAGGAAGACAAGCACCAATATTTGGACAAACTTAGGGGCTTGTTTACAAAGCCGCGGTAGCGATTCGCGATCGTTATCGGAGCCGCGGCCCCATTGATTTCAATGGGGCCGCGGCTCCGATAACGACTGCGAACCGCTACCGCGGCTTTGTAAACAAGCCCCTTAGAGAAGGTAGGAATGTAGTCAGGAAAGCAAAGATACAAATAGAAGAAAAAACAGCAAATGCAGTAAAATGGAGGATGACATTTTTCAGATATGTTAGTGAGAGGAGGAAGTGCAAAAGTGGTATTGTCATACTTAAGGGTGAAGAAGGGTGTAGAAGCTGATAAGGATAAAGCAAAATTCCTTAACAAATAGTGGTAACAGATGAAGGGCCAAGAGCAGGACGTCAGAAAATACCCACAAATAGGAACAGAAGTAAAGGCAATCTTGAATGATTTTCAGAAGACTGTGTTTGTGAGAAACTAGCTAAATTAAAAGTAGATAAAGCAATGGGGCTAGATGGGATACATCAGAGAGTACTGAAGGAACTTGGGGAAATTCTAGTGGCTCCACTGACTGATCTTTTCAATGCTTCCTTAGAGTCATGAGTGGTCCCAGAGGACTGGAGAAAGGCACATGTGGTCTCTTTACACAAAAGGGAAGTAAGGATGAGGTTGAGAACTACAGGCCAATTAGTCTGAACTCTGTCGTGAGTAAATTAATGGAAATGCTGCTAAAAGAGTGAATAGTGAGATTTCTAGAGGCCAATGGATTGCAGGATCTGAGGCAACATGGTTTTGCTAGAGGCAGGTCTTGTCAGAGAAATCTAATTATCTTCTTTGTCTGGGCAACCAGAAAGTTGGATGGAGGGAGAGTCCTAGATATGGTGTACTTATGTTTCAGTGAAGCCTTTGACACCATTTCACACAGACAACTTATAAATAGAGCACCCTAGGAATGGCCCCTTAATTGACTGACTAGGTTAGAAATTGTTTGAGTGTGAGGCAAAAATAGTACAGGTGAATGGAGCTCACTCTGAGGAGAAGCATTTTGCTAGTAGTGTGCTACAGGGATCTGTCCTTGGTCCTATTCTTTTTAATGGTGATATTGCAGAAAGGCTGTTGGGTTAGGTTTCTCTCTCTGCAGACGATAGCAAAATCTGCAATACAGTAGACACCCAGGAAGGAGTAGATAACAGAATGGTCGAGAATTTGTTGTTGCTGTTGTTGTTAAGTACCGTCGAGTTGGTGTCGACTCATGGCGATCCTCTGGATAATTGTCCTAAACTGTCTTCGCTTTTCAATCAGGTGGCTCATTGTTGACAGAATGACACCCACAGCTGTTGTCATTGTATCGATCCATCTTATTGCTGGCTGTCCCCTTTTGCGTTGACCTTCTACCTTTTTAAGCATGATGTCTTTAATGATCTCTCTCTTCGCATGATGTGTCCAAAGTATGAAAGCTGAAGTCTTGTCATCTGAGTTTCTAAAGAAAGCTTGAGTTTGATCTCCTCTAGTACTGACTGGTTTGTCTTTCGGGCAGTCCATGGTATACTCAGTATTCGTTGCCAGCACCATAATTCAAAGGCATCAATTTTCTTTCTGTCTATCTTTTTCACTGTCCAACTTTCACATCCATATGACATTATTGAAAATACCAGGGCTTGAACGAGTCGAATCTTTGTATGGAGAGAGACATCTCTGTTCTTGAGAATCTTGTCTACGTCCTTCATAGCCATTCTGCCAAGAACAATGCATCGTCGGATTTCTTGACTGCTTGTTGTTTCTTTATTGATAGTTGATCAAGGTAGGTTAAAGTTGTCCACTATCTTGATTTCTTCTCCAACAATGACAAACTTATTGATTTTGCCAGTTGTCAGGATCTTTGTCTTGTTTACATTAAAGTGCAGGCCCATTTTAAGACTATGGGCCCGATTTTGAGCTGGGAGGTGCTATGCGCCATGTCGGCACATAGCCAGTCCCCCTCTCGCCTAACCTGGATTTTCCATGCTGGCATCATATGCAGCCCTGGCATCAAAAATCTGGGTGTCGCCACAGAGCCAGGAAGCCACAGGAGCTACCCGTGTAGCACCAATTTTCGATGCTACACCATTAACCCCAGCGCCTTAAAGATAGGCAAGGCTTTCCCACGTCTATCTTTAAGGTGCAGAGCGCTAACCGTGTAGCACTGAAAATTGGTGCTAGATGGGTAGCTCCATGGTCTGCCTCCGCTCCATCCCAGAACACCCCCAACACACCCCAATGCTAAGCGGATAGCATCTGGGCACATTAGGGACATATCTGGGATTTTCAAAGAAGACTACCCATGTAGGTGCCCTTCGAAAATCCCGGATAAGGCATTTACACGGGTAACTAGGAAAATTACCCATGTAAATGCCTTCAAAAATCAGGCCCTATGTTCTTTGATTTTGAGAAGCAAATGTTTCAGATTGTCTTCACTTTCTGCCAGTAATGTGGTATCATCAGCATAGTGAAGGTTGTTGAGTCTTCCACCAATCTTCACACCTCGGTTGTCTTCATACAGTCCTCCTTCTTTAATTTGTTCTGCATATAAATTAAACAGGTAGGGGGAAGTATACAGCCTTGTTGTACACCTTTGCTGATTTTAAATCATTCTGTTTCTCCTTGTTCCATTCGAACTGTTGCTTTTTGATCAATGTAAAGGTTGTGCAAGAGAACGATCATATGTTCTGGTATACCCATGCTTCTTAATGTGGCCAAGAGTTTCTCATGGTTTACACAGTCAAAAGCCTTGCTGTAGTCAATAAAACACATATATGTGATGTGATGTGCTGCTATTTTGTGGTAACGTGCTGTTCCATGTTCCTCTTCTTCTCCTATCTGTTTGACTGTCTCTGTCCTCTTCTCTGTCCTATCATATAAATGGCGTTCTTTTCCTTTTTCCTCAAATGATATAGTATTGTAAACCGCTCTAATGCCTCTGGCCTGAGCGGTATATCAAAAAAAAAAAATAAACATAAACATAAACATATAGATATTCTTTTGGTATTCTTTAGTCTTTTCAAGGATCCATCTCACATGCGCAATGATATCTCTCATTCCTCCCCCTTTTCTGAACCCTGCTTGCACTTCAGGCAGTTCTCTTTCCAGGTATGGTTGTAGTTTCTGCTGAATAATCTTGAGTAGAATCTTGCTGGCATGTGGAATCAGAGTGATTGTGCGATAATTTCCACAGTCAGTTGGATCACCTTTCTTTAGTATTGGTATAAACACAGATGTTTTCCAGTCAGTTAGCCATGAATTTGTCTTCCAAATTTCCTGGCAGAGCCTTGTAAGTATGGTAACAGCTGAATTAGATTGCTGTAATACTTCAATGGGAATGCCATCAATGCCTAGTGCTTTGTTCTTTGAAAAGGCTTTCAATACTGCTTCAACTTCTTTCATCACCAATGGTTCCAGATCATAAGGTACAGGTTGAAACGGCTGTTGGTCCACTTGATCTTTATCGTATAATGACTCTGTATATTCTTTCCACATTTTCTTGATCTTCTCAGCATCATTCAATATGGATCATTGAGCATCTTGTAACATTCCAATTCGAGGCTGGAATTTTTTCTTTAACTCTCATAGCTTTAGGAAAGCCAATCTTGTTCTTCCTCTAATAGTTTCTGCTACTATTTCCTTTCATACATCATTGTAGTACTTCTCCTTGTCTTGTCTTGCTGCATGTTGAAAATCTCTGTTGAGTTCTTCAATTGCCTCTCTTTCTCCTCTAGCTTTAGCCTCTCTGCGTTTCTGAGCAATTTTCAGAGTTTCTTCGGTCATCCATTTTGGCTGTTTTTGCTTTTTCACTTTTTGTAGAGACTTCTCACTTTCTTCCAATACAACCTTCTTGATGTCATCCCAAAACTCTTCTGGAGCTCTGTCATTTGTATTTAAAGCTGCAAATCAATTTGCAGGCAGTCTCTAAATTCCAGTGGTATTAAAAGTCATAGTTTGCTACGTTTATGAGTGGCTTGCTCTTTTTCAACTTTAGCTTGAGTTTGCATACTAGTAGTTGGTGATCTGTACCACAATCAGCTCCAGGTTTTGTCTTTATTGATGTTATAGAGCTTTTCCATCATTGACTTCCACAGATGTAGTCATTTTGATTTTTGTACAAACAATTGGGTGAAGTCCATGTGTACTGTCGCCGTTTGCATTGCTGGAAGAAGGTGTTTGAAATGAATAGATCATTGGTCTTGCAGAATTCTATCAGTCTTTCTCCAGCTTAATTTCTTTTGCCATGTCCATATTTTCCAATCATTTTGTCTTTTTGGTTGCCAACCTTTGTGTTCCAGTCACCCATGACTATCAGGATATCCTGTTTGCATGTTCTGTCAATTTTGTAGAACTCATCAACTTCATCCTCTTCTGCAGCTGTTCTTGGGGCATATGCTTGAATTATAGTTGTGTTGATGGGCATTCCTTGTAGATGAATAGAAATTAAGTGTTCACAGACTGCATTGTATTTCATTACAGTTCTTGCAAGTTTCTTCTTAATTATAAATCCAACACCATTTCTTTTTTGTCTTTCATTTCCAGCATGTGATCATCAGATGCAAAGTGCCCAATGCCAGTCCATTTCAGTTCGCTGACACCCAACAGATCAAGTTGTACACATTCCATTTCATTCTTGACTGCCTCCAACTTCCCTTGGGTCATGCTTCGTATGTTCCATGTCCCAATATGTAAGAGATCTTTGCAGCTTCTGATTATCTGTTCTATTTCATGCGCAACTACATCAGCAGTCAGACATCCCGAGGGCTTTGATGGAACCACATCATAAATGCTGTCTTTACTCTGAAAAATCTTCAGTTCCTTGAGAATTTAGCAGCTGAGATTTAATGCTAAAAAATGCAGGGTCATGCATTGGGCTGCACAAATCCAAGGGAGTAGTACTGTATAATGAGTGAAGTACTTCACTCCACAAAAGGAGTGGGATCTGGGCATGATTGTTTCTGCAGATCAGGTAGAAAAGGTAACGGAAAAAGCCAGAAGGATTCTGGCGATCATAAGGAAAGGAATGACCAGCAGGAAGAAGGAGGTTATACTGCCTCTCGATAAGTCTTTGGTGAGACCTCATTTGGAGTATTGTGTGCAATTCTGGAGACCACACCTTCAAAAGGATATAAACAGGATGGTGTCAGTTCAGAGGGTGGCTACCAAAATGGTCAGTGGGCTTCCTCATAAGGACTATGGGGACATACTTAAAGATCTCAATATGTATATTTTGGAGGAAAGGAGAGGGAGAGGAGATAGGATAGAAACATTTAAATACCTCCATAGTATAAATTCACTCTTCTGTGTTGCGTCCAAACAATACTTCAAAGCAGGAAATCCACACATAGAGCTAACGTTTGATGTCCACTTGATGGCTCAAAATCAGCCTGACATCAGTGTTTCAGCAGTATAGATTGCTTCAGGGGCCATAGCACCAACACAGCTGTAGATCAATTGATTTCCAGACAATCTGCTGAGCAAAAAGATGCTGTGAGACAGCAGCTGCCATTACCAACTTTTAAGGACCCAGTGAGGCCACCCCACCCGTTATGATGTCATGCGCATGCTCAATTCAATAGAATACATTCCATTCAAATTCAGAACTCAGGCCTAAAGATGAAACAGTTTGAAGGTGATATATAGTATTATTCATGTTGTAACGGAAAGCGACCAAAGTCTCTACCGCATTCTGATTTTCTGATATCTTCCAACACCACACATCTGATTTGAGAAAATGAATGTGCCAAATGGCAGTGGCTAATTAATGGAGAATCTTGCTCTTATGTTCTATCAATCAGGTGCACAATGCATGCAAAGTATTTCCAACATAAAACTGAGGACAAGGGCAGATCAAAATAAACACAACTGACAAAATAGAACAATCACAAGTAAATTTTAGTGATATACTGTAGATCTACCACCAGGTAGAGCCAAGGGATTTCCAATAGCAATTTGATCATAGAACTGGCAATGGTTACATGGAGATAATCCATTTTGAGAGAGTGACATACTAATTCTGTCAGACACATATGATAGTACTAATAAATCCTTCAAATTATGACCTCTCTTAAAAGAAAAGAGAGGGAAGTCATGAAATACTGAGTGTCCTTGCAATAAAAACCAATATCTTTTAATGATCCATTGTACTTGATACACTTAGCTGGCTTTGGACAAAATGGCAGTATACTTTTGGACTATTGTTGAGTTCACTGCATTCCTTGTGGTTTACATATTTATAAAGAGCCTCACATGTTCCAGGTTAATACAGATTTTGTGTTCCATTGGAACCTTGTTTTGAAAAAGTGTCCTATTGATTTAGTAACGTTAATTGTGGATCATACTAAAGCTTGGGCAACTACCTTACAGGAACAATTGGACTTGGTCTTGAGTATCTTAAAATCAGTTATGAAGGTTGAGAAGTTTGAAGCTAAATATAGCCAATATAAGGAGGAGATCAATCTTTTCATGAAAATATATAAACAACTGAAATATAAACAGTTTTTGCAAGATGAGATTGATTATACTAAAGGAACAGTACACCCTTGGATGACAAAGGAGTTTAGAAGAACTTAATGCTTTTTCTTGTGGATACATTGACTAAAACTGAATCAGCTATAGTAAATGTATCTTTTGTGGTTATTACACCTTTACAAGAGGAGGTATTAAATTTAGAATATTGTTTGTTCCAATAGTGCACTATAACCCTTTTCAAGTGCAGATTGCTTTATTTCAGTTTTTTTTTTAGAAATTGACCATTAAGTTATACTGGATTCAGAATTTGGTAGCAACTGATGGTTCCCTTAATGTCAAAACCATCTAAATGGATTTCAGATGGACCAATGGATCCCCTGATAGTGACATATCAGAGGACAGTATTGAAGAAAGCGAGTGTTATGGAAAATCAGTACATTCCTGTTCACAGGAAAATGATGATACAAAAGAGGTTGAGTTTGAAAGAATTGGCCACTAACATGGATAAAATAATAAGGAAGTCTGACAAAAAAGGAGCTATTGTGATCCAGTCCCATCATTAGAATGGTAGTGAATTATCAGCAGTTGGGGGATATGAAGTATTATGAAGAATTACAAGAAGATCCAGTGCGGGTTATGATTAAATGGGGTTATCAGGATGGATATTTGACTAACAAAGAACAAGAATTTTTAATCAACAAGAATCCACAGATACCTGGTTTATATATGGTCCCCAAAGTACACAAGTCAAATGAGGATCTGCTGGTGCCTTCAAATGTCTCAAGCAGAATGTCAACACTGCAGCCGCTCTCACAGTTTGTAGATAACATTTTGAGTCCATTGGCCACAAGGGCGACCTCTTTTCTGAAAGATGCTACACACTTATTGAATATATTGGCTACAACTGACAACTGTTGGTAACCGTGGACATAAATTCATTATATACCAATGTGGATTAGCAAGAAGCATTGGATATTATTGGATAGATGGATTGCCAGCATATTCTAATTCCCAGAATTCCAAAGGAGAATGTTATGGAGATGCTACAGTTGGTGTTATGTAGTAATCATTTTTGTTACAATAACAATTTTTACCATCAGAAATTTGGATAGCGCTGGGGGCAACAGTAGCCCCAACTATAGCAACTTTAAATATGGCAAGTTTTGATAAAAAATTTGTTAGTCACATTAGATGACCCATATTAGATTATGGTGTAGATTTTTGGATGACTTTTTTTTGCATATGAATGAGCACCCAAGCATCTTTAGTCCAATCTTGGGACTGGATGAATACTTGTGTTGGGCAATAGAGAAGAAACAGAGACGAAGGGCTTCTTGGCAGGGAGGATAAGATCCCATTTCCTCCTGCTTGTTCACATAGAATATGGCCATCTGGTTGTCCATTCAGACTAAAACCTGTTTGCCCGAAAGTTGGGACTGAAAAACCCAAAGGGCATTCGTGAGAGCATGAAGCTCCAGGAAGTTGATCTGCAACTGAGATTCCTGTTGTGTCCACATAAGGAGTGGTATTGGGCATCAAAACCTGGTATCTTGGCCCCCAAGCCATTGTCAAGACCAGTACGCCATGCCTCCAAGCAGGGGCCTGATTTCTGCAGGGTGAATATGTCGGACCTCCTGCAATGGGCTGCAGCAGAACCAATAAAGCCATGCTCTCAGAAGGGTATGATGGGGACTAGCATGTTCGTTGAGCCAAAGAGTGGCCAGAATGCATAACTAAGTAGAAGGATGAGTGTCTGCAAGTCAGATCAGTGCCTGGACTGGTATAGGCAGGGAAAGGACCTGAGTAACACACAGGCGCAACATGAGCAGGCAAAAATCAAACCCTTGACCCCTACTTATGGAGACATTGCACTAACCAGTAGGCTACACCTCTACACCTCTCAATACAGCAATGTCTGAGTTCAAAAAGCCTGACCAAACTGTCTGCTGTGTGTGCCTGAATAGGTTAGGCCTTCCAGTACCCATGAGGTACTGCGCATGTGGAATGGCATTCTGCAGGTGATCACCAATTGGAGAATGCTCTGAACCATCACATCAACTAAGTACGACGCTTTGACAGTGTGTGCTCCACGCACTTAACAGCTACAAACTGTGCTACTGCGCAGTTTGAGCAATCACACTGGTCCCCAGAACATGCACTGTTAGAGATGGTCTCTTCCAGCCATGCCGCAGATTCACATCACTGCCAGCGTGTGGCAGGTATAGTTTGCAGCGTGTTATGTTAGTCACATTGTTTCCTGCACAATTGCAGCATGCTGTAGGTACCAGTCACATGTTGTCCTGTAGGCGCCCTGTGTTCTGCCCCTGTTGGACAGGAACCCTCCTTGAACAGTGCATGTCAGTGCCCAGTATTAAACTGCTGATGCCTTTTGCAGTGGGGGCCTCTAGGCTTGCATGGAACTGTTGCTACAGTCCTCTTGGACCTACCCTGACCACAGGGAGTAGGCCAGGAACAACTGCTGTCCAAACCATCCAGGACTAACAACCAACCATAGCAAGCACAATCAAGCTGCACTTGCTTCCCACCACTGGGTTCCCATCCATGCACATACCAAATGCAGCCAGTCCACTGGCCAGCACACATTGCATGTGCACCCTGGCTTGGGGGGCATAAAACATGAACACCCAACAACTGGCTCAGTGATTGGGCCCTTAGAAGAAGAATTGCACCCACATTACTAGAACCACCATGTGGAGACATAGCCATGCTATGGTCACTGCTCAGTTGGAGTGAGAGTGCCCTCTCAGCATGACATGCTGTGGCCATCCAGTCGATGCACATGGCAGATGGGCACTATGAAGTCTCAGTCATTGACCGTACTTCCGACACACACACATCCTGGCCAATCTGCTCTGTTTCAGGCCATACCCACAATCCATTGCTCCTCATCATGCACATTTGCAGACTAATCTTGGGGACAGCTTAGGCAATGCGAGGCATAGTGAGGTACAGAAAGACACAGAAAATTGGAGAGACACACACTGCCGTGCAAAAGTGAGGATGGTTGGCATTCATGCCTGCCTGTCACTTAGGTCTCCATATGGATGCAACAGACCCTGGGGCTGACATACTCCTCATCAGACAGAACCAGGACATGACTTTGGTCTGCTGCAGGAGGGGTCCGTTGCACCCACCGACGACACCCTCACACCATGCTGACATGCCCGTGTGCTGTCAGTGATGGTGTTGCGCAGTCCCAGACCATCCAACATACAGGTGTGGCAGGTGCCTAGGGTGCAAGGTCTGGATGGGGGGCAGAAGTGCACATGGACAGCCATGCAGTCCCCCATCCATCTGCCTCTACAGGGACCCCATCCACTCCTACCACCAATACACCTCGAGGGGAGGATGACAGCCACAGCTGTGGTATTTCCCCAGGCACCTGCATTTTGCAGCTGCCTGGAGGGCTACAGCTGCTGGCGCTATTGGCGTCTTCCTCCGGAGCTGGCTTCAGCAACAGCAGGGGGGGGGGCACTCAGATCTTTGCCTAGGGTGCCAGGATCCTTGCACAGTCCCAAGTAGCACATCACCTTTCCACAGAAGCAGCATGTCTGTGTGCCACCACTGTCATGGTGGGGTCATGCCAGACATCACAGATAGTAATGGAGATGAACAGATACCCCTATGAGATGAGGCTAAAAAGGTTAAGGTTCTTCCACTTGGAGAAGAGACGGTTGAGGGTAGAGGTCTATAACTTAATGCGTGTAACAGGTGATCTCTGGGAACAGCAGGAATTAAGTCTTCACATATGGCTATCGTCGGTACCAACGGAGCCTGCGTGGGAATGCTCCCCAGTATCCAATAGGAAAGCTTTTGGGAGCATCCCACTGTGTCTGCATCACTGCTTTCCTGCCTTTCCAACTCTCCCTCTTCAGTTGCATTTATAGCTGAGACAAAGGAAAGAAGGAGATAAAGAGAGAGAGAGAAAGACAACTCCAAGGGGAGGTGGGTGGGTTGTGAAGACTTAATTCCTGCTGATCCTGGAGATCACCTGTTACAGGTGAGTAACTACGCTATCTCCAGGAACAAGCAGGAATGTAGTCTTCACATATGGGGACTCCCCAGCTGAGAGATGCCAGGGAGATGACCCCAGAAAGCTGCAAAACCAAGGTTGAGATGGGTCATGCTTCCTCCCATGGATCTCTGGCATCGAAACCCGGGACGGTGGGTAGGAGTTGTTCTAAGTCTGAAAGAGATGCTGGAGAACAGCTTGGCCAAACGACGGGAGTTCTTGTCTAAACAGTAATGGGCTGCAAAGGTGTGTACCGAAGCCCGGGTGGCTGCTCTACAAATGTCGTCAATGGACACAGAGCGAAGGATAGCCATAGAGGCTGCCATTGCTCTCACATTGTGAGCTGTGACATGACCTTCGAGAGAAAGTCCCTTACTCTCATATGCAAAGGATATGCAATTCGCAATCCATTTAGACAAAGTTCGCTTGAAAACTGGTAGTCCAAGATGACTAGAGTCAAAGGCAACAAAAAGCTGGGAAGACTATCTATGTTGCTTAGTTTTCTGAAGGTAAAAAGACAAGGCTCTTTTACAATTTAGAGTGTGAAGATTCCTTTCTGCATTGGAGGCATGAGGCATGAGGCCTAGGGAAGAATACAGGAAGGTAAACCGATTGGTTTAAATGAAAAGGCGAAACCACCTTTGGCATAAAGTGAGACTGAGTCCTAAGAACTACTTTATCATGGTGGAACCTTGTATAAGGAGGACCAGCCACTAAAGCCTGTAGCTCACTGATGCATCTTGCAGAAGTGAGAGCAATTAGGAAGATCACCTTCCAAGAAAGAAACTTTAGAGATGTAGTGGCTAAGGGTTTGAAGGGAAGTTTCATGAGCTGCCACAGGACAAGATTCAAATCCCATGCCATGGGTGGTGGCTTAATGGGAGGTTTTGTTAAGATATAGACCTCTAATAAATCTTGCTACAAGTGGTTGAGAGGAAATAGGTTGTCCATCCAAGGGCTTATGGAAAGCTGCAATGGCACTAAGATGGACCGTTACTGAATTGGTCTTAAAACCAGAGGATGATAAATGGAGGAGATACTCCAGTAATGCCTCCACTGGCACTGAAAAAAGGATTAAGTTCCTTTTTTGAACACCAGATAGAGAACCTTTTCCACTTAAAGGCTTAGGCCCGCCTTGTGGAAGGTTTTCTTGAAGCCAAAAGGATATCCTTAACCTGTTGAGAAAGGTTGATATCCTGGAATTCTAGGCTCTCAGCAGCCACACCTTGAGGTGTAGAGACTGAGGATTCGGGTGCAATAGCGTCCTGTTCTCTTGGGAAAGGAGATCTGGAGCAGATCCCAACTCCAGAGGTTTGGCTTGAGAGAGACGTAGAAGCAGAGGATACCACGTTTGTCGTGGCCAGCATGGGGCTATGAGGATCATATGGCCCCTGTCTCTCTGAAGCGTGAACAGAGTTTTGGGAATGAGGGAAATGAGTGGGAAGGCATAGAGGAAGTCCTGACCCCAGTGGAGGTAGAAGGCATCCCTTGCCTTACAGTTCTGATCCGGAATTCTGGTACAGAACCAGGGAAGTTTGGCATTCTGAGGACTTGCAAAGAGGTCTATATCTAGAGTTCCCCAGATTCTAGCAATTTGCTCTGGATGAAGAGACCACTTGTGTGGCAGCAGTACTCGATTGAATTTGTCTGCCAAGATATTTTGCATGCCTGGAAGATACACCACTAGTAGGTGGATTTGAAGATCTCTGGAGAAGGCCCAGAGACATAGAGCCTCGTTGCACAACATTAGAGACCCCATCCCACCCTGCTTGTTCACATAGAACATGGCTACTTGATTGTCGGTCTGGACCAGAACTGTCTTGTAGCTGAGATGGGCCTGAAATACTTGAAGAGCATAAAAGTTGGCTCTGAGTTCCAGGAGGTATATGTGGAGACAAGCCTCTTGCTGGGTCCAGAGACCCTGAGTGGAGAGATTGTCCAAGTGAGCTCCCCAGCCTAACTTGAATGCATCTGTCGTCAAGGTGGCTTGGTGTAGTGGCTGCTGGAAAGGAGAGCCTACGAGAAGGTTTTCCAGCAATTGCCACCATTATAGGGATGAAATGATATGTGTTGAGTTTCTGATTTTGTCCATCAAGCAACCCGAGGCCTGTGTCCACTGAGAGGTTAGGGTCCACTGGGCTGCTCGCATGTGAAGGCGAGCATAGGGAACCACATGGACAGTGTATGCCATATGCCCCAGCAGCTGAAGCATTTCTCAAGCAGTTAGCAGAGTTTTCATAGCTGCTTGAGAGGCCAGCTGGAGTATTTGAAGACAACGTGGTTGTGGCAGAAAAGCCTTTGACTGCCTTGTGTCTAGACGAGCCCCTATGAACTCTAGAGATTGAGAAGGGGTGAGATGAGATTTTGGGAGGTTTATGACCAGTCACAGATACTGCAGGATTTGCATTGCGTGAGAGAGAGTGAAGCTGGCTTCTGGAGCTGTTGATGCTCGGATGAGCCAGTCATCTAAGTAGGGGAAGACAAATATTCCCAGAATTCTCAGGAATGCTACTACTACTGCCATGCATTTCGTGAAGACTCTTGGGGCAGAAGCCAGTCCGAAGGGTAGAACCCTGTACTGGTAATGTCTTCCTTGAAAAAGGAATTGAAGAAACCTTCTGTGATCTGTAAGGATGAGGATATGCATGTATGCATCCTTTAGATCTAGAGAACATAGCCAATCCTGACTCTGAATGTAAGGAAGAAGTGTTCCGAGGGAAATCATCTTGAATTTTTCTCAGAATAGATACTTGTTCAACTCTCTGAGGTCCAGTATGGGTCTGTATCCCCCTGTTTTGTTTGGAATGAGGAAGTAGGGGGAGTAGAAACCCATGCCCTGTTGGGATATGGGTACCTCTTCTATTGCTCCTTGAGCAAGTAGTGAGGTGACCTCTTGATACAAGAGAGTGGTGGAAGGGCCCTGAGAATTGAACTGTCTTGTGATGGTGGGAGGGGGAATACTGTGAAAATGGAATTTGTATCCCTCTCTTACAATGGAAAGAGTCCAGTGTTCTGATGTTATTTGTTGCCATCTTTTGGCAAAACGACAAAGTCTGCCGGGGATGGAGAGAGAGGATCTGGACCTTTTAGGGGCAGGATGACTAAGTTCTCTAGGAAGGAGTCAAAGCCCCTGAGGAGGCTGTGTCTACTGAGCTGGTTGAGCTCTGGGGACTTGGGCCTTTCTTTGCTGTCTAGGTTGCTGTTGCCCCTTCTAGGGAGCATAGGGTTGCCAACCAGCCGGTTTTCAGCCGACCTGGCTGGTTTTCCTGTGGTCGGGCCGGCTGCCGGCAGAGAACCGAAACCGGCCATTGAAAAACCGGTTTTTTGCTCTGGCTGCGAGATCGAGAGCGGCCAGAGCAGAAAACCGGCTTTGCGCTTGCGATCGCGATTGCGATCACAGTCCTGGCCCCCCCTTGCAGCCGCTGCTGCTGCTTCTTACAGAGCAGCGGCTGCAATAAAGTTAATTTAAAAGTAAGGAATCCTGTGAGGGGCCTTCCGGCCCTATGAAACTCCTTCTGCAGTGCCCGCCCCTCTGATGTCACTTCCTTTTCACCCAGGGACCCTGCAGAAGGAGTTTCATAGGAGCGGAGGGTTTCTCACAGGTTTCCTTACTTTTAAATTAACTTTATTGCAGCTGCTGCTCAGTAAGAAGCAGGAGCAGCAGCTGCACAGGAGGGGGGGACTACAAATGGGCTGTGATGGGGAGGGACCTGTACTGGAAAGGGGCTATGGGGGGGACTTGGACTGGAAATGGGTTGTGATGGGGGGGACCTGGACCGGAAAAGGACTATGGGGGGGGGGGGGAACTTGGACTGGAAATGGGCTGTGATTGGGGGGGGACCTGGACTGTAAAAGGGCTATGGGGGGGGGGGGGACATGGACTGGAAATGGGTTGTGATGGGGGGGAACCTTGACTGGAAAAGGGCTATGGGGGGAACTTGGACTGGAAATGGGCTATGGTGGAGGGAGGGGGAACTTGGACTGGAAATAGGCTGTGATTAGGGGGGCTAGGACTGCAAATGGGCTGTGATGGTGGGGGGGGGGCTAGGACTGCAAATGGGCTGTGATGGTGGGGGCCTAGGACTGGAAATAGGCTGTGATGGGGGACTTGGACTGTAAATGGGCTGTGATTGGAGGGCAGGGGCTAGGACTGGAAATGGCCTGTGATGTGAGGGCTAGCACTGGAAATGGGCCTATGAAGAGTTGGAATAGGACTGGAAATGGGCTGATGTGGGGCATGGGAGAATGGGACTAGAAGGGAGTGGATGCTGGGTGGGTCTAGAACTATAAGGGAACTGATTTTGGGGGAGGACTAGAATGGGTGGGGAATGAGAATGGAGAGGGGAAAAAATATTTTGTGTGGAAGAAAAGTCTATGATGGGTCGGGTATTGGGAGAGTAAGAGGGGATTGAGAATGGAAGGGTGAAATTTGAGTGGATGATAAAGGAATAAGGAAAGAATTGGTGGAAAGAGCAAAAGGGAAACAATCAGTATGTTAAAGCAGATATAGAGAGAAAATGGAAAACATCTAATAGAGAAGAAAGGACAAATGGATAGCTCGCAGAAGACACGAAGAAACCAGAAGAAAGTGACTGGAGCAATTGCAACTGAAAAATAAAACGCCCAAACAGAAGGTAGAAAAATACTTTTTATTTTGAATTTATTAACTGGAATATGTCTGGTCTGGGAAGTGTGTATTGCTAACATCTTTGCGTTTTTGTTTAGTGCAAGAGGAAATTACTTTATAGTTTTATTTCTCCAGTGTTGTACATTTCATGTTTGGATTTTGGGGTTCCCAGTTTAATTATTATCTGACCAAGGAAGTTAGCCTACACGTATCCTCGATAATTTTTGTGGGTGGGGCTGGGGGCGGGGCAGGGGTGGGACTAGGGGAGGAGAATGGGTGGAGCATGGCGAGCCAAAGGTGTCTGTTTTTTCTCGGTGAAAAAGTTGGCAACCCTAAGGGAGCATGAACTGGACAGTGGACAGCCTGGGTGTAAGATGGATAGAATTTCTTTTTCTTGTTGAAAAAAGGTTTCTTAATTGTCTTTTTCTTTGCTGGGTTGGGTCTAGCCCTTGATAATCTGTTCAAGGTGGTATTTTCAGACTCAAGCTGATTAGCTTTGTCTTGCCAATCCTTGCCAAATAGATTTTCTCCTGTGCAAGGAATATTCCCTAGCTTATCTTGCACCCATTGTTCTAAATCTGATGCCTGAAGCCAGGCAATGCGACGTGCACCGATGGAAATAGCAGAGGTTCTGCTAATGCACTCAAAGCAATCAAAGGTTGCACGATTCGTGAACTTAGACACATTCTGGGCATGTTTGACTAGAGTGAGGATGTCTGTTCTTTTATCATCAGGGAGAAGTGGAGCCATGAGCGCTAGATCCCTTGTAACCTTCTTAAGAAACATTCCCATATAAAGAATATGAGAGCTGATCCTGGCTGATAGCATCGAGGATTGAAAGCATCGACGCCCAAAGGCATTGAGTGTCCTCGCTTCATGGCTTGGAGGATTGGAAGAATGCGTTTTAGCACTCTTGATCCTATGCATTGCCGATTCCACTACCATTGAATGGTGTGGTAATTGTGTCTTCTGAAAACCAGGGCATTGTGGAACTCAGTACATGGTATCGAGTCTCTGAGAGTGTGGAGACACCTTTAAAGGAGTTTCCCACATCCTTAGCATGAGGTCATGCAAGAATCGGTGAATGGGAAGGGAAGCAACCTCTTTAGGAGTTGCCGGGTACTGAAGAATTTCTAATTCTTCTGCTCTCGGTTCCTTCTCAGGGGTCACCGTGATTGAAAGTCCTCGGGCTACATCACGTATGAAATCCTGAAAAGACATGTCCTCTGGAGTAGACATTCTATGTTGAGGAGAAGGAGAGGGATCCTCTGGTAGAATCACCCCGGTACCGGCGGAGTCCTCGAAGTCATCGGAATCGGAGGACTTGAAGTATCTCCGCGCCGGGTGCTTTTGCATTGCTTGACGCAGGTATCGATTGAAATCGACATCGGACTTTCTCAATACTGGGCCCTTGATACCGGATGTTGATTCAACAGCCGGCATGGAGGGAAACACATTGGTTAAAGCAGGTGCAGTTGGTACCGGTACCGGTACCGATGACTGTGGAAACCTCTGAAGTGGTCTTAGCGGTACCAAGGCCGCTAAGAGAGCCGCTAGACTGCATTCAATGGCCAGAATGCACTGATCCATAGCCCCTGCCAATGCCTGGTTGTCGGTACCAGTAGGTCACGACACCAGAACATGGCACCAGGAGTTCTCCTGATGTGGAAACTTCGGGAACATTCTAGAGACCCATTAATGCTTTGGAGGCCGTGGCCTACCGCCAGGACTGTTTTCCTGGTATGTTTTCCTCGAGGGCAACACTAGTAGCATCTCGATGCTTCGAAGGAGATCTACCCTTTGAGGACCGGCTGGTCTTGGAAGACCTGGGTTTAGTTACCTGAGATCCATGGGAGGAAGATGAAGCCCTGGAAGACGTCGATGCAACGGACATCACATCTGCGGCAAAGAGGGTGCCGAGTTTTGCAGCTCTGTTCTACAGGCCTCTCTTGGTCATCTTTCTACAGACACTCCGATGGTAAATGGTCAGGACCTAAACACTTAAGACACCAGTCATGGCTGTCGGTAGCAGAAATGGTACCGCTACACTTTGAACATTTTTTGAAACCACTAGATGATTTCTCGATTTTAGAAGAAAAGAGGGCCTAGTGCCCAAAATGGCACCTGGCACCTATAGGGAACAGACCCTCCAAAAAGAACAATTCTTTTTTTTTTTTTTTAAGAAAAGAAGTAAGAAAATGAAGAAAAGACCAGTGGTACCGGTATAGGCGTCGACGGTGAAGGCAGACGCGACCACAAAAAGAAAATTTTTTGTGGTGACAGGGTTTGCTGTCTGACGGCTCCGCGGAAAATGAAAAACTGAAGAGGTAGAGTTCGAAAGGCAGGAAGACAGCTATGCAGGTGCAGTGGGATGCTCCCAAAAGCTTTCCTATTGGACTCTGGGGAGCGTTCCCGCACAGGCTCTGTCGGTACCGACGATACCCATATGTGAAGACTACATTCCTGTTT
This sequence comes from Ichthyophis bannanicus, assembly GCA_033557465.1. NCBI lineage: Eukaryota > Metazoa > Chordata > Amphibia > Gymnophiona > Ichthyophiidae > Ichthyophis > Ichthyophis bannanicus. Next base: position 148,863,123 of record CM066039.1, on the reverse strand, counting down.
GTCCCTGGAGATTGACTGGAGTGGAACGGGTAGACTTAAATTGATTGTTTACATTATCAAGATGTTGAATGACCAGGGGACATGCACTGAAACTACAACGTAACCCACTGCAGAGGAAATATTTTTACAGTCAACACGTCATCACACTCTGGGATTCACTACCGGAGGATGTCGTATAGGCTGTTAGTGTAGCAGGATTTCCTGGGGGAAAGGATCCATAAACCATTATTAGAGGGGACCCAGGAAATCCACTGTTTGCCCCAATACAGGCATTGTGGAACCTGTGTGTCTTTTGGGGACACTGCTAGGTGCTTGTGACCTATATTGGTCACTGTTGGACACAGGGTACTGAGCTTGATGGACCTTGGTCTGACCCAATATGGAATATCTTATGTTCTTATGTGCCACATGGGCAGCTGCCTGGTCCACCTTGTGCATCAACAACCCCCACTGCATGACCCATGTGCCACCTTCTTTGCCTCATTTGCACCATCAACATAGTGCCCTTTCCTACTTGGGCACTATGCTATTGCTGCTAATGAAGCACTACTATCACTGTCTAGAGCTCCCCTGTGTGTTTCTCACATTGCAGACAGTTCCCAGTGTTGTTAATGCCCATTCTCTGCCTACTGCACCCTGAATGCTGCTGGAGGCTTCAATGCTCGGTAATGCGGGTTTTTCGCAGCGTTAAGGGTGCAAGTGTGCCAAAAACAGGTATTAACGGCACACATGTTCCCTTACCGTCATTTTGTAAACATACCTCTATGTCTCTGGTGCGACCTCATTTGAGGTATTGTGAGCATTTCTGGAGCCCACCCCTTCAAAAGGATATAAACTGAATGGAGTCAGTGCAGAGGGTGGCTACTAAAATGGTTAGTGGTCTTTGTTATAAAGCATATGAGGACAGAATTAAAAATCTTAATATATACACTTCAGAGGAAATATGTATAGCAGAAGAGATTTAAAAGAGATGTTTAAATACCGCCATGACATAAACGCACAAGGGGAGATACTCTTTCGATTGAAAGCAAACTCTGATACGAGGGGACATAGGATGAGGGTAAAACGAGATAGGAGTAATATGCAGAAATATTTCTTTACAGAAAGAGTGGTAGATGCATGGAATAGTCTCCCAGTGGAGGTATAGAAACGAGGACAGTATGGGGGTCATTCCGATTGCTAAATGCCCAGAATATGTGCCGGGGACAGAGCTCCCCGCATGCATTGCTGATTTGCGCAGGGAGCTCTGTTCGTGGGTGGGAGGGGTTGGACCGAGGGAGGAGAGAGGACGGGCAGTAGGCTGCGACTGACCCGAGGCATACAGGTCAGATTCCGAGGTCAGCCTTGTAAGTCTGGGGCCGGTCATGTAAACGGGGAAAATATTCCACCTCCGAGGTCCACCCCCCTCCCGTCAGGGTCAGTCACAGCCCACTGCCCGCTTTCGCTCCTCCCTCAGCCTGCCTCCTCCCACCCACGAACAGAACTCCCGCACAAACCGGCAATGCATGCGGGGAGCTCTGTTCCTGACACACATTCTGGAAGGGGCCGATGCAGGAGCCGGGGCCAGAAAAAGGCAGTAAGGGGTGCAAGGGGATCCCCACTGCATGACCCTGGCCATGGCAGGCCCGATCGGGGGTCGGTTGGTGGGGAAAGGGGAATGGTTGGTCTGCCGAGGATCATGGCTCCTGAATGGAGCCACAGTGCCATGGCAACCGGACACCATGGCACTGCAGCTCCATTCAGGAGCCTGGCTGGGCTAGCCAAGTAAGTGCATGACATGCAGCCAATCAAAATAAGGACCCGGCCTGCACGTCCAACTCTTTCTCCATTGCTGCAGTTTTAAAGTTTCCTGTCCCTGCTCTAATCTTCCTGAGTGACTAACAACCCCCCCCCCCCCCTTGCTGTGTTTAACTCTGTTTGCCTCTTTCTTCTCTGCTCTGCTGCTTCTCCTTCATCTGTTTTACTGCCATTTTGGGCACTCTTACCTTCCAGCTTGTAAATCCATTGAAATATTTATTTTATCATCATTAGTGTGATGTTTCGTTTTCTGTACCATTGTAGTGTGCTATTTATTTATCTGTAAGCTTGTTCAGTTTTCTCCATTCGTACCTGTCTCCTACATATCCTCACAACTTTTCTCCCTCCCCCTTCCCTTCTACCCACCCACTCTGTGGCATTCAGTCTCTTATAGCCATCTTTTGCTCATTATCACGCTTATACACAGGTGCACCTAATCCCCTGTGCTCTCTCTCCCACCAATTCTTATTTTTTCTGGCCTCTGTCTCCTCTCCATTTCTCTTCTCATCAATTTGTTTTCCTATTCTTTGTACTCCCTAATTGTTTCCCCTCCTACCAACACCTTCGCTCCTCCCCTCCTTATCTTCCCTTTACCATCCTCACTTCCCCCTTCATCCTATCCTCTACCCTGTCATCAGCTCTTGAGCTTCACCACTTCTCCCTCTTATTCAGCTATCTCCTCTCTCTCTAAAACAACCTCACCCTCGTTTCCACCGTGCTGTCTCCTCTCTGCCCCGCACTCCTTCTCTCTTTTGGAGATATCAACCCCAACTCTGACCCCCCTAGATTTTTGTCACACTCTGAGAAGAGGTCTTCACACAACACCTCAAATCTTATTCATACCCCTCTCCTTTCCCCTTCCTCTCTCCCTTTCTCATGTGCCTTGTGGAACGCACACTCCATCTCAAATAAACTTGACTTTACTCATGATCTCTTTATCTTTAATTCTTTCCATCTTCTTGCTCTAACTGAGACCTGGCTCCTTCCAGAAGACTCAGCATCAGTCATCGCTCTCTGTCATGGTGGTTATCAGTTCTCCCACATGCCTTGCCCCACTGGCCATGATGGTGGTGTTCGGCTTCTACTTTCTCCTTCTTGCTAATTAAAACCCTTCCTGCTGCCTCAGTCTCACTCCTTTCCCTCCTTTGAAGTCCACTCTATCTGCCTTTTCACTCCACTACCTCTCTGGTTAGCTGTTATTTATTGACCTCCTGACAAGTCTACCTCTACCTTTCTCACTGACTTTGACTCATGGCTTTCCATCTTTCTGGATTCCTCTTCCCCCACTCTTATTCTCAGAGATTTTAACATTCATGTTGATAACTCCTCTGATCATTATGCTTTAAAGCTCCTTTCCCTTACCTCCTCATTCGACCTCCAGCTTTGTAATACTGCCGCCACTTACCAGCACAGCCACTGTCTCAACCTTGTATTCTTCTCTAATTGCTTACCAAACCTCTGTACCTCAGTTCTTCCCTTATTGGACCATCACCTGCTAAGCTTCATCACCTGCCTCCTCAACCTCACCCTCTGTCTTCCAACCTCTTTAGAAAACTCCTCCTCTGTCTTATCACCTGGAACAAACCACCTGAGTCTGTATGTCAGCCGCCTTCTCTGGCCCTTTTCAAATCCAGGCTGAAAACTCACCTCTTCGCTGCTGCTTTCAGATCTTGACTCACCTGATCTTTGTTTTTCCTTACCATTCCCCCTAGATGTATCCCATGTCTACAACTATAAGAGATGTAAATAAACTACTATGTTGTCTGCCTTGACTGTGATTTCTGTCTTGACCAGATTGTAAGATCTGATGAGCAGAGACTGTCTCTTACATGTGTTTATGAAGCGCTGTGTATGTCTTGTAGCACTATGCAAATGCTCAGACGTAGTAGTAGTAATAGTGGTATATCTGACCAGGCAATTATTGACACCAGCAACCTGAATCAGGGCACCCTGGCCCAGGCACTCTGACTAAGGAAGGCCCTCAACCAGAGAGCTCCAGTACTTTAGCAAACCCCTTGATGGACCAATAATTCTTACCTAATCCTAGGGAAACATGGGATATTCTCTTCTCACTGTTCAGGTTAGGGATGCCCATACCCTAGTAAAGGGGTACCTCTTTTGCGGGGATCCTTGAGGAGGGGAGTGGATGAGAGAGCCTATAAAGATAAAATGGAGCTAAGTTAAAAGTTAGCTTTACTTTACTTCCATTTTGACACCAAAGTTAAAATGAAAGTAAAGTTTACTTTGAAGTTATTTTTACCTTTCTTGTAATGTACTATTATTGTGTTAGCATGAAGTTTTACTTTGCTGCTTTTTGTCCTTATTTGGCAGTTTGGTCACTTGTAGTAGTCTTGGGTACTACCGCTAGGGATCACAAGAGCCATTTTGAACCCAGGTGCAAGATGGAGCAAGAGTGACTGGGGATAACTCCTTCTCTCCTCTAGACCACCATGGAAAGCCCCTGTAGGAACTGGGGCTTTGATTGAGGGGATGGGGAGGGCTTGATTGCCGAGGGCTATCTTGCTTGCTGGGGTGGGGGGAATCTTGATATGGTCAGGGGATCAGAAAGAATAGTTTTTTGCTTTGGGTGGGGGAGGAGTACTTACTTGTTTCAGGGATGTGGGAGGAGTGGCACCATCAGCCTTTGCACCTGTCCTTTCAAGCTGGCACTCATGTGTGCCTTGGGACAGGTATAATAGCCATTGTTGAAAGGTTTTGGTTAACATGTGCATTCCCCGTGTAAATTACATGCCAACTCACCCTTAGGTAACTCCAAATCATCCAGAATACTGCCATTAGGTTGCTACAACATGTTAAACCTACTCATCATGTATCCCTCTTACTTAAGGTAAATCACTAGTTACCCATTACTTATCAAGTCAAATTTAAAATCTTGGTTCTCGCATTTAAGGTTATATATACTGACTAATGAGCTCAACTATTCATCTTGCAGACCTTCCTCCTGCCCACGAACAGAGTTATAAGTTGTTATTCATTCTTCCTCTGTCATGCATCTATCTCATATTTACTTGTAGCTTGGCTTTTTATATCTTGGCGCCACTTCTGTGGAACTTGATGCTCAGATACTTCCACTTCAAACTGTCCTTACCCAGACTTAAATTAGGCCTCAAGACATTTTTTGTGTTCAGGCCTTTCATTCTTGTTGACTTCTTTAACCTTTCTTAGAGCATGGAATACATTTGGCATGAGCTTTCAGATGGTATATTTCAATGGCTTCCATGCCACATGCAAACATTCAGCATTTTCAATAATTCCTTATAGATATTTCTAAATAATTTCTTCATTTTATCTGTATCCCTTTTTAAATTAAATGCTACTGCAGTAGTTTCCTTAAAGCTCTCCCTCCAGTAATAATGTCAAATCTAATTGCACTATAATCACTATATACTATTCACAAGCAGCTCCATCACCATTACCCCTTGTACCAAGCCGACAGTCACACAGGAGCACATGGTTCGGAACAATGTATCCTTGAAGGATACTAGCAAAAGATTGAAGTTAGGGCATATCAGCAGAGAGGTTACAATAAAGACAAAAGTAGCCCAAATGGCCTTGAGTACGGAGCAGACAGAGGTTAAAGATTCCAAATTACCCCTGCCGACCAATAGCCAAATTAATATGAATAAAATACAGCCTCTAAAATGTATGTATGCAAATGCTAGAAATCTAAAAAATAAGATGGGAGACTTAGAATATATAGCACTAAATGAGCGGTTAGATATGATTGGTATGTCAGAAACATGGTGGAAGGAGGACAACCAGGGGTACACTGTGATACTTGGGTTCAAACTATATCGTAATGATAGAGCAGATCAAATTGGTGGAGGGGTTGCGCTCTATGTTAGAGAATGCACTGAGTCACAAAGGATTAAAGTTTTACAGGAATCAAAATTCACTGTAGAATCTCTATGGATTAAAATTCCATGTAAAAAGGGGAAGGGGAAGACTATAGCAGTGCCTAGCCAGAATCAACAAATGGATGATGAAATGTTCAAAGAAATTAGGGAAGCAAACAAACGTTACAGCACAGTAATAGTAATGGGTAATTTCAATTACCCCGGTATCGACTGGGTCAGTGTCACGGCAGAACATGCTAAGGAGATAAAGTTTCTAGATGAAATAAATGACTGCCTCTTGGAGCAGCTGGTTCAAAAATAGACCAGAGGGGAAGTCATTTTGGACCTAGTCCTTAGTGGAACACAAGATCTGGTGCAAGAGATAAGGGTGTTGGAACCACTTGGCAATAGTGATCATATTATGATCGCGTTTGATTTAATAAATGGAGGAGGGAAGATGAGGAAATCCACAGTACTATTTTTTTTACTTTCAAATGATAAAATGAGGAAAATAGCTGAGAAAAAACTAAAAGGAACAATTGCAAAGGTTAAAGATTTGAATCAAGCCTGGGTGTTGTTTAAAAATACTATCTTGGAAGCCCAGACCAGCTGTATTCCATGCTTTAAGAAAAGTGGAAGGAAGTCCAAAAAAACTGCCAGCATGGTTTAAAGGTGAGGTCAGAGAGGCTGTTGTTTCCAAAAAAGCATCTTTCAGGAAATGGGAAAAGGAGCCAAATGACGAAAAGTGGAAACAACACAAGCATTGGCAAGTTAGATGCAAAGCATTGATAAGGCAGGCAAAGAGAATTTGAGAAGAAGCTTGCTGTGGAAGCAAAATGCATAATAAAGACTTTTTCAAGTACATATGTAGCAAAAAAAATGGTGAGTCATTTGGACCATTAGATGACAGAGGGGTAAAAGGACAACTAAAAGGGGACAAGGCCATAGCGGAGCGACTGAATTAATTTTTTGCTTCGGTCTTTACTAAGGAAGATGTAGGGATGTTACCCATGACTGAAATGGTATTTAAAAGTGATGCTGTGGAAGAATTGAAAGAAATATTGATACACTGGGAAGATGTATTACAACTATTTGATAAACTGAAGAGTAGCAAATCACCTAGACCGGATGGTATACATCCAAGAGTGTTGAAAGAACTGAAATATGAGATTGCAGACCTAATATTAGTAATCTCTGAACTATCATTAAAATCATTAGTAATACCTAAAGATTGGAGGATAGCCAATGTAAAGGCAATTTTTAAAAAGGGTTCCAGGGGTGATCCAGGAAACTACAGACTGGTGAGCCTGATGTCAGCACCAGGAAAAATGGTAGAAACCATCATAAAGAACAAAATTACTGAACATGTAGATAGTCATGGCTTAATGGGAGACAGCCAAAATGGCTTTAAACAAGAAAGATCTTGTCTTGCTAATCTGTTATGTTTTTTTGAAGGTGTGAATAAACAGGTAGACAAAGGTGAGTCGGTTGATATAGTGTATTTGGACTTTCAGAAAGCCTTTGACAAGGTCCCTCATGAGAGACTTTTGGCAAAACTAAAAAGTCATGGGATAGGAGGCAGAATACTATTGTGGATCAGGAACTGGTTAAAAGATAGAAAGCAGATGGTAGGGCTAAATGCCAATTTTCCCAATGGAGAAAGGTGAATAGTGGAGTACCCCAGGAATCTGGGCTGGGTCCGCTGCTTTTTAACATATTCATAAATGACCTGGAAATGGGAATAACGAGTGAAGTTATCAAATTTGCAGATGACACAAAACTATTCAAAGTTGTTAAAACTCATGAGGATTGTGGAAAATTGCTAGAGGATCTTGATAAATTGGAAGACTGGGTATCCAAATGGTAGATGACATTTAATGTGTATAAGTGCAAAGTTATGCACCTAGGAAAGAAAAACTCAAACTATGGTTACACGATGCAAGGTTCCACATTAGGAACTACCACCCAGGAAAAAGATTTAGGCGCCATCATTGATAACATGTTAAAACCCTCTGCCCATTGTGCAATGGTGGCTAAGACAGCAAATAGAATGCTAGGTGTCATAAGGAAAGGAATGGAGAATAAAACAAGGATATTATACAGTAATGCCTCTGTATCGTTCCATGGTGCGACCGCACCTTGAATATTGTGTGCAATTCTGATCGCCGTATCTTAAAAAGGATATAGCATTATTAGAAAAGGTACAGAGAAGAGCCACCAAAATGGTAAAGGAGATGGAAGGATACCCCTTGAAGAGAGGTAAAAAGGTTAGGGCTCTTCAACCTGGAAAAGAGACAGCTGAGGGGAGATATGATAGAGGTCTATAAATTAATGAATGGAGTGGAACAGGTAAACGTAGATCGATTGTTTACACTATCAAAATATAGAAAGACTAGGGGGCATGCAATTAAGCTATGGGGTAACCTATTTAAGACTAATAAGAGAAAATAGTTTTTTCACTCAACTTGTAATCAAACTCTGGAATTTGCTACTGGAGGTTGTTGTAAAAGCTGTTAGTGTAGCTTGGTTTAAGAAAGGTTTGGACAAGTTCCTGGAGGAAAGGTCCATAAACCATTATTAAAGGGGACCCAGAATATCCATTGCTCGATCCAATATAAGCATTGTGGAACCTGTCTTTTGGTGAAACTGCTAGTACTTGTGACTTAGATTGGGCACTGTTGGAAACAGGATACTGGGCTTGATGGACCTTGGTCTGTCCTAGTATGGCATATCTTATGTTCTTATGTTCTTAAGTCATGCATTCTAGTAAGGATGAGATTTAAATTAGTTCCCCCTCTCATCATTTCCAGGAGCATTCATAAAGCAGACATTAATAGCATCTAGAAACTTTGAAGCCAATTCTGTACTGGTCATCCAGCCCATTGTGCAGCCGATCAGAATCCAGGCATTCCAGGTAGACCGAATTCTGATCCCGCGGAGTTAGACGTGCCCGTGGGGTCAGAATCGGATCTATGGCCTGGATGTGCAGGTCAGGCCCTGATTATGAGCGGCTGCACATCCAGCCACATTCCGGTAACTCAGTCAGGCCCCTCAGCATCGGCTCTGTACGTCCAGGGTCAGTTGTCGTCCACCGCCCGCCCTCACTCCTCCCACAGCCCTCCCCCTCCTGCCCACAAACAGAGCTCCCCGTACAAACTGGCACTACATGCAAAAAGCTCTGTTGCAGGAAGGGTGATCTGGGCAACCGTATCGGATGTCCAGACCCGCTAAACGTGGCTCAGAATGACCCCCTTTACTTCCTTAGGATGTCCTGATGAGACAGTTAGCCAGTCAATACTGGGGTGATTAAACTCTCCCATTATTATTGCCCAATTTCAGAAGTTGTATTTCAGCAGGTTCCTCCAGTGAAAGTACAGATTATCCATATAATCTAAGCACAGTCAATTAGGTGGGGGATCCATGTGGCCAGAACACGATGTGCCATTTCTCATCTGTTTGAGTGATCCTGGGAAAAGTAGTTGGAAAAAGTCCAATGACACAGCGAGAAAAACAAAGGGATGAAGAACTCCTGGTACTAGAATGAGGAAGAGGTAACATAGTAACATAGTAACATAGTAGTTGACGGCAGATAAAGACCAGCATGGTCCATCCAGTCTGCCCAGTGAGATGGCAAGAGTAGGTGCACCTGTTGCTCCGCGCAGGCCACCCCTCTCCATATCCTTGTTCAGGGGTAAACCCACCACTCCATATAGGACACCCCTAAGACGTTATATGGTTCGGAAGTTAGATGGTACCGTTTATTTTGTTTTTTTTCCTATTTCTGTAAAGGGATCCTCTGTGTTTGTCCCATGCCTTTTTGAATTCCGTCACCGTGTTCGCCCCTACCACTTCCATCGGGAGGGCATTCCAAGCATCCACCACCCTTTCAGTGAAAAAATATTTCCTGACATTTCCTTTCAATTTACCCCCTTGCAGTTTCATGTTATGCCCTCTAGTTTTACAGGTTCCCCGTCTTTGGAAGAGGTTTGTTTGTTCATCATTTCTCTTTAAGTATTTAAAGGTCTGAATCATATCTCCCCTGTGCCTCCTTTCCTCCAAGGTATACATATTTAGGTCTTCAAGTCTCTTCTCATAAGGCTTCTGACGCAGGCTCCAAATCATTTTGGTCACCTTCCTCTGAACAGTCTCCAGTCTTTTTACATCCTTTGCAAGATATGGTCTCCAAAACTGAACGCAGTATTCCAAGTGAGGTCTCACCAGTGACCTATACAGTGGCATAAGTACCTCTTCTTTTCTGCTGGTAATCCCTCTTTGTATGCAGCCCAACATCCTCCTGGCTTTTGCCACCGCCTTGTCGCACTGTTTTGCCACCTTGAGATCAGCAGAGATAATCACACCAAGGTCTTTTTCCTGAACTGTGCATACCAACCTTTCTCCCCCTATCTTGTACATTTCTCTTGGATTTCTGCTATCCAAGTGCATGACACTGCACTTTTTTGCATTAAATCGTAGTTGCCAAGCTTTAGACCAGTCTTCCAGCTTTTGTAGATCTTTCTTCATGTTAACCACTCCCTCAGGGGAGTCCACTCTGTTGCAAATTTTTGTGTCGTCTGCAAAAAGACAGACTTTTCCATTCAGTCCTTCAGCAATATCACTCACAAATACATTGAACAGTGCCGGGCCCAGGACCGAACCCTGGGGCACCCCGCTAATCACCTTCCTCTCATCCGAGTGAGCTCCATGTACAATCACCTTCTGTTGTCTGTCAGTCAGCCAATTTCTAATCCAGTTTACCATCTTGGGACCCATCCCCAAGCTACTGAGTTTGTTGATAAGCCTCCTATGAGGAACAGTATCAAAGGCTTTGCTGAAATCCAGGTAGATGACATCCATTGCATGCCCCTGATCTAGTTCCCTCGTCACGCAGTCAAAGAACTCGATCAGATTTGTCTGGCAAGATCGTCCTTCGGTAAAACCATGTTGCCTCGGGTCTTGCAAGCTGTTGGTTTTCAGAAAGTTCACTATTCGCTCTTTCAGGAGTGCCTCCATTACTTTTCCTGCCACCGAGGTAAGGCTCACGGGTCTGTAGTTTGACACTTCTTCCCTGTCACCACTTTTGTGTAGAGGTACGACATCAGCCATTCTCCAGTCCTGAGGAACCTCTCCTGTTTCCAAGGATCTGTTGAAGACATCCTTTAACGGTCCTGCAAGAACCTCTCTGAGCTCTTTCAGTATCCTGGGATGTATCCCATCCGGTCCCATGGCTTTGTCCACTTTCAGTTTAGCAAGTTGTTCTAACACCTCTTCTGCTGTGAATGGTGTGGTATCTACTTCATTGCCATTTTTATATTTGGGAGTCACAGCTGGTCCATCCCCAGGATCTTCTTTAGTAAACACAGAGCAGAAGTAATTGTTTAGCAATTTTGCTTTTTCAGTGTCACTTTCCACGAGTCCTTTCCCAGCACTTCTGAGTCCTGCAATTCCAACTCTGATCTTTTTCCTTTCCCGAATATACCTGAAGAAATTTTTGTTGCCACCCTTAACATCTTTAGCCATCTTTTCCTCTGCCTTTGATTTTGCTATCCTTATTTCTCGTTTTGTCTCTTTGAGTTTGATCCTGTATTCATTTCTGTGTTCTTCTGTCTGCAAGCTTTTGAATTTTGCAAAAGTTGTGTTTTTTGCCTTTATATGAGCAGCCACCTCTTTGGAAAACCAAATAGGTTTCCTTCTCCTCTTGCTTTTATTTACTTTTCTTACATATTTATCTGTTGCTCCTTTCAATGCCTCCTTTAGTTTAGCCCATTGCAATTCCACTTCCTTTATCTCTTCCCACCCCGTCATCTCCTCCTTTACATACTCTGCCATTTGATTGAAGTTAGTGTATTTGAAGTTTAGGACTCTGAGCTTGGTATGATTGGCCTGTGCCATGGCTTCTATTTCAAACCACACCGTGTGATGGTCGCTGTTGCTCACAGGGGCACTCACGCAGACATTTGACACACTATCACCGTTGGTGAGCACTACATCCAGCGTTGAGCTTTCCCTGGTTGGTTCCATCACCATTTGTCTAAATAATGCATCTTGGAGAGCATCCACAATTCTTTTGCTTCTTTCCAGATGTGCAGAAGGAGTAATCCAATCCACATCAGGTAGATTAAATTTCCACATCAGGTAGATTAAATTTCCACCTGAAGCAACAGCCTTCCCTTTAGTTGAGCCCTCAGGGGTTGGCGGCTACCAGGCTTTTACTGCACAATGTTGACATGACGACAGATACCACTGAGCACACTCCCAAAAGAAGGGCTAATCAGAGACCAGAACAGACTGCAGCAAGTACATAACAGAAAATCCGAGTCTGAAGAATATCAGGTTCGCAGCTGGGAATAGGACTCTGAAGAATAATAAGATCACCAGAAGAAATTAATGTTATGTTTTATGTTTATGTTATGTTATATGTTTTACTTTGTTTGATACACCACATTTCTGAAACAACCTATACAGTTTACAATAAAAGCAATGCACACAGGGAAAGAAACGCCATTCTGTTGAAAGGAAACAGTGGAGACAGCGAACACACAACAAAAGACAAATTATCATACAAAGATACAACAGGTAAGGCTGTGATGTCCTGGGCAACTGAAGAAGCTCAAGTGGGTGCAAAGCTCATCCCAAAAGCTGACTCAAAAAGATGAGTGTTTAGTGCTTTCTTAAAGCTTTTTAATTTTGGATTGAGTCTTACAGAAGCTGGTAAACAGTTCCATAAAGATGGGGCAGCAGCAAAAAATGATGATTTATGGGTAGCCTCAAATTTGATAGTCGAAGGCGCTGGGATACATAGGTGGAGCCCATGGAGAGACCAAAGGGTCCTGCGGGTACATAAAGCATAACTAGAGAGGAAAGCTATTCTGGGGCTTGGTCATGAATAGCCTTAAAGGTAAAAAGTAAAGCATGAATAGGGATCCAATAATAGTGTATAAGTAATGGCATGACATGGTCAAAACAACACGCATGGGCAAGAGTGCGGACAGCCATGTTCTGCACAGTTTGCAGCCTCCTGAGTTGATAACAAGGCAAGCCCAAGTAGACAATATTACAATAATCCAGTGGTGAAATGAAGTATGAAGCACCACTGCTATCTGAGCTGCTGAGGAAGAGTTGTATGGCCCTGAAACACCAAAGTGCAAAGAAGAAAGATTTGACCACTCACGTCATTTGAGGGGAGAAAGACAGATGGGAATCATGGAGTATGCCAAGATGTCTGAAGAGTAATAGGAACTCAGAGGGGTCAGGTGACACAGAAGAATACCTTAGCACAATGGAGGACCAAGCTCTGGCAAATGAGACAGTCGGCGTTAGAGTAACTATATGCAAGTCTTAATTTGTAGGCAAAAAAGAAGTAGAACTATAGAGCTGAGAGGGACAGGAGGATGAGCAACAGGATAAGAGGGGTGGGATTAGAGAGACTGTTCTCTGCTGTGTTCCAGACTCACCCCCTCCCCTCCCCTGCAGGCTGCCAAGAAGGGAAGGCCTGGAGCAGATCACCCCCTAATGCCATGTAGTCTGAAAAGAAGTTGCCAAACTACATTCCAAATTGTTTCCCCAGAAATTAAGCCTTCTATATATGTATTAGAGTAGGAACAATCCTCAAGCAAGATGATTCTCAAAAAGAATAGGTAGAAGTGATTAAACTGATCAGGAGAACCTTATTAATACCTGTTCTCTTAGGCTTCCATGGTTAGTATCATGATTTGTGCAGTTTTCTGGGTCATGCTGCATCTTGGTAAGTGGAATCAATGTTTCAGCCATCATGCTGAAGAAAGCCACAACATAATGGCTGAAACGTCGATTCCACTTATTAAGACATGGCATGACCTAGAAAACTGCACAGATCATATTAACACTACTAGTGGAAGGTTTGATGTTCATGTCATCTCAAAGTTTTCATAGACATGCAGCCACCCACATGCTGGTGAAGGAATCTTGAACTAGCGTCGCTTTCAGGAATGGCCTCCAAATATTCCATTTGATATTTTGCTAATTCACCATTTGGCAATATGTTTAAACACCCACACAGCATATAGAAAGAAGAAAAAAAGACCTCAGTACTCTTGTGCCAGTGTATATCGACATTTACAGTACTACATCATTGGTCATAAAAAAACCTTCAATTCACAGTTCCAATGACACATACGATCACCACATAAATACAGTCTATTATCAGTGCAATCTTCTTGTCGAGTAAATTTCTTGTCTTATGTGGATAATCAAACCATTAGCTATCGTGTATCAAAAAGAAATAAATATTTTTATCTTACTGCTGGGGAATCAATCCTTTCCAATACTGCAGTATCTCAACCAGTCACTCCAATGGGTCTTGTTTCGCCATTACAGTTGCCTCAGGGAGTGTCTTAATGCTGAATCTTCATGATCTTCAGGACACACACAATAGCTAAAAGTAAACATCAAAATCTCAATGGAAAGTGTCTTATTTATACAGGACCAAATAAATTATTTTCTGCCCTATGGAAGATGTGTGCTAGTCAACCGGCTCCAGCACACTTCCGTCTGAGTCTAACGGAATAAAAGAAAAGGCAGGAATGAATATACTATTCTTATCATTCAAGCTTTACTCTAGCACCTAGCGAAACCATGTTATACAGAATCCACCTTGCTAGTCCAGCAAACACAATCAAAACAATGACATGGCTATACCAAAAACGCTGTCTTAAAGCTCATCATATCAGCGCTCACCAATCAGCCACCAGATTAAATACAATGCTGGTTAACTCCAGACAGATGTTATCCAAGCCCACCCTCAATCAGTTAAAAACAAACTATTTAATAAGTGCATATGATTCAAACAGAAAATCCTCAAAGTAATCCCTACCCCCTAAAGCAAACCCACTCTCTGCTCATTTTAATGGAACCGACAGCCAATGAATATAGTTCTTAACACTCATCTATGGAATTCAAGCGATGGATCCATTGTTGCTCACAATTTATCAATGCCCCCTCCCAGTCACCCCCTCGCAGGGACCAGGGAACCTGATCTATGCAAAAGTAATGCAAGTCCAAAAAAGAATGTAGATTATCCAGGCAATGTTTCACTATAGGGGCTTCAGTCTTCCTATGGTTAAGTTTGCTTCTATACTCAATTAGCCAGATCTTCAACTGTCTTGTAGTCTTTCCAGAAGTGAGAAAGGGCATAGAATCCCATATACTACAAAGGCAGACTCACAATTGGTACACCAATGTAATTTATACAACTTCCCAGAATACTCAAACTCGTCTACTGTAAGATTCATGCCACAGATTGAGCAATGTCCACATGGATGAGGCCCCCTTGCTGCCAACTCTAGTGGTCTATCTGGAGGCAATTGTACTGGAATAATGATCTCTTTAATACTGCATCCTCTTGTGAAGACAAGGGATCAATTTTAAAAGATGAAAGTGTTTTCTCAAAACCCATTGAACTTGTTGACTCATCTGGGAAAAGCTTATAATGGAATTAATATACTTTGAGTCCTCATCCTGAGATATTGTACCTTCCTCCTGCAATAACCATTTACGATTATTATAGAGGACTCTTGTATATACTTACTTAACAGCCAATGCAGAATAACCTCACATGAGAAAAGCATCTGTGAGTGTTCCAGCCTGCTACTTAAAGTTTGAACAGCATTGCAATTCTTTATCTTAGGAACTGTGAGAATGGTAAACTGTTCTTCAAAGGGAGTGGGTGTACACTGGAATAATGTAATATGGTATTTCTATTGGTTGATTTCTTATGAATAGATGTAACAAATGCCATGCCCATATATGTAACTTGCACATACAGGAACGCAATGGAAGGTTGGCTATGTACCATTGAAAGTTAAGGGGTATGTTTACTAAACTGCGGTAATGTTACAGACCGTGCGTTAGGTAACGTTAACGATCGTTAGGTAACATTAACGCATGGCATGTAACGTTAACGTGCATTAACGTTACCTACCGAGCGTTAGTGTTCCCGGCCACAGTAAACACCGCAGAGGGTGGAGAGAGGGCGGAGAGAAGGGGTCAATGGGCAGGGAGTGGGCGGGGAGTGGGCGGGGAGAGGCTTCCTGCACACTAACACGGTGAACTGAAGGGCTGAATCCTACCGTGAATGAAAACCTGCCATTAGATGCACATCTGCAGGAGAGAGAAACCATTTAAGTGTCAGCAATGTACAGCATAGGCAGGGAGCCCAAGAAAAGTGATAGTAGTGCTCCATTTTCAGCAACAGCATAGTGCCCAAGTATGAAAGGTCACTATGGCGATGGTGCAAATGGGGCAGCAGGGGCACAAGGTGGACTAAGTGGGCGCCTAGGAACATAGAAACTGGAAATCAGCATGACAGCAGCTGATAAAGGCCAAACACAATCCACCTACATCTACCTGGTCCACCTGAGTTAACAGTTGCCAGGGCACTGACTAAACATCCCCCCAGCGGAAGGGACATACTATTGGTAGGTGGTGATGGGGGGGATGTGAGGATGCTCATGTATGCCCCCTACCCCAGACCCCGCTCCCTAGGTGACCACCTACCCACACAGTGGATGGCCTGGGACTGCGTACTACCAGCACTGACAGCATATGGTCATGTCAGCATGGCAGGGGTGTGTGTGCCCGTGCTGGAGGGGGCAGTGGCACCTGCCTGCAGTGGACCTAGGCCATGCCCTATACCAGTATGTTGTATGCAGTGCAACATAAAAGGTCTGGCTGAGGAAAAGTACAGGTAGCCCCAGGGACTACCATGCTTCTGTGGCAGCAGTGTGGTGCAGGACACCCGGCCAATGTATCCAAGAGCAGAGGATCACAGGTTCAAGTCCCAGCTTTTGTTCCTGCAGAGCATGTCCCTATATTTTATCCTACAATGCAGATACAATAACAACATGTGCAAAGCCCAAAGCAGCGGCGAACAGGGGTACAAATACCCACTCACACAGGCTCCACAATCCAAAGATGCATGGAGAGTCAGGCTGTTGGTCCCAGCATTGAACTGCAGTTATCACCAGAGCACTACTACTACCTCCTGCACAGTTTAGCAATGTCGGCACTGTGATCAGGACCAGTGTGGTGGGCAGGGTTGCCAACCACCCCTATCTTTGCACAATGCTGCAATAGGAGTGTGTGTGTGTGTGTGTGTATGTCTATCCATTGTTCTGTGTCTGCTCACCCCTCTCTGGGCCCAAAATGTCCCACTGTTACCAGCGTTAGCCTGAATATGTGCATAATGAGGAGCAAGGTGTTGTGGGTATGGCCCGGACAGGGTGGATTGGTCAGGATTCGTCTTCACAGGGTGTAGGGCAATGGCTGGGACATTGTAGTGCCCAACCACCGCCTGCATGGACAGGGTGGCCACAGCATGTCATGCTGGGAGGGCACTCACTCTAACCAAGCACTGACCATGGCATGTCTAGGTTCCCACATAGCGCTCCACACTATCTGCCTCCAGTGATACTTTTGTGATCTCAGTGTTGGTGCACATAGTTCTTCTGTGAGCATCCACTATGGACTGGCTAGTGGACTGTTTGCAGTTAGACTGTGCATGGTTGGAACACCTATAAGGTGCAGTATGACTGTGCTGTCTGCTGGTGACTGGCAGACAGTGGTGTGAGGCAGTTGGGGTTTTCCAGACCTAAACCCTGCATTACTGCTGGTCTGCCCCAGTCACAGGTATGGCTCTGGCCCACTAACCCTGGAGGACTGTCTTATGCCAGCAGGATGGAGGTTGCTTCACTGGGGCTGGGGCACCTGTCCCTTACCTACAAACAGGGTGATGTGAGTCCTTTGGGATATGTAGTGTATAATACTTGGACCTATAAAGGCACTGCTACACAAACCTCATGCAAGTCTGGAAACCCCTCTGCCCATGTCAGCCAGACCCTAACACGGGGTACACACTAATCTGGTGTGACTGCAGGATACAGATGGACACTGAATTTATTTATTTATTTATTTACATTCTCTTATATACCGCGCTATTCGGCGTCAGTGCGGTTTACATTGAACAAACTGAAATTAAATTGAACAGGGCATTATAACTTGGAGATAACTATTTTACAGGGAACATGAGCTACGGAGGGCTAAGTGGCTTGGCCAAGACCACAAGAAGCATCTGTGGGACTAGAAACCCCAGTCCTTCCGGCCCAAGGTTGCTGCACTGAAAAGAACACCTGTCACACACTGGTAGTGATGGGAATGTACAGCAGGGTCTATCTCTAACACCACATGTACTGCGGACCTAATGCTGGGCACCCATCCTATACCTCAGGGGGAACACAGAACCTGCACAATGGCATAGTCTGTAGCTACTCTGTGCCAGTATCACACACTGTCAGTTCGTCTTTCCAAGCTGAGGTACTGGAGAGGTGCAGACCCCATTTGGTGATCAGCTGTAGACAACTATTCAGCATGTGCATTGCATCATGGGTACTGGTGGGGTTACCCTATCCTGGCACTCAGAGCAGACAGTTTGTGCGGTGACCTGCAGTCCTTCTGTACCCAGCCATTGCTGTGACATACACCATGGAGGTATAGCCTACAGGTTAATACAATGCCATTCTCGGCAGTGTTCATGGGTTCAATATCTCATTGTTCCCTCCTCTCATGCCTATCCTTCTCAAATAGCTTGCATGCCTGTAACAGGCAGATTTGTGCTGCCAGCCCATAATACCCTCGCAACAATTGCCAACATTCCCTCGGTCCGTCTATCTGCATCTGTCAGCTGTGTAGTGTCCTGTCTGCCTGTGCAGGCTGTCACGCACTGCTACCCTTTCCTGTATTGCGCCTCTTCATGCTTGCCTCGCCTGTGCCTGATCTGCATGGCACCACCACTCCTCTGTCCACCCATCATTGTAACTATCCTGCCACCTCCGCCTCCACTGGGGGACACGTATTCCCATTGTCTGCCACCAACTGTCTTTCCAGTACTTTACATTGCCAACACCCTGTGCTGTGGTACAGTTGCCCCCACCATGTTTGTCATCAGTACTGGCAGCCACAAGGGATGCCCGCAGATATGGCAGGTCCAGCGGCTCCCAGCTCTCCCTCTTTCACTCACCTGTTCATTGCCTTTCCTGGGTGCTCTATCTAGTGGTAGGGCTACATCTGTCTCTGTTCTTCACAGGTCATGCATGTCAACCTGAGACACCTTGCAGCCCTTAGGGAACACTAACCTAGGGCACCGTAACCTTGTTAGGCCACCTTAACCTATGGTTCCATAGCCCAGGGTGCCTTCTACAGTGCCTTGTCCAGGAGTGCCTAATACGGCGCTTAGCCTAAGGAGCCCTCTAGGACGCCTTATGCGGCACCTTACAAGGCACCTTACAGGGCACCTTACAAGGCACCTTATAAGGCGCCTTGTAACGTGCATTAGTCTAAGGCGCCTTATTAGCTGATACGGCTTGCTGTAATGATGCACCGCTCATGCCTTTATATGGGCATCGGTACCTTTACCATGGAACCTAACGCGAGTGACATTACCGCAGTTTAGTAAACATACCCCTAAATGTCCTGATAGTTATTGATAATATATTTCTTCGTAAAAAGGTGGAAATTTTGGAAAATGCCATCAGGCAATCCAGTATTAGAGTGATTAATTTTCCCAAGGTGCCTCTAACTTTTCCCTGTGATATGTTTAAATGATATTTGGTAAATATTTTAAAAGTGCCCCCTGAACCCACCTATTTCTAAGATTTACTATTTGCCAGCTGGTAAAATTCATCAGGATCAAACTCAGGTTTCCAATGTGTCCATGGAGGTTCTGGATGTTTCTGCAGTTTTGGAGACTTTTAACTCTGAAACAGTTAAACCTGCAAACCTGATAGTGACTTTTGCTTTACTGTTGGGCCGAGACTGGCTCATGCATCTCTTTTTTAGACATAAAGATGATTAATTTATTACTAACAAAATTAGGATATATCCAGATGTCTTGAGGGAGACTCAGAGGCAGAGGAAGGAGTTTCTACTTTTGAGACCTGGGATTCTTCAGCTAGGAGCTTTGTTCTTTTTAAAGTTCCCTTGTAAATGTGTAATTTGATATAAATCTGCTAGGTATATTTTCACTGATCCTGTTCAGTTGTCCTCTTTTGTGTCTACCCAGCGGGCTTTGTCCAGTTCCATTGAATGAATTCCATCTAGATATCCATACTATATTAAGCCTTCTGCTACCTACCACCTGCTTTCTTCTTTTCCTTATTGAAAGTTTTTTTTACTTAATTCCTATTGCTCTATTGATTTGGTGTGCTTCTTATACTTGTGGGCTTGTGTCCTTTCTGGTGGTGTATTACTTCTTGTATATTTTGCCTTTTGTTTTTCTTATCCAGTTTGGATTTTTCTGTACAAGTATTGTTACTTGATAAAGTTTGTAAAATTTCATTAAAGAGAAAATAAAAAATAAAAAAGGACACATGGAAGGGGAAGGGTATTTAAAGGGAGTTTGGAAATTTCAGATGTACAATCACTGGATGAATCTTCTCCATATAGGGTCCAAAGAACTAAGGTCCAGGTTTATCACAAGGAAACTTCAAATGCATATTCTTTTGGACAGCCAAACTTTAATGCCCTCTTGAATCTGAGGTTGTGGCCTCTAGTGTCTATTACAAGCCTCTTTGTTGCACAGCAGCTTTCTCCAAACAGTGATTTACCTGCCTCCAGATGTCCTGGAAGTAACAGTCCAAGTCATTGCCTATGGGAACTTTCATAAGTGGAGAAGAAGCCAGACAGGATGTTGGCCATAAATTGTCCAATTATTTTGGGCATTTTATCCAGAATATGTCTAGGGTGCTGACTCCATTTATGGGCTTGACTTGGGAAGGGGCTCTAAGGACTGCTTGGAATCCTGAGGCACAAGAAGCCTTCAAGGAGCTGAAATAATTTTTTGCTTCTATTCAGTGCTATGCCATTTAGCCTGAGGTGGAAGCATCGGAGGTTGGGCAGTTTTGTCACAAACACCAGACCCCGATTGTTGGTTGTACCCATATGACTATTTCACCTGGAAATTCTTCTCTATTGAGTGCAATTACAATATAGGGTATTGAACATAAGAACATAAGATATGCCATACTGGGTCAGACCAAGGTCCATCAAGCCCAGTATTCTGTTTCCAACAGTGGCCAATCTAGGTCGTATGTACCTAGCAGTTTCCCCAAGAGACACAAGTTCCACAATGCTTGTACTGGGTCAAGCATTGATATCTTCAGTCACTTCTTAATAATGGTTTATGGACCTTTCCTCCAGGAACTTGTCCAAACCTTTTTTAAACCCAGCTACACTAACAGCCTTTACTACATCCTCTGGTAACAAATTCCAGAGTTTGATTACACGAGTGAAAAAATATTTTCTTTTATTAGTCTTAAATTGTTTACCCTGTAGCTTCATTGCATGTCCCCTAGTCTTTCTATATTCTGATAAGGTAAACAATCGATCTACGTTTACCCGTTCCACTCCATTCATTAATTTATAGACTTCTATCATATCTCCCCTCAGCCGTCTCTTTTCCAGGTTAAAAAGCCCTAACCTTTTTAGCCTTTCTTCATAGGAGTATCCTTCCATCCCCTTTACCATTTTGGTGGCTCTTCTCTGAACCTTTTCTAAAATCGCTATATCCTTTTTAAGATACGGGAAAACTCCTTGCAAGAAATTGGGCCTTGGAAGAATAGTGAAATTTATTAAAGGGTGTTGTTCTCTTGGTCTTGATCCTTATTTGCTTTATATTGAGGCTTCCAGAGAGGGAGTGGAAGCAAACAGTCCCACAGCGCAAAGGTTTAAAGGTAAGCACTGCAGGGCTGTTTGCGCCCATTGCTGCTGGT
This sequence comes from Ichthyophis bannanicus, assembly GCA_033557465.1. Lineage (NCBI taxonomy): Eukaryota > Metazoa > Chordata > Amphibia > Gymnophiona > Ichthyophiidae > Ichthyophis > Ichthyophis bannanicus. The sequence continues at coordinate 148,841,672 of CM066039.1, read as the reverse complement.
GGAGAGGGATGGCAATGGTGGCAATGGATGCTGAAAGGGGCGCGCAAGGGATGACGTTTGCCTAGGGTACCTCATCTCCTTGTGCTGGTCCTGGTTCAGGTTAAGAACGGAGGTAGAGGAAAAGGCCTTAGGAAGTGACAAGAGCTGTCCTGAGTGGAAGGCAGGATTTGGTGCAAGAGATAGCAGTGTTAGGGCCACTTGACAATAGTAATCATAACATGATAACATTTGAATTAATAAATGAAGGAAGTCTAGCAAGGCAATCCATGGCCCTAGTATTTAACTCTCAAAAGAGAGACTATGATAAAATGAGGTGAATTTATTTATTTTATGTAACCATTTTTTTATACCACTCTGTCCTTCACTCAGAGCGGTTTACACTGAAACTCAACATTGTACATAGAACGAATAAACAATATATAAGAATACTCGAACAGGGGAGGGGGGAAGAGAGGTAACAGGATTAACTATGTAAATGGTCATTAGTACATGACAAAACTATATACATTTTGGTGTGTCATGTTTATCAGGTTGGTTATACATGGCTATGGGTCCAATCTGGAGGATTGTGTCATGTCTTCATTCAGGTGGATTAGGTGATATGTCCCAGATGATCTGTGTAAAGAAGTGTTTTCAGTTTCTTTCTGAAGTCTTTAATGTCTGTAGTTGCGCGCATGTCATCTGGGAGTGAGTTCCATAGTGATGGCGCAAAAGGTGATAGTGCCCTTCCAGATGTAGCTTGTATGGTCTTATGATATCCAGTGGGTGTGATGATCGTTTGCTTGTTGTTGTTCCTCCTGGGCAATGTACTTGTGTCTCTTATTATGGTGTCTTGTAGGATGTAAGCTGATAGTTCATGTATGATTTTGAAGATGAACTAAGATTGATTTGTATCTGATGCTGGATTAGATTGGGAGCCAATTTAGGTGACTGAGTATGGGGGTGATATGTTCATGCTTATTTGTTCCTGAGATGAGTCGGGCTGTGGTATTTTGTGCAATTTGAAGTGGTAGGATGGTTTGTTTTGGGAGCCGCTGATAAAGTGCATTACAGTAATCCAGTGATGGGGTGATAATTGCTTGACAGATAGTGCGGAAGTGATCGTGGTCTATAATTGGTTTAAGTCTCCTTATTATCTTCATTTTATGATAGGCGTTTGCAGTAGTTTTTGCTATGTGGGGTTGCATGGAGAGGTGTTTATCCAAGATAATTCAAATAAATTTAATTTCTTTCTTTACTGTTATTTGCTTTTGTTGTATGCATATTGTTTGTGGTGGGGTAATTGAGGTGTTCCTGGTAATAAAGAGTGCTTCTGTCTTTTTGTAATTTATGGAGAGGTTGTTGTTGTTGAGCCAGATGATCATGTCATCCACACATGCGGTTATAGTTGATAGGTAAAGGTTGAGTATATCGAATGGTTAAGAAAACACTAAAAGGAACAACTGCAAAGGTTTAGAGTTTACATATGCCTGGGTATTGTTTAAAAATGCTATCTTGGAAGCCCAGAACAAATGTATTCCACACTTTAAGAAAGGTGGAAGGAAGGCCAAACATCTGCTGGCATGGTTTAAAGATGAGGTCAGAGAGGCTGTTATAGCCAAGAAAGCATCTTTTGGAAAATGGAAAAAGGAGCCAAATGATTTATTTATTTATTTACTTCTCTTATATACCGCGCTATTAAAATCAGTGCGGTTTACAATTGAACAAAAAACATACTGCAATGTCACACGACAATTGAGTTTTTACATTGAACATGGACGAGATAACCTGGAGGTAACAGGGGTAACTAATTACAGAGTAATTATTCATGGAGTATGGTGAGAAATTATACATATAGTATGGTGAGAAATTATACATATAGTATAGCTTAGTTTCAACATATTTATAAGAGGTTTAATCAATAAGATGTGTGATCAGTACCAATAATAAATAAGAGAGGGGATATGGTGGTAGAGCTAGTCATTTTCTTTATGGTGTTGGATTTTGGGTGGGGTGGAGTAGGGTGTAGGATGTGAGGATGGGTAGTTGTTTCTGGGATTGGATTCTGGGTAATGGATGAGGAAAAGTTGTTGTTTGAGGGCTTTTCTAAATGACAATAGGTCTGGGGTGGAACGGAGCTCAGTGGGGAGGGCATTCCAGGTCATGGGTGCAAATAGGGAGAAGGCTCTATTGGCAGTAGCCTTTTTGCACTTAGTTAGAATGTTGGGGATCTCTAGAGTGTTTGTTTGATTAGATCTCCTGATCCTGTTGAACGGCTGTCTTTGAATGAGTTTGCTGATGGGTGAGGTGATCTGGTTCCTTAGGGCTTTGAATGTTAGTACTAGGGACTTATACTGGATTCTAGCCTGAAGTGGAAGCCAGTGGAGATCCATCATGACTGGGGTTATATGTTTAGCTCTTGATGTACCTGCAAGTACCCTTGCTGCAGCATTCATTGCAAGGCGAAGAGGTCCTAGTGTTGACTGAGGGAGGCCATGAAGGATAATATTTGCAAAGTCTAGATGTGGGAGCACCAAGGCTTGGAAGATAGTTCGGTAGTCATTAAAGTCCAATAGGGGGCGCAGGTGACGTAGTATCCGGACCTTATGGTAAATTGCTTTCGTGATGTTCTTCACATGTGTAAACATGTCGAGTCATTGGTCAAGCGTGATGCCGAGATAGCGGATAGTTGATTTTGCTATCAACTCAATATTGTTTACTTTTAATGTGGGGGGTGGGGAGAACATCTGGTTCTTGGTGAGGAATAAGACATCTGTTTTACTATGGTTGATCCTTAAATTTTGTGCTGTAAGCCATTGTGATACAGCTTCGAAGCAGCTTGATATAGGTGAAAAGTCAGATTGATCAATCAGGAATGGTGAGTAGATTAGGACGTCGTCTGCGTAGACTAGGCATTGGATGTTGAAGGAGTGGATTAGGGTACAAATTGGTGATGAATGATGAAGCAGGAAACACCACAAGCACTGGCAAGTTAGATGCAAGGCCAGCAAAGAGAGGATTTGAAAAGAAAACTTGCCATTGAAGCAAAAACATATAATAAGAACTTTTTCAAGTACATTCATAGCAAAACACCTTTGAGAGAGTCATTTGGATCATTAGATGATAGAGGGGTAAAAGGGACACTAATGGAGGACAAGGCCATAGCGGAGAGATTGAATGAATTCTTTGCTTCAGTCTTTGTTGAAAAAGACATAGAGAAATTACCCATGGCAGAAATGATAAGGAAAGGTGATGTATCAGAGGAACTGAAACAAATCTTGATAAACCAAGAAGATGTAATATACCAATTTGATAAACTAAAGAGTAGCAAATCACCTGTGCCAGATGGTATACATCCCAGGGTGCTTAACGAACTCAAGAATGAAATTGCTGACCTATTATTATAAATTTGTAAATTACCATTAAAATCCTCTATAGTACCTGAAGATTGGAGTGTGGCCAATATAACACCAATTTTTAAAAAGGGTTCCAGGGGTGATCTGGGAAACTACAGAATGGTGAGTTTGATGTACACCACCCTGCTGCATATGTGAAGGGTGGCATATCAAATGGAATAAACAAACATACACATACACCATCTGCAGCTCTCCCCAGTCGGGGGATAGAGCCTCCGGCAGCAGGGAACAGCTCCTGCATCGTCCAGCCAATCGGGACTGCCTGCACGGCCATACAAGTTCGCGCCATCGGGCGCGTGGTCCAGTGAACCCCTGCCACCATCTGCAGCTCTCCCCAGTCGGGGGATAGAGCCTCTGGCAGCAGGGAACAGCTCCTGCATCGTCCAGCCAATCGGGACTGCCTGCACGGCCATACAAGTTCGCGCCATTGGGCGCGTGGTCCAGTGAACCCCTGCCACCATCTGCAGCTCTCCCCAGTCGGGGGATAGAGCCTCCGGCAGCAGGGAACAGCTCCTGCATCGTCCAGCCAATCGGGACTGCCTGCACGGCCATACAAGTTCGTGCCATCGGGCGCGTGGTCCAGTGAACCCCTGCCACCATCTGCAGCTCTCCCCAGTCGGGGGATAGAGCCTCCGGCAGCAGGGAACAGCTCCTGCATCGTCCAGCCAATCGGGATTGCCTGCACGGCCATACGTTCGCGCCATCGGGCGCGTGGTCCAGTGAACCCCTGCCACCATCTGCAGCTCTCCCCAGTCGGGGGATAGAGCCTCCGGCAGCAGGGAACAGCTCCTGCATCGTCCAGCCAATCGGGACTGCCTGCACGGCCATACAAGTTCGCACCATTGGGCGCGTGGTCCAGTGAACCCCTGCCACCATCTGCAGCTCTCCCCAGTCGGGGGATAGAGCCTCCGGCAGCAGGGAACAGCTCCTGCATCGTCCAGCCAATCGGGACTGCCTGCACGGCCATACAAGTTCGCGCCATCGGGCGCGTGGTCCAGTGAACCCCTGCCACCATCTGCAGCTCTCCCCAGTCGGGGGATAGAGCCTCCGGCAGCAGGGAACAGCTCCTGCATCGTCCAGCCAATCGGGACTGCCTGCACGGCCATACAAGTTCGCGCCATCGGGCGCGTGGTCCAGTGAACCCCTGCCACCATCTGCAGCTCTCCCCAGTCGGGGGATAGAGCCTCCGGCAGCAGGGAACAGCTCCTGCATCGTCCAGCCAATCGGGACTGCCTGCACGGCCATACAAGTTCGCGCCATCGGGCGCGTGGTCCAGTGAACCCCTGCCACCATCTGCAGCTCTCCCCAGTCGGGGGATAGAGCCTCTGGCAGCAGGGAACAGCTCCTGCATCGTCCAGCCAATCGGGACTGCCTGCACGGCCATACAAGTTCGCGCCATCGGGCACGTGGTCCAGTGAACCCCTGCCACCATCTGCAGCTCTCCCCAGTCGGGGGATAGAGCCTCCGGCAGCAGGGAACAGCTCCTGCATCGTCCAGCCAATCGGGACTGCCTGCACGGCCATACAAGTTCGCGCCATCGGGCGCGTGGTCCAGTGAACCCCTGCCACCATCTGCAGCTCTCCCCAGTCGGGGGATAGAGCCTCCGGCAGCAGGGAACAGCTCCTGCATCGTCCAGCCAATCGGGACTGCCTGCACGGCCATACAAGTTCGCGCCATCGGGCGTGTGGTCCAGTGAACCCCTGCCACCATCTGCAGCTCTCCCCAGTCGGGGGATAGAGCCTCCGGCAGCAGGGAACAGCTCCTGCATCGTCCAGCCAATCGGGACTGCCTGCACGGCCATACAAGTTCGCGCCATCGGGCGCGTGGTCCAGTGAACCCCTGCCACCATCTGCAGCTCTCCCCAGTCGGGGGATAGAGCCTCCGGCAGCAGGGAACAGCTCCTGCATCGTCCAGCCAATCGGGACTGCCTGCACGGCCATACAAGTTCGCGCCATCGGGCGCGTGGTCCAGTGAACCCCTGCCACCATCTGCAGCTCTCCCCAGTCGGGGGATAGAGCCTCCGGCAGCAGGGAACAGCTCCTGCATCGTCCAGCCAATCGGGACTGCCTGCACGGCCATACAAGTTCGCGCCATCGGGCGCGTGGTCCAGTGAACCCCTGCCACCATCTGCAGCTCTCCCCAGTCGGGGGATAGAGCCTCCGGCAGCAGGGAACAGCTCCTGCATCGTCCAGCCAATCGGGACTGCCTGCACGGCCATACAAGTTCGCGCCATCGGGCGCATGGTCCAGTGAACCCCTGCCACCATCTGCAGCTCTCCCCAGTCGGGGGATAGAGCCTCCGGCAGCAGGGAACAGCTCCTGCATCGTCCAGCCAATCGGGACTGCCTGCACGGCCATACAAGTTCGCGCCATTGGGCGCGCCTGCGCCTGGCGGGCCCGTGCCTGAGGGCCTCGCCAGAGGGCCCTTTGGCGTGGCCCTTAGGCGGAGGCCCTGGTGGAGGCCTATAGCTAATTACGGACTTGACAACCGGGTAACCATCTCACCGTTACAGAAAACGCTGTGAGTATGAACAGATGCATACACATTATAGCCAGACTGAAGATGGTTGCAACAAAGTAACCTTGATGTGACATACCTTAGTGCAGTGAGCCACGTGCTCTAAGGCCGCATTACCCCACAGTGTAACCATTGTTGTTGAATCTTATGATATAGTGAAACAATACTGTCTTTACCTATGTATTCAATTTAGTAACGCTGTAGTGAGTTGAAATGCACAGTTAAAGTGTTTTTGTACCTTACTTATAACCTCCTCAGTAACGCTAAGTAGTTTAAATCGGTAAGCGTTGAATGTCAGTAGAAAGTGTTGCTATCCCCCCTGTAGCAAACACTACCATTCTAAACCAGCTCACCCACATAGCAGCATATCATACCTCTCCAACAGCTTCTACAGCCCACATCCTTACTCACTCAATCACCAACACCCTCCATGATGGCCATACTCATACCACTGACCATTCTATTTCTCACTTCTGGATTCCCCAGCCATGCACTCAATACATCTGCCACACATATCCCAATCCTCACTAGCCATAGTAGGAGATGGTCAGAGAACCACTACCAAACTGATCATAACACCCCCAGGACAATTTACCAACACCTATTATACATTCCTTTACAAAATATCAAAAAATCCCAACTGTGCAAGAATCAGCAACAACAGTTATTGAAATGTGCACTCATAAATACTAGATCTACACGCCAAAAATGGCCAGCAATCACCGACCTTATAACATCCTATAACCTGGATGTGTTAATTATCACTGAGACTTGTCTATCAGAATGTGATAATGTGATCATCAATCAAATGACCCCAACAGGATTTTCGCCATACACCTGCCACAGAGCTAAACAAAAAGGAGGAGGGGTCCTCATCCTTGCAAAAACGGAACTCAAATTTAAATTAGTTGATGCATCCACCTCAGAACACCTTGACATTATTACAGTATCAAACAACCAATGTACAATCAATGCATTATACAGAGCCCCAACACCCTCCCCTGATGACCTACCAACAATCATCAATCTTGCATGCAACTCAAAGAACGCACGATCCTCAAACTGGCTAATGGGTGACTTCAATCTCCCCGCACTGCCTGAAGCACAAGCACGAACCTTCATCGAAGCGCTGTATGACCTTGACTATAAACAACTAGTGAACTCCCCAACACATGAAAAAGGCGGTACCCTCGACCTTATTTTTGCGCCCCAGTCTATAGTCAACACCTCTCCTCCGCTGTTGACCTCCATATCTCCAGTACCGTGGTCTGATCACAAACTCCTAAAGTTCCGAATACCTAGCACCTACTTACCCAATAACAAGGCCAGGACTAATATCCCAGATCACGGAACACCAACAACACGATTCTGCACACTCAACAAGGAGGATGTACTTGTCAAGCTTCTTCCACAACTGGATGTACCAACCCTTGACCCTGACGAACTTGTAGCAAATTGGAATAATAGCATCAGAACCTTAGCTTGCATCCCATCCACCAACAAGTTACCCACAAAACGCAAACATGCACCCTGGTACTCATCTGACCTTCGATCTTCCCTTTTACAACTACGTAAACTAGAAAGACGATGGCGAAAAAAGCAAACTACCATAGCCCACCAAAACTACAATTCATACCTAGCATTACACAGAGAGAAAATAAGTGAAAAAAGGAAACAATATCACTCGATGATTCTAAACAGATCATTGAATAAAACACACGACCTATTTAATATAGTAAAATCACTAACAGGTGACCCATCACCAGCAAGCCCACACATGCCTCAACCACAGGATTATTCGGACTACTTACAATCCAAAATGATCCAATCCAACATGACCTCATCTAACTGCGGCTCGTCCAATGTACTTAGTACACCAAAACCTACAATACTACTCAAATTCTCTGCAGTATCTACCAGAGAAATTGAAGACACCATTGCCTCCATCAATCTCACCACGGCTCCCAATGACCCCTGTCCAGCAAGTTGGATAAAGGAACTTCGACATGAACTAAGCCATGCATTATGTAAAATAACCAACCAATCACTATCAAGGGGCGTCTTCCCTCAAAGTTTAAAACATACATCAATCAGACCCCTGCTAAAGAATAGTCGCCTTGATACATCCAAAGTTGAATCGTACAGACCCATATCAAGCATTCCACTGCTTGCGAAGATCATCGAGAAAATAGTCCAGCGTCAGATCCATCAGCACATCGATGAGGAGGCACCCCTCGATCCAGCCCAACATGGCTTCAGGGAATCGCATGGAGTAGATACCATCTTAACTACCCTATTCGACAAGCTAATCACTGGAATAGATAACATACACCAAGGTTTCGTCCTCATCTTTCTTGACATTGCTGCCGCATTTGATTCTGTAAATCACAAGATACTATTACAACGCCTCCAAGAAAAAGGATTACTGGGAACCGCACTACAATGGTGCGAATCATACCTAACTAACAGATGGCAGCAAGTAAGAGCAGGTAACACGTCTTCTGAACCATTCTTACAGAAGCATGGAGTCCCACAGGGATCATCCCTGTCTGCTCTACTATTTAACATTTATATGCAGCCCATCTGTTCCCTGATACGCTCATTAAATGTAGAATGTCTTGTGTATGCTGATGACATACTACTATACATTCCATTTACCATAGAACAACCTGATTTTTCCCCTATCATCAGATGTTTTGATGCAGTGGCTGAATGGCTTCTCACACAAAACCTGAGGATTAATCATAGCAAAACTGATGTCCTATTTGTCACAAGGAATCAGAAATTCAACCCACCACCCAACCTGCAAGTTAAAAACGCTGAACTCAAGACAAGAGACACAATTCGCTACCTAGGCATCACCCTAGATCAGCGATTGGATATGATAACCCACGTAAAGACCGTCACCAAAGCAATATACCACAAAATACGAACCCTTCGCCACCTCCGCCCACTACTGGACTATTCAGACTATCGAACCATATTTCAAGCCCTAGTGATCCCACACCTGGACTTCGCGAACACCATCCTCCATGGTCTTCCACAAGCGACCCTCAACCCACTTCGGCTGGCCATGAACTCAGCTGCTAGGGTTCTTACAGGGATATCACGATTGGAACATATAACCCCAGTAATGAAAAACCTACACTGGCTGCCACTACAAGCCCGAATTCAATACAAGGTTCTGGTCATGACCTTCAAGGCACTGAAGAATCAATCTCCCACACCAATCAGTAAACTGCTCAACAACACACCCAACATCAGAGCCAGAAGACCTACACTACTGAACATGCTAACTGTACCTAAGCTCACCACAAAATGTACAAAGGCAACTACCAATAGAGCTTTTTCAATTTATGCCCCGACAGCCTGGAACGAACTTCCCGCTAGTATTCGTTCCATAGCCAGCCTCACCTCCTTCAGAAAGGCAATAAAACACCACCTTTTTCTAATTCACTATCCTGAAACCTTGCCCGAAAAACATAATTCATTTGCACTCACACCACACATTTACTGCCCTATCACACAACATGAAAATGGCTAGGTACTCATCTCCCTTAGACCTACACATTCCCCCATCTGACCTATAAATGCCCACGGTTTACTGGAATACTTAACTCTATGTAAATATTTGTACATACCATGTGAATAGTTTCCCTGTTATCCCAGTTTGTTTATGCCTTGTTCTATGTAAGCACATTGTGATATTTAATGCATTGTTGCTCTGTTCAGTTTTACTGTAAACCGCGCTGATTTCAATAGCGCGGTATATAAAAAATAAAAATAAATAAAATAAATAAATAAATAGATAAGGAAAGTCAGCCTTTTCAAGACCACGTGTGGGTTGCAGTGGTGATGGCAGTCACCCTCCAGTCATCATCGCCCGTTTCAGAAATCTTCTACCCTGCTCTCCAATACCCCGAAGCTCTCTTCCTCTGCCTATGCTCCTCCCCACCCCTCCATCTTTTTTTAAGTTATTCTCCACCTGTTCTTCCTCCTCACCCTACTCCTCACCTTTCTAAGGTGACTATCCTCACCTCCTTATCCTTGGGGATTTCAAAGTTTATTTTGACCACCCTTTCAAACTCCATGACAAGTCCTTCATCACCCATTTCAGGATCCTTCATTTACCCAACATGTGCACCTCCCTAACCATGTTGCCGGGCACACCCTCGACCTGATTCTATCCCCATCAGATCCGCATTTCTTCCTTACCTCTCTGTCAACCATGGCCCTCCTCTGCACTGATCATATTTATATCTTTTTCACACTCCAGAATATCTCGCTGTATCACACCTCAAACCTTAGAGCAATTCCCGGCTTCCAACACAATCCTCCCTAGCAATCCTCCCTAGCAATCCTCCAACACAATCCTCCCTAGCGATGACCAGGTCTAGACCTGGCACACTCCCTTACTGGCGCTCTGGATCACATAGCCTCACTCCGCCCTAGACACAAATCGCATAAACGTCAGCACCCTTGGTACCATCCTGGCCTCTGGCTCCACTGGTCCTATCTCTGTGATGCCAAAAGAGCCAGGAGGAAATGCTGCACCCCTTGTTCCCTTCGACACTTCAAGCAATCTCACCACCAATAAAGTTCCTGCTTAACACTGCCAAAAAGACCTATTACTCCAATCTCATTTCCTCTTCCACTAACCAGCCTCGACAACTAGATTCCATTCTTGTAATATTTTCTAAGTCCGACTCTACCACATCCATCTTGCCTATGGATAATGCTCCTGACCAAGATCAGTTCACTCACTTCTTTCATGGCAAGATAATGAATCTTCGAACAACGTTTCCTAGCTGACCTCCTCCCCCCGCCTCTGTCCCTCAAGCCCAACTCTCTCCCCAACACTATCCCTAACTCAAGTCTGGTCTTCCTTCTGTACAGTGTCCTCAGCAAAATTGCATAACACTATAACTCCTCATAAAGCCACCTGTTGCACTGATTCTATTCCATTTATTTGGCTAACTGAACCTTCCCTAACCCTTCTACCACCTGTTCTTTCCATGCTAAACAACAATCTAGATTCACTATAGGCCCGTCTCTAACCTCCCTTTTCTGTCCAAAATCTTAGAGAAAATAGTATTCACCCAGCTCGTTAAGAAAATAAGAAATGCCATACTGGGTCAGTCTAAGGTCCATCAAGTCCAGAATCCTGTTTCCAACAGTAGTTATTCAAGGTTAGAAGTACCTGGCAGGTTGCCAGAAGGCACACATGTTTCACAATGCTTGTCCCGGGGCAAGCAGTGGATTTCTAAGGTTCTCTTTAATAATGGTTTATGGACCTTTCCTCCCGTAATGAATTCCAGAGTTTGATTACGTGTTGAGTGAAAAAAATATTTTCTCTTACTAATCTTAAATGGGTTATGTTATAGCTTCATTGGGTGTCTCCTAGTCTTTCTATCTTTTGATGGCGTAAACAACCGATCTGTGTTTACCCATTCCATTCATTAATTTATAGACCTCTATCTTATCTCCTCTCAGCCGTCTCGTCTTCAAACTGAAAAGCCCTAACCTTTTAAACTTTTCCTCATGGATTATCCTTCCATCCCCTACCATTTTGGTGGCTCTTCTCTGTACCTTTTCTAATTCTGTTTTATTCAAGGTGCAGTCGCACCATGGAACGATACAGTAGCATTATAATATCTATGGCTTTATTCTCCATTCCTTTCCTTATGATTCCTAGCATTCTATTAGCTTTCTTGGCTGCCACTGCACACTAGATGGAGGATTTCAAGATATTATCCACGATGACACCTAAATATTTTTCCTGGGTGGTGGTTCCTAATGTGAAACCTTGCATCGTGTAACCATAGTTTGTGTTGTTCTTTCCTAGGTGCATAACTTTGCACTTATCCACATTAAATTTCATCTGCCATTTGAATGTCCAGTCTTCCAATTTATCAAGGTCCACTTCTACTATACCACTCACCATCCAGTCGCTCAGATGTGTCCTCATAAAGAGCAGATCCATCTGTAACAAGATCTCCATCTTGACTGACTACATAAAGGAAAATCACATTGACATACTCTGTATAACAAAATCTTGGATCGAGGAGAGTAACACCATCCTATTAAACTAACTTACCCTTCCCTCTTACCATCTCTTCCACCAACCAAGAGCACACAAAAGGGGAGGAGGGGAACTCATACTAGCCAAGGAAGACCTCAACTTCAAAACCACTGGTTCCAGCTCATATGCTGTGTTGGATATCATAACCATAAACAACCCCTATTTATCTCTCTTCCTAACATACAGAACACCAACAACAGGGCTCAGTGACCTCTCACCACTCATTGAAGAAGCATGCTTAGAGCACCACAAAAACAAGTGGTCCATTATTCTGGGTGACCTCAACCTTCCCACCTTAACTAACAAACTGACCATTCCTTTCCTCAAACACTGGAAGCACTCCAATTCAACCAGATCATCACAGAATTGACGCACAGCAAGGAGGCATCTTTGACCTCATTTTCATGCCAGCCACCTGGCCACACCAAAGCCTTTCCACCATGACTCAAGTCACTTCAGTGCCTTGGTCCGACCATAACCTAATTACCTTCTACCTCCCAAACTTCCCCAAAACAGCCACCCTTAAATTTCCCTCAACCAACTCATGGAGATTTAGGGTGTTTGATAATGACACATTCCTCAGGCCCATGCCACAGGGTAACTCAACCAACCTTGACACTTTTGTTTCTGAATGGAACACAAACATATCCTCATATGCCATCATGCAGGACAACGCATCCAGGATGAAAAGACTACACCATACACCCTGGTTCATGCCAAAACTCAAAACATGGAAAAACAAGCTCAGACAACTGGAGCATAGATGGAGAAGACAAAGAAATCCATCCAATCGCTTAACTTACACAAGTGCCCAAGTGGACTACTGCGCACTTACTCTTGCTAAGAAAAAAAGAATATCATTCCAACATACTTAACGCCTCTCTCAACCATCCTAGAGAGCTATTCATCATAGCCCTGAATCTGCTCAAGACCCCATCCAGTACAAATTCCAAGCCTATCCTCGCACCAAATGATATGACACAATTTCTCCAAGCTAGGCAATCGGCTACTACAGCTCTACCCCATACTATCATCGACCTCATCAACACCACAAATGCAAAATCCTGGATAATTTTCAGGCAGCTGTCTGCATGGGAGTTGGTAGATATTATAACAAACCTCAATTGCACCACCTCATCACTCGGCCCCTGCCTATTCTCCTGGATCAAAATGACCAAACAAGATCTTGCCCCAACCATTCTGCACATTGTCCACACATCACTGACACTAGGCTATATGCCAACTACCCTCAAGCAAGCCTCCATCAGGCCCTTACTAAAAAAAAACCCTCAGCAGACCCTTCAGCACTGTCATCTTATCGACCCATTTTTCCCCTCCCTAGCCAAAATCATCAAAAAGGCAGTGCAGCTTCAGACCCAGGATTTCATAGATAGCCACCCCCCCCCCCTGACAGTCACCAACATGGATTCAAGCCTTTTCACAGCACCAAAACGCTTCAGACCTCCCTCCTAGATACTTTCATCAGAGGCACACAGAAAATCTCTCAAGGATTCATTCTTATCTTTCTCGATGTCTCCACAGCCTTCAACAGTCATCCACACCCATCTAATCTCACAGTTCCATACAATTGGACTCAGAGGTACAACATTACAGTGGTTTAGATCACACCTATCCAACCAATCCCAACAAGTCAGAATCAGAAACTAAACCTCCAAGCCTTTCGAGCTACTACAAGGATTATCTCAAGGCTCTGCATTATCATCACTGCTGTTCAACATGTTCATCCAGCCCCTATATAAAATCATACAGAATCACAAACTCCTTTATCACTGTACACTGATGACATCCTAATCTGCACTCCATTCTCCACCACCAATCCCAACTACTCCGCTATTAACCAATGCCTAGAATCTATCATCCAAAGGCTCAACAGCCACAACATGCACATTAACCCCAACAAAACAGAAGTCCTTCACATAACCAAGATCCCATCCTTCACCCCTCCAGCCACAGTCAAACTGGCCAACTTAACCTTACAAGTTAAACAACAAGTAAAATATCTTGGCATAACCCTGGATAAACAACTGAGCTTCCTCCACCACATCAAACAAGTTACAAAGGCTGCTTACTTCCAGATGAGAACACTCCGACACCTATACCCCTACTAGATCACAATGACTTCAGAAGCATCTGCCAAGCCCTCATCACCCCCATTCTGGACTATGCAAACATAATATACCAGGGGCTCCCAAAATCAACTTTACTCCCATTACAGCTTGCCAAAACATTGCAGCCAGAATAATCACAGGCACCAGTCTACAAGAACATATCACCCCCACTCTGAAACAGCTACATTGTCTCTTCATCCACATGAGGATTAAATATAAAGTCTCCCTAACTATATTTAAGACCATTCACCAGCTCTCAGTGAAAATTCTTTGTCCTCTTTTGCAACAACCTCTCAACAAGAGAGTGAGAAGGTCAGCCAGTCACAACCTCCTATCAGTTCCAAGCGCTTTCACCCACTCCAACACCACTCCTACCAGCAGATCCTTCTTCTTCTATGCACCCACCATCTGGAATTCCTTCACCCTGGAATTAAGTTCACTCACAGACCTAAGTGAATTCCATCGTAAGCTAAAAACCCTCCTCTTCCTGAAGCGCTTTGAATCAGATTCTTAACTGTTCACCCACCACAACATAACTATGTTCATGTTCAACCTCCACTCAGCTCTATGCAAATATTTATATTCACCTTGTTAAGTTTTATTTATTGTTACCTATGTTCTATGTAATGCTCTTGTTCTATTTGTGGAAACACAAGGAGCAAGAGTGGTGATGACACAGAGGCTTTTATTGGTAATCCCCAACGCATTTCGGCAGATTGAATCAACATCTTTTGGAGAGAGAAAAGGCCATTGCAAAGACCCTCACGTTTTTGTACAAATCGAAATTACTCAAATGATTATGGGCAGAGAGGGAAGAAGTGTTTTGTGAGCCCCGACGTAACTAATCTGAAAACATATAGTGTGCACAAAAGACGTTATGGAGGATCTACCACGGAGCTAAAATGATAATGCTTCCTTCTGCCCTGCGTTGTTTTAAAATGTTTTGTAACATTTTTAAATGTTTTTGTACATGTTCTCACTACTATGGTTCAGTCAGCTCATGCCTACACTATATTTGTTATTGGGTACATTATATATGTAGTTATAGGTATTAATATGCTTATTAACAATTTGTATATATGTTTTTAATTATTTATTTTTTAACTATTTATTTATTTATTAACTTTGAGTGTCACAAGATTAAGTTATGTTAATTTTTAATATCATGCCCGGTGAGCTTCATCTTGGTTGATGTTTTCTTCCTTTTTTAATGTTTTTATCATGGTTTTAACATATTGTGTTTATTATATGTTTGTGAGTGATTTTAACCCCCTGAGGAAGGCAATCTGCCGAAACGCGTTGGGGATTACCAATAAAAGCCTCTGTGCCATCACCACTCTTGCTCCTTGTGTTTCCTGTTTGGTTCTGCAAGAGCTGCTGCTCTCTTCGTGCCTGACCCCTTGTTCTATTTGTTCCATATACACTTCAATATAGAAAAGTTGTTAAATAAAGAAATAAATAAAAATATGCACGATGCAAAGTTCCACACTAGGAATCACCACACAGAAAAGGAACTAGGTGTCATTGTGAATAATACATTTAAGCCCTCTGCTCAGTGTGCAGCAGCAGCCAATAAAGCAAATAAAATGCTAGGAATCACAAGGAAAGAAATGGCAAATAAAACCAAGAATATTATAAGGCCTCTGTATGGCTCCATGGTGCGACCGCACCTTGAATATTTTAAGGTCTTCATATCTAAAAAAGGATATAGCAGAATTAGCAAAGGTACAGAGAAGGGCGACCAAAATGATAAAGGAGATGGAAGGATATCTCTATGAGGAAAGGCTTAATAGGTTATGGCTCTTCAGCTTGGAAAATAGATTGCTAAGAGGAGATATGATAGATGTCTATAAAATAATCAGTGGAGTGGAGTGAGTAAATGTAGATCGGTTTCTATACTCCTTCAAAAAGTAGAAAGACTAGGTGAAATACAATGAAACTACAATGTAGCACATGTAAGACTAATCAAAGAAAATATTTTTTCACTTCACATAATTAAGCTCTTGAATTCATTGCCAGAGGATAAAGTAAAAAGATGGAGTATAGCTGGATTTAGAAGAGATTTGGGCAAGTTCCTGGAGGAAAAGTCCATAAATCATTATTAAAGTGGACTGGGGAAATCCACTGCTTACCCCTGGGATAAGCAGCATGGAATTTTTCTACCTTTTGGGAACCTGACAGATACTTGTGATTAGCCATTGTTGGAAACAGGATACTGGACTAGATGGCCCTTTCGTCTGACCCAATATGGGATATCTTATTTTCTTACAGTCTCATTCCTTGATTTGAGAATCCAGGCACAAACACAAAAGGATCACAGCTTCCAGCTCTATAGGCAAGTCTTGGCAAGTCCTTAAATCTCCTCAGAAAGACCATCCCAAAAGCTGAACACTAAAGCCTTATTATTCCATCCATCTTGTTTCATGTGAAGAAGTGTGATGGAAACAGAAACCACACAACCTGGGTCTTCAAATACATGTGAGAAAGTAAAAATGAAGGCCTCAATCACAGGCAACAGAATTATGCCTCTTCTAGACTGCAGAGACCCAGACCAGTGCCTCTTCCTATCAGCAAGAGGATTATTTTGTCCACCTTAAATTGCAGTCGAGTGGAGGAGTAGCCTAGTGGTTAGAACACTGGCTTGGTAACCAAGCAACCAGAGTTCAATTCCCACTAGCACTCCTTGTGGCCTTGGGCAAGTCACTTAACCCTCCATTGCCTCGGAAGAAAGGCCTGACAATCTTCTTCCAATAATAATATATCTAGTCACCTTATAGAGCCTAATTTACACAAGTAATGAGATAAACTTTTACAGCTCTTCCCTTCAACACTAAGTTCAGATTACTCTATTCCAGTTATATAAGACTCACTTTGTGACAGAGGTCTCAGACTATCAATAGGCTAATAATCCAACCGGACTGGACTGCCTTAATTTGCATCAACGACCTCACTCCAGTGTCACCTTAGTGAGTTTTTCTTTTTTTATATATATTTTTCTTTCCTTTTTATATTAATTTTACTAATTTCCAATCTGTTAACTCATTCATTTCAGTGCTTTGACGTTCTTGTCAATGTTTATAACTTATTTAACAGTCCCGTAAGTGTTGCACAAGAAACCAGATAAGCCCACTGTTAATCTTACTTCTTCTTAAATCAACTTTATGACCATATAATTTGTTGAAAAGACAGCTCTTATCTGGTAATAGATGATATATCCACAGTGCTGTTGTTTTCACAGTATTGATGTTCATTGAAACAGCTAGTAGTCCCGCATAGCTGATGTTCCCGACGTCTATCCAAAGCGCTTTAACGTTTCACTAGTCGTTTCCTCAGGGGAGAAAAACACTGGATATTTGAAACGTGCCGATCAAACTAGACGGACTTCCGATAATCTTTCACCCAGCTCTCTTGTCAGTTGTTCAAAAACGCCGCGCCTTCCAGTGACACTGCCAAGAAAACCCAGGAGCTTCTGGGTCACCAGGAGTCAGGACTGACTCAAAGGCACACATTGCATTTTTTTTCCAAATTGTGGTCAGGAATATTAGAGGCTTCTAGGATAAACATAATAAAGCATTGTTTCAAAAACCCATGACAGGATTTCAAGTCCCTTATGAAGCATGGCGTGAGCCTCAACCTTTGGAACCATATATGGTTGCACTGGTATTAATGGGATGAGGTAGCCAGAGAGCTGTATTTCAGCTGGTGTCTCCAGGCCAGAATAAGTGCTCCTGTTGTTATGTCAAATACTCATTCAACTCCCCCAGAAGATTTTCTTGAGTGGCTAAGATGCATCTATGTGGCCAGGGTTTGATATGATTCTTGTCAATAAGGGGAATCCTGAGATGGGGATCTGGCTAAAATCTAAAGTCAAGGCAAGAAGAACTATAGGATGAGGCATTACTAGCACAAAAATGAGGAGGATACAGACCATTGACAAAAGTAGCTGCCTTCACCTTGGGTTGACAAGCCTGGTGCCTAGGGATGTGATACTGGACACAGAATAAATGTTGACACCATGAGAGATGCAGCTGAACACACTCATAACAGTAGGCGCACTTCTGAGGTAAGGAGAAATTTGTAGCCAGAACTTGATGGGGATTCAGAGTCTTGATAACAACAGGAGCAGGGGGACTGAAAAATTAACAGTCACAGCAGGGAATCAGAGTCTAATGAATAACAGAATCTCAGTGAGTCAGCTAACATGGAGGTGCACACTAGAGCGATAAATGACAAACTTTGGCAAAGGAAATGAGTAAGGTCTAAGTATACATACTATATGTATCAGAACAGAAAGTATTTTCAACCAAGATAGCCCCAGAAAGTAATTGGGAACCATAGAGCAGGTAGGATTGATCAAACCATTCATACTATCATCTGCTGATGGGAAGGCAACGCTTCCCTTCAACACAAAGTTGTCTTAGAGACAAAGCCACCCACAGACTGCCAGTGAAACCTCACACCTTCATCATTTCTAACAGAGACTCTATGAACTCCCGTTGAAGCAACAAGATTAGACTAGATTTGGGATAATTTATTATAATCCTTAATAATTCCAACACCCAGATGGTTTTGCCTGAGGTATACCCATTGCCTGAGATATGCCCTTGATCAGCCAGACATTCAAGTTTGCACAGATACGCTGCAATGACTGGAAGGCCAGAGTATTGGGGAAGGTGGAGTGCCAAACTCTAAAGAAGCATTGAAAAGGTCAGATAGTGGAGCCACTAGAACGCCCCCGAGTTTCTTGAGCACTCTCAGATGTATCCCATCCTGCCCCATTGCTTTGTCAATTTTTAGTTTAGCTAGCTCCCTGCAAACACAGTCTTCTGAAAATCATTCAAGAACTAGTTCACTTCTGTTCCTATCTGTGGGTGTTTTCTGTAGTTCTGCACCTGGCCCTTCATCTGTGAACACAGAACAGAAATATTTATTAAGCAATTCAGCTTTATCCTCATCAGTACTACATATTCCTTCCCTTCACCCTTAAGTCTGACAATATCACTTTTGCACTTCCTCTTCTCACTAACATATTTGAAAAATGTTTTGTCCCAGAGAGGAAATGACGTCACTGGGCTGCCTGGGGTAGGAGCGGAGCTCTGAGGTCCAAGCTCACAAAAAAGGGGAGAAAAGAGATATAACCCTATTGCTTAACTCACCTGATAGCAGGAAATGGCTGCAACACAGAGAAAATTGGCGGATTTAAAGAAATATGCATACCGCAAAACTCAAGTGCAAAATCAAGAGGGAGAAAGGATGGCCGACTCCAAAGAACATTAGAGTGACCACACGGAAACAGACTCAGAGCAAGATGGGGAAAATGGAACGGAGATGCTTGGGCAAATCACAAAACAAGAAATGCAGCAATGGTTTGCTTAAGTGAGGCATGATATTGCGGGCATAAAAGAGGCGGTGGCAGGAATGGTGTCAGGATTAAGAACGGAGGTGGCGGAGGTGGGGCACCACATGGAAAAGCTGGATGGAAGGATGAAGGAGATGGAGGCAGCCATGGATGAGCTAAGAATGGAGTTGATCAAGCTGCAAACAGAAAATAAAGGGTTTGAATTAAAGCTGGAGGACTTAGAAACAGAACGCATAGACAGAATTTACGGAGAAAAGGAGTCCCAGAAGGAGAGGAGTTCCTGGACTGTATAAACATAGCCCGAGAGATTTCTGGGCAATTACACAACAACCCAAAGGAGAAAGAAGCAGAACCTATTAAAATAGACAGGGCACATAGGACATTAGGGCTGCCGAGAAATCAAATGACCAGAGACATTTTAGTATGTTTGCATGATTATGAGACCAAGGAGCGCATAGGTGCCCAAATAAGGAAAGCAGGCAAATTACTATGGAAAGGACATAATATTGCTGTCTACTCAGATTTAGCTTTAGCCACTCTAGCAAGAAGATGGGCATGGAGTGGATATACATGTATACTGTGGCAGGAAAATGTGCGCTACCAATGGCTTTAGCCACAAGGCATAGCATTTACAAAAAAATGAAATCACGAAATAGGCAATGACAGAAAGAGAGCTGAAAACGGCGATGTCAGAGATAGGATGTCAAAACTTACCAGGGCAGACAAATCACACAACGTCGCCTAGAAGTTGGAGAGACTTACAAAGGAAATGGGAAACAGCAAAGCACAGAAGAAAATAGAAGGGGCCAAAAGAGGTCAATAAAGCATGAAAGAGACATGAGATTTATTGGAACTTGCTAAGGCTATTATCAATTTGAATGAGGAAGGGAGGGGCAAACTGGTGGAGTCTATAACAATGGATAAGAGAAGGGAAGGACTGAAAAGGGGGAGAATGAATGAGAGAAGGGGAAGCGCATGAGGGAGAGAATGAGGTGGATGTGGAAGGAGTAGATGAATGAGTGGCGAGTAAAGGCAAAAGCTGCCACAAAAAGATGTGGATGGAAGAGTTAAAAGTGATTGAAAGTAGTGGGGTTATAAGGGAGGAGGAGTGGAAGGGAAGGAGGGGCAAAGGTGTTGCATTTACAAGGGAGGGGGGATGACTAGGACATGGAGCTGGGTGAGTCACACCCCGAGCTTGGAGAGAGCAGGGAAGGTGCTGGGTAGGGGGGAGGTAGTAGAAAGGTGGGAGGGCTGAGGAGGGGGAGGGAAGGATGGGGAGGAGGCAGAAGGCAGAGGAGGGAATGAAGGGGAGGAGGAAGAGGGGGAGAACAAAAGGGGAGGAGGGATCCAAAGGAGGTTGGGAGTGAGGGAGTCCAGATCCTGTCTTTAAATGTGAAGGGTTTAACATCCTGGCAAAAAAGGCGAAGTGTGTGGAGGGAGGGAAGGCGACATAAAACAGATATTTTACAAATACAGGATATGCACCTCAAGTCAAACCAAGAAGCAATACTGCGAACAAAGGATTACCCCCTGGTGTATATGGCAGGGAACAGAGGGCAGGCACGGAAAGGTGGGGTAGGCATACTGTTCTCCATACACCTAAGGATGGTAGAATAGCAAATCTAGAGGGATGTAGAGGGAAGATGGATAATATGGGAAGGCAAGATCAGCTCACGTTCGGTAATGATAGTGTGTGTGTATGTGCCGAATGAAGGGCAATTCTATGAAAACACAGAAACATAGAAACATAATGACAGAAAAAGACCACATGGCCTATCTAGTCTGCCCTTCCATATCAACTACTACAATAGTCCCCTTTTTTCCTTTAGAGATCCTCTGTGTTTGTCCCATGATTCTTTGAATTCAGATACTGTCCTCATTTCTACCAACTCCACTGGGAGACTATTCCACGAATCCACCACTCTTTCCATACAGAAATATTTCCACTATCACTCCTGAATCTATCCCCTTTCACCTTTATCCCATGTCCCCTCGTAGCAGAACTTGCTTTCAATCGAAAGAGGCTCTCCTCCTGTACATTTATGCCACGGAGGTATTTAAATGTCTCAATCATATCACCTCTATCCCGCCTTTTCTCTAAGGTGTACATATTAAGATCCTTAAGTCTGTCCTCATATGCTTTATAATGAAGACCACTAACCATTTTAGTAGGCACCCTCTGTACCGACTCCATCCTGTTTATATCCTTTTGAAGGTGTGGTCTCCAGAATTGCACACAATACTCCAAATGAGGTCGCACCAAAGACCTATACAGAGGCACTATCACCTCCTTTTTTCTGCTAGCCATTCCTCTCCCTATGCACCCAAGCATCCTTCTAGTTTTTGCTGTTGCCTTTTCTACCTGTTTAGCTACTTTAAGATCAACAGACACAATCGTGCCTAGCTCCCGCTCTTCTTTAGTGGACAAAAGTACTTCACCCCCTATACTATATTGCTTTCTTGGATTGCTGCAGCCCATATGCATGTCCTTGCATTTTTTAACATTAAATATCAACTGCCAAATTCTAGACCATTCTTCAAGCTTAGCTAGATCCCTCCTCATGTTATCTACACCTTCCTGGGTGTCTGCTCTATTGCAGATTTTGGTATCATCCACAAAGAGGCAAACCTTACCCAACAGCCCTTCCACTATATCACAAACAAAGATGCAAAAAGAATTGGACCAAGGACAGATCCCTGGGGCACACCACTGGTAACCTCTCTCTCCTGAGTGAGCTCCGTTTACCTGTACCTTTTGTCGCCTCCCACTCAACCAGTTTCTAATCCAAGCAGTAACTTTAGGGTCCATCCCTAGGGTGCTCAGTTTGTTTATAAGTCACCTGTGCGGAACGATGTCAAAGGCTTTACTGAAATCCAAAGAGACCGCATCTAGGGCTTTCCCTTGGTCCAACTCCCTGGTCACCCAGTTAAAGAAATCTATCAGATTTGTCTGACAAGACTTACTTCTGGTGAATCCATGCTTCCTCAGATCCTGTAATCTGCTGGAATCCAGAAATCTCACTATTTTCTCTTTCAGGAGCGCTTCCAATAATTTACTCACCACCAAAGTTAAACTAACCGGCCTATAGTTTTCAACCACATTTTTACTTCTGCTTTTGTGTAAAGGGACCACGTGGCTCTCTCCAGTCCTTTGGCACCACTCCCAACTCCATTGAAGTCAGTCAGTGGAGCTGCTAGAACATCCCCAAGTTCCCTCGGTATTCTCGGGTGTATCCCATCTGGTCCCATCGCTTTGTCTACTTTGTTTAGCTAGTTTCTCACGAACACAGTCTTCTGAAAATTGTTCAAGATGCCCCTTGCTTCTGTTCCTGTTTGTGGGTGTTTTCTGAGGTCCTGCTCCTGGTTCTTCATCTGTGAACAAAGAACAGAAATATTTGTTAAGCAATTCTATTATCCTCATTAGCTTCTACATATTCCTCCCCTTTACCCTTGAGTCCAACAATACCACTTTTTTCCTTCCTCTTCTCACTAACACATCTGAAAAATGTATTGTCACCCCTCCCCCCCCCCACACACACACACATTTTATTGCATTGGCTATTTCCTCCTCTTTTTGAATCTTTGCTTTCCTGGCTACTTTCCTAATGTCTCAAAGTTTTTCCAAATATAGATGTCTGTCTTCCTCTCTCTATGATCTCTTGAATTTCATGTAGGCCTCCTTCTTTTTCTTCACCTTTCAGCTACTTCTTTTGAAAACCATAGTGGTCTCCTTTTCCTTTTACCTTTATTTACCATTTTAACAAAAAGGTTGGTTGCCCTTAAAATATCCTCTTTCAGTTTTGCCCACTGTTTTTCTACAATCCCCAGCTGTTCCCATCCTGCTAACTACCCCCTGAGGTATTAGCCCATCTTGGCAAAGTTAGTTTTCCTAAAGTCTGAGACCCTCGTTTTTGAATGGATTTTAATAGCCCTAGTCCTAATACTGAACCACACCATCTGGTGATCACTGGATGCAAAATGAACTCCCACTATAATATCAGAAACACTTTCACCATTGGTAAGCACTAAGTCTAGTATAGCCCCTTCACGTGTGGGTTCCGTTACCAGTTACCTGAATAGTTCTCCCTGTAGAGAATCCAGGATCTCCTTACTTCTAGATGATACTGCAGCAGGAATGTGCCAGTCAACATCTGGCATATTGAAATCCCCTATCAGTAGCACTTCCCCTTTCCTGGCAATTCTGCGTATGTCTTCAATTAACTCTCCATCCACCTCTTCCTCCTGTGTGGGTGGTCTGTATATCATGTCAATGCAAATAGATTTCTCTTTCCCTCTTTCTAGTTTAACCCACAGTGCCTCTTCTCTCCCTTTTAAGCTCTGTAGTTCCAAAGCTTTAATATTATTTTTACATATAATGCCACTCCTCCTCCCCTTCTTCCTACCCTGTCCTTTCAAAATAAAGTATAGCCTTATATAGCTACATCCAAATCATGGTTTTCTGTCAAGCATGTTTCTGTAACTGCCACTAAATCCATATCAGCCTTTCCCATTAAAGCTTCAACATCTGGGATCTTATTTCCCATGCTACGCAATAAAATAATGGCAGAGATGGAAGCCCCGGTAATACTTGGGGGGATTTTAACATAACATTGGATCCAAGATTAGATAATACAGGAGGGGGAGGTTCAGGAAGGGGGGCCCACAGTAGCAAACTGAAGAGAATGATGAACTCACTAGGGTTGGTAGATGTGTGGAGGCAGAAAAAGGGCAAAAAAAGAGAGCATATGTATGAGTATTACTCCCCAGTACACTATACATATAGTCGGATTGACAAGATTTTAATGGATGGGAGTTTTCTGCCCCAGGTGCAGGAAGTAGAAGTGGGACAGATATAATGGATGGATCATGCCCCACTGAGGGTTTGGGTGCAGTGGTGACGCAAGGAAGAAGGCCTTCTAGAAGATAGAGAAAACATAGACAGATTGAAACAGGCCACAGTAAGTTTCCTTAAGGAAAATTGTATCCCAGGGATGGGGCTGTGGGTGGTATGGGATAGCTATAAGGCCCATATGCAAGGGGAACTTATTTGACTAGGGTCAAGGAAAAGGAAAGAGAAAGGCAGGGGGGAAGAGCAACTGAGAAGCGAGCTGGAATATTGGTCCACCAGACATAAAGAAAGGGGGGGGGAGGGGTCAGAAAGCTCTAAGGGAGGTAGAAAGGATACGAAAAGCACTGAGAGAATTACATAAGGAAGACTGGGCCTTCTGGATAGAGAAATTGCAGCAGCAGAACAACGAGCATAAAAACATAGAAACCTAGAAACAAATTGGGAAAGTGGCTGGCTAATAAGATGCAGGCCTGGAGAGTACAGCAGAGAATTCTGAAGATCTGCCACCGGCAAGGGGAGCTAGAGTTCTCTACCTCCAGGATACAAAACGTCTTCATAGATTTTTATCAAAAATTATATTCCTCTGACATAATAAGCGGGGAGGAAGAAGGGAAGAAATTTCTGCAAGATCTCCCAATAGAAGAATTGCAGGAGGCACATATGGAAGAACTAGGGAAAGACATTACAGAGGAAGAAGTTAGAATAGCCATCAGAGGGTTAAAAGTTGGGAAAGCACCAGGATTAGATGATTTAACGTCCCGCTTCTATAAAATATTTGGGGGAGAGATAGGGACCCTGGCGGTGATATTTAATAATAAGGTGGTTCAGGGAAGGGGGTTGCCAGCTTCAATGGCTGTGGCGGGTATAACAGTATTGTCCAAGCCAGGCAAGGATGCCACAGTGTACGGCTCATACCGCCCAATTTCCTTAATCAACCTAGACACTAAGATCCTGGCAAAGATCTTGGAAGGGAGGTTCCAGCGATATATCCCACAATTAGTAGGAGCAGACCAAACTGGGTTTATCCAGCGGAGACATGTGAGAAATAATGTTCAGAAACTACTCAATATCATCTGGCAGGTCAAAAATCAGAAGGAACCCACCATATTCATGGCAGTCGATGCTGAAAAGGCATTCGACAGAGTGGAATGGGGGTTTATGTTCACAGTGTTGTGCAGGATGGGGATAGGAGAGACATTCCTAGCATGGCTGAAAGTGCTGTATCACAGCCCTAAAGCCAGAATAAGGGTCAATGGCAAATACTCAGAGGAATTTGTCTTTGACAGGGTAACGAGGCAAGGCTTCCTGCTGTCCCCATTAGTGTTTGCACTAGTCAAAGAACCTCTGACAGTGGCGGTGAGGGCAGCAAGTGATATTAGAGGAATGGAAGTGGGAGGTCCGGAATATAAAATGGCACTATACGCAGACAACATATTCTATATCCTCACAAAGCCACTGGTCACCTTGCTGAAGTTGATAAAGAAGTATAGTGGAATTTCTGGATACAAGATTAATGTGTCCAAAACTGAAATTTTGAAGACAGAGCTGGATAAACAGCTGGAGGAGAGACTGAAAGCCGCTTTTCCATTTAAATGAGAGAAAGCCGCAATTCGGTATTCGGAGATTCAACTAGGCAGTGCCTTAAAGGGGCTGTTTGACTTAAATTATACCCCACTGTGGAAAAAGATAAGGCAGGATCTAGACATATGGGATAAACCACTTCTCCTGGGGAGGGAGAATTGCTATAACGAAAATGAATATCCTGCCATGCATGCTGTTTCTATTTCAGATGCTACCAATCTCACTTCCAGATGTGTTTCTTCACAGATGCCAACTTAGACTATTTTGGTACATCTGGAAAAGAAAGCCACCCAACTGAACAAGCAGGTGATGTGTTGGAGGAGGCAGGATGGGGGTATAGGAGTCCTGGATTTATGGGGGTATTACCAGGCTGCACAATTGCAAGCATTGGTAGACTGGGGGGAAGAACAAGGGAAAAAACATTGGGTAGAGATGAAGTGGGGGATGATGCAAGGGGATCCTAGGAGAAGGATATGGAAGAAGGAGGGGAGGTGGAACAGGGAGGCATGGACCACCCCTTTGTACAAATGATTAGAAGTATTTGGAGGAGGGTACGAAAAAGATTGGCTAGGGAGGAGGGACTTTATATGCAGAGCATACAGAGTACCTGGGGCTTTGCACCAGGAAGAGACACCAAGGGATTTAAGGAATGGGAGGGAAAAGGGTTGGTGAAGTGGGAGCAATTAATCACAGAGAGGGAGAGGATAAAGGAATTTGAAGCAATACAATGTAGATATGGAGTAAGATCTGGAAGGTTTTTGTCATGTCTAGAAGTAGTGAACTTCCTAAGGGCTAAGCAAAGAGAGGGGAAGGGAGGAGGAGACCCACCAAATTTGAACAAATGGTGAACAGCAAGGGACAACTGGGTAAGATCTATAGACAATTGATGCAACCCAGAGGGGAAGGGGGCTTTATGGAAGCATGGGAAGGAGACCTAGTAGAGTGGGATGAGACAACGTGAGAGCAAATCTTCCAAGGAATACGGAAGGTCAGAGGTTTGCAACAACACAAGAACACTGTTGGAAGGTTATGTATAGAACATAACTCATACCACAGAGGATAAGCAAATTGGGGGCGGGGGGGGGGGGTGGTGCAGGTATGTTGGAAAGGCTGTGGACAAATGGGGGACTACATGCACATGTGGTGGGGCTGCCCCATGATCAGGGAATATTGGTAAATGGTGGATGACATATACAGGAGATGATGTGGAGAGAATTGGGGAATACATCTGAATTTCGGCTTCTTTTTAAGGGAAGGGAATGGGAGGAGGACCCAGGAAACAAACTAGCTGCACACATAGTAGTGGCAGTGAAAATGGTACTGACAAGGGTATGGCATAACATGCAGGTGCCCTCCAAAGGGGGGATCCTAACCAGATTACATCAGGAGTACAAAATGAGTCGCCTGACGACCCTATCACATAAAAGGTGGGGAAAGACACAAAAGGAATGGAAACAGTACGAGGAGTGGATGAAATGGACACATTGGGAATAGGGGGGGAGGGAGGAATGGAAGGAAGGGGATCCCTAAGGGTACTCCATGAAAGACTATCCAACGGGGCACTACACAGGCCCTAGACGGCAGTTTGTTTAAATATTAATTCACTACTAAGTTCTATAAGGGTTGAATTTGTCAGGGTACATTTAAGGATATCGGTTGGTGTAAAAATGTCTAAGGGTAAAATTGGTAAATGCAAAAAGTACCATAGCAATGAAAGTGTGAAATATGAAAGAAGTAAAGGGTCTTAAGGCTTTGGCCCTAGGAAAGAAAAGGCAGGGAGGGGAGGGAGGGGAACGGTGATGGTGGAATAGAGCATGGGGGGGGGGCAGGGGGAGAGGAAGTTGACGTTGTGAAGTTCAACAATGTCATGGGAAATTTTGATGTGTTAATATGAAAATTTTTTCTCAGAAATAAAACAAAAAAAATAATTTGTCCCCCCTCATTTTACTGCATTGGCTATTTTTTTCTTCCATTTCTATATTTGCTTTCCTCCAATCAATATCTGGCATATTAAAATCAACTATGAGCAGTACCTCTCCTTTCATAGCGATACTGTGAATGTCTTCAATTAAGTCTCTGTCCAGTTCTGCCTGTGATGCAGGTCTGAATATAACACTAATGCAAATGAATGCTCCTTTCCCTCTTTAACCCACAATGGTTCCCCCTTCTTTCGTAGCTTTAAGGCAATCATTCTTCTACATTTCTATGCATTATAGCAACACGTTGGGTAGCCCAATATAGCATTCCCCATCATGGACATCTGTGAGTATGGCTTTAGTGACTCTGTCATCGCCCATTGCAGCGGGTTAGTGATATATATGCAGCAGATGTCTGGGACAACTGGTATGGATGCATTTTCTATTGTGCCATCATTGTGACCTCTCAGCTTTATACAAAGAGGTTATATCCAGTACATTCAGACATATAACACTCATTGCTTAGCCATTCCCTGCACTGTTTTGTCATCATTATTTGCTCCACATGGGACAAATGGGTTCAACTTGTCCCTTTCTATCATGCCACTTTGTCGGGTGTATTGTCTTGCAGTTGCACAGGCTGAGGCACCAGTCCCACCCACACAAATGGTGTTTCATGTACCCCATGGCACTGCTACTTTTGGATCACACACGCCAAATGCTTTTATTTATTTATTTAATTCTTTTTTATACTGCGCTCTTAAGAATCAGTGCGGTTTACAATAAACATTAATTTGTACAATGCAGGCAGAACATACATTGAACTTTACAGAGAACAGGTAAGACAACTTGGTTTAAACGGGGAGAATTAAATAAGTTAAATAATTAAAACAGCGGATATGGTTATGACAACATGACAGACATGAAGGGTGAACTGGGTTATGTAATATCACCGGCACGAGAATAGTATTGAAGGAAAAGGTGATACTTTAGGGCCTTCCTAAATTGTGTGAGGTCAGTAACAGACCAGATATAGGCAGGAAGGGCATTCCAAAGTGTGGGCGCATAAAACACAAAGGCTCGGTTCTTGGTCGCAAGGGAGCATTTTATTATAGCAGTGGGGACAGTGAGTGTGTAAGCAGCGACTGATCTTCTGGATCTATTCTGGGGAGTGGGGTGAACAAGGTCCATGAGGGAGGCAGAAGATAGCTTGTTGAGGCCTTTAAAGGTAAGCAGCATTACCTTAAAGGTAAGCCTGCAATGGATGGGAAGCCAATGGAGGTGCTGCAAAATAGGAGTTATATGGTCCCTTCTCAAGGCTCCATGTAGGACATGGGCAGCGGCATTCATTGCCAGTTGTAGCGGATTAAGAGTGCTCCTAGGGAGACCATGTAGTATGGCATTGGCGTAGTCAAAATGGGGGGTCACAAGGGCTTGAAAAATCGTACGGAAATCGTCAGGTTCCAGTAAGGGATGTAGGTGGCTAATTATTCGTATCTTGTGGTAGATTGCCTTATTGACGTTTTGAATAGTAAGATCCCATACATCCACCCACGACACACACTGCAAACTCTCTGCTTGGAAACTTCATGGCATAGCCCTGCACCCACCATTTGGCCATCAGGGGGAGTCATGTATTTGCCAGTAAGCTGCTCCACCATGGCCATCAAGAGTAATTTGCAGCAGTTAGTCATATCATTCACACCTCTGCTGTGACTGCTCCATATGAGCACTCATGGATAATCTTCACTTTGCTGCCCACATCAGGAACATGCTGCCTCCACCCAGACACTGTCTTGGCCTATGGCATTCCCCACACTGACAGTACATCTGAATATATGTCCACACCTCACAGACACTGTAATATAGCTTACAGCATGATGTATGCTTTCAGGAGAATCTAGGACTGCACGCCTGTCACAGCACCCTCCACTGCATCAACCCCTCCGCTGACTCCGTTGCTGCCACTATCCACCCCTGACACTGCCAACACCCACACTGACCAGCATCACTAGGCAGCCGCCTATCTTGCCTAGTCGACAGCACAGGCCTGCTGTATAGTCAGACATGCTCATCACACATCCTGCCACATAGCCAGGCATCAGGTGAATCAACTCCATCAGCTACCAACTGTGCTTGCATTCATACCTTCTCCAATGACTTCCCTGCCCCCCTCCCCTTTCAGCATTTCAGAGGCTTTCCTTTGTTAAGGTGCATGCAAGATACCTTAATGCAGCATGTCCTGTTACCACCCTTTAAGTGTCCACTACCACCCCTTAACGCAGCATGTCCTGTTACCACCTGTTAAGTGTCCACTACCACCCCTTAACGCCAGAACGCTTCTAACACGCCCAGCACCCTTAACGCATGGTAACCCCTTATCACTTCCATTGCCGCTCGGAAAGAAATGCTCCCTTACTGCTGTTTAGTAAACATACCCCTAATTGTCTTATCTGAATTTTCAATCCATAGCAGTTTAGCCTTAGGATTAATTTTAAGATGATTGACTGTCATCCAGTTATGAACTTTGACAAAACAAGTATTCACCAGTTCATTGGTTGATGCCACATTTTCCTGGGAGGAAACCATCAATAAAATGACAAATGTTAAGTCATGCCAAACTCTGACAAGGGCACACAAAAAGTACTAAGAAACCGATTAAACAGTAAAGGAGATGGCAAGGAGACTTGCAGTAACCACAATTAAACTTCCAGGCAGCAAAAATCTCCTAACCCTATTTTACGCTTCATGTCCTGTTTGTCAGAAGACCTATAAACCAGTCTAATACTTTACCAGTCATCCCCCTCTACTGAGTCTTAACAACAGAAAATCATGATTTACTAAATCAAATACTGCTGCAAGATCTATTTGCAAATGGCTTGTCTGGCTTTATCCAAAATGAGGGGCAAATCATGCAACAGTGAGGCTAATATTGTCTCAGTACTATGAAATTGAAATTGTCCAAATATACTTGAAATCGAGATGCTATCCATATTTCCAACAATCTTGCCAGTATAGGAAGACTGATGACTGATAATTAAAAAATACCATTAGATCAGTGTGATTTGCTTTTAAAATGCAAAAATTCAATGTGTGCCTTTGAGTCAGTCCTGACTCCTGGCAACCCAGAAGCTCCTGGGGATTTTTGACAGTGTCACTGGAAGTTTTTTATTTATTTATTTATTTAGACAGTTTTGTATACCGCCTTATCCTTCAATCAAAGCGGTCACAACACAATTGGGGAATACATTTAACACACGGGGATATGAGACACATACACTAATACTTACAGGGAACATGGGTAATGGAGGGTTAAGTGGCTTGTCCAAGACCACAAGGAGCATCTGTGGGACTAGAAACCCCAGTCCTTCCGGCCCAAGGTTGCTGTCCTCTAGTGGGATTTGAACCCCTGACCTTCCGGCCTGAAGTACCTTGCCCCAACCACTAGGCTACTCCTCCCTACAGCAATGAAATTTTAATTTTCAGCGTGGAGCTCCAGCAAACACTCCGAAACGCTGCGAATGATCCAGTCCAACGTTTCGGAGTGTTTGCTGGAGCTCCACGCTGAAAATTAAAATTTCATTGCTGTTTCACAGTAACTTTAAGCATTGAAACAGGACCGGATAGAAGTGCCCGGGTCCCAAACGCAGTGCTGTGTTCGTTCTTCTAACTGTGGACTCAACTGTGAAGTTCGTCCTTCTAACTGCGGATTCAACTGTGAAGCTTTTGTACCTGATGAGTATTTCAGATTATGCATGGTATTGTGATGTAGCACTGATTAGTGTGCATATTTCACCATATTTTGAATAAAAGGGAAGTTATGCTTCAAGAGAGGATTTCCTCCCATGGCTACAACTTCCGACAAAAATACTTTTTGATTTAGTTACTGTTATATGTTCACTCTGAAAATTGTGTTGCTATATATGTTAGAGTGAGGGTTATGGTTTGTGTTTGGATTTCAGAAGAAAGGCCTGGCACACTTCTGGTCACTGGCAAGAAAAACTCAGGAACTGCTGGGTCACCAGAAGTCAGCATTGACTCAAAGGCACACATTGCATTTTTCATTTTGAGAGGAACTTGTTGAGCATAATAGCTGGACTGGTTACAGCTTTTGGTTCAGGCAGTTAGTATGCCAGTTTTTGTTTCTGTAAGCACTCCATTTGTATTTTTTATGTTTCTGCCTTAGAAACTATACATTGTGGAGAGTGCCATAGATGTTTGCCTTCCACTGGGTGCCTGGAGCATTTTTGTGATATAGACTGCTTTCTTTTGCATCAAGGTGGTTATGGATTGTGGCATATAAGTGTGTGGGATGGGCAGCTGAGTGGATCCCTGTGCTGTCAGGATCTGCTGCAGTGGGTGCAACCTTCCTTCTCCATTGTTAGGGTCTCAGGAGATCAAAGTGGACTGGAAACTTTGCTTTTCAGATTTCTAATGGTGTAATGTTTTAGGGTGGGTTGGGTAGGTGCAGTGAAGGAGTTATACTTGCTTTCTCTATAGCTGAATACATTATTGTGGTAGAGTTGGGACGGACTCTGTTTTTTGGTGTGTTACCATCCCGATGCTGCTGGGCAATAATGTGCAGCATATTTGTTATTGGTGTTTTATGGGGACTTGTAATGGGGTATGTAGATTGTTTTCATCATTGCAAAGTTGTAGCTATCTTTTACTCCAGCTGTCTCCTCTGTATTCCTATTTGTCCTTTCTTTTTATCTGTATTACCTGCTTTCCTTGAGGTATACTGTACTGTTGAATGCTAGAAGTTGTGCAAGACTGCTGGGATGGGAGGAGGAGTCTGTGTGTATGGAAATGGGTTGGGCAGTGTGACTGCAGTGGCATCAGTGTTGACATTTAGGATTTGGCAATAGATGTTTATTACTATGATTCTGGCAAAAAGGATTCCATATGAACATGAGGGGAGGGGGAGAGCATTGGGGTGGAAAGGGAGAGATGGTAGGGGGAGTAGGAGGAGAGATGACTGAACCATCCTCAAGAGATTGGGTCCTTGCTTTGTGGGGCCAAGGATTTGTGAGTAGAAGCTGGCAAATTGCCTAGTGTCTATGTGATTTGGGTGCATATGGAATCAATGTATAAATGATGGTAAGTTTAGAACTTCATCCCATGTCAGGAGTGGGGTCCCCAGTAAGAGATATATAATTCAACAAATATTGCAAAGGCATGCAGTCTAGATTGTCTTCTTGCAGGAGATTTTGCTAATTGATGCTGAGCATTGTAAGCTCCAAAGCGGCTTGGTATAGGAAGCATATTTTACTACCTCTGGTGAGCATCAGAATGGGTGGCAGTTTTGATAGGTAAAATTGTGGTTTGCAAGATGAAAAGTATGGTAATAGACCCCCAGGGTTTTCAACATTCGGTCTTGAACTGATAAGAACATAAGAAATGCCATACTGGATCAGACCAAGGTTCATCAAGCCCAGTATCCTGTTTCCAAATGTGGCCAATCCAGGTCACAAGTACCTGACAGGTTCCCAAAAAGGTACATAGGTTCCACAATGCTTGTCCTGGGGTAAGCAGTGGATTTCTCGGGAACTCTTTAACAATGGTTTATGGATTTTTCCTTCAAGAACTTGTCCAAACCTTTTTTAAACCAAGCTACACTAACAGCTTTTACTACATCCTCTGGTAACAAATTCCAGAGTTTTATTATGTGATGAGTGAAAAAATATTTCTCTTATTAGTCTTAAATGGGTTGCATTGTAGCTTCATTGTGTGTCCCCTAGTCTTTTTATTTTTTGATGGTGTAAACAACCGATCTACGTTTACCCGTTCCACTCCATTCATTAATTTATAGACCTCTATCATATCTATCATATCTCCCCTTAGCCATCCAAGTTCAAGAGCCCTGACCTTTTTAAGTCTTTCCTCATAGGGGTATCCTCTGGTGTTGGGACTGGAGAAAGGCATATGTGATCTATTTACACAAAAGCAGAAGTAAAGATGAGATAGAAAACTACAGGCCAGTTAGTCTAACCTCTGTGGTGAGTAAATTATTGGAAACACTGCTAAAAGAGAGAATAGTGACGTTTCTGGAGTCCAATGGATTGCAGGTTCCGAGGCAGCATGGGTTTATCAGAGATAGGTCTTATCAGACAAATCTGATTGATTTCTTTGGCTGGGTGAAAAGGGAGTTGGACCGAGGGAGAGCTCTAGATGTGGTGTACTTACATTTCAGCAATGCCTTTGACAATGTTCCGCACAGGCGACATAAACAAACTGAGCATCCTAGGGATGGACCCTAACGTTACTGACTGGGTTAGAAATTGGTTGAGTGGGAAGAGGCAAAGGGTATAGGTAAATGGAGCTCACTCTCAGGAGAAGGAGGTTACCAGTGGCGTGCCTCAGGGATCTGTCTTTAGTCTGATTCTTTTTAACATCTTTGTTAGCAGAAGGGCTGGCAAGTAAGGTTTGCCTGTTTGCAGATGATACCAAAATCTGCAATAGAGTAGACACCCAGGAAGGAGTAGATAGCATGAGGAGGGATCAAGCTAAGCTTGTGGAATGGTCTGGAACTTGGCGGCTGAGATTTAATGCTAAAAAATGCAGGGTCATGCATTTGGGCTGCAAAAATCCAAGGGACCAGTACAGCGTAGGGTGTAAAGTACTTCTGTCCACAAAAGACGAGCGGAACCTGGGCGTGATTGTGTCTGACAATCTTAAAGTAGCTAAATCTTAAAGTGGTATACAAATCTGGTTAAATAAATAAATAAACAGGTAGAAAAGGCAATTGCAATAGCCAGAAGGATGCTTGCGTGCATAGGGAGAGGAATGGTCAGCAGAAAAAAGGAGGTGATAGTGCCTCTGTATAAGTCTTTGGTGCGACCTCATCTGGAGTATTGTGTGCAATTCTGGAGACCGCAGCTTCAAAAGGATATAAACAGGTTAGAGTCAGTGCAGAGGGTGGCTATTAAAATGGTTAGTGGTCTTCATTATAAACTATATGGAGACAGACTTAAAGATCTTAATATCTATACGTTAGAGAAAAGGTGGGATAGAGGAGATATGATAGAGATGTTTAAATAGCTCCATGGCATAATTGCACAGAGGGAATGTTTCTTTTGATTGAAAGCAAGATGCAAGCTCTGTTACGAGGGGATATAGGATGAGGGTGAAAGGGGATACACTCAGGTGTGATATGTGGAAATATTTTTTGACAGAAAGAGTGGTAGATGCGTGGAATAGTCTCCCAGTGGAGGTGGTAGAGACAAGGACATAATGGGGCTCATTCTGCGTCACGAATATTTATTTATTTATTTATTTATTTAACAATTCTTATATACCGCACTATTTATGATCAGCGCGGTTTACATATAACAACAACATCCGACACTATACAAATGTCTGGTCATTACATTGAACAGGGAATGAAACTTGGAGAGAGGGGGCAACTATATACATACGAAGTTAATAGGGGAGGGACCTGTTTGGTGTTTACATATTTGAGGACGAGCTATACGAGGGTTCAGAGCCGTCAGTAAGATATTTCCACTCCCAGTGCAAAGGCTCCCCATACGAACAGCACTGTTGTACGGGGAGCTTTAGAGGGGGCGGTCTGGAGGTGGAACGGGGCAGGGCATGGGCAGGCTGTGACCCTGGATGTACAGAGCCGATTCTGAGGCCGGCCCTGTATGTCTGATGTCGGTCACATAGATGGGGGTTGCTGGAGCCGGGGGGTGGCAATGAGGTGAGGGGACACAGGGAGATGCCCGCAGCTGACCCTGGTCATGGGATGCCAGATCAGGGGTTGGGCTGCAGTGAAAGGACATTGGGTCTTGAGGTTGGTGATCGCGGGTCCTGAATGGAGTTGCAGTGCCATGGTGATGGGACGCCTTGGCACTGCAGCTCCACTCAGGAGCCTGGCTGAGTTAGCATGCGGCCCATCAGAATCGGGGTCCGGCCTAGCCCCCTTGAGATCAGAATTGGGTGCTACCTCTGTTCGCCCCTATTCTGAGGGACCACACAGGGGCTGGACGGCCAGAATAGAATTGGCATCTCTCTGAATTCAAAAAAGCATGGGACTGACACAGAGGATTTTTAAAATAAAAAGGGGATTATTGTAGTTGATATAGAAGGGCAGACTAGATAGGCCACATGGTCTTTTTTTGCCATCATGTTTCTATTTTTCCATCCCCTTTATCATTTTGGTGGCTTTTCTCTGTACCTTTTCAAATTCTGCTATATCCTTTTTAAGATATGGTGACCAGAATTGCACATAATATTCAAGGTGTGGTCGCACCATAGAATAGTACAGAAGCATTATTATATCCTTTGTCTTATTCTCCATTGCTTTCCTTATGATTCCTAGCATTCTATTTGCTTTCTTGGTTGCCACTGCACACTGGGCAAAGGATTTAAATGTATTATCCACGATGACGCCTAAAACGTTTTCCTGGGTGGTGGTAGAACCTTGCATCGTGTAACCGTAGTTTGGGTTGATCTTTCCTAGGCGCATAACTTTGCACTTCTCCACATTAAATCTCATCTGTCATTTGGATGTCCGGTCTTCCAATACTTCTAGGTATCCTTCTGAGCATATCAAAAGTGACTTCATGGCTCTGGGACAGAGGATGAAGCAGGTGGAGTTCTCTTCAATCCTCCCTGTTGAGGGTAAAGGCTGAGGCAGAGAAGCTCACATCCTGAAGATGAATGCATGGCTGCGTAGATGGCATCGTCAAGAACATTTTGGTTTCCTGGACTATTGGATGATGTTCCAAGGGCTGCAGAACATAGATAGTGTCCATCTGTCCAAGAAGGGTTGAAGTGTCTTCAGCAGCAGACTGGCTAACCTACTGAAGAGAGCTTTAAACTAGATTTATTGGCGATGGGTGAAGAAAGCCCCCAGGTAAGTGAAACATTAAATACCTCTGTAGAAATGGGTAAAAGGGGCAAAATCTGGAAAATGGTGTGTATAAATGCCTGCAAAAAGGCAAATAAGGGCCCGATTTTCAGTTGGGCAGGGCTAAGCGTCATAGCCGTGTAGCCTTGTCCGCGACCCCTTAACCCGCAGCAATGAAAGTGAAAATCCAGGGTTCATCACACAACCGCTGAGCCTAACTGGGCAGCAGCAATTTTGGATGCTGCCCAGTTAGCTCCGGCACCTTAAAGATAGGCAAGGGTTTTCCTAAACGGATAGCATCGTGGCACGTAGGGGACTTAATCTGGGATTTCCAAAGGCATTAGCCATGTAGGTGTCTTTGAAAATCCTCGATTAAGGCATTTACATGGTTAACATGGGCTGTTAACTATGTAAATGCCTTTGAAAATCAGGCCCTAAGATCCTAGATATTGAGGCTTTAATGGAAGAGGCTGACTTGGATTTAGTGGCAGTTACAGAGACATGGTTCATGGACAACCATGACTGGGATATAATTGTACTGGGCTATATATTTTATTCAAAAAAGACAAGATAGGAAGAAGGGGAGGAGGAGTGGCACTATATGTAAAAAATAATATTAAAGCTATAGAATTACAGGACTTAAACGAGAGAGAGGAGGCACTGTGGACTAAACTAGAAAGAGGGAAAGGTAAATCCATTTACCTTGGAGTGACATACAGATCCCTTCACAGGGAGAAGTGGATGGAGATTTAATAGAAGACCATACACAGCATTGCCATGAAAGGAGAAGTGCTACTGATAGGTGATTTCAATATGCCAGATGCTGATTGGCACATTCCTGCTGCGGTGTCATCTAGAAGTAAGGAGATCCTGGATTCTTTTCAGGGAGAAGTAGTCAGGCAACTGGTAACAAACCCCACACTTGAAGGGGCCATATTGGATTTGGTGCTTACCAATGGGGAAAGTGTTTCTGAAGTTATAGTGGGAGATCATCTCGCTTCCAATGATCACCAGATGGTGTGGTTGAGTTTTAAGGCTAGGAATGATAAAGTCCATTCAAAAGTGAGGGTCTTATATTTTAGGAAAACAAACGTTGACAAGATAGGACAATACCTCAAGGAGTTGTTAGCGGGATGGGAACAGCTGGGGGATGTTGAAATACAGTGGGCAAAACTGAAAAGGAATATTTTAAGGGCAACAAACCTTATTATTAGAAAGGTAAATAAAGGTAAAAAGAAAAGGAGGCTGCTATGATTCTCAAAAGAAGTAGCTGAAAAGGGGCAGAAAAAGCGGGAGGCCTTCAGGAATAACTAACTCAAGGGATAATCAGACACACCTGGTCAGGGTGAGAGAAACCCTAACTGAGAAGCAGCTTTATAAGCATGGCTTAGACAGGACAGAAAGGGCAGCGGCAGCAGCAGCAGCAGCAGACGCAGAAGAGAGAGGAAGGAGACGGCTCCGAGGAGAGAAGGAGAGGCAGTTGGATTTGCGGTCCTTACAGAGAAGGAACAAGTTCCAAGAGAAACAGTTCCACGCTGAAAAGCTCCAGGGAGAAGTCTTCAAGGAAGACAGAGAAAGGAGAGGGACCTGGAAAGTGCCGGGTAAAGAAAGTACCAGAGAAGCACAGCTCAGAGAGCAGAGGTACCTGCATACTTCCTTTCTTGACCGTGAGCTACAAGGAGTTCAGAGGTGGGTGCCCAAGACTCAGCCCAGGAGTCTGAGAAACACAACACTGAACCAGGAACTGTGGCCAAGCCCTAGAAAGACATGGAAGCCAGAGAGCCGTAGATGCAGTAAACACAGCTGGAGAGAGGTTTGGGAACCTGTACAAAAAGTGCTAACTAAAAGTCCTGTTACCTGTTTTCCACACCAGGTAGAGCAAGGCTGGAGAGTTTTAGAGAGAAACTCTGAAGTGAAGCCAGAATTACATGAGGAAAGCTCAGGGCCAGCAGATATATCGTCAGAACAGGAGGAGATGCAAATAGACCCTGCTGAACCCGATTCATTGCTACCTGACTGTCTCATGGATTGTACACTTTGTCTAGCCGGGAGTTTGGAATCCTTGGCAGAAGTATAGCTCGCAGGGTATATGTTAAAATACAGTTTTGAATAGCTAAAAGAAGAAGCTTGCTTTTGTTTCCATGAACTGGTTTGTTCTAACACCTGCATAGCTAATAAGACAGTGAAGCACGTCTAACCTTTGAATTCTGTAAATACCTTTTTGAAAATCCTGAATGAGGTGAGAATCCTGTTTTCCTTCGTTGAACCTTTGTTTGTGCATTATGGGAATAAACCTTACCCTTTACCTTACACATGGCTTTCACAACTAATTATTTCAAGAAAGGGTCTACTAGTACCAGCATGCATCTGGGCTAAGAAAAGTTCCACCCTTGGATGAAAACAATAATGTCCACCCTGACCCTTTAAGCACGTGGCTCGGGGGCTGGGGTTGCAACAATTGTCAGACTCAGGGAAGAAATATGTAGAAGCTGATGAGAATAAAACAGAATTGCTTAACAAATATTTCTGTTCTGTGTTCACAGATGAAGGGCCAGGAGCAACACCTCAGAAAACACCCACAAATAGGAACCGAAGTGGCAGAGAGCTCAAACAATTTTCTGAAGACTGTGTTCATGAGGAATTAGCTAAATTAAAAGGAGATAAATCAATGGGACCGGATGGGATACATCCGCAAATACTGAAGGGACTTGGACCTGCTAGCAGCTCCACTGCCTGATCCTTTCAATGCCTCTTGGGAGTCGGGAGTCATTCCAGAGCACTGGAGAAAGGCACATGTGGTCCCTTTACACAAAAGCAGAAGTAAGGATGAGGTTGAAAATTACAGGCCAGTTAGTCTAACCTCTGTGGTGAGTAAATTATAGGAAACACTGCTAAAAGAGAGAATAGTGAGGTTTCCGGAATCCAATGGATTGCAGGATACAATACAGCCTGGGTTTACCAGAGGCAGGCCTTATCAGACCAATCTGATTGATTTCTTTAACTGGGTGACTGGGTAGATGGACGGAGGGAGAGCCCTAGATGTGGTGTACTTAGGGGTATGTGTACTAAAGGGCGCTATTTGCGCTGCTGCGACATTATCGCACGATAAGGTACCTTATCGCGCAATAATGGCGCTTTATCAGGTGCAGAGGTACCTTAGTGCGCGATAACATGCGCAGCGGCACAAACGAGCGCTGAGGGGGGAGAAAGGCTCCCGGAAGGCGGAGGAAGGCTCCCCAGGGGCGGAGAGAGAGGGTAAATGGGTGGAAAGTGGGAGGGGAGAGGCTCCCTGCACACTAACGCTGTGGAATCCGGGGCTGAAAACTAACACCGGTGAAACCCTGGCGTTAGAGCAGAGTTAAAGGGAAGAGAAACCATTTACGTCAGCAATGTACAGCAAAACCAGGGAAACCTACAAAAAGTGATAAGTGTGATACATGTGCACAGAACAAAAGGGCAAATAAACATTGAAAATGGCCTGAACAAAATGGAAAAAAAACAACCAAGCTGGCCAATAGTGATACTAATGGGAAACAGCAAAAAACACTATCGAGAAAGCTAAAAAAAAAAATAAATATTAATTTTGGAAGGGTATATGCTCTGTCCCCCTACAAGGTGAATGATCCCACAGTCCAATAGCGCTGATCAGGGTTTTCCCTTTTTATTGGACAGGTGTCCTATGGCATGCACATGTTCCACAACAGCAGGGTGGGCATGTCAGAATGGGCAACTGGACAGATACTGGAAAATGGGATACAGAGGGCTGCAGGCGGCACATGCTGTGGTGCAGATGGGCCACAGTGCGGACTAGGGTGATGCCTAGGTGGCCCACAGGAATGCTGAAACTGTACAGCAGCCAGACAGCAACTGATGAGGGCCCAACATGGGCACGAGTGTGTTTCCCACAGTGTCTCAGGGGATAGTACCCAGCAGGTACCCCCAAGGGCACAGAACATTGGCAAGCGGTGGTGGGGGGAAGTGTGGACGTCTATGCAGGCACCCCTACCTCAGAACCCGCACCATAGGCAGCCGCCTACCGGCACACTGGATGGCCTGAGACTGCGCACCACCAGCACCACCAGCATAAGGGCATGTCAGCAAGGTGGCGGAGGAGTACTGGTGGTGGAGGGGGCAGTGGCAGCTGCCCATAGCAGACCATGGCCTAGCCCTGTTTAGGTGGATGCAGTGCACTGCAATAGACGGGCCCTGTCTGACGAACAGTCATGGTATCCCCAGGGAATGAACTGCCCCTGTGGCAACATGGTGGTGCAGTACAC
Organism: Ichthyophis bannanicus; assembly: GCA_033557465.1. NCBI lineage: Eukaryota > Metazoa > Chordata > Amphibia > Gymnophiona > Ichthyophiidae > Ichthyophis > Ichthyophis bannanicus. Next base: position 148,800,713 of record CM066039.1, on the reverse strand, counting down.
ACAGCCAGTGTGTTCAGGAGCAGAAGGTTATAGGTTCAAGTCCCAGTTGTGGCTCCAGAAACCCAGTTCCCATATTTTACCCACTACTAAACCATGGTAATAAAGAGGGAACCTTTATTGCTGATAACATAAACATGCCTGAAATGCCTATGTTTTACCCTACAGAGCACAGACACCATAGACATGTGCAATACCTAGAGCAGAGTTTCCCAAATGCTGTCCTGGAGGGCCAAAAACCATTCAGGTTTCATGCTGTCTCTAATAAAGATGCCTGTGCTGCATTTCTTTGCGCCGCTCCCATGGTATGGAAATGTATCTCATGCATATTCATTAGGGACAGCATGAAAACCCAAACAGTGTTTGGCCCACCAGGACCAGGGTTGGGAACCTCTGCCCTAGAGCAGCAGCCAACAGGGACAGAAACACCCGGCCCCAGAGGCTCCATTATCCAAAGCCTCATGGAGAGGCAGGATATTGGGCCCTGCGCACAGCAGCATCTCCCAATACTAGCACTTGCATGCCTTAGCAATGCCGCCCTAAACCTGGAAATACATTACACATATATCAAAAGGTTGCTATGATTAATGGCAGATAGCAATTCCTAAGTTCAGCACAATTTGCTGATTGAGCTGCATCATAGCAACCTTTCTGATGTCTGTGGAGTGTGTTTTGGTTCTGGTTTCTGACAGTTTTTACCACCCCGGGGAGTGACCCCAAAAGTATCGCTTACCATAGCCATGCCTGCACTGTGCCCAGGACTGGTGTGGTGGCCAGTGCTGCCACAAGCCTCTATATTTGCACAATGCTGGCATAGGTGTGGGAGTGTGTATCTGTCTATCCAGTGTGTGGTGGCTGCCAACACCTTACTCAGCCCACACTGTGGTAGCCAAGACCTATAGACTAGGCCATAAGCCTGAACCTGAAAAATGACAGACCTAAGAACCAAGCCTGGATTTCAGTAGTGCTGAGACATAAAAATTAAAAGACAGAATTGAATACTGCTTTAGAATGAAATGCTGCTATAACAAAGTTTGCACAAAGTGAATACAATGCCTGTATGTTAAATCGTTACTCCAGAATTGTTACTTACACATTTTAGGAGCTAGATATGACCTTGATGAAGGAAAGTAACCAGGTTTGAACCAAGCCATTGTTCAGCTAGCTGGAGAAAGCAGAGCAAAGGGCATAGATCCTGATTGGTCAAATTCAGGGAAATTTCAGACCAATAGAAAGTTTGTAGAAATTAGCATGAGACCAATAGAATGTTTTCCTGTATCAAAATGTTTAAACTGTATAAAATGAACATGTTTCCGCTAAAGCGGGGCTCTGTCACTTTTTAGACTGCCTTGTGCACAATAAACTGGCTTGAACCTTGATAAAGACTCCTGGTGTAATTGGTTTGGTGGCGTTCCGCCGCTACATATTCTTGGTGCTTTACCACGAAATTCGCCTCAAGGTTTGGCCTGGTTGGGACCGCGTCTGACCGACATGTGAATTCTCAGGCGCCAACCGGTCCATTGAATCGGAGAGGGTTCTAGCCTCGGCGGGCATTGGGTCCGGCTAGGCCAACACCTTCGAACCAGAGGAGGGGAGTCCAGGCTTCAACCCATGCGCTGGCTTGGGGGACGGGTACCAGATCTGGGTGAGTATAGAGTTTTTATATTATTAAGTCAGACAGTACTGGAACCTGGAACCATATGGTAATGGGAAAAATGGTAAAAGGACACTGATCACGTCCGGAGCGGTCCGAGTACTCTTGCAAGGGCTATTAAGAGCACAAGAGGAAACCACTGACTCCTTCTGGTAATAAAATCATGATTAATGGTAATGGTAAAATTTTTGGTAAGCCTAGATAGTCAGGATTGGGCTTTTGGGAAATGAAATTGTATTTGTGTGTGAGATGAGTGAGTGAGAGATCTTAAAAACAAAGGCTGAGCGAAAGCGGAGTCTGGTCTTACTGTTTGTTGTTTGTCTCTGATTTTGTTATCTGTTAAAATCGTGGAGTTCCCCTTCTGGTATGAGATAAGATTATTCTGTTGGGTAATTTGTAGAACAGTTTACCGATTAAGAAATAGTATTAAGCAGAAAAGAAGACAGAAGGAAATAAACTCAGTTGTCACTATTTCAGTAAAGAAGCTGTCTCTCATGCATTCCAGTTGTTTTTCCTGCAGCACAGCGTGAAATGAAACTAGCCAGGGGAATGAGAAGGGGCGTGTCTGGAGAATGGAATGGATAGTAGCTGTTAACCCTGTGAAGGCTTAATTTCAGCGTTCTATAGCTGAGTTGATCTGTGCTTATTTTAGGAAAATTGTACCTGTTTTATTCAATATGTTGTAATAGTGATCTTCCTTCTGCTATGGTCATGTATTAAATATCATGTAATAGGAATGTTTAGTCAGAATTTTGAATCCCGATAGTTTTGGGCTTAGCCTGGAAAGGGTTAAGTTCTTATTAACCCCTTTCGAGTTCCTGTGCTTGTACGGACCAAGTGAGAAGAATTTCTGTAGGGCTAGCTTTGTTTTGTATTATTTATGCTCCAACCTTCAGTAAGTACTATAATGGTTTAAATAGGGAATAATAGAGAAATTCAGGAAACTGCTTTTGTTTTCCCTTTGTCCTACGAAGTAGAGGTTAAGAGCCATTCCGAGCCAGTAGTACCAGATCGCGACCCGAAAGTGATTTAAATCCTGAGTGAATAAGGAGTTCATCGTATTTGAATTCTATTTCCTGATATACTGCAGCAAGCACTTCTTAGAAGACATACTTATTGTTAATAAAAATAAGATAGGAAGAAAAAGTGTATATGTATTACAGATAGCCACCCACTTTATTGAAAAAGTATCCGGAATGTCTTTTGAATATCTCCTTCCTAAACTGTAAGATTTAAAGAAATTTATTTTGCAGAGACATTATTCAGCTTAAATGCTGAGTACGGCTGGCAGTTAGTTTTCATGCCAAGTAATTTCTTTCCAGTTATACGTAACAGATATGTGGCCGTTATGATAAGAGCCATAGTTCTTTTTATTAGAACTGTTATAACATGTTGCAATTTATCTAAATTGTTCCTATTTAGAATGAGCACACACATCTATTATGCTTATTGCAATCAATCTATGCTTATGTTTTCAGCCTACCCTTTGTTTACAGCAATAATATGTTTTTTTTTAATAAGTGCACCCAGAGGAATATTATTGTATAGTTCTGATTCATAGTCAATAGGAAAATGCAGCCTGACTGGCCGCCCCCTCTGTCTGTTGTTAACTACATCATCATGGGGGGAGGAAGGGGGGTCAGAGTCCATGCAGATTTCAGTGTTAGTTGCTTCCTGGCCTTGTAGTTCCCTGATCATTTCCCCTACATAGGATTCTTGGTTAAATGTTTGAGGAAAAAGGAGAAACCCCCCCCCCCTGCCCGTTTATTATCTTTATAGGCCAGTTCCCTCAGCTCTGCCATCATCCCGGGCAGAGCCTGGAGCAAGGGGGGGGGGGATACCTCCCTGCAAATTTCACTAAGCCACCTCCGCAACAGGAGAAGAGAAGCCCCAGCACAGTTTAAAGTACCGATGACACTACAAGCAGGGATTTATTTGCTAGTTCAGCCTGATTGCCGTATGCCTTCAGATGTACAACTACCAGTAAAAGAGAGGGTCACGCAATCCCATTGCACTAGGCCCAGGGCCAGCTTTGCACTAGCCAGCTGACCAGCTTTGTTTCTGCCACTAAATTGATTTGCGGGCACGATAATTAATGGAAGTAGCGCAGAAAGTATTTGTGAATTGTGAAAATAAATGTGAAAGAGAAAGTGAATCTAAAATAAAGAAGAAAACAGATCTTCTTGCTGATACTTTAGTTGAATGATGTGGAGGAGGTTTTCCTAATCGAAGGAGCAGAGGAAGTGAAAAGGGGTCGTGAAAATGATCGGCCCCCACTGGGTGCGAGTCAGTGCGCCCATTGCAGAGAAGAAGGACGTTAGAGAAGTGAATGCCCGTATCTTGACTCCACCCCCAAGAGGGGAGGAGGGAGTACTTGATTTAAAAAATAAATAAATAAACCAAGCACAGTGTTCCAGTAAAGAGAGGGAAGCAGCCATAGAGTGAGTGGCAGCCGAAGAGGGCTATAGCATGGATGAAGACTAGGCCAGACCGGACTCCAAGTTTCCCTGGGTCCCCAGGAGTCAGTCTGAAAATAGGGGACCAATATATGGACTTTATGGGGAATACAGGAGCAGAATACTAAAGCCAGTAGTCCCTTTGTTTTCTTGAGGCATCACCATTGTCAGAGCTACTGAGGCTAAGGCCACAAAGCCTCTCCTGCAGAACCACATGTGTGAACTAGGGGGACAGAAAATAATGCACCAGTTCTTGTATATGCCTGAGTGTCCAATTCCACTTCTGGGCCGAGACATGCTTGTTAAGCTCCAGGCCCAAATATCTTTTGCAGAAGGGGGAGAAATGCAAATGACTGTGAACCTAAAGCCTGTTGGATTGATGGTGCTGACTGTTCCCCAAGAAGAAGAATAGCGGTTCTATAGTGCATCTCCAATCAAGCCAGCTAGTTCCTGTATACCCACCAACCTCATAGCCCCACCTGAAGTATGGGCAAAAGATAATCCACCTGGCCTAGTGAAAAACATAGCCCCTGTCATTGTCACCCTCAAGCTAGGAGTGGAACCAGTGCATGTGACCAGCCATTGAAGGAATTCACCACCATCTGATGAAACTACTGCAGTATGGACTCCTCAAAGAATGCCAATCACCATGGAATATCCCTCTTCTCCCAGTGAAGAAGCCTGGAACAGGGGATTATCGCCCAGTACAAGATTTGAGAAGAGTAAATGACGCAGTTGAAACAATACACCCAGTAGTACCAAACCCTTATACTCTCTTGGGACTGATCCCCGCTGAGGCTGCTTACTTTACTGTTTTGGACCTGAAAGATGCCTTTTTCTGTATGCGCCTAGCCCCCACCAGTCAACTTTTGTTTGTTTTTGAATGGCAAGACCCCACAACAGAAAGGTGGGGCCAACTCACTTGGACTAGATTACTTCAAGGATTCAAGAATTCACCTACTCTCTTCAGTGTCACCCTGAATTAAGATCTTTCAAGTTACTATGTGAACCCAGGAGGAAGGGTTCTTCTCCAGTATGCGGACAACTTGCTCATAACCACCAACTCAGAAAAATGAATGTCTACAAGCCACCAGTGAACTCTTGCACTCTACTTAATGAGGCTGGATGCAAAGTCTCAAGAGCCAAGGCATAATTATGTCCAACAAGTTAAATACCTAGGATTCCAGTTGTCCAGCAGAATTAGACGCCTGGGACCAGAACACAAAGAAGCTGTATGCAGTATTCCTACTCCAACCACCAGGAGGCAAGTGAGAGCCTTCTGAGGTGCCGCAGAGAACTGTCATATATGGATCCCCAATTCTGCGCTGCTAGCAAAACCGTTGTATCAAGCTACCAAAGGAATGGAAAAGTCTCCATTGGACTGGGGACCTGAGCAAGATGCAGCATTCCAGGAGCTGAAAAAGGCCCTGATGTCAACCCCAGCTTTAGGTCTTCCAGATGTCCAGAAAACCTTTCAGTCTCTATGTTCATGAGTCACAAGGAAATGCATTGGGAGTGCTGACTCAACATCTTGGATCCTGGCAATGACCAGTAGCCTATTTGTCAAAACAATTGGATGAGGTAGCAAAAGGATGGCCCCCTTGTTTGAGAGCTGTTGCAGCTACAGTCCTCCTAGTGAGCAATCTTCAAGTTACTGTACCACACTCTGTTCTAACCATAATGAAACACAAAGGAAATTTCTAGCTAATTCACAAATGTTGAGGTATCACAGTATGCTATGTGAAAATCCCCAGATACAATTGAAGGTCAGTCAAGCTCTGAATCCTGCTACATTGTTATCAGTTGGTCTTGAACCCCCTGATCATGACTGTTCAGAAACTATGGATATTGTTGTGCCAGATATGCAGTAGTGACCCTTGATCTGGTAGTTAAGTCCTCAGCCCTGGCCCCAGGAATTTCAGCACAGAAAGCTGAACTGATAGCTCTTACTAGAGCACTGACAATAGGAAAAGGGGCTCTGTCTAAATGTGTACCCAGATTCCAAGTATGCCCTTACAACCATGCATGCACATGGGGCCCTGTACAAAGAATGAGGGTGGATAACCTCAGGAAGCAAGTCCATTAAGTATGGCCCCGAGATATTGATATTATCAGATACATACAGCATACAGACCTCAGAGTTCAGGTAAAGTAGAACGTATGAATAGAACTCTGAAATCTCAATTGTCCAAACTTTGTCAGGAAACACATTTAAAATGGCCACAGGTACTTCCAATAGCTCTTTTAAGGATACGCTATGCACCTACTAAGTCATTAGGACTTTCTCCCTATGAGATTTTTTATGGTAGACCTTCACCTATTGTCAAAGGGATCAAAGGGGATATGAAGCAGATAGGATCTGAAATTACTAGGCAAGAATTAGCACTAAGTTCTATTTTGCAGAATCTTCACAAATGGGTATAAGACCAATTACCCATCAACCTGACTGAACCGCTGCATCCTTATAAGCCCGGTACTTCGGTGTGGGTCAAAGACTGGAAGAAGACACCGTTGGAACCATACTGGAGAGGACCATATGTCTTCATTCTGTCAACACCTACAGCAGTGAAAGTTGCAGAACTCGAACCCTGGATTCATCACAGCAGAGTGAAATCAGCAGCAGCTCCAGAGCCAGACCAGTGGACATCAGAACATGATCCAGAAGTTCCATTGCGGCTAACTTTGCAAAGACAAGCAAATTGAAAAATTCAGGAAATTTTTAAAAGAGACTGTGCCAATATAGAAATCCTGAATCCTAAGAGACTATTTGTTTATTCTGAAGAGATTATTATCAACAGAAAGAGACTGTATTATGGACTATATTATTTGAAAATCTTTGTGCCATTTTGATCAACAGTGCAAACTAAAAGGACTGTGTCTATTGAAATACGTTGGAATCTACAGCTCTACATACCTAACAATGAAATTGGTAAGGTCATGTACAGCGGAAGCTTGAGGATCTACAATCAACGCTACACCTGTTGCATGCTACTGAGAGCAAAACAGGTCAATGTAAAGTAAAGAAGAAGAAGACTTCGTGGTCAAGAATTATCAACAGTTGCACTAGTTTTTCAAAGACTTGCACTAATTCTTCAGAAACGTTTCATCATGATTCTCTACTGTTTCATCTTGATAGCAGCCTTGAGATGCTTTGAACTGACTTCTGCCTTGCCACCCTGTGCTGCATGCATAACTACTACCCGTACTGGAGAAAAGATTACACAGACTTTGCTTTATCATACCTACTATACTTGTACAGGTATAGTGAGTCAATGCATATATAATGGCACGGAACTGAACATTTGCACAAAAGGAAAGAGCAGAACTTGTTTTCACCCACGACAGAATCCATCCTATTATGTGCTAAAAATACGATGGAATGATGAAGATGGAGCTCTCTTAAATGCTACTCAACAACTTGAAGAACCTACAAAACCTGCAGCTCTATACTTTGATGCTTGTGATGCCATAAACAGAAACTATAATCAGAAATGTGGGACTTGGGAGAGAAATTATTATGTTGATGATAAATATATGTGTCCTGAAGGAGCATATAAATGGGGAATATGTACAGGGGTACACTCTCCAACACATTATGGTAAACCTTCAAAAGCTGATTATTATTGTCCAAAATGGGAATGTGTATACTATGCTACATGGTCAGGTAGCCCTACAGGACAGGAAGGAGATAGCCAACTTAGAAAAACTGTCTTTATCTGATCCAAAGACGTGTAAGAAAGGTGCCTGTAATCCTTTAAGGCTCCTGGTCATAAATCCTAGTCAATGGAAGCAAGGGTATAAATTTGGCTTACGCATAGCAGCGGGAGGATCAGATCCTGGAACCTTCGTATATATACAACTTAACACTAAAACTCATGTATTATCACCATATAGAATACACCATACATTCTATGAAACTATGAAATCACAGTTAGAAGTTCCTCATGCCGCACAGAATTTGTTTCTTGAATTAGCTGGAGCCGTGGTAACCAGTCTCAATATAACTAATTGTTACTTCTGTGGAGGAACTAAAATGGGAGATCAATGGCCATGGGAAGCACAAGAATTAAATTTTTCTGTATCATATAATTATACAAATATTCATAAAGCTACAAGTGAATGGGTATTAGCTAACCCCATTGTCGGACGTCTGTGTTTTGCACGTATTGGGCCACAATTTACTGCAAAGGTTGGACAGCTGGTCTGTCTCAGCCAGAAGTTTTATAATGCCTCAACGAAAAAGACGTCCTGGTGGTCAGGAGTAAAAGATCCTGAACCCACCAATCCTCTAGTTATTTTTCCTGAACTTGCTAAGTTATGGACAAATCTAGTATCACCTAATACCTGGCAAGCTCCACCAGGGCTTTACTGGATTGGTGGAACTAGAGCATATGCTAAACTTCCTCCTAATTGGGGAGGAGCATGTGTATTGGGAACAATAAAGTGGCAGGTGAAGGCCTGTGATCCACAATGTCTGACATAAGCAAGCAGGCCTAACTAGCTTGACCTGTAAATGAAGTCTGTGGAGAGGCTAAAAGGAATTGCACATTCCCCAACATGCTGCTATTGTAGAATTAGAACTCAGTAAAAGTATTGAATTAGCTTAGACAAGCAGAACTGAAAGTTGGAAAAATACAGGAAAATATGTTTGAATGCCCCTGATAAGAAAATACAGCTGTAAGGGATTTAATTAAAACTGCTGACAGAAAGGTTACAGAGCCTTGCTTCCCTGCACGTACTAACTAGCCCAATGGCCTTGGAAGTAGGAAAGTAACAAGTTGGTGAACTGGCCATTGTAATTGGGACTAGAAGGGGGGTGAGCAGTCGCTGGGCCCACTCCAAGAACCTAATTGGATAATCATATCAGTACCGGGACCAATAGAAGGGGTACGGGAGGTACGGGAGGTTACCGGGACCAATGAAATGTTTTCCTATGTCTAGAATGGTGAAAAAATCTATAAATGTTGTTGTATTGCCAGAGAACATCGCTCAGCCATTTTGAATTTGATTCTGCTTGAGACTTGTGCACAAATAAATGATTTGGACCTTCTGAACAGACTCCTGGTATTATTGGTTTGTCTGCGCTCTGCTGCTACATATTCTTGGTGCGTTGGCCGGGAAGGTGTGGTATTGGAGGGTATATAGGGCAATATACCACGACTTTCCGCCTCTACAGGTTTGGTCCTGCCGGGATCGCGCCCTTCCGACGGGGGCTCGCTCCCTGGCGCCACCGGTCCCTTGCATCGGAGGGAGCTAGTCGGACCTCGGCGGGTGCCGGGCCCGGCTGGAGCCAACACCTTGAACCCGAGTGAGGGGAGTCCGAGGTCCAACTCATGCGCTTGCTTGGGAAGTTTGAGGACCAGATCCGGTGAGTAGAGTTTTGATTTTAGCATGTGTCTAGACAGATAAGAAAGAGCAGTACTGCCAATCTTGCATGAACTTGGCCTGAACTTAGCACTAGCACTCGCATGAAAGAGAGCTTGATCAACTCTCCAAGACGGACCGACTACCCCTGCGTAAGTAAAGCAGGGCGAAACTCCCGTCTTCTAGCATTTGGAACTCGCATGAGACTAGTCAGAATAGATAGCAATGAATGCATTCTGGGATACGTTGCTAGCATGATTGTGTGAATGGAGTGTGAATGAGAGGTCTGGCAGCACGGACCAAGCGAAGGCGGACCCCTGAGTAACGCAGTTCCTGACCGGGCGACCGCGTTCAGGTCGTAAAAAGGGGGAAGCGATTGTCGTCTTGTCTTGTTATTTGTTTCCCTTATACGTTTCTAGGGCCGTGTGGACCCCTTACCCACGGTCCGCCCTCCTTTTCCCTTCTGTCTGTTGTTGCGCGCATACATCGAAATGGGAGGGGCGGAGTCTACGAGGAACACTCCATTAGAATGTATGATCGCACATTTTAAAGAAGGATATTCCGGAGATTATGGTATTAGAATGACTGCAGCCCGTTTACAGATTTTATGTACTAGGGAGTGGCCCGATTTAGATCCTACCTGGCCCCGAGAGGGAACCTTTAATGTAGGAATTATTCAGTTAGTGCACCATAGAGTGCGAATAGCGCACCCCGATCAGTACCCTTATATAGATTCCTGGTTAAGTATTTGTGAAGATCCGCCCCCTTGGGCGAAGCGCTGTTATGAGGAGCAGTGCAGAATAATGTTAGCAAAGACAGATTATAGTCAGAAAATAGAACAGCCTAGAAGAAAAGGGAAAGGTGAGAAGTCCAGGAAGAAACCCATCCTGGTAGATCTTGATTCCCCAGAAGTGATTACCCGACAGCCCCAAACCCAGCGCCCAGTGAGAGTAGCCCCACGTCCTGCCCCAGAACCCCGGAGACAGCGGGAGCGGGACCCAACCCCTGAGCCATCACCCGAAGAGCAGGTAGATGAGCTCCCTTTAAATGAAGAAGATGATTCTACCGAGACTGAAAAAGGAGAATCAGAGACAGAAACAGAACAGGAAGAAATTGAAATTTCCCAGAGTGATACTGACAGTGTAAAAGCGGCTGCCAGTGTTAGCTCACCAGTCAAAAGAAAACCAAGAATAAAGCATGTAGAGAAAAAGATAACCCCTGACAGGAAAGCTACGAAAATATCCCTCAGATCCCAAAAGACATCTACTGCCAAGATGATGCCTTTACGGCAAGTCCCGGGAATACCGTAAGGAATGAGGATAATGAGGTGGTGGCGGGACCCCTAAGCTATGTGTATGTCCCCTTCTCTACCACTGATTTGTTAAATTGGAGGACACATTATGCCTCCTATACCAATAAGCCCCAGGAACTTACAGAATTAGTGAATACTATTATGGAAACTCACCAACCAACATGGGCAGATTGTCGCCAGCTCTTGTCCACCTTATTCACTACAGAGGAGCGGACACGAATTAGAAAAGCAGCTATTGACTGGCTGGCAGATAACCCGGTAGCTCCAGGAGAAAGGGGGGAGGAAAGAATAGATAATCGGGAAGCGGCCCAGAGGGAATTCCCGAATGAAGACCCCCGATGGGATCCAAATACAGAAAGAGGATCCAGAGCCCTAGCCCGTTTTCACCAAGGCTTTATACAAGGCCTGAAAAGGGGGGGCCAGAAAGCTATGAACCTTTCCAAAATTACTGAAATTACCCAAGCTATAGATGAGAGCCCAGCAGTGTTTTATGAAAGATTAACTGAAGCATATAGAATGTATACTCCCTATGACCCAGATGCGCCAGGAAGCTTATGCATGGTGAATTCTGCTTTTGTAAATCAGTCTCAACCAGACATTAGATGGAAATTACAGAAATTAGAAGGGTTTGCGGGCATGAATGCAACTCAGTTATTGGAAGTCGCTCATAAAGTGTATGTGAATCGTGATAATGAAAGGCAGAAAGAATGTGATCGAAAGATGAAGAAGAAAGCTGATTTTTTGGCTGCGGCCATAGTTGAACAGAAAAGGGGAGGTATCCTTAGTCGACGGAGCAGAGGAAGGGGGCGGGGCCGAGGCGGAAGCCAGCCCCAGCTAGGCATAAACCAATGTGCCTACTGCAAAGAGGAAGGACATTGGAGAGATGCATGCCCGCAACTCAAAGACGCCCACCAAGATGACGAAAACAATCATCAATGGAGAGAAGGAAGACGAGGTCGTCCCCGAAATCGCGGAGGAGCCAATCGAGAGCAATACCAGCGAGAAAGAGGAGAAGCCGTACAAGCATTGGCTGCGACAGCCCATGATGAAGATGACGTGGATTAGGACAGACCGGGCTCCGAGTTTGCTTTAGGTCTCCAGGAGCCTATGGTCGGAATACAAATAGGAGACCAAGTTATGAACTTTATGGTTGATACTGGAGCAGAACATTCGGTAGTAGACAAAAAGATAGCCCCATTTTCTACAAAAGCAGTCACCATTGTAGGAGCAACTGGTGCCAAAGCTACAAAACCTTTTCTTCAGAATCGCATATGCAGTCTAGGAGGACAACAAATAACTCATCAATTCCTTTACATGCCTGAATGTCCAGTGCCACTACTGGGACGAGATATGTTAGCCAAGCTACAAGCCCAAATATCCTTTACTGAAAGAGGAGAAATGCAAATGACAGTAAATTCTCAAGCCAAGCCAGCAGGAATAATGCTGCTTACAGTTCCCCGAGAAGAAGAATGGAGATATTACAGTGATGAATCTGCCCAAGACACCTATTTTGAACAAACTTTGAAAAACATTGATGCGCCACCTGGAGTATGGGCAGAAGGCAGTCCTCCAGGCCTAGCCAAACATATAGCTCCAATAACTGTAACCCTCAAGCCTAGTGCTACACCAGTACATGTCAAGCAGTATCCTCTCCCAAGAGCTGCAATTGAAGGCATCCACCGCCACTTGCTAAGATTACTAGAACATGGCCTACTAAAAGTATGTCAATCCCCATGGAACACTCCACTTCTGCCAGTGAAAAAGCCTGGAACAGATGACTATCGCCCAGTGCAAGATCTAAGAAGAGTGAATGAAGCAGTTGAGACCATACATCCAGTTTTACCAAATCCGTACACACTTCTAGGACTGATACCTGCTGAAGCTACCCACTTTACTGTTCTGGATTTAAAAGATGCATTCTTTTGCATAAGATTAGCCCCCATAAGTCAGATATTATTTGCATTTGAATGGCAGGACCCTATCTCTGGAAGAGGGGGCCAACTTACTTGGACACGATTACCCCAAGGATTCAAGAATTCGCCTACCATCTTTAGTGCTGCCCTAAATCAAGACCTTTCAAGCTATCCAGTGGCCCCGGGGAAGAGAGTGCTTCTCCAATACGTGGACGATCTGCTGATAGCTGCTGTATCAGAAAGTGAGTGTATACAAGCCACCAAAGACCTCTTGCAGTTACTAGATGAAGCTGGATACAAAGTTTCCAGAGCAAAAGCACAACTATGCCAAAAAGAAGTGAAATACTTGGGCTTTCGTATAACCAAAGGAAGCCGAAAGTTAGGCAGAGAGAGAAAAGAAGCAGTATGCAGAATTCCAACCCCAACTACCAGAAAGCAAGTCAGAGCCTTTCTGGGAGCAGCAGGATATTGCCGAATCTGGATTCCCAACTTTGCTCAAATCGCCAAACCATTGTATGAAGCCACAAAAGGAGAAGAAAAGTCGCCACTGGAGTGGGGACCTGAGCAGGATACAGCCTTCAAGACGTTAAAGGAAGAATTGATGTCATCACCAGCCCTTGGACTACCAGATGTTCACAAGCCTTTCCACTTGTTTGTACATGAAGCGCAAGGAAATGCCTTGGGCATGTTGACTCAGAAATTGGGAAATTGGGAGCGACCTGTAGCATACCTATCGAAACAATTGGACACTGTGGCCAAAGGATGGCCACCTTGCCTGAGAGCAGTTGCAGCTACAGCATTGTTAGTGAGTGAAGCAGACAAGCTCACACTAGGACAGAATATACGAGTCACTGTGCCACATGCAGTCCTTGCCCTTATGAAACAAAAAGCAAATCATTGGCTCACCAATTCCCGAATGTTGAAATATCAGAGTATGTTATGTGAGAACCCACAGATACAACTGGAAGTAAGCCATGCCTTGAATCCAGCCACATTGATACCTGTTAGTGACGAACTCCCAGAACATGACTGTATAGAAGTCATGGACACTGACCTGACAGATGTGCCCATAGACAATTCTGACCAAATTTATTACGTAGATGGAAGCAGTCTCATCATCAATGGACGACGCTGCGCCGGATATGCAGTAGTCACTCAACATGAAGTCGTTGAGTCATCAGCTCTAGCCTCAGGTACATCAGCCCAGAAAGCAGAATTGATAGCACTTACTCGAGCACTACTGCTAGGTGCAAAGCTTGTGTTAAATGTATATACAGACTCTAAGTATGCCTTCACTACTCTGCATGCCCATGGAGCTCTTTATAAAGAACGAGGGCTCATCATGTCTGGAGGAAAATCAGTCAAATACGGCCCAGAGATACTGATGTTACTTGATGCAGTATGGGCCCCAACTCATGTAGCTGTCATGCACTGTAGAGGACATCAAACAGGAAAAGGAGAAGTTGCTCGAGGAAATAGGTTCGCAGATGCCTCAGCACGACAAGCAGCCATGACAGGACAAATTTCGCCACAAGCCATGCCAATGCAGGCAGCATTGTTTCCAGTACCCTTGAGCCTATGGACACCACGATATACCACCAAAGAATTAGATTACTACTGTAATAAGGAAGATGGAGTACTGAAAGATGGGTGGATTGAGCTGCCACCAGCAGAGGGCAGCCAACCCCCAGGACGAATAGTAATCCCTGAATTGTAGGGTCCAGCCTTTGTCAAAGCTTTCCACAAAGCCACCCACTATGGAAAAAGTGCTATGGAAAAAGCACTCAGACCACATTTCTGCATTACCATGTTAGCAGCCCTATCAGCTTCAGTGGCACGCCAGTGTCTAATTTGTGCCAAAAATAATGCCAAGCAAGGTCCCACACCAGCACCCCGAGTTCAGTCAGGAGGTGTAACCCCCATGCACCACCTGCAAATTGATTTTACTGAAATGCCAAAAGCCAATGGATATCACTACCTATTAGTATTAGTTTGTACTTTCTCTGGGTGGGTAGAAGCCTTCCCAACCAGAACTGAGAAAGCCCGAGAAGTCACCAAAGCTTTACTGAGAGAGATTGTTCCTAGATTTGGAATTCCAGCCGTAATAGGGTCAGACAACGGGCCCTCATTTGTTTCTCAGATTACTCAGCAGTTAGCAAAAGCCCTACAGATACAGTGGAAACTTCACACTGCATACAGACCCCAGAGTTCAGGGAAAGTTGAGCGAATGAATCGTACCTTAAAAACCCAAATGTCTAAGCTTTGTCAGGAGACTCGCCTGAAGTGGCCCCAAGTGCTCCCAATAGCTTTACTCAGAGTACGCTCAGCTCCTGTAAAGTCAACAGGATTTTCCCCTTTCGAGGTTTTGTATGGTAAACCCCCACCAATAGTGCAGGGAATTAAAGGGAGTTTAGCCCAGATTGGTTCAGAAATAACCAGGCAAGAACTCCTAGCTCTTAGTTTTGTTCTGCAGATTCTCCATGCGTGGATCCAAGACCAGTTGCCTATCAACTTGACGGAACCCTTGCATCCCTACCAGACTGGTACCTCGGTGTGGATCAAAGATTGGAAGAAGACACCGCTGGAACCTCATTGGAAGGGACCATACACTGTCATCCTGTCTACCCCAACTGCAGTAAAGGTAGCGGAGATCGATTCCTGGATCCACCACAGCAGAGTCAAGCCCGCAGCTGATCCAGAACCCGAGCAGTGGACAACAGAGCAGCATCCTGATGCACCTTTGCGAATCACCTTGAGACGGCAACCGGCATCCTAGACACTCTTTGGGATCATCCCAACAACTACAGTGCCTTGCAGTAGCCAAGTCTTTCGAAGAGGATTGCTGTTTCCCAAACAGCAAGAGTTTGTTTCAACGAACCTCATGTGTGTGATTTTACACACTACTTTGATGCTACATTGATTGACCATATTTCGGAAGCCAACTGAAATTGATAAGTTGGTTAATGTGTGATGGACAACTTGAGGATCGTCAATCAACACTCAGCACCCGTTGAATTGCTTCATTAGCAAACGGGACGAAGAAAAGAACGTCGTGGTCAAGATCTGCAAGTTGAGGATTCAGAAGAACTCCAATTAACATGTATCTTTGTTTTTACTTTGCCCTGGTTGCCTGTTTTGGAGGCTTTGAACTAATTCATGCCTTGCCTCCATGTACTGCTTGCATCACTTCTACTCGGACTGGACTGAAAGTAACTCAGACTTTGATTTATCACTCTTACTATTCCTGCACTGGTAAAGTGACTCGGTGTATTTATAACACCACTGAACTGAATGTTTGTACCAAAGGTAAATCTAAAGTATGCTTTAATCCGCATCAGAATCCATCCTACTACACCTTAGAAATGCGATGGAAAGATGCAGATGGACCTTTGATCAATGCCACACGCCCACTCACAGATCCTAGTAAATATGCTGTTTTGTATTTTGATGCTTGTGAAGTAATCAACAGAGATAGTCGTTCTAAGTGTGGTAATTGGGAAAAAACATACTCAACGAATGACAAATATATGTGTCCAGAAGGGACCACTGGATGGGGAGCATGCACAGGAAAGAAAGTCTTAGCCGATGTGTATAGTACAGCCCCAGAGTCAGATTACTTCTGCCCAAGATGGGAATGTGTCTTTTATGCCACCTGGATTGGAATGGTAGAGAATACCAAAGATAATCGAATGGCTGCATTACGGAGGCCATATGTCAAAGATCTAGACAAATGCAAGAAAAATGCTTGCAATCCCTTAGAGCTTGTTGTTCTGAGACCTGAAAATTGGAAACGAGGATTCCGATTTGGTCTACGAATTGCGGGGTCTGGATCAGATCCAGGAACCATAATATATATAAAATTAAATACCCAAGCCCATAAATCATCCAAGTACCATATCCACGACACATTCTATGAAGCCATGCATGTGAATAAGTTTGAAATTCCCCATCCCTCTCAGAACTTATTTCTAGAATTAGCTGGAGCAGTAGTATCCAGTCTAAAAATCTCAGATTGTTACTTTTGTGGGGGGACACAAATGGGTGACCAATGGCCATGGGAGGCCCAAGAATTAAACTACTCTATGACTTACAATCAAACTGAATTACATAAGACTACCAGCGAATGGGTGTTAGCGCACTCAATAGTTGGACGTCTTTGCTATGCACGAACTGGACCCCAGTTCAAACGGACAGCTGGTCTGTCTTAGCCAGAAGTTCTATAATGACACCACCAAAAAGACGTCTTGGTGGACAGGAATTAAAGAAACTGAACCCCCTAACCCATTAGCCAGATTCCCTGAGCTTGCTCATTTATGGACTAATCTTGCCAAACCTCAGGCCTGGCAAGCCCCACCTGGCCTATACTGGATCTGTGGAAACCGAGCATATGCCCGACTCCCTACACACTGGGGAGGGGCGTGTGTCTTAGGGACCATCAGACCTTCTTTCTTCCTTTTAAACACAGAACATGGAGAACAATTAGGATACCCAGTGTACACTACTAATCATAGACACAAAAGAGCACTGAGACAGAAGAGAGCACCCCTCCAGGTAGGCAAGTGGGAGAAGTGGAAGGGTGATGATTGGCCACCAGAGAGAATCATTGAATATTATGGGCCTGCCACTTGGAATGATGATGGTATGTGGGGATATCGGACCCCAATCTATATGATTAATCGTATTATTCGCTTACAAGCAGTAGTTGAAATAATAACCAATGAAACTAGCCAAGCTGTTGCACTTCTAGCAAGACAGAGTACCCAAATGCGCACTGCTATATATCAGAACCGTTTAGCATTAGATTATTTGTTGGCAGCTGAAGGAGGAGTATGTGGTAAGCTGAATTTAACTAATTGTTGTTTAAAAATAGATGATAAAGGTCAAGTAGTTGAAGAAATTGCTGAAACTATGCGAAAGCAAGCTTATGTGCCGGTACAAACTTGGCATTCACTAAAGTTTCCTAACTGGTTTGCTGGTCTTTTCGCATGGCTAGGAGGACTTAAGACTTTCCTTATACTAGTACTGATAGTTGTTGCTGTAATTTTCTTATTGCCATGCATAATCCCATGTTGTATGCGTTCTATTCATAGTACTATTGAAAGTACAGTTGAGCGGAAGACCGCAACTAAGATTATGGCCTTATACCAACCTAAACCTCCTGCATATAGTCGGAATCCTCCGGCCATAGTGTGACCAAAGATAAGTGATTTAACTCTCACACCTTATTAAGTAATAGGGTGAGATTAAACAAAGGGGGGAATGTGGCAGGTGAAGGCCTGTGATCCACAATGTCTGACATAAGCAAGCAGGCCTAACTAGCTTG
Organism: Ichthyophis bannanicus; assembly: GCA_033557465.1. Classification (NCBI taxonomy): domain Eukaryota; kingdom Metazoa; phylum Chordata; class Amphibia; order Gymnophiona; family Ichthyophiidae; genus Ichthyophis; species Ichthyophis bannanicus. The sequence continues at coordinate 148,782,694 of CM066039.1, read as the reverse complement.
ACCTGTAAATGAAGTCTGTGGAGAGGCTAAAAGGAATTGCACATTCCCCAACATGCTGCTATTGTAGAATTAGTAAAAGTATTGAATTAGCTTAGACAAGCAGAACTGAAAGTTGGAAAAATACAGGAAAATATGTTTGAATGCCCCTGATAAGAAAATACAGCTGTAAGGGATTTAATTAAAACTGCTGACAGAAAGGTTACAGAGCCTTGCTTCCCTGCATGTACTAACTAGCCCAATGGCCTTGGAAGTAGGAAAGTAACAAGTTGGTGAACTGGCCATTGTAATTGGGACTAGAAGGGGGGTGAGCAGTCACTGGGCCCACTCCAAGAACCTAATTGGATAATCATATCAGTACCGGGACCAATAGAAGGGGTACGGGAGGTACGGGAGGTTACCGGGACCAATGAAATGTTTTCCTATGTCTAGAATGGTGAAAAAATCTATAAAAGTTGTTGTATTGCCAGAGAACATCGCTCAGCCATTTTGAATTTGATTCTGCTTGAGACTTGTGCACAAATAAATGATTTGGACCTTCTGAACAGACTCCTGGTATTATTGGTTTGTCTGCGCTCTGCTGCTACAATAAGACCGTCCTTCTTTCTTCTATCCACTGCCCAGGGAGAACAGTTAGGATACCCAATATACAGAACACGACAGAAAAGAGAAGCCTTAAAAATAGGTCAATGGGACAAATGGGGTGGTACGGATGAGTGGCCACCTGAAAGAATTATTTCCTACTATGGACCTGCCACTTGGGAACAAGATGGCACATGGGGATATCGTACCCCAGTTTATATGTTGTATAGAATTATACGTTTGCAAGCTGTTGTAGAAATAATAACTAACGAAACAAGTAGAGCACTAACGCTCTTAGCCAGGCAAAGTATTCAAATGCGTACAGCTATATATCAAAATCGTTTAGCACTTGATTATTTACTAGCAGCTGAAGGAGGAGTATGTGGAAAATTGAATTTAACCAATTGTTGTTTACAAATAGATAATGAAGGTCATGTAGTAGAAGAAATTGCTGAACATATGTGCAAACAAACATGGCAACAACTCAAGTATAAGTGATTTGTTTCTCACCCATCTTAACATCCTGGGTGAGAATAATCAAAGGGGGGAATGTGGTAGCCAAGACCTATAGACTAGGCCATAAGCCTGAACCTGAAAAATGACAGGCCTAAGAACCAAGCCTGGATTTCAGTAGTGCTGAGACATAAAAATTAAAAGACAGAATTGAATACTGCTTTAGAATGAAATGCTGCTATAACAAAGTTTGCACAAAGTGAATACAATGCCTGTATGTTAAATCGTTACTCCAGAATTGTTACTTACACATTTTAGGAGCTAGATATGACCTTGATGAAGGAAAGTAACCAGGTTTGAACCAAGCCATTGTTCAGCTAGCTGGAGAAAGCAGAGCAAAGGGCATAGATCCTGATTGGTCAAATTCAGGGAAATGTCAGACCAATAGAAAGTTTGTAGAAATTAGCATGAGACCAATAGAATGTTTTCATGTATCAAAATGTTTAAACTGTATAAAATGAACATGTTTCCGCTAAAGTGGGGCTCTGTCACTTTTTAGACTGCCTTGTGCACAATAAACTGGCTTGAACCTTGATAAAGACTCCTGGTGTAATTGGTTTGGTGGCGTTCCGCCGCTACAACACGGCTTGCACTGTTTCCAGTGTTAGCCTGCCAATGTGCATAATGAGGAGCAAGGTATTGTGGGTGTAGCCCGGACAGGGCGGCCTGGGCAGGATGCATCTGCATAGGGCATAGGGAAATGGCTGGGACATTGTAGTGCCCTGCCACCACCTGCATGGACAGGATGGCCACAAAATGTCCTGCTGTGAGGTCACACTCACCCTGACTGAGCAGTGCCCACGGCATGTCTAGGTTCTCCCATAGTGCTGTAGAGTATTTCTCTCAAGTGATATTTATGGGTTCTCTTTTCTGGGGCCTAATTGCTGACTTATCTGCTTGGTGGGTGTGCTCACATCCCCTCCAGGAACATGTGCTATGAACTAGTTAGCCGACTCTCTGCAGTTATATGTGTATGGCTGGAACACCTTGCAGGGTGCAGTGGCTGGAGGCTTGCTGCTGGAGAATGTCAGATGGTGGTGGGGGGCAGCTGAGCATTTCTAGGCATAATGTCTATCTGCCATTGCCTTATGGATGTGTACAGATCTGCACTGACTGCCCTGTAAGGTGTCTGTTCCCCAGCAGGACTGGGGTTGATGGTCCCCTCTACTGCCACCATTGCAGGGAGATCCTGTTTCCCACCTCTGAGCCATGGAGGCGGAGGCGGAGGCGGAGGCGGAGGGGGTACATAAGCTGCCTATTGGTCCAAACACCCCCCTCACCCTCACCCTCACCCTCACCCTCACCCTGCAACCATGGCACCAACACAGGATATGCACTATTCTGGGTGCATCATAGCCCATAAGGGCTAGATGTGACTGAGAAATGCAGATGTAGCCTGGGTGTATCTGTAGGAACTACCTATCACACACACTAGCACTAATGGGAACCTACAGCATGGCCTATTTAAGCCATGAAAGGTGCTGTGGACCTGGTGCTGGGCGCCCCACCTCACCCTCAGGGTGAGCTCAGTACCCACACAATGGGACGGTCTGTAGCTACTCTGTGCCAGTAACACACACAGTCAGTACCCCCTACCAGGCCGAGGTGCTGTGGGGGTGCATACCCTATCTTGTGATCATCTGTAGACTACTGATTTGCATGTGCAGTGCATCATGGGTATGGGTGGGTTAATCCTATCCTGGTAACCACAGCAGACAGTTTGTGTGGTGACCTGCAGTCCTTCTGTAGCCAGCCAGGGGCTTGTTGGTAGCTGTAGCCCACTGGTTACTTCTCTGCCTGTGGAGCTAGAAGTCATGGGTTTGATACCACACTGGGGTTATTTGATATTTATTTATTTAACTGTATTTATATCCCGCTTTTCACCGGGTCAAAGCGGCGTAACAAAGGGGGGGTTTAATCGGTCATAGGGATAGGGCCATCACCAGGAGGGCAACATTGATGATTTTGACAGAGGATAGACATAGACATGGACAAGGTAACATAGTTTTTGATCATGGGTTCTTGAGGGTGGCCTAGAGGGGTTGGTGTAGTTATTTGTGGGAGGGTGTTTCTGTTTTGAGTTATTCTTGGAATAGGATGGTTTTTAGCTCTTTTTTGAATGACAGGAGATCGTTGTTGTTCCTGAGGTGGCTCGGTAGAGAATTCCAGAGGGATGGGGCATAAAGTTCAAAGGCTCTGTTGCAGGTCCGTTGTGTGCATTTGGTTCTTTTGTGAGGGATGGTGAGGGAGTTGCTGCAGGTCTGTCTGGTCGTTTTGCTGTGGGCTGGACGGGTCAGTAGGGTGTGGAGCTGGGTGCTCTGTGTTTGCTGGATGGTTTTGTGGGTGAGTAGAATAGCTTTGTATTTAATTCTTGCTTCGAGGGGAAGTATGTGTAGGTCCCTTAGAATTGGGGTGATGTGGTCTCGTTTCCTCGCATTCTGAATAATTCTCGCTGTGGTGTTCAAGGCCGTTCGGAGGGGGTTGGTTTGTGTGGCGGGTAGTCCATGGTAGATTATATTGCAGTAGTCCAGATGTGGGAGTGTCATAGCTTGCATTACTGTCCTGAAGTCTTGAGGATCGAGGAGAGGTCGGAGACGTTGTACTGTTTTAGCCTTGTGGAATATAGTTCCGGTGGTCTTATTGATTTGTTGCTTGAGGGTTAGAGCATGGTCAATGATAATGCCCAGATATCTTATTTGTGGCTGTATTTGAATTTGTGTAGTTCCCATGTTGAGGTGTGTAGGTGGTTTGATGTCTGGGTCTTTGGTCACTATAAGAGCTTCAGTTTTCTTTATGTTAATGGAGAGGTTGTTCTCTTGCAGCCATTTAGATACATCAGCGAAGCAGGCTGATAGTTGCTCATTCGTTGGGTCTGTGGTTGTAATAGGGGCATAGAGCATTATGTCGTTGGCATATATGTGGAAGTTGATGTTGTGGGTACGTATGACTGAGCAGAGTGGTCGGAGGTAAATGTTGAAGAGCATGGCTGATAGTGTGGATCCTTGAGGTACTCCTTGATGTTGCTGGAAGGGGGGTGAGGTTGAGGTGCTGGTGCGGATCAATTGCTGTCAGTTGGTTAGGTAGGACTGGAAACATTGAAGTACAGTATCTTTGATCCCTATTGATTGGAGTCTGTGTATGAGGATGTTGTGGGAGATGGTGTCGAAGGCTGCTGATATATCTAGGAAGATCATGGTGTATCTGGAGTGTTTTTCTTGAGTTCCCATGATGAGGGTGTTCATCAGTGTGGTCATGAGGGTCTCGACTCCATGTAGTGGGCGGAAACCGTGTTGCTGCGGGTCCAGTATGTTGTTGACGTCTAAATGTTCTTGAAGCTGGCGTTGGACTCTCTTCTTGATGATTTTGGCGGTGAATGGGAGGCTTGCTATTGGCCTGTAGGAGGTGGGGTCTAGGGGATCTAGGTTAGGCTTTTTTTAGGGTTGGTCGAATGATTGTGGTTTTGAGAATGTCCGGCATGCGTCCTTGAGTGAAGGATTGGTTGACGATGTGGGATAATGGTGCGCTCAGGTCTTCCTTGGATTTCTTTATCCAGTCAGTGGGGCAGGGGTCTAGTGGGGAGGTGGTGGTGTTAAGGCAGGAGATGGTGGATGATATTTCCGCTTCTGTGGTTGCATCAAACATATTCCAGTCGCTGCTTATGATGGTGCAGTGGTCTGTTTTTGTTGTCTCGGCGCTCTTGTGTGTATATTTTGGTTGTTGAAGCTGTTTGTATTGTCGGGCCAATAGATCTGATGGGATGTTTGGCAGCTGGTCAGAGTTACTAGGTGCTCTTGTCAGTTTTTTGACTATCTGAAAGAGTTCCCGAGGTTTGTTTATGGCTGTGTTTAGGATTTTTGAGTGGTAGGCTTTTTTCGCTTTGTCAGTTTCTGAGTGGAATGCGTCGAGTTCGTAGAGGTAGTTTATTTTGTCCTTTTCATTTTTGGTTTTTCTCCATTTTCTTTCTGTTCGTCTGAGTTTGGTTTTTAGTTTCCGGACGTTGGGGGTGAACCATCGGGCTTTTGAGGAGGCGGGTCTGGTGGTAGTTTTGTCTAATTTTGCATTGGATGCTGATGCGATTGTGGTGTTCCAGTTGTAAATTAGGTCTTCAATGTTGTTGGTGTTTGTTTGGAGTTTAGGCAGAGTTTGTGCCAGGAAGTCTTCTTTGATAAATGCTTTAAATCTTCTTGTGTGATACTTGTTTTCTTGATAGGGCTGTCTGAGGCATTTTCTTTTTTTAATTTAAATTAGCGCTGCCAGCAACAACACCCTCACAGTGCTGTAACCTTAAAGTGCCTCATAAGGCGCCCTATAAAGCGCTCTATAAGGCGCCTTATAAGGCGCCCTATTGGGAACATTATAAGGTGCCTTGGTGGACAGTGAACTTTATAATGTGCCCTCTGGAGTGCCTTATAGGGTGCCTTATGCGGCACCTTAGGTTACGGCACTGTGAGGGTGTGTTGCTGGCAGCACTAATTTAAATTATAAAAGAAAATGCCTCAGACAGCACTGATTTAAAGTAAAGGGCAATGCCTCAGACAGCCTTACTCATTAAGCCCACTGGGGGATCAAACTCATGACCCCTGCTTCATCAGTCAATGTATCAACCACTGTGCTACACCTCTGCTGCTTTGCTTGTAGGTCAGCGCGCCTAATTAAGGCTAACGTGCATTAACGTGCCACGGCTCCCTCTATCGCACGAAAATGTACCTTATCGCATGATAACCCGAAATGCTACCTTTAGACCGGAACGCCCACTACCTTATATGCCATTCATCACAGTAAGACTGCAACTAACGCCGGTAACATTAAGACAGTTTAGTAAACATACCCCTTAGATTTCAGTAAAGTCTTTGACACCATTCTACACAGGCGACTTTTAAACAGAGCACCCTAGGGATGGACCCTAAAGTTAAAAATTGGGTTAGAAATTGGTTGAGTGGGAGGCGGCAAAGGGTACAGGTAAATGGAATTGAGCAGAGCTGGCTCAAGGGGCTGTAGCACCTGAGCCAGTGGTATGCCACAGGGATCTGTCCTTGATATTGCAGAAGGGCTGTTGGGTAAGGTTTGCCTGTTTGCGGATGATACCAAAATCTGCTATAGACACCCAGGAAGGAGTAGATAATATGAGAAGGGATCTAGCTAAGCTTGAAGAATGGTCTGGGATTTGGCAGCTGAGATTTAATGCTAGCAGGGTCATGCATTTGGGCTGCAAAAATCCAAGGGAGCAGTACAATATAGGGGGTGAAGTACTTCTGTCCATGAAAGAAGAGCGGGACCTGGGTGTGATTGTGTCTGATGATCTTAAAGTAGCTAAACAGGTAAAAAAGGCAACAGAAGATGCTTGAGTGCAAGGGAGAGGAATGGCCAGCTGAAAAAAGGAGGTGATACTGCCTCTGGTGCGACTTCATTTGGGAGTATTGTGTGCAATTCTGGTGACCACATCTTCATAAGAATATAAACAGGTTGGAGTCAGTGCAGAAGGTGGCTACTAAAATGGTTAGCGGTCTTTGCTATAAAGCATCAGAGGATAGACTTAAAGATCTAATTATGTATACTTTAGAGGAAAGATCTTAATATGCATATTTTAGAGGAAAGGTGGGATAGAGGATATATGATAGAGATGTTTAAATACCTCTGTGGCATAAATGCACAGGAGGAGAGTCTCTTTCAATTCAAAGCAGGCTCTACTATGCATGGACATAGGATGAGGATGAAAGGGGATAGGCTCAGGAGTAATATGTGGAAATATTTCTTACGGAAAAAGTGGTAGATGCGTGGAATAGTCTCCCAGTGGAGGCAGAAGAGATGACGGCAGTATCTGAATTCAATAAAACTTAGGACAAACACATAGGATCTCTAACGATAAAACAGTGAGTATTGTAGTTAATATGGAAGGGCAGACTAGAAAGACCAGGTCTTTTTCTGCCATCATGTTTCTATGGGCCTGATATTCAAAGTCTTACTAAAGCTCCACAAGGGTCCCTCCTCTGGCCTCTTCCCTCAGCCCTCTCCCTACGAATCCACTACAGGAACAACAACATCACAGGTCTACAAGGAAGACTTCAAACAGTAAGTAGTGCACATTAACCATGGTGCACACTGACATAGATAGCGCACCAATACCTCCCCAGGCCACTGGAAAGAAGCACAGGTCCATCCCAAATCAATAACAGCACAACATGACTACTGTCAATAAAATTTGGGTCCTCCTCATTATTCTTAGTGTACTATGCCGACTCACTAAAGCTACCTATATCACCGCTACATCCAAGCTCCTCCACTGTACATACCATTCCACCCACCAATATGGCAATCCACTTATAGGCAACCAATCAGGAAAACTTCCAGACTAACAAGAATTCAACCATCTCTACACATCATGCCCATCATGCCCAATCCATCATGCTTAGTTCCCCTGTCAGCAAAGGTCTTATTAACGCTCGCTCCATTTGAAATAAGATAAACATAATTGTAGACCACATGCAATTCCACCAATCTGATATCCTATGCATCACAGAATCGTGGCTTAAGAGCACAGACCAAGTTATTCTGAATCAAATTACTCCAGCCACGCACACGGCATACAACTGTCCTCGCAACCACAAGAGAGGAGGAGGAGTACTAATCCTAGCCTGAACTGACCTCAAATTTAAGATCTCCAGGTCCTCAAGCTCTAAGAACAGCGATATAATCACTATCAAAAACAAACAAATAGCTATCTGTCTAACATACAGATCCCCCAGCGCGGTGGCTGAAGAAACATCCATCATACTTGAATCAATATGTGCAGCCAATTCTCCCCACAAGCCACTGATTTTAGGGGATCTAAACCTCACCTCAGCATCCAGCAAAGATGAAACAGCTTTCCACCAAGCTATGAAATCTCTTCAACTCCACCTAATACCAAAGCAACCTACACACCACTCAGGATCCACCCCAGATCTTGTATTTGCCGCTAAAAGCCTCTTAGCATAACCCCTCCTCTAGTCACGCCAATATCCTGATCAGACCACCACGCCATACATTTTAAGATCCAGCTCCCACCCACACAGAAACCACAGAAGTCACCCAGCCCAAGAAGAAGATACAAAGAATTTGACAGAGACCAATTCCTCAATGAAACCCTACACAACCTCCCCCAGGACTGCAATGATCTTGACGAGGCAATCGACATATGGAACACCACCATCAGCACAGCCACTAGAGCACCTGACCAAGACAACCCAAAACACAAGAATCCCAGAACAAATTCAGCCCCATGGTACTCCGAAGCAGTAAGAGTGACTAAAAGAACATTATGCCAGAAGGAGCGGCAAAGGAGGCATGACCGCTCAGAAAACACATTGAAAGAATACAAAATAATGTAACATAATTACAACAGCCTTATCAACAGCCACAAAAAGCAATGTCATACCAACCTCATCTTAAAGGCCAGCAACAAGCCTAGAGAACTCTTCAAGATAGTCCGGTTCCTTACAAAAGATCCAGCACAAAAGGAAGAAGATAAGATTCACCCTCAAGCATTTGCTGATTTCCTTCTTGCCAAGAGCAACCCCCCCTTGAGAACCCTAGACCCCACTAACACTGCCTCTCCTTCACTGAACACAAGACCTATCTCATCAAACAGGTGAAGTGAATTCTACATCCCTCAACCAATGTTCCCTCTAATTTTCTGTAGGCTGTGTGCGCATCAAATATCAGCTGTGTGCAGCTTTTGAAGGAAGGTTAAATTTTTGTGCGCCACATAATGACACTCCGAGTTATATACTTTAAAATTTGACTACACGTCAGAATACAGTATGTACACCACATTGATTTTAATCAAATTAAATGAAAATAGACGATTACTAAATGAAGCGGGAAATTTCTAGTAATTACAATCATAACTTTTAAATTTTAAGACATCTGTGTTGTTTTCTATCAGAATCAGAGCTGTAATTTTTGTGCGCTCTGTTGTAAAGTATGTGCGCTCGCTCGGCGAGGTGTGTGCGCGCGCACACATGCACAGCTTAGAGGGAACAGTGCCCCCAACTGAGCAAGTTACCCACACAATCACTGAGTTAAACTCCAGCACAGCTCCATCAGACCCCTGCCTGGTGGCATGGATTAAATCAACAAAGGAAGACCTGGTCAAATGTATCCACAAGATAATAAGCACCTCCCTAGCCCAAGACTACATGCCCACTGCACTCAAAGAAGCCACTATCCGACTGATCCCGAAAACCACATCACCGGACCCTACAGACACCTCAGCCTACAGACCTATCTCCAGCGTTCCTTTTCTAACCAAAATTATTGAGAAGACAGTACAAAGACAGCTCCAGGACCACTTGGACACACATGCCCCTTTGGACTCTCAACAACACGGCTTTCGCCCTAACCACAGTGTTGAGACTACTCATCTACCTATTTGACATCCTACTCATAGGAATCAACAACATTAAGACCGGTTTCCTGATAGTGTTCATCAACATCTCCTTTGCTTTTGACACAGTATCCCATAGCATCTTCTTGAAAAGACTAGCTGACATTGGCCTATACAATAACATGCATAAAATGTTTCAATCTTACCTCAGCGACAAACAACAGAAGATCAAAATGGGCTCACACACCTCTGCTCCATGTCATACAACACAGGGAGTCCCCCAAGGATCTTCCCTGTCCGCCCTTCTCTTTAAGATATACATACAGCCAGTTTGCAATATCTTCAAAAAGCACAAGATGCAATATGCTATCTAAGCAGACAACATCATGGCATACACGCCAATCTGCTTAGACTCTCCAGATTATACCACCATGTCCAATTGTCTCCAGGAGATAACCATCTGAATTTCCAACAACAACTTATATATAAAGATGAAAAAATCAGAGGCACTAATCATCACACTGAATACCTCCTTCATCCTCCCTTCTTCAATCAATGTGGCAGACACTGCCATCCCAATAAAGGATGAAGTTCGATACCTTGGAGAAATCCTTGACAGCCACCTAAGCTTACAACCACACATCAACAGAACCACTAGGAATGCCCTATACAAGCCTTACCACCATTCGAAGACTCAAACCCCTCCTCAACCAAGACCATTTCCGATCGGTCTGTCAAGCCATTATAATGCCTATACTAGACTACTGCAACTCCTTTTATCAAGGGCTACCAAAGGAAGCTACACGACCTTTACAACTGGTCCAAAATACTGCCACTAGAATCATCACTGGATCAAATAAGCAAGATCATATAAAGTCCTTCATACACCAGCTCCTTTGGCTTCCAATCACTGCCTGTGCTAGATACAAATCTGTTCTGACCATTTTCAAAATTAGAAATATGTCAGCTGGAGTTCTAGAGGAGATACTTTGCACCAAACCCAATAACAGACCAAGGAGACAGAGCACCATCTATACCATTCCAATACCCTGCTCAGTGCTCATACATAAAAGCAAACGAATCTACCACGAGGAGAGCATTCTCTCTTGCCACACCTGCCATTTGGAACTCTCTCCCTGAGAAATTAACGACCACCACCGACATGAAAGACTTCAGAAAGCAACTAAAAACCTTCCTCTTCATTGATCATTTCAGTGAAAACACTTGACACCGTAACTGCTGGACTTCCACCACATCCTATCTGTACATATGATCCTCTGTAAATAAGTTATGCTTCAGAGAATCCCCTGCATGACACCCCTCCCTGAGTTCTATAGTAAGTTCTCTGTAATTGTGCGAGTTTTGATGTAAACCGTTTTGATTTTATGATAAAGTGGTATATAAAAATTGTTAAATAAATAAATAAATGTATACAGTTTACAGTCCAGTAAATTGGGATATTCAATAGCACATACACAGTTAGTGCTGTTGAATATCCCCTTCAAAGCCTGCTACATGCCCCAGTGCTCTGTGGTTAGCATCAGAGCATATTGGAGTCACTTCAGTGCCGAGCAGAGGCAGAGACTGCTGCTAACCAGGTAGCAGCAATATTGAACCGCTACCCGGTTAGTGATCTGCAGCTAACACTAGGCAAGCTTTTGGCTCGCCTAGTTTTAGTTGCGGATGCTAACCTGATAGCGGTGCAATATCGCTGCTACCTGGTTAGCCTCAGTGGTTCTGGGGCATGAGCGGCGATGCCAGATATACAATGCCATTGCCGCAATATGGAATATCCAGTGTTCAGGGTCGGTGGGCAGGGCTATGCGATGTAGGAGCACATAGTCTGCCTAATACAATATCGGGCTCTATGTTTCTATGTTTTCAGTTTATCAAGGTCCTCTTGCAATTTTTACAATCCTCTTTAACAACTTTGAATAATTTTGTTTCTTCTGCAAATTTGATTACCTCACTCATTATTCCTATTTCCAGGTCATTTATGAATATGTTAAAAAGCAGCAGGCCCAGCATAGATCCCTGGGATACTCCAATATTCACCTTACTCCACTGAGAAAATTGGCTATTTAGCCCTACTCTTTGCTTTCTATCTTTTAACCAGTTCCTAATTCAAAGTAGTACACCGTCTCCTATCCCATGACTTTTTATTTTGGCCAAGAGTCCTTCATGAGGGACCTTGTAAAAGGCTTTCTGAAAACAAGGTGTTACCATGGTGAGGCCCTATGTATAAGGAGTAGCATCTTGAATTTCACTCTCATACAATAGGAAGCCAGGGCAACCATTGACGAAGACATTTAAAAGCTGCAGCTCCTCCTGGTCCTCTGCAGCAGCAAATCAATACTCACCTATGGGAAGCCAGTTTTGGAGGGGTAGGATATGGAGGAGGGTTACCAACAGCCAGAACAAGACATTTCAGCCAATCCTGCTTCAAATGCCTGACAGACAGCCAATGAAACCTATCCCTGTATATGACTTCTGCAGATCCCTGGCTGATGATGTCATAGCAGAGTTGCAAACACACAGCCAGCATAAATAGCAGAGAACCATTTTGGCTATGATTTTCAGAGGATCAAGAGGGAATGCTGGCATATGCTTTAGGTTTTCAATGAAGAGAAATAGAAGTTTGACTGTAGCTGGGGTAGTTAACACTTTTGCACTTTGATACGTCAGTGGCAGCAGGGCTGGCTCAGGGGGTTGTAGCACCCTGAGCCAACTTTTGATTTTGTGCCCCCCTCCACCCTTTACTCTTGGTATGAAATAGTTCACATTAAATTCTGGTATACCTCCCTCCTATCAATGTTTGGCACCAAAGTTAGTGTTGAACATTAATACAGTTGCAGCAGCATTTGCTTTGCTCTCATGGCTATATTAATGCTCAGCACAGCCATGGGAGCATTTACTTTTGTTCCCATGTACGTGCTATACTCCAGCTGCCATGGCTTGATTATAGAACACTCAAAAACAAGAACCGCCTAAGGGAAAACTAAAACTAACAGTTTGTTGGGTATATTAGTGGGCTGCCGTCAGCTACCTGGATGTGTCGACGTCTGATTTTCTACAGATAAGTGCCAGCTTGCTCTCTTTGAAGGTTTTGCGGTGCTACCTGCTTTTAAGAGTGTAATTTTGTTCCTTACAGGAGTCTAGCAGTTGCATCTGCATGTGCAATTGGAGTGTGAAACTACCTTATTTTGCATTGCTGAAGAAAATAATATCATATGCATGTTCAGTTGCGTTGAAGCAGTTTGGGCGCTATTGAACAATACAGTAGAGCAGACACTCTTCTTTTATAGTATTTGTAATGTGGTGTATTGTTTTATATGTGGTATCAATCTCAAAAAGTACTTTTTTTGGATTGGGATAGTTGTGGTTATTGAATAATTTAATGTTCATTATAAAATAAAGGGAGATATAAAAGCTGTGGGACCCATGATGTGAGTGTCTGCCATTTCCCTATGGTGATGAATTTCGCCAAATGTAGGGGTGAGCATAACCTGAGGTCCTTTTGAGCTATATTGTGTGATTGTGAGCAGATTATACGTATTTTGTATTGATATTTTTAAATTAATGTGATATTGGTTAGTACTAAGGGTTTGTTGATAGGTTGATTATAGTACAGCCATGGGAACTAAGGTAAATGCTCCCATAGCTGTGCTAAGCATTAATACAGCCACAGGAGCAAAAGCAAATGTTCTTGCAGCTGTATTAATGCCATGACTAGGGAGGCAGAGGACAGACGGGAAGCAAGCTAGTGAGGCAGGCTTCCTGTGCCCCTACTCTGGTGTGCCCTGAGTCAGTGCCTCACTGGCTCACCTCTTAAGCCAGCCCTGAGTAGCAGGAGAAGTTATAGTATTAAAATCTATATATTCCATTGCAGAATCTTAAAAGATACAGAAATATTTCTTGCAACAGTCTTTTTCGTCTATTGTTTGTGACAGCAGTTGTGAAGTTGGGAGGGGACAAGGCACCTTCCTTTGGTCATATAATAGTAAAAGATAAATACAAATTTAAAAGTAGAAAGCTGCAATACAAGTACAGTCCCTGAGAAACCAGTCACATTGGAGCATTATAGCTGCATATAGGCAGTAGGCAAACACATCCCCTTTCCCCTGCCCCAGTCCTTTCAAGAATATCAGCAGAGGTGCTCAGTCTTATCAGGCACTGCATTGCAGAGCTGAGCTGAAGCTGGGTATGGGACCTTGCCGCAGTATCTTATGCAGGGCAGCTGTGAAGTTGGAAAGGGACAAGGCACCTTACTCTCTTACATGTTCCATTCCATTGTTTATAGAATAGTAACAGATAAACAAAAATTTAAAAGTAAAAAGATGCAATATAGACACAGTCCCTGGTAATCCAGTCCCATTGGAACACTATAGCTGTATATAGGCAATGGGCAAAGCGTTGTTACTCACTTGTAACAGGTGATCTCTGGGAACAAGCAGGAATCAGTCTTCACATATGGGTGATGTTGGTACTGATGGAACCTGCGTCCAATCCACTGCACCTGTGCATCTGCCTTCCCGCCTTCCCACCTTCCCAAGTCCTCTCCTCAGTTGAGTTGTAACTGAGAGATAGAGGAAAAAGAGAATACCCTACAACTCCTAGGAAGAGGTCAGTGGGTTGTGAAGACTGATTCCTGCTGTTCCTGGAGATCACTTGTTACAAGTGAATAACAACACTATCTCCAGGAACAAGCAGGAATGCAGTCTTCACATATGGGTCTCACTAGCTCCCAGGTACCAGACTGGAAGCGGGTAGCCCTGGTATCCCCGAGGCTGAGGGAAAAGCCAAGAATGTGGATAAAATGTGGCCCTGAGACTCGACTACAGTTGGCTAGACCCTCTAACGGAAGTCTGGTGCCAGAAAGAAATACGGGATGGAGGATAGGAGTTGCGTTTAAGTCCCAAAAAAGGTGCTGATGCAGCCGGCTGAGGTCAGGGCAATGGGGAAGAGTACCTTCCATGTGAGAAACTTGAATGAAGCAGTTGCTAAAGGCTCATAAGGAGGCTTTAGAAGTTGCACTAAAGTGACTTGAGGTCCCAGGTCACCGATGGTGGTTTGATGGGCAGATTGGACAGCAGGAGACCCTGCATAAAACGTTGCACCAAGGGTGCGAATAAATAGGCTGCATGTCCAGAGGCTTGTGACAAGCCGTAATGGCACTGAGATGAACTCTAACAGAGTTAGTTGAGACCTGCCGAGGATAAGTGGAGGAGATATTGTAGGAGGAATTCCATCAGGCAGGTAGAGGGGTCACTTTGCTTTGTGGAACACTAGAATGTGAACCTCTGCCATTTGAAGACATATGAACATCTGGTGGATGGTTTTCATGATGTAAGTAGGATATCCTTGACCTGTTGTGAGAGGTCGAAGATAGCAAGGATTATGCTTTCAGGAGCCAAGCCATGAAGCGGAGGCCCTGTGAACTGAGATGGAGAAGTGTCCCAAGATCCTGAGAGAGGAGATTGGGTGCGTGTCCCAAACTGAAAGTTTGAGTCTGTGTTAGTTGAAGTAGCAGTCAAAACCATGGCTAACGGGGCCAAAAAGAGGCTATAAGAATCAGGGAGCCCTTGTCGGCCTGTAGTTTGAAGAATGGTATCAAGAAGACGGGTGGGTATGCCCCAATGGAGAAGGAAAGCATCTGTGGCCTTTCTATGCAGGAAGGGAAGCCATGAGCAGAACAGAAGAAGTTGTGTGTTCTCTTGGGTGGCGAACAGACCTATGCATGGGGTACATAAGAACATAAGTTATGCCATACTGGGTCAGAGCAAGGTCCATCAAGCCCAGTATCCTGTTTCCAACAGTGGCCAATCTAGATCATAGCAGTTTCCCCAAAAGACACAGGTTCCCCAATGCTTGTACTGGGTCAAGCAGTGATATCCTGGGTCCCTTCTTAATAATGGTTTATGGACCTTTCCTCTAGGAACTTGTCCAAACCTTTTTTAAACCCAGCTATACTAACAGCCTTTACTACATCCTCTGGTAACAAATTCCAGAGTTTGATTACACATTGAGTGAAAAAATATTTTCTTTTATTAGTCTTAAATAGTTTACCCTGTAGTTTCATTACATGTCCCCTAGTCTTTCTATATTCTGATAACGTAAAAAATCGATCTACGTTTACCCGTTCTACTCCGTTCATTAATTTATAGACATCTATCATATCTCCCCTCAGCTGTCTCTTTTCCAGGTTAAAGAGCCCTAACCTTTTTAGCCTTTCTTCATAGGAGTATCCTTCCATCCCCTTTACCATTTTGGTGGCTCTCCTCTGAACCTTTTCTAATAACGCTATATCCTTTTTTTTTTTTTTTATTAGAAGGCAGCAAACAAGTACAACAAATAACAACCAAATCGGCTGTATACAGCATACATATACAAAAGAACATCGGCGTTGAACCAAGAATGAAATGAACAGGGCCTTTTTTTTTTTTTTTCTTTTTTTTTTCTCCCCCCCCCTTTGTTCTCATTATTCCCCTTACAAACCTCCCCTCCCACTCCTATTACCCACAAGACTCCAAATTAGAGAAAAACTCCTGTCCTGTTCCCTCCACCCCCAACCCCCCTCCCCTCCCCCCTCAGAACCCCTCTACCCCCCCATCCCCTACCACCACCCCCCCGCTTCTAACAACCCCAAAAGTACCCACGTTACCCTCAAGGAGTAAAGAGAGTGTGAGGCACCATTGCAACAGGCTACGCATGGGAAGGAGATAGAGCCAGAGACTCCGCAGCAAGAAAGGAAAAAACCGTTGGGCCCGTATCACCAATAACAAAAAGAAGCAGAGATTATCTTAAGAGCATGAACCATACTTCAGAACAAAAGGCTCCCACACTTGCTCAAATTGTGGCACTCGCGATTTTCCAGCTGCCACCCCCCGCTCCATAGTATAAGTCTCCCACATCCGCTCCAGCCAACTAGCAAGGGCTGGGGGCAAGGTTTGCTTCCAAACAGCTGCCAAGGCCAAGTGGGCCGCATGTAGACCATGACGGATCAACGCTAACTGGGGAGTCCGTGCACCAGGAACATTAGCACCAAAAAGGAAAATACCCGGGTCCCAGGGGATAGTCAACCCCACCAATTGCTGTAGGCGGTACTGGATCCCCCTCCAATATATCTGTATACGCGGACAAAGCCACCAGACATGAGCCATGTTATCTTCCCGGCCACAAGCCAACACAGACCAGACGCTCCGGGATAAGCCCGGGCAACCTGCACCAGCGTCATATACCAGCGATAAAGCAGTTTATAATTGGTTTCACGGGCATTAATGGCCACTGCACTTTTCCAGAGTCGACCCTCAAGCTGCTCCCACTGTTGCTCAGTGTAATTTGACTGCAGCTCGCGATTCCACTGTTCTCGATGTGTACCTGGTCGTGTCTGCTGGGTTTGAAGATGTGTATACAGGGCAGCAGTAAGGCCCTTTGTAGTGGTACATGCCTCACAAAAGCGTTCAATATCGGACAGCTCGCGGGCAACCTGCGACCGAATCGCGCGGTCCTGCACCCAATGAGTTACCTGCGTATACTGATAAAGGTGACCGGCGGGAAGCTCAAACTCACCCCGAAGCGAGCGAAAAGAACGCATCGTACCGTCCTCAAAGAGTTGACCAACACGACTAAGGCCCTTATGGCCCCACAACCGAAAGGCTGGATCAGTCATCCCGGGGGGGAAAGAAAGATTATCCACAATAGGCGCCAGGGGAGTCATAAGCACCCCGCGGGGTCCCAAGTATTGGTCCCAACAACAGAGAGTATGAGAGATGTAGGGGTTACTTGAACGCGAAGCCCCCCGTAGCTTGGAGCCAAGCCACAATCGGTCCCCCAATCCCGCACCCCCCGAAAGCTGCATTTCCATTTGTACCCAACGTTTAGTACTAGCAGTGTCCATCCACTCCACCCCCGCGTGACACTGTGCCGTCATATAGTACCACTGAAGGTTGGGCGACCCCATACCTCCGCGATGTGTGTGTGCAAAAAGAATCTGGCGTGCAATGTGTGGGCGCCGAAAATGCCATATAAATTTCATGAGTATGGCCTGCCAGGTGGCCAAGACCCACGAGTTAAAGGTATAGGAAGAACCTGGAAAAGGTACAAAAACCGTGGGCAACCACCATCTTTACCACTGCAATACGCCCAAACCAGGAGATCAATAGTTTGGCCCAGGATTCCAAGTCACGCTTCACCTGTTGAATTAAAGGCCCATAATTGGCTTTAAATAGCGCACCCCTATCAATCGTCAAATTGACGCCCAAATAGCGGAGAGCGCCCGATAACCAGCGAAAAGGGTAGGAAGCCTTCAATTGTTGGAAAATCACCTCGGGAACCCCTACACTCAAAATCTCTGATTTCGTATAGTTGATTTTGAACCCAGAGACCTGCGAAAAAGCATCAAAAATCTGCATTGCAGTCGGGAGAGAGGTAACCGGGTCCACCAGCGACAAAATGATATCATCCGCAAAGAGTGCTATTCTATAATCAGAGGTACCCACCCGGACGCCGTGAATATCCGGATGCTCATGAAAGCTCTGTGCCAGGGGCTCCATCACCAGCGCAAACAGCAATGGGGACAACGGGCATCCCTGCCGACTTCCCCTTTCTAGCGCAAACCATCCAGATTGACCCCCATTAACCCGGACGGATGCGGTAGGGCTGTGATAAAGACAGCGAACCCAACGCATAAAATTGGGCCTAAACCCCATCTCCTGTAACACACACCAGAGAAAACCCCAGCTTACCCAATCAAAGGCCTTTTCAGCATCAATTCCCACTAGGAGGGCAGGTTGAGGATCCTGCCGGGCCACGTGAATCACCTGCAACATTTGCCTAATGTTATCGGCCGCCTGGCGGCCCGGAACAAACCCAACCTGGTCTGGATGCACCAAAGTCGCAAATGCACGGTTTAGTCCTGCCACCAGCACCGATGCCAATATTTTCACGTCGGCATTCAGCAGGGAGATAGGACGATACGAAGCTGCTTCCTGCAGGGGCTTACCCGGCTTAGGAATAACCACGATAAGGGCCTCGCGTTGGGAGGGAGGCAGAGGCCCCCCCCCCCCCGCAAAACCACATTGAAAAGCACCACCAGGGTTGGGGCCAGTTGGGCGCTATATTTTTTATAATATTCCATCGGGAACCCGTCCGCGCCCGGTGCCTTCCCCGCTTTTAAACATCGAATGGCCATGTCCACCTCTTCCACTGTAAGTTCCGCATCCAATTGTTCTCTAACAGATTTTGCCAGTTGAGGTAAAGTAAGAGTACTAAGGTAGGCCCGGGCACTGGGCAAGTCAAAAGACTCAGCTTTATATAACTGTTCTAAGAAAGTAGCAAATAACTCGCGATTCTCCCGAGAAACCACCCGTAGACGGCCCCCGGAGTCCCTAAGCTCACGTACCACCCTTGAGGTGTGCTGAGCTGCATATGTTCCAGGTCTCGTTGCGCACACACATCCAGTTTGGCCCGCACCTCTCGCCATTGACGCCAGACCCTCTTAGAACCTGTCTGGGCGTGTTCCAATTGAAGATGCCTACTTTCCTCCGTTAGGTGATGGGATTCCCGTGTCCAGGCCCTCCGAGTGCGAGCTGCCTCAGCAATCAAGTGGCCACGAGCCGTTGCTTTAAATGCGTCCCAGACCGTGGACAACAGGACCTCCCCATTATCATTTATTGCAAAGAAATCGCTGATAAAATGGCCATGGTCCTGAACAGCGTGTTGCCGCCGAAAAAAGCGGCTATCTAAACGCCACTGCTGGCATCGTTCTCCACACACCCCCGCAGGGAGAGTAATCCAGCAGGGGGCGTGATCGGACCAGGTCAGTGTCCCATGCCCAGCCTCCACCCTCCCCTCCATCAATCATTGGTCTAACAAAAAATAGTCAATACGGGTATGTACCCTATGAACATGGGAGTAATAGGTATAACTCCTATCCCCAATGTGCGTATCTCTCCAAATATCACGCAAGCCCAGATCAATCATAAGCCTCTGTAACGCTTGGCTAGTTCCACTAGTCGCCGGTCCAGCCCGGCCCGTCGAGTCCAGATGGGGTACCATATGTGCATTACAGTCACCGCCCAAGACAATAGGGCCCTTCGCAAACTCAGCTAATAGACCCTTTAACCGAGCAAAAAAGTTCCCTTGGCCAGTATTGGGGGCATAAATGTTGGCTAACGTTATGAGACGGCCTTCCAAGTGAACATTCATAAAAAGCCACCTCCCCAAAGCATCCCTCTTAACATCCTCCACCCGCAAAGATAACCCCTGGTGGAACAGCATTGCCACCCCACGTTTTTTCCGGCCCTGTGAGTCAGACGCCACCCACACCTCGGAGTACGGCTTTCTTTTTAACCAACCCTGATTGCTGCTCCGGAGATGAGTCTCCTGCAGAAACACAATGTCCCCTTTCAGAGAGCGTAGCTCAGTATACAGCAAGGAACGCTTTCCCGGGGAATTGAGACCCTTCACATTAAAAGATACCACTTTCAGCATTGACAAATAACTACCCTACCCCCACTGCCCTACGCTCTCCCCCTCTCTGGATGGTCCTGGTCCCCCCCCAAACTCGCACCACCGCAGGGTAAAAAAAAACCAACAGTAGCCTCCTACCCAACCTCCCCCATGGGTCATTCATATAAGCACTCCTAATTTTTGACTGCACCTCACCCCTTAAATTAATATAAGCCCTCCCCCCCAATCCCCTCCCCTCCCCTCCCCCACTGCCCATACCCCTCCCCCCCAACCCATCAGTACCACCAGCCCACACATACGGCGGGGCACGGTAAAACTGATCCCAGATCCAGCTCCAACCAGGACCCCCCGTGGACTAGGTATCACAACAACATTTAGCATCAGTTCACCCCCGTAAATGGCAAATCATGAAGCCACTGCCCCAAACATTCCCCCCACCTACCCTGCATAAAGTAAGCAACATTCATCAGAATCCCCAAAATTGCGAATTACATTTAGTGCAGAAATCTCAAAATAAGTAGTTACAAAGCTTAGATAATGTAACAAGAAAAAAGCAGAGTTCCTGACATAACAAACCCTAGGAACTCCCCCAGATCAAGACTCAAGGTCCCAATTAACTTATGCGTGTTTGCCCACCCGAGTCCATCTGGATGTTCGAGGCTTGGAAGCGGGAGGCGCTGGCAACGCATTATCCTCCACGAGACCTGCTTGGCGCAGTGCCCTCCAGGCCTCGGTGTGGTCTTTTGCTGAAATTTTTTTATTATCCAGAACAAAGTTCATCCTGAAAGGAAAAGACCAGGAGTAGCGAATCCCTTTGTTGTTCAGCACCATAATTATTGGTTTCATCTCCCTCCGGCGAGCCAGGGTGAACACAGAAAGATCCTGGAACACAGAGACTGCCACACCTTGAAAGCGGATCGCTTTCTTCTCCCGGCCCCTCCGCAGAAGAAGCTCCACATCAGCATACCGCAAAAATCGGGCAATAACATCCCGCGGCTGGTTGTTAGGAGGCTTTCCCAAAGCACGATGTACTCTTTCAATCTCCATCGTAGCTCCCCGTGTTCCAAGTTCCTCTGCTGTGAGCAGCTCGGCCATCAATGTCTTAAGCACCACCACCAGGTCTTCTGCGCCCCCAACAGCCTCCGGGATACCCCGGCACCTCACATTGTTTCGCCGAGTTCTATTTTCAATGTCATCAATTTTGTAAGTCAGTTCCAGCGCTTGGGATTGGTGTCGATCAGCTGTGCATTGTAGGTCCACCAGGGCTCCAGCCTGATCTTCCACTTTGGTCTCGACTTCCTCCACTCGGGAGCCCAGGTCACGTATGTCCCCGCGTAACTCCGCAATTGTATTCATCACTTCTTCTTGCATGGAGCGGAATTCACCTGCAAGCTCCTCAAAGCCCCTGCGAAGCTCCCTCCGCAAAAGGGCATGGGCAGGAGGCGCCACATGACCCTGCTCAAGTTCACTGAGAGTCTCATCATCCGAGCCCTCTGAGGGCTGCCGGTCAGGGGAACTGCCAGGAGGGTCAGTTTTACTCATTAAACGCTGACAGGCCCGCAGTGTCTCCCTGGCCTCAAGCCTCTTTGCTTTAGCTGCCATATGGTCCCACGCTCTCCCCTCGTCAGGTCAGGTAAAGGCGTGCAGCACCCTTCCGGGTTTCAAGTTTACCCCTGTGCAATAGCCAAAGGTCTCAGGATAACACAGTCCAGGCGCAGGGCAAAAACTATATGGAGACAGAAAAAGGCTACCTGTAGCTTTAACCAGTGGGAGAGCAAAGATTCCACTTCAGCCCAGCAGATGGCGCTCCAAGATCACTCCAGCCAGTCACACCAGCTCATTCACACTCAGCTCCAACAACTATAGAGGTGAAGAATCAGAGTAGCTAACATGGCTAGAAGGCCCAGGCACCTCTCCAGGTCACAGAGCAGCTTATCTTTATCATGTAAGGACGCTGTAGGACAGGCTCAGGTCGGATGACCACTTCCGGGCGGGCAGTCTCCCGCGCGAAGTGCTTGGAACGCAGATGCAGCCTTGCGTTCCACAAGCACGTGGTAATGGCCACTCCTCCCCCCAGTCAGGTCTCCCTCAGCGGACAGAGAACTCTGCTTCAGCCACAACTCTCACCTGCCGGCACACAGTGGGTTAGCAAGCTGGGGGATGCAGGGACTCCCTCTGCATAGATCTCTCTGATGCCCCAGAATATGCAGTAAGCAACACAGATGCCGCACACTTCTCCGGCGTCGGTGGGGGTGCAGTCAGATCTACCCGCGGTCCGGAGTCCGTGGATGGCAATGCTGGACGTCGCAAAAGCTCCCGATCACACCACCCGCTCAGAATCCAGAATCGGAGCTGCAGACACAGTCAGCACAAGCAACAGCCACCACCGCGGCACTCAGCACTATCGAAGGAGCGCTTCAAAAGCCTCCGATCAACCTGCAAAGTTGCCAGGAAGAGTCCCCAGGAGATCAGGGCTCCGTTTCAGGTACGTCGGGATGTTTTTTTGCTTCAATTGCCGATGTTAGCGATGCTAGGGGGAAGCCTAGAACGGAGCTGGATCAGTAAGCAGCCATTCCTTCGCGGGCTCACTAGCGCCCCGCCACTATATCCTTTTTAAGATACGGCGACCAGACTTGCACACAATATTCAAGGTGCGGTCTCACCATGGAGTGATATAGAGGCATTATAATATCTTTTGTTTTATTTTCCATTCCTTTCCTTATGATACCTAGCATTCTATTTGCTCTCTTGGCCGCCGCTGCACACTGGGCCGAGGGTTTTAACATGTTATCCACAATGACGCCTAAATCTTTTTCCTGTGTGGTGGTTCCTAATGTGGAACCTTGCATCGTGTAACCATAGTTTGGGTTGTTCTTCCCTAGGTGCATAACTTTGCACTTGTCCACATTAAATTTCATCTGCCATTTTGATGCCCAGTCTTCCAATTTATCAAGATCCTCTTGCAATTTTCCACAATCCTCTTGGGTTTTAACAACTTTAAATAGTTTTGTGTCATCTGCAAATTTGATAACCTCACTTGTTATTCCCTTTTCCAGGTCATTTATGAATATGCCAAAAAGCAGCGGACCCAGCACAGATCCCTGGGGTACACCACTATTCACCTTTCTCCATTGGGAAAATTGGCCATTTCGCACAACCCTCTGCTTTCTATCTTTTAACCAGTTCCTGATCCACAATAGTACACTGACTCCTATCCCATGACTCTTTAGTTTTGCCAAAAGTCTCTGATGAGGGACCTTGTCAAAGGCTTTCTGAAAGTCTAGATACACTATATCAACCGACTCACCTTTGTCTACCTGTTTATTCACACCTTCAAAAAAACATAACGGATTTGATGGGGCCTGCAGAATAGAGCTGCGAAACTCGGCACTCTTTTTGCCTTGGATACAATGTCCGTTGCATCAATGCCATCGAAGGATTCATCTTCCTCTCATGGATTTCAGGTAATAAAATCTAGGTCTTATTCGAAGACTGGTTGGTCTTCAAAGGGTAGATCTCCTTCTAAGCATCAAGATGCCTTAGGCATTGCCCTAGAAGAGAATACACTGGCCAAACAACCCTGGCGGGAGGTCCTTGCCTCCAAAGCATTAATGGGGTCCCAAGAAGCTCCCGAGGCTTCCACCGATCGGTACCAGGGAGGCTCTTCTGGAAGATCCTTCTCCTTCCCCACAACGCCGTATGTCTCCTCTGGAGGACATGTCTTTTCAAGACTTTATACAGGATGTGGCTCGGGACCTCTCCATTATGGTGACCTCTGAGAAGGAACCGAAAGCTGAAGAACTTGAAATTCTTCAGTATCCAGCAGCTCCTAAGGAGGCTGCTACCTTACCCATTCACTGGATATTGCATGATCTCATGCTTAGGATGTGGGAAACACCCTTGACGGTCTCTCCACATTCTCAGAGACTCGCTACCATGTACCAGGTACCGCAGTGTCCTGGATTCCAGAAGACACAGTTACCACACCACTCCATGGTAGTGGAATCGGCAAAGCATCAAATCAAAAGGGCCAAGACACATTTATCTAATCCTCCAGGCCAAGAGGCGAGAACTCTCAATGCCTTTGGTCGTTGATGTTTTCAAGCCTCCATGTTATTGGCGAGAATAAGTTCTAATATACTCTACATGGGTATGTTCCTTCAGGAGGTGGCTAAAGATTTAGAACTAATGGCTCCTCTTCTCCCTGATGACAAGAGGGCTGATTATCTGACACTTGTAAAACATGTCCAGAATGTTTCCAAATTCATGAACAGGGCAACCTTTGATTGTTTTGAGTGTATTAGCAGGACTTCTGCTATCTGCAATGGTGCACGTCGGATTGCTTGGTTACAAGCATCTGATCTTGAGCAGTGGGTGCAAGATAAGCTGAGGAATATTCTTTGCACAGGGGAAAACCTCTTTGGCAAGGATTGGCAGGACAAGGCTTCTCAGCTGGAGTCCGAGAATACCACTCTCAATAGGCTTTCTAGAACCACTGCCAACCCAGCTAAGAAAAAGGCTGCAAAGAAGCCCTTTTTCAACAAGAAGAAGAAGGTTTATCCTTCTTAAACCCATACTGTACACTGTCTAGTCCATGCTTCCCAGAAGGGACAGCAATAACCGAAGCAACAAAGGAAGGCTCAGACCCCCAGAGCTCAGCCAGCTCAACAGACCAAACCTTCTCAAGGTCTTTGACTCCTTTCTAGAGTACTTAGCTGTCCTACCTCTGGAAATTCCAGAGCCAGTCAACATCCCAGGAAGACTATGTTACTTTGCCCAAAGGTGGCACCAGATAACATCAGAGCATTGGACTCTCTCCATAGTGGCAGAGGGGTACAAACTTCACTTCCAAAGTATGCCCCCTCCATCTACTCCAAGAAAGTTCAGCTCTCTGCCCCCTCTCACCACTCTCTTGTGCCAGGAGATTATCACCCTCCTTTCTCAGGGTGCAATAGAGGAGGTGACACTTTCTCAACAAGGCCTGGGCTTCTACTCGCCCTACATCCTTATCCCAAAGAAGACAGGCGGATGCAGGCCCATTCTGGACCTCAGAGAATTAAACAAGTATCTGCTCCAAGAGAAATACAAGATGATCTCTCTCAGAACACTTCTCCCTTACCTCCAGAGTCAGGACTGACATTGTTCTCTAGATCTAAAGGATGCGTATACACATATCCTTATTCACGCAGAACACAGGAGGTTTCTTTGATTCCTCTTTCAAGGAAGACATTACCAGTTCAGGGTTCTACCCTTTGGCCTGCCCCAAGTGTCTTCACAAAATGCATGGCAGTAGTGGCAGCATTCCTAAGAACTCTAGGGATATTTGTCTTCCCTTACTTAGACGACAGGCTCATCCGAGCAACATCAGCCCCAGAGGCCAGCTCTGCTTTCTCCCGCACAATGCAGGTTCTTCAACACTTGGGATTTGCAATAAATCTTCCAAAATCCCAACTCACCCCTTCTCAAACCTTCAAGTTTGCAGGGGCTCTCCTAGACACTGTGCTCAAATAGTTCAACTAGCTTCTCAGGCAGGTATGAAGACTTTCCTAACTGCTCGAGAGATGCTTCAGTTGCTGGGTCATATGGCTTCCACTGTACATGTGGTTCCCTATGCTCATCTGCATAAGTGCACAGCTCAATGGACCCTGGCTTCTCAGTGGATTCATGCATTAGGTCATCTGGGGGACAGAATCATGATCTCTACACGTCTAATTAGCATGTGTTAGCATGGAATTAATGGAGTGTGGGATCAGAAGATGTTGCAAGAAGTATTCACAACTCAACCCTGATTCATATGTCTGCACAACATGTCTGTGATCTGGTTTTTTTTTTTTTTTTTATAAATTTCATACATACAATTCAAGAAACATCTTGAACATGATATTGGAGAGAGTTACAGAAAAACCAAAGAACCAACACATATGATAGTACTCATACAAGTGCCATCAAATAAAGCAAAAACCCCAACTCTACCCACTCTAGCCCACAATGATGGGATCCAAAGAATTAATAATAATTATTACAAAAATGCTGAAGGAAAAATGATGTGTGAAAACAGCCAATATCAAACATACTCAACAAGGAACCGGTAGAGATTCAGCCCCATCCCCAACCTGTCGGGAATTTATGAAATCCAATAACTGGGATGGCTCATAAAAAATATAGGAATTTGACTGATATTTTATCAGACACTTGCAAGGAAATTTAAAAAAAAATAAACCTCTCAGCAATTGAATCCCTGGTCGCATTAGAAGAAATTCCCGTCTCCTCTTTTGGGTCTTCCTAGAGAGATCGGAAAACATATGGACCTTTAACCCTTTAAACAATATATGACGTTTCTTAAAGAATAACTTCATAAGCCATTCCTTATCAGATA
The DNA here is from genome assembly GCA_033557465.1 of Ichthyophis bannanicus. Lineage (NCBI taxonomy): Eukaryota > Metazoa > Chordata > Amphibia > Gymnophiona > Ichthyophiidae > Ichthyophis > Ichthyophis bannanicus. Next base: position 148,756,391 of record CM066039.1, on the reverse strand, counting down.
ACAAGGCCAAAGTAATCAGTAAGGTAGAAGGAACCACCTGATCATCTCTCGAGGATTCCAACATCTCTGTTACATTTAAAACATCCATATTATTTAAACCCACGACCCCACCCACCGCTTCAGATTTTTTCCCAAAAGGTAAATAATACATTTTTGCAATAGGGGGGTGGGATTCAGAAGGTATACCCAAAATCTCAATCATATATGAACGAAACATATCCCTTGCAGAAACCAAAGGTGTTCTAGGAAAATTAACTAAACAAATATTCATAGCCCTAGTCATATTCTCCACCATCTCTATTTTAAATTTTGCTGATATCAAACTTTTCTTAACAAGCACTATATCGTTTTAAGTAGAAACCATCTTTGATCGAAAATCAGAAACTTCAGCCTGAAGAGAGGCAAATCTGGTAACAGTTTCTTGTATCACTTCCGTATTCGCTGAAACCTGAGTCACCAAACTGTTCATCCGCGGTGAAAACTCCTCACGGAGCTGCATAATTGCAGCCCAAAGAGCCTGTAAAGTTATCTCTTCCGGGGGTCCCAGTACAGAGCCCAAGGCAACTCCCTCTGCTGCGGTTCTCTCCAAACCCTCGCCCGACAGCTGGACGGGGACATCCCAGCGAGGTACACACACCTTGCTTCCCTCTGCCATTCCTGCAACAGCCTTAACTTCCAACTGCAAATCCGGGAGGACAGCAGAAACCTGGCTACATTCAGATGCCAAGTTCCGTCTTACGATGGAGTCCGATGACTCAATACCTCCCTCCTGGTTCTCCACAGCAGAAGTATTGTACCAAGGTACCTTAGAGGCTTGCGTTGAGCTCAGGGAGGTACGATCACCACTCGAGGCAGAGTGCGAGGTCAACACCTCCGGATTCTGCAAAGCCGAGCGTCTCTCTCCTTCTCCTACCGGCTGCCACGGCACAGAAAAAAAGTAAGTATCCAAAGGTCCTGAAGTAATAAGAGGTAGCGGTGTAGAAGCCTGAGGTGCCGAAGGCTGTTTAGCAACCTTAGACTTACGCTTTTTCCCCATAAGGAAGGAAAAAACCCGCCATGCCGCACCACACACCAATGTGTCTGTGATCTGTTTTGAGTGCACAGTGATCTGCATGTTGCCTCTGTAGTGGTGTTACCGAGTCAGGGACCTGTCTGAACAGGTATCCTCACAGAGGTAGCAAGTGGCTGATCAGGTGACACAGATTGCACCTAGGGGGACTGCAGTCCCCAAAATATATGGACATCTGTTTGGAGCAGATTGTACATAGGGGTGTCAAAGCAACAGGGATGAATACATGTGGCCTTGCATCCTTTCAGTATTGATTTATGCAGATTTTATATACAAGATATATAATTGCCCCCACCACCTCACCAATGTGATCAGTATTGCTAGAGTCAAGAATTAACATCAAAATGATCCACCAAACACACCCCAGGTTTTGTGTGTATAATTCAAACAGGCCAAAATCTGAGTGGATGAATAACCTGACAAGGCACTGTACTGGCATATCTGTGAAACCCTGACAAAATTGATACATGGCCAGGTAACATACTACACATGCAGATAGAGTGACCCACAACACAGTGCAACACTTCTGTCCAGATGTAGCCACAGGCCATTAGTCTTGCCCCCAAATGCACCACCATCCATCATATGTAGCTAGCTTTCACATCATGTCAGGAATGCCAACTTGTGGCCCCATACATATGCAGATGGTGTCAACATGTATCTATATTTCTTAGTCCAGTCCACCAGAATGACTTCCAGAACACATTTCCAAATAACATCATTCAACCTAATTGTAACAAATGGGGATCATTCCTAACTCACATCAGTAAGGGAGACAGGAATCAGCACTCACAAGCCCAATGTCCCAGCTTGGAAAGATTTGGCCATGAACTACCTCTATGACATCATGCCCTCCAAAAACGCCCATCAGGTGTGATACATATCTATTTGTTACAATCAGTATGCAGTTAAACTCAGCACAAACAAAAAGCCATGACAAAAGGTATGATACATATTACATATGTACCGTGACTTTTCACACAACCCTTATGCCTCATACCATTACATATATTGCACACAGCACTCGTGCCTTAAACCCTTGCACCCATCATAAAAATACATATGGGTATATAGATAACACATACAGGCTCAATACTATTGTAGATATTACACACTCCCCTAAAGCCACAGCACTTATAATATTTCAACCTAACTCCATTTAAAAACATTCTCCTTTAAGAGACCTAAACTAAACTCATACCATAGGCAATCAAACTTTTCATCGTACCTCCAAGGTCAGCAGCAGTTCACGCCACATAGGATCACACAGTCACTGACATTGCTGCTAGCCTGTTCCTCAACTTACTAAGTATGCTCAGCAGTAACAGCTGATATCCACCAAAGCATCCAATCAGAGCACATCTCTTTAAAACCAGCCGGCCCACCAATCACAGCCAGTATTGCAGCCACAGCCACTCCCAGGTGGTGTCACTCATTCCCCACCCACGTACCTGTATACCATAGACCCACTGCTCTTCCCAAAACCAATGCAGAACCCCTAGATCACAAACAAATAGTACCTCGCATGTTACCAGATTATCATTTAAACATCAGAGATTTTTCACCCTCCCTCCCTAACAAACATGAATTTTATTCAACCTGAGCTCATAGTCTGTAGCCAAAAACGCCAGCATTGTTCACACTTAGCCAGTAGTCACCCCTACCAGCCAATCTGTCATCTATGTGAGCAATACAGGTAGATGACAGATTATCGCAGATTATCAAACCTATGGCCTTGTTCTATACAATGTATGACAATTGGCACCGCCCTGCATTATCTCCCAGGCCCACTCCTATGTTCACCCATATGTTTACTGAATGGACATGACCTTATACCCACATACACCAATGGACATGACTAGCAAACTACATATACCACATACATTAAAGCAGATGTGGTATAATGCTGTAGAACATATTCTGTACCCCACATGAAAACCTTTACATCACAATTAAACTACCACATAGTGAACACTCCTCACAGGGAAAAAACCCTCTCTCATCCCTCCCTTGTACTTCTCCACTTCTCAAATGGGATGGGCACAGGATCTTCTTTATAGAACGCCCTCGTGAAAACACCAATTTGACATGCTGACACTCCAACCCCGTGATCATTAGAAGAATTGAAAAATGCCACTTTAACATCCTCTGAATCACCGACTCACCTGGGAGTATGGAGTCACAAAATGAATATGTCCCATCGCATCAAGTGCCTCCCTGGCCTAATCTGATATTAGAGTCTCTATCATCATACTTGGATCTCACATATGCATGTTTAACCACTGAGGGAGAGTATCCCCTTGCCATGAACTGCTCCCCCAAGGACCTTGCCTGCTGCTGAAAATCTCCCGACTCAGAACAGTGCTAACGATATCTATGAAGAGGGTAACCCCTCTTGTTTGAACTGTTTGAACTTCTTGATCTTTCTGCTGCCTTCGACACCGTTGACCATGACCTTCTCCTCACCACCCTCTCCTCGCTTGGCTTCAGAGGCTCCGTTCTGTCCTGGTTCTCCTCCTACCTCTCCCATCACTCATTCAGTGTATGCTCTGCCGGCTTCTCCTCCTCCCCTACCCCACTCCAGGTAGGTGTACCCCAGGGATCTGTCCTGGGCCCCCTCCTTTTCTCTCTCTATACCAAAGGCCTTGGCGCACTTATCTCCTCCCATGGCTTTCAGTACCATCTCTATGCCGATGACTCCCAGATCTACCTCTCCACACCTGATATTTCTCCGGCAACCCAGTCCAAGATCTCTGCCTGTCTTGCGGACATCGCTGCCTGGATGTCTCATCGCTGATTTAAAACTGAACATGGCCAAGACTGAACTCCTTGTCTTCCCACCCAACTCCTCCCCCCCACTTCCCTCTCTCTCAGTCCATGTGGATGGATCCACTATCCTTCCGGTTCCCTCGGCCCGCAATTTGGGGGTTATCTTTGACACCTCTCTCTCCTTTTCCGCTCATATCCAGCATGTAGCGAAGACCTGCTGCTTCTTTCTCTACAACATTAGCAAAATCCGCCCCTCCCTCTCTGAACACACTACCAAAATGCTTATCAACTCCTTAATCTCCTCTCGCCTCGATTACTGTAACCTGCTTCTTCCTGGTCTCCCCGTGAACCACCTCCTTCCCCTTCAGTCTATACAAAATCACGCTGCTCGACTAATATTCTGCCAACCTCGCCATGCCCATGTTACTCCTTTCCTCAGGTCGCTTCACTGGCTCCCTGTCCGATTCCGCTTCCAGTTCAAACTTCTCCTACTGACCTATAAATGCATACACTCCATGGCCCCGCAGTACCTCTTATCTCTCACCTCTCCTTATGTCCCTTCTCGGAACTTACACTCCGCTAACAAACTACTACTATCAATGCCTTTCACCCGCACTGCGAACTCCCAACTGCGCTCCTTTCACCTGGCTGCTCCATATGCCTGGAACAGCATACCGGCGTCTGTGTGCCAGGCCCCCTCCCTGGCCCTCTTCAAATCCAGGTTGAAGACCCACCTCTTCACCGTTGCATTCAGATCCTGACTTCCATCCTCATCTTACCCTAACCCACGTCAACGTTTATGACCAAACTACAGTCCAAACTGACTATTGCTCTGTAATGCTTTGTACTTTTCTAACTAGATTGTAAGCTCCGATGAGCAGGACTCTGATGAGCAAGGACTGTCTCTTGTATGTTGGCTACCTCCTTTAGGTTAGCTGTGCAGCGCTGCGTGCGTGGCACTATACGAGGTATAAGTGCTAAATAGTAGTAATAGTAGTAGTCTTGTGAACATGAAGGACGAAGACTAGAGAAATGCAGGAGAGTATGCCTATCTGTAGGCCTCCTACACAGCGGTAATCCATTCATGCTTACCCTTCCTAATCAGAACGTCAAAAAATGCAATTTGTTGACAAACCCACACCATCAAAAACCAAATAGCCTCATCACAATTATTCATCCAACAATGAAACCACATCAGGAGTGTGGAGGGACTGTCCTATAGCATCGTCAATATACCAATGCCACATCTTAATATGCCGTGCATATGTAGATTCAGGCCCCAACCATCGTGTTTCATATGATTACATAAATATTTTTGCAATAGAAGGGGCAATGGTCACCCACATTGTAACTCCTCTAAGTCGACGGTACATCTCATCTCCAAATTGAAATATATTCTCTTTCAAGACCAAAGCAGACAAATCCATCAAAAACCGTATATGGCCCTCTCCCAAATTGCCCCTCTGAGTCAGTGATGACAGTACCACCTATATAGCCAAATCCTGTGGTATGCTGGTATACAAAGAAGCCACATCTATGGTCAACAATAGAACCCCAGGCTGTAAGCCAGACTGGCCCTTGTCATTCAAAAGTTGCAGAAAATGCATCGTACCTCAAACATCTGATCAAATATTAAGCTTAAATGGGCATAAATAGGCCTCAATACAAAATATAGGGGCTCAAGCACTGTTGGATGCTGTGTTGCTCTTAGGAGGGAGGTAATGTACAACCTCAAATGGCCTGGTTAGCTGCAGCCTGCAAACATCATACTGTGACATATCACATACCCATGCCTGGGCTGCTGTTGTGTCGCAAGTGGTATGTGTGGAAGGGCACTGATGGCATGTATCCCCATTCCCCCAGGTGTAGGAACTGCAGAAAAAGGGCTGAAAGCTATGCCGGAAGCAGTCAGAGTTGCTCCGCTGGCTGCAGGAGTTGTTGGGGGCAGCTGCAGATGGTGAGTAATGTTGCATGTGTATGGCACAACAGCATGTGTGATGCAATGATGATGGCTGAATGAACCCATTGAACTATACCAGCAGGCATATGTCCATGCACCGTGCGCCAAACATGTTATTCCCTGCACATGTACCCAAGGATGTGCATGCATGCCTGGTGTGGAGGATGTGGTAGTATCCTAACCACATAGAAGTACACATGAACATGCAGCAGTTGACATGCTGACCCTGATGCACTGTATGGACCTGTCGGCCATCCCCCTGGCCACACATATAGCTCTGTGTTGATGTAACATGTGTATGGCTGCTGTGGCCATGCAACAAATGTACATTAGATAGACGGTGATGACACAGCAGACATGTAGTGTACAGCATCATACCCTTCTCAGGGTCAGTATCACACACACAATTGAATGACACAATATCTTGCATGTAGAGGCCACAGTTTGCCAGAAGGTGCTTGCCACCAAAGGCCAGTGCCACTGGTGCTGACCACTGGTTTGTGGCATCACCAGACACCCCCCAGTCCCTGACACATATTCCACAGAAATACAGGATGGCAGACAGAGACCACATGGGCCATCAGGACTCTAGGTCCACATATGCCTCATCTGCACCTACCCATTGCCCCATCAGGGCTGCCCCTGTTGGTACACCTCTGCCGTTCTCAAAATCCCAGTTGGTATATCCCAGGGGTGCCCTGTGTGCATCCCAGCCCCCACTGCACCCATCTCCCAGGTGCAGAAACCCCTTCAGATGGCTCTGGGAAACAGCCTTGAGCCTTTGGCACCCGGTCCTTTCTCACTATTCTTGTGCTTCCACCTCAACCCATGCTGGTCCCTGCCTGCCTGCCATACATTGCAACTGGGATGTGTTACTGCTCCCTGAAACAGAACATTGGTGGGGCCAAGCAATGGACCCATACTCCAACCTCCCCCCCCCTCCACCACCCCTGGTCCTCACACCCTCCCCATTTTGGCAATATGCAAACCTGGCGACATCACTGACCCTGCCCTCTCAGGTGCAACATACATCCAACTGTCACACAAGACCTGCCTATCCTGTCCCAATGACACTAATAGGATACACACATACTACCACAAACACATGACTAGGGCACCTATCCCCACCTTGGTCCCCTACCCCCAATTAGACATATGTTACCAACCCCTTGCTGATATACAGTTCCTGTGGCCCAGCAATCACTCCAGTGGTCTGCATAGCCCCCTGATGTGTTGGTCACCATCTGCCAGCCCCAGCATGCTTGTAGCACCCCTTGTGCAGGTCACCTCACAGTCCTCCCAGCCCCAGACCTCATTGTATGCATGTCAAACTTAACCTGATGAATTATGGACACATGCACACCGCAGGTCCCACACACTCCCCTCCAGAGCACACATTGCACACCCTCCTAGGGACCTCACACGGCTGTGCTCCAACTTCCACTATTCAGCACAGACGTCACAGGAGACAGCTTGGGCCCCTCATGCCTGGGGCTGACATCTAGGATCAGTATATCAGGTGCCCACCTTATCCCCGTCAGACCAGTGTGGATCTGGACCTCTCTGCTGCTGCCTACAGAGACCGACAGATTCTAAACCCCTTGTCTGTCTTGCCCACATACCCTGGATGCAACCCATGTTTGCAGTTACCATCCTGTCTGACCTGCCAAGACTGCATGCCCTGCTGTGCATGGTTCACCTGCTGCATGGTCTGTGGGCTGCCATTTATGTACAGGGGTAGTAGGCATTATAGCAAGTGACGACTGCCCTATGGGCACAGAACATGTGGCTCATGTGGCACTCTCTGCTCCCATTCACAGAGGTCATGGCACCACCAGAAGCAGCTGGAGGGGGAGCAGCTGGCAGGGGGGGGGGGGTGTACAGCCCAGTCGCTAGTGGCAGACCAAGCAGCAGGAATGGCGGTCCTGGAGGATGTGGATGCAGATATGCAGGAGGGGGCAGAGGAGGAAGAGGCCAGGGATGATTTGAATGAGAAGGATGATGTCGAAGTGGAGGAGGAAGAGGATGAGGAGGATGAGGAGGAAGGGTGGCACCCTAATGTGTGGCAGGGGGACAGCCACATGTTGAGACCATCTGTGCCACATGTGGTCAAGGGGGAGTAAGTGGCAGACCCAGGGGGATCCTAATAGGGTGCAGACCTGTGCACCCCAGGAAGCAGACCCCACCTCCAGACTGCATCCTGAGACATATCTGGGACCCATGGATACAGAGGGCCTGGCAGAGCCCTGCCAGCTGCCCCACAGTACCGCAGGGCCAGTGGGGACCTGACCTGTGCTAGCAAACAGTACCACAGCCAGAGTGTGTGCCGAGACTGCCACCCAGACCCCATACATATGGGGTCTCAAGATGGGGGACTGAGACCACACCCTGGCTGTGGCACAGCTCGCCATTGCACAGTCTCAGTGTGCCCTGACATGGACTGTGGGGCAGCTGATAGAGTATGCGTTGCTGTTGGCTCATGAGCTGCAGAAGCAGAGGGATGTATATCCGGCCTCTGTAGAGCATGAGCCATCTGTGAATGGAAGCCCCCAGCAGCAGTAGTGGCACTATGGGGGAGGTGTATGCTGTAGCCCTCTGCATCCATGGGTCCCAGGCACTGTTCCCTCTAAGCTGTGCGCGTGTGCGTGCGCACACACCTATACAGCAGAGCGCACAAAAATTACGGTTCTGATTCTGATAGAAAACACAGACTTTCTTAAAATTGAAAAGCTGTTGTGTATTTATGGTTTTCACAAGTTCTACAATATTTTCTAGTGCAATCAAATGTGGTGTACATACCGTATTCTGACGTGTAGTCAAATTTTAAAGTATATAACTCCAAGTGTCGTTATGTGGCGCACAAAAATTTAACCTTCCTTCAAAAGCTGCACAGCTGATATTTTATGCGCGCACACAGCCTACAGAAAATTAGAGGGAACATTGGTCCCAGGCAATGTCAGCATGCCCTGTCCATGGGACCCAGTGCTGCAGAACCAGTACAGTATCTGCATTGTTGACACTGTGTGCCATGTGTGAAATGTTGTACATGTTTGTTTTGCTATAAAAATGGTTTTATTATTTCACCTTCATAAATACAGATGTTTTAAGTTGTGATAACCATGGCTTGGTTGTGTGTTCTTGTCAGTCACTTTTGTGCATATTGGTGCACACATACCATGGGTTATCAGGAGTTGTGACAGCCACACATGTGACACACATGGTCCAGTCCAAACATCAGATAGCGGGGAATGTTAATGTGTATTGCTGGATGCAACCCCCTGGGACCTTTCTGATTGTGCCGCCCTCACTGGTACAGCATGGGAAATGTTAGTGACCATGTTCTGCCCACTAGGCTCACATGCCTTGTGACCAGAACATGTCCATGTGTGCGCACATGGCACAGTGGGCAAAGGGGAGGTGGACCCAGGACAGAGCTTTTAGACAGCAGAACTGAGTCTGTGATAGGGGTAGCTAAGGGTCCATAAGCAGTTCTACTGCTATGGTGAGGGATGACCTGATGGCTGAAGCTGGTTAGCACATAGCCTGCAGCACCAATTAATGACATGGTCCTAAAGGAAGGGTGATCCCAAAAGTGTCAAATACATCAGACAGTTCAGGAAGGGGGAGCATTGAGTGCCTGCCAGGAACAGGTGAGTGGATTTGATGGCTGCAGCTGAGACATTGGAAGGTACGGGATGAATGCCTGAGTGGGGAAGATCCTGAGGCATATGGAGGAGAGGAAGGTATGGCCATGCAACAGCAATGGTCTACATGTTCATGCCATTCACAATGGGAGGGAGGGAAGGATATGGGTCATAGATGCGAAGGATAGGGGGGGTTGTGTTGTTGGGCACCTGAGGGAGGGTTACCCATGACATGTCTGCCTAGGTAGGTGCACACCCTGACCCATATCTGGTAAGAGGCTTTGCGGTTTCAATGACATGGAACTAACTGACACAGACAGACCTGTCATGTGTACATGTGTCTCATATTTACTGTATTTCACAAAGTTTGCATCAGGAAATCACAAAAAGGAAAATAGATCCCCATTCTTGAAGCATCAAAATAAGACACAAAGAGGGAGGGGAAATAACAATTAACCACAATGAAATAACAGTACAATGCGTACCCCAATATTACAACCCCCACCCCCAATACAATGTCATACATATGTACATATATATTAAACTGAAGACATGTACATGATGCAGCTGTAGCAGACAAGCATCACTTGGCTGCCGAGCCTCAGTGCCTACATAGCCACCCATGGTCACGCTGTCCTGCCCCCCTGGTACCCACTGCCTTACCCCTTGTGGTGGCCTCCATTGCTGCAGGTAGCCATTGGCCTGATCAAATTTGGGACTGCATATCTGTCTGTCAGTTTATGGCTGCCACTATGTTGCAACCCCTCCGTGATAGTGCCCATACCCTCGGCCAGTGTGGTGTGGTACATTCCCATGTTCTCATGATGGTCCTACAGCTCCTGGCGGATACCTGTGGAATTTGACAGTAGGGAACAGTAAGGCACACAATGTGGATGCAGCTGCCCTGTTAACACATGCCAATGGGGGCTCTGTGACTGCAGAGATGTGGTACCTTGGCAACAGATGTTGTTAGTAGTGGCCACAGGTGACAGGTCCAACCATGGTGGGACAGTAGCATGTGCATTCAACATCCCCCCCAGCATGTCAGTGCCTGCTCCCAGTCCCACCATGTGCCACACTATGGCACATCGAGGGTGACCCACCTCCGAGGTCCCATGTGTAATCATTGTGTAGTCCTCCATGTTCTCCACGATGGACTGCAACATGTCTCTGGCCTGTCGTGGGTTTGCAGATGGTGCAGCAGGCGGTGTGGGGCTTGGTATCCTCGGTGCAGGTGCTCTCCCTGGGTAGTGACTCTGCTCAAATACTGGTACCTTCCCCATCTTTGTCTCCACTGCTGCTGTGAGATATCTGGATCCAGATATCACTATCACCCTCCTCCACATCTTCCTTGGGCTCCAACATATGCTGGGCCACCTTCCAAGGCACCATAACCTCATCTAGGCTCACCTCTGGTGTGTGGACAGGCATGCCTGCCTCATCCTCACCCCCTGGGCCCCCTGTAGCACTGTAGCTGTGCCCCTGCTCCAGCATCTCTTCAGTCTGAGCTCTGCTGTCATCATCCATGGCTTCCACCTCCATTGTGGTAGGTGTGTCACCTGGGGAGAGACAACAAACAGACATAACAGTTCACATCCTGATTGGTGCCCACCTCCAGACAGTTGGACTGTGTACAGTGCCTTGCAAATGTGTTTATATCCTTGGTATATGGGCTGTTATGTTGCATAACATATAAACTGGAATGCAGATGCAGGTTCATTTAGATGTTAGGTGATGGACCTAACAATATTGCTCAAAATGTCAAGGTGAACTGACAATACCATACCTAGTCAATATACAGGAAACACATCAACAATGAAGGTGTGTGTGTGCATATGTCCCCATCCCTATTGCTCAGATACACCGACATAAGATCTGGTCCCAAATATCAGCCTCAAATGGCACCTAATGAGCTGATTAGGGGCCACCTGTGTGAGAACCTGGGTGGTTAGGTTGGGCAATGTGCATTTTTCAAAGGCCCTTGATTTGGCAACCTTACTAAGCAGGCAACATGAACACCATGGGGCACTCGAGACAGGTCAGAGTTGAGGTTGTGGAGATGTTCACATCATGGCTCCATTGTTACAGATCTTCTCATGTGGCAATTACACCACAGGGCACCCTCACAGACATCATGGCAACATGGGGAGAATATGGCACCACTATAATCCTGACATGAGAGGCTGCCCACCCAAACCCACACACCGGCCAAGGATGTCAATGATCAGAGATGCTAGAAAGACACTGTGGATGGCACTGAGGGAGCTGCAAAGGTCCATAGAGGAGATGCAGGTATGTGTCCATGGGACCGCTTTAGGCCATACATATAACAGAGAGGGACCTCATAGAACAGTGGCCATGACAGAGCCATTGCTCAGAGAAGGACATACGAAAACACTTTGTGTGTATGCCCAAGAGCATGTGGCGGACCACCCACATATGGATGACGGTCAAGAGGTTAGATGAGAGGTAGCCATTAACCCTCTACCCATCATGGGAAATGCTATGTGTTGCCCAAAGGCATAACATCCCATCATGTCGGGGCCACCATTCCCACTGTTATACATGGTGGTGGCAGCAGCATGCTATGAGCATGTTTGTCATTGTCAGGGACAGGAAAGGTGTCCAGAAGTGATGGAACAATGGCTGGCACAGTAAACAAGGCAGTTTATGTGGAACGCCTGTTACAGTATGCTTGAGACTTGAGACAGGGACAAAGGTTCACCTTCCAGCAGGTCAATGACCCAACACATACTGATAGAGCTTCTCTAATGTGACAGATATGTATGCTGTGGAGTGGTGTAGTCAAAGAGCACACCTCAGTCCAAAAGGTACCTACATGGCATCACTGCAGGAGTGCTGTACAACAACGCTTCCTAGCAAGATGAGGGATGTTTGCACACTTTGAGCCTGAGGAATGGGTTCATATCCCAGTGTCTAGCTGTGCGTGGCCAAATACAGCATTCACTGGGAGAGTTGCAGCTATGAGTGCAGCAAAAGATGGCTCCACAACCTATTCAAATCAATCCTGAACGTTTTCAAAATCTTCCACCACCGCTCTGCAGATGCGCTCCAGGACATAATAACCAAGGATGTCAGTAACAGGCCTAGAAGAACAAACAATGACAACAGGATCACCTTACCCACAGATTATCACGAGACTAAGCAAGTAACATCTAAGAGAGCTTCCTTGCTTCTGGCGCCTGCATTATGGAACTCCCTCCCCATGGACTTAAGGACCCTAAATGATACCAAGGACTTCCGCAAAGCTCTCAAGACCCATATCTTCACCAAGGCCTATGAGCAACCACCTTAAGTTGCCAAGCACTAGATACCACCCAAGTGGCCCACTAGCTATCCTCACCACTTAGCCCCAAACGCCCATCCCCATTTAGACCTATAAGTAGATAGCCTTTTATGTATGTGAATCATATCCCCTCCTGTTGAATGTATGCCTCCCAATGTCTTGTTGACCACTTTGATTGAAGGATAAGGTGGTATACAAAACTGTCTAAATAAATAAATATTGACAATGAGGAGTGCACACATAAGCACATTCCTGCCTTTATGTATTACCTGTCCTACATATATTCTGTGTCTCAATGAAGGATATCCTGCTCCTTTACACTTGTTGGCATGTTGTGTACATCACATGGTATTGACCCCCCCACAGCCCCTGTTGATTCCAGGTTGTACTTCAAAATGACATGACCAACACACAGGGGATGGATATCTTTGCAATGCCCTGTACATACATGCTTGGCAATGTGCATGACACTGGGGATTCACCTGATGGTCCAGAGTGACATGCAGCATGTCAACACAGCATTCCACATTGGTGCAAGCAGGGGCACAATGGCAAGGTGTAGTTGTCCAGGACAAAGGTGTGCAGTGGTGGGAAGGCAGGGGATGGGCCAGAGGGGATGATATGTGACCGCTTGATGCTGTCTTGCTCTGTTGTGGGGAGGTGATACATGGAGGGACAGTGCAGCCCTCCAATGGCACTGGCTATGTTGTCAGATATATGTGACTGGTTGTGGGGGGGGGGAGGGGGCTGCAGCACAACATCATCCAAGTCAGTGAAAGAACAGTTGCAGGTGAGACAGGGGAGCAGAGAGCTGCACACAGTACCTACCCTAGGTGGTTAGGTTGGGCAATGTAGGGACCTTGGTCTTTTGACAGTGTTGTAGTCAGCATGTCTGTCATTGGTCATGTGGGGAGTGAAGGGCTGTAGGTAGTGTGGACTGGCGGTTCATGGTGGTTCTTGGGGTGTGGTGGGGTGGGGGTTGGCATGGCATGGCCTCAGCAGTAGCATGACTGCATGGTAAATGTTAGGAAAGGTGTGCATTGAGTCAATGGGGCCAGGTGATTTGTCAGGACTGTCAGGTGATGTGACTGTACAGATGCACCTACACACTCCTTATGCTACAGAAACCCAACACATCACCTAGACAGATCATTGATGCAGTTATGTATATATGTGAATATGTGAATATGTATATATGTGAATATCTGACCCCTCCTTGAGACCCCTAACTGTGTGCTGTGCTGTGCTTTCCCTTTCGAATCAATAGTATATTTCATCAAACTTTCTGTCATGATTTGTCAATTTCACGCCTGTAATCAAGCCGCTACTGATCACTGGAAGTAGCGGCATACAAATGTATGCTAAATAAATAAAAATAAATAACATGTCACTATCTCATCCAGACAGACAGTGGCATGGTCACACCCCACAAATCTCTGTTTGCCAACCTAATCCATGGAATCGGTCACAATAGGCAGATGTACATATTGCGTTCCTCAGCTGTGGCATCCACATGTTATCCAGGCAGACACACCACTCTACATCATGACCTTTGACAACTGAATATTGTGTGCACCATGTTTGAATGACTCATGTCAGAGCTCTTGGACTACAGACACACTGGCAGCACAGGTCTATCTCTCATGGGACACATGTCAATCCCAGGGCTAACCCTGGGGCCCATCGCCATCCACATAGCCTCGGGGCACATACGATCAGTGCAACTGCGCCAGACACAGGCCACTCGACATGGCATATGGTGTGTAAAGCACCAATACACTGTAGGTTACAGCCCTAATGATAATGAGACCACAATACAAACAAGGCAGCAATGACATCGACCAATGGCGCATGCCACCACACTCACAGGAACCTGTGGCCAGACACAGATAGTCACCAACTCCGTGGGCACAGATGTCTCACCAATGCTGCTCAAAAGTATATTGCATCACATGTTTTATATGCAGGGAATAGCATATCTTGGGATGTTGTTGGATCAGAGGGACAACCCAATGCAACCCATCGACATGATGGCACAGAACACCCAAGAAAACAACACATTACAGAACCTATGCCACTGTTTCTGAGACAATAGTCAATGTTCCGCAACAAAGGCTATGGGTGGTGCACAGTGTGGTTGGGCCACCACTAACCCTGAGGGCCTCAAAAAACACATCTTGCAATTCTTACAAATGGCACAGAATGCTGTTACATGCATCAGAATGTTCCCAGACAGAACCCATCCTGCAGCAACCCCACCAAATACCGGTCACACATTGTCTCAGGTACAGGACACCAGGGAATACGTGTGACACAGACAGGCACCTACATACAACCTATCACACTGTCATGTTCCAGATACTGTCACAATCAGGGCAACAGGACACTGGTCTACAGAGCTCTATGACATTTACCAGGGTACGTAGGAGGGTGGTCCACTCATCTATAAACAGAGCATGTGGCTCCTCTCACCCAGAGGTATGTTAAACTCTCCCAGCTGTACTACGGGACATGGGTGGGGTATTGACATTCCCCATGCTGATTATGCCACCATGCATTACTGGATATTGCCACAACTGATGTGCAGGCCAGATGCCATACCCCGTTTGTATCCTTCTACAACTGTACCGTATACATAATCCCTCCCCACAGATGTGACATACATATGTGAGCACTCACACAGTGTGACATACCTCATGTTCACTTTAGAATAACACAGTTCAGGCCAATGAATGCAGTTGTGTGTACATAGTTCCACCTAAGCAAACCTGCCTAGCACAGACCGATGACCACAATGCTTTGGTATGTGACATCCCTCCCCATTATATATCCTTGGTATTACTGGAAGACCGCCCCAGTCAATACAAATTCTGTGACCTCCCTGCAGCCCTCACAGACACCATGTATGCAATGGTAAGACAGGCCATTAGGTCACACATGTACAGTCCTACCAACATACATACATAGTATATGTGTGACCACATGGACATCCATATCTGCAGGATGTGTTGGTTGCTTGCACAGGACACAGGACATGGGGAATGAACAGAGTTGCCTTGTTTTGAGGGGTACCATGTGTCTGGGGTTCAGGATACAGGCAGTGTGTGCACATGGGATGGGCCCAGGAGACAGCTCTCCTTAGCAGAGCTGTGTACTGCAGGGGGGGAGGGGTGGTCTGTGGCACTGGGGCTTGGTGATGCCTGACAGATGTCATTGGGGCAGTGTGTGACTGTGTGTGTCTATGTGACCTGGGGGGTCATGTGCAGGCCCCTCTGGACACCGTGGTGACAATTCGGAGCAGGATGGGAGAGGAGCGATCAGGGTTGTGGGTTCATGTATAATTGCATTGCATGTGTATCATGGATCACCCCCTCCACTCATGACGGGTCCACACATGGAAGTGCGTGAACACATACCTGCATGTGGATGGGCATTGTCCAGCTCTGGAGGCAATCCATGTACATAGATTGGTCCCAATCTTTGTGCAAGTTGCATGGCTGTGAGGTTTGCTTGCCTGTGTTTGCCGCCACCAGTCCCCAGTGAGTACTGGCGCTCAGCTGTGAGTCATGCCCTGACTGAGTGCTTGATGTCATTGTAGTGCTTGCATATGCCTTCAAAGTCACGCACCAGGCCACCAAGCTCTGCCACTGCCTGCCTGACATGCTCCAATATATCATTGTGGATGCTGACAGGTGTCTGGGAGCTCAGCCTGCCAAAAAGCTCATCATAGTTGTCACTCCAAATCTAAAAAATAGCCCCGGCTCCAAACCTCCATATGTGATATGTAATATGCAACCCTTATAATATACTCATAAGAAACACTTTCTTTTTGTCGGAGTAACCAGCCAGAGGAGGCAGGAAATACAACCCGTCCCTCGCCGTGGTCATTCCATTTTAATCATTTTAAATGCTTGAGAAAAATCCTTAACTATAACTTATCTTGCTTGAATCCAGCCAACAAGGAATTCAAAGGACACAACGTGCCACGTTTCGAGCCATCCAGCAGTCACTGGCTCTGCATCAGGTGAAAAACTAGAATCCCGGAAAATGGCTTTTGCAAGACTCAACACAACGGTCAGGTTTAAAGAGATGGCGTGTGACGTCAAACACACGTGAGAAGATCAGGTAGCCAATCAATGATAACTCCGTTACAAGCATTGAGAATTGGGGAAACCCACTGCTAGGGAATCCCAATACTGACAGTATGACGTAAACTCACAGCTCATAGTAAAGTGTACCATTCTACTGAGGCATTTAAACCCCGAGGGGAGACAGTATCTAAACGGAAAATCCATTGTTGCTCCATCCGTTGTAACTTTGCAACTCTGTCCCCTCCTCGGGGGTCCGGTGGTATAAAGTCCATCACCCTCCAACGCAACTGTTGAAACGAATGATCCTCCTGAAGACAGTGGCTGACCATAGGCGCTGATACTGTTTTAGTCCGTAAACGAGACGCATGTTCCCCCAGACGAGTCCTAACACTACGGGTAGTGCGACCAACATAGAACAGCCCACATGGGCAAATGATAAGATACACAACATAAGATGAGTTGCAGGTGGTACGCCATTGAGAGCTATATATAATAGATGTGGAGATGTCCAACCAACTAGGACCCGTCAATGCCATGACACAATAATTACAAGTGCCACATTCAAAATGACCCGGATTGTCATGAGACGTGGGGGGGCGATCCGAAGGCCATGTAGACTTCACAATGCGATCTCGTAAATTTGCGTCTCGTTTACGGGCTAAAACAGTATCAGCGCCTATGGTCAGCCACTGTCTTCAGGAGGATCATTCGTTTCAACAGTTGCGTTGGAGGGTGATGGTCTTTATACCACCGGACCCCCGAGGAGGGGACAGAGTTGCAAAGTTACAACGGATGGAGCAACAATGGATTTTCCGTTTAGATACTGTCTCCCCTCGGGGTTTAAATGCCTCAGTAGAATGGTACACTTTACTATGAGCTGTGAGTTTACGTCATACTGTCAGTATTGGGATTCCCTAGCAGTGGGTTTCCCCAATTCTCAATGCTTGTAACGGAGTTATCATTGATTGGCTACCTGATCTTCTCACGTGTGTTTGACGTCACACGCCATCTCTTTAAACCTGACCGTTGTGTTGAGTCTTGCAAAAGCCATTTTCCGGGATTCTAGTTTTTCACCTGATGCAGAGCCAGTGACTGCTGGATGGCTCGAAACGTGGCACGTTGTGTCCTTTGAATTCCTTGTTGGCTGGATTCAAGCAAGATAAGTTATAGTTAAGGATTTTTCTCAAGCATTTAAAATGATTAAAATGGAATGACCACGGCGAGGGACGGGTTGTATTTCCTGCCTCCTCTGGCTGGTTACTCCGACAAAAAGAAAGTGTTTCTTATGAGTATATTATAAGGGTTGCATATTACATATCACATACGGAGGTTTGGAGCCGGGGCTATTTTTTAGATTTGGAGTATCTCCGCCTTGTGCTGGGTGTTTTTTCTTTGACTCATCATAGTTGTCAAGCACTTGTTTGAGGAGCACATCATTCTCCTCCTGAATGAATTGATGCCCCCTTTTTTGTGTCTCTTCATGGACAGGCTTCTTCTTGCACTTCCACTCTGCTGGGATGGCAGCCAGATGCTGTGGCTGCGGCTCACCAGATGGCTCAGATTGTTCTTCACCCTGGGGCTTAATGTCACCCCTCTCTGTTGCAGAATGTCCCTGTGTCAGCTGCTGCAGTTCCCTTCATTGTGTGTGTTGGCCTGCATTGGCCAGCTGATCTGCAACACTATCTCCTTCCTCACGCTGTCTTTGCAGTGGGTTCATACTTTGCAGTGCTGTGTTGTGACAGGCACTACTGTGCTATCTTTACAATGCAGTATTTATCTGTTATGCACATACCACACATGAGAATGTGTGCAGGTGCTTTCAACAAACAGAGCACTATGCACAGGATGCCTTATGCATCCGTTCCATGCTTTGCACATGCACAGGGCACCTTGTGTAGGTTGCATCGATATTCCTTACCTTGAGAATATGCAGGATGCCTTGCGCATCTGTTCTGTGCCTTGCACATGCGCAGGGTACCTTGTGTAGGTTGCACAGACATTCTGCACCTTGTGCATTTGCAGGACGCTTTGCGCATCTGTTCTGTACCTTGCACATGTGCAGGGTGCTTTGCATAGTTGCATATGTGCAGGACATCTTGCTCATCCGTTCCATGTTTTGCATATATCTAAGGCATCCTGCGCATGTACAAGGCACAGAATGACTGTGTAATGCCTACTACGCATGCACAAGCCGCGACAGGCGCCTTCACATAATCTTGTGACACTGCTCATGTGTGGTGACTGCGGTCCCGGTGTGTAATGTTTGTTGTCATCAGCTCCCTAGCCTCTCCCTCTCCCCTACACTCTCTATTTGAGCCATAGTGACTTTGCTGTTTCTGTCATCCAAGATGGCTCACTTTGGCTTTGCTGCGAGTGGTGTCCAGTGGTTACTTGCTGAGGGTGTACAGTGGTTGTTGCTGAGGGAGATGGTATGCCAAGGAGAGTGGCAATGGGCAGGGGTCCAGCCCCGTAGTAGCACAGAATTGCAGCTGTGGAGGGGCAAAGGCCATGTATGGGGAACCATGGCGCCGTAGGCGTGCAGAGGTCTGCCCCAGATGGCCTCGCTTCTACAGGCCCAGAGCCATGCTCCAGGGCATGTGTGAAGACCAGGTCATCTCCCTCTATCATCTGAGCAGAGGAGCTATCAGAGAGCTCTATGAGGATTTGAGATCTAACCTCGAGCTTCTAACTTGCTGGTCTCTTGTCATACCAGGGTTGGTCAAGCTCCTGAGTGCCAATTTTTTTGCCTCTGGCTGCTTCCAGACATCTGTGGCTGCAGTTGGAGGAATGAGCTGGTCCAACTCTCACGCTGTTTTCACTAGGTACAGCAAGCCATGATCAGCCAGGTGAGTAATTACATTGTATTTCCTGACAGTAGTCAACATTGGGAGGCCCTGAACCAGCAGTTTGAGGAAATTGCAGGGATACCACATGTGATGGGAGCTATTGATTGCATACATGTTGCTCTGATCCCACCCAGAGACAGGGAGGCAGTGTACCGCAACCACAAGCACTACCATTCTCTGAATGTGCAGGTGGTTTGTGATGCAAATATGCATATTCTGAATGTTGTCCCTACGTTTCCAGGGACCACCCATGACTCCTATATCCTGCATCACTCAGGACTATTCCACTAGTTTGAGGATGGACAGTTTGAGGATTGTGTCCTGCTGGGTGAGTGATTTGTTGCTTTCTACTATGTGCATAATGTTTATGAGATATGGGTAGCATGGCCACTGTCACAGATTGGGCAAGATCACAGACCGTTTTTGGTGAAGACTTAGGTCAGGATATCACATAGCAGGAAAACACCTGTGCTAATGCATGACTACTGCTTTTATCTCTGACATGCTACGCACTGGTGTTTCTGCCATGGCACATCATACCACAGCCAGAGCATTAATGCCTTTCTGTAGCTGCATTCAAAATGCACATGGTACCTCCTTGGTTCAGATGTCTGTTATTTGAGTTGTGGAAATCTGCAAGGTCTGGTACCTGTCACTGCTATCTCAGCATATCAATGTCTCCATTCTGATCTGAACATCACTGTTTGTATTTTCAAGATGAAATGTGTATGCACTGCCTTTAGACTGTGTTATTTGTGGGACCATTATGGCCCTCCTGGAATTGATCAATGATACAGTAAGCCTTTTCCTGCCCCAACATGTCCATGAGGCCATGTGGTTTGGATCAGTATTCCAAGCCTCTGTTCCATGTGGATGTTATTTGAGCTTCTGCAGGTACCTACCTGAACAAGTGATGTGGTCAACATGTGATATTCTACAACGTGTGCTGGGCAGCAGATCTGCAGGTTACACTTCCCATAATCTGGATATCCACATTTCCATCTACCAGCCTTTGTGGTTTGTCCCTGTTTCCATCTCTTGGCAATCTCTACCTGTAAAGGGACTTGCAGAGCTGGAAGCATGATTAACAAGTGTTTGCTGTCCTTGATAAACAATTCACCTGTGCTAGATAGCACCTTGCACAACGTTTCCCTGTGTAGTGAGCCTCTGGTAGTAATGAAAGATCAACAGCAGGCGTCATCCTAACACCCATTCTGGAAAGGACTGATGGGCTTGTCCATTATGCATGAGTGCTGTTTGCACAGGGCCCTGTGCCTTGGAGGGGCCTGCACTACCAACATCACACAAATGCAGTTTATCTCCCATCAGAGCTAGCCTCAGAGGGAGACACTCAGCCCACATCTCACCTATGTGCAGCTGCCCAAATGAATTGCACTCAGTTTTATTGCATCAGGTAGATGTGTTCAAGCGTAGGCCACTGTGGTGGCGGGGTTATGGACATTTGGTGCCTCCCAACACCCAGTGCACCTGCGCCCCACACTAGAACTGAGTTACTGCATTCCTGAACAATGGCACTCTTCATCTCAGCAGCTGTACACAGGTGAGCTGTAGCCTGGCAGGCTTCCTTTACAGCCAATCTGACATGCACAGATCTCCTCAAGGAAATGGCCAAGGAAATGGCCAGTTGGAGGGTGATTCCAGGATAGGGGTAGTAGGTGGTGGATGCTGGATGGACCTGGAAGGTGAAGAGAGCTAATGTTGGGGGAGGGCTAGAATGTGATGGGGCCCTAGCTTTGACTGGGCATTGGAAACTCAGACACATAAATATTGTACATGCAAGCATATCCCACTCCTTCAATGTCCATCTGCTGCAATCCTCACACATCATTACTTGCTTCATATTATGACTGAGACACAGACTTGGACATTTATTTCATCCACGTGTATCAGGTATATTCTATGCTTATGGGACCAGACAGGGCAGCTGACACACCCACTACAATAGTATTTCAGGGTCCCGATGGCACCCCTACTTCTTGGACAAACAGACTGCATGTGTGCCATCACATTTACAACATCAGACTGGCAAAGACATAACACATTCTCTGTTACCACCATCGGGACCAAAGATCCACACTCACCATATGGCTGTTGTGTGCAGTCCTATCTTTGACATGCAGCTGCTGCACCATGACACGTGTGAGAACATGTGCAACTGCTCAACAGATGCAACACACCTCTCCTGTGACTGCTCCACATCACCACTCATGCTCAATCCTTCTTTTGCTGCACATATTGATAGCATGCTGACTCCATCCAGGCAAATTTCAGGCCTCTCCTATGCAAACCACTGACACTACTGACAGTTACATGTGCATACCACACTGAAACATTATTCTTGGGTGTCATCTGCATATCCTACTGACTACAACATCAGATGGCAAAGGTTCATCTGGTCCATTAGCTACCACCTA
Organism: Ichthyophis bannanicus; assembly: GCA_033557465.1. Taxonomy (NCBI): domain Eukaryota; kingdom Metazoa; phylum Chordata; class Amphibia; order Gymnophiona; family Ichthyophiidae; genus Ichthyophis; species Ichthyophis bannanicus. The sequence continues at coordinate 148,734,270 of CM066039.1, read as the reverse complement.
TTGTCACCACGCCCTTTACCCTAGGCAGTTGCCTAGGTGCTGGGAGTGATGATAGTCTTTATTTATTTTAACACATGCCTATAGTTGTAGTTGTGTAGTTGAAATAACTTAAGCCAAGAGGGAAAATAGGCACGCAGGATTTTTATTATTCCTTTAGGCCAGGGGAACTTCCTAAACAGTTCCAAATATCAACATAAGGTATGAAAACTTCCAGAGAAAAACAACAAGGTAAGAGGTTTGTATTCAGCTTATCAGCAAACTTAAAGAAAGTATTTCTTCATACCAAAATCATAGCAAAAAAACTTTGGTGCAAAAACCTTCTTCTCCAGAATGTGACTTTTAAAACATGTACAGCTTCAAGTAATCCCACAAAGTAAAACTTCACTGCACACTGTTTTCTCTCTTCTCACATACAATGGTTTCTTCACCTGCTATCTGCCAGGCTCTATACTTTGTACAAGCAGTCTTTCAAAGAAGGGGTTAAGCTTAGAGAATCACAGCTCTCCTAATTAGCATATTCCTCTCAGCTCTGCGTCTTTGAAACGGCTGCTAGCTTTGTAACACACTCTAGCTTTCAGCTACTTCCTAGAGACTAAAGAACATTCCATTTCTTCAACAGGGTCAGGTTCCTGTGTCATAGAAGATTCAAATTCCATGCTCTCAACATCTGAGTTTGCTAGAGAAGCATTATTCATGAATTCAGTATTGTCTTGCTTTAAACCTTTTAAGATTTGTAAAACCTTATTTAAAGCAGATTCTCCTCTCCTCTGAGAGATGTCTTTACTCTTAGGTAATTCTTTAACTTTCACAAGTTTGTTAGAGGGTTTAACACTGCTCACTTTAGTCTGAGGAAATAAGGATTTAGCCGGCTCTACAGCTAACTGCTCTGGTTCCATATAAACTTTTGGAGCATGTTTCAGGTTACTCACATGGCTTGGAAATTCCCCTGGATAAGCTTTAAAACCTCTGGCTGGTTTTGTCTTTCTCCACGGAGCTTTGGGTGAAGCTTCCTTTACTCTGCAAGCCTCTCTTGGGTAATTCTGCTGAGCTCCTAGAGCCTCTTTCCCTTCTAGGACTCTCAGACCCATTCACCTCAGCATTGGACTCAGAACTGGAACTCCTCCTTCTTCTCTCTCTCTCAGAAGAAGATTCTCCTTCACTGGAAGTCTGGCTCCCAAAGCACCTTCCTCTAAGGCTGCTTTCTCTTGCAGTGTACCTCACACCTGCACTCTGAGCACGTCCTGCACTTCCCGGACTCCTTGAGTTCTCTGCTGCTCTTGCTGCTCTTTGTCTGTTCCCTCTCTCTCCTCTGCCTCTCTCTCCAGATTCCTGGCGTTTATATCTGTATTTCCCCTTCCTACTTGCTAACTCCTCCCCTAGCTGTTCCTCGTGAGCAGGGCTGGTAACTAGGGAGCTAGGGCATGTCCCTTGACAACAAATATTCTGTGAGGAGTTTTTTTTCTAAACCAGGAGTTTTAACCCCTGAACTTCTGGTTTTGTTTCTCTTCTCTGGGAAAAATGTCTGATTTCTCCCTTCTTTCTCCGGCTCTCTCTCTTCTGCACCACCACACTATCCATCCAATCATCCATCACCTTCAGATTGTCTTCCATTGATGTTCCTTTATCCTGCATTAGGGTTACAGTCTTTTTTGTACGTTAACTTGCATGCTTGCACCTTACCGCAACATGTTCCATTAGCATGCATTAAAGGACACATAGGATGCTTTACGCCGCCATGCCTTCTACACGCCAGGGCGCTTTCTGCACGAAGACACCTTATCGCTGCTGTTGGCACATGCTAATGCATGCTACTTTATTGCGCTTTAGTAAACATACCCCTTGGTGAAATTAAAAAGTCATAGAATAGGAGGCAGCATACTGGAACTAGTTAAAAGATAGAAAGCAGAGGGTAGGGCTAAATGACCAATTTTCCCAATGGAGAAAGGTGAATAGTGGAGTACCCCAGGGATCTGTGCTGAGTCCACTGCTTTTTAACATATTCATAAATGACCTGGAAAAGGGAATAATTAGTAAGGTAGTCAAATTTGCAGATGACACAAAATTATTAAAAGTTGTTAAAACCCATGAGGATTGTGAAAAATTGCAAGAGGACCTTGATAAATTGGAAGACTGGATGTTCAAATGGCAGATGAAATTTAGGGGTATGTTTACTAAACTTCAGTAATGTCATTCACGTTAGGTTCCACGGTAAAGGTACAGATGCCTATATAAAGGCGTGGGCGGTGCATCGTTACAGCAAGCCATATCAGCTAACGCATGTTACAAACTAATGCGCGTGACAAGGCACCTCATAAGGCACCTTACAAGGCACCTTATAAGGCACCTTACAAGGCACATTACAAGGGTAGGTGCCTTGTTAGGTGCCTCATAAGGTGCCTTATAAGGTGCCCTATAAGGTGCATTATAAGGTGTCCTATAAGGTGCCTTATAAGGTGCCTTGTAAGGTGCCTCATAAGGCACTTTGTAAGGTGCCCTGTACAGTAGGGCTCTTTAGGCTAAGCGCCGTACTAGGCACCCCTGGACAAGGCACCTTAGAAGGCACCCTGGGTTAGAGAACCATAGGTTAAGGTGGCCTAACAAGGTTATGGTGCCCTAGGTTAGTGTGGCCTAAGGGCTGCAAGGTGCTGAAGGATAACATGCATGACCTGTGAGGAACAGAGACAGATGTAGCCCTAACACTAGATAGAGCACTCAGGAAAGGCAATGAACAGGTGAGTGAAGGAGGGAGAGCTGGGAGCCACTGGACCTGCCATATCTGCAGGCATCCCATGTGGCTGCCAGTACTGATGACAAACATGGTGGGGGCAACTGTACCACAGCACAGGGTGTTGGCAATGTAAAGTACTGGAAAGACAGTTGGTGGCAGAAGATGGGAATACGTGTCCCCCAGTGGAGGCAGAGGTGGCAGGATAGTTACAATGACGGGTGGACAGAGGAGTGGTGGTGCCATGCAGATCATGCACAGGCGAGGCAAGCATGAAGAGGTGCAATGCAGGAAAGGATAGCAGTGCAGGACATGGGGTGACAGCACGCACAGGCAGACAGGACTCTACACAGCTGACAGACACAGATAGACGGACCGAGGAAATGCTGGCAATTGTGGTGAGGGTATTATGGGCTGGCAGCACAAATCTGCAAAAATATGACTGTTACAGGCATGCACACGATTTGAGTACGACAGGCGTGAGAGGAGGGAACAATGAGGAACTTAACCCATGAACACTGCCAAGAATGGCATTGTATTAACCAGTAGGCTATACCTCCGTGGTGTATGTCACAGCAATGGCTGGGTACAGAAGGACTGCAAGTCACCGCACAAACTGTGCTGCTCTGAGATAGGGTAGACCCACCAGTACCCATGATGTTTATTTATGTTTATGTTTATTTAAATTTGATATACCGCTCAGGCCAGAGGCATTAGAGCGGTTTACAATACCATATCAATTGAGGAAATAGGAAAAGAATGCCATTTATATGATAGGACAGAATAGAGGACAGAGACAGATGCAATGCACATGCTGAATAGCTGTCTACAGCTGATCAGTAAATGGGGTCCTGCACCTCTCCAGTACCTCAGCTTGGAAAGATGAACTGACAGTGCGTGATACTGGCACAGAGTAACTACAGACCATTGTGCATGTTCTGTGTTCTCCCTGAGGGATAGGATGGGTGTCCAGAACTAGGTCCGCAGTGCATGTGGTGCTAGAGATAGGTCCTGCTGTACATCTTCATCATTACCAGTGTGTGACAGGTGTTCCTTGCAGTGCAGCTGAAGGTAATTCAGTGTCCATCTTTATCCTGCAGTCACATGTGGTCCTCTGTGACCAGACACAACCCAAATTAGTGTGTACCCCGTGTTAGGGTCTGGCTGACATGGGCACCTGTTATCAGGGCAGAGGGGTTTTCAGACTTGCATGAGGTTTGTGTAGCAGTGCCTTTATAGGTCAAAGTGGTATACACTACATCACCCTTTTTGTAGGTAAGGGACAGGTGCCCAAGCCCCCATGAAGCAACCTCCATCCTGCTGGTATACGACAGCCCCCGGGGTTGGTGGGCCAGAGCCATACTTGTGGCTGGGGCAGTGGCAGACCAGTAGCAATGATGGGGTTAGCTCTGGAAAACCCCAACTGCCTCACACCACTGTCTGCCAGTCACCAGCAAACAGCACAGTCAGACTGCACCGCATAAGTGTTCCAACCATGCACAGTCTAACTGCAGACAGTCCACTAGTCAGTCCATAGTGCATGCTCACAGAGGAACTATGTGCACCAAGCAGGCATCTCAGTGATTGGGGCCCCAGCACTGGGAACACAAAAGTATCACTGGAAGCAGATAATGTAGAGTGCTATGTGGGAACCTAGACATGCCATGGTCACTGCTCGGTCAGAGTGAGTGCCCTCCCAGCATGCCATGCTGTGGCCACCCTGTCCATGCAGGTGGTGGTCAGACACTACAGTGTCTCAGCCATTGCCCCACACCCTCTGAAGATGCATCCTGGCCAATCCGCCCTGTCCAGGCCACGCCTACAACACCTTGCTCCTCATTATGTATATATTCAGGCTAACGCTGGTAACAGTGGGACATTGTGGGCCCGGTGAGGTGTGGGCAGCCACAAAACAATGGATAGACATACACACACACTCCTATTGCAACATTGTGCAAAGATAGGGGTGGTTGGCAACCCTGCCCGCCACACTGGTCCTGATCACAGTGCTGACATAGCTAAACTGTGCAGGAGGTAGTAGTAGTGCTCTGGTGATAACGGCAGCTCAATGCTGGGGCCAAGAGCCTGACTCTCCATGCATCTTTGGATTGTGGAGCCTGTGTGAGTGGGTGTATGTACCCCTGTTCGCCGCTGCTTTGGGCTTTGCACATGTTGCTGTTGTATCTGCATTGTAGGGTAAAACATAGGGACATACTCTGCAGGAACCACAGCTGGGGCTTGAACCTGTGACCCTCTGCTTCTGAACACACTGGTTGGGGGTACTGCACCACACTGTTGCCACAGATGCATGGAGAGTCTGGGCTACCTGTACATTTCCTCAGCTAGACCTTTTATGTTGCACTGCACACCATGTACTGGTACAGGTCATGGCCTAGGTCCACTGCAGGCAGGTGCCACTGCCCCCTCCAGCACAGGCACCCCCCCCACCATGCTGACATGACCATTTGCTGTCGGTGCTGGTAGTGCGCAGTCCCAGGCCATCCACTGCATGAGTAGGTGGTCGCCTAGGGAGCGGGGTCTGGGGCATGGGGCATACATGAGCATCCTCGCATCCCCCCGATCACCGCCTACCAATAGTCTGTCCCTTCTGCTTGGGGGAGGGTTGGCTGGGGGGATGTCAGGTTAGTGCCCTGGCAACTGTTAGCTCGGGTGGACCCGGTAGATGTAGGTGGATTGTGTTTGGCCTTTGTCAGCTGCTGTCATGCTGATTTCCGGTTTCTATGTTCCTATGTACCACCTAGGCGCCCGCCTAGTCCACTCTGTGCCACAGCTGCCCCCGCTACATGTCCCACCTGCAGCCCCCTATGCCCCCCTTGCACCATCGCCATAGTGGCCTTTCATACTTGGGCACTATGCTGTTGCTGGAAATGGAGCACTACAATCACGGTTCTTGGGCTCCCTGTCTATGCTGTACATTGCTGACCCTTAAATAGTTTCTCTCTCCTGCAAATGTGCATCTAACGGCAGGTTTTCATTCGCAGTAGGATTCAGCCCTTCAGTTCAGCGCATTGGTGTGCAGGGAGCCTCTCCCCGCCCACTCTCCACCCATTGACCCCTTCCCCCTGCCCTCTCTCCACCCTCTGCGGTGTTGACTGCTGCTGGGAACGTTAACGATCGTTAGATAACATTAACACATGTTAACGTTACATACCATGCGTTAACGTTACCTAACAATCGTTAACGTTATGTAACGCGCGGTCTGTAACGTTACCACAGTTTAGTAAACATGCACCTTAATGTGGACAAGTGCAAAGTTATGTATCTAGGAAAGAACAACCTAAACTATGGTTACACGATGCAAGGTTTCACATTAGGAACCACCACCCAGGAAAAATATTTAGGCATCATTATGGATAACACATTGAAACCCTCCACCCAATGTGCAGTGGTTGCCAAGAAGGCAAATAGAATACTAGAAATCATAAGGAAAGGAATGGAGAATAAGACAAAGGATATCATAATGCTTCTGTATCGTTACACGGTGCGACTGCACCTTTAATATTGTGTGAAATTCTGGTCACAGTAACTTAAAAAGGATATCGCGGAATTAGAAAAGGTATAGAGAAGAGCCACCAAAATGGTAAAGGGAATGGAAGGATACCCCTATTCTTCAATCTGGAAAAGAGATGGCTGGGGGAGATACGATAGAGTGCTATAAATTAATGAATGGAGTGGAATGGGTAAATATAGATCGATTGTTTACACCATCAGAAAGTAGAAAGACTAGGGGATATGCAATGAACCTACATTTAAGACTAATAAGAGAAAATATTTTTTTCATTCAACGCATAATCAAACTCTGGAATTCATTAACAGAGGATGTACTAAAAGCTGTTAGTGTAACTGGGTTTAAACAAGGTTTGGACAAATTCCTGGAGGAAAGGTCCATAAGCCATTATTAAAGGGGACCCGGGATATCCACTGCTTGTCCCAATACAAGCACTGTGGAACCTGTTGTCTTTTTGGGAAAATGACAGGTACTTGTGACCTGCATTAGCCACTGTTGGAAACAGGATACTGGGCTTGATGGACCTTGGTCTGATCCAGTATCGCATTTCTTATGTTCTTATGTCTTCAGCTAGCCATACATTCTCTCTATAATCACTCTGGTTGTTTTGTGAGAATGGCTATATGCTGCTCTGCCTCACTCTTGGGTGCCATGTTTGGCATCATGAGCCAACTCCTTAGAAGATATCCTCTGTCACATGCATGAGGTGTTAGTAGAGAGGACATAGGGGGTCAGTACTCATGGTTATAGACATAGCTGTCCCTTGTCCTTTTACAGCTCTGCTAACCTCTTTGAGAGACCCTGCCACACACATCTTTTAGTCTATGGGCATGCAGCTGTGCACTGTAGCAGAGCTGCCACTGCCAGAGATATCACTGCCAGAGATATCCCGCTGTAGGAGCACCTGCAGCTGGCTTAGCTCTCCCTAATCTTTTCCCCTCATTCCAACAATTCCAATTCCTTAATATCTACTCCTTTCCATCCTCACATCTCCTGCCATTTTGCCTTCTATGCTATCATCTGCTCTTGAACTTTAACATTTTCTTCCTCTCATTCAACCATCTCCACTTTCTCTGAGATTACCTCATCCTTGTCACCATCGTGCCTCCTTTTCTCTCCCTGTACCCTCCTGCTACTTCCCCTCCTCTCATTTGGGGATATCAAGCCCAATCCTGGTTCTCCAGGCGTATCTCACTCATATCCTTCTCTTTCCCCCCTCCTCTATCCCTTTCTCATATGTCCTGTGTAATGTCCATTCAGCCTCTAACAAACTTACTTTCATTCATGGTCTCTTCATCTCTCATGCTCTGCATCTTCTTGCTCTCATCAAAACTTGGCTTCTTCCTGAATACTTTGCCTCAGTTGCTGCTCTCTAACATGGAGGCTGCCTTTTCTCCCATACACCTTGACCGGCTGGCCATGGCAATGGTGGTGTGTTGCTTCTCTCTTTTTATGCCTGTTTTAATCCCTCCTTCCATCTCAGTCTCTCTCCTTTTCTTTCTTTGAAGTCCAATCCATCTGCCTATTTAAACAATCTTTCCAAGTACCTATTATCTACCAACCTCCTGCCAAATCTACCTCTTCATTCTCACTGACTTTGATCCTGGCTCTCTTTCTTTCTGGACCCATCTTCCTTCCCTCATTCTTGGGATTTTAACATTCATGTTGATTACCCCTCTGACTCATACTGTATGCCCTAAAGCTTCTTTCATGAACTTCCTCATTCAACCTCTGTGTTCTACTGACTCTACTCACCAACATAGCTACTGCCTTAATCTTGTCTTCTCCTCCATCTGTTCACCCTCAAACTTCTCCACCTCAATTCTTCTTATATTTGACCATCATCTACTAACTTTCACTCTCATCCAACCTTCACCACAGCCTCATCTTGTCTCCATCAACTCATTTAGGAATCTTCAGGCTATAGAGGATAGGGCTAAATGGCCAATTTTCCCAGTGGAGAAAGGTGAATACTGGAGTACCCCATGTATCTGTGCTGGGTCCGCTACTTTTTGACATGTTCATAAATGACCTGGAAAAGGGAATAACGAGTGAGGTTATCAAATTGGCAAATGACACAAAACTAGTTAAAGTTGTTAAAACCCATGAGGATTGTGGAAAATTGCAAAAGGATCTTGATAAATTGGAAGACTGGGCATCCAAATGGCAGATGAAATTTAATGTGGACAAGTGCAAAGTTATGCACCTAGGAAAGAACAGTCCAAACTATGGTTACATGATGCAAGGTTCCACATTGGGAACAACTACCCAGGAAAAAGATTTAGGCGTCATCATGGATAACATATTAAAACCCTTCGCCCAGTGTTCAGCAGCAGCCAAGAGAGCAAATAGAATGCTAGGTATCATAAGGAAAGGAATAGAAAATAAAACAAAGGATATTATAATGCCTCTGTATTGTTCCATGGTGTGAGTGCACCTTGAGTATTGTGTGCAATTCTGGTTGCCGTATCTTAAAAAGGATATACCTCAGATGTAAAGCATTAGATGTAAACCATATAATCACTATGTTATCTGTAATCACTATGTTATCTGTAAGTGTTATTTGTAACACGCATTCTGTAAGTGTTATTTGTAAACCGCACTGATCTGTAATAGCTCGGTATATAAAAATAAATAAATAAAATAATATAGCGTTATTAGAAAAGGTACAGAGAAGAGCCACCAAAATGGTAAAGGTGATGGAAGGATACCCCTATAAAGAGAGGCTAAAAAGGTTAGGACTCTTCAACCTGGAAAGAGACGGCTGAGGGGAGATATGATAGAGGTCTATAAATTAATGAATGGAGTGGAACGGGTAAACGTAGATCGATTGTTTACATCATCAGAATATAGAAAGACTAGGGAACATGCAATGAAGCTACAGGATAAACTATTTATATTGTACCTGTATCTAATTCCACCTGTTCTATGTAAAATGACTTGGTATGATATTACCCATACCATATTACATACTGTTCATTGTAAACCGCACTTGATACTTGGGAAAGAGCGGTATAGAAATAATTGTTAAATAAAAAATAAATATAAATAAATAAATAATAAGAGAAAATATTTTTTCACTCAACGTGTAATCAAACTCTGGAATTTGCTACCGGAGAATGTAGTAAAAAATGTTAGTGTAGCTGGGTTTAAAAAGGTTTGGACAAGTTCCTAGAGAAAAGGTCCATAAACCATTATTAAAAGGGACCCGGTATATCACTGCTTGGCCCAAAAGAAGCATTGAGGAGCCTGTATCTTTTGGGGAAACTGCTAGGTACTTATGACCTAGATTGGCCACTGTTGGAAACAGGATACTGGGCTTGATGGACCTTGGTCTGACCCAGTATGGCATATTTTATGTTCTTATGTTCTTAAGTTGTGTAATTTGAATGAGGTAGTGGGGGTGAACTTTTGGTTTCTTGTGGCGATTAATATTTCTGTTTTTTTAAAGTTAATTTGTAGGTTGTTTTTCCTGAGCCAGGATTCAGCTTCATATATGCAGTCAGTAATACTGGTAAATTGCGGATTTTTTATGTCAGTCGGGAAATAGACCATTATATGTGGAAACTGACTTTGTATTTGGTGAATATATCGCATATCGGTTGCAGGTATAAATTAAATAAGAGCAGATAGGGCTGAACCCTGGGCTATTCCTTGTTCTTGAGGGAAGATGGTGGAGGTATCCTGATTAATTCTTACATATTTGGAGCGATTGGAGATATAGGATTGGAACCTTTAGTGCCATTCCTGCAATACCTATGTGGGCCAATCTTGACAGCAGTGCAGCATGGTCGACATTGTTGAATGCTGATGAGATGTCTAGAAACACTATGATGTAAGCTTGGTTGGGGTTGTCTAGTCCATATATGAGGGTGTCAAATAATGCTATGAAGAGTGTTTCCACTCTGTGGTAAGGGTGGAAACCATACTGTTGAGGATCTAGTGGTGCATGGGTGTCTATGTAGTCCTGGAGTTGGAGTTGGATTACTTTCTCAATAATCTTTGCTACAAACGGGATACTGGCTATTGGCCTGTATGAAGAAGGATCATTTTTGATGAGTGTTTTGTTTTTTAGTATGGGGCGGATGATGGATAGTTTTAGGATGTCAGGCAATATACCTTGGAGGAGGGATTGATTTACTGTGTTTAGTATCACTGGAGTTGGCTCAACCTTTACCGCCTTAATCTAGGATACTGGACAGGGGTCTAAGTAAGAGGTGGTGGTGTTGATGTTGGTGATGGTTTTAAGTAGCTGTTTTTCCCCAATCGGGTAGAAGTTGTGCAGGGTGTTAGGAGTTATCATGGGGTCATTACTAGCAGGTGGTCTGCTATGGATTGTGTGGTAATTGTCATGTTTATGTGTGTTTTGGTTAGGGATTTAACGATATCCAAAAGTTGTCTGGGGCGATTGATAGCCTTATTAAGTATATTAGTGTGGTGAACTTTCTTTGCTTCAAGGATTACATCCTTGTAGAAATTTAATGTTGTGTGGTAAAGTTCTTTATTTTCGGAGGTTTTGAGGGCTCTCCACTTTTTTTCTAACTTGCATAGGGTCTTTTTGAGGTTATAGAGATCTTTGGTGTACCATTTCTCAGTTTGCTTTTTGTGAGATCTTTTGGGCAGGGAGGTGGGGTTAGCTGCTTTATTTATAGTTGTGATCCAATTCTCTATTGCCTCATTAAGGTCTTGGGATTGGGTGTGGAAAAGGGGGGGCTATCTCAGAGAGGAATGTGTCTTTGTCAAAATGTCTGAATATTGGGGTAGGAAAGGGTGTTATGTTTTCTGCATCTGTTGTTAGGGGTATAATGGCGGACATTCGTATTATGAAATGATCTCACCAAGATACTGGGTTGGCAGTAGGATATGTGAAGCAGGGGTGGGTAGTAAGTGATCTAGGGTAAAATATAAGGTCAAGGATGTTTCCTTTAATATGAGTGGGATGGTTCATTATCTGAATGAAATCTAGATCATCCATAAAGTCCAGGAAGTCTGCAGATTGTTGTGGCAGGAGTGATGCTAGATTGAAATCTCCCAGTATGATGCGTGGTTTTCTTATTGGGGAGGTACAGGCTGAGTCAAGTATGGTGGTCAGATTTAGGTGATTGTTGTTAGGAGGACGATAAAGGAAACAGATTGCAGTGTATCTATTTTCAATTTTAATTAAATCTACATTGTCAGTGTTTGTGCAAATGCTTGTGGTCATGTTGAGGCTGGATTTGGTCATGATAAGGACTCCGCCTCCTCTCTTAGTGTCTCTCAGGCAGTTAAATATTGTGTATCCGTCTTTGTGTAACTGGTTTATTATGACAGAGTCATTGTCTGTGAGTCAGGTTTCTGTGATACACAGGAAGTCAGAGGACTCATCCATAATCAGGTCTCGGATTACTGGCAGTTTGTTGCATATGGAACGTGCGTTTATCATAATGCCCTGAAGGTAGGAGGTGGTATTCTGTGATGTGCTGGAAGGGGTAGTTGGGATATGGACTAATCTAAGGTGTTGCCTGAATTTCTGGGAGTGGGCATTGTAGGACTGTTTGTTTCTGGTGAGTATTAGATTGTAGCGAAAAGAGGGCTGAGCTCTTTGCTCTTTAGCTAAGAGATTCTGATTTACCACTATCTCTGCTCAACTTGTAAGAGACTCAGAGCATATCTAGATTTAGTGAAGAAATATTTTTTTCTGGAGCCATACAGAGGTTAAGAGGGTCATTTTAAAAGCCTATGTACCCCAGCGTTGTCTCAGATCTCTACACGATAATTGCCTGGTCTTCCCCTCCTCCACACGCAGAAAGTATGACTTCACAGATTGCTCTGCTTTTTTCTACTTCGGCACAGCCCCATGGAACTGCCTCCCCTCCTAGCTACGACTGGAACCTTCCTTTCCCAAATTCAAAAGCCTCCTCAGAGCTCACCTATTCATCCAAGCATATGCCATAGATGCCACCTAGTGAGCTGCAGTTCAAATAGCTATGTCCTTGTCTTTCATGATTCTGTTGTCTCTACTTTCCTATTCTGCTCTCCTTCTATCCTGTCAATTTAAAGAGTTCCTTTTTTCACTTCTTACCTGTGATATGTATTTGATTTTATTGTAAACCACTCTGCCTGCCTAGCCAAGGGCTGTATATCCAATCCCAATAAACCATAAACCGGGGGGAGGGTGGAGAGGGGGGGAGAAGGAGGGGGGCGCTCGTGAGCCCTGCAAGATGGCCACGAGCTGCTGAGGCTCCTTAGCCACATTTCCTGAACCAGAGTCATCCTGCTAGTTATCGGGTCTATTCAACCTCTTCTTGTAGCCCCCGGACTCATCGGACTCACCCAATCACAAATATGAGTCCGGATCATGAATCAGCTACTTAGATGAGGAACTGTTCCTGCCTACCTAATCTTCTGACAGGCCCTGAATGCTAACGGAGGCTGGGAGACACGATCGCTCGCCTCTCTGTACTGGTGTCCGTCGGGCAAGCTAATTTTGGCCCACTCTTTCCCTCAGCACTGATGTTTTTCTTTCCCCTCTGGGTGCTGTTAACTTTCATCTTAGCATCCTGCACCATACTTTTTACTAGAATGGACGCGTGAGTAACAACCCTTGTCATTTGCTGCTTTTCTGTGACAACTGCAATCAAGCCACCTACAAGTATTAACGTGTTTCTTACTTGCTAATCTCCCGGCGTGGAGCAGGGGTCAACCGTTGCTTCTGATCCCTCCGGAATGGTTTTGGCAAATTTCAGAGTCTCCATTGTTGTAAGATCACGTTGACACGCATGGTGGAATGCATAAGTGGGCAGTTACATTGGCGGGAAAGAGAAAAGGCACCCCTGGATGAAACGCACGTCAGCGCTGGCAACATGGAGGTCACCTCTTGCCAGCTCCCTGCTGGAATGCAAGTATGTGCACTCAAAATGGCCACCTTTGCCTGGAACGCATAGCTGGAACGCATGACTCATATCCAAGAAGGCCACCGTTTTTTTTTTTAAATCGTGAGTCTTCAATCTGACAGTTGAGACAGCCTCTGTAACTCCTCTGGCTCGGGTCTGGAGCTCTCTTTCTTCTGGAATGCCACATCGGGGAGGCTGGCAGAAGTGGTAAAGCACATTTCTTCATATTAGATGGCTCGGATCTTGTGAATGCTGTGTCGGGTGTTCTTATTCCTTCTCCAGGATCTCGTCTACAATTTGGAGCTGTCTTGCCTGAAACTGGAGTGTCCTCGTGTGGCCATCCAGTAGATTGCAAGTATCTGTGGGGTTTTTTTTTTCCTATTCTCAGCTTCTGTGACTTTCTCACTATGGCCAAAGTTAAGAATTACGCCATGGCGCTGTCTAAGTTCTCGAGATCTGAAGATTCTCCAAAACTCTTGAGCAGCACCCCACGCCAAAGGTGATAGATGATGCAGTTATATCTACGTTGGCAACAAACCAGGATCTGACTGAAATTCTACAAGAATTAAAGCTCTTCCGCACAGAGCATTGGATGATCGAGTATCTCACGCGGAAACGCTATTAGGAAAACAAATGGATTGTTCGATCGCTCTTCAAACGAAATTGCGGAAATAGACCAGATTACCAAGGATATGCTGGAACGTCAGGAGGACCTTTAGAACCAGCAGCGGAGAAACAACATTCGCATACTAGGGGTCCCAGAAGGTTCCGGAGACAAAGAGGACTCGATAATGCTGGTGCAGGAGATTTTTGCATCTTGTGTCACTGCAGCCGCTCACCCAGTTAAATTAGAGCGGGCGCACCGATCCTCAGAGAGAGTCTAATGCTCGCCCGCGTACTATCATCGCCTGCTTCACCTTCTTCAAAGACAAAGGGGCCCTATTGCACAGCCTGCGGGGCCAGTGCTCCTTTTTAAACAAAGGCCAGGAGCTCCAGATTTTTCAAGACATAGCTCAGCGCACCTTAGAGCAACGTAAGAGTTTTTGTCCTCTTACTCAGGCACTTCAGAAGAGGCCGGTCCAGTATCACTGGGGTTTTCCTTTTTCTTTAAATTTTGATTGGAATGGCATTCGACAGTGTATCTCGGAGCTCTCAGACTGCCTGCACTTTCTGCACACCCTTCAATTTGGGGAGTGTTCCCTTAAACAACATACCCTGAAGGGAGATTGGGAGGTTTCCATGCCTAAACGTAGGAAGGTCCCCAGATCTCGCTGCTCTTCAGAAGCTGAACAGGGCAGTCCCGGGAATCATGGGATGGACACTGCTGCTCCAACCTAAGAATAGTCTAGTAACTCTTCTGTTGTTCAGATCGGGTTCCAGATCCGGCCGTGGATTAGCACGGCCGGACACAGGTACGGTGCCAGCAGGCCAAGGGTTAACCTTGGCGGTGGGCGGGCGTGGGGGGGGGAGGGGGCGGGCAGCGCGGCGATCGGCTATAGAAGCGCCAGTCGTAATGCCCTCTTTCCCTCCTCCCGATGGGCCAGCACGAGCGGGCAATCTCTCAGCGAGTCCATCATGAGCTTCGGAGAAGTGGGGACAAGAAGCAGGATTACCCCCCACTGCAGTGTCGGCGGTGGTGCTGCGGGTCTCCGGGAGCAAGTGTGCCGGGCAGTGCGGTGGCAGGCGAAGACAGCAAGAAAAACATAATTGAAAAGGGGTGAGCGGAATGGGGAGCACCGGGTGGGGTGGGGGGGGTGTGTGTGTGATCGGTTAGATACGCGGGAGGCCTGATTGCGGGGGCATGGGGGGCTGGGAGAGATCCCATTATTGCGGCCTGGTTTTTTTGTAGTGCATAGTGCACAAGGCCCGATGGCTGTTGGTGGGACCCAGGACGGCAGGCACCGGTGCTAGCGGCTATATTAAAAAAAAAAAAGAGAGTAATGGCATGGGAGGGGGGGAGTCCAGAATTGGGGATGTTGTATGGAGATCTGAGGATCGGAGGTGGCCACGTGCGCCGGTAAGCTGTGCTTCTTGTGCACGGGGGTGAGGGAGGATGCAGGCCACGTGTTCCAGTATAGTCAGTTAGGCCACGTGTTCAAGGATAATCAGTCATCATGGAGCACAGGGGCAAGTGAGGGTGCCGGCCATGCGGTACAGAGCTGCTGTTCAAGCTGGAGCTGTTTAGCACCGCTAAGTAAAAGCAGCTGAAGAAAATGTTGAAGCTGAGATTTAGTGGTAGAGTTTTAGTGGAGACCTGTATTCAAACTCAGTGGAACTCATATGGTAAGTTTTTCCTTTTCCTCAGACTGTTCTAGATAAAGCTATTTCAACAATGTTAGGATGTGAAGTTAGCTCAGATGAAGCTATTCCAACAATGTTAGGATGTGAAGTTAGCCCAGCAGTACCAGAATTATTGTACCTTGGTCTCGTTTTCTTAATTCTGCCTCAATTTTCGCCAGGTATACATTGTGCTCATGCAGCACAGGTTACATGTGCTATGGTGGCCATCTAGTGGTCTTAATGTGGATATCATTTGATAATAGGCAGGGAGGGAGCATATTTGAAGTTGTTTAGCTGGTGTGCGGTGCCATCTGGTGGGATCAAGTGGGATAGATTAAAAAAAATAATATGTGTGTATTTAGTGCAAGGATGGATGCACCAAAAAAAAAAAAATGCAGATTGGGATTTAAGGGGGTTAATAAAAAAAAAAAGTAGGAGACCACGTGATGTGGTGAGCTTGGGTGGACGCTTCTGCTTGAGCTCTGGGCTTCCGTCCCCATGCCGGTCAACTGAGCCGTTTAATTAATATTGGCAGAGTGGTTCTTCCCCTACCGCTGAATCGGTCATCGACTCCCCCAACGCCTCAGCCTTGAAACAGCTGGAATGGCTGCGGCGGCTAAGGCAAACCGACGGGACAAAGAGCGGGGCCTGGGGCCGCAGAAAATGGCTGACTCGCCCCCGAAGAGTGGTCTGCCCTCCCCGGCGGTCCCCGGAGCGCTGTCGGAGGAGATATCAGCGGCGGTCTCCACGGCATTAGCAGCTCAATTCGAGGAGATACGAGGAAAGCTGGACGCTGTACAAATTTCTATTGATACCATTGGAACCCGCATGCAACAGGCGGAAGAGCGAATTGGGCGGACGGAGGAGGAGGTGGAGGGTTTGAAGTGGGAACTGAAACAGGCAAAAACCACCCTCCAGGCCCAAGGCGACAAGATCGATGATTTAGAAAATCGATCGAGACGGAGCAACCTTTGCATGCTGGGGATCCCAGAATCAGTGGGCGATGCTGCTCTATTGCCGTACGTGGAAACCTTATGTACAAAGCTGCTGGGGGAGGCTGGAGAGCAGACCCGGATTATCCTAGAGAGGGCGCATAGAGTAGGCCCCAAGAACACGCGGGATATGCGACCCCGAATTGTGCTGGCCAAATTCCTACAGTATCAGCAAAAAGACGCCGTTCTGAAAGAGGCTCGAAAAGCTGGGACTATTGAAGCAGACAACGTCAAAATCCGGATCGCGCAAGACTATTCGGCGGCCCTCAGCCAGCGCCGGAAGGCCTTCGCTGCTGTCTGCCAGAAGCTGATTTTGGCCCGGATCAAGTTCACCATGCAGTACCCGGCCCGTTTACACGTGGTGCACCAGGGTCAGCACAGAGTTTTTGACTCCCCGGAGGCTGTGGCGGCATATATCATGCAGTTGGAGACTTCGGAACCAGCAGCGGCTGCAGATGCCAGGGGACAGTCCTGATCCAGCTGATGCCAGTGGAGAGCTCCCCCCCTGGTGAGTGATATACTGGGAGTCGGACATACGGCGGCCCAACTGGGCGGTTAACTCTCGGGACTCAGCAACCTAATAGCCTGCGGTCTAACTCGGGCTATATAGCCTTGAGGTGCTGGTTTTCAGACCTGTTGTATTTTATTTTATTTTTTTTTTAATTTCGAGGGCGGCCTGTTGGAACCCCGGACGCCGGGTCGTCATACAGGAACTACCAGCAACGCAGTACTGGGCTAGATTGGATGATGCAGCCCCAGGTTTTCATATGATAATGATGTTTGAACATGTGTGCTTTGTTCCCCTGTTTACCTTCCCTGGACTGTGTTAATTTGCCATGTTACGGTCAGCCTCTCGGTTCGTTTGGGGTTGTTCCCTGCTATGGGGACTGCTTTAAATGACGAGAGGAAGGCAGTGTTATACTAACAGGGGATTGTTTTACTTGCAGTGTGCCTGCCTATGAGGGAAGCCTAGTACAGGGGACAAGAGCGGGCTCAAATCGGGGGGGATAGATCTGATATGAGGTGAGGATATAGGGAGGTACCATCTGCCATGGGGACGGGAGGCCTGGACACATCTAGCGGGGTCGGGAGGTTGAAGGAGGATATGAGTGGGGGAGGAATGGTTTGCGGGAGGGGGGGGAGAGGAGGGAGGGGATGCGGGGTGGTTGGGAGGGGAGGGTGAGAAAGGGGGGGGCAGGGGGTAGGCAGGGTGGGAGGGGAAAGAGGCATCGCAATCCAATGCTGGAGCATACCTCCCAGGTCATCCAGTTACAGAGCTTTAAGGGGGGACCCCAGGCTGGGGGGGTTTCCCTTCTCACGCATTGCTGGCAGCGGGGGCCTCAGAGGCTACTATCTACCTGCGGGTAATTTCCTGGAATGTGTGCGGCCTTGGTAGCCCGATAAAACGATACAAAGTCTTAAAAGCGCTGGCTAGACAGCGGTGCGACGTCGCGCTGTTGCAAGAGACCCACCAGACAGCCGAGGAACACGCCAAATTATGCCGTGACTGGGTAGGACAGGTGTGGGGAGCGCCTGCACTGGGGAAAAAAGGTGGAGTGGCCATTCTTATTCACAAACGAGTACGATTCACACTGCATCACCAAGTAGCAGACCCGACGGGGAGGTTCCTGCTGTTGCACGGGTCCTTGGAGGAACGGGACTTAATCCTGGGAAACGTGTATGGCCCCAACCTACCAGACCCTGGCTTCTTTGACCGTTTCGCGGCCCGAGTGGAGCAATTGCCAGAGGTACCACTGCTTCTGGGGGGGGACCTTAATGGGGTCTTTGAGATAGGCCTTGATACGTCGAGTGCTATGGGCACCCGAGAGAGAACACTTACATCTCGGTTGTTGCAACGATTCAAAACGCGCTTAGACTTGGTGGACCCTTGGAGATTATTGCACCCTACTGAAAAAGATTTCACTCACGTCTCACGGGCACACGGTACAAGCGCACGCATCGATTATCTCTTACTCTCGGCCCCTCTATTTACCTATGTAGGAGACACACAGATAGGCCCTCTTGAAATCTCCGACCATGCAATGGTCTGGACTGAGTTGCACTGGGGGAGAAGTGCGGGACAGTCTCGTATCTGGCGGTTCCCCATCGATCTCTATAGGGATAATCACTTCCAGCACTTCCTTGGTCAACGCTGGCGGGAATTCGAATTAAACCACCAGTCCCATGGGGACGACCCGGAGCTGGTATGGGAAACCGCCAAAGTAGTGTTACGGGGGGATATCATCGGGTACGTGGCTAGGAAGCGGCGAATAATGGCTGCCCAGATTATTCGGCTAGAGCAACAAGTGAAACAGGCACGGATGCTTAATGGCCGAGCCCCTACGGTGGCCCATAGGAAGCGGTTGTGGGAATTACAGGCTGCTTTAAACGAACTGATTCACCAGAGAGCTAAAAAATCATTAATGTATTATAAATACAGGCTTTATCGCTTTGGCGACAAACCGGGAAGACTACTGGGGAGATGTCTTAAGGGACAGAGAGGTGCTCAGACGGTGGCGGCACTTCGCGATGACCATGGAAGTCTTCAGCAGAACCGGGGGACGATTAGTGCAATCTTTAAAGATTTCTTTCAGAAACTATACGAGGCGGGGGAGCCGTCCCCAACGACTATGACAGAGTATCTCCAGGGCTTGCCCCTACCAACGGTGTCCGAGGAGCAACGTAGCAGCCTAGGACAACCAGTAACTTTGCAGGAGGTCCAGCGGGCCATTTTTACAGCCAGTTGTTATAAGGCCCCTGGCCCGGACGGGTATGGGGCAGAATTCTATAAGCTTCTGTCCAACGGGGTGAGCCCCCTCCTTGTGGAGACTTTTCGCTGTAGAGCGGTCGGAGCGGGTCGGCGGTGGGGTGACAATCAGGCCCATATCACGCTTATTCCCAAACCCGGCAAAGACCCGTTACAGGCAGCTTCATACAGGCCGATCTCTTTACTAAACTTTGATATGAAGTTGTTAGCGAAAATCCTGGCTGAGCGCCTGGGGGGCATCCTCGGGGACATAATACACGAGTCACAGGTGGGATTCGTGCGGGGACGCTATGCGGTACGCAATCTACGTAAAATCCTGGCGTCCCTAGAATGGGTACACAATCAGCAGTTGCAATCTCTCTTGGTGAGCTTTGACGCTGAAAAAGCGTTTTGATAGGGTAAATTGGGAATATTTGTTTCATCTACTTCCCCTATACGGCCTCGGGCAATCCTTCTGTGACATGGTACATAGTCGTATGTTAACCCGACTGCCCGGGTGCTGTGTAATGGCGTTTTTATCTGATTCTTTCTCCTTGCATCGCGGTACCCGGCAGGGATGCCCACTATCCCCTCTATTATTCGTCTTGTCTCTAGACCCGTTGATACGGCGTATAGAAGCCGATAGCCGCATTGGTGGGGTAGTGATGGGTACACAGGGGTTCAAAGTGTCGGCGTTTGCCGATGACCTGCTGGTACATTTGCTGACCCCCCGGGAATCCCTCCCTCGACTGATGATGGCCTTCCAGCTGTTTGGTAGTTTTGCTGGACTGCGGATAAACGAAGATAAATCGGAGGCCCTGGATGTGTCCGGCTGCCTGAGGGGTCATTGGGGGGGGATTTCCCTTTGAAATGGGCAGAACATCAGTTTAAATACCTAGGTATTGTCTTACCTCGACTACCTCACGATCTGTATCGGACTAATTTCGAGAAGGTTTTGTCAGGGATGCGGACTCAGCTGAGAGCCTGGAACCCCCTGCCGCTGTCGCTCCTGGGAAGGGTAGCGGCGATACAGATGGTGGTCCTGCCCCGTATCTTATACTGGCTGCAGACCCTGCCAGTGTGGTTGATGCACCGGGATTTACTTAGCTTAGAAAAGGAGATTCAGGGGTTCCTATGGAAAGGAGCCCGGGCGCGTATTCCTCTGTCCCGTATGGTTGGAAAATGGAAGACCGGAGGCCTGGGTCTCCCGGACTTGGGGACCTACGCATTAGCATGCCAGGCGCGGCATCTGGGGGACTGGTTGGGCGGGATGGACACCTACACACCTCGGGAATTAGAGGCGGCAGTGGCGGCCCCGGTCTCTCTGCTGGGAGTTCTGCAAGTAGAAGGGGTACAGCTGCCATGGCATATCACACATAGCGGGCTGTTTAGCTCTATGAGACGAACCTGGCGTCAGTTAAATAGTCTTTGGCGCCGGAACTGGCAGGTATCGAGCTGGCTGCCCATCCGTGGTAATGTACATTTCACACCAGGGTCTGAATCTCGGGCCTTCAAGCTGTGGCAGGCCCAGGGTGTCGACTACATGGGGCATGTAGTGGGCCTCACGGGTCACTGTAAATCGTTCCAGGAGCTGTGTGCCGAGTTCGGCTTACCTCCATCTCAGCACTTTGCGTATATACAACTTGCTCATTATGTGGCTACGCTGCCCAGAGAAGAACTTAGTGTTGATAGGTCGGCGCAAATCCTTGCCTTTTTCGAGATTGGAGGGGAGACTCCCCCGAAGATAGCGGGATTGAAAACTAGGTTGGAATGTTTTAGGGCGCAGCCGGATTTTAGGAAGGCTGAGCAGGCTTGGGGGTTGGAGTTAGGGCGTGAGGTAATACCTGACGCTATCCGTCAGGCTTTGGGGCGCATAGGGGGGCTGGTGGAGGGGTGCCAGATGGAGGGAGGTACAATATAAAGCTTTGACGCGGGTGCATTTCTCCCCACGGCGTGCCCTGCGGAGTCGAATTACTCAGGATGGGTCTTGCCCTAGATGCTCCACACCCCTAGCTACCTTAACTCACATGTGGTGGCAGTGCAGGCGCCTTCTCCCATACTGGTCCGGTATTCATAAGTACCTAATGAGAATATTGCAACAACGCTTTCCTTGGACCGGAGTTCTGGTCACACTAGATTTGTTACATCAGACTCTCCCAGTGGGACGATGGGAGCGGCTTCTGGTGCGTAAGGCCTGTCTGGTGGGTAAGGGTCCTATTTTACATCATTGGAGGGACCGCGATCCGCCAACGTATTTGGAGTGGCGCAATAATTTTCACCAGTTGATGTTGGCGGAGCGTTGGGGAGCCCGGGGTAAGGTGAAAAAGTGGTCCACCTTCATGCTTATATGGGAGCCGTACATCCAGAGCCTTGGCCCCCGCTGCCGCAATGAAATAGTAAATGTGGGTTATTAAGGCACCTCGCGGAGCTTTGTCGAGAGAGGATTGGGGATGGATTATGCGTACTTAGGTAACTCTATCCTGATGGCTGCGACGCCGGGGAGGGGAGGGTGGGAGGGAGGGGGGTGGGGGGTGGTATAATATATATGTAAAATGATGTAATTGTCTACCTTGTACTTTCTGTTGGCTGTTGCTATGTAATTATATGTGGTGTTAGCCTATACGCGGAGATAAGATTACACTCTGCGGGGGCTTTGTCTGCATTATATTACTTGCTGTGGTTATGATGATTACTAAATAAAGTTTTCAAAAAAAAAAAAAGTATAAAAAGGACACCATAGAACCAGGGTTATGACTGAAAGGTTCCGAGACTTTGCTGGCGAACACAAGGCAAAGTGCTAATGTGTCCATTCTGTTTTCCCCGTTCCCTCTTCATAGCATTTGTTCACGCAGGATAAGATGCCGCGAAAGGTCACGCAGAGCGGAGAAAAGGACCGCAGGAGACAGCCAAATTCAGAGAGAGCAGGGAGCATGCAGATTGCAGAGGGCAGAGCGACACGCGGTGTTGCAAAACGGGCACCAGCAGCATTAACAAAGGGGAAGGTGAAGAGCGGGGACGCATCGCGCAGAAGTGAGGCGGGTAAGACTACGCGGCAGAGTAGGCGGGCTCCAGCACAGCAACAAGCACAACCACCCTCAACAGCAACGTCCAATCAGGAGTTAGACGAACTATTTCGAGTTATACGCGAGCAGATGAATCAACACGACCTGAGCACTTTCAGACAACGGCTAGAGGCATCCAATACGAGGTTGGAAGGATTGCAAACAGTGAGCAACAGCACGACAAGCATCACTTCAGCGAGCGGTAAATTAGTGGGTGAAAAGGGGGCACTTGTGTTGTCGTCGTCATCAGAAGAATCTACCTCGGACACAGAGGGGGACATATCTTTAGCGACTGCGATGCAGAGCATTTTAAAAACTTTCAAAAGAAAAAATAATAAAACCCAAAAGGATAAACAGTTAGCAAGAGTCTGGGCCGAGCGCAGGGAGGTTCCCACACAGAGAGCAGAGACCGGCGAATCCAGTTCAATTGGGACGGCGACGACAGTCTCACCAACACTAACGAGCCCAGCGGCGGTTAGCGGAGACCCGCATTGCGGTGTGAGCTCTTTAGCTAGTGCCGTGCCTAGGAAGTTAAAAAAGCGGATTTGGCAAAGAGAATATATCTATATATTCTCCTTGCTGATCAGGGACCAGGAAGGGGAGGCAAAAGGGAGAAAAGATAAGGATAGGAATTGGGAAAAGAAGCCGAAAATTGTAAAATCTATAAATAATTGGGTATCGGCTTTCCATATATTTATGAGTGTGGTTTTAGAGCGGGAGCCAGAATTGAGCCAGTATTTAATCAAATACCTGGACACCATAACCCAGGCATATAAGCGATTAGGTGGGTGGGCTTGGCTGAACTACGATGTTAAGTTCAGACAAAGCATGGCGGAGGACCCAACCATGACCTGGCAACACAGGATCATGGATTTGTGGCTGGAAGAAATGGCCCCTAACAGACCATGGAGTCAAGAGGGGACATCGCAGTCCTTTCAGGCTCCACAAGGGCGGCAGAACTACCAGCTGGCCGGTCGCCAAGCATGCCGTCAGTACAATGCGGGGAGCTGCACATGGTGTCTGTGCAAGTTTCGGCATGTATGTTCCAGCTGCGGGGGCAATCACCCTGTCGCCATGTGCCGAGCCAGCAGAGACACCAAACCATTTCAGCCAACACAGCAATGGGGAAATGATGGCCATGGCCCCAACCCCCATCAGGCTTGACAACATGCGTGCATGGCTGCGAGTCTACCCGCTGCGGGACAAAGCTCTCAATATTGAGAATGGCTTTGCATATGGTTTCCGGATTCCAGCCTTAGTCCCACCGATGGGGCAAGTAACTCGCAACTCCCCATCAGTCAAGAAATTCAGCGTGGTGGTGCAACAGAAAATTTTAAAAGAAATTGGCTTGGGGAGGGTGGCAGGCCCATTCAGGAACCACCCCCCCATCCCGAACCTGATGCTCTCCCCGTTGGGAATCATCCCAAAAAAGGAGCCAGGAAAATTTCATCTGATCCATAACCTATCATACCCCGAAGGGAGTTCAGTCAATGACCACATTGACCCGTCATTATGTTCCGTGAGATATTCGACGATCAATCACGCCATAGAGATCATACAGAAGCTAGGACGCCAGGCACGGCTGGCGAAAGCAGACATTGAATCAGCCTTTCGTTTGCTTCCGGTCCACCCGGAGTCCTTTTCATTGCTGGGTTTCACCTTCGATGGGAAATATTATTTTGACAAATGCCTGCCCATGGGCTGCTCGATATCATGCGCCTATTTCGAGCAGTTCAGCACATTTATACATTGGGTTGTGGAGGACATAGCAGGTCATTACGCTGTTGTACATTACCTGGATGATTTCCTGTTCATTGGAAATGATGTTGAAGAATGCCAAATGATCCTCAATGTCTTTGAGCAAGTTGCCAAGTGCTTTGGGATCCCCTTAGCAAAAGAAAAGACCTGTGGGCCCGTGGGGACGATTACATTCTTGGGCATAGAGCTGGACGTGACAGAGCAATGGTCTCGACTGGCCGACAACAAAATAAAGAAACTGAGAAACGCTATTCAGGCCATTCAAGAGCGGTCAAAGGCAATGTTGGAACAGTTCCAATCATTGCTGGGTCTGCTGTGTTTTGCCTGCAGGATCATGCCGATGGGGCGGGTTTTCTGCCATCGCATGGCAATGGCGACAAAAGGGGTCAAGAAAAAACATCACAAAATTAGGGTCACAAAGGGCATAAAGGAAGACCTACGCATGTGGGAGCTTTTCCTGCAGTCCTTTAACGGGCTGGCGTTCTGGCAAGAACAGCCAGTGTCGAATGAGGACATTGACCTGTTCACAGATGCTGCAGGGGGGAACAGTTTCGGAATCTATTTCAAAGGTGTGTGGTGTGCGGAGGAATGGCCCCGCGAATGGCATTCTGCGGGGACCACAAAGGACATTACTTTCCTTGAGCTCTTCCCCATTATGGTAGCCTTACACATGTGGGCCCCACAGCTGGGCAACAAGGCAATCACATTCCACACTGACAACATAGTGATGGTCTACGCAGTAAATGGAATGCATGCACATACACCGGGGGTTGTGGCATTGCTAAGGCATATAGTGATGTTATGTCTAAAACATAATATAACTATCAAGGCGGAGCACATTCCCGGCCAGCTTAATAACATTGCCGATGCTCTCTCTCGTTCCAAGATCCCGCTCTTCCGATTGCTGGCAACCGAGGCTGACGCAGTCAAGACGGCCATCCCGGAACAAGTATGGGACCTTGGTCTGCCGAAGTTTGGGAGCTTGTGCTGAGCTCACTATCTGAGCGGACAAGGTGAAAATACCTGGCGGCTTGGGAACAGTTTCAAGCTCTTCGCGGAGGAATCGGGATCAGGGACGTCTGTCCTATGACGGAATCCATCCTGCAGTGGATCCTGCAGTCAAAAAGTAGAGGAGCTAAGAAATCAGCGGTAAAGACGCAATTGGCAGCAATTACTTTCTTTGCGAAAGCAATGGGCAAGAGCAGTCCAAAAACGGACTTCGTTATAACTAGGGTGATGAAAGGCTGGACATCGGAGCAGAGTTGCAGGAAAGATAGGCGACGCCCTATAACACACCAGATATTGCAGAAACTGATAGCGGTTGTGGGCCAGATATGCTTCAACAATTTTGAGACCCGGCTGTTCAGATGTGCATTTTCTTGGGCGTTTTTTGGAGCATTCCGAATAGGTGAACTGGTCGCCGTGGTGAGTCGTGAACCCACAGAGGGGGGTATTATGGAAAGGGATGTGAGCCTTCAGAACGGGACACTCGTACTGCATGTGTGGAGGTCCAAAACTGACACCAAGGCAAAAGGTGTGCAGGTCTTGCTAGCCCCGCTACCGGGGGACCCATCCTGCCCAGTTAAAACCTTCACCGAATACGAGCAAATTCGGCCGGCAGGTGCCGAGCACTGGTTGGTGCATGCAGACGGTGCCCCCTCTCGCGTTTCCAGTTCGCCAGAGTGCTCAAGCTAACCGCTGGTTTAATGCCGTGTGTCAGCCTAAGTTTGGAGGAGGAATATGTTAATGGAACATAATGTACGGATACAAAAAAAAAATATAGAAAGAAATCTGTTCATGGAAATGAAGTTTGATACGAGTTCTTGTACAAGTTAAGGGTTAATGTTCGTGAAATATGCAGCATATGAATAATATATTGCTAGCACTGTAGTCCTTCATCCAAGGCGCTATTAACAAGGTGTTTCTCTTATTTCGACAATGACGTGACATAGGTGCCAATCCCCCTCGCGAGGCATGGATATGCGGCCATTCGTTTGTTCATTGGGCAGAAAAGAGGACAAGGATCAGACCGCAGGGGCTTAACTTGGGCCTGCCCAAGGAGAAAGTAACGGTAAAGTGGATGGGCCGTCTGGGTATGGTGTGGGACCAGCTGATGCCATTCCTCCTGCAGTTGCGGAGAGCGTGGGGACAGCCATGGGCATTAGTGGTTCAACTCGGAGGTAATGACTTGACAGGTACGTGCAGTGTCGAGCTCACAAAGAAAATGCAGAAAGACATGCTGACACTGGTGAGTACCTTTCCAGGAGCATTGCTGGTCTGGTCACACATCATACCGCGGCGGGTTTGGAAGGGAGAATGGTCACACCAGGCGGTAGAAAGAATGAGGCGGAAAGTGAATAAGTGGATGGCCCACTTCATGGAGTCAATTGGAGGATATGGCATCGTTCACGACCTCATAGAGGAAAACTGCCCCGGATTGTATCGTTCAGACGGGATACATCTGTCCGAAATAGGGATGGATGTATACCTCTGTGTAATACAGGACACACTTGAACGGCTATGGCAGAAACACGTGTTGGCCACAGTGGCAAGGAAGGGTGGGGACCCTCTCGGCGAACAAGGAGTCGCTGCCATGAGGGATTGGCAGGAGAGATAGGGACCACCCTTACGAGAGAGCGCACAGCCCAGACATGGAAAAAGGGGGAGCGGGGCTTATAGGAACTGACGTGTCCCCCAATAGTACACAGAGTTGAAGCAGGAACAGTGTCTAGAGGGCCTCCCGACGTTTTCATAGCGGGAGAAACAAGCAAAGAGATTATCAATGTAGCCCTGCTCACGCCTTTGACGGGACTTGGGCAGAGGTAGATCGGGACACTGCTGCAAAGAGGAACAGAGCATGAAAGGGCCTGTTTTCAACGGCAAGCGCCCCTTAATGATGTTATGCTAATTGGGACTGCGGGCAGTGGGGAAAAGGCTTGGACGGCAATTTTCCAAAATATCCCTGCCGGGCGTCAAGGACCTGATTAGAGTGGGCTGTGCCTTTTGAGAAGGGATGAGGCGAAATATTAAATTTGGATAGACCTACACATAGGCTAGCAATGGTTGTTATGATATGTATGATGGAATTATGTTATAATGTTTGGATGTTTTGAATTATGCTGTGGCCAACAGTTTTTATACTGCATTTTCCAAATGTTGACAAACAAATAAAGACGTTTCTCGGTACAAATCCAGATACTGTATGGTTATTTTGGTGGGGGGAGGGGAAGGGGGGGAGGGGGAGGGGGGTAGCGACCTGAGGCCGTCATGCCGGTTGCCTGGCTGAGAGCCTGTCTCTACTTCTCTCCAATGTTGGAACTTTTTCTCAGAGGTGAATGCTTGTATTCTGGCTCGAGGACTTTCAATATTCTTGGCAGTGTCAGGAAACGACTGGACTGAGAGATGACCATTGTTCTTAATGTCTCAAATTACCTGTTTGTTTTTATTATGCATCATGTGTACTCAGGCTGGTAGGTAGCAAAGCTTATTTGCAGGTTTGAATGATCTCTTTTACTTTCAATTATCACCAGGAAAATGTAGGCTTGGGTGTGGTTGCTTGTTCACCCAAGTCCTAAGTGTCCTCCTGGGAGTAGGAAGGTACCCCACTCACGGTAAGAGCTCTTGGTAATGAGAGGAATGTTTTATGTATTCAGGTTAATAATAGGAATGTTTGCGTCTGCAGAGTTAGGGTTTCAGGGGAGGGTTGGGAAGGATGGGTGGGGGTGGGAGGGGAGGAGGGGGGAGGGGGGTGGGGGGGGAGGGGGGAGAGGAAAGGAGCCTACAGTTACCAATGGGACAAAGGATTACAAGAGTAGAGGCACTGATACAAAGTACGAAAAGTGATGGAAGGACTTCTCCTGCAGAGGGAATGACATTCGAGTGGAGAAACAGCAAGGAAATTTGGCTGGCAGACTGGCCAATGACCAACCTGTATGCAGGAGCCAGACTTCGCTGAGGAGAGTCTTTTTTCCTCCTTCTACAATGGTTCAATTCCAAGGCGTTCTTTGGGATAATGGTTAGACTCGTCTCTTGGAATGTCAGAGGTTTACATCATCCTATTAAGCGGCGTAAAGTGCTCGATCTCCTACACAGGGAATGCGCGGATATTGTCTTCCTACAGGAATCTCATTTGGCGCCGGGAGCTCACTCGTGTCTCCTCTCCCACAGATTTCCAACTGTCTACTCTTCCAGCTTTTCTACTCACAAGAGGGGATTAGCTATTATGTTCGCGCAGAAGTGTTCATTCCAGCTGTTACGACAGATTCAGGACCCTAAGGGTCGCTTCTTGATTCTGACCGGTATCCTTAACGGAGCTCAGATCTCCTTGGTCAACGTGTACATTCCTCCCTCCTACATTGTTCAATCTCTTTTGAGTCTTATAGAGGTTTTAATGGCTCAAATAACTGGTGACATTATTATGGGAGGAGATTGTAACTGTGTCCTTTCAGACTTAGACAGGTCCTCTGGGATCCCAGCGTCGCAGCACCCGTCAAACACTTTATCCACCTTGATTTCTACCTTTGCTTTGGTGGATGTGTGGCATTTACACCATCCTGGAGAGTGAGATTACACATTTTTCTCCTTGGTTCATCATACATATTCCCGTATTGATATGTGGCTAATCTCCGAACAGTTATCCCCTCAAGTCTGCAAGGTGTTGATCGGGACAAGTGGTCCCTCAGACCACTTTGTACTTTCCTTAGACTGTGATCTTAGTGATACAGAAATACCTCCGCGCTCTTGGTCTTTCCCATGGCACTTGCTGAAGGGTAGTGCTTTTGTGCAAAAGTTACAGGAATGCTGGAGGGATTATCTTGCTCATAATGAACAGGAAGAGATCTCCCCGTTCTTATTATGGGAGGCGGGGAAGGTCGTTCTGAGAGGTCAAGTCATCTCCTTATCAACCACTCACAAACGACAGAATGAACACCTTCAGACTGACCTAAGAGCGCAAATAGTGTCGCTTGAACGTCAGCACAGGCGGTGTCCGACCTCCTCACTCTTCCGGCAGCTCACCACTCTCCGAAGTAAACTAGCAGCCCTAGAAACGGAGGAAATCTCCTCTTGCCTATTGAAAACCCGTAGGCACTTCTTTGAACATGGAAATAAAGCTAGCAGATTACTTCCGTGGCAGCTGAAGCGGCAAAGAGTGGCCCGTCGGGTTTCTTCTGTTTTAGATGAACACAACCATCTGCTTGTCAAGTCTTGAGACATAGCACAACGGTTTGCCAGATTTTATAAAGATTTATACTCTTCGCATCTTTCCGCCGACAGCTCCGCCATCCATTTCTTTCTTTTGTATCTTCATTTACCCCAATTGTTTGAAGAGGCACGGGATAAACTTGACAAGGACATTCAGCTTTTGGAGGTACAATTGGCCGTGAAGGAACTAAAACCTGCCAAAGCATCTGGGCCTAATATGTTCCCGGCGGAATTTTACAAGTCTCTTTCGGACCAGATAGCTCCCTTGTTAACCAGGGTCTATAAGTCAATCCTAAAGCAGCAAAGCCTCCCTGAGTCGATGCGACAAGCCTTAATCACAGTAATTCCTAAGGAGGGAAAAGATCCCTTGCTTGGAAGCAGTTATAGACCCATCTCTTTGCTGAATGTTGACTATAAAATCTTTACTAAGATTCTTGCCTTCCATTTAAGCTCCATAGTGGGAGATCTAGTTCACCCAGACCAAACAGGATTTATTAAAGGCCGCCAGGGTTCTGAGAATGTCCGCCGTCTCATCAATATTCTGGCGGGAGTTAGGCAACTCGAGGGTAACTTTGCAGTACTTTCGCTGGATGCAGAAAAAGCGTTTGACAAGGTGGAATGGAAGTTTC
Source organism: Ichthyophis bannanicus (assembly GCA_033557465.1). Lineage (NCBI taxonomy): Eukaryota > Metazoa > Chordata > Amphibia > Gymnophiona > Ichthyophiidae > Ichthyophis > Ichthyophis bannanicus. The sequence continues at coordinate 148,704,475 of CM066039.1, read as the reverse complement.
TAGTAAGGGGTATGTTTACTAAAGTGCAATAAACGTGGCTAACGCGCGTTGTACGATGTTAACGACCGTAAGTGCCGTATAACGCACGTACCGACGCGCTAACGACCGTTAACGTAATACTACGCGCGTTAAGCATAGTTAACGATCGTAAAGTCCCGGGGCGCGTTAAAACAGCGCAGATGGTGGAGAGTGGGCGGAGAGAAGGGGTCAATGGGCGGAGAGTGGGCAGGGAGAGGCTCCCCTCACACTAACGCACTGAATTCCTGAGCTCAATTCCAACGCGAATGAAAACCTGTTGTTAAAGGCATTTAAAGGGAAGAGAAACCATTTCCGTCAGCAATGTACAGAAAAACCGGGGAAACCCACAAAACGTGAGCAGTGTGATACATGTGCACAGAACAAAATTTCACATAAAACGTTAAAAATGACCACAAGAAACATTTTAAAAAGCATAATTCAGCTGGGCAACAGTGATAGCAATGGGCAACAAGGAACAACACTCCATGGAAAGCACCAAATAAAAAAGAAATGATGTGTGGTAGGGTCTACGCTCCGCAGACCCTTTCAAAGATCATTTCATTGTAATGGAGCTGTCCTGGGAGTGTTGTGTAATGTTGCCCAATGATATCATTGTTGCCCAGCTTGGTTATGGGTGTGTGCCCCTTTTTTGAGGTCTTTTCTGAGGTTTATGTGCACCTTTGTCTGCATACAAGGTAAATGAGGCCACAGTAAACCTGTTGCAGAGCAGGGTTTCTGACTCGTCAGGCCGGTTTAACTAACTCCAGGGACTGCACTGTCTCTGTGGCCACAGTGTGGTGCAGCAGACACAGCCAGTGCCTGTAAGACCAGAGGGTCACAGGTTCAAATCCCAGCTGGGGCTCCTGCCAACCCAGTCCCCATAGGTTTACCCACCACTAAACAGTGTTAGTAAAGACACTCCTTTATTGCAGAGAACATACGCATGGCCTATATTTTACCACACCAAACACAGACACCAGAAACAGGCACATTACCTAAAGCAGAGTCCCGCAAATGCAGTCCTGGAGGGCCCCACACCATTCCGGCTTCATGCTGCCTCTAATAAAGATGCCTGTGCTGCATAGCTATGCACCACCCCCATGGTATGCAGATGTAGCTCATGCATATTTATGAGGGACAGCTAACACCAGGACTGGAGTTGGGGAACTCTGCCGTAAAGCAGCAGCCAACAGGGCCACACACCCACCTACAGGCCCCATTGGCCAATGCCTCCTGGAGAGGCAAGACATTGGGCCCTGCCTGTATCTCCCAATACTAGCAGTTGCATACCTTAGGAATGCCACCCTACACCTGGGTATATGGTACAGAGCTATAAAACGTTTCCTATGATAACTGGCAGATATCAATTCCTACGTTAAGCACATTTTGCTCATTGAGCTCCACCATAACAATCATTCTGATGTCTGCGGTGTGTGCTGCAGGTCTGGTCTCTGACAGTGTTCACCACCCTGGGGAGTGACCCCCAACAGCCTTGTGTACCATATCCATGCCTGTACTATGCCCATGACTGGTGTGGTGGGTATGGCTGCTGACCACCTCTATAGTAGCACAATGCTGGCATAGGTGTGGGGGTGGCTGTCTGTCTATCCAGTGTGTGGTGGCTGCAAACACCTTCCACAGTCCACACTGCCAGCAATGTTGCCAGTATTGGGCTGCCAATGTGCATAATGAGGAGCAAGGTACCATGGGTATAGGCCGGACAGGGTGGCCTGGCCAGGGTGCATCTGCACAGGGCATAGGGCAGTGACAGGCACATTGTAGTGCCCGGCCACCACCTACACAGACAGGGTGACCTCAGTATATCCTGCTGAGAGATCACTCTCACCCTGACTGTGCAGTGACCACAGCATGGCTAGGCACTCCCATGGTGCTATCTAGTATTTCTCTCATGTGATAAATATGGGTTTCCTTTTGGGGCCCAGTCACTGATGTATCTGCTTGCTGTGTATGCTGACATCCCAGTTCTGGGTGTAGGCATCTCCACTGGGCACTAGCAGACTGTTTGCAGCTGGTAGGTGTTGTGATGGAGTGGCGTGCAGTGGCTGATGGCTTGCACCAGGGGAATATCAGCATACCATATCCAGGCCTAATGTCTGTTTGCTATTGTGTTATGGCTGTGTACAGAGCTGCATTGACTGCCCTGTGGGGTGTCTGTTCCTCAGCAGGACTAGGGTTAATGTTCCCCTCTACTGCCACCTTTGCAGGGAGGTAGACTGTGGATCTTTTGATAGAAGACCCTGTTTGCCACCCTCAGCCCTGGGGGAGGGTGGTGGTGGTGCATGGGGGCTACACCTGACTGAAACAGACAGAGATGTCCAAGGTGTTCCTGCAGAAACTACCTATCTCACACAGTAACACTGCTTTGGACCTAGTGCTGGGCGCCTCACTGCACCCTCAGGGTGAGCACAGTACCCGCACAATGTGACGGTGTGTAGCTACTCTGTGCCAGTACAACACACGGTCAGTACCCCCTATCAGGCCGAGGTGCTGTGGGGGTGCACATGGTCAGTTCCCCCTACCAGGCCGAGGTGCTGTGGGGGTGCATTCCCCATGGTGTGTATCTGTGGACAGCTGATTTGCATGTGCAGTGCATCATGGGTGTGACTGGCACAATCCAAACCTGTGAAACTCCAGCACCTGCTCACAGGCTCTGATAAACCATAGGCCATCACACGTACATCTGTTAGCATAATGCATAGGTGCAAGACACCCTACAGAGTCTGTAATATAAGATGCCCACACTGGTAAAAATACACGTACCCACGCACGATTGTACGCGCGCAGCTACGCACGGGGCTATGCACGTACCAACGCACGCAGCCTCACACGCAACCTCGCACGCACCAACGTACGTGGCTAGGCACACTCCGAGGGTGTGTTTCTGACACCAATACTCAACGTAAAGAAAAACATGCCTTCTCATTCCCTCTGTAATGTACAGGGTGATGCCTGGGACAGCCTTCTGCGTTAGGCACACTGGGGACTCGAACCCATGCTGCCTGTAACAGTGGTCAGTACCGTAACCATTGTGCTACAGCTCTGTTTCAGTGCTTTGTGTCTGTACGTCTTCTTACGATTAACGCGCAGTAACGTGCCACGGCGCCCGGTAACGCTCGTTAATTTTTTGAACGCGCGTTGGTTGTGATGATGTACCGCCCATGTCCTTATTTGGGGTTTCTGTCACTACCGCGGCTCCTAACGCGAATTGCACTAACGCAGTTTAGTAAACATACCCCTAAGTGTTTTGCAGCAATTTGGGTTTGGTCGCTCCTTCCTCGCTTGGATTTCTGCACTACATAAAGAGCCCACGGGAATAGTCTGTTAACGGATTTCTCTCGATGCCGCTCTCCCTAGAACGCGGAACCAGGCAGGGGTGTTCTCTCTCGCCGCTTCTGATTGGGATTCCCTAGCAGGTACACATCACATTGTATCGCTATATGCCAACGATACCTTAATATTTCTTCGAGAACTGGACTCCACTATGCATCTCCTTACCTCTATTTTGGATGATTTTTCCTACTTGTCAGGGTATTCAATTAATTTTCAGAAATCTGCTCTGATGCCTTGTATGACGCTACATGGAGTTTGCCGCCTGGGGACTGATACTAACTTTCCGAAGGTCATGGGCTTTCAATATCAGGGGGTTCAGATCCCACAGAAACTTGAGGAACTCTATAAGCGCAATTCTGCTCCTTTGCTGGATTCTTTATCCAAGGAGACTGTAGCCTGGCAAACCTTATCGGTCTCTTGGCTTGGGAGAGTAAACACATTTAAGATGTTACTCCTACCAAGAATCCTTTTCCTATTTCAGCAACTCCCGATTCATTTACCACGTTTGTTTTTCCTACACTTACGCTAGATTCTTATGCACTTTTCATGGCAGGGGTGGAGGTCTAGGTTAAGCTGGAATGCGATGATTCGTCCCAAAGTATGGGGAGGGGTGGGCCTTCCCAATTTCGAAATTTACTATTTCTGCGCCTTCTTATGGGCCATTCCTCTTTGGGACCTAAAGAGGGACGCGGTATGGGTTGATCTAGAAGCCCACTCGGTCTCTCCGATCCCACTGCTAGCAACTCCTTTCGTCACTGACAAGTTGCTGTAACGTACTATTTGATCCCATATTTTTTTGGGCCCAATTTGGGCAGCCTGGCGCAAAATCTGTATTAGAATGGCCCGACCTTCCTTGTGGTCTCCATTCACGCCCATTGAGGTATTCTCTTTTGTAAGGAGCCTTCCGCTGCCTCTTCAGTGAACTCTGGATACTTTGCATATGGCGGCACTTTATCATCATTCCATGCTGTTATCACATTCCCAATTAGAGACGAAACTGAAATTTCCACTCTCACCCTTCCAGTATCTCCAATTCTATCATTGTCTTTCCTCCCAGTCTATTGTAGAGGCAGCTACAAGCTCACCCACTATTTGGGAAAGACTCCTTTTCCTACCTTGGTCAGACAAAGCTCTATTAGCTCGACTGTATCAGTCCGTATCTGGAGACATGGCGCTTGTGGCTCCTAAATTGAAGGCTTGCGAATGGTGGGAAGAAATTATTCAACCTAAATCCAATGAGTTTTGGATTGAGGTGTTTCACCATGCACATTCTTGCTCTATCTCCTGCGGGCTTAACAGAGATGCGAGGGAGACACTCTCCCTTCGCGCCTCTCAAAGCCGGCACGGAGGGGCTCAGCCGGGGATTCGGCAGGGTAGAGGGGGCCCCGCGGGACAATCCATGCTGCCGCGGCAGCTTTTTGTGGGCCCTTGCCAGCTGTGGGCCCTACGCCAAGGCGTACATGGCGTATAGGTAAATCCGGCCCTGTCTGCAGGGATGTCCAAGTTTGGCATTATGAAAGGTTTGTTTTGACCTTAAAATACCCACAGAGTGTAGAGAAGATAGAGGGTTAGAGATTTGCCCAAGATCACAAGAAGAGGCAGTGAGATTTAAAACCTGATGAGGATAAAGCGGAATTGCTTAACAAGGTAAGCAATAAAGATAAAGAGCCAGGAGCAGGACCTCAGAAAACACCCATAAATAGGAACAGAAGTGAAGGGGTTCTTGAATGATTTTAACTAAAAGTAGACAAAGTGATGTGACTGGATAAGATACATCTGAGAATACCGAAGGAACCTGGGGCATTCTAGTGGCTTCACTGACTGAACTTTTCAATGCTTCTTTAGAGTTGGGAGTGATCCCAGAGGACTGGAGAAAGGCAGATGTGGACCCTCTACACAAAAGCGGAAGTAAGAATGAGATTGAAAACTACAGGCCAGTTAGTCTAACCTCTATGGTGAGTAAATTATTGGAAACTCTGCTAAAACAGAGAATAGTGAGGTTTCTGGAGTCCAATGGATTGCAGTATCCACGGGAGCATGGGTTTACCAGAGGCAGGTCTTGTCAGACAAATCTGATTGATTTCTTTGACTGGGTGACCAGGGAGCTGGATGACAGAGAGTCCTTGATGTGGTGTACTTAGATTTCAGTAAAGCTTTTGACACCATTCCTCACATGCCACTTATAAACAAACTGAGTACCCTAGGGATGGACCCTAAAGTTACTGACTGGGTTAGAAACTGGTTGAATGAGAGGCAACAAAGGGTACAGGTAAATGGAGTTCACTCTGAGGAGAAGAATATTACCAGTGGTATGCCGCAGGGATTGGTCCTTGGTTCGATTCCTTTCAACATCTTTGTTAGTGATATTGTGGAAGGGCTGTAAGGTAAGGTTTGCCTCTTTGTGAATGATACTAAAATCTGCAATAGAGTAGACACCCAAGAAGGAGTAGATAACATGAGGGGGGATCTAGCTAAGCTTGAAGAATGGTATAGAATTTGGCAACTGAGATTTAATGCTAAAAAATGCAAGGTCATGCATTTGGGCTGCAAAAATCCAAGAGAGCGGAACAGTGTAGGGGCAAAGTACTTCTGTCCATGAAAGAAGAACAGGACCTGGGCATGATTGCTTCTGATGATCTTAAAGTGGCTAAACAGGTAGCAAAGGGGACGGCAAAAACCAGAATGATTCTTGGGTGCATAGGGAGAAGAATGGCCAGTACAAAAATGAAGGTTATAGTGTCTCTGTATAAGTCTCTGGTGCAACCTCATTTGGAGTATAGTGTGCAATTCTGGAGACCACACCTTCAAAAGGATATAAACAGGATGGAGTTGGTGCAGAGGGTGGCTACTAAAATGATTAGACTTTTCTACAAATTTTCAAAAATTGTTTGCTTTAGAAATTAAATGTGCTATTTCTTAATGAATTTGATACGCTGAATTCAAATATGATAGTGAAATTGGTCAATTAACTCCTGTTTCTATGATATGTTGAAGAATGCACATTTTACCACTATGTATGGTGAAAATTGAGCCTAAATCCTTAGATGTAAATCAAAATCTTATTACAAATTAAACTTTGCACAATGACAAGCATGTTTTTATAAAATAAAGTTCATAAATGTACTTAGAAGAAACAGAGGAGTAATTATGTCTGCAATTTAACTTTCATTAAGAACATTTGTAAGTACATTGTAGCAATTTTTGTTCTCATTCAGTGGCTTCACGACTCTTCTTGATCTGTTTCTTGTACTGAAGCAATGGAATATCCCTTGTCACTGTCCAGCAGTAGTCTGTAAGCATTGATGGACTCCATTTACCCTGATACCTCTTTTCCATGGCTGCAATGTCTTGGTGAAATCGTTCTCCATTATCATCACTTACTGCTCTGCAATTTTGTGGGAAAAAATCTAGATGAAAGTGTAGAAAATGAATCTTTAAGGACATGTTGCAACCAAGGTTTTTGTATGCCTTGAGAAGATCTTGAACAATCTCTTGGTAATTATTTGCTTTGTTGTTTCCAAGAAAATGTGTCACTGATTCAAATGCTATCCATGCAGCCTTTTCCTTTCCATGCAATAAACAAAGAAATTTGTCATATTGAAGAAGTGCACGAATCTGAGGGCCAACAAAAACTCCTTCCTTAATTTTGGCATCACTCAGTCTAGGAAATTTACCACTAAGATACTTGAAAGCAGGTTTAGTTTTATCCATCGCCTTGACAAAGTTTTTCATTAGTCTCAACTTGATGTGCAAGGAAGTCATCAAAATCTTATGGCTCTCTACAAGTGCTAGAAACAGAACATTTTTGCTTCCAGGATCCAGTGACTGACGGAGTGGCCAGTCCCTTTTGACGAAATGACAATATCTAGCATGACTATTCCATTCACACAGGAAGCAGCAGTACTTGGTGTATCCACCCTGAAGACCAAGCAAGAGGGCAACCACTTTGAAGTCACCACAGATTGACCATAGATGTTGATGATAGTTTATACATTTCAAAAGTTGTTTCATATTGTCATAAGTCTCTTTCATAAAAGCTGCACAGTCAATAGGAATAGATGGTAACAAGTTGCCATTATGCAGCAATACATCTTTAAGACTTGCTTTGGATGAATCAATGAAGAGCCTCCAATCATCTGCATTGTAATTGATATTGAGAGCTGCCATTAAACCTTTTACGTTGTTGCATGCAGCAAGATTACCTTCTTTGAAAAAGAATGACACCAAGGGGCATGTTTACTAAACTTGCAGTAACGTTCCCTGCATTAGGTACCCTGGATGCCCATATAAGGGAATGGGCGGTGCATCATTATGGCAAGCCATGTCAGGTAACGCGCGTTACAAGGCACATTATAAGGCACCTTATTAGGCACAGTACAGGGCACATTACAAGGCACGTTACAAGGCACCTTCTAAGGCACCTTATTAGGCACAGCACAAGGCACGTTATAAAGCATGTTACAAGGCACCTTATTAGGCACAGTACAAGGCACGTGCCTTGTAATGTGCCTTGTACTGTGCCTAATAAGGTCCCTTGAAATGTGCCTAAAAAGGTGCCTTATAATGCCTTATAAGGAGTGATGGCAACTGTGGTGAGGGTATTATGGGCTGGCAGCACGGATTTGCAAAGATATGACTGTCATAGGCATGCAAAATATCTGACATGGACAGGAAGGAACAATGAGGAATCAAACCCATGACCACTGCTTAGAATGTCAGTGTACTAACCAGTAGGCTATACCTCTATGGCTTGTTGCATAGCAATGGCTGGGTACAGAAGGACTGCAGGTCACCATGCAAACCGTCTGCTCTGTGTGCCAGGATAGATAACCCCACCAGCACCCATGATGCATTGCACATGCAGAACAGTGGCCTACAGCTGACTACCAAATGGGGTCTGCACCTCTCTGGTACTGCAGCGTGGTAAGATGGACTGACAGTGTGTGATACTGGCACAGAGTAGCTACAGACCATGCCATTGTGCAGGTTCCGTGTTCACTCTGAGGGATAGGATGGGCACCCAACACTAGGTCCACAGTACATGCAATACTAGCGATAGGTCCTGTTGCACATCCCCATCACTACCAGTGTGTGACAGGTGTTCCCAACAGTGCAACTGAAAGTATGTATGTTCCCATCTGTGTTCTGCAGTCACATATAGCCCTGTGGGACTGGACACCACCCAGATTACTGCGTATGTGGTGTTAAGGTCTGGTTGCCATGGGTACCTGTTATCAGTGCAGCAGGGTGTCTAGACTTGCATGAGGTCGAGGTAGCACTGCCTCTATGGGTCTAAGTGGTATGCACTTTATACCCCAAGGGGCCCACAATCACCCCTTTTATAGATTAGGATGTGGTGGGACAAGTGCCTGCGCCTTGCAGAATGGCTGTAGTACCAGCAACCACTGTCCTGCTGGCAGATGACAGCTCTCCAGGGCTGATGCGCCAGAGCCATACCTCTGACAGTGGCAGACCAACAGTGAGGCTTGGGGTGGGCAGGGGAAGGCTCAACTGCCCCACACAATGGTCTGCCATCCACCAGCAGACAGCACAAGCAAATGGCACCTGCAGCATCCTACAGGGTGGTCCCACCATGCACAGACTAACTGCAGACAGCCCACTAGCCTGTCCATAGTGCAAGCTCACGGGAAAGCCTGAGCACCCAGATGTGGGATGCACAGCACAGACACCAAGCAGGCATCTCCATGATTGGGCCCCCAGAACCAGGAACACACAGGTACCACTGGAAACAAATAATGTGTGGCACTATGTGGGAACATGGACATGCCATGGTCACTGCTCAGTCAGAGTGAGAGTGACCTCCCAGCGTGACATGCTGTGGCCACCCTACCCATGCAGGTGGTGGTCAAGCACTACAGTGTCCCAGTCATTACCCTCAACACTGTGCAGATGCATCCTGGTCAATCCACCCTCTCTGGGCCATACCCACAATACCTTGCTCCTCATTATGCACTTTTGCAGGCTAATGCTGGAAACAGTGTGAGCAATGTGGGCTCAGTGAGGTGTTGGCAGCCACAAAACAATGGATAGACATATGCACACCCACACCTATCTCAGCATTGTGCAGAGATAAAGGTTATTGACAACCCTGCCCGCCACACTGGTCCTGATCACAGTGCCAACATTGCTAAACTGTGCAGGGGGTAGTAGTAGTGCTCTGGTGATAATTGCAGCTCTGTGCTGGGGCCAACAGCCTGACACTCCATGAGGCTGTGGATAGTGGAGCCTGTATGAGTGGGTGTTTGTACCCCTGTGCATTGCTGCATTGGGGTTTGCACATGTTGTTGTTCTGGCTGCAATGTGAGATAAAATTATGGGGTGATACTCTGCAAGATCCACAGATGGGACTTGAACGTTGGACCCGCTGCTCTTGGACACACTGGCTGAGTGCACTGCTCTACACTGCTGACACAACAGCATAGGGCTACCCTTACTTTCCCCATCCAGACCTCTTCTGTTGCACTGCACACCACATACAGGGCATGGCCTAGGTCCATTGCAGGCAGGTGCCACTACTCCCTCTGGCATGAACACCCCTCCCCCTGCCATGCCGCCATGCCCATATGCTGTTGGTGCCAGTGGTGTGCAGTCCCAGGCCATCCAGGGGGCAGGTAAGCAGCTGCCTAAGGTGTGGGTTCTGGGGTAGGGGTGCCTACATAGCTGTCCATGCTTCCCTCGGCACCGCCTGTCAATGTTATGTGCCCCTTGGGGTACCTGATGGGTAATGTCCCCTGGATGGGACACTGTGGAACACAGACTCATGGGCATGTTTGACCCTGGTCAGTTGCTGTCTTGCTGGTTTCCATTTTCTATGTTCCTATGTGCCACCTAGGCATCCGCCTAGTCCACCCTGTGCCCCAGTTGCCCTCACTGCATGTCCTGCCTGTAGCCCCCATGCCCCATTTGCGCCATCACCATAGTGGCCTTTGATACCTGGGAACTATGCTGTTGCTGCAAATGGACCAATAATACAAAATAACTATTACTCTATACCACAGTAACCATATACAAAAATAGAGTAAAAAACAGATCATAAGCTAATGTGTGCAAAAAAGTTATTTTGTTGGTAGACTAGCCTTGAGAATTGAAACACTCTCTCGTGGCTTAACTTCCGTTTTACTCAATTTTGTAAAGGCCCCGCCGGAGCTCTAAAAATGTAGGTAAAAACACACTTACTAGTGTACCCTACACCAAACACATGCAAAAATCAAGTGCTTCCAACATATCCAAACATGGCAATATTACTTATCTGTTGTGAATATTGAATACAGGTACCCAATGAATTTGCAAAAACTCTCATGGGATAATTAACTGCACCAATATCACAGAAGTGCGATGGCTGAAGAAAGTCCGCAGTTTTAATTCAGTGAAGAATAAAGGACACAGCACTGCATTTCAGGCAGATAAAATCCAATGCCCTGTTTCAATGCTTCCTAAACTGCAAACATGAAGTCCGGCTCGCCTGTATATTTTGGACGCCAGCGCATGCTCATTAGCGATCTAAAGCCACTACAGGAAGCCAAAATGTTAAAGCCAAATTCAAGCCAATCAAAATTGCCCACGTCATACTCAAATTCTTTTAAAATGCCTACAAGTTAAAAAAGACTGTTCCAATCCAATTCTTTGTTAAGCCCCCTAGGTTCAACCGTGGACAGTTGAAATATCCACATCTGTTCACGCAACTGGAGGCTCTGTTCATGATTACCCCCTCGTGGATTTTCCAGTATATAATCCAAGACTCGCCAAAAAATTTCACGAAATGAATGTTGATAATCCAAAAAATGTTGGACAATAGGAGCAGATGTAGTTCTGGTATTTATTCTTGATGCATGTTCCCCCAATCTAGTGCATACAGGACGAATTGTTCTCCCAATATACAATTGACTGCAGGGGCAAATCAGAACATACACTACAAAAGAAGAACAGGTAGTGTGCCATCTAGCTTCATGCACAAAATCTGAATTTGGTATGTGCCAGTCCTTGCCAGTTATAGACAGTGAACATTAATCACATAAGGTACAGGAAAAATGTCCTAAAATGGTGTGTTGTTCCGAAGATTGTCTATCAATAGGAGAAGAAGTAATCCCTACCCGATCCCGCAGATTAGGACCTCGAGTATGAGCTATTTGTAACCTCCTTTTAAAACATGGATGAAGCTGCAGAATATGCCAATGTTTAAGAAGAATTTTCTTAATTTTGTCAGAATGCATCATGTATGGTAGTACTCCCATTAGTACATTAGACTGTGAGGATGACAATTGGGTATTTGAATCCCCTGAATTAGCAGAAGGGAATAGCCATTCTCGATGAGTATATCTAGCTCGTAAAAATGCTTTCTTTATAACTTTTTGTGGATATCCCCTTTGTGCCAGACGTTCAGATAAATCCCTTGCATGATCCATAAAATCTTCAATCCTTGAACATATTCGTCGTAAGCGTAAAAATTGCCCAAACGGAAGACCTTTTTTCAATGACATGGGGTGAAAGCTTGTATAATTCAATAACGTGTTTCTCTGTACAGCTTTTCTAAACAAAGTAGTATGTAACATGCCATCCTGCTTCACAATTAACACATCCAAAAATTCCAATTCCAAAAAGTGATAATGCATGGAGAAAGACAAGTTAGGTCATAGCGCATTCAACCAATGTAAAAAAGCCTGGAAAGATTCCTCTGAAACTTTCCACAGAAAAAATATATCATCTAAAAATCGTACCCACAGGGTCACATCTTGAAACCATACAGAAGGGTATGTCGAAATCATCATTGTTGCCCACCTGGTGATGGCCCCACCCTTATACTTAATTACCCCCACCCTTGAATGTAGCGCCGCTTTGACCCGGTGAAAAGCGGGATATAAATACAGTTAAATAAATAAAAATAAATAAACTGAAGACTCAAAATCAGCCATGTATAATGTGACTACAGATGGAGCCACTGTTGCCCCCATGGCTATACCCTGAATTTGATGATAAAATTGTCGTTCAAATTGAAAATAATTCCTAGTGAGCACAAAACTCAAAAGTTGATGAAAAAAAGAACGAGGAATTCTATTTGGTAGAGGAATTTGAAGTTGAGAAATAACCTCTAGAGCTTGATCTTGATGAATATTGAATTAAAACTGCGGACTTTCTTCAGCTATCACACTTCTGTGATATTGGTGCAGTTAATTATCCCATGAGAGTTTTTGCAAATTCATTGGGTACCTGTATTCAATATTCACAACAGATAAGTAATATTGGCACTTTTGGATATGTTGGAAGTACTTGATCTTTGCATGTGTTTGGTGTAGGTTACACTAGTAAGTGTGTTTTTACCTACATTTTTAGAGCTCCGGCGGGGCCTTTACAAAATTGAGTAAGACGGAAGTTAAGCCACGAGAGAGTGTTTCAATTCTCAAGGCTAGTCTTCCAACCAAAAAAAAAATATTTTTTTGCACACATTAGCTTATGATCTGTTTTTTACTCTATTTTTGTATATGGTTGCTGCAAATAAAACACTACTATCACCTTTATTTATTTATTTATTTATTTATATTCTCTTATATACCGCGCTATTCTGCATATTTCTTGGGCTTCCTGCCTATGCTGTACATTGCTGACACTGAAATGATTTCTCTCTCTTGCAAATGTGTGCTAATGCCAGGTTTTCAGTTGCGTTAAGATTCAGCCCTTCATTTCCCCACGTTAGTGTGGAAGGGGCCTCTCCCCGCCCAGTCCCCGCCCATTGACTCCTTCTCTCCGCCCTCTCTCTGCCCTCTGCGGGACTTACCGTGGCTGGGAACGCAAACACACGTTATGTAATGTTAACGCGCGTTAACGTTACATAACGCGCATTAACATAGCCGCTGCTACGTTACCGCAGTTTAGTAAAGAAGTCTTTCTGACGGTCCTGGAAAAAAGAAATTCGAACGTCACCAGCCAGAAGATTCCACTGCTGTAGTCTGGAACCCAAAAACTCAGCTTTATTCTTCCGGAGATCCAAATCCCTGACAAGGTCGTTCAATTCACCTTGCATTATGAGGTATGGCTCATTAGCAGTGGCCAGAAGAAACTCTGGGTCACGTGAGGTTGACGGTTCATGACTACAAACCTCTTCCTCTTCCTCACTTGATTCTAATGATAATGATGCTGACATTTTGGGAATCAGCAACCCTTCTCCATGAGGCACTGGGCGTATTGCAGATGGAATGTTTGGATAGTGCACGGTCCACTTACTCTTTCTGAATATGCCTTTCTGAATTGGAGGAACCATGCAGAAGTAGCAATTGCTGACATGATCCGTGGGCTCTCTCCAGATCATTAGAACTGCCAAAGGCATTGATTGCCTTTTCCCATACATCCATTGCCTGAGATTTGTTGCACATGTATTGAAGCATATGTGTGGCGCCCAGCTCTTATCCTGATCTCCTATTCCACAGCCAAAATATAAGTTGTAGGCTTTCTTAACCGCCACAATCATATTCCATTTTTGAGATGTAAAAGTCACTTCCCCACAAAAATAGCAGAAATTATCTGCATTATTAACACAAGTACAATGCATCGCCGAATACTCTGTGATTGACCTATCGGCATAAAATAATGCAAAATAATTAATTTTTTATTTTTCTGTGACTAATACACCTTAAGATTTATACTGTCAAGTGATGAAAATGTAAATACTGATTGCATCATCTGGTTTTTGACAGATATTTGTATTGGCTGCAAGTAGAGATTACACAATCTCATGCAAATGTTGCATAATACACAGTTAATGGCCCCTAATGACTAATTAATAGCATGTATCTTAGCAACTAGACCTAATCAGCCATTTTCATTATGATTTCTGTGTTCAGTAGCAGTAGTTTAGAACAGCTGCTTTCATGTCCGAAGCATTTTGGCTGTTGAACAGTGGTCTTCATTATGCAGCATATGAGGACAGACTTAAAGATTTTAATATGTATACGTTTGAGGAAAAGCGGGATAGAGGAGATATAATAGAGACGTTTAAATACCTCTGTGGCATAAATGCACAGGGGGATAGCGTCTTTCGATTGAAAGCAAGCTCTGCAATGAGGGGGCATAGGATGAGGGTGAAAGGGGACAGACACAGTAGTATGCAGAACTATTTCTTTATGGAAAGAGTGGTAGATGTGTGGAATAGTCTCCCATTGGAGGTAATAGAGAAGAGGACAGTATCTGAATTCAAGAAAGCATTGGACAAACATAGAAGATCTGTGAAGGAAAAAAAGGGATGGAAAGGCAGACTAGATAGGCCATGTGGTCTTTTTCTGGCATCATGTTTCTATGTTTCTTTGTTTAGTTCCTGACCAAAAAAAGAAACACATTTATTACACATTTTACAGTTTTCACCTCTATCATTCTCCTTCACCCCAGAACTCTATCCCACCTTCCCTAAGGCGGCTGTTACACAAATGTACAATTTAACACCATACTTCTACATCTAGGTTACAGGGTTTGTACTGGCATGTTTCAAAGCTGAGCACTGGGTGGCTATATTCTCCATCTGCATTACACAATGCAAAAAATTGTGTCATGACCAAAAAGCAGGCAGATCTGAGCCGACCCACACCACATCCACACCAGGAGAATGCCTTTAAGACCAACCAAATATGCTTTATGCACAAAAAACCTTGTGCACACCTTTTGTACCCCCACACCCCATGAGTTGCCCAACACTATATTACTTGGGGACATCAAGACTTCCTGTTGTATCACTCTTTACATCTGCACAAATCTTCTCCCCACAGTTCTAGACTTTCCCACATTGCCAAAACACATGTGCCAAAGCACCCCTACTGAGATTACACTAGGTACATAGGGGCTTCTGGCCCAACCCTCCTCTTTATGCCTGTGAAGGTGCTATATAAGCACGTAACACTACATTGCAAAACATTTCCCTCAAATCAGTCTCTGAGACCAATCAAGGAATTAAAGTTATGTTCTTTCGAATATATTCTTCCATCCATTGCAGGCCCAGCGGGAGGTAAGGCAGCATATTTGTTGCTTTCCTCCAATGCCACCCACGCATTATGCGAAAAGGACAGGAATACCCTCTCTTGGTGATCAAAGTCAAAAAATGGAATCATCTTGCCTGAGAATGGGGAACAGATAATGCTCTTCCACATCAAGGTCATATAATAGCATAATTGAAGATATGCAAAAGAGTCATGCTTTCATACAAACACCCACTCACACAGGCTCCACAATCCATGGAGAGTCAGGCTGTTGGCCCCAGCACGGAGCTGCAGTTATCACCAGAGCACTACTACTACCTCCTGCACAGTTTATCAATGTTGACACTGTGATCAGGACCAGTGTGGCAGGGCTGCCAACCACCCCTATTTTGCAGAATGCTGCAATAGGAGTGTATGTGTGTGTATGTCTATCAATTGTTTTGTGGCTGCCCACACCTCACTGGGCCCACAATGTCCCACTGTTACCAGCATTAGCCTGAATATGTGCATAATGAGGAGCAAGGTATTGTGGGTATGCCCGGATAGGGCAGTTTGGCCAGGATGCATCTTCACAGGGTGTGGGGCAATGGCTGGGACACTGTAGTGCCCGACTACCTCTTGCATGGACAGAGTGGCCACAGCATGTCATGCTGGGAGGACACTCTCACTCTGATCGAGCAGTGACCATGGCATGTCTAGGTTCCCACATAGCGCTCTACATTATCTGTCTCCAGTGATACCTGTGTGTTTCCAGTGCTGGTGCCCAATCACTGAGATGCCTGCTTGGTACATATAGCTTCTCTATGAGCATGTGCTATGGACTGGCTAGTAGACTATCTGCAGTTAGTCTGTGCATGGTTGGAAAATCTTGTAGGGTGCTGTAAGTGCAGTCTGACTGTGCTATCTGCTGGTGCCTAGCAGACTATGGTGTGTGGCAGTTGAGGTTTTCCAGGCCTCACCCCAGCATTACTGCTGGTCTGCCCCAGTCACAGGTATGGCTTTGGCCTACCAATGCTGGAGGGCTGTCTTATACCAGCAGGATGGAGGTTGTTTCACCAGGGCTCAGGCACCTGTCTTGTACTTTCAAAAAGGGTGGTTTAACCCATTGGGGTATATAGTGTATACCACTTTGACCTGTAGAGGCACTGCTATACAAACCTCATGCAAGTCTAGAAACCCCTCTGCCGTGATAACAAGTGCCCATGTCAGCCAGACCTTAACACTGGGTATGTACTAATCTGGATGGTGTCTGGTCCCAGAGGGCCACATGTGACCACAGAACAAAGATGGACTGCAAAGAACACCTGTCACACCCTGGTAGTGATGGGAATGTACAGCAGGACCTATCTCTAGTACCACATGTACTGCGGACCTAGTGATGGGCGCCCATCCTATCCCTCAGGGTAAACACAGAACCTGCACAATGGCATGGTCTGTAGCTACACTGTGCCAGTATCATGCACTGTCAGTTTGTCTTTCCAAGCTGAGGTACCGGAAAGGTGCAGACCCCATTTGGTGATCAGCTGTAGACAGCTATTCAGCATGTCAATTTCATCATGGGTACTGGTGGGGTTACTCTATCCTGGCACTCAGAGCAGACAGTTTGTGCGGTGAACTGCAGTCCTTTTGTACCCAGCCATTGCTGTGAGATACACCATGGAGGTATAGCCTACTGGTTAGTACAATGCCCTTCTCACCAGTGTTCATGGGTTCAATTCCTCATTGTTCCCTCCTTTCATGCCTGTCCTACTAAAATAGTTTGCATGTCTGTAACAGTCATATTTTTGCAGAGCTGTGCTGCCAGCCCATAATACCCTCGCCACAGTTACCAACATTCCTTCGGTCCATCTATCTGCGTCTGTCAGCTTTGTAGCATCCTGTCTACCTGTGCAGGCTGCCACCCCATGTCCTCCACTGCTACCCTTTCCTGCATTGCGCCTCTTCATGCTTGCCTCACCTGTGCCTGATCTGCATGGCACCACCACTCCTCTGTCCACCCATCATTGTAACTATCCTGCCACCTCCAATGGGGGACACGTATTCCCATCGTCTGCCACTCACTGTCTTTCCAGTACTTTACATTGCCAACACCCTGTGCTGTGGAACAGTTGCCCCCACCATGTTTGTCAACAGTACTGGCAGCCACATGGGATGCCCACAGATATGGCAGGTCCAGCAACTCCCAGCTCGCCTTCCTTCACTCACCTGTTCATTGCCTTTCCTCGGGGCTCTATCTAGTGTTAGGGCTACATCTGTCTCTATGCCTCACAGGTCATGCATGTCATCCTGAAGCACCTTGCAGCCCTTAGGGCACACTAAGCTAGGGCACCGTAAACTTGTTAGGCCACCTTAACCTATCATTCCGTAACCCAGGGTGCCTTCTAAGGTGCCTTGTCCAGGGGTGCCTAATATGGCGCTTAGCCTAAGGATTCCTATAGGGCGCCTTACAAAGCACCTTATGGGGCACCTTACAAGGCACCTTATATGGTACATTACAAGGCACCTTATAAGGCACCTAATAGGGCACCTTTTACGGCACTGTATAATGCACCTAACAAGGCACCTTAGAAGGCACCTTACAAGGCACCTAACAAGGCACCTTATAAGGCACATTACTTATAAGGCACCTTACAAGGCGCTTTGTAACGTGCTTTATAAGTAAGGTGCCTTATAAGGCGCCTTGTAATGCGCGATAGTCTAAGGCGCCTTCTAACACGCTTTAGCTGATACGGCTTGCCGTAATGATGCAACGCCCAAGCCTTTATATGGGCATCTGTACCATTACTGCAGAACCTAACACGGGTAACATTACTGCGGTTTAGCAAACATACTCCTTAGTGCGTGCAAAAAGGCACTTTAGCGGGCACTAACAGCATCAGCAGCGTAAAGCGCCCTGTGGGTGGAGAGAAGGCGGGAAGAGTGGGGGTCAATGGGCAGGGAGTGAGCAGGAACAAGGCTTGCTTCCTTAATGCAGGCATCTTAACGGCAGGAACCTTAATGCAATTCAAAACCTGGCAGAAAGGGTGTTTTTTGAGGAAAGAGACCCTATTTTACATCTGCAATGTGATGCACAGAGAGGGGAGCAATAAAGAGTGATAGTAGTGCTCCTTTAGCAGCAACAGCATAGCGCCCAAGTATAGTGCAAATGGGGGCAAAGGAGGCAGTATATGGGTCATGCAGTGGGGGCTGATGGTGCACAGGGGGGAACATGGAGCTGCCTAGATGGCACATAGGAACATAAGACTACAAATTTGCCAAACTGTGTCAGACCAAGGTCCATCATATCCAGTATCCTGTTTCCAACAGTGCACAATTTAGGTCACAAGTACCTAACAGTTTCCCCAAAAGACACACAGGATCCCCAATAACTGTAATGGGGCAAGCAGTGCATAGCTCATATCTTGTTTAGCAATGGTTTATGGACCGTTACCCAGGAACGCATCCAAACCTTTTTAAATCCAGCTACACTGACAGCTTTTATCACATCCTCTGGTAATAGATTGCAGGGTTTGATTACGCGTTGACTGAAAAAAATATTTTCACCTAAAAGACCCAAATGGGTTACACTGTAGTCACATTGCAGGTCCTCTAGTCTGTCCACAGTCTGGTGGCATAAAAAAGCGACCTATGTTTACCTGTTCCACTCCGGTCAATAATCCCTAGACCTCTATCATATCTCCCCTCAGCCATTTCTTCCCTAGGTTGATGAGCCCTAACCTTTTTAGCCTCTCCACAAATGGGTATTCTGCCATCCGCAGAACCATCTGTGATGTTTTTCATGATCCCACAGTGACAGTGGCAGCACACTGTCCTGCTACTGGTGTGGAAAGGAAATGTGCCACATGCGGTGGTCCAAGGGTCCTGGCACCCCAGGCAGAGATCCAGGCTGCCTCCACCCTCCCTCTGCCACAGAACCCAGCTGTGGGGGAAGAGACCAATAGTGCCAGATGCTGTAGTCCTTCAAGTAGCTGGAAAATGCAGTTGCACGGAGAAATACTACAGCAGTGGCTGCCATCTTCACCCTGAGATGTATTGGTGGCAGGCGGTTATGGGGCCCCTGCATGGGCAGCTGGTGGGGGAGCTGCGTGACCATCCGTGTGTACTCCTGCCCCCCCATCCAGATCATGTGCCCAAGGCGCCTGCCAAACACGCATGTTTAACATGCTGGGATTGCGACCACCACAATTGACAGTGCATGGGCATGTCTGCATGGTGGGATGTTGGCGGTGACGTGGGAAGTGGGAAGTGGCACCAGCCTGCAGCAGACAGAAGCCTTGTCCTGGTCATGTGCATCATGTGCATTGCAGCATGTGCCAAAGGTCAGCTGAAGGGAAGCATGTCAGCAACAGGAGCTGTTATTCCCATAAGGCAGCACTGTGGTGCAACACACACAGTTGCCGTGTATATGTGTGGAGGGTCACAGATTCAGGTCTCCACTGGGGTTTCTGCATTGCATATTCTTGTGGACAAGGTTTAGCTGACAATGTAAGTACAACTCCACAATGTGCAACCCACAAGGAGATAGCCAGCAAGGGTGGAAACACCCACCAGCAGCACTGACAGGCACCACTATCCAGAGCTGGCTGGAGGATAATAGCACATGCAAACAGAGCACATGTTATCAATCCTTGAGCTGACATTGAGACAGGAGAGTCAAGCAGGACTCCACTTTTGCTCAGTGCGCCAATGAGAGTGTATGCGTGTGTGTATGTGTGTATGGCTCTCCTTTGTCCTGTGGCTTTCTGCACTGCACTTTGGCTCACATTCTCCAAGTTTTTCCACAGCCTTTGTTTGAAAATCTGAATAACATGAGGCAGAGGATTGTGGGTATCGCCTGAAACAGCGCAGATTGGCCTGGATGTGTCTGACACAAAGGTAGGGTCACTGGCTGAGATGCCATTGTGCCCATCTGCCACCTGCATTGCCTAGGTGGCCACTATATGTCATGCTGAGATGGCACTCTCACTATGACTAAAAAGTGACCATGGCACGGCTATGTATCCACATAGACATGTTATAATATTTGATGTCAGTGAGGGGGATGTATTTTCTGTTTGGAGTTGTCAATGCTGAATATTCTGAGGCAGGGTGTTTGTAGTTGCACTGTGTTCATGTTGTGAGTGCTAATCAACTGCAGTTGGTTTGTGCTCAGCTGACACAGCCCAGTGAAGGACAGCAGAGACAGACTTACTACCTGTGCTGTAGACAATTGTTAGTCCTCAATGACTGGGGCAGCAGTGTTTCATGGCCTACTCATTGCAGTCCTGGCAGGACATCACCCCAACCCCATGCAGTGGCTGTCCATGGCAGCAGCATATTGACACTAACCTGCACTGTTATCAGACAGTTAGTGTCCAACATGGGCAGAACACAGGGCCAAGCTACTGCTGCCTACAGCATGCAGGAAACAAGGAGAAAAGTATAACACACTCCAGGCAATCCCTGCCACACACTAGCAGTGGTACAGACCTGAAGCTCAGCCAATAGAGACCATGTCTGACAGTGCAGGTTCAGTGGACCAGGTGCTGGGCAGCCTTCCTCACCCTCAGGGTAAGATCTGAAACCGCTCTGCAGCATGGCTTGCTGTTGATATGTATATGTAGCACACACAGCCAGTGCGTCTTACTGAGCTGATATGCAATATCAGTGCATTCTCCATTGGTTCTTCTGCTGCAGACTGCTGTTTTGCATGTACAGTGCCTCATAGGTAGTGGAGGGCCCAACCTATACTGGCACAGACAGAAAACAGTTTGATCAGAGATCTGCAGGCTCTACACATCTATATAGTACTGTGTGGAGGTGTACCCTACTGGTTGGTACAATGTCTCCATGGTCAGAAGTCCAGGGTTTGATTCCGCCCCCCCCCCCCCCACATTGTTAATTTTGTGCTTGCCCACCTCACGCAGTCCTGGCTCTGCTGTGACCTGCAGACAATCATTCTTCTACATTTCTATGCATTATTGTCACGTGTTGGGTAGCCCAACATAGCATTCCCCATCATGGACATCTGTGAGCATGGCTTTAGTGGCTCTGCCGCTGCGCATTGCAGCGGGTCAGTGATGTATACTCAGCAGATGTCTGGGTCAACTGGTATGGATGCATTTTCTGTTTTGCCATCATTGTGACCTCCCAGCTTTACGTAAAGAGGCTATATCGCTTACATTCAGGCACCTAATACTCATTGCATAGCCATCCCCTGCACTGTTCTGCCATCATTACTTGCCCCACATGGGGCAAATGGGCTCAACTTGTCCCTTTTTATCACGCCACTCTGTCAGGTGTATTCTCTTGCAGTTGTGCATGTTGAGGCACCAGTCCCACCCCCACAAATGTTGTTTCATGTACCCCATGACACTGCTACTTTTGGTTCACACACACCAAATGCTTTTGGTCTATATGATCCCATACATCCACCCACCTCACACAATGCAAATTCTCTGCTTGGATGATCCATGGCACAGCTCTGCACCCACCATTTGACTATCAGGAAGATTCATGGTGGGGCAGCCTACTGGCAGTAAGCTGCCCCAGCATGGCCCTCAGGGGTAATTTGCAGCAGTTAGCCATATCACGCACACTTTTCTTGTAACTACTCCACATGCGCACTAATGGACAATGCTCCCTTGTTGCCCACATCAGACACATGCTGCCTCCACCCAGACTCTGTCCTGGCCTATGTCATGCCACACACTGACAATACATCTGGATACCTGTCCACACCTCACAGACACTATAATGTAGCTTACGGCATGGTGTATGCTTTCTGGTGCATCTAGGACTGCATGCCTGTCACAGTGCCCCCCCTGCTGCATCCAGGGCCGGCCCATCCATTGAGCAAGAATGTTTTTTGCACAGGGCCCCGCGTTTCAGGGGGCCCCGCGCAAAGAACATTCTGCTTTTTTTCAAAATTAAGTTTAAAAAAAAAAGCTGGCTGCTACCGCTGCTGCTGCTGCTGCCGCAGCAGCAGCAGAATGGAGTGTCCCGCGGGGCCCCCTCTGCCCGGCTGAGCTCTCCCTCTGCGATGGCTGAGCCCCTCTGTGCCGGCTTTCAGATACGCGAAGGGAGAGTGTCTCCCTCGCGTCTCTGTTAAGCCTGCAGGGGCAGATGGGAAATTTCCCATCAGCCCCTGCGGGCTTAACAGAGACGCGAGGGAGCCACACTCCCCTCGCGTATCTGAAAGCCGGCACAGAGGGACTCAGCCATCGCAGAGAGAGGGAGGGAGGGACTCAGCCGGGCAGAGGGGGCCCCGCGGGACACTCCATTCTGCTGCTGCCGCGGCGGCAGCAGCAGCGGTAGCAGCCAAGCTTTTTTTTTTTTTTAATGTTCCTTGAACCGATGGGGGGGGGGGGTTAGATTTGGTAATGGGCTATGGAGGGGGTTAGGACTTGACTTGAGGTGGGCTGTGGGTTGATGGGGGGGGGTTAGGACTGGTAATGGGCTATGGGGGGGCTAGGACTGGAAATGGGCTGGGGGGGTTAAGACTGGAGGTGGGCTGATGGGGTGAGGACTGGTAATGGGCTGTGGGCTGATGGGGGCTGTCTGGTAATGGGCTATGGTGGGGTTAGGACTGATAATGGGGTATGGGGGGGCTAGGACAGGAAATGGGCTGATGGGGAGGGGTTAGGACTTGAGGTTGGCTGATGGGTTTAGGACTGGTAATGGTCTTTGGGCTGTTTGGGGGGTTAGAACTGGTAATGGGCTATGGGGGGGGTTAAGACTGGTAATGGGCTTTGGGCTGATGGGGGCTGTCTGGTAATGGGCTATGGGGGGTTACGACTGATAATTGGCTATGGGGGGCTAGGACAGGAAATGGGCTGATGGGGAGGGGTTAGGACGAGGTGGGCTGATGGGGTTAGGACTGGTAATGGGCTGTGGGCTGATGGGGGGGTTAGGACTGGCAATGGGCTATGGGGGGCTGACTGGAAATGGGCTGATGGGGGGTTAGGACTGGTAATGGGTTATAGGGGGGGCTTAAACTGAAAATGGGGTGATGGGGGTTAGGACTGGAAGTGGGTTGATAGGGGGCTAGGACTGGTATTGGGTTGGGGGGTTGCTAGGACTGGAAATGGGCTGATGGGGGGCTAGGACTGGAAATGGGCTGATGCAGGGACTAGAAGGGAATGGATGCTGGGTGAGGCTGGAACTAGAAGGGAGCTGATGTTGGGGGAGGATTAGAATGGGATGGGGCTGGGAGAGTAAAATGGAGAGGGGAAAAATATTTTGTGTGGGAGGGATGAAAAATCTACAATTGGCTGGGTATTGGGAGAGTAAGTGGGGATTGAGGATGGAGTGGTAAAATTTGAGTGGATGAAATAGGAATGAGGAAAGAGCAAAAGGAGAAAGATTAGTATGTTAAAGCAGATGTAGAGAGAGAATGGAAAAAAAACTAGGAGAGAAGAAAGGACAAATGGACAGCAGACGATGAAGAGTTAGCAGAAGACACAAAGAAACCAGAAGAAAGTGGCTGGAGCAATTGCAGCTGAAAAAAAATGCACAAAAGGTAGGAAAATATCTCTTTATTTTGAATTTATTAATTGGAATATGTCAGCTCTGGTAAATGTGCATCATTAACGTCTGCGCTTTGTTTAGTACAAGAGCAAATTAATGTATAGTTTTATTTCTACAGTGTTGTACATTCCAAGTTTGGCTTTTGGGATTCCCAGTTTAATTATTGTCATCCTGTTTCTAAATTGTGATTCCTTGTTTGGTGATGGTTTATGTTCTGTTCATGTGTAACTGAGCTGAGGTATTCTGTTTATATAATTCCTATTTGACATTGCCACTTGTTCTCTTTCCCCAGTAGGTCATGTATTGGTATTCTCTGAAATGTATTGGTTTAATATTTGCATGTTTCCTTTTGATAGGTAGGGTATGGTGCTTTGTGAGTCCTGGTAGTGCTGTTAGGATACGGCGGGTTTGCTATGGGTTCTAAATGGGCAGTGTTTGTAGTAGTTCCTAATGTGTCTGGCGGTTGGCACTGGATTATAGTAATGTAGAAATCTTTTAGTCTTTCTTTATTCATACACTCATTTTTAAGAGGCATGTTTACTAAAAGTTAGTATATGGTAACATTACGCAAATATTTATGCAAATGAGGCCCCTTATGCAGATGAGGCCCCGCACCGAGTCTCCGCACAAGGCCCCGCACCCCCCTTGGGCCGCCCCTGGCTGCATCCCCTCTGCTGACTCCGCTGCCGCCCCCACCCACCCATGACACAGCTAACACCCACACTGACCTTCATCACTAGGCAGCCACCTATCTCTCCTATTCAACAGCATAGGCCTGCTGTACGGTCAAATTTGCTCATCAAACAAACTGCCACATTGCCAGGCATCAGGTGAGTGTACTCTATCAGCTACCAATTGTGCTTGCTTCTATACCTTCTCCAGTGGCTTCCCTGCCCCCTTTCAGTGTTTCAGTGGCTTTTCTGCATTAAGGTGCTTGCCAGACACTTTCCCGCAGCATGTGCTATTACCACATGGTAAGTGTCCACTATCACCCCTTATTGCCGGAACGCCTCTAACACACCCAGCACACTTACCGCACGGTAACGCCTTATTGCTGCCATTAACACATGGAAAGGACTGCTCCCTTACCGCCGTTTAGTAAACATGCCCCTATGTATACTGCATCAGCACAGATATAGAGACACTGAAGCCATTGTCTTAGAGGTAGACATTAACACAAAACAAATACCTCTGGAATTTTCTATGAGGCACAATGTATCTCTAACCATAAACAGACTAGCCATAAATTCTCAGGACTATGGCAACACTGACCAGGCCAGACGGCCTTGACTAGAGAAGGGTGCATGTAATCCCTTTATACAAAAGAGGAAGTAAGGATGAGCTTGAGAATTACACGCCAGTTAGTCCGATCTCTGCAATGAACAAATCAATTGAAACAATACCTGCTGAAATGTTTGGGAGCTCTGCTGCTGACGTGGGATTCTTGTTGCCTGGCGGAACTAGAAGGAGGTTTGCCTGCTCTTTTGTCGACATCTATGGGAGCACGGGAGGTAAAGCCCCAAATCTCTGCTAACACGACCAGTGGCTGTTACTTTGGATATTTTCTGGGAAGGCCTACAAACATTGGAACTTTCTGTTTTGTCCCAGTTTGGTTCTCTCCAAAGTGCTCTCTCCACTACTGTTCAGACCGTAGACCAACAGAAGCAAGAAGTGGCCCTACTAAAATCTAAGGTGGCCCAGTTGGAAGTTAAAATGGAGGACACTGTAATCTTTTCAGGTACTGTGACTAACGATTTACTCAGTATCCATGGGAAGACTGAAATGCTAGAGAACTCTGTTAGGAAGAGGAATCTATGCTTGTTAAACTTTCCTTGAGTCCCTAATGTTTCGCCAAAGGAGTTGTTTAATTCCTACGTTACTTCTATATTGAAGATACCTCCTAAGTCAGTTCCTCCTTTGGCAAGGATCTTTTATCTGCCTACTGTCAAGTGTAAAGAGCATGGAGCTTCTTTGCCAACCCATTCACAACCAATGGACTCACTGTATCTGACTGGGTTCTTAGAAACTTCAGATCTGGAATCTATTCCGTGAGCTATCCTGCTGCTGACTCTGGTACTCGAGCCTGATTGTGACTGGCTTTTGAAATTATATATATATATATTTTTTTTATACTTTATTTATTTATAATGAGGCAAATATATATACAACAAACATTAACCATATGGTGGCATCGCCAACAGAATCACATTAACAACCATGGTATTTGTACTTATAAATCAACTCCATGGTGGTAAACCTTCCAGGTAACTGCTCATACCCTTCCCCATTGACATGGATCCGGAAGTCACACCTTCTTCCCCCCCTCTGAATAATGCAGCATGCTGTCCCTATGGATGGCAACCTCCTCTGTGGGGAATAGGCACAGGCACCACTCACGGAAGGATAAGAGGAGAAACTCCTTGCCCTTTATACAAATTCCACCAATCATTAGCACCCGCTAGTAGCATCAGAAAAGAAAGGAAAGCAGAAATAGAGCAGAGCAACCATCCCAAAATAAGCTAGAGAAAGAAAGAAAAAAAGAGACCAAGAAGAAAACAAACAAACACCCCAGCTCTTGGTGTACCCAGGCAGTCACAGGACCGTGCCAACAATCGGCAGCATATGAAAACACCAAGGATCAACTGGGTGATCCCTTAACTTACTTCCTTCCCTACTCCCCCAACCTGCGCTTTCATCCATTTCACGAAGGGGGACCATACATGCTCAAAACTCTCTGTCCACTCTTTGAGCATGTCTGATAACTTATCAGTATTCATCACGCAGTTAACTCTCAGTTGCCAATCCTGCACCTTCGGACCACTGTCCAACCACCACTGCTGTGCAATCACCATGTGTGCAGCCACCAGGAGCTGCCCAATCAATTTATCTTGACCAGTAGAACCAACCCGTACCCCCAACCCCAACCCTAACAGACACAATGCCGGCTCCGACTGTAACCAAGTTCCAACTATTGCGTTAATCCACGCCACAATATGCGCCCAAAAATATTGCACAAGGGGGAAGTCCCACCACAGATGATAAAAAGAGTCCACCATTCCACATCCTCACCAGCACACATCCAAACATCCATCCACCCACTGCTGCAAGTGCTGCGGCACAATATACACCCTTTGTAATAACTTAAAATGAGTTTGTCAACAACTAGTGCTCTGCGCACAGTGATAAAGGTGTCGATGAACTCCCTGCTATACCTCTTCCGAGAGGCTCCGCCCCAGGAACTGGTGCCATCCATCCACATGTAGTCCCACCCCTGGAAAAGTTGCCAATAGCAGGACATGATATATTTTAGACATCATCCCTCTCCACCCCTCCCGTTCCCCAAATAAAATCCCTTCTAAATCATAAATAGGGCGCAGCAGTTGAGATCTATGCTCCTCCCGAGTAACAAAACCGCGAAGCTGAAAGTATTGAAAGAAAGGGAACCCAACCTCCCCTATCAGCTGTTCCATACTCAACATAACCCCATCTTCTAATAAATTCTGAAATCTGAGCAACCCATTAGCTTCCCAACTATGCGCAAGTAGCGAAACTCAGATCCACTAAAAGGCCGGAAATACCAAATTTTGGCATTGGGAAACAAAGGCCCCCCAAGCAATGTTCCCTCTAATTTTCTGTAGGCGGTGTGCGCATAAAATATCAGCTGTGTGCAGCTTTTGAAAGAAGGTTAAATTTTTGTGCGCCACATAACGACACTCGGAGTTATATACTTTAAAATTTGACTACATGTCAGAATACAGTATGTACACCACATTGATTTTAATCAAATTAAATGAAAATAGACGATTACTAAATGAAGTGGGAAATTTCTAGTAATTACAATGATAACTTTTAAATTTTAAGACGTCTGTGTTGTTTTCTATCAGAATCAGAGCTGTAATTTTTGTGTGCTCTGTTTTAAAGTATGTGCGCTCGCTCGGCGAGGTGTGTGCGCACGCACACGCGCACAGCTTAGAGGGAACAGTGCCCCCAAGCCAATCTCTCCGTTGCAACCCAGTTACCACCTGAACCAGAGGGACCAAAAACACATGACCATCATACACTTTGCCTCCAACACCACTAATCTCAAAGACCGAAAGGGGGGAAATCCAACTTCTTTCCATCTGGACCCATTGCACATCCGGCGGCCTAACATAATGATACCTCAGCCCACAAAGTACCGCCACCTTATAATACAACACTAGCTTGGGGAAACCCAACCCTCCCATCTCCACGGACCGAACTTACCGATCCTAACCAATATGGGCTTGACGCGTTTTCCACACAAACTGGCTAAAACACTTTTCTAATTTGGCTAAGAAACCCTGCAGTATCTTAATCGGCAGCTGAGAGAACAAATACAGTAGTTTAGGCAGTACCACCATTTTTAGTGCCGCCGATCTACCCAACCACCCATGGGTCAACTCCCTCCACCCCGCCAGCTCTTCATGAACCTTTGTAAGTAAAGAAGCATAATATAATTAAGGGGGAAAAGCTCACCCACCTGGGGGAAATCTTAACCCCCAAGTACTTAACTTCCCCAGTCGCCAGCCGGAATTGGCAGCCCTGCGGAAGATCTGGCAGAGTATTCCCAAGAGGCAGAATCTCGGACTTATCCACATTGACCTTAAACCCCAAAATACCAGCAAACTCCCTAAGCACCCACTCCAAACCCCCAATGACCTCTCTGGGTCTTCTAAAAAGACCAATGTGTCATCCGCATACAACGAGACACTGTGCGGCGTAGAGTCAACCCTGATTGGAGAAATATCTTCCACCAGTCATATAAGACATGCCAGCGGCTCAATGGCCAAGGCAAACAGAAGCAGGGACAAGGGATACCCCTGTCTCGTACCTCGATGCAGCTGAAAGCAGTCAGACCACCACCCATTTACTATCACTTGTGCCCGAGGGGCTCCATACAATGCCCTCACCCAGCCGACATAGCACTCCCCATCCCAAATTTTGTTAAAATAGCATTCAAATATTCCCATTCAACACGGTCAAAAGCCTTATCTGCGTCCAAAAATATACAGCAAGACGGCCTCGATGACCGGGCAGCATGCATAATAATATTCACCAACCTACACACATTATCCATAATCTGTCGCCTCCTGATAAACCCTGTCTGATCCGGGTGGACTAAATCAGCCATTACAGCATCCAACCAGTTGGCTAACACCCGCGCAAATATCTTCACATCACTATTCAACAATGATATTGGTAAATAATTCCCACACTCCTCTGGGGACCGTCCTTCCTTTGGAATAAGTAATATCTCAGCCTCATACATAGTCGATGGCAAACGCCCAACCTTTCTCCCTTCATTAAAAACCCACTGCAAAACTGGGGCCAGTGAGTCTCTTAATGCCTTGTACCATTCCATTGGGAAGCCATCTACTCCCATAGCCTTTCCAGAAGAGAGGGACTTAATGGCCTTTAAAACTTCCTCTCCCGTAATATCACGATCCAGCATATCTCTCTGTGCCTCCGACACCTTCAGGAGCCTAGCTTGCTCTAACAATGCATCAATTGCCGACGGGGAGGCCGAAAGCGCTGACCTATTAAGGTTTTCATAAAATATTTGAAATGCCCGTGAAATACTCATACTATCCCGCTGCAACTGTCTAGCAGAGACATAAACCGCACTCATGAAGTGGCTCTTCCTCCTCTTACGGAGTTGCCACGCCAGCAGTCACTCAGCTTTACCCCCATATTCCACAAAATTCCGCTGCAATACCCACAAAAGAAACTCTAACCGCTCCATCTCAATCGCTTCCAGCTGCCACCGCACTTCTAACAACACCCGATAAGTCTTGTTACTCCCTGTCCTAATATGTGCCCTCTGCAGCTCCTCCAGGTGCGCCCGCAACTCTACTAATCGGGCTTCTCGCAAACGCTTCTGTTTCGCAGCCAGCTGTATAAGCCGACCTCTCATATACGCTTTCCTGGACTCCCACAAAACTCCAAGGGTCGTTTTGCCATCATCATTAAATAATAGAAATTCTCTCCACCAACCCTCCATCAACATCCTAACTCCCTCCTCCTGGACCAACCGCACATTAGCCCACCAAAACTGCTTCTGTTGCGCCCCTCCAAGGTCCTCCAGATCGAGCAACAAATAAACCATACCATAATCACAGACCTACAGGGCTTGATACCCACTTCTTTCACTGTCCCCGATCCTCAGCAGGGCAACAAAACATATCAAGACTAGAGTACCCCTGTGTCCTTGCAGAGCAGTGCGTGTAATCCCTCTCTTTGGTGTGTATAGTGCGCTACACATCCACCCACCTCTTCCTAGCTAGGGCCTTTCTCAGTGCAGCTCCTTCATACACAGGAGACACCCGAAGAACCGGACCCAATCTATCCAACGTGCTCAAAACAGAATTCATATCCCCCCCATCCAGAGGGACCCCCTGGCTTTCTGCATTGGGCTCATATAGATTAAGCAGCGATATCTCCTGCCTCTCAACATGCCCCACTACCCATACCACCCTCCCCTGACTATCTCCTCCAGTTTCCGACAGTGTGAATGGAACACTATCTCTAATCAAAATAGCCACTCCCTTCTTTGAGTTATAAGTAGAGAAATATATCTTCTCCCAGTGCTTATGTGATAGGCGATGGCCTAGCATGTAGCAGAGCTAGGTCTGAAGCCCTTTTTCCTGCTTTAAAATGTTATTGCTGATTTTGGAAAATTGCAGAATGCTGTTAGCTGTTAGAAAGAAATTCAGTTCTATTCTGGTTTGATAACATGTTCTGCTCTCCTGGAGATAAGAGAATTAAACCTTGGTACTGTTTATTGTTTAGGTAAGTCAGATGTCTCTTTCAGTAGAATGCCGCGCCACTGTATCTTTGCTGATTGTGCACTGACCTCGTAATTAGGATGAAAATATAGCAGAGAAACTGAACAGTGTAAGAATATTTTGTCTAGCATTATGAAGATTGTTTAGTGTTTTGAGCCAAGGCTAGAGATACGTCTTAACCTTGCTTTGTTTGGCCTTGCTTTGTTTTGCTTTTGTTAAGAATGCTTCTGATATGCCTTCCACTATCTTTGCAGAAGTAGCAAAATATACTGTAGTAAAAGTATTATGTTTAGTGTTATGTCTAATTGCTGACCCGTGGCTAGTAAGACCCAAGCAGGGGGAGCGAGTCCTAGGCCCGGTCAGAGATGTCTATTGGATGAGAGTAAGTGGGCCACTGTGGCCAATGAGGAGTTTTGCCTGTATTAGACTGGAGAAGAAAAGTGTATAAATTGTCATTTTTCTGAGCTCTGTGCTCAGACCATTTTGAATGCTACTGCAATCTGAGTCTGTGCGCATTAAATTGGCTTGAATCTTTGCCTGACTCCGGGTATTATTTATTGCATTCTTATCAGCTACTACACTTACTCTGCAACTTAGCCATTTCCAGGGGAGTTAGCCTCACCTCCTGCAACAATGCAATATCCACCTTCTCCCACCTAAGATAGCCCAACACTCTCTTCCACTTAATGGGGTTGTTAAGTCCACCAACATTCAATGTTGCAACCTTAAGGGCCATCTACAACATCAGTTTGAGAACAATCCATCCCAAGAACACATACCCAACCACCACTCAACATAAGAAGAGCAACACCCCTAATCTCTTTTGTAATAACATTCATAAGTAGGCTCCAGTGTCCACCAGCCCACTACCATTACCTCCTCCACCCCCCTCCCCCTGCAACCTCCATCCCGGGCAAGAGAGACTCCTCAACACACAAACCCCCAAAATCTTCTCACGTTATCTAGTCCCCCACCCCCCAACTCCACACCCCTCCAGCTCCTAACCACCCACCCAAGCCTGGGACCTTTTACTCCCAATCCCAACCTCCCTCCACCAAACCTATGCCAACCCTAAGACCAACTCACCCCCCCGTCCACACCTGTTACACACTCCCCAACAGATAAAAGAAAATGCATCATCTTTCCACATTACCCACCCTCCCTCTCCCAACCATCTCCCCATACAATATTCCACAATAACATAGTTCTTCAGAGCCCCCCTCCCCCCACTCGCTCCTGTTTCGCTACATCAAGTTTATCTTGACCTCAGCTACCCAAAGACAAACTACGCAGTCCTCAGCCCAAAGCTTAGTAAAGCACTGTCCAGTCTTAGCTGCACAGCCTCGACCTGATCATGTCTCAGCCAACTCGATCACAGCCGCATCTCCTACTGCATCACCATTCTCTGCCCGCTCCTCCTTGCTGACTGCATACCCCACCACTCCTGGTTCCAAGCTCGCAGGTCTGATCACCTCTCCACTTCCCTGAGGGTCTGACACACCTTGGGGAGAATGCTGATCCACACTACGATTAGGACTCTGCTTACTCTTCGTCTCCCCGAGCAGCCGCCGCACCTCCTCTGGCAAATTCAAAAAGCGCCTCTTCCCTTGCAGCAGCACAGTCAGCCGAGCCGGGAACCATATACTGGATCACAGACCTGCCTTCAACAAAGCTTCCCTATATTGCAACAGTGCCTTGCATTTACGCACAGTCTCAGCACTCATGTCAGGAAATACTGAAATTTTCCAGTTCTTATAAGTCACAGTCTTAGATTTACGAGCCTCAAATATAATATGCTCTTTCTCTTGGTATCTCAATAAGCGAACTATAAGAGCCCTCGGCCACTTCCCCGGCTCCAGACGAGGCCTTGTCTCCCTATGCACTCTATCAATCTCATATGACGGGGAAGCAATTTGAGCAGCAAAGCACGTGTCCAGAAGGCCTTTCACAAAGCCCCACACATCTGGCAGCTCCTCTCCCTCCGGTACAACAAAGATACGTATATTCTGCCAGCAGTCTCTGTTCTCCCGATCCTCAGCATTCTCCAACCATCACACCACCTTCCTCAACTTAGCCAGCTCCTCCGCCTGCTGCGTTCCGTGGTCCTCCACTGCACTCACTCGGTCCTCTGCCTCAGCTATATGCGCCACCAATGTGTCAAAGCACTCCGCTAGGCTGGCTGTCACCGCAGAAATAATTTCGGCTTTGGAGGCTCTTATTTCCTGCAGCAGTACAGTTGTCTTATCCACCTCCACCTGCACCTCATCACCTTTCCTTGGAGGGCCCTCTTCCCTATCCGCCATGACACCCTTTGCAGCTTCAGATGCCTCTGCTTGTTTTGCCTTTTCCACATATATTTCTCTGATCGTTCATTCCGAATGGGCTCAAGCAGTCTTACGCATATTTAAACACTCAGCAAAATTGTTGCAGAGGGAGAAAATAGCGAAAAAAATTCCAGTTTAATTATGTAATGACGCGGAGCTGATCCAACTCATTCCTTCTACATCAGTGCCAGAACTGGAAGCCTGAAATTATATTTTAAGGCCAGGAATGAGCCCTTTATGGGGGGAACAATTAGGATGTTGCCAGATGTTTCTAAAGACACACAGAAACTTAGGGGTATGTTTACTAAATGGCGCTAATGTCACGGCTGCGACATTATCGTGTGATAATGGCGCATTACCATGCGAGAACGTCACATATTGCGCGATAATGTCTGCGGCAGTGTTAAGGTGCGCAGAGGGTGGAGTAAGGCTCCCCAGGGGCGGAGAGAAGGGGTCAGTGGGCGGAGAGTGGGCAGGGAGAGGCTCCATGCACACTAACGCCGAGAAATGAAGCTCTGAAAATTAGCGCCAGTGAAAATCTCGCGCTAGGCACATTTGCAGGACAGAGAAACCATTTCAGTCAGCAATGTACAGCAAAGGCAGGGAGACCCAGAAAAGTGATAGTAGTGATACATGTACAACAACCAAAAAGGCAAAATCCATAAATAATGACCAAAACCAAATGTGAAATCCAAAACACCGAGCTGGCCAATAGAACAATGAAACTGCGATTGCCAAGAAAGGTTAAAGGGCATTGCTTTTAACCTTTCCCAGCATTTGCGGCTTCATTGAAACAGCCGCCAGCGTGAAGGTAAAGGCTCTTCATGCTGGCGTTTGTGCAGAGGGAGCCAGGGCCTCACGCGGGCTTCCCTGGCTCCTTCTGCAGCCCCTTAGACAGCGCGGGGCTCTTTGGAGGAGGGGGCGTCTAGGACTGGATGGGCTGTGATGGGGAACCGACTGGAAATAGGCTGTGATGGGGGGGACCAACTGGAAATGGGCTGTGATGGGGAGGGGAACAGACTGCAATTGGGCTGTGATGGGGGAAGGACTATAAGTGGGCTGTGATGGTGGGGGGAAAGGACTGCAAGTGGGCTGTGATGGTGGGGGGGGAAACAGACTGGAAATGGGCTGTGATGGGGGGAAACGGACTGCAATTGGGCTGTGATGGGGAAGGACTGTAAGTGGGCTGTGATGGGGGGAGTAGGACTGCAAATGGGCTGTGATGGTGGGGGGAGAAACGGACTGGAAATGGGATGTGATGGTGGGGGAAATGGACTGCAATTGCGCTGTGATGGGGGGAACAGACTGCAATTGGGCTGTGATGGGGGGAACGGACTGCAAATGGGCTGTGATGGTGAGGGGGATAGGACTGCAAATGGGCTGTGATGGTGGGGGGGGGATGGACGAAATGAGCTGTGATGGTGGGGGGGGGGGAACTTGCTGGAAATGGGCTGATGAAGAGCTGGATTAGGATTGGAAATGGGCTGATGGGGGCTGGAATAGGACAAAGTCGGCTGACGAGGGGGCTAGGATTTGAAATTGGCTGATGGGGAGCTTGTAGTGGAAATGGGCTGATGGGGGACTGGAATGGAACTGGAAAAGAGCATATGAGGGGCTAGGACTGGAAATGGGCTGATGAGAAGCTGGAATAGGACTAGAAATGGGCTGATGGGGGAACATGGACTGCAAATGGGTGATGGGCTGGAATAGGACTGGAAATGTTCTGATGGGGGCTGGAATAGGACTGGAAGTGGGCTGATGGGAGTTGGAATAGGGCTGGAAATGGGCTGATGGGGGAGCTTGGAGTGGAAATGGGCTGATGGGGGGCTGGAATGGAACTGGAAACAACATATGGGGGGCTAGGACTAGAAATGGGCTGATGTGGAAGCTTGGGAGACTGGGACTAGAAGG
Source organism: Ichthyophis bannanicus (assembly GCA_033557465.1). NCBI lineage: Eukaryota > Metazoa > Chordata > Amphibia > Gymnophiona > Ichthyophiidae > Ichthyophis > Ichthyophis bannanicus. Next base: position 148,669,582 of record CM066039.1, on the reverse strand, counting down.
GGGCAGATGCTGGGTGGGTCTAGAACTATAAGGGAGCTGATTTTGGGGGGAGGACTAGAAAGGGATGGGGAATGAGAATGGAGAGGGGAAACAATATTTTGTGTGGGAGGGAAGAAAAGTCTACGATGGGCCGGGTACTGGAAGAGTAAGTGGAGATTGAGAATGCAAGGGTGAAATTTGAGTGGATGATAAAGGAATAAGGAAAGAAATGGGGAAAGAGCAAAAGGGGAAAGATCAGTATGTTAAAGCAGATATAGAGAAAACATTTGGAAAAAAATCTAAAAGAGAAGAAAGGACAAATGGATAGCTCGCAGAAGACACGAAGAAACCAGAAGAAAGTGACTGGAGCAATTGCAACTGAAAAAGAAAATGCACAAGCAACAAAAGGTAGAAAAATACTTTTTATTTTGAATTTATTAACTGGAATATATCAGCTCTGGGAAATGTGCATTGTTAACGTCTTTTGTGTTTTGCTTAGTACAAGAGGAAATTAATTTATAGTTTTATTTCCCCGGTGTTGTTGTACATCCCAAGTTTGACTTTTGGGGTTCCCAGTTTAATTATATTGTCTTCCTATTTCTAAATCGTGATCCCTTGTTCTTTGGTGACGGTCTATGTTCTGCATTTTAACCAAGCTGAGGTATTCTGTTCATGTAGTTTCAATTTGAGCATGTCACTTGTTCTCTTTCCCCAGAAGAAGATGTATTGGTATTCTCTGAGATGTATTGGTTTAATATTTACAGTGTTGCCTTTTGAAAGGTAAGGTTTGGTGCTTTGTGAGTCCTGGCAGAGCTGTTATGATATGGTGGATTTGCTATGAGTTCTAAATGGTCAGTGTTTATAGTACTTCCTAATGGGCCTGGCGGTTGGCACTGGAATATAGCAACGCAGAAATCTGTTAGTCTTTCTTTATCCGGACACTCATTAAGAAGCATATTTACTAAAAATGCATGTTAACATTATGCAAATATTTATGCAAATGAGGTTCCTTATGCAAATGAGGTCCCACAATTAATCTTCGCACATGGCCCTGCACCCCCCTTGGGCCGCCCTTGAATATACGTTATGCTTGACATAGAAAAATAAGGTGGAAATTATGCTGTGAAATGGAATTTTGACCAATAAAAATAGTAGCCGAAGTCTGTGAAGTCAGAGAGGCAAGGTGCAAACTTTACTCTCTCTCCCAAAGCTTTGGTGTTTTTTATAATACAATTGTGTGTGATTTGTATTATTAATAGATATTGCTTCCTTCTCATTGCTCTGAGTGTGGAAATCCATTACCCAAGAGCCCAGGTGCTGTTACTGGTGAGGGGAGGAGTAGAGTACATTTTCACTACTATTGGGCCAACACTACAGCTTACCACATGAAGTACCAGGGGGGGCCACTGAGCGTGAGGCCTGAGGGACTAGCAGAATTCTAGAATGCAAAATGGCTACCAGTGCCCTCTAGGCCATGGGCATGGAAAGCTGAGGGGAGGTGTGATTAAATAGCAGGTTGGTACTCATTCTAGCAATACTGCTTGCTGGCAAACCTGGTATTTCACTTTCTGCATCGCCACCATCATTGCTTCACTCCCTCTGGTGCTCCCTTTTCTCCACATTTATCAGTTTCTCCTTCCAGGAAGTTAGTGAGTTGCAATACAGAAAGAAAATTTCCTTCATTCATGGGTCAAGAGACCAGCTAGCATATAAGGTTTCCAAAAAGGGGTTCCAATCTTTTTCTCATGGAAGAAGTCTACCATCACCAAAACTCTGATGTGAATCCCTTCACTGTCAAAAACTCAATAACTTTGGCTTTAAAATATTCAATATCAGGATGAAAAGGCTCAGGGTAGCCCTTGTGGAACTCACTTTCTCCATTGCATCCTTAAAGGGCTTTAGGACTTCTATCACCTATGTGATATTTGCCCAGTCCTTGTGACCCAGTGGCCTGTCAATGACAATCTTTGTCTCTGATGCCATCTGATGCAGGACCAGCATGTAATAAGTGGAATTCTCCAGCGTGTAATAAGTGGAATTCAATCTTGTGCTAACATCCTGTTTGAGATGAGCTGCAGGGGCCCTGTTGCATCCTGCTTCTCATGCAGCTCATGCCCACCCTTCACACTCTGGCGAAAATGCCCAGCTATTTTTCAGTATTTCTCAATCAGTTCATTCAGGACAGGGCTGCCACTTCCCTTGCTCTGCAGGCCTAGGAGGTTTCTGACAACTAGGTGCAGCAAGTGTGCAAAGCATCTGATCTCACAAAAGCCGCCCTCCTTCACTGTCTTGACTATGTTCATCCCACCATTTGTTAAAAAGAAATCTGGATGTGCAGTGCTCTATTTGTGACCTATGTGCCAGTCCTGCAGCATTGCCCTTATTTCTGTTAAGATACGTTTCCATGTATGACTGTTATCCATTACCTGGCTGTGAAGCACAGCCCATCAGTACCATCTTGCTGTTGCTCCCCTATTAGACCTGCAGCCTGTATCTTTCTCAGCTGGCTGCCACCAGTGTGCTGCCAGGGAGACACACATGTGTGTAGTGTTCTGAATAGTCTAGATATCGGTGGTGAAATGCACACTACTGTAGTACCATCTTCAGCTTTAATCAGCTCTGCTTTCAGCTGGTGCCATGACTGATTATACATCCTGGGGATGACATGCCTACTAAAGGTTGTCCTGCAGGGCACTTTGTAAGATGTAGCAGTCTCTGAAACCCCACTTTCTCAACCATGTTCAGAGGATAGCCATCCAGAGCCATCATTTCCCTGATGCATTGGGTCAGCACCCTCAATGCTGCCTGCTGCCTACCTGACAGATACCACCTCATGGTGGCTTGCTTCAGTGCGCATCAGGCCTGATGCTATGCCATCTGACTGGCAGAAAAGGATAGAGGCTTTGCTTTGGAAAGTGATTTCATTTTTCTATACCTTTCCTAGCCTACATACTAGTCCCCAGCCTAGAATTGGTGCCCTTCTTTGTATCAAGTTGGAAATAGGTGCTATTATTCCAAATGATGCAACATGCCGCTGTTTGTAAGGCGACCCATCAACTTCCCTCTGATAATGTCCTGCCAATAGCAATCACAATTTGTATATAGCGAGTCATCAAGCACTATAGTCCACCTGGACAAAATAAACAGATTGATGATGAAATACTTAAAGAAATCAGTGAAGCTAACAAAAGTTACAACACAGATTGATGACTTGACTGGGTCAATGTCACAGCAGGACATGCTAGGGAGATAAAGGGGTATATTTACTAAACCGTCTTAATGTTACCGGCGTTAGTTACAGCGATAATGTGAAGAATGCCATATAAGGAGTGGGTGTTCTGGCGGCAAGGTAGCAAGAATCTGTATCGTGCGATAGTGGGCGCCATGGCACGTTAACGCGCATTAACCCTAAGTTCATGCCAGCGGAGTATTAGAAGCTATAAAAATGTAGCCCACTGGTTACTGCAATGACTGTGGAAGCAGAGGTCATGGGTTTGATCCTGCAGTGGTGTTATGTAAGAAGGCTGAGGCATTTCCTTTTAATTTAAATCAGTGCTGCCAGCAAAAACACCCTCACAGTGCCGTAACCTAAGGTGCCGCATAAGGCGCCCTATAAGGCACTCCATAGGGCACATTATAAAGTGCCCTGTCTGCCAAGGCACCTTATAATGTGTCTTATAGGGCGCTTTATAGGGCGCCTTATGAGGCACCTTAGGCTACGGCACTGTGAGGGTGTTTTTGCTGGCAGCACTGATTTAAAGGAAAAAGAAAAGCCTCAGACAGCCTTATTAAGCAACACCATTGGGGGATCAAACCCATGAACTCTGCCACCGCAGCCATTGAAGTAACCAGTGGGCTACATCTCTATAGTGTCTAACACACCGCTGGCTGGCTACAGAAAGACTGCAGGTCACCACACAAACTGTCTGCTGTGGTCACCAGGATAGAGTAAACCCACCCATACCCATGATGCACTGCACATGCAGATCAGCAGCCTACATCTGATCACAACATGGGGTATGCGCCTCTATAGCACCCCGGCCTGGTAGGGGGAACTGACCATGTGTGTTAGTGGCACAGAGTAGCTACAGACCGTGACATTGTGCGGTTCCTGTGCTCACCCTGAGGGTGAGGTGGGGTGCCCAGCACCAGGTCCGCAGCACTGGCTTTGCTGAGATAGGCTGTGCTGCAGGTCCCCCATCAGTGCCAGTGTGTGATAGGTAGTCCTTGCATAAATATTTAGGATGCACCTGTGTCCATCTGTTTTTTCCCAGTCATGTCTAGCCCTTGTGGACTATGATGCATCCAGAATAGTGCATATCCTGTGTGGTTGCCTGGTCACATGTTATAAGAGAAGGGTGGGGTCTGGACCCAAAAGCAGATTATGTAGCACCACCCACCCCACCTTCAGTCGGTCAGGGTGGGGGATAGGATCTCCCAACCAACAGGTCCACAGTCTACATCTCTGCAATGGTGGCAGTAGAGGGGACCATCAACCCCAGTCCTGCTGGGGAATTGGCACCCTACAGCACAGTCAATGCAGATCTGTACATATCACATAAGGCATTGACAGTCAGGCAGTAGGCCTGGAAAAGCTCAGCTGCCCCCCACCACTAGCCGACATTCACCAGCAGAGGGCACAGTCAGTCTCCCCCCGCTGCACCCTGCAAGGTGTTCCAGCCATATACATGCTAACTGCAGACAGTCTGCTAGCAAGTACATGGTCCTGGAGGAACTGTGTGCACCCAAAAACGGGATTTGAGCACACACACCAAGCAGGTATGTCAGTGACTAAGCCCCAGAAAAGGGAAACCATAGATATCACTTGAGAGAAATACTGTATAGCACTATGGGGAAACCTAGCCATGTCATGGTCACTGCTGAGACAGGGTGAGCGTGACCTCCCAGCATGACATGCTGTGGTCACCCTGTACGTGAAGGTGGTGGCCGGGCACTACAATGTCCCAGCCATTGCCTATGCCCTGTGCAGATGCATCCTGCCCAGGCCACCCTGTCCGGGCCATACCCACAGTACCTTGTCCTCATTATGCACATTGGCAGGCTAACACTGGAAACAGTGCAAGCATTGTGGGCTCAGTAAGGTGCAGGCAGCCACAAAACACTGGATAGACATACACACACTCCCACACCTATTTCAGCATTGTGCAAAGATAGAGGTAGTTGGCAACCCTGGCCACCACACCAGTCCTGGGCACAGTGCAGGCATTGCTATGGTACTCAATACTGTTAGGGTCACTCCACGGGGTGGTAAACACTGTCAGAAACAAACACTTTAACACACTTCACAGATATCAGAAAGGTTGCTATGATGAATCTCTGTCAACAAATTGTGTTTAACTTAGGATTTCTTATCTGACATTAATCTTAGCAACCTTTTGATATATGTGGAATGTGTTTCCAAGTTTAAGACAGCATTGCTAAGGTATGCAGGTGCTAGTATTGGTAGATGCTGCCCCATGCAAGGCCCAACAGCCTGACTCTCCATGAGCCGTTGGATAGTGGAGCCTGTGGGTGTGGGTGTTTGTGCCCCTGTTGGCCCCTGCTCTAGGGCAGAGGTTCCCAACTACGGTCCTGGTGGGCCAAACACGGTTCGGGTTTTCATGCTTTACCTAATGAATATGCATGGCTACATTTGCATACAATGGGGGCGGTGCATACAAATGCATCACAGGCATATTTATTAGGGACAGCATGAAACCTGAATGGTGTTTGGCCCTCCAGGACTGCAGTTGGGAAACTCTGCTCTAGGGCTTGCACATGTTTATGGTGTATGTGCTCTGTAGGGTAAAATATAGGCGTTTATGGCATGTTTATTTAAACTGCAATAAAGGTTCCGTCTTTGTTACCACGGTTTGGTACTGGGTAAAATAAAGGGACATGGTCTGCAGGAGCCACAGCTGGGACTTGAACCTGTGACCTTCTACCCTTAAACATACTGGCTGTGTGTACTACACCAAACTGTTGTCACAGAGGCAGATCATTCCATGGGGATACCATGACTGTTCTTCAGATAGACCTTGTCTGTTGCAGTGCACGGCACCCACCTAAACAGAGCATGGCCTTGGTCTGCTGTGGGCAGATGCCACTGCCCCCTCCACCAGCAGCACCCCTTCCTCACCATGCTGACATGCCCTTGGTGCTTGGTGGTGCGCAGTCCCAGGCCATCCAGTGTGCCAGTAGGCGGCTGCCTATGGTGCGTGATATGGGGTAGGGATGCCTGCATAGACATCCACGCTTCCCCCGGCACCGCCTGCCAATGTTATGTGCCCTTTGGGGTACTTGCTGGGTACTGTCCCCTGGGACACTGTAGGATACACACTCGTGGACATGTTTGCCCTTGGTCAGTTGCTGTCCTGCTGGTTTTCTGTTTCTACATTCCTATGTGTCACCTAGGCATCTGCCTAGTCCACCCTGTGCCCCAGCTGCCTCACTGCATGTCCCGCCTGCAGCCCTCTGTACCCCATTTGCAGCCTCACCGTAGTGCCCTCTCGTACTTGGGCACTATGATGTTGCTGCACATGTATCACTACTATCACTTTTCTTGGTTTCCCTGCCTTTGCTGTACATTGCTGACTGAAATGGTCTCTCTCTCCTGCAAATGTGCCTCTAGCGCGAGGTTTTCACTGGTGTTAATTTTCAGACCTTCATTTCATGGCCTTAGTGTGCCTGGAGCCTCTCCCCGCCCACTCTCCGCCCATTGACCCCTTATCTCCACCCTCTGAGGAGCCTTACCCCACCCTCTGCGCATCATAACGCTGCTGGAGCTGTTATCGTGCGATATGTGATGTTATTGCACAGTAATGCACCATTATCGCGTGATAGCATCACTTAACACGCGATAACGTCGCCGCTGCAACGTTAGCGCTGTTTAGTAAACATACCCCAAATTTTTTTTTTTTTTTTGTAATTTCAATTTTTATTATATAGTTTAGGAACCAAACATCAACAACTCTTTAGACATAATGAACAATCTGTACAACTTCATCCCAAGCAAATAGTACTGCCCCTACCTCCCCTCCCCCTCCCCCCCGAGCACCCCCCTCCCGACCCCTATCACCCCACCCGACCCCCCCTGCCCCCCCCCACCCTCTCCCGCCACTCCTCGTACCTACCCCAAACTTCCCGGTAGGTCTTCAGAGTATGATGCTGATGCGCCGCTATAGCGCTCATGACCCACAAATACTCCAACCTCTGCATAATCATTGGTATCGTGGGCACTTCTATACACTTCCATTGTGCCATAAGTGCCCCCCTCGCTGCCCCAATGCAATACCCAACCAACATTAAAAGTCCTCTCTCCCCCACATCAGGTAGCTCATTTAGTAATACCATGGGAGCTGTTAGAACTATTTCAACCTGCACCATTTCTAGTATACGGTCTTCCAGGTGTTTCCACATCCTCTGGACTTCCAAACATCCCCACACAATATGTTCCAAATCCCCCCGTTTCCCACATCCCCTCCAACATTCTCCCGATCCCTGAGGGTGAAAGGCCTTTAACTTCCAGGGCGTCCAGTACATTTGATACCGGATTTTCAAACTATTCTCCAAATATTGTGGTCCTGGAGCCAAACGCCTCGTCCACTTATAGATATTATGCCACCTCTCATCCCCCTATTCCCCCCCCCCCCAATTGTTGCTCCCACGCCTTTTCCCCTTTACTCTTCCCCTGTCTACCTTCCGCTACTTGCATTCTCAACTCGTCATACAATTTAGTTATCAACCCCCTCCGCGTTCCCCCCTTCCGCATTGCCACCTCATATGGAGTAGCCACCTTCCTTAAATCTTCCAATACCCTCATCTTTCGCATATACGATACCAGCTGCATGTACGCGTAATAATCTCTATCCTCCACCCCATAGTCTTCCTGCAGTCCATCAAAGGAGCGGAGCTCTCCCCTTTTATTGATAAGTTGCCCCAAGGTGCGCACTCCTTTGGTCCACCACTCCTTAAACACCCCCCCTTCCTTACCCGGACCAAAATCCTGCATTCCCCTTATGTAAGTTTCCCTCGTGTACCGTTTCTCGTTCAACAGCCGCCGCTTCACCCCTAACCATAACCCCTGCGTATACTCCTTAAAGGGATTCCCTGCGCTCCCCCCCCCTTTTTCGCTCCCGGATCCCAAATCCAAACTCCCGGATCCCAAATCCAAACTCCCAAGTTCTCCCCCTCCCCCTCTCTTGCTCTAATTCCACTCAGATGGGCGTCTCTCCCACCCCCTGCCAACTAGCAAGTGCCTTTAATTGCGCTGCGACAAAATATTTTTCCATCCACGGAACCCCCATTCCCCCATCACGTTGAGCGTGATAAAGGGTATATTGCGACACTCGGGGAGTTTTCCCAGCCCATATAAAATCCAAAATCATGAGCTGTACCTGTCGCAAATAAGCTTTAGGGATCCTACTGGGAATGGAACTAAACAAAAATAAAAATCGTGGCAAAACATTCATCTTGATAACGGCTATTCTCCCCAGCCAGGTCAGATATAAACTCCTCCACCTATTTAGGTCTTTTTTCACCTCCTTCATGAGCGGGACAAAATTCCGTCCCCATAACTGCTGCCAATCTTTCCCCATATGAATCCCTAAGTATCTATACGTTTCCCGCACCGATTTAAATGGAAAACTACTTCGGAGACTCGCCTCCAACCTATCCCCCAGATTAAACCCCAACAGCTCCATTTTACTACCATTTATTTTATACCCTGAGACCCCGCTATAAAGTTCTATTTCCTTCATCAAGACGGGCAAGGATATCAATGGCTCTCTAAGAGTAAAAATAACGTCATCTGCAAATAAGGCTATTTTTGATTCCCAAGTATTCATGATCACCCCTTTAACATCCCCCGCTCTACGTACCCTGTCCGCGAGTGGCTCTATAGCTAGCGCGAACAACAAGGGCGAGAGCGGGCATCCCTGTCTAGTTCCCCTTTCCAAATGAATCACATCCGAATAACTCCCATTCACTCTTACCCTGGCTTGAGGCCTAGTATAAAAAGCTTGGATCCATTTGATAAAATTCTCTCCCAATCCCACCTTCTCCAGCACCGTAAGCATAAAAGCCCACTCTACCCTATCAAATGCCTTCTCGGCATCCACTGAGATGAACACAGCCTTCTGCCCCGTCCGTTGCACTTCCCAAGTTAAATTACATATTCTGCGTATATTATCCCCTCCCTGCCTCCCCGCTACAAATCCCGTCTGATCGACATGAACCAATTGAGGCAGCACTTTTTGTAATTGAGTAGCCAAGATTTTAGCTAGAAGTTTGGCATCGACATTCAATAGAGATATCGGCCTATAGGAGCCACATACCATGGGATCCTTACCCGGCTTAAGTAATATTGTAATCCCCGCCTCAGTCATGGATCCTGGAACCGCTCCTTTCCGAAGTACCCCATTAAACACCTCCACCATTAGTGGCCTAAGGCCTGCCTGAAACACCTTATAGAATTTTCCCGTTAGGCCATCTAACCCCGGTGCTTTTCACAATTTCAAAGTTTTAATGGCCTCGTCCACCTCCCCCTCTTCGATCGGCCTGTCTAGCCACCCCACCTCTTCCGTTGCTAACCTAGGTAAGTCGCACTCCTCCAGATATTCCTGACTTTTTGCCAGCCCCCCTCGAACCTCACTACTATATAATTTCTGATAATACTCCTTAAACTTCTGTCGAATCCTGTTGTTCCCAGTTACTAACTTTCCCTCCCCATTCCGTATACTCCCAATGTTACTCTGTGCCACTCGTGCGTGAAGTCTGCGTGCCAGAATACGTCCTGCCTTATTCCCTCCCTCGAACATTGCTTGCTTCATGACACTGAGTTCGTAGGCTATTTTACTAGCACGAATCTGTGCCAGCTGCCCCCTCAACCTCTGTAATTCCGCTAATACTCCCTCATTCCTATCGCATTGATGGCTCTCCTCCAATTTCCTAATTTCTCCTAAAAGGCGCCCCTCAGTCTCACCCTGCATTTTACACCTTCGCGATGCTTCCCCTATTAAATGCCCCCTCACTACCGCCTTCAGGCCATCCTACACCATTCCTAAACCAACCTCCCCATTCAGATTAAAGTTCTGATACTCTTTTATGATCCCCGCCGTCTGGCCTACAATTTCTGGATCCTCCAACAGTGAATCATTGAGTCTCCAGAATTTCAATCCAGTGTCCTTATATTCCAAATTAAATTCTACACTCACTGGAGCATGATCCGTCCACGTAATGGACCCCTGCTCGGCCCCCTCCACCTTACTCATCCAGCCACCTCCCGCCCAAATCATATCTATATGACTATATGTCCCATGCGGCGCAGAGTAATAAGTATATTGCTTCCTCTCAGGATTCCGGCAATGCCATACATCCACCAGCCCCAATCCTTCTTTCATTCGCAACAGTTTCATTCTCTCACTTCTTCTCCCCTCCCCTCGCCCCCCTCCATTATCTAGCCTTGGATTTACTGTCAAATTAAAATCTCCCCCCAAAATAATCGGCACAATGCCCAACTTCTCCAATTCCTCCCGCATACGATCATAAAACGCCCCCTGGCCCTCATTCGGTCCATACATACTTAGAATCCACACCTTCTCCTCCCCAAACTGCACCTTTACTCCTACACATCTCCCCTTCTTATCCCGATATTCACCCACCACCCTATCCACCATCCCAGCCCCCACCATTAGTCCCACCCCCCCCCCCTTCCGTGGCTCAGCTCTTTGCCCCGCCAGGACGACCTTGGGATATTTCCTTGTTTCTAACAATTTCTCCTGACCCACCTTCAAATGCGTTTCTTGAATGCACACAAAGTCTGCCTGAGTCCTACCTCCCTCCTTTTCCACCAACCTGCGCTTTCTCCAAGTGCGTAATCCTTTAGCATTAATAGTTACCACCCTCAGTTTTTGCTCCCCCACTATACCCTTTCCCTGTTCCTTTCCCTCCCCTCCCCCCTTCCTCCCCGTCCCCTCCCCCCTCCTTCCCCTCCCCCTCCCCTACCACCCTCCTCCCTTCCCCCCTCTCCCCCTCCCCTGCCCCACCCCCAACCCACTCCTCAGCCCTCCTGAGGCCTCCTGTAGAGTAGTGCCCATCGGTTTGGAGCAACCCAGCCTTTCCCTCAATCCCTTCTCTCCCCCTGCTCCCTCCCCCAGGTCCGCTACGTAGGCCCCCGCTCCCCCCCCCCCCCCCACATCTCCACTCCTTCCCCCCTCCACCCCTCCCTTTACCACCTATAAACCCATACACCGCTTCCAGCCCTTGTTCCCTTGAAACCCACATGTGACCCTCCTTTCCCCCCTTCACCCCTCACCCATCTCCCCGCCATGCTACCCCTTTCCCGAATGTCACTCCCCACTACATCATCCATATATTCTTAACCATATTACAAATCACATCATCCTTATATGCTAAACCATTCAAAACCATGTAACTATTAATCAACATATGTATAACAAACAGTACCCGTCCAAATCCCCACATCCCACCACCCCCTGTCATTCCTCACCCCCACCGCCCTCCCCCTAATACCCCACCATCCATCTGCCCGTTCCCATCGTACCTCTTAGTCATCATATATCCCCATCCACCCCTTCCTCCCATCATCACCCCAAATGCACATAACTCAGTCTTAAACTCAAGTCCCCAAGAACTGGTATAAAGTGAAGCTCGCCGACACTCCCAATACTCCACTTCAGGTTAACGCCGTCTGGGACTCCATCTCACTCAGCCGCCGCACTCCACCTTGTCCCCGCTCATCTGCAGCCTCTGGCAATCCCCGCCGCTCCGTCAGATCTCCTGATGGCTGCAGTAGTCGCCGCTGTGTACTTCCCAGTCCGGCCTCCAGCAGGGCCTTTTCCGCCTCCGTGCTAGTCTGCACTCTCCAGTTACGCGTGCCCACTGTAAAGCATAGTCCAAACGGATAGAGCCACCGATACCGCACATTCTCCTTTCTCCGCAGAGTTGTAATATGCTGCAGCTCCCTTCGTCTTTGTAGGGTCCCCGCTGCTAAATCCGCATATATCGCAAGTTTATAGCCCTGCCATACAAACTCCCGGGCTTTCCTCATCCTCGTTACTGTTCTTTCTTTGAGGGTGTAGTCATGAATACAGACCACGATATCGCATGGTCTATTAGGTCGGCTAGGTCCTAGCGCCCTATGCGCTCTATCCAGGACCACCGTGCTGACCTCCTCCTCTCCCTCCCCTTCCAGCAAGATTTCCTTGCATATTGCTGCCACCACTCTTTTACTGTCATTAAACTCTGGTTCTTCAGGAACCCCCCTTATTCGCAAATTATTCCGTTGTGTATGATTCTCCAAATCCTCCATTTTATACATCACTTGCTCTTTCCAGCTCTCCCACTCTTTCAAGGAGTTCTCCATCGCCACCTGCTTTATTTGCACCCTTTCCATGTGCTGTTCTTGCTCCGCCGTCCGCCGGCTCAGTTCACCCACCTCCTCTCTCAGTTCATTGCAGACTTCTCCCACCTCCGATTTAACTATGGCCAGCTCTGATTTAAGCTCATCAAACCAAGCCTTCAGCTAGGCCCTGGACACATTATTAACCACCATCGCACCCCGCTCCGTATCTGCTGCACGTGGCAGCTGTCGCTCTGTAGAGTCTCTGGGCAGCCTTTCGCCCACCGCCATCTTGAACTCTCTTCCACCAGCCTGTCCTCCGCCATATGCAAATTCTTTTAAATCCGCCGCCTTCTTGCGAGTCGTCATCTCTCCGGTCGTACTAGCCACCAGTTCCGCCACCTCTTCCTTCGGTCTGAGCTGTTTCAGCGGGGGGGGGGCCTCACTGACCACCACTTTCGGGGTTTAACCCCGGAGTTCCTCACTTAAGCTGCCATCCTCACCGATGACGTCACTTCCTCCCACCCCAAATTTTTTAAATGAAATAAATGACTGCTTCTTGGTGAAGCTGGTTTATGAACCGACAAGAGGGGAGGCTATTTTGGATCTAGTCCTTAGTGGAACACAGGATCTGGTGCAAGAGATAGTGGTTTTGGGGCCACTTGGCAATAGTGATCATAAATAGAGGGAGGACAGCAAGGAAATCCACAGTACTAACTTTTAACTTTCTAAAGGGAGATTATGATAAAATGAGGAAAATAGTCAAGAAAAAACTAAAAGGAGCAGTTACAAAGGTTAACGATTTATATCAAGCATAGGCGTTGTTTAAAAATACTATCTTGAAAGCCCAGACAGATCTATTCCATGCTTTAAGAAAAGTGAAAGGAAGTCCAAAAAAATGCCAGCCTGGTTTAAAGGTGAGGTCAGAGAAGCTGCTGTAGCAAAAAAAACTCAACATATTTCAGGAAATAGAAAAAAGGAGCCAAATGACAAAAACTGGAAACAACATAAGCACTGGCAAGTTAGATGGAAGGCACTGATAAGGCAAGCAAAGAGAGAATTTGAAAAAAAAACTTGTCATGGAAGCAAAAACAGACAATAAAAACTTTTTCAAGTACATCTGTAGCAAAAAAACCTGTGAGAGTCAGTTGGGGTAAAAAGGGCACTAAGGGATGACAAGGCCATAGCGGAGAGACTGAATGGATTCTTTGCTATGGTCTTTGCTGCAGAAGATGTAGGGAAGTTATCTATGCCTGAAATGGTATTTAAAGATGATGTATCAGAATAATTGAAAGGAATATCGATAAGGATTTCATACAACTAAAGAGTAGCAAATCATCTGGACCGAACGGTGCTGAAAGAACTGAAATATGAGATTGCAGATCTACTATTAGTAATCTGTGAACATCTTTAAAATCATCTGCAATACCTGAAGATTGGAGAATGGCCAATGTAATGTCAATTTTTAAAAAGGGTTCCTGGGGTGATCCGTGAAACTACAGAATGGTCAGCCTGATGTCAGCACCAGGTAAAATGGTAAAAACCATTATAAAGAACAAAATGATTGAACATGTAGATAGTCATGGTTTAATGGGAGAAAGCCAACATGAACATAAGAACATAAGATGGATTTACCTAGGAAGATCTTGTATTGCTAATCTGTTTTTGAAGGTGTGAATAAACAGGTATATAAAGGTGAGCCAGTTGATATAGGGGTATGTTTACTAAACCGCGGTAATGTTACTCGCATTAGGTTCTGCGGTAATGGTACAGATGCCCAAATAAAGGCGTGGGCGGTGCATTGTTACGACAAGCCATATTAACTAAAGCGTATTACAAGGTGCCTTAGACAAACACACGTTACAAGGCGTCTTATAAGGCACCTTACAAGGCGCCTAACAAGGCGCCTTATAAAGCGCCTTGTAAGGTGCCTTATAAGTAAGGTGCCTTATAAGGTGCCTTGTTAGGTGCCTTATAAGATGCCTTATAAGGTGCCCTGTTAGGTGCCTTATAAGGCGCCTTGTAAGGTGCCTTATAAGTAAGGGGCCTTGTTAGGCGCCTTATAAGGTGCCTTGTTAGGGGCCTTATAAGGTGCCTTGTTAGGTGCCTTATAAGGTTCCTTGTTAGGTGCCTTATAAAGTGCCTTGTTAGGTGCCTTATAAGGTGCCTTTTAAGGTGCCTCATAAGGCGCTTTGTAAGTTGCCCTATAGGGCTCCTTAGGCTAAGTGCCGTATTAGGCACCCCCTGGACAAGGTACCTTAGAAGGCACCCTGGGTTACGGAACCATAGGCTAAGGTGGCCTAACAAGGTTACGGTGCCTTGGTCAGTGTGCCCTAAGGGCTGCAAGGTGCCTCAGGATGACATGCATGACCTGTGAGGCATAGAGACAGATGTAGCCCTAACACTAGATAGAGCACCGAGGAAAGGCAATGAACAGGTGAGTGAAGGAGGGAGAACTGGGAGCTGCTGGACCTGCCGTATCTGCGGGCATCCCATGTGGCTGCCAGTACTGTTGACAAACATGGTGGGGGCAACCGTTCCACAGCACAGGGTGTTGACAATGAAAAGTACTGGAAAGACAGTGAGTTGCAGACGATAGGACTACGTGTCCCCCAGTGGAGGCAGAGGTGGCAGGATAGTTACAATGATTGGTGGACAGAGGAGTGGTGGTGCCATGCAGATCAGGCACAGGCGAGTCAAGCATGAAGAGGCATAATGCAGAAAAGAGTAGCAGGGCAGGACATGGGGTGGCAGCCTGCACAGGCAGATAGGACTCTACACAGCTGACAGACGCAGATAGATCGACCAGAGGAATGTTGGCAACTGTGGCGAGGGTATTATGGACTGGCAGCACAGCTCTGCAAAAAATATGACTGTTACAGGCATGCAAACTATTTGAGTAGGACAGGCATGAAAGGAGGGATCAATGAGGAATTGAACCCATGAACACTGCTGAGAATGGCATTTTACTAACCAGTAGGCTATACCTCCATGGTACATCTCATAGCAATGGCTGGGTACAAAAGGACTGCAGGTCACCGCACAAACTGTCTGCTCTGAGTGCCACGATAGGGTAACCCCACAAGTACCCATGATGCAATGCATGCTGAATAGCTGTCTACAGCTGATCACCAAATGGGGGCTGCACCTCTCCGGTACCTCAGCTTGTCAAGACGAACTGACAGTGTGTGATACTGGCACAGAGTAGCTACAGACCATGCCATTGTGCAGGTTCTGTTTTCACCCTGAGGGTTTAGGATGGGCGCCCAGCATTACGTCCGCAGTACATGTGGTGCTAGAGATAGGTCCTGCTGTACTTTGTCATCACTACCAGTGTGTGACAGGTGTTCCTTGCAGTGCATCCAAAGGTAATTTGGTGGCCTTCTGGGACCAGACATCACCCAGATTAGTGCGTACCCAGTGTTAGAGTCTGGCTGACCTAAGCACCTGTTAACAGGGCAGAGGGGTTTCTAAACTTGCATGAGGTTTGTGTAGCACTGCCTCTACAGGTCAAAGTGGTATACACTATCTACCCCAATGTACCCACAATCACCCTTTTCGCAGGTAAGGGACAGGTGCCTGAGCCCTGCTGAAGCAACCTCCATTCTGCTGGTTTAATACAGCCCTCCAGGGTTGGTGGGCCAGAGCTAAACCTGTGACTGTGACAATGGTAAACAAGCAATAATGCTGGGGTTGGGTCTGGAAAACCTCAACTGCCTCACACCATGGTCTGCCATTCACCAGCAGATGTCACAGGCAGACTGCACTTGCAGCACCCTACAAGGTGTTCCAACCATGCACAGACTAATTGCACACAGTCTACTAGCCAGTTGATAGAACATGCTCACACAAAAACTATGTGTACCAGACAGATATCTCAGTGATTGGAACCCCCCCCCCCAAAAAAAAAACCACTGGGAACACACAAGTATCACTGAAAACAAATAGTGTAGAGTGCTATTTGGGAACCTAGACATGCCATGGTCACTGCTCGGTCAGAGTGAGAGTGTCCTCCCAGCATGACATGCTGTGGCCACCCTGTCCATGCAGGAGGTGGTTGGGCACTAGAGTGTCCCAGCCATTCCCCACACCCTGTGAAGATGCATCCTAGCCAATCCACCCTGTCTGGGCCATACCCACAATACCTTGCTCCTCATTATGCACATATTCAGGCTAACGCTGGCAACAGTAGGACATTGTGGGCCCAGTGAGGTGTGGGCAGCCACAAAACAATGGATAGACACACACACACACACATACACTCACTCCTATTGCAGCATTGTGCAAAGATATGGGTGGTTGGCAACCCTGCCCACTACACTGGTCCTGATCACAGTGCCGACATTGTTAAACTGTGCAGGAGGTAGTAGTAGTGCTCTGGTGATAACTGCAGCTCCGTGCTGGAACAGCCTGACTCTCCATGCAGCTTTGGATTGTGGAGCCTGTGTGAGCGGGTGTACCCCTGTTCGCCGCTGCTTTGGGCTTTGCACATGTTGCTGTTGTATCTGCATTGTAGTGTAAAATATAGGGACATGCTCTGCAGGATCCACAGCTGGGACTTGAACCTGTGATCCTCTGCTTCTGTACACACTGGCTGTGTGTACTGCACCACACATGCACCACACATGCACACTAGTCTCTGGAGCTACCTGTACTTTTCCTCAGCCAGAAACCTTATGGCCTAGGTCCACTGCTGGCAGGTGCCAATGCCCCCTCCAGCATGGGCACCCCCCCCCCCCTGCCATGCTGACATGACCATATGCTGTCGGTGCTGGTAGTGCACAATCCAAGGCCATCCACTGTGTGGATAGGCAGTCACCTAGGGAGCGGGGTCTGGGGTGGGGAGGCATATATGGGCATCCTCACATCCCCCCCATCACTGCCTACCAATATTATGTCCCTTCCGCTTGGGGGAGGGTTGGCTGGGGGCATGTCAGGTCAGTGTCCTGGCAACTGTTAGTAAGGGTGGACCAGGTAGATGTAGGTGGATTGTGTTTTTGCCGTTGTCAGCTGCTGTCTTGCTGATGTCCAGTTTCTATGTTCCTGTGTGCCATCTAGGTGACTGCTTAGTCCACCCTATGCCCAAGCTACCCCCACTACGTGTCCCACCTGCAGCCCCCTATGCCCCATTTGCACCATCGCCATAGTGGCCTTTCATACTTGGGCACTATGCTGTTGCTGCAAATGGAGCACTACTATCACCTTTCTTTGGCTCCCTGCTTATGTTGTACATTGCTGATGCTGAAATGGTTTCACCCTCCTGCAAATGTGCATCTAACGACAGGTTTTCAGTTCCGGTAATGTTCGGCCCTTCATTTCCCCACGTTAGTGTAAAAGGAGCCTCTCCCCGCCCATTGACCCCTTCTCTCCGCCCTCTCTTCACCCTCTGCGGGACTTACCTATACCTATTAACGCGCATTAATGTTACTTAACACATGTTAACGTAGCCACTGCTACGTTACCGCAGTTTAGTAAACATACCCCATAGTGCATCTGGATTTCAGAAAGCCTTTTGCAAGATCTCTCATGAGAAACACTCAGAAAAATTAAAAGTCATGAGCTAGGAGGCAGTGCACTATTGTGGATCAGGAATGGTTAAAAGATAAAAAGCAGAGAGTAAGGCTAAATGGCCAATTTTCTCAATGGAGAAAGTTGAATGGTGGAGTGCCCCAGTGATCTGGGCTGGACCCCCTGCTTTTTAACATTTTCATAAATGACCTGGAAATGGGAATGAATAATGAGTGAGGTGATCAAATTTGTAGATGATACAAAATTATTCAAAGTTATTAAAACACAATAGGATTGTGAAAAATTGCAAGAAGACCTTGAGAAATTGGAAGCCAAATGGTAGAAGAAATTAAATGTGGATAAGTGCAAACTTATGCACCTAGGTAAAAACAACCCAAACTATGGTTATACAATGAGAGGTTCTATATTAGGAACCACGACCCAGGAAAAGGATCTAGGCATCATCGTGGACATTGAAACCCTCTGCCCAGCGTGCAGCAGCAGCCAAGAAAACAAATAAAATGTTAGGAATCAAAAGGAAAGGAATGGAGAATAAAACCAAGTTAGTATAAGACCGCACCTTGAATATCGTCTTCAATTCTGGTGGCAGACAGCATGCAGTACTATATATATTTTTATGTTCCACAATTGTTTTAATGTTGGAGACTGTTTACCTAAAGATCTAATTTAATGTGGACAAATACAAAATTATGCAACTAGGAAAGATCAACCCAAACTATGGTTACACGATGGAAGGTTCCACATTAGGAACCACCACCCAGGAAAACTGATTTAGGTGTCATTGTGGATAATATGTTAAAACCCTCTGCCCAGTATGTAGCGGCGGCCAAGAGCACAAATAGAATACTAGGTATCATAAGGAATGTAAAATAAAACAAAGGATATTATAATGCCTCTGTATCGTTCCATGGTACCTTGAATATTGTGCGCAATTCGGGTCGCCGTATCTTAAAAAGGATATAGGGGTATGTTTACTAAAGGGCGCTATTTGCGCTGCTGCAACATTATTGGGCGATAAGGCACATTATAACGCGATAATGGGGCTTTAATGGGCGATAAGATACCTTATCGCGCGATAACGCGCGCAGCGGCGCAAACAAGCGCTGAGGGTGGAGAAAGGCTCCCGGAGGGCGGAGGAAGGCTCCCCAGGGGCGGAAAGAGAGGGTCAATGGGAGGAGAGTGGGAGGGGAGAGGCTCCCTGTACACTAACGCTGTGGATTCCTGGTCTGACAACTAAAGCCAGTGAAACCCTGGCGTTAGAGCAGAGTTAAAGGGAAGAGAAACTATTTACGTCAGCAATGTAGAGCAAAGCCAGGGAAACCTACAAAAAGTGATAAGTGTGATACATGTGCACGGAACAAAAGGGCATATAAACATGGAAAATAACCTGAACAAAATGGAAAAAAAAACATAACCAAGCTGGCCAGTAGTGATATTAATGGGAAATAGCAAACACACTACCGAGAAAGCTCCAAAAAAAAGATATTTATTGTGGAAGGGTCTATGCTCTGTCCCCATACAAGGTGAATGATCCCACAGTGAAATAGCACTGATCAGGGTTTTTCCTTGTTATTGGACAAATTTCCTATGGCATGCACATGTTCCGCAACAGCAGGGTGGGCATGTCAGAATGGGCAACTGGACATATGCTGGAAAAGGGGATACAGAGGGCTGCAGGCGGCACATACTGTGGTGCATCTGGGCCACAGTGCGGACTAGGGTGATGCCCAGGTGGCCCATAGGAATGCTGAAACAGTAGAGCAGCCAGACAGCAACTGATGAGGGCCCAACATGGGCATGAGTGTGTTTCCCACAGTGTCACAGGGGATAGTACCCAGCAGGTACCCCCAAGGGCACAGAACATTGGCAGGCGGTGCTGGGGGGAAGCGTGGACATCTATGCAGGCACCCCTACCCCAGAACCCGCACCATAGGCAGCTGCCTACCGGCACACTGGATGGCCTGAGACTGCGCACCACCAGCACCACCAGCAGAAGGGCATGTCAGCATGGTGGCAGAGGGGTACTGGTGGTGAGGGGGCAGTGGCAGCTGCCCACAGCAGACCATGGCCTAGCCCTGTGTAGGTGGGTGCCATGCACTGCAACAGACAGGCCCTGTCTGACGAACAGTCATGGTATCTCCAGGGAATGCACTGTCCCTGTGGCAACACGGTGGTGCAGTACACACAGCCAGTGTGTTCAGGAGCAGAAAGTCACAGGTTCAAGTCCCAACTGTGGTTCCTGCCAACCCAGTCCCCATATTTTACCTACTACTAAACCATGGTAATAAAGAGGGAACCTTTATTGCAGATAACTTAAACATGCCTGAAACGCCTATATTTTACCCTACAGAGCAGAGACACCATAAATATGTGCAATCCCTAGAGCAGAGTTTCCCAACCCCAGTCCTGGAGGGCCAAACACCATTCAGGTTGTCAGGATGTCCCTAATAAATATGCATGAGATGCATTTACATGCACCACCCCCATTGTATATAAATGTATCCATGCATATTCATTAGGGACAGCATGAAAACCTGAACCATGTTTGGCCCATCAGGACCGGAGGTGGGAACCTCTGCCCTAGAGCAGCGGCCAATAGGGGCAGACACACCCGCACCCACAGGCTCCATTATCCAAGCCTCATGGAGATGCAGGATGTTGGGCCCTGCAAGCAGCAGCATCTCCCAATACTAACACTTGCATACCTTAGCAATGCCGCTCTAAACCTGGGAATACGTTACACATATATCAAAAGGTTGCTATGATTAATGGCAGATAGCAATTCCTAAGTTCAGCACAATTTGCTGATTGAGCTGCATCATAGCAACCTTTCTGATGTCTGTGGAGTCTGTTTCAGTTCTGGTTTCTGACAGTGTTTACTACCCTGGGGAGTGACCCAACAGTATTACGTACCATAGCCATGCCTGCACTGTGCCCAGGACTGGTATGGTGGCCAGGGCTGCCAAAAGCCTCTATATTTGCACAATTCTAGCATAGGTGTGGGAGTGTGTGTCTGTCTATTTCCAGTGTGTTGTGGCTACCTACACCTTACTCAGCCCACACTGCTTGCACTGTTTCCAGTGTTCGCCTGCCAATGTGCATAATGAGGAGTAAGGTACTGTGGGTATGGCCCGGACAGGGCGGCCTGGGCAGGATGCATCTGCACAGGGCATAGGGTAATGGATGGGAAATTGTAGTGCCTGGCCATCACCTTCACGGACAGGTTGGCCACAGCATGTCCTGCTGGGAGGTAACTCTCACCCTGACTGAGCAGTGACCATGGCATGGCTAGGTTCCCCCATAGTGCACTATAGTATTTCTCTCAAGTGATATATATGGGTTGTCTTTTCTGGGACCCAATTACTGACTTATCTGCTTGGTGGGTGTGCTCACATCCCAGTTTTGGGTGCACATATTTCCTCCAGGAACATGCACTATGGACTAGCTAGCAGACTGTCTGCAGTTAGTATGTGTATGGCTGCAACACCTTGCAAGGTGCAGCGGCTGGAGACTGTCAGATAGTGGTGGGGGGCAGTTGAGCATTTCCAGGTCTCTGTCTGTCTGCTATTGCTTTATGGATGGGTACAGATCTGCATTGACTGCCCTGTAGGGTGTCTGTTCCCCAGCAAGACTGGGGTTGATGGTCCCCTCTACTGCCACCATTGCAGGGATGTAGAATGTGGATCTGTTGGTAGGAGATCCTGTCCCCCACCCAGAGCACCAGAGGGCAGGTTGGGTGGTTCTACATACTCCACCTATGCGTCCAAACACCTCCCTCTCTCTCCCCCCCCCCTCTCTCTCCCCCCCCTCTCTCTCCCCCCCCCCCTCTCTCTCCCCCCCCTCTCTCCCCCCCCCTCTCTCCCCCCCCCCCCCCCCCCTCTCTCCCCCCTCTCTCTCTCCCCCCCTCTCTCTCTCTCCCCCCCCCCTCTCTCTCTCCCCCCCCCTCTCTCTCTCTCTCCCCCCCCCCCCCTCTCTCTCCTCTCTCTCTCTCCCCCCCCCTCTCTCTCTATCTCTCCCCCCCCCCCCTCTCTCTCTCTCTCCCCCCCCCCCCCCCCCCCTCTCTCTCTCTCTCTCTCTCTCTCTCTCTCCCCCTACCTCCCTCCCGTCACTTACATCATGTGACCATGGCACCCACACAGGATGTGCACTATTCTGGGTGCATCATAGTCCACAAGGGCTAGACGTGACTGGGAAATACAGATAGACACAGGTGTATCCTAGGTGTGTCTGCAAGGACTACCAATCACACACTGGCACTGAGGGCAACCTGCAGCATAGCCTATCTCAGCTAAGCCAGGTGCTGTGGACATGGTACTGGGTGCCCCACCTCACCCTCAGGGTGAGCACAGTACCCACACAATGTGATGGTCTGTAGCTACTCTGTGCCAGTAACACACATGGTCAGTTCCCCCTACCAGGCCGAGGTGCTGTGGGGGTGCATACCCCATCTTGTGATCATCTGTAGACTACTGGTCTGCATGTGCAGTGCATCATGGGTACGGGTGGGTTAACCCTATCCTGGTAACCACAGCAGACAGTTTGTGTGGTCACCTGCAGTCCTTCTGTAGCCAGCCAGGGGTATGTTAGTAGCAATAGAGATGTAACCCACTGGTTACTTCACTGACTGTGGAGGCATAAGAACATAAGAACATAAGATATGCCATACTGGGTCAGACCAAGGTCCATCAAGCCCAGTATTCTGTTTCCAACAGTGGCCAATCTAGGTCATATGTACCTAGCAGTTTCCCCAAGAGACACAAGTTCCACAATGCTTGTACTGGGTCAAGCATTGATATCTTCGGTCACTTCTTAATAATGGTTTATGGACCTTTCCTCCAGGAACTTGTCCAAACCTTTTTTAAACCCAGCTACACTAACAGCCTTTACTACATCCTCCGGTAACAAATTCCAGAGTTTGATTACACGTTGAAAAAATATTTTCTTTTATTAGTCTTAAATAGTTTACCCTGTAGCTTCATTGCATGTCCCCTAGTCTTTCTATATTCTGATAAGGTAAACAATCGATCTACGTTTACCCGTTCCACTCCGTTCATTAATTTATAGACTTTATATAGAATTTATAGAGGTCATGGGTTTGATCCCACAGTGGTGCTATTTGATAGGGCTGTCTGAGGCATTTCCAATTTAAATTAGTGCTGCCAGCAAAAACACCCTCACAGTGCTATAACCTTAAGGTGCCCTATAGGGAACATTATAAAGTGCCTAAGCGGACAGTGCACTTTATAATGTGCCCTCTGGAGTGCCTTATAGGGTGCCTTATGCAGCACCTTAGGTTATGGCACAGTGAGGGTGTGTTTGCTGGCAGCACTAATTTAAATTAAAAAAGAAAATGCCTCAGACAGCACTGCTTTAAAGTAAAGGGTAATGCCTCAGACAGCCTTACTCATCAAGCCTACTTGGGGATCAAACTCATGACCCCATGCCATCAGTCAATGTATTAACCATTGTGCTACACCTCTGTTGCTGTGCTTGTAGGTCAGCGTGCCTAATTAAGGCTAACGTGCATTAACGTGCCACGGCTCCCTCTATTGCATGAAAACGTACCTTATCGCATGATAACCCTAAATGCTACCTTAAGACCGGAACGCCCACTACCTTATATGGCATCCTGCACACTATCGCCGGGCGCACGTTAAGACTGCTTAGTAAACATACCCCATAGTGTTATTAGAAATAATATAGAGAAGAGCCACCAAAATGATAAAAGGGATGGAAGGATATCCCTATGAAGAGAGGCTAAAAGGTTAGGGCTCTTCATACTGGAAAGCTGAGGGGAGATATGATAGAGGTCTATAAATTAATGAATGGAGTGGAATGGGTAAATGTAGATCGATTGTTTATGTCTTCAGAATATAGAAAGACTATGGAACATGCAATGAAGCTACAGGGTAATCTATTTAAGACTAATAAGAGAAAATATTTTTTCACTCAACGTGTAATCAAACTCTGGAATTTGTTACCGGAGGATATAGTAAAAGCTGTTAGTGTAGCTGGGTTTAAAAAAGGTTTGGATAAGTTCCTGGAGGAAAGGGCCATAAATCATTATTAAAAAGGGACCCAGGATATCACTGTTTGACCCAATACAAGCATTGTGGAGCCTGTGTCTTTTAGGGAAAGTGCTAGGTGCTTATGACCTAGATTGGCCACTGTTGAAAACAGGATACTGGGCTTGATGGACCCAATATGGCATATCTTATGTTCTTATTTGTCAGCAGGTACACTCTAAGGCATTAGAGTATACTAGCATGGCTCAGGCCTGTGTATGCCTGGTGCCCACCCATATTACCTCTGGGCCTGCCCATAAACTCAGGTCTGGCTATGCCACTGGCTGAAAGAGTCTGGTTTTCCAGGTTTTCTATTTAAGTTTTTGTCTGTATGCTTCTCTCTCTAGTTTGGGGGGCATGTTTACTAAAATATGGAATCACAGGGTTTAGCGTGTGGTTAACATACATTTGAGCTATTTGATAGAGAGGAGCACGCGTCCGAAAGGCAATCGGCTAAAAGCGCCATGATACGCAAGCAGCATGGGAGGAGTGGTCTAGTGGTTAGGACAAGGTACTTCAGGCCAGAGGGCCGGGGGTTCAAGTCCCACCTGGGGACAGCAATCTCAGGCCGGAGGGACTGGGATTTCTAGTCCTATAGGCACTCCTTGTGGTCTTGGGCAAGCCACTTAACCCTCCATTACCCATGTTCCCTGTAAGTATTAGCATATGTGTCTCATATCCCCTCGTGTTAAATGTATCCCCCAATTGACCGCTTTGACCCGGTGAAAAGCGGGATATAAATACAGCTAAATAAATAAAAATGGGAATCGGCTGAGGTTACCAGCAATGGGGACAGAGGGGGGCAGAGAAAAATTTATGTTCAATTTAGCAATTTGAATATGTTAGGTTTTAGAATTTAAATCCATTATCTTTAAATTTTACACAGTACAGGGGAAAGGCATCACTGTTTCCATTTCTCTGTCTATTTGTCTGCTTGTAAGTGATACTGTTGCTGTCATGGAATGGATAGGGGACTGCAAGGTGATTCCTCTTCCCTCTTTCATGCCATGTTGTGAAAACCTGGAACTAATGTGTCCCTCCATCCACCCCTACACTTTAGATAAGTGTTCCAGATTTCCATCCAAAAATTCTGGTAGCCTTAGAATAGGCAGAGTGGAGAGTGGGTGGGAAAAGTGCGGAGACAGGGCATGCAGCTTAAAGATAGCAAGCCAGAGGGGTGGGTGATCTATGAGGTAGGCTATCAGGTGCTTTTCAATGCAATATTTACACCCTATCTACCGCATTTAAAGGCTGGATCACAGTTATTACCTTCTTCAGTGGTTCTATAGCCCACTACCATGATAATAAGGCATTTCTTGCTTACAACTGGAGGGTATGCATTCAATGTGCGGATGCCCTATGGCTGAGTGTTCGCAACTTCCATCATAATGATGTGCCTAGCATGGCGGCGCATCCCTACAATGGTTACATCCCTTAAGAACATAAGATATGCCATACTGGGTCAGACCAAGGTCCATCAAGGTGTCCCAGGTGTGACACAGGTGTGACACAGGTCCCACAATGCTTGTATTGGGTCAACCATTGATATCCTAGGTCACTTTTTAATAATGGTTTATGGACCTTTCCTCCAGGAACTTGTCCAAACCTTTTTTAAACCCAACTACACTAACAGCATTTACTACATCCTCTGGTAACAAATTCCAGAGTTTGATTACACGTTTAGTGAAAAAATATTTTCTCTTATTAGTCTTAAATAGTTTACTGCATGTCCCCTAGTCTTTCTATATTCTGATAACGTAAACAATCGATCTACGTTTACCCGTTCCATCATAATGATGTGCCTAGCATGGCGGCGCATCCCTACCATGGTTACATCCCTTAAGAACATAAGATATGCCATACTGGGTCAGACCAAGGTCCATCAAGGTGTCCCAGGTGTGACACAGGTGTGACACAGGTCCCACAATGCATTCATTAATGTATAGACTTCTATCATATCTCCCCTCAGCCGTCTCATTTCCAGGTTAAAGAGCCCTAACCTTTTTAGCCTTTCTTCATAGGGGTATTCTTCAATCCCCTTTACCATTTTTGTGGCTCTTCTCTGAACCTTTTCTAATAATGCTATATCCTTTTTAAGATATGGCAGCTAGAATTGCACACAATATTCAAGGTGCGGTCACACCATGGAACGATAGAGGCATTATAATATCCTTTGTTTTATTTTCCATTCCTTCCCTTATGATACCTAGCATTCTAATTGCTCTCTTGGCTGCCGCTGCATACTGGGCGGAGGGTTTTAACATGTTATGCACAATAACGCCTAAATCTTTTTCCTGGGTGGTGATTCCTAATGTGGAACCCTCCATCGTGTAACCATAGTTTGGGTTGTTCTTCCCTAGATGCATAACTTGTCCACATTAAATTTCATCTGCCATTTTGATGCCCAGTCTTCCCAATTTATCAAGATTCTCTTGCAATTTTCCACAATCCTCATGGGTTTTAACAACTTTAAATAGTTTTGTGTCATCTG
The DNA here is from genome assembly GCA_033557465.1 of Ichthyophis bannanicus. Taxonomy (NCBI): domain Eukaryota; kingdom Metazoa; phylum Chordata; class Amphibia; order Gymnophiona; family Ichthyophiidae; genus Ichthyophis; species Ichthyophis bannanicus. The sequence goes on along the minus strand of CM066039.1, from coordinate 148,643,157 downwards.
CAAATTTGATAACCTCACTCGTTATTCCCTTTTCCAGGTCATTTATGAATATGTCAAAAAGCAGTGGACCCAGCACATATCCCTGGGGTACTCTACTATTCACCTTTTTCCATTGGGAAAATTAGCCATTTAGCCCTACCCTCTGCTTTCTATCTTTTAACCAGTTCCTGATCCACAATAGTACACTGCATCCTATCCCATAACTCTTTAGTTTTGCCAAAAGTCTCTGATGAGGGACCTTGTCAAAGGCTTTCTGAAAGTCCAGATACACTATATCAACCGACTCACCTTTGTCTACCTGTTTATTCACACCTTCAAAAAAACATAACAGATTAGTAAGACAAGATCTTCCTTGTCTAAAGCCATGTTGGCTGTCTCCCATTAAGCCATGACTATCTACATGTTCAGCAATTTTGTTCTTTATGATGGTTTCTACCATTTTTCCCGGTACTGACATCAGGCTCACCGGTCTGTAGTTTCCCGGATCACCCCTGGAATCCTTTTTAAAAATTGGCATTACGTTCGTCATCCTCCAATCTTCAGGTATTAGAGATGATTTTAATGATAGTTCACAGATTACTAATAGCAGGTCTGCAATCTCATATTTCAGTTCATTCAACACCCTTGGATGTATATCATCCGGTCCAGGTGATCTGTTACTCTTCCGTTTATCAAATAGTTGTAATACATCTTCCCGATGTATCGATATTTCCTTCAATTTTTCCGCATCTTAAATACCACTTCAGTCATGGGTAACATCCCACATCTTCTTCAGTAAAGACTGAAGCAAAGAATTCATTCAGTCTCTCCGCTATCGCCTTGTCGCCTCTTAGTGCCCCTTTAACCTCTCTATCATCTAATGGACCAACTGACTCTCTCACAGATTTTTTTGCTAAAAATGGACTTGAAAAAGTCTTTATTATGTGTTTTGCAAGCTTCATCTCAAATTCTCCCTTTGCCTGCCTTATCAATGCCTTGCATTTAACTTGTCAGTGCTTGTGCTGTTTCCAGTTTTCGTCATTTGGCTCTTTTTTCCATTTCCTGAAAGATGCTTTTTTGGCAACAACAGCCTCTCTGACCTCACCTTTAAACCATGCTGGTAGTTTTTTGGACTTCCTTCCACTTTTCTTAAAGCATGGAATACAGCTGGTCTGCACTTCCAAGATAGTTTTTTTAAACAACACCCAAGCTTGATGTAAGTCTTTAACCTTTGCAACTGCTCCTTTTAGTTTTTTCTTAACTATTTTCCTCATTTTATCATAGTCTCCCTTTCGAAAGTTAAAAGGTAGTACTGTGGATTTCCTTACCATTCCTCCTCCCTAATTAAATCAAGTGTGATCATGCTATGATCACTATTGCCAAGTGTCCCTAACACCCTTATCTCTTGTACCAGATCTGCTGTTCCACTAAGGGCTAGGTCCAATATTGCTTCCCCTCTGGTCGGTTCATGAACCAGCTGCTCCAAGAAGCAGTCATTTATTTTATCTAGGAACTATTTCGCTAGTATGTCCTGCCATGACACTGACCCAGTCGATACTGAGGTAATTGAAATCACCCATTATTATTATTGTGCTGTAACTTTTGTTAGCTTGATTTCTTTGAGCATTTCATCATCCATTTGTTCATTCTGGCCATGCTGTCGATAGTACGCCCCCACCTTCCATGGCCTTCCCCCTTTTACATGGAATTTCAATCCATAGAGATTCTTCAGCAAATTTTGTTTCCTGCAAAACTTTAATCCTTTCTGACTCAATGCCCTCTCTAACATAGAGCGCAACCCCTCCACCAATTTGATCACCTCTATTGTTTTGATATAGCTTGTATCCAGGTATCACAATGTCCCACTGGTTGTCCTCCTTCCACCATATCTCTGAGATTCCACTCATAGGAGGAGGAGTGGCCTAGTGGTTTGGGCAAGTTACCTCAGGCCAGATGGTCAGGAGTTCAAATCCCACTAGAGGACAGCAACCTTGGGCCAGAAGAACTGGTGTTTTTAGTCCCACAGGTGCTCCTTGTGGTCTTGGCAAGCCACTTAACCCTCCATTGCCCATGTTCCCTGTAAAATAGTTATCTCCAAGTTATAATGTCCCATTCAATGTAAATTGCCTTGATATCATGAAAGGCGGTGTATTAGAAATGTTAAATAAATAAATATCTAACCTCTCATTTAGTGCTATATATTCCTACTCTCTCATCTTATTTTTTAGACTTCTAGCATTTGCATACAAGCATTTTAGAGACTGTATTTTATTCATATCATTCTGGCTATTGGTAGGTATAGGTAATTTGGAATCTTTAAGCTCTGTCTGCTCCATACTCAAGGGCATTTGGGCTACTTTACTATTTTTTTTGGAACCTCTCTGCTTTTGCTCTGCTTTCCTAACAGGGGCTCTACAGATCAACCAACAGTAAGGATTTGAGGGTTTATTTTATTATATTAAATTGCTAGCTCTCTGACTGGGAGCTCTTAAAATGATTTTTTGTATATTTTTAAAGCAAGGTTACTTTCTTTTTGGTGCTTTAGTGGAACTTTCCTTAAGCACAGTAGGTTGCTGAACTCTAGTAACCTCCTCACCTTTGGGAACTGCTAACACCTAATCAGGAGTTAGTGGGCCTGATTACCTGAGAGCAGCTGAGGCCTGCATAAAAGGCTCCAGTGCCCTGCCCTGTTCAGGCTTTCCTAGCAGGGGCTCTATAGATCAACCAACAGTAAGGATTTGAGGGTTTATTATATTATATTAAATTGCTAGCTCTCTGACTGGGAGCTCTTAAAAGGGTTTTTTGTATATTTTTAAAACAAGGTTACTTTCTTTTTGGTGCTTTAGTGGAACTTTCCTTGAGCACAGTAGGTTGCTGAACTCTAGTAACCTCCTCAGTTTTGGGAACTGCTAACACCTAATCAACTACAATTGTCCCATTTTTACCTTTAGAGATCCTCTGTGTTTGTCCTATGCTTATTTGAATTCAGTTACTGTCCTCATCTCTACCACCTCCACTCGGAGACTATTCCATGGATCCACTACTCTTTCCGTAAAGATTTCCGCATATCACTCCTGCATCTATCTCCCTTCACCCTCATCGGTAAAGGATCTTAATTACTTTACCTATTCCCCGAACATATGGGAAAATACCAGTGATCTTGTTTTCTGACCCCATGTGATCTTTATTGATTGCGGAAAATAACCATGGCCACTATGCCCTGACGTAGTAAAATTGCAAGCTATTCATGCATTAGTCCAGCGCTACTCGTGATACTTTAGTAAACATGCCCTATGTAGTCACTTATTCTGTATTTTGTGAAGGTCTGTCTGTGTTCTTCTTGTAAGGTATGGTAGTTTTTGTGTGGGGATCTGTAGCATCAGTCTGGCATGTTCTATTTTTATGATAGGAGGTACTTTTATTCAAGGTCCTGGTATAATTTTACAATGCTGACTTTTTCTGCCTAGGTTTTTAGCTTTTTGAGAACGGAGAGTTAGTGCTGATATGATATAGTACAATTCTGAGTGCCTTTTTTTGCGAGGATTTCTGTTAGTTTACAGAGTGTCTGGCAGTGGATGGACCTTTGTAATGTTAATGAGGTGGCACGAGAACTTGAATATAATTTTTTTGTATGATAGGCTGAAAGGTGAATCATCCAAGTTCTTCTCTGCATCCACTGCTCTTGCTATGTGCTTATGATAATTACAGTAGATCAGTAATAATCACAATAATTTTGTTCTTTACCTTGGGCATTCTGGAAAAGGACTTATAAAATGTATATATTTGCTTTATTATGTGATTGGATGTGATGTTTTTATAATGTGTAATGTGCTTTCTATACTTGTGTATTTATAAACTGCAGCAGATATAAAAATTAAAAAAAAGATATCAGAGACATTTAGCGGCCAATTCAGATGAAAAGACGTGCAGGTCCAGAAAAAACACACAAGCTGTGGACATGCACTATGGAGAGAGTATAAGAACATAAGAACATAAGATATGCCATACTGGGTCAGACCAAGGTCCATCAAGCCCAGTATTCTGTTTCCAACAGTGGCCAATCTAGGTCATATGTACCTAGCAGTTTCCCCAAGAGACACAAGTTCCACAATGCTTGTACTGGGTCAAGCATTGATATCTTCGGTCACTTCTTAATAATGGTTTATGGACCTTTCCTCCAGGAACTTATCCAAACCTTTTTTAAACCCAGCTACACTAACAGCCTTTACTACATCCTCCGGTAACAAATTCCAGAGTTTGATTACACGTTGAGTGAAAAAATATTTTCTTTTATTAGTCTTAAATAGTTTACCCTGTAGCTTCATTGCATGTCCCCTAGTCTTTCTATATTCTGATAACGTAAACAATCGATCTATGTTTACCCGTTCCACTCCGTTCATCAATTTATAGACTTCTATCATATCTCCCCTCAGCCATCTCTTTTCCAGGTTAAAGAGCCCTAACCTTTTTAGCCTTTCTTCATAGGAGTATCCTTCCATCCCCATTACCATTTTGGTGGCTCTTCTCTGAACCTTTTCTAAAATCGCTATATCCTTTTTAAGATACGGTGACCAGAATTGCACACAATATTCAAGGTGCGGTCTCACCATGGAACGATATAGAGGCATTATAAGATCTTTTGTTTTATTTTCCATTCCTTTCCTTATCATACCTAGCATTCTATTTGCTCTCTTGGCTGCCACTGCACACTGAGCCGAGGGTTTTAACATGGTATCCACAATGACGCCTAAATCTTTTTCCTGGGTGGTGGTTCCTAATGTGGAACCTTGCATCGTGTAACCATAGTTTGGGCTATTCTTCCCTAGGTGCATAACCTTGCACTTGTCCACATTAAATTTCATCTGCCATTTTGATGCCCAGTCTTCCAATTTATCAAGATCCTCTTGCAATTTTTCACAAGCCTCTTGGGTTTTAACAACTTTAAATAGTTTTGTGTCATCTGCAAATTTGATAACCTCACTCGTTATTCCACTTTCCAGGTCATTTATGAATATGTCAAAAAGCAGCGGACCCAGCACAGATCCCTGGGGTACACCACTATTCACCTTTCTCCATTGGGAAAATTGGCCATTTAGCCCTACCCTCTGCTTTCTATCTTTTAACCAGTTCCTGATCCACAATAGTACACTGCCTCCTATCCCATGACTCTTTAGTTTTGCCAAAAGTCTCTGATGAGGGACCTTGTCAAAGGCTTTCTGAAAGTCCAGATACACAATATCAACCGACTCACATTTGTCCACCTGTTTATTCACTCCTTCAAAAAAAATAACAGATTAGTAAGACAAGATCTACCTTGTCTAATGCAATGTTGACTGTCTCCCATTAGGTTGTGACTATCTACATGCTGAGTAATTTTATTCTTTTTGATGGTTTCTACCATTTTTCCTGGTACTGACGTCAGGCTCACCGGTCTGTAGTTTCCCGGATCACCCCTGGAACCCTTTTTAAAAATTGGTGTTACATTGGCGATCCTCCAATCTTCAGGTATTAGAGATGATTTTAATGATAGTTCACAGATTACTGATAGCAGGTCTGCAATCTCATATTTCAGTTCTTTCAACACCCTTGGATGTATACCATCTGGCCCAGGTGATTTGCTACTCTTTAGTTTATCTAATAGTTGTAAGACATCTTCCCGATGTATCGATATTTCCTTCAATTCTTCCGCACCTTCAAATACCACTTCAGTCATGGGTAACATCCCTATATCTTCCTCAGTAAAGACCGAAGCAAAGAATTCATTCAGTCTCTCCGCTATCGCCTTTTCGCCTCTTAGTGCTCCTTTAACCCCTTTATCATCTAATGGACCAACTGATCTCTCACAGGTTTTTTGCTACGAATGTACTTGAAAAGGTCTTTATTTCGTGTTTTTGCTTCCACAGCAAGCTTCTTCTCAAATTCTCTTTTTGCCTGCCTTATCAATAACTTGCGTTTGACTTGCCAGTGCTTGTGCTGTTTCCAGGTTTCATCGTTTGGCTCTTTTTTCCATTTTCTGAAAGATGCTTTTTTGGCAACAACAGCCTCTCTGACCTCACCTTTAAACCATGCTGGCAGTTTTTTGGACTTCCTTCCACTTTTCTTAAAGCGTGGAATACAGCTGGTCTGGGCTTCCAAGATAGTATTTTTCAACAACACCCAAGCTTGATGTACGTCTTTAACCTTTGCAACTGCTCCTTTTAGTTTTTTCTTAACTGTTTTCCTCATTTTATCATAGTCTCCCTTTCGAAAGTTAAAAGGTAGTACTGTGGATTTCCTTACTATCCCTTCACCACTAATTAAATCAAAGGCGATCATGCTATGATCACTATTGCCAAGTGGCCCCAACACCCTTATCTCTTGCACTAGATCTGGTGTTCCACTAAGGACTAGGTCGAATATGGCTTCCCCTCTGGTCGGTTCATGAACCAGCTGCTCCAAGAAGCAGTCATTTATTTCATCTAGGAACTTTATCTCCCTAGCATGTCCTGATGTGACACTGATCCAGTCGATACCGGGGTAATTGAAATCACCCATTATTCTTACTGTGCTGTAACCTTTGTTAGCTTCCTTGATTTCTTTGAGCATTTCATCATCCATTTGGTCATTCTGGCCAGGTGCTCGATAGTACACCCCCACTGCCATTGCCTTCCCCCTTTTTTAATGGAATTTCAATCCATATAGATTCTACAGCAGATTTTGTTTCCTGCAAAACTTTAATCCTTTCTGAGTCAATGCCCTCTCTAACATAGAGCGCAACCCCTCCACCAATTTGATCAGCTCTATCATTAGAATATAGTTTGTACCCAGGTATCACAGTGTCCCACTGGTTGTCCTCCTTCCACCATGTCTCTGATATTCCAATCATATCTATCCTTTCATTTAGTGCTATATATTCTAACTCTCCCATCTTATTCTTTAGACTTCTAGCATTTGCATACAAGCATTTTAGAGAATGAATTTTATTCATGTTAATTTGGCTATTGTTAGACATGGGTAAATTGGGATCTTTAAGCTCTGTCTGCTCCATACTTGAGGGCATTTGGGCTACTTTACTCTTTTGTGGAACCTCTCTGCTTTTGGTAGTATCCTTCAAGGATACATTCTTCCGAACCATCCGCTCTTGGGCGACTGTCGGCTTTCTCCTAATATCTAGTTTAAAAGCTGCTCTATCTCCTTTTTAAAGGTTAATGCCAGCAGCCTGGTTCCATCCCGGTTAAGGTGAAGCCCATCCCTTCGGATGAGCCCCTCCTTTCCCCAGAATGTTCCCCAGTTCCTAACAAATCCAAAACCCTCATCTCTGCACCATTGTCTCATCCACGCATTGAGACTCCGGAGCTCTGCCTGCCTTTTGGGTCCTGCATGTGGAACAGGAAGCATTTCGGAGAATGCTACCCTGGAAGTTCTGGATTTCAACTTCCTACCTAAAAGCCTAATTTTTGCCTCCAGAACCTCCCTACCACATTTTCCTATGTCATTGGTACCGACATGTACCAAGACAGCAGACTCCTCCCCAGCACTATCAAAGACCTTATCTAGGTGGTGCGTGAGGTCCGCTACCTTCGCACCTGGCAGGCATGTTACCAGGCGATCCTCATGTCCACCAGCCACCCAGCTGTCTACATGCCTAATGATCGAATCACCAACTATAATGGCTGTCCTAACCCTTCCCTCATGGCACATGGCCCTGGAGAAACTTTCTCGGTGCGAGAGGGTTTTACATTACCTGGAGGACAGGTCCTAGTAACAGGATCACTTCCTGCCATACCAGGGTGATGCTCTCCTGTCACGTGACCTCTCTCCTCCATGGCAACAGGGGTGCTGCCAGACTGGAGGTGGGACTTCAGGACTATTTCCCTGTAGGTCTCGTCTATGTACCTCTCTGTCTGTCTTATGTTTTCCAAGTCTGCTACTTTAGCCTCTAGAGAACGGACTTGTTCCCTGAGAGCAAAGAGCTCCTTGCAGCTAGTGCACACGTAAGACCCCTCACCAACTGGGAGAAAATCATACTTGTGACACTCAATGCAAAAGACTGGAAAGCCCCCATCCCGCTGCTGGACTGCTGTCTGCATCTTAGTTTTAAGTTTGTGTCTAGATTAAGTTCTTACTTACTAGGGGTTGCTATGGGTATTTATACCAATAAAACTGTACCTAATACGTTTAATATACCTTGTTCACCTGAAGCTTAATTAATCTCAGGTCCTTAGTGTATGACTGATTTGGGTAATGCGCTTCACCTGAAAGCACCTCCTGTCTTTTAAGATGTGTAAGTACCTATAAAGCTATGATTATCCCAGGGGTGGGTGGGTGTGGGGAGGGAGGGAGAGAAATATCACTTATTAAAAGAGGGCTGCTACACAGTACTCTGTCTTGTGCTGCTGAGGTAAGCTAAATTCTGATTTGATTTAAATTATAGCTCTTAGCTGCTGCTAGGCTCTAACTTCTTATGAACATTAAACTACAAGCTCTCTGCTGGGTTCTAAATTTAACCAGAAAGCTCTCTTCTGTGTTTTAAAACTAAAAGTACTTTTCTGATGCTGGGCCCTGAGTGACTATTAAATGTACACTACAAGCTCTCTGCTGGGCTCCAAATGTAACCAGAAAGCTCTCTTCAGTGTGTTAAATTTAAACTAAAAATACTTTGCTGTTACTTGGCCCTGAGTGACTATTAAATTTAAACTACAAGCTCTCTGCTGGGTATGAAATGTAACCAGAAAGTTCTCCTTTGTGTTTTAAATTCAAACTTTAATTGCTGCTACTAGGCCCTAACTGATCCAACAAAAAACAGTGGGTTCACAGATTAAGTAGCTTTAATACAAAGAATTCTTTTTAGAAAATTACCAGAAGTATATACTCACAGTTGCAGATTTCTCTCCAGAAGTAACAGTCCCCCTTTCTAGTCCTTACATGTGAATCTATGTTCACATGTAAATGATATACAAACAAAAAAGTATATGCGTATACACATGCACAGAGCATGGGGCCATGGTCGCGGCCTGCACGTACAAATACAGAAAACATGCAAGCGCACTGTACATGTAAACATCCCTATATTGCATAAACACTGCTCATTCATGCGTGCCATCGTTTCCGCGACCGCCATCCACATTTAAGTTGCGATGCCCCATTCACCGTGTAAGTCCAAAAACATGCCAGCTTGGTTTAAAGGTGAGGTCAGAGAGGCTGCTGTAGCAAATAAAAAACATATTTCAGGAAATGGAAAAAAGGAGCCAAATGACAAAAACTGGAAACAACATAAGCACTGGCAATTTAGATATGCCCATATGCAACAGGAAACAGGATGGAGTGATGATTTCCCCCCCCCCCCCCGCCCAGACAAGAGTTAGGAAAATGGCAACATGCCAGCCTAATGTCTTGGAAGCCAAGACTTGCCTGCTGTGCAGGTTCATCATAAAAAACGAGGCAGCCCTGCTCCCCATAGGGCACAGATGGCCAGCCCATTCTGCAGCACGCAGGGGCTGGGAACGCATCAGGACCACCCTAGTGCAGTAAGTAGGGAAAAACAGTAAAGCTGGCATATATGCAAACAAAATGTGAGTGACAGAGAGAGAGGGCAGGAAAAGGGTTGGGGGACGCCAGGCAAGGGCAGGATGAATGCATGTGCAGGGACAATAACAGTGCACAGAGTCAGGAGTGCTGCCCCAAAACAATATGAATGAGGGTCTGGTGGACCCAGAGAGTGCACACACAGTGAGACCACACCACACACAACAGGGCCCACATCCAGGAAGGAAGGCAGCACACAGGTAACATCAGGAAACAAGCAACCAGAAACACACTGCCCCAGAGAATACCATGGATGCAATGCAGGTACAAAGGACAGATGAGCCAACAAAGAAACACGCACGCGCACACACACACACACACACACATAAAATGTCCCAATAGAATGTAAATTGATAAAGCAGAAAAAACCCTGTGAAGCAGAAAAATAAAATAAACCAAAAGAACAAACTCAGTGAAACACAATAACCATCCCACACATATGTAACAGTGTAGCAGCAGCAGCAAATCATGCCAGCCAAAGCAGTGCAACAGAAATATACTAATGCACATCCAACACTGAAACCGGAATGTACCACAGGCAATGGAAGGCGAAGTGAAATGACCACATAAAACAAGGGGAGCAGGCAGGAAGCAAACCCTAGGCTCCCAAGCCAGTTCCCAAACTAGTAGGCCACACCTCTGCACCAACCCCAACAGACAAGCTGCAGGGACCTGCAATATGCACATGACAAAAAATAGCGACAGCCCCGTGACATGAGGTAAAGCAGCAGAAAACCCTGTGTGCCATGAAACTCCACTGCGCAAACAGAAAGGCGCTCAAACCTGCAGGACAGTGCACCGAAAGAACTCACAGAGAAAGCCACAGAGACCCAGAGAGCCCAGAACAGAGAAAATGTGGGTGGCACATCAGCAGCCCACACAAAACAAGGGGAGCAGGCAAGAAGCAAATCCCAGGCTCCTAAGCCAGTGCCCAAACCACTAGGCCACACATCTGTACCAATCCTAACAGACAAACTACAGGGACTTGCAACATGCACATGGCAAAAGGCAGCGACAGCTCCATGACATGAGGCAAAGCAGCAGGAAACCCTGTGTGCCATGAAACCCCGCTGTGCAAATATAAAGGTGCTCAGACCTGCAGGAGATTGCACCGAAAGAACACACAGATCCAGAACAGAGAAAATGTGGGTGGCATACCAGCAGCCCACACAAAGCAAGGGGAGCAGGTAGGAAGTAGAACATAGAACCCAGACTCCCAAACCAATGCCTGAGCCACTAGGCCAACCGCCAACCCCACCACCAGGCACGATGTGAACATGCAATGTGTCACCTGTGAAGGATCCATCACAGGCACGTCCAAACAGACAGGAGCAAAAATGGTACTGTGCAATGTTGCAATGTGCCCTGTATCCCAGATACAGCTGTGCCCCAGACAGGTGACAGTTCAAAAGACAAGTCCCAACACAGCATGCAAGGTCCACAATGTGCATCACAGGGCAGGCAGAAAATGTCACAGATCCCCTGAACAATGTTGATTGCAGACCATCTGGGAAGTGGATCACTGTCCCTGTAGCTCCCTAGCTCATTCCCCAGCCAGTAAGCTCTATGGGCACACATGAACCAGGAGGCCCAGGGGAGCATAGCAAGCTGCAGTACAGGTGGAGGTATCTCTGGAGATGTGCTAGCACAATGGGACTGGGTCCAGCATCCGCAGGTGATGGGATGTGAATCGGGCAGCAGTAGGGACAGACCTGGGAGGGAAGAGCACATGCATTCATGGAGTTCACAGATGCTTCCACATCATGAGGGACACCAAAGCATACCATGTGCAGTTCAGAGCAATCCACAACTGCTGAACCGGCTCCAGTGGCAACTGCAACAGGAGCAAGGTGAGTATGCATGTACTGTGACAACACATGACATCAGACCTGCCCCAGACCCAATGTGGAAGGGCAATGCAGGGTGGACAGCAGAAAGAGCATGTGGCAGGGACATGTCAGTCAACAACCCACCCACTGTCACTAACACCCACCTCCTTGTATCCCACATAGCCATCCCAGTTGAGGACTCACACTCCCCCCTCCCTGCTCTATGCCAGAGGAGGATAAAAAGGATGATGAAGAAGAGGGGGAAGATGTTGAGGGAGAGGTGGAGGAGCAGCCACAGCCAAGGCTGAGAGGGGGTGTGCCCCTAGAATGAGCAGCCCCAGTAGTCAGGCCAACAGGGCAACCGCTACCACCAGTACACCCAGCCCCATAGTGCTATCTAGCACCACCCCATCAGGGGAGAGTCGGGAGGATGAGGAGGTCACTGACATTGATGGAGGTGCCCTGCTCCCCTGAGGTGGAGGGTCAGGATAGAACTGTGTGGGCTGTGGAGGAGACCCCACAGTGGGGGGCCCAGGGTATGGGGGGTAACCTAGTATGGGCTGAGGGGGAGAGGCAAGGCACAACTGGGGTGGGCGTCCCTGAGGAGGGGGAAGAGGTGGAGGGCACAGAGTCCTTGGAGGAGGGGGAGGGGAAGGACATGCCACCTGGCACCACCCTGTGGCTGAAGGAGGGGGGAGACACAAAGGGGTGCTGGGGGAGTGTGGCATAGATGGGAGCACAGAGGGGATGGAGGGATTTAGCAGGTGTGAACAGGGGGTGGAGAGAGGGGATGGGAGCAAGCAGGGGGTGGAGGGAGGGGGCAGGAGCGAGCAGGGGGTGGAGGGATGGGAGTGTGCAGGGGATGGAGGGTGGGGACATGAGTGGCCCATGTGCTGGGAGCCTGGGCATGGTGTAGCATGGTGAGGCACCAGTCACCGAAGCATAGCGCATAACCTTGAAGCTGAATGAGTGCACAGAAGGTGCCATGCCCCAGGGCCTTGCAGCCCTGGCGAGGCCCCTGGACCTCCTCACACTGCACCTGCAGGGCATTTGGGGTGACCTTCAGACCCTAACCCAGGAGGTACGCTGACTCACTGAGGCCTTCAAGTCCACAACCAGGCCATGGGGCAGTGGGCAGGGGTCCCAGTAGGCAACCAGGGATAGGTGGGCATGACAGCAGCATCAAGGTAAATGGCAATGTGCACAGTCACACAATTGTATGTATCAAGGCTATCCTGTGTGCCATAATAAAGTATCTGTACAGTCAACCTCTGGTCTCCATGTCTGTCCTTACTGGGGGCCACAGGGGGCACAACGACACACAGGTTGTTGTGCCGCAGGTGAGCAGGCACAAGTGTACAGTGCACAATGACCATGACATTGACACCTGTGAGCAGAGGAGGGTGGGATAAACAGTACACCTGGTGACCACAGCAGCTGAGCCACCGGGGGGGGAGGGAGGGGGGCATGGCCTGTAACCATGCTGGAGCAGGGGGATGGGGGATGGGAAAGGAAGGGAATGGGTGCACCCAGGCACTATATGAGCTTTGGGCGGTCATGGTGGGAATGGGGCCAGACATCACAAACAGACCAGGGGTGTGAGAAGGGTAAGGGGGACATATTGCCTTTGTGGGAGGGGGTGGAGCCCACACCTAGCTGGGTCGAGGGAGGGTATGTGTGGAGGGTGAGGCATACCCTGTGTGGAGGCACACGGATGGCAGAACACAGGGAAGGAATGCGCAAATGGAGGCAAGCAACACATTTGGGCAGATGTGAGGGATGTGGCATCAGCTGATGGGGACTGGAACAGCACATTGGACAGCGGACAATGGAGGGTGCACAAGGGACATGGAGGGACCAGAGGTATGTGAGTGGTGCAGGTGCGACTGTAGGGTACAGCATGCACATCATGTGCCGAACCAGTCGGTCAACCTGTGGTCATGGATTAGGATGTGTCAGCTCTGGGGACTGTGCGGTGCTCACAGCTGTGTAGTGTGGTGAAATGTGGCATAGTCGCATGTCCCCCATGCTGGTGTTTGGCCACCCCCAAGTCTGTCAATTGCCATCAAGCTGCTGCATGTTGTACATGTAGGACCCTGTTCCTGGGGCCCCCACTTTCCACTCCTGTGGCCCAGCACCTCCCCAGCCATGGATACCCTGTCCCACCAGTCCCTGCACCCACCCTGGCCATGCCCACCCTGCCTCACTGCCCCCCCTGAACACCCAGCTCACCCCAGCAGGGCCAGCCTACCTCAAGCAAAGTGTGTCTGCAAGAGGTTCTGCTGTGTCGCCGCACCCCTCCGGTATGCCGCATCATGAGATGGCTGTGGGGCCATGGTGTTATCATCCTGGTCCTCGGGTTCTTCATCAGCTGCATCAGTCGTGGGATGCCTCTGGTGCAATGCATAATTATGCAGCATGCAGCAGGCCAGGAACATCCTGCACACTTTAGTTGAATCATATAGGAGCTTACCACCAGATCGGTCCAGGCATTGGAAACGGCTCTTCAGCAGGCCGAATTTCCGCCTCTGAATGCCACCTGTTGTTTTGGCTGGGCTATATTTATTTATTTATTTACATGCTTTCATATACCGCCCCTTCCAGAGATCAAGGGTGGTTTACAATTAACATAACAAAACTTTTACATTAAACTTGTGAAAGTAGCTGAAATAGTGTGGTTACATTGAACTGAATTTTTGGTAAATATACAAATAGTCATGATTGTTTACTTAAACAATATTAAAGTTAAGATGTATGTACAGGAGTCATGACTCTTTACTTAATATTAAAGTTAACATATTTACAAAGATGCATGTATATGAGGATAGCTTCTCATAAGAATTATATTAATAAGATTAGGATAAGGGAGTATTAGTGGTTAGAGTTGGGTTAATGAGCTCAGATGTAGATCTATGCAAGCTGTTAAATTGGGAATATTTTGTGTCTATTTTCTGTTTTGCAAAATATTCTATGGACAGATGATTTTTTAATTCCTTTCTGAAGTCTTTAAGGTTGTTGTTGGCTTTTAGCTTATCTGGAAGAGCATTCCAGAGCATAGGTGTGAAATAGGAGAATCTGCTATGCTTCTTTGCAAACATTCCTTTTAGACTGGCATACTTGTTCTCTGGAACATAGCATTTATAGGGACATAATTGTTCTTCACAATCATAGCAGTTAGACTGACATAATTGTTCTCTGGCGTTTATGTCTTGTCAGACGGCTGCCTGGGTGAGAATCTTCACAGTCTTGGCAAGTGCATACATCTATATGATTTGCAAGGGATTGTGGGCAATGCAGTTCATTCACACCAGACACAGCTGCTGACAATAATTTAGTTGTGCTCAAGTGTAAAGCCAATAAGATATGTATTTATGGGGTTATTTCTCCCAACACAGATATGCTTGGTAGCACATAAATCAGGTTACTTGCTTTCAGTGTTAAACTTGAAAAAAACAAAATCAAAATCAGGAAAACAACATTCAAACTTGTCAGGCATTAGCTAATGTTTTCTTAGCATATCAAACAACAAACCAAAAGCTACAAAGAGAAAAAAAACGGTTCTTTTCAGGTTAACTTCTTATATCTTCCCACATAGATTCAGAAGTGATTCTCTCCTAGCTCACAAGCAATTAGGTAAGGCTCAATTGCTAGCAGTTATCCAGCTGAAACCCCTTAGCTGGCTTGTTTTCTACTGTGTGGGTCAAATCCTGCTTCAGGAGCTTTTCTGAGTAGATTAAAGAACAAGTTTGTATTTCTTTGTGATGGTTGCTGTACTTTGTAACAGAAAGTTACCAAAGGAGTTTAGACAGAGAGCAGTCCATATAAACACATTCTTCATCTGCAATCATTCCCCCTTCTTCAACAAGCATGGGTTCAATATCATGGATTGGCACAGATGAATCTCTCAATGGAGCACTTTCAGGAGAATACTTGTTTCCCTGCTGTCTTTCAAGGTTATAGCTAGGGCATAGATCAGTGTTCATACCTGAGCTTCCATTGCTGTTAGAGTTCCTCTCTATATAGCCTGGCCAGTATGTAGTCCAGTTCTTATGTCCAGCCTTCCAATCCAGATCCCTGGACACTGGATCTCTCTTCACATACCTTCTGGCACGGGTCTTAGGGTCCCTTCCACGGGCAGCCGTCTCTCTCACAGGTACCGTCTGGAGATTCCTAGCTCTGCAGCACCATTCCTCTGGCTTTCCCCAGTCCAATGGTGTATGCTGGCCCTTGGAATGCCTCCCAGTATACGTACTGCTCTGGACTCTTCTAGACCTCTCAAAGGCTTTTCTCTTCCTTCTTCCAAAGGGTTTCTTTCCCTCTCTGTCCGTCCGGTTTGGCTTCTGCTTCTGATGATCCTGAAGATAATTCTCTTTAGAATAAACTCTACCTTTATTCTGCCTAGATGAGTGCTCCTCCCTAACACAGCGCAGCTGTGCTGAACCAGGCCCTGCCCTGCCCTTTGAGATGAGTGCTTAGGGATTACCTCATAGCCCTCCTGATTGAACACACATTTCCCCACTTCAGCTCCTCTAATGGCTGTTGGAAACCTGGTGCATTCTGGGACTGGTAGTCTTTTATGGGAAAATTCTGTTTTCTTATTTCTACCAGAACTGACATGTTGCTTGTTCAGAGTCACTTCACCTTTCCTATAGCTCCTTCCTGAGCTATGATAAGCTTCCTTATCACATACACCCCTGCTTAAGTTATTACGGACTGGTTTAACTGGTGAAACTTCTTCTCTGCAGTCCGTAATACGGGAAAGGGCATCTGCATTCTGGTGTAACTTCCCCGCACGATGCTCTACTTGAAAATCAAATGCCTGTAAGGCCATGTACCAGCGTGTCAACCTGGCATTGTGGTTCTTCATTTGCTGCAACCACTTCAGTGGGGCATGGTCTGTGACCAACTGAAACTTTCTCCCTGTAAGGTAAAACCTCAACGCCTCCACTGACCACTTGATAGCTAAACATTCTTTTTCTATTGTGGAATACTTTTGTTCAGCCGGTGACAACTTCCTGCTTAGGTACATCACAGGATGCTCTTCCCCTTCATGACACTGGGATAGAACCGCTCCTAGCCCTACATCCGATGCTTCGGTTTGAACCAGAAAAGGTTTCTTGAAGTCCACCCCCTTCAGTACCGGTCCTGTACACAATTTTCCTTTTAAGACCGAAAATGCTTTTTCAGCATCAGGTGTCCACTTTAGCTGGTTTGGACAATTCTTCCGCAGCATATCCGTGAAAATGGCACTTTTCTCTGCAAATTGCGGTATAAACCTGCGGTAGTATCCAATAAGACCTAAGAAACTCCTTAGTTGTTTCTTGGTTGTAGGAGGTGGAAAATTTCTGATGCTATCTACTTTATTCATTAGAGGTTTTATTTTTCCTCTTCCCACTAGGTGGCCCAGGTATTTTACCTCCCTATTTGCAAAGGCACACTTCTTTGGGTTTAAAGTGATCCCCGCTTCCCTCATGGAGGACAGGACTGCCCTAATTCTCTTCAGATGCTCCGCCCAGGTGTTACTATGAATTATGACATCATCCATATATGCAAACGCATAACTCTGGTGGGGTCGAAGCACCTGATCCACAAACCTTTGGCAGGTAGCTGCCGCTCCATGCAGTCCGAAAGGCATTCTCTTGAACTGGAAGAGGCCAACGGGGGTGCTGAACGCAGTCTTTGGCTTCGACTCCCTGGTGAGTGGGATTTGCCAATATCCTTTTGTCATATCCAGGGTGGTTAAGTATTGAGCCTGTCCCAGCTGGTCCAACAGCTCCTCAATTCTTGGCATGGGATATGCATCAAAAACTGATATGGCGTTTACCTGCCGGAAGTCAATTCAAAATCTTAAAGATCCATCAGGCTTCGGCACCAGGACTATGGGGGCTATTCCAGGGACTCTTTGACTCCTCTATCACTCCCATGTCCAACATCTCCTGGACTTTTGCCACTACTTCCTGTCTCTTGGCTTCAGGCAAGCGGTATGGCCTTTGACGAACTAATTTCCCATGTGGAGTTATTATTTCATGGGCCACCAAATGTGTCTCCCCAGGTATGGGTGTCAACACATCTGGGAATTCTTTAAGCAATTTCCTAATTTCTTCCTGTTGTATCACTGTCAGGTCCTCCCCTATTTGGGGCTCTGATTTTTCTTTACAATCAGATGTCTGGGGTCCCAAATCTTCCTCTTCATTCACCTCCCTCCCTCGGGCACAGGTGGCAGCTAGACTTTTAACCCCTTTAACGTCGGTAGAACCAAAGCCTTTGGTTCCACGCTCAGAATTTTCCAGGGATGTGACCTCCTCCACAGGTGGAAAACCCAGCCTCTCACAGATCAATTGGGCAATTCTGTCTCCTGTCTTCACGTGATAATCATTCTGTCCAAAGTTAAACAACAGAACTTTAATATTGCCCCTGTAATCGGGATCAATTACTCCCGCACCCACATCGATGAAATATTTTAGGGCTAATCCGGACCTTGGGGCTACTCTCCCATAGCATCCAATAGGTATTTCCACTTGGAGACCAGTGTCCACCAGGGCTCTCCCTTGGCTAGGTACAGTCACATTTTCTATGCTGCACAGGTCAAACCCAGCAGCCTGTGGGGTTGCCTGCTTAAGAGCTTGGGCCTTCTCCGTGACCCTATGGTACTTTAGGACAAATGTTTGCTTTGCGGTAGTTTGGTCTTCTGGACGGTTAGCCATCTTTTTAACTGGGGTCTGAGGACTTCCAAATAAAGGCCCGGGAGCTATTACCATTAAACCTGCTCCATCCTTCTTTCCCAGTCCTTCCACTAGACCCTGTTTAAATCTTGGCCAGTCTCTTCCTAGAACCAAATCCAAGGGTAGCCTAGGCACCACTGCTAACAGGACTTCCTCTTGTTTCCCCAGGCACTTAACCTTTAACCTATAGGGGGGATATGATGTTGCAGCACCATGAATGCATCTGATGTGAACTTGGCTTTCAGGGGTTCTAGGCACAAATCCTTCTTGGGCCTCTATTCTCTTCCAAAGCCTTTTTGACATCATACTCTGGTCTGCCCCAGAGTCTAACAAAGCATTTATGGTAATTCCTTGCACATCAACCATCAAAAGAAATCCTTCTTTGGACTGCTTTACATCCACACCCATTAAGCTAGTGTGTGACTGGCATCCTTTTTTTAAATGTCCCCATTTTCCACACTTAAAACATTTCTTTCTACTCCACTGTGTCATCTGGTTTGGCACAGTACATTTATTTTCAGAAATATTTTTAACAATTTTCTTTTCTGATACAGCACATCTTGCCTCAGCACCTATCTTCAGAGGGCCACCCATTCTATGGCAAGCCTGCGTGGCTTCTAAGAATCTCTCTGCTAGCATGGTTGCCTCTCCAAGATTTTGGCAATTTTGCTGTATAAGGAAAGTGTGCATATCTTTAGGCATAGCAGACATAAATTGTTCAAGCATCACAATGTCTAATAACATTTCTACCGTCTTTTGCTCAGGCTCCAACCATTTTACAGCTAATCCTCTGATTCTCTGACTCAGAGCCCTGGGTGTTTCACCCACTTTCAATGTAGTAGCTCTAAACATTCGCCTATACTCTGAAATAGACAACCCTAGGCGATCCCTAATAGCAGCCTTTACATCCTTATAAATCAAAGCCTGGGCTGCTGGCATTGCTCTATAAGCTGCAAGCGCCTCTCCAGTTAATGAGGCTGCCAGCCTTACTGCCCACTGGGTCTCTGGCCATGCTAATGCCTGTGCCACTCTTTCAAAAGACTCTAGAAAATCATCAACATTATCATCTGGAGTTAGCTTCCCAAAACTAAATGCCCCAATCCCTTGATTGAGTCCCACACTGTCCACATGTGGTGTACCAGTATTTACTGCTGGTCTTGCATCTGTTCCACTTTGGTTCTGCAGTTGAACTAGGGCTTGCACCAGATCAAGCACTGGCTTCTGCTGGTCCATCAAGGCTTTCATAGCAGTGTCCTGAGCCTGCTGTGCTAGGTCCTGTTGCCTGCTAAACTGGGCTGCCATCCAATCAGCTAGTTCCCTTGGATCCATCTTGACCCCTGCAAGAAACAAAGAAAAGAAAAAAGTGCACCACCTTCCAAACAGGTGTGGTTTTTTTTCTACTTTTTTTTTCTTCAATTACCCCTGTGCCTTACTCCCATCCACCACTAGACATGCCCAGGTACTTATTACCTTGTGTCAGTGATGAATCCAGCTCTGCACAGGGTCTTTTCCTCCTGGGATAGCTTCCTGGAACAACCACTTCTCCTCCAAAGTGCAGTTGAGGGAAAATCTTTTTTTCCAGCTTTAAACTTGAACTGTCTTTTTTCTTCAGACTTGATTTGTAATCCTTTTAGCAAGTAAATCCCTTTGCGCAAAAGCAATCTGCAACAACTACGCCATTTGTCAGACGGCTGCCTGGGTGAGAATCTTCACAGTCTTGGCAAGTGCATACATCTATATGATTTGCAAGGGATTGTGGGCAATGCAGTTCATTCACACCAGACACAGCTGCTGACAATAATTTAGTTGTGCTCAAGTGTAAAGCCAATAAGATATGTATTTATGGGGTTATTTCTCCCAACACAGATATGCTTGGTAGCACATAAATCAGGTTACTTGCTTTCAGTGTTAAACTTGAAAAAAACAAAATCAAAATCAGGAAAACAACATTCAAACTTGTCAGGCATTAGCTAATGTTTTCTTAGCATATCAAACAACAAACCAAAAGCTACAAAGAGAAAAAAAACGGTTCTTTTCAGGTTAACTTCTTATATCTTCCCACATAGATTCAGAAGTGATTCTCTCCTAGCTCACAAGCAATTAGGTAAGGCTCAATTGCTAGCAGTTATCCAGCTGAAACCCCTTAGCTGGCTTGCTTTCTACCGTGTGGGTCAAATCCTGCTTCAGGAGCTTTTCTGAGTAGATTAAAGAACAAGTTTGTATTTCTTTGTGATGGTTGCTGTACTTTGTAACAGAAAGTTACCAAAGGAGTTTAGACAGAGAGCAGTCCATATAAACACATTCTTCATCTGCAATCATTCCCCCTTCTTCAACAAGCATGGGTTCAATATCATGGAGTGGCACAGATGAATCTCTCAATGGAGCACTTTCAGGAGAATACTTGTTTCCCTGCTGTCTTTCAAGGTTATAGCTAGGGCATAGATCAGTGTTCATACCTGAGCTTCCATTGCTGTTAGAGTTCCTCTCTATATAGCCTGGCCAGTATGTAGTCCAGTTCTTATGTCCAGCCTTCCAATCCAGATCCCTGGACACTGGATCTCTCTTCACATACCTTCTGGCACGGGTCTTAGGGTCCCTTCCACGGGCAGCCGTCTCTCTCACAGGTACCGTCTGGAGATTCCTAGCTCTGCAGCACCATTCCTCTGGCTTTCCCCAGTCCAATGGTGTATGCTGGCCCTTGGAATGCCTCCCAGTATACATACTGCTCTGGACTCTTCTAGACCTCTCAAAGGCTTTTCTCTTCCTTCTTCCAAAGGGTTTCTTTCCCTCTCTGTCCATCTGGTTTGGCTTCTGCTTCTGATGATCCTGAAGATAATTCTCTTTAGAATGACCTTTATTCTGCCTAGATGAGTGCTCCTCCCTAACACAGCGCAGCTGTGCTGAATCAGGCCCTGCCCTTTGAGATGAGTGCTTAGGGATTACCTCATAGCCCTCCTGATTGAACACACATTTCCCCACTTCAGCTCCTCTAATGGCTGTTGGAAACCTGGTGCATTCTGGGACTGGTAGTCTTTTATGGGAAAATTCTGTTTTCTTATTTCTACCAGAACTGACAGGTTGCTTGTTCAGAGTCACTTCACCTTTCCTATAGCTCCTTCCTGAGCTATGATAAGCTTCCTTATCACAGTCTTCATATATTTAAATTTACATATAGTACAGCTTTCAGTAATAAGCATGTTCACATTTTTCATGGTAACAGATATTAGGGCAGGGCTGTAATATGTTCCCTAGGGCTTGTTACTGTCTGTGGTAGTTCCTACTTGCTAAGAATTGGTCTCAGGTTCCCTGATAGTGTCTCTGATTACAAGGACCGTATGTGGGGCTTGAACCCTTGATGCAGGCTCTGTGTGTTATGTACAGACCCACTGTGCCACAGCTCCACAACATTCACAGCAGTACTGTGTGATGGGCACAATGCAATTGCACTGGCATGTGGTCCTCAGAGCCGCTTCTGTGTGGGTGTGGTCTAGGGTGTGGTGGAGGGTGTGGTCCAACCATCTGCCTGCCCACATCAGCCTGCCCTTTGGTATGGGTCTGTGCAGAGCACCTGGCCTCTGCCCTTGGGTCTTTGCCCAACCCTTTCATCTACAGGGTACCAGTACTGCCCACCTAGCATCTGGGGCACAGGAACCACCACACATAGCATCCCATTTACAACATGTCCCCTTGGAACCTACCTCATCTGTAGGGGCTCAGTTGTGGAATCCCTCAAGTGTATATCTCCAGGGCATGCATATCACTATCAGAAAAATGTGGACCATCGGGCATGGATATCGCCATCAAAAAGAGTACGACACACCTGTGCATGCTATTTATGCACTGCACATCTGCTGTATATGGCTACGTGGCACCATACATGCATAGGTGTCACGTATTCTTGATATTTGTACGTCTACGTTGCCACATGTCCAGTCGCTATAAAACATGCATCTCCACTGTGGGCATGCCCCTGTGGTTTAGGCATTTTTCGTAGCTGTTGTTTTCTGTGTTGCTGTGCATTCTGCAGTGGCCCCCAAGGTCTCAGCCAGAAAGCACAATTTCACCAATGGTGAACTGACCCTCCTCATTGAGGAGATCCTTACAGATTATGGGGTCCTGATGGGCACCGAAGAGAGCAGGGTGAGTACCTATGAGCGGTAGCAGAGGTGGCTCACCATCTGTTGGAAGTTGAATGCCATCTACCACAACAACCATGACATTGAGGATGTGAAGTGGAAGACCCCTGTAAGAAGGCATTCAGTTTGGGGCCAGATGGTCAGGGGGTGCCTGACTACCATTGACTCGGTGACCAAGGACAGCATCAGTGATTTGAACAACTCACAGTTGCCACAGAACCAGGGTACATGCCTGATCTGTCATCCACCTCGAACACAGGCTCTATCCCAGACCTGTGTCTCTGGATCAAGTACCCTCTGCGCCTCCCACTGCACCTTTCACAAATGTCCTCTCTGGGAGGGCATGGGACATGCCTGGGTATGTTGCACTGTCACATTTGCCTCTGCTGCCTCATTGGGGAGCTCTGTGGTTGTGGGTCTGCCCTGTTCTGCGTGACTCAATCTCTGCTGCTCTTCCACTTCTGTGTTACTGTGTCTATGGGGCCTTTTTGCTACACTGCTGCTTATGTGTGTGTGTGTGCTGCGTGCATCGGTCAGTGTTGGCTTGTTCATTCCTGTCTCTCTCACAGGTGCTGATACAGTTGCAGGACCCAGTACTGCCCCTGTACCTGCCTCACTGCAACCCGCTCCTCCACTGCTGCACCCTCTGTGGCGCCACTGGAAGGGAGTGGGTCCCAGCCAGCGGGCCCTGCTGACATGCCATCAGGGCCTGCCATTGTGGTGGAGCCAGAGGATCCTGCATCAGATGATGGAAAGGACCAGCTTGCCCCATCACCAGAGCCCCCTGGGTAGCAGGGAGGTGTCGCATAGAGATGATATGATAGAGATCTATAAATTAATGAATGGAATGGAACAGGTAAACATAGATCGGTTGTTTACAATACCAAAAAGCAGAAAAACTAGTTCACATACACTGAAGCTACAATATAACCCATTTAAAACTCAATGTGTAATCAAACTCTGGAATTCGTTACTAGAGGATCTAGTAAAGGCTGTTAGTATAGCTGGGTTAAAAAAAAAAAGGTTTTGACAAGTTCCTAGAGGAAAGGTCCATAAAATATTATTAAACAGTATCTGGGAAATCCACTGTTTTCCACCCCCTACAAGCATTGTAGAACCTACAACTTGTGATCTGGATTAGTTACTGTTGGAAAGAGAATACCAGACTTGATTGACTTTGGTTTGATGTAGCATAACATTTGTGCTTTTATTGTGAGCTTATTTTATACAGAAAAGTAAATACACCATCATTAATGCACATTAAGCCTAGGTGTGGGTATTTACACCAACCTTAAGCAGAAATATTCAAAGAAAGTACATAAATTAAAACATATTTTAAAATAGTATAACAAAGTACACACCTGCAGGACTACAAAAGGGGACTGTTACTTCTGGAGAGAGATCTGCAATTGTGAGTATATACTTCTGGGAATTTTCTGAAAGGAATTCTTTGTATTAAAGCTAATTAATCTGTGAACCCACTATTTTTTGTTAAATCAGTCAGGGCCTAGTAGCAGCAGTTTAAGTTTAAATTTAAAACACAGAAGAGAACTTTCTGGTTACATATCATACCCAGCAGAGAGCTTGTAGTTTAAATTAATAGTCACTCAGGGCCTAGCATCAGCAAAGTAGTTTTAGTTTAAATTTAAAACACAGAAGAGAGCTTTCTGGTTAAATTTAGAACCCAGCAGAAAGCTTGTAGTTTAAATTTCATAATAAGTTAGAGCCAAGCAGCAGCAAAGAGCTATAATTTATCTGCCGTCATTTACTATGTTACTATGTTACTATAATTTAAATAAGAATATAGATTAGCACAAAAGGCAAAACAGGGTCAGTACTCTTTGAAGAGCAAATAAAGTCTTCTAGAGACCTTTACAAAGAGGCCTTCTACCTAGGGGGCAAGAGACCTGTGAAATTTTTTCAATAGGTGTTAACACCAGGTGGCAGGAGAAAAGGCCATTTTGAAAGACTCCTTCTATCCAAGCAAGGACTGTTAATCATCCTGGAAGTTAGTCACAGCTTACCTCAGCATCACAGGCATAAATAGCTCAACCAGAGCTCTGTGATCTTCAGTCTTGCAGGACTACAAAAGGGGACTGTTACTTCTGGAGAGAGATCTGCAATTGTGAGTATATACTTCTGGGAATTTTCAGTAAGGAATTCTTTGTATTAAAGCTAATTAATCTGTGAACCCACTATTTTTTGTTAAATCAGTCAGGGCCTAGTAGCAGCAGTTTAAGTTTAAATTTAAAACACAGAAGAGAACTTTCTGTTTACATATCAAACCCAGCAGAGAGCTTGTAGTTTAAATTAATAGTCACTCAGGGCCTAGTATCAGCAAAGTACTTTTAGTTTAAATTTAAAACACAGAAGAGAGCTTTCTGGTTAAATTTAGAACCCAGCAGAGAGCTTGTAGTTTAAATTTCATAATAAGATAGAGCCTAGCAGCAGCAATAAAATTTAAAATCAAATAAGAATATAGCTTACCTCAGCAGCACAGGACAGGGTACTGTGTAGCAGCCCTCTTTTAATAAGTGTTATTTCCCTCCCTAAATCCCTCCCCACACCCACCCACCCCTGGGATAATCGTAGCTTTATAGGTACTTACACATCTTAAAAGACAGGGGATGCTCTCAGGTGCAGCTCATTACCAAAATCAGTCATACACTAAGGACCTGAGATTAATTAAGCTTCAGGTGAACAAGGTATATTAAAAGTAACAGGTACAGTTTTATTAGTATAAATATCCATAGCAACCCTTAGGAAGTAAAGAACTTAAAGATCTAAACAAAAACTTAAAACTAAAGATGCAGACAGCAGTCCAGCAGTGAGATGGGGGCTTTCCAGTCTCTTGCACTGAGTATCACATGTATGATTTTCTCCCAGTTGGTGAGAGGTCTTACGTGTGCACTAGGTGCAAGGAGCTCTTTGCTCTCAGGGAACAAGTCTGTTCTCTAGAGGCTAGAGTAGCAGACTTGGAAAACATAAGAAAGACAGAGAGGTACATAGACGAGACCTACAGGGATATAGTCCTGAAGTCCCACCTCCAGTCTGGCAGCATCCCTGTTGCCATGGAGGAGAGAGGTCACGTGACAGGAGAGCATCACCCTGGTGTGGCAGGAAGTGATCCTGTAACTAGGACCTGTCCTCCAGGTAATGTAAAACCCTCTCGCACCATGGAAGTTTCTTCAGGGCCATATGCCCATGAGGGAAGGGTTAGGACAGCCGTTATAGTTGGTGATTCGATCATTAGGCATGTAGATAGCTGGGTTGCTGGTGGACATGAGGATCGCCTGGTAACATGCCTGCCTGGTGCGAAGGTAGTGGACCTCACACGCCACCTAGATAAGGTCTTAGATAGTGCTGGGGAGGAGTCTGCTGTTTTGGTACATGTCGGTACCAGTGACATAGGAAAATGTGGTAGGGAGGTTCTGGAGGCTAAATTTAGGCTTTTAGGTAGGAAGTTGAAATCCAGAACTTCCAGGGTAGCGTTCTTCGAAATGCTTCCCGTTCCACGTGCAGGACCCAAAAGGCAGGCAGAGCTCCGGAGTCTCAATGCGTGGATGAGACAATGGTGCAGAGATGAGGGTTTTGGATTTGTTAGGAACATTCTGGGGAAAGGAGAGGCTCTTCCGAAGGGATGGGCTTCACCTTAACCGGGATGGAACCAGGCTGCTGGCATTAACTCTTAAAAAGGAGATAGAGCAGCTTTTAAACTAGATAATAGGGGAAAGCTGACAGTCGCCCAAGAGCGCATGGTTCGGAAGAATGTATCCTTGAAGGATACTACCAAAAGCAGAGAGGTTCCAAAAAAGAGTAAAGTAGCCCAAATGCCCTCGAGTATGGAGCAGACAGAACTTAAAGATCCCAAATTACCCATGTCTACCAACAGCCAAACTAATATGAATAAAATACAGTCTCTAAAATGCTTATATGCAAATGCTAGAAGTCTAAAAAATAAGATGGGAGAGTTAGAATATAGATGAGAGGTTAGATATGATTGGGATATCAGAGACATGGTGGAAGGAGGACAACCAGTGGGACACTGTGATACCTGGATACAAACTATATAGTAATGATAGAGCTGATCAAATTGGTGGAGGAGTTGCGCTCTATGTTAGAGAGGTCATTGAGTCAGAAAGGATTACAATTTTGCAGGAAACAAAATTTGCTGTAGAATCTCTATGGATTGAAATTCCATCTAAAAAGGGGAAGGCGATGGCAGTGAGGGTGTACTATCGATCGCCTGGCCAGAATGAACAAATGGATGATGAAATGCTCATAGAAATCAAGGAAGCTAACAAAGGTTATAGCGCAGTAATAATAATGGGTGATTTCAATTAACACGGTATCGACTGGGTCAGTGTCATGGCAGGACATGCTAAGGAGATAAAGTTCCTAGATGACATAAATGACTGCTTCTTGGAGCAGCTGGTTCATGAACCGACCAGAGGGGAATCCATATTAGACCTAGTCCTTAGTGGAACACCAGATCTAGTGCAAGAGATAAGGGTGTTGGGGCCACTTGGCAATACTGATCATAGCATGATCACGTTTGATTTAATTAGTGGAGGAGGGATAGTAAGGAAATCCACAGTACTACCTTTTAACTTTCGAAAGGGAGACTATGATAAAATGAGGAAATAGTTAAGAAAAAACTAAAAGGAGCAGTTGCAAAGGTTAAAGATTTATATCAAGCTTGGGTGTTGTTGAAAAATACTATCTTGGAAGCACAGACCAGCTGTATTCCACGCTTTAAGAAAAGTAGAAGGAAGTCCAAAAAAACTGCCAGCATGGTCTAAAGGTGAGGTCAGAGAGGCTGTTGTTGCCAAAAAAGCATCTTTCAGGAAATGGAAAAAAGAGCCAAACCACCAATCCTGGAAACAGCACAAGCAATGGCAAGTCAAATGCAAGGCATTGATAAAGCAGGCAAAGGGAGAATTTGAGAAGAAGCTTGCTGCAGAAGCAAAAACGCGAAATAAAGATTTTTTCAAGTACATTCATAGCAAAAAACCTGTGAGAGAGTCAGTTGGTCCATTAGATGATAGAGGAGTTAAAGGGGCACTAAGAGGCGACAAGGCGATAGTGGAGAGACTGAATGAATTCTTTGCTTTGGTCTTTACTGAGGAAGATGTAGGGATGTTACCCATGACTGAAGTGGTATTTAAAGGTGCGGAAGAATTGAAGGAAATATCGATACATCTGGAAAATGTATTACAACTATTAGATAAACTGAAGAGTAGCAAATCACCTGGGCCGGATGATATACATCCAAGGGTGTTGAAAGAACTGAAATATGAGATTGCAGACCTGCTATTAGTAATCTGTGAATTTTCATTATAATCATCTGTAATACCTGAAGATTGGAGGATCGCCAATGTAACACCAATTTTTAAAAAAGGGTTCCAGGGGTGATCCGGGAAACTAGAGACCAGTAAGCCTCACGTCAGTACCGGGTAAAATGGTAGAAACCATCATAAAGAATAAAATTACTCAGCATGTAGATAGTCATGGCCTAATGGGAGACAGCCAACATGGTTTTAGACAAGGAAGATCTTGTTTTACTAATCTGTTATGTTTTTTTGAAAGTGTGAATAAACAGGTGGACAAAGGTGAGTCAGTTGATATAGTGTATCTGGACTTTCAGAAAGCCTTTGACAAGGTCCCTCATCAGAGACTTTTGGCAAAACTAAAGAGTCATGGTATAGGAGGCAGTGTACTACTGTGGATCAAGGACTGGTTAAAAGACAGAAAGCAGAGGGTTGCGCTAAATGACCAATTTTCCCAATGGAAAAAAGTGAATAGTAGTGTACCCCAGGGATCTGTGCTGGGTCCGCTGCTTTTTGACATATTCATAAATGACCTGGAAAGTGGAATAACGAGTGAGGTTATCAAATTTGCAGATGACACAAAACTATTTAAAGTTGTTAAAACCCAAGAGGATTGTGAAAAATTGCAAGAGGATCTTGATAAATTTGAAGACTGGGCATCAAACTGGCAGATGAAATTTAATGTGGACAAGTGCAAAGTTATGCACCTGGGGAAGAACAACCCAAACTATGGTTACACGATGCAAGGTTCCACATTAGGAACCACCACCCGAGAAAAAGATTTAGGCGTCATTGTGGATAGCATGTTATAACCCTCGGTCCAGTGTGCAGCGGCAGCCAAGAGAGCAAATTGGATGCTAGGTATCTTAAGGAAAGGAATGGAAAATATAACAAAAGATATTATAATGCCTCTATATCGTTCCATGGTGAGACCACACCTTGAATATTGTGTGCAATTCTGGTCGCCGTATCTTAAAAAGGATATAGCGTTATTAGAAAAGGTTCAGAGAAGAGCCACCAAAATGGTAAAGGGGATGGAAGGATACTCCTATGAAGAAAGGCTAAAAAGGTTAGGGCTCTTTAACCTGGAAAAGAAACGGCTGAGGGGAGATATCATAGAAGTCTATAAATTAATGAACGGAGTGGAACGGATAAACGTAGATCGATTGTTTACATTATCAGAATATAGAAAGGCTAGGAGACATGCAATGAAGCTACAGGGTAAACTATTTAAAACTAGTAAAAGAAAATATTTCTTCACTCAATGTGTAATCAAACTCTGGAATTTGTTACCGGAGGATGTAGTAAAGGCTGTTAGTGTAGCTGGGTTTAAAAAAGGTTTGGACAAGTTCCTGGAGTTAAAGTCCATAAACCATTGTTAAGAAAGAACTCAGGATATCAATGCTTGATCCAGTACAAGCATTGCAGAATCTGTGTCTTTTGGGGAAACTGCTAGGTACGTATGACCTAGATTGGTCACTGATGGAAACAGGATACTGGGCTTGATGGACCTTGGTTTGACCCAGTACAGCATCTCTTATGTTCTTATGTTCCCAAAAACACCTCTACTAGAACCCGTAGCCTAACCACCTGGGTATAAGGGGTACCCACCTCCCATTCTGGTTAGAGCGAATCATTTAATACCTGATGGTATTAAATGATTTCCCTCCCAGAGGAGCTACGAACACTAACGGAGATCATGGAACTCCGCAAAAAATTGAAAACTTATCTGCTCACCAAACACTATAACATAGATAACCCATCACCTGCTTTAGACAAAGGATAAACAGGTATCTGTATGCTTCAAGTAAAAACCCTTCAACCCATACAGATAGCACACTTAGTTAAACACTCTTGATGATCCCACATCTTAGGTCCTTTCACTTCCATGTATATATATACATACATATATATTTGTATATAGTTTACTCTGTTCTGTATTATCTCACATTGTTTAGACTATAAATTCTGCCTAGTTAACTACCTCGTTCCTCAATATATATGATGCTCCTTGTAAATATGTTCTGTTATAATATGACGTTCCCTGTAAAACAAACTTGCTTTGTTAATTGTTGTTCATTGTGAACCGCAACTGAACTTTGGAAGATGCGGTATATAAATGTGCATTAAAATAAATAAAATGGTAGGTGGTTGTAGTCAGCCAGGGGTGGCTACGTGGGTGGTGGCAGGTAGGGTAGACCAGGATTCTGTCTGACCCATCTGATAAATAGGTATAGAAAATCCCTGAGTTTGAGGCTGGTGGAAAAGAGATCAGCCAGACAAAAAAAAAGAGGACTCTGGGTCAGGGGTATATTTGCATGTCATTTACATAACAGGACAATCTTAGGAAATTTTTCCCGGGAATTTCCTTCCAGGCTAAGATGGGGGGGGGGGGGGTGATGTCCCCAAGAACCCTGCTGCTGGTGCCCTGGTGAAGTGTAGAATGAAGGTGGGCTGAAGAGTGGACTGTCCTTATGACAGAAGTCACTCTAAGTCTACAGAGGACTCCGAATAAGGACTCTCAAGGTAAGGCGCCACAGTTAACTGATCAGGAGTAGTGTTGGGTTTTTTAATTTTATTTTATATGGTGTATTGTTTTTTGTTTGGTGCAGAAGTTAAAGTAGTTTTTTTCAGTGGGGTGAGGTTTCTTAGAAACTTTGGTGGGTTGTGGAATGTTTTATGAACCTTGCAAATTTACTTTAACTCTGCAGAGAGTTATGAATAGGATTCTCTAGGTACGGGGCTTCAATTTGTTAGAGAGGAATGATATTTTTCTGCTGCTTATTGGTTTGATGTATTATTAGATGCTGATTGTGAGACATTTAGGCTGATGCAGAAAATTGGTGTTGAACATGTGTGTTACAGGCTTTTTACATGTTCACATAATGCACAAGTCCAAACGTGCAATGCAGAAAGAAGAGGCCATGCAAATGAAGGGCGTGTAAAAACAAGCACATGCAAATATGATATGCAAAAACCCAAGCACTAAGGAAAAAAATCATTGTCAAATGTTGGCGTTAGAAATCAGGTAATGCATGCGCATAACAGGAAACGTGAGAACAAGTTGATAGAGCATGCACATAATTTTTCAATCCAGTCCCCTGTGGTGTCATCACCCAACAGTGTGCATATTCGTGTGTCCACTGCTGCATATAAATATAAATGCCACAGTACTGTGCATTTCTTTGCGGTTACGGGCACACGCTGGGCTACCGTGCATCCACTACAGCGCATACATATACACGCTTTCTACAGGTTTCCTTTTGTAGACTCAGGGATGTCTGGTGAGTACATATCTAAAAAAACCTGGTGTATTTGGGTGGTGAGATTGCAAACATGCACAATGTTATAGTTATTCTTTTTCTCATTTCTTTCTGATTTGTAGAGATACAACGTGGTTCAGGATCAGATGCCAATAACCACAATTTATTTCTTGCACAGAATACAGCTGGGCAAAGGAATAAATTGTGGGATCAATTTGCAGCAGTGGTGAACGCCTTAGGGATGAAGGTGTGCACGATACCAGAGTTGAAGCATTGGTGGCGTGATGAGTGATGCACAGTAAAAAACAAAATAATTGTAATCGAGAGATCATGGCGGAAGACTGGGGTGGGCCTCCATATTCCACTGAGCTGACCCTACTGGAGCAGTTGATTGCCTCCATCTTTCAGCCGGAAGTTCTCTATGGTTTGTCCAGTGGTGTAGGCTCAGGGATGTCTGGTAAGTACATATCTATAAGAATCTGGTGTATTTGGGTGGGGGGATTGCGAGTATGCTCAATTTTATAGCTATCCCTTTCTCATTGCAGTATCTGCTTCCATCGCCTCCATCTCTTCCAGTGAGTATACCCACCCAGGATTACCTTGGGCTTCTTTTGGGAGCTGGGCTTGGAAGGAGGATGTCTGTATTAACTCTTCCCCTTGCTTTCTCATTGCAGTGGGTTCCTCTCCAAGACCTGGGGGCCTGTCTGTTCTGCCCTCCATCTCTGCCAGTGAGTATACCCACCCAGCATTTCCTTGGGCTTCTTTTGGGAGTTGAGGCCTAGACCTCCTCTCTTGTCTGTGTGAAATTTGGGGCCAGTGAGTATTATGTTGTGGCCCTGTCGCAGATCAGTTATTCACAGCTGTCCTATTTTATTTCAGTGACTAAAGATGGAGATTTCTTCTGTGTATCTTGGCAGAATGCACTGCACACACAAAAGATAGCAGTGACTGCAGACCCCCTGGAAGATCTAGCAGCCCAAGTTTTGGCACGGCAGGAGCAGGCACATGATGTGCTCCTGGGGGAGCTATGTGCTGTGAGACAAGAGCTAGCTGGCATGAGACAAGAGTTAGCCGGGCTAGATGGAGTGAGACAAGAGCTAGCAGGCATAAGCCAGCATCTAGGCAGCATAAGCCAGGAGCTGCAGGCTGTAGGGCAGGCAAATCTGGCCCTGATTTCTGCATAAGCCCAGCGATAAATCCCTGGTAAGTGGATGCTAGGTTCTGGAGGCCTCATTGTAGTATTTTATACTCATTGCTTTCTTTAACAGAATTGCACATTGAAAATCACTGCTACCCACTTAGTGCCATTCCCTGCCTCTGCTCCACCCTGGAACGCAATTGCGTGGGGTTGCCAGTGCTCTTGAATGTTTATGTTTATTGAACTCGATAAGACCGCCCTTCAATAATAACAAGATGGTGTACAAAATGTATCAAAAACAGAGACGGCCAAAGGCCTAGAAGTGGAAAGGAAGTTACACAGTCGATAGGATAGTGAAGAGAGAGTTAGACATAAAGAATACAGAGAAGACACAAAAGGGACGGAATATGTAGTCAGACTGAGGAGGGGGAAAGGTCAAAAGCAAATGAGAAAAGATGAGTTTTTAGTTGGGTTGTGAAGGTGCGAAAGTCTGGTTCAAGTCTAAGAGAGGTAGGTAGGGAATTCCAGAGTGCAGGTCCTATGAAAAAGAAGGCAGAGGAACGTGTAGATTGTAAGTGGGCCCTGGAGGGAGATGGGAGGTGAAGGTGGTTGAGGTGAAGAGAGCTTAGGGGGTGAGTAGAAGTTTGGACATGAATGAGGTCTGCCAGATATAAAGGAGTATGGATGTAGACAGCGTGGTGTACAAGGGTGAGAAGCTTGTAGTGAATACGGTGCTCAAGTGGAAGCCAATGGAGTTATAGCAAAAGAGGGGTAACGTGATCAGATCGGGAGGAGTGGGTGATGATGCGTGCCGCCGTGTTTTGGATTCACTGCAATCTTCTTAGCTATGATTGAGGGAGACCTACAAGGGCAGAATTACAAAAATCCAAACGTGTGGTAACAAGGGATAGGACAAGAGTAGTAACGGCCTGAGGGGTAAGAAAGGGACGAATGGCATGAATACGACGTAGGTGGAAGAAGAAAGACTTAGTGACACCAGAAACGTGAGATTGGAAGGAGAGGCTGGAGTCGATGTGAACACCAAGATACCCAATGGCGCAGAATGGTCTGAATCTGCTGACTCCAACTAACCCAATGCTGCATATCCCAGGTGCTAACGCTGCAGGCATTGCTGCAGCCTAGCAGGGACCTGGTGCTAAGATCCAGCACCAGCTCAGTCCCTGTGCTGAGAATTAGTGTAAACATGGCCGATGCTGTGGAGCCTTAGGTGAAGCTCCCTGCCATCTCAGGAACCAAACAGATTACAGCAATGCTGGCATTTTTAACGGAGGGGTCCCAATGGCACAGTAAGGTCAGTTTCATCACACTGAAGCACTTTGGGTAACTGACATGGGCTGGAGCATCTAAAAGCAGTGTGCCCAACTGTGTAATAACTCCCCTGCTTAGACTAGGGCCCTCTCCATAGAACTAACGAAAGGTTTCCTAATTGCATTTGTTGCCATGACTTAAGACTAGAGATGGTCTTCTTGCATCTCCCTTTCAAAGATACTGGTTGTAATTTCTCTAGTGCATGCTCCAATGGGAGTTAGTTTTTGCATACCATTACAGGGATGAGAATGACGCCTTATACAGGCTAACCTCGTCTACCAAACTCACTATTAATGCTGGGCATTGTTTCACCCAGAGAGCTGCCTGGAATTCATAAGTTCTGGCATGTAGGCTTCTGGGAGCTGTCTTCCCCAAATGGGTCAGTTTTATGCATATCTTGACAGTCGTGAACCTCGATGGAGATGTAACAGCTTCTCTTACAAGATGCCTGACTTAACCTAAAGGTGAAGGATTGAAGGCCAGTCTCTAGTTCAATCTCAGTCTCTCATATTAATGGTTGCTGCTCACCATAGTTCTTGCGTCAGCCAAAGAAAACCTCCTCTTGGAGTTCATAAGATGAATATGTATAGACAAGTTATCAAGGTGCACAAAAAACCCTCAAAAACCTCCTGCCACAACACCAGTAGCTCAAAGAACCCTCAGATGGTGTGGTGAAGCACATGGGGTGTCAATCCCTACATAGCTGAAGCCCATGGACTCAGAACCCTTACTCCTATAGACAACCTCTATAGGCCCTATCTCATCTGAGTAGGGCTAAGCATTGTAGCTGCTTAGCCCTGCCTGCTGATCCCTTAACCCCGGATATTCATTTCTGTGGCGAAAGAAGTGAACATCCAGGTCCGGCCGCACTGCATGGATGCTGTATGGTTAGTGCTCGGCGCCTATAAGATAGGCAAGGTTTTTCCTCACCTATCTTATAGACGCCGAACACTAACCGTGTAGCTTCCAATATCGGTGCTGCACGGTAAGTGCTGGTCCCTGCCTCTGCTCTGCCCCAGAATGTCCCTGGCACACCCCGATGCTAGTCGGCTAGCATCGGGGCATGTAGGAGACTTAGTTGGGGTTATTTGAAGGCACTACCTGTGTATGTGCCGATGAATATACGGTTAGCGGGCATTTATACGGTTAAGTGACTGTTAACCATGTAAATACCTTTTGAATATGGGCCCTATGTAACCAGCACTGGAGACATGGTGTTAAGGTGTTGTATAAAGATAATAAAGATTTAAAGTTGTTAAAACCCAAGAGGATTGTGGAAAATTGCAAGAGGATCTTGATAAATTGGAAGACTGGGCACCAAAATGGCAGATGAAATTTAATGTGGACAAGTGCAAGGTTATGCACCTAGGGAAGAACAACCCAAACTATGGTTACACGATGCAAGGTTCTACATTAGGAACCACCACCCAGGAAAAAGATTTAGGCGTCATTGTGGATAACATGTTAAAACCCTCGGCCCAGTGTGCAGCGGCGGCCAAGAGAGCAAATAGTATGCTAGGTATGATAAGGAAAGGAATGGAAAATAAAACAAAAGATATTATAATGCCTCTATATCGTTCCATGGTGAGACCGCACCTTGAATATTATGTGCAATTCTGGTCGCTGTATCTTAAAAAGGATATAGCGATTTTAGAAAAGGTTCAGAGAAGAGCCATCAAAATGGTAAAGGGGATGGAAGGATACTCCTATGAAGAAAGGCTAAAAAGGTTAGGGCTCTTTAACCTGGAAAAGAGACGGCTGAGGGGAGATATGATAGAAGTCTATAAATTAATGAACGGAGTGGAACGGGTAAACGTAGATTGATTGTTTACCTTATCGGAATATAGAAAGACTAGGGGACATGCAATGAAGGTACAGGGTAAACTATTTAAGACTAATAAAAGAAAATATTTTTTCACTCAACGTGTAATCAAACTCTGGAATTTGTTACCGGAGGATGTAGTAAAGGCTGTTAGTGTAGCTGGGTTTAAAAAAGGTTTGGACAAGTTCCTGGAGGAAAGGTCCATAAACCATTATTAAGAAGGGACCCAGGATATCAATGCTTGACCCAGTACAAGCATTGTGGAACCTGTGTCTTTTGGGGAAACTGTTAGGTACTTGTGACCTGTACTGGCCACTGTTGGAAACAGGATACTGGGCTTGATGGACCTTGGTCTGACCCAGTATGGCATATCTTATGTTCTTATGTTCTTAATAGCTCTGCTTGCTCCATCACCCTTTCAAGGGTGCGCGCCTCCAGAGCATTCACAGTGTTCTCCTCTCAGACCCTCAGTATTAGTGCCTTCCAACCTATTATTGTTGTCACCCAGGGCCTCTCACGCACACTATCGCTTACCTGGTCCTTTGACCCTTCCCTGGTCCCAGCCCATAGGGCTGCAGCCACAGTGGCAACTCATCCTAGCTTTGAAGGATGTATTCAACATCAGGGCAACCCCTCTGTAGTAAGACTCACACAATGGTGCCTCTGAGCAATGTCTCTGCTTATGCCTGTGGCAGCCAATCTCTGAAGACTAACTGGGCCACTGCTCTCTGCAATTTCTTCTGTATGGATTCAATATTTTTATTTATTTATTTAACAGGTTTTTTATACCGCTTTATCATTTCAATAAAAGCAGTTTACATTGTAACTTAAACTTGTACATTAAACAGGGACATTGATAACTTGGATTTTTCTGAGCAATGGAGGGTTAAGTGACTTGCCCAAGGCCACAAGGAACTGAGGTGGCACCTATCTTATTCCTTGTGAAGGGAACCTTGGCAAGATCATCCCAAACATTCCCTAACCTCTCGCCTCATGAGGGTGCTAATTGAACCTGTCCACTCGGACTTTATGGTTTATTGCATCCACTATGCTGCTTTAACAACATAAGAACATAAGATATGCCATAGTGGGTCAGACCAAGGTCCATCAAGCCCAGTATCCTGTTTCCAACAGTAGCCAATCTACGTCATACGTACGAAGCAGTTTCCCCAAAAGACACAGGTTCCACAATGCTTGTATTGCGTCAAGCATTGATATCCTGGGTCCCTTTTTAATAATGGTTTATGAACCTTTCCTCCAGGAATTTGTCCAAACCTTTATTAAACCCAGCTACACTAACAGCCTTTACTACATCCTCTGGTAACAAATTCCAGAGTTTGATTACACGTTGAGAGAAAAAATATTTTCTCTTATTAGTCTTAAATAGGTTACTCTGTAGCTTCATTGCATGTCCCCTAGTCTTTTTATATTCTGATGACGTAAACAATCGATCTACGTTTACCCGTTCCACTCCATTCATTAATTTATAGACCTCTATCATATTTCCCCTCAGCCGTCTCTTTTCCAAGTTGAAGAGCCCTAACTTTTTTAGCTTCTCTTCATAGGAGTATCCTTCCATCCCCTTTACCATTTTGGTGGCTCTTCTCTGTACCTTTTCTAATAACACTATATCCTTTTTAAGATACGGCAACCAGAATTGTACACAATACTCAAGGTGCGGTCGCACCATGGAACGATACAGAGGCATTATAATATTCTTTGTTTTATTTTCCATTCCTTTCCTTATGATACCTAGCATTCTACTTGCTCTCTTGGCCACTGCTGCACACCGGGCGGAGGGTTTTAACATGTTATCAACGATGATGCCTAAATCTTTTTCCTGGGTAGTGGTCCCAATGTGGAACTTTGCATCGTGTAACCATAGTTTGGGTTGTTCTTTCGTAGGTGCATAACTTTGCACTTGTTCACATTAAATTTCATCTGCCATTTGGATGCCCAGTCTTCCAATTTATCAAGATCCTCTTACAATTTTCCACAATCCTCTTGGGTTTTAACAACTTTAACCCTGGGAGTACCGATGGGGTCAAAAGTGACCCCATTGCAAGTTTCACAATGCGCATCTCGGAAACTAGTTGTTCAAGAATGCAATCTTTTTATGACTTTGCACATGTCAATATTCTCTTTATATTGCACCATGAGAGGAATAATTTTCATCCGCTAGGTGACGCTAGTGATGAATTGCAGCACAGAGGTTTTGACCCCAGTTGCTTACGTCTGGTTTGGATCGTGATACAATCTGAAGTTTTGTGAATTTTTTGATCTGACAAAGGTATTTATCATTAATTATGTATCATTTATTTTTTGTACTCTTATTTTATGAAAATTACACATTTTCTGTAATTGATATCATAAGTTCTCTCTTTATTTCCGATGAAATCTAAAGGCTTTCATCTCATTCATCACGATTATTGTACACCTATAGTAAAACTGCTTTGCATTTTATTCAACTTTATCTTTGTTTATTTATTTTAGGTTATTGTTTATGATATCACAACGAAAGTATTCAGCTGCCCAAGTAAGAGAAATATTGCAATGAGATGCTGACAGTGACGGCTCTGAGTCGTCTGATGATGCAGCATATTCAGCAAGTGAAGAAGCATATCAGCCAAGTTTGGGCGATAAATCTGATGATGACAGTCATGATTCAGATGGCGACAGCAGTTGGTCGCCAAGTGAATCTGAGACTGATGTTGAGCCGGTAACATCGCCTGCAGCAAAGAGTCAAGTTACAGATCGAGGCAAAGGTTGAGGCTGTGCTGGACGGGGAAGAAAGCAGGAGTCCTCGGTGTCAGTATCATCTGTGAGGAATCTTAGTTGTGATCGTAGAGGAGCTAAGAGGTCATCAACTATAAGCACAAATGTTGCCATTGAAGCCTATGTATCTAAGGATGCCACATCATTGAACAGGAAACCTATAAAGCAAGCTGCTGGAAGATACGCCAGAGCTAATTTCATGCCCGTACAACAAGGTCCTACAAGGTATGCTGTACGAAATGTTGATGGCCCTCTCGCAACATTCCACTTGTTCATGAGGAAGAACTTATTGAATGAAATCATGATGTGGACGAGCAAACAAGGAAGACACATTTATGACAACACCTGGAAAGATTTGACAGATGGAGAATTTCAACGTTTTCTTGGACTTCTGATCCTCTCAGGCGTGTACAAGTCACGAAATGAATTCATAGTTCAGTTGTGGAACCTTGAAGATGGTCGTTCTGTTTTCGGCAAAAATATGGCCCATAGCCATTTTCAGCAAATTTCTTGTGCTCTCAGATTTGATGATGCAACCAACAGACGTGAACAATGAGGCGTGGATAAGCTTGCTCCAATCAGACACGTTTTTGATACCTGGGAAGCAACTCTAAGTGACGCCGTTGTTCCTGATGAAAATGTTACCGTAGATGAGCAACTGCTTACATTTCTTGGCCGTGTTCCGTTCAGACAATATATTCCCAGCAAAACTGGGAAATATCGCATAAAGCTATGGATGTTGTGTGACAGTGCAACATCATATGTTCTGCGTCTTCAAGTATATACAGGAAGGGACTCGGACAAAACAGGGAACAGAATCAGGGTGAAAGGGTTGTGCTGCAACTCACTGAAGGATTGACGCGATCTGGCACAAATGTTACTGTTGACAATTTCTTCTGCAGTTTATCTCTGTCACAGAAATTGCTAGAAAAACAAATGACACTTTTGGGGACAATTCAAAAGAACAGAAAAGAATTACCTCCAGAATTTGTAATAGCAAAGGGCCGAGAGGTATTCACTTCACTGTTTGCCTTTCGCGATGACACCACTCTGCTTTCCTATTGCCCGAAGAAAGGAAAAGTGGTTGTTCTTCTGAGCAGTTTGCATGATCAAGAAGAAGTAGATAACACACGTCCAGACAAAAAACAATGCATGATCTTGGACAATAATTCTAGTAAAGGTGGAGTAGATACGGCAGATCAAATGTTGCGCACGTATACCACAAAACGAATGACAAGACGCTGGCCAGTGACAATCATCTACAACATGCTGGACATCAGTGCTTTGAACGCTTTCATTGTTTGGATGTCAGAATGGCAGTCCAAGTCAAAGCACAGACTTCGTCTATTCCTCTTGGAATTTGGAAAGGAGCTGCTTCAGAGTAATTGCAGCGAGACTTCTTCCAGCATTGAAGAAGCCACTGATGCTGTTTGCAATGTCGGGATCCCAAAGAAAAGGGCGTCACTGCTGTTCCAGAGAAAAAGACAAGAAAATCAACATAGTTTGTACCTCCTGCAAGCGCAATGTTTGCAAAGAACATTCAGAAATTGTCTGTGTCTCATGCAAATGACTGTAGTTCTTTACTGTGTTCATCAAGTGCATGTAAAAACTGCTTTCATGGCAACTCTTCTTCATGTAATTTTATGATAAAGCATTAAATTTGAAAACATTTAACCTTCATATAATAAATAATTAATTCGGAATAATATTTTGTCTGTTTAGTTTAAATTTTTCATGGTTAACAATTGAAATTAGTCGTGGGGTCATTTATGACCCCAACGGTATTCAGTGTGTGCAAAAAATCTCGGTAATTCCAGGGTTAAATAGTTTTGTGTCATCTGCAAATTTGATAACCTCACTCGTTATTCCCATTTCCAGGTCATTTATGAATATGTTAAAAAGCAGTGGACCCAGCACAGATCCCTGCGGTACTCCACTATTCACTATTCACCTGCCTTCTCTCTTTTAACCAGTTCCTGATCCACAATAATACACTGCCTCCTATCCCATGACTTTTTAGTTTTACCAAAAGTCTCTAATGAGGGACCTCGTCAAAGGTTTTCTGAAAGTAAACCGCGCTGATATCGAATAGTGCGGTATATAAAAAATGTTAATAAATAAATAAAATAAATAAAAAAATACTTGCATGTCACTCAGGTACCACACATATCCACACAGCAAACCAGTTTTTATATACTACTACTGAGCATTTGTATAGCGCTACAAGTCATACGCAGTGCTGCACAGACATATAAGAGACAGTCCCTGCTCATCAGAGCTTACAATATACCAATACAAGATTCTCTTAGTCACTCCTATGAATCTGTCCAAGAGATCCTGAACACTCTAAAAGCCAGAGGAATTATTTGTCATCATAACAGCATGTACAATAGCCCTCTACTGCACCTCCTTAAACCTTTTGAGAACTGTAGGATTGCTATTGATGATCACAAACGCAACAAAACAGTCACCTTATCCAAATGGCCTACGGTTCATTTAGATCAAAACTTAGGGGCATGTTTACTAAACTGCGGTAACGTAGCAGCGGCTACATTAAAGCGCGTTATGTAACGTAACGTAACGTAATGTTAACGCACCTTAACGTTACATAACGCGCCTTAACGTTCCCAGCCACGGTAAGTCCCGCAGAGGGTGGAGAGAGGGTGGAGAGAAGGGGTCAATGGGCGGGGAGTGGGTGGGGAGAGGCCCCTTCCACACTAACATGGAGAAATTAAGGGCCGAATAACGCAACTGAAAACTTGGCGTTAGCACACATTTGCAAGAGAGAGAAACCATTTCAGTGTCAGCAATGTACAGCATAGGCAGGGAGCCAAAGAAAGGTGATAGTAGTGCTCCATTTGCAGCAACAGCATAGTGCCCTGGTATGAATGGCCACTATGGTGATGGCGCAAATGTAGCATGGGGGCTGCAGGCGGGACATGCAGTGGGGGCTACTGGGGCACAGGGTGGACTAGGCGGTTGCTGAGGTAGCATACAGGAATGCAGAAAATGGAAAC
This sequence comes from Ichthyophis bannanicus, assembly GCA_033557465.1. Classification (NCBI taxonomy): domain Eukaryota; kingdom Metazoa; phylum Chordata; class Amphibia; order Gymnophiona; family Ichthyophiidae; genus Ichthyophis; species Ichthyophis bannanicus. The sequence goes on along the minus strand of CM066039.1, from coordinate 148,602,253 downwards.
CAGCAAGACAGCAACTGACCAGGGTCAGACATGCCCATGAGTCTGTGTCCCACAGTGTCTCATCCAGGAGACATTACCCAGCAGGCACCCCAAGGGGCGCATAACATTGACAGGCAGTGCCGGGGGAAGAGTGGACATCTATGTAGGCACCCTTACCTCAGAACCCACACCCTCGTCTCTAATTGGTTATCCTCCAATTGTCTTCATCTCAATGTCACTAAAACTTCAGCCATCTGGTTCACGTTTGGAAGCCCCTGCCCCTCTGTCGCCCCAATCCTTGACCACTCCACAATTCCTGTCGCCTCTTCTTTTAAATACCTTGGCATTCTTCTTGACTCAAACCTCACTTTCAAAGAACACATATCACACCTGGCTAAGACATCTTATTTTTTTCTCCGGCAAATTCGATCTATCTACCCCTTTCTATCCCCCTCAGCCCTGACCACCCTCACATTGGCTACAGTCTTATCATGGGCTGGATTATTGCAACTCTGGTTTTGCTGGTATCACCAAAGTCCAACTTCATAGACTACAACTCATACAAAACACTGCAGCTCGACTTATCTGTCACTCCTCCCACTTTGATCACGTTACCCCCCTATTGCTTCATCTTCATTGGCTCCCGGTTGACCATCGCATCAAATTTAAGATCTTGACTCTTGTTCATCGCACCCTATACATGCATACACCCCAGTATCTTATCGATCTTCTCCATTTTACCACTCCCACACGTAGTCTTCTCTCTCTCCACATCAACCAGCTTCATCTTCCCCCACTGTCTCATGCACATTTACAATCCACCCGCCACTCTGCCTTCTTTTTCTATGGTCCAGCCTTGTGGAATTCTTTACCTACTCCTCTTCGTTTGGAAGAAAACTATATTACTTTCCAGTCACTACTAAAAACTCATCTCTTTGTCTCTGCTTTTAATCTCCCAGCCGCATCCAGATGACCTGGTTTATACATGTCTACCCCGTGTCTTCCCTCTGTTTTGTCCTTCCTACGTACTCTCTTTCTCTTTCCTCTTTCCTGTCTAGCTATGTATTTCCTTTCTTGCAATGAGGGCTTGTGCCCATTCCTGTAATATTTTGTAAACCGCCCTGGTGTAATGAAAGGCGGTATATCAAGTTAAATAAACATAAACCTTAGGCAGCCACCTACCTGCCCCCTGGATGGCCTGGGATGGTGCACCACCGGCACCGACAGCATATGGTCATGGTGGCATGGCAGAGGGGATGGGTGATTGTGCTGGAGGGAGCAGTGGCACCCGCCTGCAGTGGATCTAGGCCATGCCCTGTACCAGTATGTGGTGTGCAGTACAACAGAAGAGGTCTGGCCGAGAAACATAAGGGTAGCCCCAGGGACCACTATGCTGCTGTGGCAACAGTGTGGTGCCGTACACTCAGCCAGCATGTCCAAGAGCAGAGGTTCAGGTCCCATCTGTGGATCCTGCAGAGCATCTCCCCATAGTTTTAGCCCACCATGCAGCCACAACAACAACATGGGCAAACTCCAACGCAGTGGTGCACAGGGGTACGGACACCCACTCACAAGGGCTCCACTATGCACAGCTTCATGGAATGTCAGGCTGTTGGCTCTAGCACAGAGCTGCAGTTATCACCAGAGCACTACTACTACCCCCTGCACAGATTAGCAATGTTGGCACTGTGATCAGGACCAGTGCAGCGGGTAGGGTTGTCAACCACCTCCATCTCTGCACAATGCTGAGATAGGTGTGGGAGCGTGCGTATATCTCTCCATTGTTCTGTGTCTGCCAACACCTCACTGAGCCCACATTGCTCACACTGCTTCCAGTGTTAGCCTGCAAATGTGCATAATGAGGAGCAAGGTATTGTGGATATGGCCCAGACAGGGCGGATTGGCCAGGATGCATCTGCACAGGGTGGAGGGCAATGGCTGGGACACTATAGTGCTTGACCACCACCTGCATGGACAGGGTGGCCACAGCATGTCACGCTGGGAGGGGGGGGAGTCACTCTCACTCTGACCGAGCAGTGACCATGGCATGTCTATGTTCCCACATAGTGCCACATGTTATTTGTGTCCAGTGATATCTGTGTGTTCCTGGTTCTGGGGGCCAATCACGGAGATACCTGCTTGGTGTCTGTGCTGTGCATCCCACCTCTGGGTGCACAGGGTTCCCCTGTGAGCACACACTGTGGACTGGTTAGTGGGCTGTCTGCAGTTTGCCTGTGCATGGTGGGAACTGATAGGTGCAGGTGCAGTCTGACTGTGCTGTCTGTTGATGAATGGCAGACTGTGGCGTGGGGCAATTGAGCCTACCCCAAGCATCATTGCTGGTCTACAATGGTCACAGGTATGGCACTGATCCAGCGGCCCTGGAGGGCTGTCATCTGCCAGCAGGACAATGGTTGCTGTTACTGCAGCCATTCTGCAGGGTGCAAGCACCTGTCCCACCACACCCTCATCTACAAAAGGGATGATTGAGGCCCCCTTGGGCTATATAGCAAATACCACTTAGACCCATAGTGGCAGTGCTACACAGCCCTCATGCGAGTCTAGACACCCCACTGCCCTGATAACAGGTATCCATGGCAGCCAGACCTTAACACCAGGCATGCACTAATCTAGGTGGTTTCCGGTCCTACAGGACCACATGTGACTGCAGAACACAGCTGGAACAGATGTACCTTTGGTTGCACTGCTGGGAACACCTGTCACACACTGGCAGTGCTGGGGACGTGCAGCAGGACCTATCTCTAGCACCACATGTACTGTGGACCTAGTGCTGGGCGCCCATCCTATCCCTCAAGGTGAACGCGGAACCTGCACAATGGCATGGTCTGTAGCTACTCTGTGCCAGTATCACGCACTGTCAGTCCGTCTTACCATGCTGCAGTACCGGGGAGGTGCAGACCCCATTTGGTGGTCAGCTGTAGGCCTCTGTTCTGCATGTACAATGCATCATGGGTGCTGGTAGGGTTACCCTATCCTGGCACACAGAGCAGACGGTTTGTGCAGTGACCTGCAGTCCTTCTGTACCCAGCCATTGCTGTGCAACAGGCCATAGAGGTACAGCCTACTGGTTAGTACACTGACGTTCTAGGTGGAGGTCATGGGTTCAATTCCTCGTTCTTCCCTCCTGTCCAAGGCAGATATTTTGCTTGCCTGTGACAGTCATATCTTTGCATATCCGTGCTTCCAGCCCATAGTACCCTCACCACAGTTGCCATCAATCCCTATAAGGCATTATAAGGCTCCTAATTAGGCACAGTACAAGGCACCTTATTAGGCACAGTGCAAGGCACATTACAAGGCACCTTATTAGGCACAGTACAAGGCACGTACCTTGTACTGTGCCTTATAACGCGCCTTATAACGCGCCTTATAAGGTGCCTTATAACGTGCCTTATAACACGCCTTACCTGACACGGCTTGCCATAATGATGCCCCACCCACGCTTTTATTTGGGCATCTGTACCCTTACCACGGAACCTAACACGAATGACATTACTGCTGTTTAATAAACATGCCCCTTAGCTACCATCAAAGGTACAAAGTACTTTACTAGTCTTGATCTGACCTCAGGTTTCTATACAGTTCCATTTGCTCCTGAGCATCAGTACAAGCTTGCCTTTATCTATGATAAGAAGCAGTAGACTTGGACCAGAACCTCATTTGGGTATCTAAATGCCCCAGCAGATTTTAATATCTTCCTCGCCTTACCTGATGCTGAGGCCAGAAGCACACTGGTTTATGTAGATAATATTCCCCTAGCAATTATCATCTTATTTTTAATCTCTCTTTTTGACAAAAGATGCTAGAAAAAACAGTTTATGAATAGGTCTCTCATTTCTGGGAAGAAAACAACTCTTTTCAACCTAGGCAATCTGGCTTTTACTTACAGCACTCTACTGAGACCACACTTACAGGAATATTAAATGACATTGTCATCCACACAGATAAGAATGTGATGATCCAACTTGACCTCAGCTCTGCCTTCAACGTCATTGATCATTCACTTCTAAGCAGTCTAAGACCCTCAGGTATTTTCTCTGCCGCTCTAAATTGGTTCCATTCCAACTTGTCTTTATCTTTATTTAAAACGTATTATACCGCCTGAACCAAAAAGGTATATGGCGGTTTACAATAAAACAAAAGGATACTACTGGAGAAAAAGGAAAAGAGGAAAGGAACGCCATTTGTTTACAGAAAGGGATAGCAGTAGTAGACAGTGTGCTAGAATAGACAGTAGTAGAGTGTCAATTATCAGCGGAAGGAGGAGGGGGGGAATTATCAGCAGACGGAGGAGGGGGGGAAGATCAAAAGCTGTGCAAAAGAGGTGAGTCTTAAGTTTGGCTTTGAAGGTGTGAAATGAGAGTTCCAGACGTAGTGCTCATGGCAATGAGTTCCAGAGACAGGGACTGAGAAAGAAAAAGGCAGATGAATGTGTGGATTCAAGGTGAGCCTGTGAGGGAGATGGAAGAAATAGGCGATTAGCATGAATTGATCTAAGAGCTCTGGAGGGGCAATGGAAATGAACTAAATCAGAGAGATAGAGTGGGACACTGATGTGCAGAGATCTGTGTACAAAAATGAGGATCTTATATTGAATTTGAAACGGAATAGGTAACCAGTGTAAACGAATAAGAAGGAGGGTGACATGAGCAGATCGGGAAGTGTGAGTCAGAAGACGGGCAGCAGTGTTGTAAACTAACTGGAGTCGACGGAGCTGAGTGAGAGGAAGACCAGCCAAAGAAGCATTACAGTAGTCCAAACGAGAAATGACAAGAGAGAGAAGCAGTGTAGTTAGAGAAGAGGGTGAGAGAAAAGGCTGGACTGCACAAAGTTGCCTCAGTGTACGGAAAGAACGTTGAACGACAGAAGAAATGTGATCCTTGAAGGTTAAAGCTGAATCCAGTGTGACACCCAGATAACGCAAAGATGTAACAAGAGGGATAGGACCATCAGAAAGAGATGGAACAAGAGTAGGAGTAGGAGCACCAGCAGTGAACCAAATAGCTGAGGTTTTTGACAAGTTAACATGTAGGAAGTTCTCTGAAAACCAAGAAGAAACAGCAGAGAGACAGACATTAAAGGGGCCAGTATCAGGAGTGAGAGAGCTAGTGTGAAAAAGAAGAATAATATCATCTGCATAATAATACGCTGAGATACCATGCTGCTGGATAAGTAAAGCAAGAGGGGCCAGAAAAATGTTGAACAGAAGGGGTGCTAGTACAGGACCCTGAGGGACACCACAGTGAAAAGGTGTTGAGGAGGAAGAATCAGAACCAGAGATTACCGAAAAAGACCGATTAAAAAGAAAGAAATGAAACCAATGGAGGACCGGACCCGAAAGACCAATAGAACTAAGCCTCAAGAGGAGAGTGCGGTGATCGACAATGTCAAAGGCAGCAGATAGGTTGAGTGAAACAGCTATAGATATAGAACCATGGTCGTGAGCAACATGCAACTCGTTAAGAAAGGAGATAAGGATAGTTTCAGTACTGTGACCGGGATGAAAGCCAGATTGACGAGGGTGAAGAACCAGGGAGGCCTCGAGGTGAGCAGAAAGCTGAGAGAAGACCAATCTTTCGAGAAGTTTAGATAGAAAGGGGAGATTAGAGATAGGGCGCCAGTTAGAAGGTACGGAAGGATCCAGAGAGGCTTTCTTCAGGAAGGGACGTATCAGGGCGTGTTTCCAATGTGAGGGGAAGGTGCCAGACACCAAACTAGTGTTAAAGATGGAGAGGATCAAAGGGAGCAGGGCCAGAGTGGACTCAGAGCCACTGTGAAGGGATAGGATCAGAGGGACAGGTGGTTTTTTGAGTAGTAGTAACTCAATCATCCAAGCTTCAATTACTAATCACCTATTTGCCTCTTATCCTCAGTCTTTTGGCATCCCTCAGGGATCCATCCTTGCCCCTATCCTGTTCAATCTCTTTATCTCACCTCTTGCCCTCTACTCATTCAGGATCTCAATATTAGTGTCTTCATTTATGTAGATGATATTCATCTAATTGCGCATCAGACCTGGGATCCTTCTTTTCAGCTACAACTTAATTCCAAACTTGATTCCATTGTGTTCTGGCTTCACACACGCAAATTGATACTGAACCCTCTCAAAACTGAAGCTCTTTGGATATCTCACGATCACACCCTCCCCTCCTCCCCGCATCTCCTCTACACTCATCACATTCAAGAATATAGTCCATTTGCTCGGAGTAAGTATTGATGATCAACTTACTTTTGGCCTATATTTCTAACACTATACACAATTGCTTTTTCTCTCTAAGACGGACTACGTCAATGAAGCCCTTTAAACATTGTTCTCCACTGCCTTGTCGAAAACCACAGGAGAAGAAGGTATCCGCAAGGGGCAAGCCAAAGCAGAAGCGGACCACCAAGGACCAGGCCTACACGCAGGTGTGGTGATATACAGAAACACTTTATTAAAGGAGATCATCAAGAGTGTGTTGGAATGCAGACCAATGCTCAACTAAGGGAGCTGTGAGGAATTTTCTTTTTATGCAACTTTTGTGTTCCTGAATACGTATCTTAACTGGTCGAATAGTCTTACCGACATAAAGGAGGGGACAAGGACAAATAATAACATACACTACATGTGTGGAGTTACAGTCAGTTCTAGTCTGCAACCTATATTGTACATGAGTAACAGGATGTGAAAAAACAGATAGTGCAATAGTATGCTTGCACACAGAGCAGCCATTACATCTGAAGTGTCCCTTATCTTTAACACCAGAATTTGGACAGGGGGGCATATAAGAGGAAACTAATTGGGTCCTTTAATAAAGTGTTTCTGTATATCACCACACCTGTGTGTAGGCCTGGTCCTTGGTGGTCCGCTTCTGCTTTGGCTCCACTGCCTTGTCATCAATAAGTTAGATTATTGAAATTCACTTTTATCAGGTGTTCCTCAAATCAAATTAAAACGCCTTCAAATAATTCAAAATATGGCGGTAAAACCTTTTTACAATGCTTCCCACTCTGATTATTTGACTCTGCTTCTTTATAAACAACACTGGTTGCTCGTCCCTATCACATCAAATTCAGAATACTTCTCTTGGCTCATCATGCCCTCTTTACAAGATTTCCTCTTTATCTCACACTTACTTCTTATTCCTTATTACCCTGCATAAGCATTAAGGTCTGCCAATGAGAATTATTTGGTCATCTCAACCAGGCATGACTATTGATCCATGGCCTTTAGAGGAACAATTTAGCTCAAAGTCTAGCAGTACTGCACAATTGCACTGCCCCTGACCTACCTGGTGCTAATTCTGACCTGGACCTATATCCAGTTCCAACCAAGCCACATCACTATCATTACTATGATGAGAATATATGCAAAGACATTCCCATGATCTATGTCAATGGGTGAGCTGCCTTGGTAGCCTTACAATCGGCAGTAGGGGGGAAATGGGGGAGATCTACACATTTATCATCTGTATGGACTCTGACTATGGTGACTATGTCAACTGGAATTTCATTTCACATTTTCTGTGTTGTAAGCACATGGCATGCTAAAGACTTAAAGGTTAACGAGTGAAAAATAAGGAATCAATCTTAGCCATAAATCAGCTAATGACGTGACTGTATTCTGGAAAAAGGTTAAAGGTCATGCCAAAGTAGAAGAGGCATACGAAAGTGGTAATGATCTTACAGGCTAACTGGCCAAAGAAGGTGCTATTTCAGGAGAACTCTGGAAATACAATGAGTCTCCTATTCTTGCAGCTAATATCATCATTCAACAACAAGCTAAGCAATGAAGTCCACATTCAGTGTACAGCTGAGGGTCAGGGATTCAAATCCTGCTAGAGGACAGCAACCTTGGGCCAGAAGGACTAGGGTTTCTAGTCCTACAGGTGCTCCTTGTGGCTTTGAGCAAGCCATTTAACCCTCTGTTGCTTCAGGTACAAAATGTAGATTATGAGCCCTTCGGGGACAAGACAAATATCTATATATACAGTATCTGAATATACACTACTTTGACTTGTAGAAAAGCATTACATAAGCCTAGCTAAATAAATAAATTATATGCCTATATTCAGGATTCACAGGCTCATTCCTTGACCCTGGAAGAGTGGCAAAAGATGAGGAGTTCTGCCTCTTCTATATCTCCTGAAAGGTGTTTCAGATCCAGAATGACCTCTTAATTAGGAAAAGTAAGCATGGTACCACACAGTGGGTAATACATTGAAACCAGTGTGCAGCGGTGGTCAAGAAAGCAAATAGAATGCGAGGAATCATAAGGAAAGGTATGGAAAATAAAACCAAGGATATTATAATGCCTCTATATCACGCCATGATGCAAGTGCACCTCAAATATTATGTGCAATTCTGGTCACCATATCTTAAAAAGGATATATCGGAATTAGAACAGGTACAGAGAAAAGTGACCAAAATGATAAAAGGGGTGGAATGATCTCCTACTAAAAAGGCTTAAAAGGTTATGGCTCTTTAGCTTGGAAAGAGAAGGCTGAGGGGAGATATGATAGAGATCTATAAAATAATGAGTGGAGTGGAACGGGTAAACGTTAATTGGTTGTTTACTACTCAAGAAGTAGAAAGACTAGGGACACACAATGAAGTTACGATGTAGCACATTTACGACTAATTGGAGAAAATATTTTTTCACTCAACGTGAAATCAAACTCTGTAATTCCTTGCTGAAAGATGTAGTAAAAGCTATTAGTGTTTAAAAGAGGGTTGGACAACTTCCTGGAGGAAAAGCCCATTAACTATTAAGTGGACTGGGGAAATCCACTTCTTACCCATGGGATAAACAGCATGAAATCTGTCTACCTTTTTGGAAACTGACAAGTTCTTATGACCTGGATTGGTCACTGTTGGAAACAGGATACTGGGCTTGATGGACTTTGGTCTGATCCAGTATGGCATATCTTATGTTCTTATGCAGTGCCCACCTTACATAGAGGAATCATGTTATAGCATGCCCAAGATGAACCCTGCTCTAGGTGGTTTATTGGTCTCACATGTATCAATCAAGATGTGAAATTATACACCAAAGGCTGTATAACCTGTTGTAGATTCCAGTCTTCATTCCCCGCTCACAGGGCTCCGTTTTTGGAGAAAGGGATAGCCATTCCCTGATCTAACATCCAAATAGACTGGAATGGACTAGTCATCCATTCTACCCGCAATAGCAAATATATGCTTACAGTTGTCTGTTCATTCACCTAATGGATAGAATGCATTCCTGCACCCAATTGAATGGTCAAAAACAGGCTATCTTATTGCTGAGTCATATTTTCAGTTGTGGGGTCTGTCCATTTGTGTAGAGTCTGATCAAGATTCACATTTCATCAGACAAGTGATCAAACACATGTGGAAATTTAAGAGTGAAAAATAAATGTCATATAATATAGCATCAACAATCATCTTGATAAGGACAGCAGGCTAATAAAACCATTGTTAGTACCCTGAATTAGTATGTATTCACCCAGCATCATTCCATAGATCTATATTCCCCTTTGAAATTATGACAGGTAGAGATATAGGGGTATGTTTACTAAACCGCGGTAACGTAGTAGCGGCTATGTTAACGCACGCTAATGTTACCAGATGTAATGTTAACGCATGCTGATGTCTCTGGCCGCGGTAAGTACCGCAGAGGGTGGAGAGAGGGCAGAGAGAAGGGGTCAATGGGCGGGGAGTGGATGGGGAAAGGCTCCTGCTACACTAACGCGGGGAAAGGAAGGGCCGAACATTACCGCGAGTGAAAATCTGTCGTTAGATGCACATTTGCAGGAGAGAGAAACCATTTCAGTGTCAGCAAAGTACAGCATAGGCTGGGAGCACTAAAAAAGTGATAGTAGTGCTACATGTGCAGCAACAGCATAGTGCCCAAGTATAAAAGGGCACTATGGTGATGCTGCAAATGGGGCATAGGGGGCTGCAGGTGAGACATGCAGTGGGGCAGCTGGGGCACAGGGTGGACTAGGCAGATGCCTAGGTGGCACATAGGAACACAGAAAATGGAGATCAGCAAGACAGCAACTGACCAAGAGTCTGTGTCCCACAGTGTCCCATCCAGGGGACATTATCCAGCAGGTACCCCAAAGGGCACATAACATTGGCAGGCGGTGCTGGGGGGAAGCATGGATATCTATGTAGGCACCCCTATCCCAGACCCCACACCCTAGGCAGCTACCTACCTGCACACTGGATGGCCTGGAACTGCGCACCACAAGCACCACCAGCATATGGGCTTGTCAGCATGGTGGGGGAGGGGTGTTGGTGGTGGAGGGGGCAGTGGCATCTGCCCACAGCAGGCCAAGGCCAAGCCCTGTTCAGGTGGGTGGCATGCAGTGCAACAGACAAGGTCTGTCTGATGAACAGTCATGGTATCTCCAGGGACTGACCCACCCCCATGGCAACAGTATGGTGCAGTACACACAGCCAGTGTGACCTGGGGCAAAAGATCACAGGTTCAAGTCCCAGCTGTGGCTCCTACAGACCATGTCTCTACATTTTACCCTACATAGCACATACTACATAAACATGTTCACTCCGTAGAGCATTGGCCAACAGGGGCACAAACACCCACACCCACAGGCTCTACTATCCAAAGGCTCATTGATTGTCAGGCTGTTGGGCCCGGCACGGACCAGCAGTTACTACCAAAGCACCACTACTAGCACCTGCATACCTTAGCAATGCCTGCACTGTGCTCAGGACTAGTGTGGCGGGCAGGGCTGCCAACCACCCCTATCTTTTCACAATGCTGAAATAGGAGTGGGAGTGTGCGTATGTCTCTCCATTGTTTTGTGGCTGCCTACTCCTCACTGGACCCACAATGCTTACATTGCTTCCAGCATTATTTATTTATTTATTTATTTATTTATTGTTTTTCTATACCGCACTATTCGGCATCAGCGCGGTTTACAAGGAACAGGTTTGTACAATGCAGAACGTTCAGACATTGAACTTACATATAACAGGGAGTTTAAACTTGGATAACAGGTGAACTTTATACACTATGTACAAAAAGGGGATTACATCGTAGTTGGGTTTGTAATACAAGCCCTATGAGGGATGGTTAGATGTAGTGGAAAGTTATCAGTGGAGATTGGTTAGGCGGCACTGGATTGAGAGACTGTTGGGTCGTGTGATGCTGCCTAGGTGATGTTGTCGGAGTTACAGAAGTGTTGTAGAAATAGATGGTGTTTGAGGGCTTTTCTGAACTTGGGGAGGTTGTTTATGGTCCGGATTTCTGCTGGGAGAGAGTTCCAGCAGGAGGGGGCAAACAAGGCAAAGGCACGCTTTCTCGTAGATTTGTTGCATTTTGTGATGGCTTTTGGAAGGAGGATGGTATTACAGGATGTGGCCCTTCTTAATCTATTGTCTGGGGTGGGTTGTATCAGGTCTGACAAGGTGGTTGAGGTGATTCTGTTAACTGCTTTAAATGTCATGGTTAGGACCTTAAATGTGATCCTGTACTGCACGGGGAGCCAGTGTAGGCTCTTCAGAATAGGGGTAATATGGTCTCTTCGAGATGCTCCATAGAGGATTCTAGCTGCGGTGTTCATCGCTAGCTGCAAGGGATTTATCGAGTTCTTTGGGAGGCCAAGTAGGATGGAGTTGGCGTAGTCGAAGTGGGGCATTATTATGGCCTGGAAGACTGTTCGGAAGTCGTTTGGTTCTAGAGTGTTCTTCATGAGGCGTAGTGTCTGTATTTTATGGTAGATTGTCCTGACGGTATTATCTATATGGGCATGCATGTCAAGGCGCTGGTCCAGTGTTACACCTAAGTATCTGATCGTTGTCTTGGAGATGAGTTCTGCATTGCTCACCTTGATTGATGAGGGGGGAGTGAATGACTGGTCTCTTCCGATGAATAGGACGTCTGTCTTTTTTAGATTTATTCTGAGCATTTGGTTGTGTAGCCATTCTGTGACGGCGTTGAAGCAGGAAGAGAGCTGCCTACCAATGTGAATTATGAGGAGCAAGGTATTGTGGGTATGGCCCGGACAGGGCGGACTGGGCAGGATGCATCTGCACATGGTGTGGGGCAATGGCTGGGACATTGTAGTGCCCAACCACCACCTGCATGGGTAGGGTGGCCACAGCATGTCATGCTGGGAGATCACTCTCACTCTGACTGAGTGGTGACCATGGCATGTCTAGGTTCCCACATAGTGCTCTACAATGTCTGCCTCCAGTGATGCCTTTGTGTTTCCTGTTCTGCGGCCCAATCACTAAGCTATCTGTTTGGTGTCTGTGTGTACATAGTTTCCCTGTGGATGATGCACTATGGACTGGCTAGCAGACTGTCTGCAGTTAGCATGCCTATGTCTGGAACATCTTGCAGGGTGCAGACTGACTGTGCCCTCTGTTGGTGGATGTCAGATCGTACTGGGGGGCAGCTGAGCTTTTCCAGGCCAGTGCCCTTATGACAAGTACAGATCTGCATCAGCAGCCCTAGATGGTGCTCTTTCCCCACAGGACTTGTGTTGCTGGTCCCACAGCCCTTCATCATGTCCCCTCCATTGCAAAGATGTAGAGTGTGGGTCTGTTGGGGGCAAATCCTGTCCACCACCCTGACCCAGTGAGGGCAGTTTGGTAGGTGGTGCTACATAATCCATATGTGAGTCCAGACACCCTGCCCCTGCTCCTATAACAAGTGACCATGGCAACCACACTGGATATGCACTATTCTGGGTGCATCATGGTCCACAAAGGCTAGATGTGACTGGGGAATACAGGTGGACACAAGAATATCCTAAGTATGTCTGCAAGGAATACCTATCACACACTGGCACTGATAGGGACCCACAGCAAAGTCTATCTCAACCAACCCAGGTACTGCGGATCTGATGCTGGGCACCCCACCTCACCCTCAGGGTGAGCTCAGAAACTGCACAATGGCATTGTCTGTAGCCCAGTTCGTCAGTTCCCCCTACCAAGGTGAGGTGCTCTAGAGGTGCATACCCCATCTGGTGATCTGATGTATACTGCTATTATGCATGTACATTGCATCATGGGTACTGGTGGTTTTACCCTATCCTGGTAACCACAGCAGACATTTCGTGCGGTGACCTGCAGTCTTCTTGTTTGCAGCCATTGCTATGGAACTCACCATGGTGGTGTAGCCTACTGGTTTGTGCACTTACTTTCTGGCTAGTGGTCATGGGTTCAATTTCTCTTTGTTCTCATTTTTTATGCCTGTCCTACACAACTACTTGTCATTCCTGTAACAGTCATATCTCTGCAGATCTGTGCTACCAGCATATAATACCCTCATCACAGTTGCCAACTATCCTTCTGTCCGTCTATCTGTGTCTTCCAGCTGTGTAGCTTTATCTTTATCTTTATTTGTCACTTGATATACCGCCCAAGCATGTGCGTCAGAGCGGTGTATAATACAATAATCAAATACAAGCAGGAAGAAAGGAAAGGAACGCTATCACTTTGGACAGGACAGAGAGAGACAGAAAAGACAAGAGCAAGAAAATAAGTTAAGATAGATACTTGAAGAAATACCGGCAGGCTGCTACCCCATGTCCTGCACTGGTACCCTTTTCTGCATTGCGGCTCTTCATGCTTGCCTCTCCTGTGTCTGCTCTGCATTGCACTACTACTCCTCTGTCCTCCTATCATTGCAAATATCTTGCCACCTCTACCTCCACTGGACACGTATTCCCATCTTCTTCCACCCACTGTCATTGTAGCGCTTTACATTGCCAACACCCTGTGCATCGGTACAGCTACCTCCAATATGTTTGTCCATTTTACCGGCTGCCACATCAGCTGCATGCAGATTTGCCAGGTCCATCAGCTCCCACCTCTACTTCCTTCCATCACTTGTCCATTGCCTTTCCTTGGTGCTCTGTGCAGTGTTAGGGTTACATCTGTTTTTTGGCCTTTCATTTCATGCTTGTCAACTTGGGGCACCTTACTGCCCTTGGGCACCATATCTTGGGTCACCTTAACATCCTTAGGGCACCTTATATGGCACCTTAGGTTAAGGCATCCTAACCTAAGGCGTCCTATAAGGCACCTTATAAAGCACCTTGTCAGCCTTATAATGTGCTTTGTTTGTCAGCTTTAACCTGCAATGTCCCGTTAACGTACGCTAACTGGCCAAGGCGCCCTTTAACACATGTTAAACGGCCATTGCTACCTTAATGCCGGTACGCCCACTTCCTTATATGGCATTGCTCACGTTAACACTGCACTTAACGCCAGTAACGTTACTGCACTTTAGTAAACATACCCCATAGTCTTACCTCTTCATTTACTTCGCAGGACAAGTGACATCAATTTGACCCCTTCTACCTCAGCCTATGAGTGTAATGCTCACCTAAGACAACACCTACAAAGTGCTATAGCTTTTGTCCAGAGAAATCTGGAAAGCACTGCTCAAGATAGAAAAAACTATTATGACCTAAAAGCTACTTCTAAAGAATAGAAAATTAGAGATAATGTATTCTACTATCACTTTGTCAAAGATAGTGGAGTGGAGGAGTAGCCTAGTGGTTAGTCAGTATTGTTTGTAAACCTCCATGATGTCCACGAAAGCACAGTATATTAAGCTGTAATAAAGATAAAGATAATTACATAGAAAGTGTTTGTACCACTTGACCCTCACCTAGCAATCCACAAGCATTTAACCATTATTATATACACACACATATTTAGTTTACCAGCATGATGATCTCCATTAAACAAAAAGGCATATACTGGTTGTGCCCTGGTAAACACTTTTTAAGGGACATCATTAAAACTCTGTGTGGTCTCGCAACAAAGGATGCCACAGAGAAATGTATTGTTACTGTGACAAAATATGATGAGTTCTCTGGAACTAAGGTGGCTGTTCTAAATAATGTTTGGTTAGTCAGTACTCCTTTGAAAGAAGTTCCTGCTACCATGAATAAGCATGATGTTTCCAACTATACCTTTGCCAGCTAACTTATGCTTAATCACTATGCTCAAGAATTCCATTGTCAAGATGGGAGGTGCATCTTTATACTACCTGGAATCCGAGCCCATGCCAACCAAAAATAAAAGCCTAGATATGTTCTGGGGACATGAAATATACTTACATTGGGAAACTAATTGCTGGACTATAAAGCTGATCACACTGTTGAACTTTCTGCTGATAAAAAAAAAACAAAATTGCAGACTATCACTTTGATTCCAACAAACATTTATTCCACAGCTTCCCGAAAACAAGACTTACATTAATCCAAAATACTGCTGATTTGTCCTCAAGAACTCATTGCTATGGATAGCTTATAACAGGCTCGCATCTGGTCACAAATGGTTACTATCATTTTAAATGTCCAAATGTCTTGCAAAGGCCTGAGAAGCTCTTCCAGATGCTTCTTGCCTTTACCTTCACCAATAAGGAAAAAAATTTAAAACATCACCCCTGGCACAGGTATTCCCTGTTCAAAATAAACTCCAGGTTTCTGCCTCTAGCAGCACTTTTACTCTTAAGACCATTTGGAAACCTTAGCTTCAACCTGGTGCTCTGAATCAAACAATCATTTTTGTGGAGCAGGAATTTGGAAGGGAAGACCTTTTGCCAAATTGTTGTGAGCAGTCCACCAGTCCAGAGATTGCAGAAGCTCTTGATACCATATCAAAGATATCATAGGTTGCTCAGACCATAAACTTTGAGTAGTCTTTGTTGTGTTTTATCAGGGCAAAAATGAGAACAGGTCTCTCTCCAGAGTGTAATTATTTAAAGTTTTTAAGAAAAACAAAAAGACATTCATATATAAAAAGTGAGCAATACACAAAAGAAAAAATCAGAACCATACTGGCCTGAAGTCATTGATGTAAACGGACACTAGATGGGAGAGTTATATTACCCACAAATAAGTGTCATGTATATACCGTTTATCTGAGACCGGTGGCCACTTGGTGTACAAAATCTAAAGTTAGAGATTGTAGAGAGTGAATGACTAATATATTGTTGTGTTTTATCAGGGAACAAAATTATTCAACATACTGTACAGAGACTCATGAGGAAGAAACTGGGACATATCATCAAGGCTACACATTATGTCCTTCAAGAACATGCTCATCTAGACCAAGTAAGAGGCCATATAGCCGCGAGCCTGGAACTCTGAAATATTCTCCTCCCAAAAAAATCCAGTGTTTGTGCTTCTCTCCCTGGGGGCCCCAAGGAATGCCTCACAGTGTGTGACAGGTGTTCCTTGTAGTGCAGCTGAAGGTAATTTGGTGTTCATCTTTACCTTGCAGTCACATGTGACCCTCTGGGACCAGACACCACCCAGATTAGTGTGTACCCCATGTTTGGGTCTGGCTGACATGGACACCTGTTATCACGGCAGAAGGGTTTCCAGACTTGCATGAGGTTTCTGTAGCAGTGCCTTCCTAGGTCAAAGTGGTATACATTAAATACCCCAAAAGGCACACATCACCCTTTTGTAGGTAAGCAACAGGTGCCCCAGCCCCCATGAAGCAACCTCTATCCTGCTGGTTTAGGAAAGCCCTCCAGGGTTGGTGGGCCAGAGCCATACCTGTGGCTGTGGCAATCACAGACCAGCAGTAATGATGGGGTTAGCTCTGGAAAACCCCAACTGCCTCACACCACTGTCTGCCAATCACCAGCAGACAGCACAGTCAGACTGCACCTTCTAGGTGTTCCAACCATGCAAAGTCGAACTGCAGACAGCCCACTAGCTAGTCCATAGTGCATGCTCACAGAGAAACTATGTGCACCAAGCAAGCATCTTAGTGATTGGGGCCTCAGCACTGGGAACACAACAGGATCACCGGAGGTAAATAATATAGTGTAGCGCCCACTACTGGCTAGGCGGTTGCCTAGGAACAGTGAACGTACCTCTTAATGTCCCTTTTGTCAGCTTAGGTCCAGAGCCGCAGCATCTGGATGGTGTAGTTGTGCAATAAAGAATAGCCAAGGGGTTTCAAAAAGGCAAACAGGAAATTTATTATAATTTTCTTTTCCTAGCCAATGAACTTCTTTTTAAGGAGTTCAAATATACAGCAAAGCAAAGTCGAATACTTCTCCATTGAAAAACAGAAGGCAACAAATCTTCACAGCAACTTTCAGAACAGTCAATGTAGCATTGTTTCAGGCAGCTTTTTTTAAACCTGCAATAAAGTCTTTTCCTTCAGCAGAGATCAGAGCTCCAGGTTCCCAGCTGGGTCTAGCACAAACCCAGGTTTTCACAGCGCTCTAGACTGCACCTTAACTTCTTCAATTCAAGCTGTTAAACATTGGCATTCTTCCCATTAAGCTGCTATCATTTGTATTCTTTACTTTCAAGCTGCTAACATTTATATTCTTTTCTTCAAGCTGTTAACATTTGTATTTTGGGTTCAAGGCTCCACATGACCCCTTTGAACCTCTCTGTTCAGCTCAAAACGTTAGCACTTCGTTTAACCCAATTCTTCAGCAGGTCATGCAGTTAGGAAAGCCTCCGGGTTTTTTTACAACTTTAAACCCCTATAGCCTTGTCACTTCTGGCTTACACAGAATGAGCAATCCATTTCAGAATCAGAGGAAACGTTATCTGAAACACACTCATCTATTTGCATGCTTTCCTCATCTAGGTCAATTGGTACCTGGCTGGGCTCAGCATGTGAAACAGCAGGTTTTAGTTTCTCTAGTAACTTTAAAACCTTTCCCCACTGGGATTCTTCTCCCCGCTGAGTAACAGTGGGAGGACAGAGGAGTTCATTATTCTTTAGCAGATTCTTTAAGGTTTCTAATGTGCTCACCTTTTTCCCAGCAATTAGTCTTTTCCCCGGCTTTGCTGAAGATGAAACACTTCCCCCAAGCTCTCTTAAAGACAGTCCCGTACCTTGCTCAGAAACAGCATCTCGCACAGAATGAACTTTCCTGTCTTCTAGG
This sequence comes from Ichthyophis bannanicus, assembly GCA_033557465.1. Taxonomy (NCBI): domain Eukaryota; kingdom Metazoa; phylum Chordata; class Amphibia; order Gymnophiona; family Ichthyophiidae; genus Ichthyophis; species Ichthyophis bannanicus. The sequence goes on along the minus strand of CM066039.1, from coordinate 148,584,375 downwards.
CCAGCTGTAATTCCCCTACCAGCTGGGCTCTCTTCAGGGCTAGAGTTTTCTGTATGCTGAGTGCAATAGGGATTTCTCTTGAGATAGCTCCTGGAGTACCTTCCTCGCTCAGGTCTTCTCCTGGTCTCCTCATTCCCTGCTTCCTCACCAGACTCTCTGGAAGTCTCTACTCTCCTGGTAGCCTCTCCCTTCTTGGTGGAAACCTCCTCCCCGGTGGATGCACACCTCTTCCTTCCTGCTTCCCTGAGCTTATATGAGTGAGACTGTCCTATGGCATCCAACTGCATCCCCAAGCATTCCTTGTCACCTCCCCTGGTTACCTTGGAGCTGGGGCGTGGCCAGGGCCGGCCCGTCCATTGAGCAAGAATGTTTTTTGCACAGGGCCCCGCGTTTCAGGGGGCCCCGCGCAAAAAAACATTCTTCAGCATCCCAAGTTTTAAAAAAAAACAACAAACCGGCTGCTTCTGCCGCGGCAGCATCAAGAGCTCTGCCGCGGGGCCCCCCCCCTGCCCGGCAGAGCCTCCCTGCATCATCAGCTTTCTTCAAGTCCCAAAATGCGGGCTTCTTTCAGAGCCGCGAGAGTTTCTTTTCTCGCAGCTCTGTTAATCCCGCCGGGGCTGATGGGATTTCCCATCACCCTTGGCGGGATTAACAGAGCCGCAAGAAAGGAAACTCTCGGGGGTCTGAAAGAAGCCCGCGTTTTGGGACTTGAAGAAAGCTGATGATGCAGGGAGGCTCTGCCGGGCAGGAGGGGGGCCCCGTGGCAGAGCTCTTGATGCTGCCGCGGCAGAAGCAACCGGTTTGGTTTTTTTTTTTGTTTTAATTTGGGATGATAGGGGGGAAGGGGGTTTAGGACTGGTAATGGGCTATGGGAGGGGGGAGGCTAAACTGGAAGTGGGCTGATGGGGGGGGTGGTTAGGACTGGTAATGGGCCATGGGGGGGGGGGGTTAGGACTGGTAATGGGCCATGGGGGGAGGAGGCTAAGACTGGAAGTGGGCTGATGGGGGGGGTGGTTAGGACTGGTAATGGGCCATGGGGGGGGGTTAGGACTGGTAATGGGCCATGGGGGGGAGGCTAAGACTGGAAGTGGGCTGATGGGGGGGGTTAGGACTGGTAATGGGCTGGGGGGGGCTAAGTGGGCTGATGGGGGGGTTAGGACTGGTAATGGGCTATGGGGAGGGGGCTAAGGCTGGAGGTGGGCTGGTGGTGGTGGTGGTTAGGACTGGAAATGGGCTGATGGGGGGGTTAGGACTGGTAATGGGCTATGGGGGGGGCTAAGACTGGAAATGGGCTGATGGGGGGTAGGACTGGTAATTGGCTATGGGGGGGGCTAAGACTGGAAATAGGCTGATGGGGGGGCTAGGACTGGAAATAGGGTGATGGGGGGGTTAGGACTGGTAATGGGCTATGGGGGGGCTAAGACTGGAAATGGGCTGATGGGGGGGTAGGACTGGTAATTGGCTATGGGGGGGCTAAGACTGGAAGGCTGATGGGGGGGCTAGGACTGGAAATAGGGTGATTGGGGGTTAGGACGTAATGGGCTGATGGGGGGTTAGGACTAGTAATGGGCTATGAGGAGGCTAGGACTGGAAATGGGCTGAGTGGAAGGAGGGCTTGAACTGCAAAGAGCTGATGGGGACGGCGGCTTGGAATGGAAATGGGTTGTGAGGGGGAGGGAGCTAGGACTGGAAATGGGTGAGTGGGGGGGGGCTAGGACAGGAAATGGGCTGATGGAGGGGCTAGAATAGGACTGGAAATTGGCTGTTGGGGGGTGCTAAGATTGGAAATGGGCTGTGGTGGGGGTTTGGATTGAAATGGACTCATGAAGGGGCTAGAACTGGAAGTAGGCTCATGTGGTCTTGGATTGGAAATGTGCTGAGTGGAGGGGAGCTAGGATTTGACATGGGCTGATGGTGGGGCTAGGAAAGGACTAGAAATGGGCTCATGGGGGGCTGGGATTGGAAATGAGCTGATGGAGGGACTCGGATGGGACTGCAAATAGATGGGGAGCTAGGACTGGAAATGGGCTTATGGGGGGCTAGGACTGGAAATGGGCTGATGCGGGGACTAGAAGGGAGCGGATGCTGGGTGGGACTGGAACTAGAATGGAGCTGATGTTGGGGGAGGATTAGAATGGGATGGAGCTGGGAGAGTGAAATGGAGAGGGAAAAAATATTTTGTGTGGGAGGGAAGACAAATCTACAATTGTCCGGATATTGGGAGAGTAAGTGGGGATTGAGGATGGAGGGGTAAAATTTGAGTGGATGAAATAGGAATGAGGAAAGAGCAAAAGGAGAAAGATTAGTATGTTAAAGCAGATGTAGAGAGAGAATGGAAAAAAACTAGAAGAGAGAAGAAAAGACAAATGGACAGCAGACGATGAAGAGTTAGCGGAAGACACGAAGAAACCAGAAGAAAGTGGCTGGAGCAATTGCAGCTGAAAAAAAATGCACAAAAGGTAGAAAAATATCTCTTTATTTTGAATTTATTAATTGGAATATGTCAGCTCTGGGAAATGTGCATCATTAACGTCTGCGCTTTGTTTAGTACAAGAGCAAATTAATGTATAGTTTTATTTCTACAGTGTTGTACATTCCAAGTTTGGCTTTTGGGATTCCCAGTTTAATTATTGTCTTCCTGTTTCTAAATTGTGATTCCTTGTTTGGTGATGGTCTATGTTCTGCATGTGTAACTGAGCTGAGGTATTCTGTTTATGTAATTCCTATTTGACATTGCCACTTGTTCTCTTTCCCCAGTAGGTCATGTATTGTTGTTCTCTGAAATGTATTGGTTTAATATTTGCAGCGTTTCCTTTTGATAGTTAGGGTATGGTGCTTTATGAGTCCTGGTAGTGCTGTTAGGATATGGCGGGTTTGCTATGGGTTCCAAATGGGCAGTGCTTGTAGTAGTTCCTAATGTGTCTGGCGGTTGGCACTGGATTATAGTAATGTAGAAGTCTTTTAGTCTTTCTTTATTCGTGTATGGTAACATTATGCAAATATTTATGCAAATGAGGCCACTTATGCAAATGAGGCCCCGCACCGAGTCTCCGCACATGGCCCCGCACCCCCCTTGGGCCGCCCCTGGGCGTGGCTCACTCTCAACAGCTCTGTGAATGCAGTTTTTTTTCTTAACTGGAATTTTAACCCTAAAACTCCCTGAACCATTTCTCTGCTCAGAAGTGAATGGCTGTTTTTTCCCCACTTTCTTGGGCTCTATTACCGCCTTGTCACCACAATAGAACGCTATGTGGGAACCTAGACATGCCATGGCCACTGCTCGGTCAGAGTGAGTGCCCTCCCAGCATGCCATGCTGTGGCCATCCTGTCCATGCAGGCAGTGGTCGGGCACTATAGTGTCCCAGTCATTGCCCCACACCCTGTGAAGATGCATCCTGGCCAATCCGCCCTGTCCGGGCCATACCCATGACACCTTGCTCCTTGTTATGCACATATTCAGGCTAATGCTGGTAACAGTGGGACATTGTGGGCCCGGTGAGGTGTGGGCAGCCACAAAACAATGGATAGACATACACACACACACACACTCCTATTTCAGCATTTTGCAAAGATAGGGGTGGTTGGCAATCCTGCCCGCCACACTGGTCCTGATCACAGTGCTAACATTGCTAAACTGTGCAGGAAGTAGTAGTAGTACCCTGGTGATAACTGCAGCTGAATGCTGGGGCCAGCAGCCTGACTCTCCATGCATCTTTGGATTGTGGAGCCTGTGTGAGTGGGTGTTTGTACCCCTGTTCGCTGCTGCTTTTGGTTTTGCACATGTTGCTTTTGTATCTGCATTGTAGGGTAAAACATAGGGACATGCTCTGCAGGAACCACAGCTGGGGCTTGAACCTGTGACCCTCTGCTTCGGGACACACTGGCTGGGTGTACTGCACCACACTGTTGCCACAGATGCATGGTGGTCCCTGAGGCTACTTGTACTTTTCCTCAGCCAGACTTTTTATGTTGCACTGCACATCATGTACTGGTACAGGGCATGGCGTAGGTCCACTGCAGGCAGGCGCCACTGCCCCCTCCAGCACGGGCACACACCCCCATGCCATGCTGACATGGCCATATGCTGTCAGTGCTGGTAGCGCGCAGTCCCAGGCCATCCACTGTGTGGGTAAGTGGTCGCCTAGGGAACGAGGTCTGGGGCATGGGGCATTCATGAGCATCCTCACATCCCCCCCATCACCGCCTACCAATAGTCTGTCCCTTCCGCTTGGGGGAGGTTTGGCTGGGGTTATGTCAGGTCAGTGTCCAGGCAACTGTTAGCTTGGGTGGACCAGGTAGATGTAGGTGGATTGTGTTTGGCCTTTGTCAGCTTCTGTCATGTTGATGTCCGGTTTCAATGTTCCTATGTGCCACCTAGGCGCCCGCCTAGTCCACCCTGTGCCCCAGCTGCCCCCGCTACATGTCCCGCCTGCAGTCCCCTATGCCCCACTTGCACCATTGCCATAGTGGCCTTTCATACTTGGACAATGTGCTGGTGCTGGAAATGGAGCACTACTATCACGTTTCTTGAGCTCCCTGTCTATGCTGTACATTGCTGACACTTAAATAGTTTCTCTCCCCTGCAAATGTGCATCTAACGGCAGATTTTCATTCATGGTAGGATTCAGCCCTTCAGTTCAGCATGTTAGTGTGCAGGGAGCCTCTCCCCGCCCACTCCCCGCCCATTGACCCCTTCCCCCTGCCCTCTCTCCACCCTCTGTGTTGTTTACCATGGCCAGGGACGTTAACAATCGTTAAGTAACGTTAACGCGCATTAACGTTACATAATGCGCGTTAACATTACCTAACGATCATTAACGTTGCATAATGCGCGGCCTGTAACGTTACCACAGTTTAGTAAACATACCCCAAAGTTGCATCAAAAATTATGTTGGGCTGTTTTTCTTGACTCTTCTGCTCTTTTTTTGTCATCTGCAAACACAATTACAAGAAGAGAGCTCATGATCGAGTCCCAAACACTGGAGGCACCAACTATGAGTGTCTATTATGGATATGATTCTCGAGCATCTGGAACACTTCTTAAACTCACTGGCAAATTTGTGGGACATATCATCTGAAAAAACAGCCGCAGTAAAATCAAATGATTCAATTTTGACACAAAAAAAGGAGAAGAGTACAACTGTCAACAACAGAACGAGCTGAGGCACTGCGGAAAATAAAGGAAATATTAAATGTCTGAAAATACTAAGCTAAGGAAAAAACAGGAGGGACATTTTTAAAGAAAAAATGGAATATAACTACAGAAAAGATGAATACTCACAAAGCACTTCAAACTGCATCTGAGGGACTCCACGGAACAAAGAGATACTGCAATGGCAGGCATGAAGGTGAATGCATGCATAGTGTAGCTTCCAAAAGCTACTAGAAGGATCTGGGAAAGCTCCCGTGCAGGGTTCCATCAGATTATGTCACCCATTCGTAAGGACTTTTTCACTGCTTATCCATAGAGAAACACAACCAATTTACATTTACCTGTTCCACTTGACTCATGTCTTATAGACCTCTATTATGTCTCCCCTAAGCTGTCCTTTTTCCAAGCTGAAGAGCCCCAACCTTTTAAGCCTTTTCTCTTAAGGGTATCCTTCCATCCTCTTGATTATTTTCATAGCTCTTCTCTATACCTTTCCTAATTCTGCTATATCCTTTTTCAGATTTTTTTTTAAGGCTGTCAAATCAGTGCTAATTCCCGGCAACCCAGCAGCCCTTAGATTTTCTTGGCAAGGTATGACCAGAAGTAGATTACCAGGCCTTTTCTTTCAATGCAATATAGGGTAAAGTGATATGCCCAAAATCACAAGGAATCAAACCCAGATGGCTTGGGTGATAGGCTGTTGTTCTAACCACTAGGTTACTCCTCTCTTTTTCAGATATGGCAACCAGAACTGCACATAATATTCGAGGTGCAGTTGCACCATGGAGCTATACAGAGGCATTAAAAAATCCTTAGTTTTATTTGCCATTCCTTTCCTTATGATTCCTAGTATTCTATTTGCTTCCTTGGCAGCCACTGCACACTAAGCAGAAGGTTTCAAGGAATTATTCATGATGACACCTAGGGGTATGTTTACTAAACAGCGATAACGTTGCTGCGGCGACATCACACGATAACATTACGTTTCGCGCGATAACGTCTCCAGCGGCGTTAAGGCACACAGAGGGTGGAATAAGGCTTTCTAGAGGGCGGAGAGAAGGGGTCAATGGGCAGAGAGTGAGCGGTGAGAGACTCCAGGCACACTAACACTGTGAAATGTAGGGCAGAACATTACCGTGATTGAAAACCTCGCGTTAGAGGCACAATTGCAGGAGAGAGAAACCATTTCAATCAGCAATGTACAGCAAAGGCAGGGAGACCCAGAAAAGTGATAGTAGTGCTACATGTGCAGCAACAGCATAGTGCCCAAGTACAAAAGGGCACTATGGTGAGACTGCAAATGGGGTACAGGGGGCTGCAGGCGGGTCATGCAGTGGGGCAGCTGGGGCACAGGGTGGGCTAGGTGGATGCCTAGGTGCCACATAGGAAGGCAGAAACGGAAAATCAGCAAGACAGCAACTGACCAAGGGCAAACATGTCCACAAGTGTGTGTCTCACAGTACCCCAATGGACATTACCCAGCAGGTACCCCAAAGGGCACATAACATTGGCTGGTGGTGCTGGGGGGAAGCATAGATGTCTATGTAGGCACCCCTACTCCATATCCCACACCATAGGCAGCCACCTACTGGTACAATGGAGGGCCTGGGACTGCGCACCACCAGCACCACCGGAATAAGGGCATGTCAGCATGGTGGGGTAGACAATATTTTGGTGGTGGTGAGAAGCGAGGAGGAATGTGACAAATTCTATCTAAACCTTTTGATGTCTTGGACATCCGCACCTTACCCACTCAGAATCTTAAATGACAGAGGTGTAAAGCAGGGGTCTCCAAATCCAGCCCTGGAGGGCCCCAAACCAGTCAGGTTGGCAGGCTATCTCTAATGCATATATATCTCATGCATATTCGTTAGGGATATCCCGAAAACCTGCAGGGTTGCGGACCTCCAGGACCGGATTTGAGTAGCTCTGCCATAGAGCATCGGCCAACAGGGGCACAAACACCCACACCCACAGGCTTCACTATCCAAGCCTCAAGGAGAGTCAGGCTGTTGGGCCCTGCAAGGAGCAGCAGCTACCATTACTAGCACCTGCAAACCTTAGCAATGCCGTCATAAACATGGAAACACGTTCCATATATATCAAAAGGTTGCTATGATTAATATCAGATAACAAATCCTACATTAAACACAATTTGTTAACAGAGATTCATCATAGCAACCCTTCTGATATATATGGAGTGTGTTTCTTTTTTTGTCTGACAGTGTTACCACCCCAGACAGTGACCCTAACATTATTGAATACCTTAGCAATGCCTGCACTGTGCTCAGGACTGGTGTGGTGGGCAGGGCTGCCAACCACCTCTATCTTTGCACAATGCTGAAATAGGTGAGGGAGTGTGTGTATGTCTATCCAGTGTTTTGTGGCTGCCTACATCTTACTGAGCCCACAATGCTTACACTGTTTCCAGCATTAGCCTGCCAATGTGCATAATGAGGAGCAAGGTATTGTGGGTATGGCCCGGACAGGGCGGTCTGGGCAGGATGCATCTGCACAGGGCATTGGGCGGGGGCCATCAACCCCAGTCCTGCTGGGGAACAGACACCCTACAGGGCAGCCAATGCAGAGCTGTACACATCCATAAGACAATGGCAGAAAGACAGTAGTTCTGGAAATGCTCAGCTACCCCCCACCACCATCTGACAGTCTCCAGCAGCAAGCACAGTGAGTCACCAGCCACTGCACCCTGCAAGGTGTTCCAGCCATACACATATAACTGCAGACAATCTGTTGGCTAGTCCACAGTGCACATTCCTGGAGAAGATGTCTGCACCAAAAACTGGGATGTGAGCACACCCACCAAGCAGATACATCAGTGATTAGACCCCAGAAAAGAAAACCCATACATTTCACTTGAGAGAAATACAATATAGCACTATGGAGGAACCCAGCCATGCCGTGGTCACTGCTCAGTCAGGGTGAGAGTGACCTCCCAGCAGGACATGCTGTGGCCACCCTGTCCATGCAGGTTGTGGACGGGCACTACAATGTCCAAGCCATTGCCCTATGCCCTGTGCAGATGCATCCAGGCCAGGCCACCCTGTCCAAGCTATACCCACAGTACCTTGCTTCTCATTATGCACATTGGCAGGCTAACACTGGCAACAGTGCAAGTAGTGTGGGCTGAGTAAGGTGTTGGCAGCCACCACACACTGGATGGACAGACACACACTCCCACACCTATGCCAGCATTGTGCAACTATAGAGGCTTTTGGCAGCCCTGGCCACCGCACCAGTCCTGGGCACAGTGCAGGCATGGCAATGGTATGCAATACTGTTGGGGTCACTCCCCAGGGTGGCGAACAATGTCAGACACCAGACCTGAAACACACTCCACAGACATCAGAGAGGTTGGTATGATACAGCTCAATGAGCAGATTGTGCTTAACTTAGGAATTGCTATCTGCCAGTACTCATAGCAACCTTTTGATATATATGTACCGTATTCCCAGGTTTAGGGTGGCATTGCTAAGGTATGCAAGTGCTAGTATTAGGAGATGCACGCAGGGCCCAACATCCTGCCTCTCCAGGAGACTTTGGATAATGGAGCCTGTGGGTGTGGGTGTTTCTGCCCCTGTTGGCCGCTGCTCTAGGGCAGAGGTTCCCAACTCCAGTCCTGGTGGGCCAAACACTGTTCGGGTTTTCATGCTGTCCCTAATGAATATGCATGAGATACATCTGCATATCATGGGGGCGGCGCATAGAAATGCAGCACAGGCATCTTTATTAGAGACAGCATGGAACCTGAATGGTGTTTGGCCCTCCAGGACTACATTTGGGAGATTCTGCTCTAGGTAATGCGCATGTTTATGGTGTCTGTGCTCTGTAGGGGAAAATATAGGCGTTTGAGGCATGTTTATGTTATCTGCAATAAAGATTCTGTCTTTATTACCACGGTTTAGTAGTGGGTAAAATATGGGGATTGGGTTGGCAGGAACCACAGCTGGGACTTAAACCTGTGAACTTCTGCTCCTGAACACACTGGCTGTGTGTACTGCACCACACTGTGGCCATAGGAACAGTCCATTCCCTGGGGATACCATGACTGTTTGTCAGACAGAGCCTGTCTGTTGTAGTGCACGGCACCCACCTAAACAGGGCTAGGCCACGGTCTCCTGTGGGTAGCAGCGACTGCCCCCTCCACCAACAGTACCCCTCTGCCACCATGCTGACATGCCCTTCTGCTGGTGGTGCTGGTGGTGCGCAGTCTCAGGCCATCCAGTGTGCCGGTAGACGGCTGCCTTTGGTGCGGATTCTGAACATAAGAACATAAGATATGCCATACTGGGTCAGACCAAGGTTCATCAAGCCCAGTATCCTGTTTCCAACAGTGGCCAATCTAGGTCATACGTACCTAGCAGTTTCCCCAAAAGACACAGGTTCCGCAATGCTTGTACTGGGTCAAGAATTGATATCCTGGGTCCCTTCTTAATAATGGTTTATGGACCTTTCCTCTAGGAACTTGTCCAAACCTTTTTTAAACCCAGCTACACTAACAGCCTTTACTACATCCTCCGGTAACAAATTCCAGAGTTTGATTACACGTTGAGTGAAAAAATATTTTCTTTTATTAGTCTTAAATAGTTTACCCTGTAGCTTCATTGCATGTCCCCTAGTCTTTCTATATTCTGATAACGTAAACAATCGATCTACATTTACCCGTTCCACTCCGTTCATTAATTTATAGACTTCTATCATATCTCCCCTCAGCCGTCTCTTTTCTAGGTTAAAGAGCCCTATCCTTTTTAGCCTTTCTTCATAGGAGTATCCTTCCATCCCCTTTACCATTTTGGTGGCTCTTCTCTGAAGACCAGAATTGCACACAATATTCAAGGTGCGGTCTCACCATGGAACTGTATAGAGGCATTATAATATCTTTTGTTTTATTTTCCATTCCTTTCCTTATGATACCTAGCATTCTATTTGCTCTCTTGGCTGCCGCTGCACACTGGGCCGAGGGTTTTAACATGTTATCCACAATGATGCCTAAATCTTTTTCCTGGGTGGTGGTTCCTAATGTGGAATCTTGCATTGTGTAACCATAGTTTGGGTCGTTCTTCCCTAGGTGCATAACTTTGCACTTGTCCACATTAAATTTCATCTGCCATTTTGATGCCCAGTCTTCCAATTTATCAAGATCCTCTTGCAATTTTCCACAATCCTCTTGGGTTTTAACAACATTAAATAGTTATGTGTCATCTGCAAATTTGATAACCTCACTCGTTATTCCACTTTCCAGGTCATTTATGTATTTGTCAAAAAGCAGCGGACCCAGCACAGATCCCTGGGGTATACCACTATTCACCTTTCTCCATTGGGAAAATTGGCCATTTAGCCCAACCCTCTGCTTTCTATCTTTTAACCAGTTCCTGATCCACAGTAGTACACTACCTCCTATCCCATGACTCTTTAGTTTTGCCAAAAGTCTTTGATGAGGGACCTTGTCAAAGGCTTTCTGAAAGTCCAGATACACTATATCAACTGACTCACCTTTGTCCACCTGTTTATTCACACTTTCAAAAAAACATAACAGATTAGTAAGACAAGATCTTCCTTGTCTAAAGCCATGTTGGCTGTCTCCCATTAGGCCATGACTATCTACATGCTGAGTAATTTTATTCTTTATGATGGTTTCTACCATTATTCCCGGTACTGACGTGAGGCTCACCGGTCTGTAGTTTCCTGGATCACCCCTGGAACCCTTTTTAAAAATTGGTGTTACATTGGTGATCCTCCAATCTTCAGGTATTAGAGATGATTTTAATGATAGTTCACAGATTACTAATAGCAGGTCTGCAATCTCATATTTCAGTTCTTTCAACACCCTTGTATGTATACCATCCAGCCCAGGTGATTTGCTACACTTCAGTTTATCTAATAGTTGTAATACATCTTCCCGATGTATCGATATTTCCTTCAATTCTTCCGCACCTTTAAATACCACTTCAGTCATGGGTAACATCCCTACATCTTCCTCAGTAAAGACCGAAGCAAAGAATTCATTCAGTCTCTCCGTTATCGCCTTGTCGTCTCTTAGTACCCCTTTAATTCCTCTATCATCTAATGGACCAACTGACTCTCTCACAGGTTTTTTGCTACGAATGTACTTGAAAAAATCTTTATTTCGCGTTTTTGCTTCTGCAGCAAGCTTCTTCTCAAATTCTCCCTTTGCCTGCTTTATCAATGCCTTGCATTTGACTTGCCAGTGCTTATGCTGTTTCCAGGTTTCGTCGTTTGGTTCTTTTTTCCATTTCCTGAAAGATGCTTTTTTGGCAACAACAGCCTCTCTGACCTCACCTTTAAACCATGCTGGCAGTTTTTTGGACTTCCTTCCACTTTTCTTAAAGCGTGGAATATAGCTGGTCTGGGCTTACAAGATAGTATTTTTCAACAACACCCAAGCTTGATGTAAGTCTTTAACCTTTGCAACTGCTCCTTTTAGTTTTTTCTTAACTATTTTCCTCATTTTATCATAATCTCCCTTTCGAAAGCTAAAAGGTAGTACTGTGGATTTCCTTACTATCCCTCCTCTGCTAATTAAATCAAAGGCGATCATGCTATGATCACTATTGCCAAGTGGCCCCAACACCCTTATCTCTTGCACTAGATCTTGTGTTCCACTAAGGACTAGGTCTAATATGGCTTCCCCTCTGGTCGGTTCATGAACCAGCTGCTCCAAGAAGCAGTCATTTATGTCATCTAGGAACTTTATCTCCCTAGCATGTCCTGCGGTGACACTGACCCAGTCGATACCGGGGTAATTGAAATCACCCATTGTTATTACCGCGCTGTAACTTTTGTTAGCTTCCTTGATTTCGTTGAGCATTTCATCATCCATTTGTTCATTCTGGCCAGGCGGTCGATAGTACACCCCCACTGCCATCGCCTTCCCCTTTTTCATGGAATTTCAATCCATAGAGATTCTACAGCAAATTTTGTTTCTTGCAAAACTTTAATCCTTTCTGACTCAATGCCCTCTCTAACAGAGAGTGCAACCCCTCCACCAATTTGATCAGCTCTATCATTACGATATAGTTTGTACCCAGGTATCACAGTGTCCCACTGGTTGTCCTCCTTCCACCATGTCTCTGATTTTCCAATCATATCTAACCTCTCATTTAGTCTATATATTCTAACTCTCCCATCTTATTTTTTTAGACTTCTAGCATTTGCATACAAGCATTTTAGAGACTGTATTTTATTCATATTAATTTGGCTATTGGTAGACATGGGTAATTTGGGACCTTTAAGCTCTGTCTGCTCCATACTCAAGGGCATTTGGGCTACTTTACTCTTTTTTGGAACCTCTCTGCTTTTGGTAGTATCCTTCAAGGATACATTCTTCTGAACCATCCGCTCTTGGGCGACTGTCGGCTTTCCCCTATTATCTAGTTTAAAAGCTGCTCTATCTCCTTTTTAAAGGTTAATGCCAGCAGCCTGATTCCATACCGGTTAAGGTGAAGCCTATCCCTTTGGAAGAGCCCCTCCTTTCCCCAGAATGTTCCCCAGTTCCTAAAAAATCCAAACCCCTCATATCTGCACCATTGTCTCATCCACGCATTGAGACTCCGGAGCTCTGCCTACTTTTTGGGCCCTGCACGTGGAACGGGAAGCATTTCGGAGAACGCTACCCTGGAAGTTCTGGATTTCAACTTCCTACCTAAAAGCCTAAATTTAGCCTCCAGAACCTCCCTACCACATTTTCCTATGTCACTGGTACCGACATGTACCAAAACAGCAGACTCCTCCCCAGCACTATCTAAGACCTTATCTAGGTGGCGCGTGAGGTCCACTACCTTCACACCAGGCAGGCATGTTACCAGGCGATCCTCACCTCCACCAGCCACCCAGCTATCTACATGCCTAATGATCGAATCACCAACTATAACGGCTGTCCTAACCCTTCCCTCATGGGCATATGGCCCTGAAGAAACTTCCTCGGTGCGAGAGGGTTTTACATCACCTGTAGGACAGGTCCTAGTTACAGGATCACTTCCTGCCACACCAGGGTGATGCTCTCCTGTCACGTGACCTCTCTCCTCCATGGCAACAGGGATGCTGCCAGACTGGAGGTGGGACTTCAGGACTATATCCCTGTAGGTCTCGTCTATGTACCTCTCTGTCTTTCTTATGTTTTCCAAGTCTGCTACTCTAGCCTCTAGAGAACGGACTCGTTCCCTGAGAGCAAAGAGCTCCTTGCACCTAGTGCACACATAAGACCTCTCACCAACTGGGAGAAAATCATACATGTGACACTCAATGCAAAAGACTGGAAAGCCCCCATCTCGCTGCTGGACTGCTGTCTGCATCTTAGTTTTAAGTTTTTGTTTAGATCTTTAAGTTCTTTACTTACTAAGGGTTGCTATGGATATTTATACCAATAAAACTGTACCTAATACGTTTAATATACCTTGTCCACCTGAAGCTTAATTGATCTTAGGTCCTTAGTGTATGACTGATTTGGGTAACGAGCTTCACCTGAGAGAACCTCTTGTCTTTTAAGATGTGTAAGTACCTATAAAGCTACGATTATCCCAGGGGTGTGTGGGTGTGGGGAGGGAGGGAGGGAAATAACACTTATTAAAAGAGGGCTGCTACACAGTACCCTGTCCTATGCTGCTGAGGTAAGCTATATTCTTATTTGATTTAAATTATAGCTCTTTGCTGTTGCTAGGCTCTAACTTATTATGAAATTTAAACTACAAGCTCTCTGCTGGGTTCTAAATTTAACCAGAAAGCTCTCTTTTGTGTTTTAAATTTAAACTAAATATACTTTGCTGATGCTAGGCCCTGAGTGACTATTAAATTTAAACTACATCTCTCTGCTGGGTTCCAAATTTAACCAGAAAGCTGTCTTCTGTGTTTTAAATTTAAACTTAAACTGCTGCTACTAGGCCCTGACTGATTTAACAAAAAATAGTGGGCTCACAGATTAAATAGCTTTAATAGATAGAATTCCTTTCAGAATATTCCCAGAAGTATATACTCACAATTGCAGATCTCTCTCCAGAAGTAACAATCCCCTTTTCTAGTCCTTCAAGACTCAGAAGACACATTCTGGGGTAGGGGTTCCTGCATAGATGTCCACGCTTTCCCCCAGCACCGCCTGCCAATGTTCTGTGCCCTTGGGGGTACCTGCTGGGTACAATCCCCTGTGACACTGTGGGAAACACACTCGTGCCCATGTTGGGCCCTCATCAGTTGCTGTCAGGCTCCTCTACTGTTTCAGCATTCCTATGGGCCACCTAGGCATCACCCTAGTCTGCACTGGCCCTGCTGCACCATAGCATGTGCCGCCTGCAGCCCTCTGTATCCCCTTTTCCAGCATCTGTCCAGTTGCCCGTTCTGACATGCCTACCCTGCTGTTGCGGAACATGTGCATGCCATAGGAAACCTGTCCAATAACAAGGGAAAACCGTGATCAGTGCTATTTCACTGTGGGATCATTCACCTTGTATGGGGATAGAGCATAGACCCTTCCAAAATTAATATCTTTTTTTGGAGCTTTCTCGGTAGTGTTTTTTGCTGTTTCCCATTAATATCACTATTGGCCAGCTTGGTTATGTTTTTTTTACATTTTGTTCAGGTCATTTTCAAAGTTTATTTGCCCTTTTGTTCTGTGCACATGTATCACACGTATCACTTTTTGTAGGTTTCCCTGGCTTTGCTGTACATTGCTGACGGAAATTATTTCTCTTCCCTTTAAATCTGCTCAAACACCAGGGTTTCACTGGCATTAGTTTTCAGCCCCGGATTCCACAGCGTTAGTGTGCAGGGAGCCTCTCCCCTCCCACTCTCCACCCATTGCACCTCTCTCTCCGCCCCTGGGGAGTCTTCCTCCACCCTCCGGGAGCCTTTCTCCACCCTCAGCGCTCATTTGCGACGCTGCGTGCATTATCGCGCGATAAGGTACCTCATCATGTGATAACGTGTCAGTAGCGCAAATTGCGCCCTTTAGTAAACATACCCCTAGGTGTGTAAGAACATAAGAACATAAGATATGCCATAACGGGTCAGACCAAGGTTCATCAAGCCCAGTATCCTGCTTCCAACAGTGGCCAATCCAGGTCATACGTACCTAGCAGTTCCCCAAAAGACACAGGCTCCACAATGCTTGTACTGGGTCAAGCATTGATATCCTGGGTCCCTTCTTAATAATGGTTTATGGACCTTTCCTCCAGGAACCTGTCCAAACCTTTTCCAAACCCAGCTACACCAAAAGCCTTTACTACATCCTCCAGTAACAAATTCCAGAGTTTGATTACACATTGAGTGAAAAAATATTTTATTTTATTAGTTTTAAATAGTTTACCCTGTAGCTTCATTGCATGCCTTCTAGTCTTTCTATATTCTGATAAAATAAACAATTGATCTACATTTACCTGTTTCTCTCTGTTCATTAATTTATAGACTTCTATCATATCTCCCCTCAAAGACTACCTACCACACAGTGGCACTGATGAGAACCTGCAGCACAGCCTATCTCAGCTAAGCAGGGTAATGCAGACCTGGTGCTGGGCGCCCCACCTCACCCTCAGGGTGAGCAGAGGACCCGCACAATGTCACAGTCTGTAGCAACTCTATGCCAGTAACATACACGGTCAGTTCCCCCTACCAGGCTGAGGTGCTGTGGAGATGCATACTCCATCCTGTGATCAGATGTAGACTGCTGCTCTGCATGTGCAGTGCATCATGGGTTTACCCTATCCCTGTAACCACAGCAGACAGTTTGTGTGTTGACCTGCAGTCTTTCTGTAGCCAGCCAGCACTGTGATAAAAGCTATAGAGGTGTAGCCCACTGGTTAATACAATTACTGCTGAGGTAGAGGTCATGAGTTCAGTGTTGTTATTTAATAAGGCTGTCTGAGGCATTTCCTTTTACTTCCTGTAACAGTCAGACACATCTGTACACTCTGTGTTGCCAGTAGGGTTGCCAACTTTTTCACCGAGAAAAACCCGACACCTGTGGCTCGCCATGCTCCACCCATTCTCCGCCCCTAGTCCCACCCCTGCCCCGCCCCCAGCCCCACCCACAAAAATTACCGAGGATACGTGTAGGCTAACTTCCTTGGTCAGATAATAATTAAACTGGGAACCCCAAAATCCAAACATGAAATGTACAACACTGGAGAAATAAAACTATAAAGTAATTTCCTCTTGCACTAAACAAAAACGCAAAGATGTTAGCAATACACACTTCCCAGACCAGACATATTCCAGTTAATAAATTCAAAATAAAAAGTATTTTTCTACCTTCTGTTTGGGCGTTTTATTTTTCAGTTGCAATTGCTCCAGTCACTTTCTTCTGGTTTCTTCATGTCTTCTGCGAGCTATCCATTTGTCCTTTCTTCTCTTTTAGATGTTTTCCATTCTCTCTCTATTTCTGCTTTAACATACTGATTGTTTCCCTTTTGCTCTTACCCCCAATTCTTTCCTTATTCCTTTATCATCCGTTTAAATTTCACCCTTCCATTCTCAAGCCCCTCTTACTCTCCCAATACCGGCCCATCATAGACTTTTCTTCCACACAAAATATTTTTTCCCCTCTCCATTCTCATTCCCCATCCATTCTAGTCCTCCCCCCAAATCAATTCCCTTATAGTTCTAGGCCCACCCAGCATCCACTCCCTTCTAGTCCCATTCTCCCATGCCCCACATCAGCCCATTTCCAGTCCTATTCCAGCTCTTCATCAGCCCATTTCCAGTGCTAGCCCTCACATCACAGGCCATTTCCAGTCCTAGCTCCCCCCCCCAATCACAGCCCATTTCCAGTCCAAGTCCCCCATCACAGCCTATTTCCAGTCCTAGGCCCCCCCCCCCACCATCACAGCCCATTTGCAGTCCGAGTCCCCCCGCACCATCACAGCCCATTTGCAGTCCTAGCCCCCCTAATCACAGCCTATTTCCAGTCCAAGATCCCCCCCCCCATAGCCCTTTTCCAGTCCAGGTCCCCTCCACCCCCATCACAACCCATTTCCAGTCCATGTCCCCCCCCCCCATAACCCTTTTACAGTCCAGGTCCCCCCCCCCCATCACAGCCTATTTCCAGTCCAAGTTTCCCCCCCCCCCATAGCCCTTTTCTGGTCCAGGTCCCCTCCACCCCCATCACAACCCATTTCCAGTCCATGTCCCCCCCCCATAACCCTTTTACAGTCCAGGTCCCCCCCCCCATCACAGCCTATTTCCAGTCCAAGTCCCCCCCTTAGCCCTTTTCCAGTCCAAGTCCCCCCCCTTAGCCCTTTTCCAGTCCAAGTCCCCCCCCCTTTAGCCCTTTTCCAGTCCAAGTCCCCCCCTTAACCATTTTCCAGTCCAAGTCCCCCCCTTTAGCCCTTTTCCAGTCCAAGTCCCCCCCCTTAGCCCTTTTCCAGTCCAAGTCCCCCCCCCCCTTAGCCCTTTTCCATTCCATGTTCCCCCATTAGCCCTTTTCCAGTCCAAGTTCCCCCCCCCCCCTTAGCTCTTTTCCAGTCCAGGTCCCCCCCATCACAGCCCATGCAGTCCTTGCCCCCCCCCCCCGACCAGCATCGCGGCTGTCTGAGGCTTCAGAGGGAGCCGGGGAAGCCCGCGTGAGGCCCCTGCTCCTTCTGAACAGCCACCAGCGTGAAGAGCCTTTTCCTTCACGCTGGCGGCTGTTCCTGTGAAGCCGCGAATGCTGGGAAAGGTTAAAGGGCAACCTTTAACCTTTCCCAGCATTCGCGGCTTCACAGGAACAGCCGCCAGCGTGAAGGTAAAGGCTCTTCACGCTGGTGGCTGTTCAGAGCCGGGGCCTCGCGCGGGCTTCCCCGGCTCCCTCTGAAGCGGAGAAAAGCCGTTTTTTTTGCTCTGGCCGCTCCCGATCTTGCGGCCAGAGCAAAAAAAACGGCTTTTAAAGGGCCGGTTTTGCCTCTGCGCCGGCAGCCGGCCTGGCCGTGGAAAAACCGGCCAGGCCGGCTGAAAACCGGCCAGTTGGCAACCCTAGTTGCCAGCCATAAACACCCTCACCTCAGTGCCGTAATCTATAGGGCAGATTATAAAGTGCCTTGTCAGCCAGGGCGCTGTATAAGGCGCCCTATAAAGCACCCTATAGGGCACATTATAAAGTGCCCTGTCCAGAAAGGTGCTGTATAAGGCATCCTATAGGGTACATTATAAGGTGCCTTGGCAGACAGGGCACTCTATACTGTGCCCTATGGGGCGCCATATGAGGCACCTTAGGTTACAGTACTGAGGTGAGAGTGTTTTTGCTGGCAGCACAGATTGTAGAGATGTGTCTGAGTGTTACAGGCAGGAAAAGGGATTGCCTTGATCAGCCTTATTAGATGAGACCTCTGAGGGATCAAACCCATGACCTCTAGCTCAGCAGTTATTGTATTAACCAGTGGGCTACACCTCTATAGCTTCTAACACAGCACTGGCATGAACTTAAGGTTACCGCGCGTTAACGAGCCAAGGCGCCCTCTATCGCATGTTACTCGGTCATTGCTACTTCAATGCCGGTACACCCACTTCCTTATATGGCATTGCTCATGTTAACGCTGCACCTAGCGACAGTTTAGTAAACATACCCCCTAGATCCTTTTCCTGAGTAGTGATTCCTAATGTGGAACCTTGCATCATATTACTATAATTTGGGTTGCTTCCTGGGTAGTGATTCCTAATGTGGAACCTTGCATCATGTTACTATAATTTGGGTTGTTTTTTTCCTATGTGCATAACTTTTCACTTCATCTGTCATTTCAACTCCCAGTTTCCCAATTTCTCAAAGTCCTCTTGCAATTTTTCACAATCGTGATTTAACAACTTTGAATTATTTTGCGTCATCTGCAAATTTGATCACCTCACTCGTTATTCAATTTTACAGGTCATATATTTATTTATTTAATGGTATTTATATACCGCCTTATCATTCAATCAAAGCGGTTTCCACGGCAAACAATCATATATATGAATATGTTTAAAAGCAGCAGGCCTAGCACAGGCCTCTGGGGTACTTCACTATTCACTTTTCTCTACTGAGAAAATTGGCCATTTATCCCTCATCTCTGTTTTCTGACTAGTTCCTAGAAACATAGAAACATGGCAGCAGAAAAAAGCCATATGGCCTATCTAGTCTGCCCTTCCATATCAACTACAACAGTCCTTTTTTTTTCCCTTTAGAGATCTTCTGTGTTGGTCCCATGCTTTCTTGAATTCAGATACTGTAATGGTCTCTGCTACCTTCACTGGGAGATTATTCCATGCATCTACCACTCTTTCTGTAAAGAAATCTTTCTGCATATTACTCCTTCATCCTATGCTCCCTCATTACAGAGGTTTCTTTCAATTGAAAGAGGCTCTCCTCCTGTGCATTTATGCCACAGAGGTATTTAAACATCTCTATCATATCTCCTCTCTCCCATCTTTCCTCCAAAGCATACATATTGAGATCTTTAAATCTCAGGAAAACCAACTAATCAATCCCTGCGAACCAAAGAGCTCAGTCACCACCAACCTCAATATAAGTACAAACACAAGCATTCAAGCACATTACCTCTCAGCACTACTGTTTAACATCTACATCCAGCCAATATGCGACATCCTGAAAACGAACAGCATTCAATATATCATGATATCATCTGCATAGATTGTATATCATGATATCATCTGCATAGATTGTATATTGAAAGCTGTTTGTTTTCAGGATGTCGCATATTGGCTGGATGTAGATGTTAAACAGTAGTGCTGAGAGGGTGGATCCTTGAGGCACTCCTTGGAGGACTTTTATGGGTTGAGAGGTGTTGTGGCCTACCTTGACCTGTATCTGCCTGTTGGTTAGGTATGAGTGGAACCATTTTAAGGTGGGACCATGTAGCCCAATGTTCTTTAGTCTTTCCAGGAGATTTTTGTGGTCTACTGTGTCGAATGCTGAGGAGATGTCAATGAAGATCATTAAGATTCCTTTTTTGGTGTTGTCTATGATTCAGAGGATGTTGTCGAAGAGGTAAATCAGCAATGTTTCAACTCCATGGTTGGGGCGAAAGCCGTGTTGGTTGTCATCCAGTGGTGCATGGTTGCAGTGGCGTAGCGTGAGTTGTCAGCACCCGGGGCAAGGCAAGTAATTTGCGCCCCCTAACCCGTGGATTTTAGCCGCCAGGGAGCTTCTTTGCGCGGGGGAGCCGACCGTGATCCTACCCCGGGAGGGAGCGATCGTCAGCACTGACCTCGCTGAGCCGGAGTCCAGGGAAACGAACAGCACAGCAGCAAGAGCCCGACAAGCATGGTTAAACGCCCAACAGCAGGGAAGAGGAGGAGATCCGGAACCAGAAACTCGTGATGCCGCCCTGCAGCTCCGCCTTCTCGAGCGCACAGGGCGATCCGACCCCAACCCCAGCTTTACATTGAGATCGAGGGGCGACGACGCGATAAACAATCCCCCTCCCACCCCGCCCCGGCAGCTTGTGTGAAATAGCTACCTAGAGGGGGTCAATCGCATCGCCTGCGCTTTGTTGCCGAGGGTTTGCCAAGAACAATGCGACTCCCAGTACTGCGGGCTCGAGGGCTATAGCGCAAACCTCTTTGCAGTGCCACCACCAGATGGCGTACGCGCCAACATGTATCATAGGGACCTGCCTTTCCCCCTCATCGGCAACAGAGAGCTGCGAGTGCGAGCGCCCCCCCCCCATGTTGCGCCCGGTGCGGCCGGCCCCCCCTGCACCCCCCACGCTACGCCTTTGCATGGTTGTCAATGTGTTCTTGTAGTTGGTGTTGTACTGTTTTTTCGATGATTTTTGCCAGAAAGGGTATGCTGTATATTGGTCGGTATGCTGCTGGGTTGTTCTTGTCGAGGGTTGTTTTCTTTGGTATCGGTCTTACTGTGGCTAGTTTTAGTTGATCTGGCATGAATCCTTGAGTGAGGGAGTTGTGCACCATGTTGTAGACAACCCAGACTATAAAATAACAGACTGCCTCACACAAATAACAAGATGGTGTCAAGACAACAACCTCGCAATCAACTACAGCAAGATGGAGGCACTAATCATCACACGCAACCCAGACTTCATCCACCCACCGGAAATCAAGGTACAAAACACAACCATACCAATAAAATCGGAAGTAAAATACCTCGGAGTGACCCTGGACAATGAACTGAACCTCAAGCCACACATAAGCAAAACAATCAAAAATGCATACCACAGGATGAGAATCATCAGAAGACTTAAACCCCTCCTCGTCACTGAGCACTTCTGTACCGTATGCCAAGCACTAATAACCCCCTTACTGGACTTCTGCAACCCAATCTACCTTGGACTAGCAAAACAAACACTCAAACCACTACAACTAGCACAAAACACGGCGGCCCGCATAATATCTGGATCAACAAGACATGAACACATTACTCCTGTTCTGAAAGACCTACACTGGCTCCCAATTAACTCATGCATCAAATACAAAACAATCATAAACATATTTAAGATCAAACAACACACTTCAGCCAACAGCCTGCACACCCTTATACAACCAGACACCAGCACACGCCCAAGAAGAAAAGGAACCTCCAACCGAGTTAACACCCCTAGAGACTTCAGAAAAACACGCAAAGACACCACAGAAAGGGCACTCTCCCTGGCTGCCCCAACAATCTGGAACTCCCTCCCAGACGAGCTGAGATTGACAACGGACCTCAAAGACTTTCGCAAACAGCTGAAGACAACGCTGTTCATAGAACACTATGGACACGTCACTTGATCCAACTACCAGGAACTACCAACTTACCCCCCTCCAACCCCCTGATAAGAAAATATATAACGGCACATGATGTATCTTAACACTCAATGTATAGAAGAATGTATTATAGCACATGCTGTATCAGAGAGCACAATGTACATAGTTCAACCTAATCAAACACACTATAACATCTTACACTCAAATCGTGATATATCCTTCACTGCATGAAAACACGCTCACTACTTTTGATTGTTTTGCTGTGATACCGCCTTGATTGTAGGATAAGGCGGTATAGAAATACTGTTAAATAAATAAATAAATAAATTCCAGAGGAAGGACAGGTGGGAGAGAGTTCCAGAGGAAGAAACTAAGGAAAAAGAAAGCAGAGGTATAGGTAGATTCCAGGTGAGAATGTGTGGGAGGTGTTAGGAAGAGTCAATTAGAGTGAATCTGACAAAGGGAATGATGAGAGCAGTGGAGTTGAATTAAATCAGCGAGATATTGAGGAGTGTCAGAGTGAATAACATGATGGACCATAGTAAGACTTTTGTAATTTTATAGGCAAGCAATATAAACCATGAGAAACTCTGGGCCATATTAAGAAGCATGGTTATACCAGAAAACCTGATCATTCTCTTGCACATCCTTTACATTGATCAAGAAGCAACAGTTCGAATGGAACAAGGAGAAACAGAATGGTTTAAAATCAGCAAAGGTGTACGACAAGGCTGCATACTTTCCACGTACCTGTTTAATTTATATGCAGAACAAATCATCAGAGAAGCTGGACTGTATGTTGACAACAGAGGTGTGAAGATTGGTGGGAGACTCATCAACAACCTTCGCTATGCTGATGATACCACACTACTGGCTGAAAGTGAAGACGATCTGAAACATTTGTTTCTCAAGATCAAGGAACTCAGGGGTATATTTACTAAACCGCGGTAATGTTACCTGCGTTAGGTTCCATGGTAATGGTACAGTTGCCCATATAAAGGCATGGGTGGTGCATCGTTACGGCAAGCTGTATCAGCTAACGCGCGTTACAAGGCGCCTTAGACTAACGCACATTATAAGGTGCCTTATAAGGCACATTACAAGGCGCCTTGTAAGGTGCCTTATAAGTAAGGTGTCTTATAAGGTGCCTTGTTAGGCGCCTTGTAAGGTGCCTTATAAGTAAGGTGCCTTGTAAGGTGTTTTGTAAGGTGCCTTATAAATAAGGTGCCTTGTTAGGTGCCTTATAAAGTGCCTTGTTAGGTGCCTTGTAAGGTGCCTTATAAGTAAGGTGACTTATAAGGTGCCTTGTTAGGCGCCTTGTAAGGTACCTTATAAGTAAGGTGCCTTATAAGGTGCTTTGTTAGGCGCCTTGTAAGGTGCCTTATAAGTGAGGTGCCTTAGAAGGTGCCTTGTTAGGTGCCTTATAAGGTGCCTTGTTAGGTGCCCTCTAAGGTGCTTTTTAAGGCGCCCTATAGGGCTCCTTAGGCTAAGCGCTGTATTAGGCACCCCTGGACAAGGCACCAAATATGTGACCATTTCCAGTATGCCATGTGTACAATTCAATATCTGCCAAGTTTCCTCTGATGAAAAGCATGCAATCAGCATGGATGGTTGTGGCAAGGTGGCAGCACTGTGGTGCATCCCACACTCTTGATGAATGAAAAAAGAGAAAGTTGTGGGTTTGTGTCCAGCAAGTGGATTTTCTCCTCATGTCTACATTTTAGACTACAGGGCAGGTAGAATACCAGCATGTACAAACATCAAACATTTACCCAACAAGGGTACACACATCCACACAAACAAGCAGTACAATGCACATCTACATCGGCACAGTGATCAGCTATCAACAGCACAGCACACAACCTGCTCATACACCCGCAGTGGAACTGGTTCCATGTGCCTCTCATGGCATGGGAACACCATCTTGTGGCAGGGAGAAACCAGGATAGATGAACAAAGGTATAATTGCTGCTGTCTTGCTCATCCCCCATGCAGAGTAGGGCCACGCAGCATCTGGGAACGTGGAAGAAGTAGATTTGCTGTGAGGCACCATCCATCTGCAGCATGAATGAGGCACATTAGCCAGTCCACAATGTACCTGAGTCCCACAGCACTGTCATACAGTAGAATGTGATGCAAATGAAGGGTATAGGATGCTGGGAAATACATGAAACAACATCATTGCCATAGAGTTCACATGTGCGAGAGGGAATGCACATGGAACAGATGGTTGAACATGTCAGAGCCATCAGTTTGACTAGGGTGCAAACAGCAGAGAATGTTGATAGGCCACCATCACCACGATTGTGGTGTGACCCTGGAGTGGCTATGCAGCCACATTGTGTAATATAATAATCTAAGCTACAGTTGTTTGTCTGATAGTTCACATCTTGCACCTGTTGTCTCAGGTCAGTGAGAGTGTTTCACAGACATAGGCTGCATTGTGCATGAGTATTCTGTGTGCAATAACAGTCTTGTGATAGCTGTGGCATGCATGTACCAAATGTCACTGGGCATGGTGATGCATGCATGCAGGCTGATGGCTGCAGCTGTCTCAGAGTGGCCCTGTGGTGTAGTGGTAGTCCAAGCTGTAGTAATAGCTGTGAACTGAATGTGCAGCAGAATCATGCACCACATTGGCAGTGTCTGTTGCTGCTGTGTGTGGCTGAACCACCTCTGTCACCTAGCATAGCGGCCCCACACTTTTTATTGAGCATTCTCTTTTGACAAATGTATCCAAGGTAAAAGTCCTGCGGATGAACAGAGCCCTTTATGTAGACGCCCAAATGCGTGCCAAAATGAAAGTGGGTAACATCCTTACATCTCCCTCAGTAGAGACCCAAAGAACAAAGTTATCAGGTCAACCCACAATGTGCCTGTCCCCTCTTAGTGTTCCATGTGCCCATCTGTCATCTGTCAGTCCACCAACTTGTGATTCTGTCCACCCTCTGGGGACACATCCCCAGGATGTGTACGTCAATATAAGCCCCCCATGATATACTGTAGCATAGGACTGGCTGTTTCTGTACAATACCACTGGCCACACTCAGGGGTATGGGAATGATCCTGCAATCCTAATATAGGTTGGATGTTCACCAGCTCCAGAGGAAGAATCCAGGAAGGCGGATTAGGCAGACAGGGCACTGTACCAGCACTCCTGTCAGACATCCGCAGACCCTGACTATGAGCAGATGACTGCCTGCATGTGCAGATAGTGATGCACACTACATTGCAGGAATGCTGGCCAGGCATAGCCACAGGCTGCATATCACCACCTATGTTCTCTGGGCCTGTCCCCAAAGGTACCAACTACTGCTAGGTACGTATGACCTAGATTGGCCACTGTTGGAAACAGGATATTGAGCTTGATGGACCTTGGTCTGACCCAGTATGGCATATCTTACGTTCTTATGTTTTTATCTGCCACATGTTGATATCATAGAATATAACCGTGAACTATATCCCACACGATAATTACCAACACCATAAGAGATATATCAGAAAAGAGAAAAAAAGAATTTTTTGTCGGAACTACTGCCGTGAAAACTTACGTCCTCCTGAAGCAGAATGTTCCTTTTAATCAGAATTTGAAATAGGGAAAAACAACCCTAATTTATACCCCAAAAAAGGTATCAAAAACCCACAGGGTAATATAAAAGGTGAAAGATGAAACCATAAAAAACTGCTAGATCACTCCCCACAAGGGTTTCGTAAGAGGACCCATATTCCAATTCATCGGGCAGAATAGCCACAGAATATAATGAATAGGACACTTAACTGAAGAAGCAGTCCTCCATCTCAGTCAAATCTTCTCAAGCGGGAGGGGGGGGGGGAAATGTCCTTGCTAGCATAACCAATGTCCCGCAACTTTCATTATTTGTTGTTGTTGACCCAACATTGTATTTCGGGCTTGTAAAATTCCTAGCCCTTTCTCAAAACTCCGTTGCTGGTATAAAAAGCAGAGAACGCTCTCATGCATTTAAAGCTCTCACCTGAACAACTGACGAATCCATCAACCAATGGGGAAAAACTACTGAAAATTAAAGGGACAAGCCCTCATAAAATGCTCCACCAATCCAAAGAGGAGTTGAGACCCATAGGTGAAAAAGAACTCAAGAGGAAAATCCAATATTGTTCACGATAAAGGAGCCGAGCCTCCCGATCACCACCACGAGGTCGCTCAGGAACAGAATCCAGGATTCCCCACCACAAATCAATAAAAGCATAGTAACATAGTAACATAGTAGTTGACGGCAGATAAAGACCAGCATGGTCCATCCAGTCTGCCCAGCAAGATGGCAAGAGCAGGTGCACCTGTTGCTCCGCGCAGGCCACCCCTCCCCATATCCTTGTTCAGGGGTAAACCTACCACTCCATGTAGGACACCCCTATTTGTTGAGACGTTATATGGTTCAGAAGTTAGATGGTACTGTTTATTTTGTTTTTATCCTATTGCTGTAAAGGGATCCTCTGTGTTTGTCCCATGCCTTTTTGAATTCCGTCACCGTGTTCACCCCTACCACTTTCATTGGGAGGGCATTCCAAGCATCCACCACCCTTTCAGTAAAAAAATATTTCCTGATATTGCCTTTCAATTTACCCCCTTGCAGCTTCATGTTATGCCCTCTAGTTTTACAGGTTCCCCGTCTTTGGAAGAGGTTTGTTTGTTCATCATTTCTCTTTAAATATTTAAAGGTCTGAATCATATCTCCCCTGTCCCTACTTTCCTCCAAAGTGTACATATTTAGGTCTTCAAGTCTCTTCTCATAAGGCTTCTGACGCAGGCTCCAAATCATTTTGGTCGCCTTCCTCTGAACAGTCTCCAGTCTTTTTACATCCTTTGCAAGATATGGTCTCCAAAACAGAACACAGTATTCCAAATGAGGCCTCACCAGTGACCTATACAGTGGCATAAGTACCTCTTCTTTTCTGCTGGTAATCCCTCTTTGTATGCAACCCAACATCCTCCTGGCTTTTGCTACCGCCTTGTCGCACTGTTTTGCCACCTTGAGATCATCAGAGATAATCACACCAAGGTCTTTCTCCTGAACCATGCATACCAACTTTTCGCCCCCTATCGTGTACATTTCTCTTGGATTTCTGCTACCCAAGTGCATGACACTACACTTTTTTGCATTAAATCATAGTTGCCAAGCATTAGACCAGTCTTCCAGCTTTTGTAGATCTTTCTTCATGTTAACCACTCCTTCGGGGGAGTCCACTCTGTTGCAAATTTTCGTGTCGTCTGCAAAAAGACAGACTTTTCCATTCAGTCCTTCAGCAATATCACTCACAAATACATTGAACAGTGCCGGGCCCAGGACCGAACCCTGGGGCACCCCGCTAATCACCTTCCTCTCATCCGAGTGAGCTCCATGTACAATCACCTTCTGTCGTCTGTCAGTCAACCAATTTCTAAGGGAGGGAGGAGTGGTCTAGTGGTTAGGACAAGGTACTTCAGGCCGGAGGGCCGGGGGTTCAAGTCCCACCTGGGGATAGCAATCTCAGGCCGGAGGGTCTGGGATTTCTAGTCCCATAGGCACTCCTTGTGGTCTTGGGCAAGCCACTTAACCCTGCATTGCCCATGTTCCCTGTAAGTATTAGCGTATGTGTCTCATATCCCCTCGTGTTAAATGTATCCCCCAATTGACCGCTTTGACCCGGTGAAAAGCGGGATATAAATACAGCTAAATAAATAAATAAATAAATACTATCTTGGGACCCATCCCCAAGCTACTGAGTTTGTTGACAAGCCTCCGATGAGGAACAGTATCAAAGGCTTTGCTGAAATCCAGGTAGATGACATCCATCGCATGCCCCTGATCTAGTTCCCTGGTCACCCAGTCAAAGAACTCAATCAAATTTGTTTGGCAAGATCGTCCTTCGGTAATACCATGTTGCCTCGGGTCTTGCAACCTGTTGGTTTTGAGAAAGTTCACTATTCGCTCTTTCAGGAGCACCTCCATTACTTTTCCCGCCACTGAGGTAAGGCTCACGGGCCTGTAGTTTGACACTTCTTCCCTGTCACCACTTTTGTGTAGAGGTATGACATCAGCCATTCTCCAGTCTTGAGGAACCTCTCCTGTTTCCAAGGATCTGTTAAAGACATCCTTTAACGGTCCTGCTAGAACCTCTCTGAGCTCTTTCAGTATCCTGGGATGTATCCCATCCGGTCCCATGGCTTTGTCCACTTTCAGTTTAGCAAGTTGTTCTAACACCTCTTCTTCTGTAAATGGTGTGGTATCTACTTCATTCCCATTTTTATATTTGGGAGTCACAGCTGGTCCATCTCCAGGATCTTCTTTAGTAAACACAGAGCAGAAGTAATTGTTTAGCAATTTCGCTTTTTCAGTGTCACTTTCCATGAATCCTTCCCCAGCATTTCTGAGTCCTGCAATTCCAACTCTGATCTTTTTCCTTTCCTGAATATACCTGAAGAAATTTTTGTTGCCACCCTTAACATCTTTAGCCATCTTTTCCTCTGCCTTTGATTTTGCTATCCTTATTACTCTTTTAGACTCTTTGAGTTGGATCCTGTATTCATTTCTGCAAGCTTTTGAATTTTGCAAAAGTTGTGTTTTTTGCCTTTATATGAGCAGCCACCTCTTTGGAAAACCAAATAGGTTTCCTTCTCCTCTTGCTTTTATTTACTTTTCTTACATATTTATCTGTTGCCCCTTTTATTGCCTCCTTTAGTTTAGCCCATTGCAATTCCACTTCCTTTATCTCCTCCCACCCCGTCATCTCCTCCTTTAAATACTCTGCCATTTTATTGAAGTCAGTGTA
This sequence comes from Ichthyophis bannanicus, assembly GCA_033557465.1. Lineage (NCBI taxonomy): Eukaryota > Metazoa > Chordata > Amphibia > Gymnophiona > Ichthyophiidae > Ichthyophis > Ichthyophis bannanicus. The sequence goes on along the minus strand of CM066039.1, from coordinate 148,555,739 downwards.
TTTGAAGTTTAGGACTTTGAGCTTCCTATGATTGGCCTTTACCATGGCTTTTATTTCAAACCACACCGTGTGATGGTCGCTGGTCTATGGAATTTTTGGATTTGAACTTGTTTAAAGATTGTACAACAGTGAAGTTAACTTTATTCCAGAAGCCAGTACAATGAAACACTTTGCTGCATTTTTACAGTTATCATCCTGGCTCCTTACGTAGAGGATTACCTGTTGGACAGTTTATTCGTTTATGGCGGCTGTGTTCTACTGTGGAAGAATTTCAAAGACAAGCTTGGGATCTGAAACTCCGGCTCCGTCATAGAGGCTATCCGGTTTCGATTATTGAAAAGGCTTATCGTAGAGCACGTTATATTCACCCTGAGTGGTGGCAACAGGAATATGCTGAGTTGGAGATTGCATGATCTGCGACTGTCTCGCCATTTGTGGGGGTTTTACCTTACATGCCCCAATCCGCTGATGTGGTAGCCATTCTTAGAAAACATTGGTCATTGTTGTCTCTACATACCTGTTTTGAGGTGCCTTTAATGGTGGCTTTTAAGCGGGGTAGAAATTTGGCTGATTGACTTATCCATACTACGGATAGTCTCCCTCCCCCGCAGCTTAAAGGGCATTATGGCTGTCTGAATTGTGATTTTTGTGTAACGACATTGGAGGGCCCTACTTGGATACACCTGACTAACCATCGGTTATTTTATAGCAAGTTTTATACTACTTGTCAGTCCTCCTTTGTGATCTACCTCTTGTGTCCTTGTGATAAGATTTACATTGGTAAGACCATTCGGCCTATGAAGAAACGCCTACAGGAACATCGTTCCAGGATTACTACGAGAGTATTATCTGCCCCAATTGTTCAACATTGTATGGACTTTCAGCACGCTTTTATTGATTTGCGGTGGTGAATCCTGGATTCTGTTCCTGAGCGACCTCGTGGTGGTGATCGGGAGGCTCGGCTCCTTTATCATGAACAATATTGGATTTTCCTCTTGAGTTCTTTTTCACCTATGGGTCTCAACTCCTCTTTGGATTGGTGGAGCATTTTATGAGGGCTTGTCCCTTTAATTTTCAGTAGTTTTTCCCCATTGGTTGATGGATTTGTCAGTTGTTCAGGTGAGAGCTTTAAATGCATGAGAGCGTTCTCTGCTTTTTATACCAGCAACGGAGTTTTGAGAAAGGGCTAGGAATTTTACAAGCCCGAAACACAACGTTGGGTCAACAACAACAAATAATGAAAGTTGCGGGACATTGGTTATGCTAGCAAGGACATTCCCCCCTTCCCCCCTGCTTGAGAAGATTTGACTGAGACGGAGGACTGCTTCTTCAGTTACGTGTCCTATTCATTATATTCTGTGGCTATTCTGCCCGATGAATTGGAATATGGGTCCTCTTACGAAACCCTTGTGGGGAGTGATCTAGCAGTTTTTTATGGTTTCATCTTTCACCTTTTTTATTACCCTGTGGGTTTTTGGTACCTTTTTTGGGGTATAAATTAGGGTTGTTTTTCCCTATTTCAAATTCTGATTAAAAGGAACATTCTGCTTCAGGAGGACGTAAGTTTTCACGGCAGTAGTTCTGACAAAAAATTATTTTTTTCTCTTTTCTGATATATCTCTTATGGTGTACATTTAGATATCAGGCATAACATGTCTGGAATGGGAACCTGTATCCACATGCATATGCTGGCAGTGCCCAGATGTACCCACATTTGTTGGCATGTTCTGGCTGAATGACACACATGGCTGTGAAATACCACAAACAATCCATCTAATAATCCCATCACATGGTGAGCATTCACACACCTGAACAGAAACACACCTGAACAGAAACACAGGGTTGACCTAGGTAGTGGCCATGGATGTCCATGAGTGTCCATCATAGAACATGTAAAGTCACTCTGTGTAAACAGCACACACATGTGCATATGATGCATTGGAAAGGTACTGTGGGACATGGCTGAGGTGTGAGGGCACAGGTGTTGGTCATGTATGTCATATAACGGCTCCAAGTGTCCACATGGCCCACATCATATGCCTTGTGACAGCCTCACAGTGATCAGTGACAGGAGAGCACCCAGTACAAAGGTAGGACACACACATAGTGCACAAATGTGGCAACATGGGCATCACCAACACATGCTTGTGTGGTGACATGGTGACTGTGCAGTAGTCACAGTTGCGTGGCTGTGAAGGTGGTAATAATATGCACACATAAAGGGTCTGCCTAAGCACAGCATGCAACAAGACAATATTGACACCTCACTTAACCATAAGTGTTGTTCTGTACAGTTGCCACAGGTATGTTTGGAACATAACAGATGATATATATCACCCCAGGTGGAGGATCTGCGCAAAAAAAAAACACGAAATGCGGAGGAGGTGGCCGGATTACCTACAGAGGATGCAGGACAAAATGATGGTCACAGAGGATGGCGAGTGATGCAGCATGTGTGTCACACAACACCATGTGTGATGTAGGGGCTATGGACAAATGTTCCTGTTGCACTGCACCAACAGGCATAGGAACATGCACCGTGCACAAACAGGATATTACCTGCACATTTAGCCATGTCTGTGCTGGCATGCCTCGCATGCCACAATGCTGTACTGTGCAGATCATATTGGGGCACACAAGAACATTCCAGGGGCCAATATCCTGTGTCAGATTAGATTATGGACCTGTTGGCCACCACACAGACAACACACAAAGCTAAGTGCTCATGCCACATGTGCATACCTGTTGTGGCCATGCATCATATGCACACCCCAGAGATAGTGATGGCACAGCAGAAATGTATTGTATGGCATTGCATCCTTCCCAGGGTTGACATCACCCAGACACATCTGAATGTCACTGGATCATGCATATACAGGACACATTTGAACAGCAGGTGCCTGGTAGCACAGGCCTGTGACAATGGTGCCAACCCCTATTCTGTGGTAATATCAGCCACCCAACAATCCCTGTCACATCCCTACCTGTGACATGGGATGGCAGACAGGGACTGTGTGAGCCATGTGTACGTAGGGTCCACATGTGCGGCATCTGCACCCACGCATGGACCCATCAGGCATGTGTGTGTTGTTCAAACTCTGCCCTATACACATGCCAAACTGATGTGTTGCATGGGTGCCGTGTGTCGAAGCCAATCCCCAATGCATACATATCCCATGTGCACACACCCTGTCAGAGGTCACTGGGTCACTGCACTGTACTGCTGGCTCCATGTCCCATGACACAATATAAGTGCATACCTCCTGCCATATCCTATGCCCCTTGCCTGGCCACCTACCATTGCTGCTGGGATGTATACATGCTGCCTGAAATAGAACATAGTAGTGGCCGCATACTGTATCCCCACACCACCCACCACAGTGTTCCTGTCACTCCTCATCTATCCAATATTGCAACATACCCATATCACTGGCTGACCCTCAGCAGGGGAACATACATCCAACTATCACCTATGACCTGCCCATCATGTCACACTGACAAACAGAGCTGCCACACCTAACAGCACAAAGACACCACAAGGGTGCCTATTTTTGCTGTAGGTGCACATAGAATTGAAAACATGCTTCCACCCCCTCAATGCTGTACACTATGTGTGGTCCAGCACTCATCCCAATGGTCTTGCCAAGCCCCAGATGTGTCAGTCACCTCTACTGTCCCCCAGCATGCTGTTAGCACACCTTCGCCACATCGCCTCACAATCCCCACAGACAACAACTGAGTCTGGAAAACCTTACCTTCTGATGTCTGGAAACACACATGCTGCAGGACACACACCCAGCCTCCCTGGCCATACCATACACAAGAATATGGGGACCCCACAGTGCTTGTGTGCAAACACCATCTGCCCCCCCTGTTCTGTGCATGCACCACAGGGGTCCCCTTGTGGCATTGCTTTTGGGAGCTGACATCTGTAGTGGAGGTCCAGGTGGGCACCTAGACACTGACATACCAGCAGGGCCCTAGATCTCCCAGAGTCTGCCAACACTGGCAGCTCAATTACCAACACCTTGTCTGTCATGTGCATACCCCTTGCATATGTGTGTGCAGATTATATCCTGTCTGTTCTGGGGGCAATGCATGCACTGGTGTGCATGGCTCATATGCTGTCTGAGTGTTGGCCCACCAATTATGTAGCAGGCTTGCAGGCATTGTGGCTGTTGCTAGTTGCCCTGGGAGCAATGAAGATGTGGCTGATGGACCATTCTCTCTTTCCATTCACAGAGCCTGCAAATGGAGGAGCTGTGGCACAGTCTTCCGGGCAAGTGGGGGATGTGGGAGACCCTCTGGCAGAGGCTGAAGAGGAGAAGATGGAAGCAGAGGTGAATTAGGCAGTGGAGGAGGAGGAAGAGGGGGCGGGGAGGAGGGGAGGTGTGTGAAGTGGTGGAGGTGGAGGACACAGATGTGGAGGAGAAGGCGGAGGTGATGGAGGATGTGGAGTCTCATCGGAGGTGGAGGCAGAAGATATGGGTGAGGGTGAGGGGTACCTGGGACAGTGGGTGAGTGGGTGAGGGAGTGGGAGGGGATGTGGTAGGGGGATGGGAGAGGTGGTGGGAGAGGGGGAGGGGGAGGGGGTGGTGGGGTTTGGGGGGAGGTGAGGGGGAGGGCATGAGGCAGGATGCCCCCCTGGTAATGTGGGATGTGGAACGGGGAGAGGAGGTGGACGTTGAACAGAGGCCACATTCCCACATCACCACGAGGACATCCTACCCCACAGACCCGGTTGTGGGCAGGCACCTGGCATCCTGGAATGCAGAGGGCCCTGGGAGTCCCTGTCACCTGACCCATGGTCCTGAGGCTGGGTCTCGCTCAGCTGCAGGGGTGGCAATCAGCACCGCAGACAGGGGGGCGGGCGGACACCTCAACCCAGACCCCATACACATAAGAACATAAGATATGCCATACTGGGTCAGATCAAGGTCCATCAAGCCTAGTATCCTGTTTCCAACAGTGGCCAATCTAGGTCATATGTACCTAGCAGTTTCCCCAAAAGACACAGGTTCCACAATGCTTGTATTAGGTCAAGCAGTGATATCCTGGGTCCCTTTTAATAATGGTTTATGGACCTTTCCTCCAGGAACTTGTCATGGGGCCTGGGTTGGCAAACATGACCACACCCTGTCTGAGGCACTGGTTGCCACCTCTCTGGGCCAGCGTGCCCAGATCAAGACCATGGAGCAGATAGTGGAAGCTGTGGTCCAGATGGCTCATGAGCTGCGGAGGCTAAGGGAGGTGGTAGAGGCCTCCACAGCCCATGAGCCATCAGGCCATGGTGGCCCCCAGGAGGGGTAGGCAACATGGGGAGGTTGCCGCACCCCTGCCCTCTGCATTCCTGTGTCCCAGGTGCTGCCACAACCACAGGGCACAGGGGGGTAAGGGTTTGTGAACCCACTCCCACCAATGTTGGCACTGTGTGCCATATATCATTTTAATGTAATAATTATTTATGCTATTTTCTGTAACAATCTATATGCGGCCAGTGGCCTGGTTTTATTTTAAAATTTTGTAAAAAACTAACTTTTAATTTTCTTTTTTGTAAATACATATTTTTTATATTTTTGTAACAATGGAATGGTCATGTTTCTTTTCCTATCATGAACTTGCACATTGTTAGACACATAGCAACATTTCCCTGTGTGGATGAAAGACATAATGTGTCACATACATGGTGCAGTCCACACAGCTTGTAGTGGGTGATGGGTATGTGCAGTGCTGTATGCAACCTCTTGTATCCCCCCAGGTGGTGCATCCCTCACTGCCACAAGAAGGGACCTGTTGGTTGCTATGTCCTGCATACTGGACCCACATGCCTGGTTCCCAGGACATGCCTATGAGTGCACACATGGCACAGTGGACAGAACAGTAGCAGAGCCATGACAGAGCTGTGGAATACAGAAACATATGGTGTGCCAGGTGTAGGTGTGGTTCAATGAGTTGATCCACTGCTGTGGTGAGGGTTCACTCAGTGGGTACAGGTGTGCAGCAGTGGGCCTGCAGCACCAATCCACATATGGTCCTGGGGGACTGTTGTGGCAGAAACATGTCAAGCCTACTCCACAGGCCACACATAGGGTAAGGGTGGAAGACTCCCACAGGAGCGGCTGATGACATTTGCACAGGTAAGGTGCGCTACACATGCCACCATGAGCATGTTCCCTGGGTATATTGAGGTGATACCTGTGTTGTGACATGACAACAATGGCCTGCATGTCCATGTCACGTACAATGTGTGGGGAGGAACCATGGGTCACCTATGTGAGGGACAGGTGGGGATGTGCTGTTGCACATCTGATGTGAGGGCACACATGACATTTATACCGAGGTACGAGTACACCCAGACACACAGCGGGTAGGGGCCCATACACGTACCTTGCCATGGTCATGACAAACAAAGCCACACATGTCAGACTACTACCCCTACTGCTACTACTGAGCATATGTATCGCAATACATGATGTCTGTGGCACTGTACACACATGTGTCGCACATACCCTGTTCTGCAAAGCCTAACATCTAGTACTGACCGACAACACAGATGGCGTGGACACACACAAGACATGTGTGACTGCTAAATAAAACCAGGAGAACATGAGAGGCAGGAGCCAAAAGCTGCAGCACAGATCTGAGTGCTCAGACAGCATATGAACGGGGTCAGGTAAGTGCCCTGGGGTGCTAATACAGGCATCTTGTAAAACGCCAAAGGTGCAGATAGGTAAATGGGGTAAAGTACATATCTAGAAATATAACAGAAGGGCACATATAGAGTCTATAACATCAAAGGGTGCAATCCCCAAAGGACTTTGGCTTATGGAGATAACTGAGAAGAAAGGTAGTAAGGAGCTGCTATGCAAATGCATGCGAAGGTCACCAGGTGGCCCTCAAAATGGTTGCGGAAATAGATATGGGGCCACTAAGGTGGCATGAGAAGGGGGTATGATAGGCAGAACATTACTTGTGGGAGACATGTCACACAGAGGAGGGTTGTACATATCTAAGGGGAGACAGATGATACCCTGGGAGACCATCAGGTAATCAGTTACAGGTGTATGTATGTGATGTGAGTGAGGAATAGGTATGTGACTATGTGGTGTGTTCACAGAGGTTGCACCATAACCAGTCTCTGTCAGAGAACAACAAATGGCATGTTCAAGCTATCACATGGATGTTGTGGGGAAGGAGTGATTTGCCCAGGCCAAGGGCAGGGCCGTGACTACAGAAACAGCGAGGAAGCATCACTCACCCACAGAGGCTGGGAATGGAGACTAGGAATGAAAGGACCTATAGTGTACCTTATCAAGGGGAAGGGGTTTGTGTCCGAGGTAAAGATATGTCTGAAAGATAAATATGATAGAACACCCAGCAACAATGGACACTTGGCTGCAAGAGGTAGTGAGGTAAGGAAAGTTTATTTACATGGCACCAATCGCACCTCTACCCAGGACTACTGCCTGCGTGGGCGCCGACATCTACGCTGTCCTGGCCCCCTAGCACCCCTTGCTGCTGCTGCTGCTGCTCACTGCTGCCACCCTGCAGACATGGCTTCCATTACATCTGTCTGGCGGTTCATTGCTGCCACCATGGCCCTGAGAGCCTCAGCCAGAGATTCTGTTCCCTGGGCCCTTGCGCAGTTCTGCTCCTGCTCCTGGGCCATGTCTTGGTGTAGACCCTAGAGCTCCTGCCGGATACCTGTGGAATAATGGTTGGGAATAGTGATGCACTGTTCACACACCAGCTATGAATACACATGCAACTGTGGGCTTAGGGATGACAGATACATGACATCAGAACAACATAGCTTGACAGTAGTAAGCACAGGTCACATGTTGGCCCATGCCGGAACAGTAGCATCTGCATACTGTATGGACGCAGGGAGGGGGGGGGGCAATTCTGTTGGACAAGCAGATTTCGCCACCTCCTCCTCCCTGCAAGAGGGGAACATATCCTTGCAAACTAGCACATATACAGGGAGGGCCTACCACGTTCTTCCAATAAAACACACCTCATGCTGATTATACTCGTACCTGGTACAGAATTCCCCAAGATTTCCCTTATCAAAAAACCAAATACATTTCCTTCTTATATCACAGAAGCAGGCATAGAGGAAGCACAACCAAATGAGCTGCATACAAAGGAACGTGGGTAACTACCCTCTTCTCACAAGTTTACAGCTATGAAGTCATTATGAGATTTCCTGCCCATCAACAGATCCTAGCACAGTGAAAAAGAAGGATATATGGTTCCTAACTACACTCAAAGATAAACTAAAGGAAACCTCTCACACAGCACAAAGACTCAGGATCATACCCACTCACTCAGTAGCAGACATGCAGTGGAAAATTGCATAACACCTTCTTCAGGAATATGTAGTGTCAATTACCAATCTTTGAAAGTTCTGTCCTGTAATATAGATTTCCTTTTCAGCTTGGTCACTTTATTTATCCCCATTGCTTTTGAGTTCAGGCATCTAGATTCTCTCTTTCATTCCTTCCTTTGTCCTGTCACATCTGCAGTCCCATTCCTGCTGACCTGTTGACCCTTATAGCCCTGTGTATGAGCATGTGCTCAGGCCTTTGTCGGATGTATTCTCTGTTATCTGACCCTTTTCCCACCTATGCAACATGCCACCTGGGTTGTCTTTCTATCCCTTATTTCCAATAAAGCTACCATATATATGGCTTGTTAGTTCTCTAATCCTCTGACAGTTTCCACACTAGGCCTCATTAGGCCCCATTCCAAACTGCCATACCCATGCAAATGATACCTTCTGTGTCTTGAGCTCTGTAAATATTTATATTTTTTCTCACATTTCTTCCCTCTGATGTCACCTAATACCCCTAGCATCCCACAACACACATGCAGTACAAATGCCAGCAAGTTGCACACATGTTAGATATTGTTTGTGTTACCCGTTCCCTTCTGGCTCTCACAATAACCCCCCGCCAACAGTGACTGTACTCTATCACACCATGTGCCACAACATGCCACGTTATGGTTTGCCACCCACCTGCAAGGTCTGCATGAGTTGTGTCCGTGTACTGATGCAACTCCTGCATCATCTCCCTCATCAGACGTTGGGAACTGGCAGCCTCAGATGACTCTGGGGCAGGGCATGGTCCACTTCCCACCTCTGTTTCTGTTGTTTCAGTGCTTGTCCCCTCGTCAGTACTGCTGCTGCCTGTGAGGTGTAGATGTATGTCATCTTCCTCCTCCTCACACACATCCTCTCCCTCTGTTTGTTCCTCTGCAGCAGCTGCAGGCACCTGTGTCAGCAGCCGGTAATGTTGTGACATGGGCACCATTACCCCCTGTTGGGATGTCGGTGTGGCACACCTCCACCATAGCACCATCATCCTGGTCCTCATCCTCGAGCTGCTGTGTCACCTGGGGAAAGACAACATACACTCAGTACAGTTCACATTCTGGTAGATGGCCATATCAAGACAGTTTCACATTGTGAGGTGCCATGCTGTCCCAGGGGCCACTCAGGACAAGTCAGAAACAAGGCGGAAATACACTCTGGTTGTCACTGAAGGAGCTGCACGGGTCAATGTATGCAGCAGTCATGCAGGTCACACATGTAGCTAGGTAGATACACGGTATATGTGTGTCCATATGGCATCCATATCTACAGGATGTGTCAGTTGCTTGCAGAGGACAGCATGTGTGTTTGATTAACAGGGTTGCATTTCCCACATGAGTCACATGTGTATGGTAATCTTTGTTGTTATGTTTCTTAAGGCTCTAGCTGTACTGTGTCATCATTACACCATACCAAAGAACATTCTACAATGGGTGAATGGGCAAGGACCAATATTGTGAATGTCATCAAATGTCCTGTAGGGGAGCAGCAGAACAGACTACAGGCGACATGTTATGAGGGGAAAGGCACGTGCATTTATCAAATAGGTAGATGGTGTGATGACATATTTAAACACTTACCAGCACGTGGGTGGGCTGTGTCCAGCTCTGGGGGTGATGCACGTGTGCAGGGTGCTGTACACATGCATGCCATTGTGGAAATATTTGTAACAGAGATTTGTGTGAGCAGCACAGTTCAACAAATATGTTATCCATGTTTCAGTCATTTGTGAGACAGAACATGTACATAAAGATGCACACCACTGATGTCCAGACGTTTGGGCAATGTGTTTGTTCAGGGAGTCCCAGCCATTGGGGAGGCACACTGTTTGTCTCTCATATGGTTCTTTCTCAGAGGTAGCTGTGAGGTGCATATATCATACACCTACATAGCCTTAAAGACTGTTTTATGACCTGTGGTTCACTCAGAGCTCCCTGCTAGAATGTAACTGTTGACAACTAGGTAACACGATGTCTGTGGCATACATGGCATGTGTACGTTCTGTTGAGATATAGCTGAGCCACCTATTTGTTGCACATGATCCGTAGCCCTGTGACACATGTGAGATTGTCAGCACCACCCCTGGTGCACATGGACAATACCTATATTGGAAAATTAGCTTTCCACATATAATTGACTCTTGCATAATATACCAGATGTCATACAGGGCCAATGGAGGCCTATTCTACATGTTTTGTTAAGAACATCACTGCATTGATTTGTAGTTCATAATGCCCTCACATTGTCTATGACTCACACATAGCAACTTGGTGCATGTTACTCATCCAGATCCTCTACAGCTACTCTTCTTCATAACATACTGCAAACGGTGCAATAGTGACACAGCAGGTGTACGTTGTGTGTACATGTACATATTGGCCCTCACAAACGCTAAATGCATTCTCATGGGCTAATCTTCATGATGTCCACATCAAGCACACTCATAGCTGATACAGTAGTGCCCCATATTGTCAAGGGATGTTGCATGGAATGGTGTCTCCAACACAGTGCTGCTGCATTATGGCCCACAAATCCAAGCACAGAAAACAACAATGGTATTGCGGTGCGGCCAAAGCCACATTCTAGCAGCCCATGGTCTGGGTCCAGCTGCATGTCAACTCCTGCATCCCTTTCTGGCTTGTTTTCATGATGTGCACAAATAGTATGCCACAGCCAGGTTCACCTGGGACAACATGCTGGTAGCATTACATTCCCATCTATGAGGGCTATCAGGGACATAGGTGGCCTATGAAGTATTTGGCACTGGAGATTATGGTAGAGGTGCAACAGACTGCCCCTGCACATGCCTCCTTGTAAACGCACCATTTGAAATGCATCTGATGCTCTCCATACACCTGCACTGTTTTTGCACAGTATGCATGTGCTGGATTGTATGGCTTACACTAACAGGGAGGAATGTGATAGAGGGCATGTCATGGATGACGTGTGTTGGTTACCTCATAATACACCATATACTGTCTACACACACGTACATGAGAATCAGGCCTGTGGAGCGTAGGAATGCATTGGGGGGGGGGGCATACTGAACAATGCACACAATGCAGCTCCTAGACGGGATCTGTCCTGCAGCTGAGTTGTAGACATAGTAGTCAATGTACATGAGACATGTTGGAAACATATCTGTCTAAGCTGCTTCATCTCCACACTCACCAATGTATACTCTGGCATAATCATGTTGACCATAACTCACTTTGCCACTAATCCCTGAAAGGTAGCAGCAGGATGGGCTGCAAATCAGCTGAAATGTCACAGGGAGATACAAATATACATACATATGTTCCTTTTATTGGAAAGTATTTCTGTTGCAGTTGCTATGGAAGGTTAGCATAGTGGTTAGAGCACTGTACTTGCTCACACTAGGGAGCCAGTTCAATTCCCACAGGTTGTTTTCCATTCTTTTTCTTCTGTACTGCTGCAAATACCATACAAAGGGGTACAGCTTCAGCATGGCACCAAACACCCTTGCATCTCTTCAGTGTGCGATACATTATGCACTCCATCCAGGCTACCCGGCATGCATAGAGTGTAGCCTCAGCTGTGTCCCATTGATGTGTGTTGGTAATGTGAACGCAGCAGATGCATAACCCTCACAGTGGGCAGGCTTGGGAGACTGAACCCTGACTGTGTGCGTCGGTCTGGGCCTCCATCACAGATATATTTTACACACAGCCATACTTTACAGGCGTGATGTGGTTCTATCAACCTGCTTCTACATTGTTAGCAGATACATATGGACTTTTTCTTCATAATTCCTGCCACAGTAGATGGCTTGCAGTGTTAGCATAGTTGTTCATGTACTGTGTTTAGATACCCCAGAGAGCTGGTTTGATTCACACATGTTCTTTGTCTATGTTTTTTCCATTCTGCCTTTGTGCACATACCATCCAAAAGGGTGCGGGTTCAGCCCAGCCCCAGACACCCTTGCATATATTCCGTGTTAGCTATTTTGTGCATGCTCTTTTCAAGCCAGGCAATCTAATGGTCTGAATGCGTGACCTTAGCTGTGGCTCACATCCCACTTACCAACTACAATATCAGCTGGCAAAGATCTATCACCTATCACCTGTACTTCCATCAATCTTGGGGCACCTTAACTTCATACGTCTTAGTCCCTCAGGGCATCTTATATTCTCAGGGTGCCTTAGATTGCAGACCCTTATAGACCTTCGGTGCATTGAGGCTTGTCACCTTGCCGTCGGATGTTATGTTACCACGTGGTAAGTGGTCAGGGCACCCTGTTCTGTGCAGTACATGGCCAGGGCACCCTGTACCACACGTTACGTGGCCAGGGTGCCCTGTACCATGCGGTAAATGACCCATGGCTACCTTTATGCTGCACCGCCCACATCCTTATGTGGCATCGGTGACATTAACGCTGCTTAGTAAACATACCCCTAGGTGTTCTAACTGGCATTAACTGTGTGAGTTATTTTAGTATAGCCATAATTGCATTAGTTTCTTATTACTGGAATGATTCATTTTTTGTTTCTTACCCACTGATTATTATATGCCAGTCAAGGGAAATACTCATTGGGTGTCTATAAACCTTTTGGGGTCTTCTCACTAAAGTGTTTTTAGAATATGTTTTATTATGTTTTATCATGATTTATTTCTAATATGAAATTTCTTATTTCTTATTTCATTTTGCATATGTTTTAGCCACATTCTCTGGTATGTATGTTTTTTATTGTTATTATTATATATTTTTCCTGTTTTATTATAATATATAAAATGATATTTACATTGGATTGTTTTCTTTTTCATGGATTATTATTATGTTCTGATATAAGATTATTTTCAACCCCTGATGCAAGCACATGTGTGGCAAAACATGGCCATGTCGGGTTTACTAAACCAGTTGTTTTCTACCATAAGCACTCTCCAGATTTCTTTCCCTGCTGTGTTGGTTTTGCTTTCTGCTTTTGGTGGGAACTTTTTGTTGCTGTGGGTAACTTTCCTCCATCTTCTTCAATTAAGACCGAAGCAAATAATTCATTCAGTATCTCTACTATGGCCTTGCCCTTCCTTCTCTTAATGCCCCTTTTACCCCTCTTATCATCTAATGATCCAACTGACTCACTTACAGGGGTTTTGCTGTGAATGTACATGAAAAGGTTTTGTTATGCATTTTCGCTTCCATGGCAAGCTTCTTTTCAAATTTTCTCTTTGCCTGCCTTATCAATGCCTTGCATTTAAGTTGCAGTGCATCTTTTCTGAAAGATGCTTTCTTGGCAATAACAGCCTCTCTGACTCAACTTTAAACCATGCATGCTACTACTATTATTAATTTATATAGTGCTACAAGGCATGCGCAGCGCTGCACAGATACAGATAGACTGCCATTTGACCTTCCTTGCACCTTTCTTAAATCATGGAATACATCTGGTCTGGGCTTCCAAGATAGTATTTTTAAATAACGTACAGACCTGATGTAAACTTTTAACTTTTGCAGTTTTTTCTTAAGCATTTTCCTCGTTTTATCGTAGTCTCATTTTTAAAATGTAAATGCTAGTGCAGTGGATTTCCTTGCTATCCTCCCTACATTTATTAAACCAAATGTGATCATGATTTGATCACTATTGCCAAGTGACCCCCACACCATTGCCTTTCACACCAGATCCTGTGCTCTATTACAGACTAAGGGTTACCATTACTAAATGGCATTAAGAGTGTGGGCGTTATGGGCACCGGGTAGAGGTTCGCATGGCGTAAAGCGCTGATAATGTGGCCGCCTCAGGAGCTAACATGCCTGTGACTGGCAAGGCCAAAAGAGATAGAGAACGGGTGGTGATTGGGTGGAGAGTGGGCGGAGTCAGCGGTATATGCTACCACCGGTCCCAATTAGTGGGTGTTAGAGACGCAGCTGCTGGGAACCAGAACCCCAGCTCAAATTGGCATTAATTGGGCCTGGTCCCCACTAACAGCCATTTGCAATAGCAATACAATAGCCAGGTGTGTGTAGCAAGGTCAACCCACAGTCCAGCCTATAAATTACTGTGGGCTGGGGCCCTGCCTTGCTACATCATAGCCTACCACATAGCAGCACAAGTAACTCTTTGGCTTGAAGGTGAAGAGCCTGAGGAAGATGAGGAGGCCCCACAACACCTGAGCCAGAGCCTGCTCCCTGTCCCTGCTCAGGTGGTGGGGGCCAATGTGCAGGGGCAACAGTCTGGAGAGTGGTGGACCTTGCATCCTTGCAGATGGGAAGTCCAGTCCAGAAGGCCCCATATCTGCAGAGATAGGGCCACCCTCTTTGGCCTCCCTGAGGACCAGGCGATCGACCTGTACAGGCTGAGCACAGGGGCCATAAGAGACCTTTATGATGATCTAAAAACTGACCTCGAGCCTCTTACAGCCCGGTCACATGCCATACCAGGGCTGACAAAGCTTCTGAGTGCTCTACATTTCTTTGCCTCTGGTTGCTTCCAAACATCCATGGTTGCAGTTGGCAGAATGTCCAGTTTCACCTTTGGCAGATGCCTCCACCAAGTACTGAGAGCCATGATCAGTCGGGTTAGGAACTACATTGTATTTCCTAATGAAAGGCAACAGTGGGTGACCCTCAAACAGCAATTTGAGAGAACTGCAAGTCTACCACATGTGATGGGAGCCATTGATTGCATACATGTGGCACCTATCTCACTCAGAGACAGGGAAGCGGAGTTCCACAACTGGAAGCACTATTATTCCCCGAATGTGCAGGTGGTGTGCAATGTAAACATGCACATACTGAATGTTGTGGCCAGGTTTGCTGGGTCAACTCATGATTCGTACATCCTGCA
Organism: Ichthyophis bannanicus; assembly: GCA_033557465.1. Taxonomy (NCBI): domain Eukaryota; kingdom Metazoa; phylum Chordata; class Amphibia; order Gymnophiona; family Ichthyophiidae; genus Ichthyophis; species Ichthyophis bannanicus. The sequence goes on along the minus strand of CM066039.1, from coordinate 148,540,559 downwards.
TCATTCAGCACTGTTCCAACAATTCGAGGAGGGACATCATGAACACAGTTGGCCACTGGGTAAGTGACCTCTCATTAGAACATAAGATATGCCATACTGGGTCAGACCAAGGTCCATCAAGCCCAGTATCATGTTTCAACAGTGGCCAATCTAGGTGGAGCACAAATGCCAGGATGGGCACTTGAAAAGCTAATATGAGTTGGGGTCTGTTATGGGAAATATAGCCACATAGTAAATGTATGTGGGAAAGACTGGCCTGGGCCTGGGTTTGAACCACTGACTATTAGAGCACCAAGTATTTAGGTCCCTAACCCCAGCCAGTTGAATCATCTGACACTTATGGGACCTGTGAATCTAACTGAATCACACCCAGTTGAGAAGGCAGCACAATCTAAACAGGTCACCCTGCTCCCAGTCACAGAAATGCCAGGGTAACCATGTCCAGGACTGAGCTGCTGTAATATTATGTTACACACTTGCAGGGGTGAAAGTGTCAGGCTGTCTGGCTTGTGTCACTATGAACCATATTGCATCAGTGGGCCCGCAATGCGCATCTCAATGTGTACAACCACCTCAGACTGAAGGCACAAATCACTTGCCCCCAATCACTAAAACACATAGCCTTGCTCCCCGACCCTTAACCCTGGATATTCAATTGACAGTATTGAATATCCGGGGTCACTGCACATGCCCTGGAGTCGCCGATGCTAACCAGGTAGCGGCGATATTGCACCACTACCTGGTTAGCTTCCACAGTTAAACCTAATCAGCTTTTGCTATGCCTAGTTTTACCTGAAGATCATTAATCGGGTAGTGGTGCAATATTGCCACTTCCCATTTAGTGATAGTATCCGCCTATGCTCCGCCCTGGAACATCCCCAACATGTCCCAATTTAACTACATAGCATCGGGGCATGTAGCAGGGTTAGAAGGGGATATTCAATGGCATTAACCATGTAAGTGCCATTAAATATCCCAATTTAAGGCTTTTATATGATTTACTGGGCTGTAAACCATGTAAATGCCTTTCTAATATCGGGCCCTATATGTCCCTGTGTTTCCTTTCCTGGAGTCCATGGTCCAACCCTGTCCAGTCATATATGGGGGATCCTTACAGGAATTCTAGTGAGATTGCTGGATGTGTTGACTGCGTACATGATTTCTCATAACAGGATTGCTAAGCAGTCAGACAGGATTATGTAGCAGGTCTAGATCCAGTAGGAAATGTTCCTGGTATCAATAGTATCAATAGTTCTAATGTAGTCTGAGATTCCTCAACCTTGGATAAAGGTCCTGTGACAGTTTGAATTAACAGCTGATAAATGATGAGTTGTGTGAGATGGGCACACACTTGTATGCTGGTAGCAAGTCATGTCAACGTATCCAAAGGGAGAGGTCAGAACAGTGTGTATTGACTTTACCAGGTTCCATCTATGTGAGACCAGATATACCAATGGACTCATGGGAAATGCACAGAAGAGAGGAAGGGATACACATCATGTATCTGCAGAGGATAACCACATCTCATGAGCAGACATCCTGTGGTCCGCCATATCACAGCCCTGAGTTAGCAGGCCATTGGCCACAGACCTATCTGTGATGGCAAAATAACACAGCATGTATGGGTGTGCCTCATATATCACAGTCTACGACACACTGGTGGCTGTCTTAGGATACAGACCCAACATATACAGGTATCGTGTTGATGAAATCCAGTGAATAACATGGAAACATACCAAAATGTATGTGTTCCTGAAAGAACAATTTCTCATGTCAGGATCGACAGCATGAAATAGGATGTGTAGAGGAATTGTCATCTGTCAGTCAAAGTATACAATCAATGGACACTGCATGATGTGTAGCAGCCCCCACCAGTAATGGTATAGTCACCATAAGTGGCACCCCTGCATGTCCAAGATATGTTGGTAGATTATCTTAGGTGGCAATTATGATGATACATGGTTCCCACAATGATCTGCAGGATATGTCTCACATGATGTCAGTGTAATGATGGTCACTAATGGTTAACAGTGGTTACATAATAGCTTCCATGACCCCTCATCAGGCGTGGTGGGACAGCTGATGGTTGCTGGTAGCTAGGGCCTGTTTGCACCTCATGCTGGGGCTACTGCTGTGTCCACAGGAGGCTGAAAGTTATGAGGGCTTGCAGATTCTGATTCAGGGTGTTAAAGCCAACTCTCATCACATCCTCAATGCCCCCCCTGACTTTGTTCAATGCCTCCCTGCATCTGCTCCAGCCACTACTCCATCCCTCCCAGCTCTGTTCCACATGCATAATGGATTGGTAGAGATCTCTAAACATGGTGGAGAACAACTTGGTCATACTGTTGTTCCATATGAATAATCCCCTCATGGGTAGGTGTTCACACACAGACATATGCTCCTTGAAAGGTTAGAGTGAACCTGAGCAATGTGAGTACCTCATCGTACCAAGTGCAGTTGTGAGCACTGTGAAGAAGTATAAGTCCTGACACGGATTGCATGACTGGAGACAACCATGTTGCCATAGGGTACAGAGTTAAGTTACCATGGATAAGCATGAGCAGATAGCCCTGTCATGTGTCACAGTGGCACACCTAGGGAGCCCCACCCTCCTGTACCCATGGAATGTGTGCAGCTGCCATGCAAAAAATCACCACCGTGGCAGTCCTGGCCCTCAAGGGTTCCCCAGGTGGTCCTGTCCATTCTTTGAGCCCTCTCATGATGGTGGCTCATGCTACATATCACTTGCTGCCTCCTCTCCTCTACACATGGCTCCATCCAATCGGGGCAGATCTGCTCAGCTAAAAAGAAGCGCCAGCTCCGAGATCGTCTTCTTCTGCCCTGCACAGCTCCCAGGAGGGAGTGCTGCCACGTGCTGACTAAGGGCCTCATCGCTGGACGTCCCATCGGCTCCCGCTGCCCAATCAGGGCAGATCTGCTCAGCTGCGCCTTGCGGGCCCACGCCTGAGGGCCTCGCTAGGGGGCCCTTTGGCATGGCCCTTAGGCAGTTGGCCCACACAGCTCAACGGCCGGTAAATCCAGGACTATCTCACAACCTTCCAGCAGCTTGAGCTCCCCCGAGGTTGAGCTCGCTCACCAATGGTACAGTCATAGCCATACTTCCACGAACAGCCCAGCGCCAGCAAAACAGACACCACGCGACAGGAACCTGAACCAACATCTCTCTTCAGATAATTGTTCTCCCCTGCTGCTTATCGCAAGTATAGCCTCGCAAGTATAGCCACCGCATATCATTGCTACTTAATCACTAGACTGTTGCCAGTAGCCTTATTAGTGCTAGTAACCATTGTACTGTTGCCAGTAATTTACCATTGCTACTTAACCACTATACTGTTGCCAGTAGCCTTATCATTGCCAGTCACCATTGTACTGTTGCCAGTAATTTACCATTGCTACTTAACCACTATACTGTTGCCAGTAGCCGTATTAGTGCTAGTCACCATTGTACTGTTGCCAGTAACTTATCACTGCTTAATATCACTATACTGTTGTCAGTAGCCTTATCATTGCCAGTCAACATTGTACTGTGGTCAATAACTTACCACTGTGATTTGAATTAATATACTATTGTTACTAGCCTGTCACTCTAACATGGCCATCTCCCTATTTGCTATATTTAGCTTTTACCTCTTAGCTGATACCATTCAAAATACTTCAGCCTTATCACCCACCTATAACTACATCCCTATCCTACATAGCCTGGGAAGGAGAAACAGTAGCAGTTCCCAACACACACAACCACATGCACATCATATCAGGCATTCACACTTACTATATATTTCCATTAACAATTCCTTTAGTCCGGAGCCTAAAAACATTCTTCTACAAGACAACCTAAAATGTGCTCTCATAAACTCACGATCAATTCGATAAAAATGGCCAGCCATCACAGACCTTATCACCACTCAGAACCTTGATATCCTCATGGTCACAGAAACCTGGCTATCAGACACAGATACCATCATCATAAATCAACTTATCCCCCTAGGATATGTGATGCACGCTTGTCATAGAAGCAACCGGAAAGGAGGAGGAGTCCTCATCCTTTCAAAAAGTAATCTCCAGCTCCAATCGCTAGCCTCAGTGAGTATCCTGCACATGGAAACATTATCTATCGCTAACAAATATGTCAACATAAATCTTATTTACAGAGCTCCTTCTTCACCTCCAGAAGATCTATCCAACATTATAGACCTTGCCTGTAACCCTGGAAGCCCAAGCAAACCTAATTGGCTGATTGGAGATTTTAACCTTGCCTCATTGCAGCCTACCTACTCTGATACATTCCTTGATACTATGAAGGACCTTGGTTATACCCAGCTGGTGAACTCTCCAACACATCTCAAGGGAAACGCCCTTGACCTCATCTTTGCCCCTCAATCTGAATTGATCAAGAATATCTTCCTATCTTCCACACCAGTTCCATGGTCAGACCACAATGTAAACTCCTTCCAAATCCCATACCAACATACCCAAACTTCAACCAACCAAGCAAACTCAGCCTCGTCAGGAGCAAAAACTCATTTCAAATCCTTGGACAGAGATGACTTCCTCAGCAGCACTCTTCCAGCACTCCGTCAACCAGTGCAGAACCTTGATGAAATGATCCATAGATGGAACTCCACCCTTACCTCTTGCTCACAGCTACCTTCATCCAAAAAATCACCAGCATCCAACAAACAACCACGAAACAGAAAACCAGCCCATTTGGTTCTCTGCTGAATTATGTGCATCACTTCAGCTTCTAAGAAGGCAAGAAAGAAAATGGCACAAAACTCGATCCACATCTGACAAATCAGCTTATGAGAACACCCTGAAGCAACACCGTGAGAAAATTTACAAAAAAATGAGAGAGCACCACACGGATACCCTCCTTAGATCGTTAAATAAACCATGTGACCTCTTTAGCATTGCTAAAGCCCTAACCAAGACACCTTCCTCCAATCAAACAGTTTCTATCCAACCCCAGTCCTTCGCCGAGTACCTACAATCTAAAGTTATAAAAACAAACTTTACGCAAAGCTCCACACCGTGCTTCCTCCCCCAGATACATCAACCATTGACAAAATTCACCTCTCCAACAGAGAAGTACATTGCTGACCTTATTGCCACCATCAACACCACTACGGCGCCAAATGATTCTTGTCCCGCTCATTGGATCAGATCGATGCGTGTAGAACCTAGCTCAACTCTAGTCTACATCATGGAACTCTCCTTCACAACAGGAACATTCCCAGAAACCCTGAAACAAACTTCCATACGCCCTCTCCTGAAAAGCAACAAACTTGACCCAGCGAAGACAGACTCATACCTCCCGATTTCAAGTATACCCTATCTAGCCAAACTTATAGAGAAGGTGGTTCAAATGCAACTACAACAACACACTGACATGTCAGCCCCTCTTGATCCTTGTCAGCATGGATTCCGTGAGTCACATGGTGTAGAGACTCTACTCACTATACTCAATACATTGTCCAGAGGTACTGACAAAATTGAGAATGGGTTCGCGCTCATATTTCTTGATATAGCGGCTGCATTTGATTCTGTTAACCATGTACAACTCCTCTCCCGCCTCCATGAAAAGGGAATTCATGGCCTTGCCTGGGAATGGTGCAAATCCTATCTCACGAACCACTGGCAACAAGTTCGGATAGGCTCCTCAACATCAGAACCATTCCATCAGCAACAAGGAGTACCCCAAGGATCATTCCTTTCGGCTCTACTCTTCAACATTTATATGCAACCCATTTGTGACATCATCCGTTCTTTTAAGATCTCCAATCTGATCTATGCTAATGATGTACTGATTTTCGCTCCAATTAAAATCAAGCAGCCAAACCTTGCTCCACTTATTGAATGCTTCAATGCAATTACCGATTGGCTCCTCTCCCAAAATCTTCGCATAAACTTTAAAAAAACTGAAGTCCTTTTCATAACCAGGAACAAAGAATTCTCTCCTCCTGCTTCATTGAAAGTTTGTGACGCTGAGCTCCCATGCAAGTCTTTAATATGATATCTGGGGATTACAATAGACCAGCAGCTCAACTTTAAAGAGCATATAAAGAATACCACTAAATCCATTTACAACAAATACGGATACTACGACATCTAAGACCTCTACTAGCCACAGATGACTTCAGAACAATATTCCAGACACTCGTAATGCCACACTTTGATTATGCCAACATCATCCTGCATGGACTCCCCAAGAGCACTCTCAATCCTCTTCAAATGGCGATGAACACAGCAGCCGGCATTCTCTGCGGCATCTCCAGAAAAGACCACATAACTCCCATACTTATGGATCTACACTGGCTACCAGTACAATGCAGAGTCACCTACAAGGCGTTAATCCTGTCATTTAAAGCAATTAACTGGATATCTTCCACATCCCTCTCATCACTCCTGACCAGTACCCCCACTAACAGACTAAGAAGGTCAACAACTAGTAATACGATATCTATACCACCTGAGTCCACTAAATGTACCCAAATAACTAGAAACAGAGCTATATGCTCCGAAGTGCTGGAACAATCTCCCACCTCATATAAGATCAATTACTGGCCTCTCGCAATTCAGAAAAGCTATTAAACATCACTTGTTCTGCCTTTATTTTACCCACACTAACCTAATACATTCACATCCAACACCTCATCTCACCCACACAGCATCAGACGTACCAACAACATAACCCCCAGTGCTTTACAAAAGAAACTCACCATTAGGAACACTCACAATCAGCATGACTACATTACGACTCTATTATATAACATAACTTAAATAATTTATAAGCTCCTTTGTTTGAACTGTATATAGTTATCCTGTTACTTCCAAGTTACAATCCCTGTTATAATGTAAGCAAAAGATCTTGTTCTAATGCAAAATGTTGTTACAATGTAAACCGCACTGATTCTAAATAGCGCGGTATATAAGAATTTGTAATAAATAATAAATAAATCACCCTTCCACTGCCTCCTTGTCTGCCTAAGAACTGTATGTGACTCTGATGGGGGACTACCTCAAGACATGCATCACCAGCATGTGGACATGGGCATGTTGCCACAAATAACAGAAGAGGAAATAGACAAATGTGAATAGCTGCAGTATAGGGGCATGTGTCCAGCTGTAGGCTCAGTGTAATGGCCAATATATCAGGCATGGATATCTGCCCACTATCCATGCATCAAAGTACAGCACCCATTTGTGGCAATCATCAAGGTGACATTGGTACAATGTGAGTCCATCACCATCCTGCATGTGCTCCTCCAAACTAAGTAACAATACTGACACTGTATACCCATGCATGCACTACATACTTGTCAGATGTGCCTCAGTGCCACTGCTGTGCACCGTCAGGTCCTCATAGATACCCTGGAGGATCCTAGTTCTGAGAACAGGATGGCACTTGGTAGCATTCGCATCTGCATTAGGGTGGGCCTCCTGCACATCTCCTTGCAGTGTTGACAGTGTCTTTTGGGATCCTCTGGTATTCTCCAATGGGGAGCGAGGTGAAGGAACCTCGTTATTGGACTCATCTAAGAGGGTAAGGTTCAGGTCTGGCTCCAGCTCGCTCTTTGCAGCAGACTGGAATGGTGATCTGTAATCTGTCTCCCCTGGCTGACTCCCACTATGGGGCTTGCACAGCATCCTGTCTTAGGTACCACACAGACTGGTATCCCAGCCTCTGCCGGCATGTCTTGGCTAGCCACAGTTGCAAGGTCAGATGTAACATCCAGACAACCTGGAAAAGTCAAGAGAGAGACAATCTGGTCACACCCATGGACCAACAGTCACCACACACCTGCACTATCAATGGCAGGGGTTCACAGAATTGCCTCATAGCCAGTTGAGGAAACAGCATGTACACAAATCTGACATAGAAATACTGGCTCACTTCATCTCTATAGAATGACTATCTTGACAATGCATTGTGATGGTGGATCTTCTGAAAACATGTCAGGCTGTGCAAGGGACTGAGACAGGTCTGAGAATGTCTTGACAGAGCATACATTCCCACAATGCAGCTGAGCACCAAACTATGTATCTACTGCAGTGCACTCTACAGGCTGGCGCAACATCTTTAGGACCACCCATCTGTATGGAGCAATCATTGTGATGGACTCATGCGTGCTGATTTCTCCCACCAGCCCCTCAATGTGTTGCATAGGATCTAAGATGACAGTACTGTGTCTTGCAATCTGTAACTCAGCTGTGTAATTGGGGACCCCTTATCATCCCCCTAGACTATAATGTTAGCAGGCCTCATACCCACACCACTGCAGATGTAATGTTGTGCTAACCAACCTGTAATGTAGCCTACCTGCCTTCACTGATTGGTTGAAAGCCCACATACATATCCTGAAACATATTGCCACAAACAACACAGGCTGCCATGCAGAACTCAATGGACATCTGAGATATGTGTTGATGATACAGAGTTAGGAATTAAGTCGGCAACATGGCTCCAACAATATATTTGCACACAGCAGTGCTATGCACAGTTTCTCAACAATGGGATTGTCATCACTCTCTTTGTGGGTTAGAGATCACATGCAATTTCCTCATAGTCTGTCTCTACTGTGAATGGCCCCAAGAGGTGGGCACACATCATAATGACAGGGCATGCACCCAGACTCTTTCAATGAAGTAGAGCAATGTGTGGACAGCTGGCACCCCCTGGAAAGACAGGGAGCTCATATTGTTTGCAGGCGTTCAAAGGGCCACAGAAGTGCAGACATGCGATGACACAGAGCTAGGAATTGGGTGTGTGGTTGTTAATGAGATGAGTACACATGAGAATTGGAGTGCAGCAGCTGAGTATGAGGACTATGTGGTTGCTAGATGGGACATCTTGTGCTATGTGAGTAACGGGGAGGAATGTGTGAAAAAGCTGAGAGGGAGGTACAGGTAAGTGAAGCTGTGAGGCACCTTCCCATATGACTGGTGGCAGATGAAATGTCACACATATGGAGGAGGGGTGTGAGGAGTCCTTGAGTTTGACAATGCTCCTGAGTGGAAGCAGGTCCTAGTTAGAAAAGGTTTTGGATGCCTGGCATGTGCCCACAGTGCAGCGGATACACAGAGAGATTCATGTACATGTTATTGATTTGCATGCATGCATCATTTGGTAGTGCCATCTGCACAGTTCTGCCTGCCATCACCAAACTGTCACGAATTCCTGACTGCAGATGTGTGTAACCCTGATCGAAACAAACTTGAGTGCACACTTCACCCACATCACAGTGTTCCACCACTTTCTAGGGATGTTGATGCAAATTCTTGGCATAGACTAGCCAGTATATGTCCCAAGCTCAATGGGATAGGCCAGCATAGCTTGCAGCTGTAGAAGCCCCCATACTAACTTAGGTGCACATTCTGTATGTTGTACAGTGCAGATGGCCGCCATGTCAGAGCTCCTACAGGTGTTGAACCAATAAAAGCTGGAGACCAATGTGACCATTACATACATATAGGCAAGATATGAACACTATCATCAGGATCCTCACATATCTGCTGCCTCATGGCTGCTGTCAAGAAATCTGGGAGGCCCAGCATATAAATCCCCCAAAGGCGTTGTGCCAGATGGTCCTCCATGGAGGTCATTAGGAGTCGTTCTGCCTTCTCCCCACCCGTGCCATGTGCATGGGTCCTGTGTGCTGACACCTTAGCACATATGACCCATTTGATGTCATGGAACCGTTTCTTAATTTGCTCTGCATACTGGAAATCCAGGTCTGTAACTGCCTGTGCAATCTGTTGCCAGATTGTTTGACGTTCTGCCACAGGGAGTTTGGTGCTCTGCTGGCCCAACAGCATCTCATACTTGTCCGTGACTATCTCCATGATTAGGTCATTGGCCTCATCACCAAAGTGCTTTTCCCTCTACCATTGATCATCTGGCACTGCCCTCTTCTTCTTCTTCCAATTGAGGACTGTAGCAGGTGCACCCTTCCCTCCTGAAGGTGTCACCACCCCTGCAGGGCTATGTGAAGAGGTTGTGGGCCTGGTGGCAGCTTGCCTATCCTCTGCATAGACCAACTCTGGTGGCCCATGGGATTGTTCTCCCCCACAGCTGATTATATTGTCATTTGGATCACTCCTCCCCATCTCCTGAGTACCACCATCCTCCTCATCTCCTGAGCTCCACCACTCCTCTTCATCTTCTGAACTCCACCAATCTCCAACCTCCACCTCCATCTCCACATCACCACTCTACCAGCAATCCTGCACTACCAACCTTGGCCCTCCAATTATGACATCACGGGTGCACCAGACAGTCCTCAATCCCACCAGTCCCTTGGACAGTGGCAGACTACACAGTGGCCGCTTTAAGAACTGTATGACATGACGTCAGCCATTACGTGTGTGTGGACACTGGAACAGGCATTACACAATGTGGGCTATGTAAGGCAAAATTACAGCCATTGCTCTCCCCCAGCAGATATCCTATGGACACCCATAACAGTCAGAAACATGGCCCACACAGCATTAAAGATTGGTACTCTTCCATTGTGACTCTTTGTGATATATCGTTAGTGGTTGCATAAGCATATATAGACAAGGCGCATACAAGGTCTGTCAGTGAGGCAAGAGCATAGGTGTTATCCATCCCATATTCTACTCATGAAGATGTAGATCTACCAAATGATGGAAACTGTGTATGGTAGACTTTTGCGCTCATATGGTAGTAGGCTCACTGGGCATGTCTGGCACTCATTGCACTACACATCTGGTGTAGGTTGCAGCTGTGACATTTATGCTACTGGGGGATGGGGGGAACGGAGTTAGCACAGTGAACAGGGGTTGGCGCTGATATATTGGCTGATGCAAGTTATGGGGTGCAACAATGACCAAGAAAGCCAAGAGGACCTTCATAACCTGGAAGACTGGAGGTCCAAATGGCAGATGGACAAGGGAAAAGCTATGCACTTAGGGAAGAACGACCAAAATGATGATTACATGATGCAAGATTCCACATTAGAAACCACCACACAGGAAAAGGATCTAGGTAGCATAGTGGATAATACATTGAAGTCCTCTGCCCAGCTTGTGGCGGTGGCCAAGAAAGCAAATAGAATACTAGGAATCATAAGGAATGGAGTGGAGAATAAAACAAAGGATATTATAATGCTTCTGTATTGTTCTATGGTGTTATTGCACTTTGAATATTGTGTGCAACTCTGGTCTACAGCATATACAAATGTGAGAAAACCATTTTAGAAACAAGTGTACTATTGTAATATCATTTACCAAGGTCTTCCAACCCAGTTTATCTATCCTTTGCAACTGCTCCATAACACTACAGCCCGCATCATAACTGGGACAACGAGAACCAGTCACATAACCCCCAACATTGAAACAACTCCACTGGCTCCCCATAATCACCAGGATCAAATACAAAGTCCTACTCACTATCTTTAAAATACTCCACCATCCCCACCAGTACTACAAACTCTCATCATCAAAGGCCCTGAAAACAGAATAAAAAGGAAAAGCAATAAAAACCTATTAATAATACCCAAGAATAAAACCAAACCAAAACAGTCAATCTATCACAGAGTCTTCTCAATATATACCCCATCACTCTGGAACAAACTTCCGGAAAACATAAGAACAACCAATAACCTATAGGACTTCCAAAAAGCCTTAAAAATACACCTCTTTTTGGACTACTATGGAACAAAAACAGAACCACCCTGGAAACGCACCCACTACAGTAAAATATGAACCAATTCACTCCTCCCTTTGACTATTATTTATTTATTTATTTGAAACATTTTTCTATACCACCCCTTCCAGAGATCAGGGGCGGTTTACATTGAAACATAACTTTTACAAGGAATGAATTGTAAGCAATCAAACATTTAAATGAAAATTGGCATTAGGCTGTAGAAACATTGATGACATTAAGCCATTAAACCATCAAGGGTTAACTATTTGCAAAATGCAATGTGTGCCTTTGAGTCAGTCCTGACCCCTGGCGACCCAGAAGCTCTTGGGTTTTCTTGGCAGTGTCACCGGAAGTAGATTGCCAGGCCTTTCTTCCGAGGCAATGGAGGGTTAAGTGACTTGCCCAAGGCCACAAGGAGTGCTAGTGGGATTTGAACCCTGGTTGCTTGGTTACCAAGCCAGTGTTCTAACCACTAGGCTACTCCAACTATATACATTCCCATTTGGATCATATGTTTGGGTGTTGTAAGTGTTGAGTATGGCTTATATTAAGTGGGAAATTATGGGGTTAGTTATGGGGGGAGATATGTGTTGTGTGTGGTAGTAATGGGTGGGTTGTTTTTGAAGGGTTGGGAGTCATAGTATTCAATGAAGAGGTATGGTTTTAGTTCTTTGTGAAAAGCCTGAAGGTCCTTGATTGCTCCCTCTGGAAGGGAGTTTCATAGTGTGGGGGCTGTATATGTGAAGGCCCTATTACTCATATTCTGTTTTGTTTTCCTGATTGTGGGAGGAACTGTGAGTGTATTCTGGTTGATACTTCACCTTATTCTACTGTCTGATTGGGGATGAATTAGGGTTGAGAGGTAGAAAGGGCTATTTAGTTAATTATCTTGAAGGTGGTCATTATGATTTTGTATTTTACCCTGCTAGCAATTGGAAGCCAATTGTTAGCAGGTCTGATAGTCCTGCTTTAACTATGATTCTGGCTGTGATGTTTTGGGCCATTTGAAGAATAGTTAGATTCTTTTTGGGTATTCCAATAAGTATGCTGTTGCAATAATCGAAGAGGAGTGTAATTAAGGCTTGTACAACTGTTCTGAAATCCGAGTGGTCGATGAGTGATCTAATGTGTTGGATTATCCTTAACTTATAAAATGTAGTTCTGGATATATGTTTTAGGTGAGAAATCATGCTAAGTGTTTTGTCTAGGATGACACCTAGGTATCTTACTTCTTATTTTATTGGGATGGGAGTGTTATGTATATGAATTGTTTGTGGCAGAGTGAAGTTAGGATCCCTAGTTGTGATCAGAGCTTCTGTTTTTTATAGTTTATGCTCATGTTCATAGCTTTTAGCCAGCTTTCTGCTTCCTTTAGGCAAGCATCCAATATGTCATAGGAGAGATTTTGTGTGTCTATGTGAGTGTATACCATGATGTCGTCTGCATATATATGATAGTAAAGTTTGTGTTTTTTAAATATGGAGCATATCGGTTGGATATATAAATTGAAGAATAGGGCCGACAGTGCTGATCCTTGCGGGATTCCTTGTTGCTGTGGGAAGGTTGAGGAGAGGTTATGTTTTATTTTTATATATTGGGATCTGTTGGTAATATATGATGTGAACCATTTGAGGGTTTGACCTTTTATGCCTATTTGGTTGAGTCTGGCAATTAGGGTGTTGTGATTTACATTGTCGAAGGCGGCTGTGATGTCTAGGAATATAAGGATAAATGCTTGCTTAGCATTATCCAACCCCCAGATGAGTGTATCAAATAGTGCTAATAGGAGCATTTCCACCCCATGGAGGGGGCGGAATCCATACTGATGTTCGTCTAACGGGGCAGTGGAGTCAATGAAATCTTGCAGCTGTCGCTGTGCGGCTGTTTCAATGACTTTAGCTACAAATAGTATGCTGACAATAAGCCTGTAGGAGGAGGGTCCTTCTTTATTTAAGTTATTCTTCTTTAGTATAGGGTGTATTGTGGATAGTTATAGTGAGTTTGGCATAATGCATTGTTGTAGGGATTGGTTTACTATGTTTAACAGAATAGGGACTATTTCTGTTTTCGTTGCTTTGATCCACTCTACTGGGCAGGGATCTAAGGGGGAAGAAGTGGTATTAATATTTGTGATTAAGTCTATTATTTGTCTTTGGTCTAGGGTGTGGAAGGAGTGCCAGCTATTGCTAGTGGGTGAGGGCATTGTCCATGATGGAGGATATAGGGGTTCATTGTATTTTAGTTTGTTGGCATAATAATCAGCTAGTATTTGGGGTTGAATATTTATTTTGGTCGAATCTTCTAGAGGTGATTTGGTTATTGACTTGACCAATTCGAAGAATTCTCTTGGCCGGTTTATGGCTTGGTTAAGGGTTTTTGTGTGATATTCTCTTTTTGCATTGTTTATTGCCTCTTTGTAGTTATTCAGTGTTGACATGTAGAGGATTTTGTTTTCTATGGTCTTTTTGGATCTCCATGTGTGTTCTATTTTCCTCAGGTTTCTTTTCATTTTGATTAGTTCCGCTGTGTACCATTTATTTATTTATTTATTTAACACTTCTTATATACCGCGCTATTTCTCATCAGTGCAGTTTACATCGAACATTAAACACTTGGACATACATTTTTGTCCTACGTTTACATAAAACAGGGTTATAACATGGGGTTAACTGGGGAAACTATATACATATGAGAATTTAGCTTCGAACATAAAACAGGGTTATAACATGGAGTTAACTGAGGAAACTATATACATATGAGAATTTAGCTTCAAATGAATAACGGGTTGAATCATAACAGGTTTTACAATCAGTCAGATTACAGCATTTTTGTACTCTGTTGGTGAAGAATAGTTAAAGTGCAGTAATATCATACTGGTGTATGGACTGATTGCAGTTCTGGTATGCCTGTGTTCTCAGGTGACATAGCTGGGTGAGTGTCGGGGAGGGGGGATCATCTGTCTGTGTAAAGTGTAAGAGGAATAGGTGATGTTTAAGGGCCTTTCTAAACTGCATGAGGTCTCTGATTGCCCTTATGCTAGAAGGGAGTTTGTTCCAACACCTGGGGGCATAACTTGTAAATGCTCTGTTGATGTTTGATTGGTTACGTTTTATGGATTTGCTTGGTATCACTAGAGTGCTCCGTGAGTGCACTAGAGTGCTCTGTGAGTGCACTAGAGTGCTCCATGAGTGCTCTTCTGGATCTGTTGTTGGGGGTGTGAATGAGCAGATCGACAATTGAGGAGGGTGATATTTTATTGAATGCCTTGAAGGTAATGAGGAGGGTCTTATATAGGATTCTGGATCTTATTGGGAGCCAGTGAAGCTCTTTTAATATAGGTGAAATGTGATCCCTCCTGGATGCTCCGCACAGGAAATGCGTCGTTGCGTTCATGGCCATCTGTAGTGGGTTCAGGGTGTTTTTTGGGAGGCCTTGTAGTCAATGTTCCCTCTAATTTTCTGTAGGCTGTGTGCGCATAAAATATCAGCTGTGTGCAGCTTTTGAAGGAAGGTTAAATTTTTGTGCGCCACATAACGACACTCAGTTATATACTTTAAAATTTGACTACACGTCAGAATACAGTATGTACACCACATTGATTTTAATCAAATTAAATGAAAATAGACGATTACTAAATGAAGCGGGAAATTTCTAGTAATTACAATCATAACTTTTAAATTTTAAGACGTCTGTGTTGTTTTCTATCAGAATCAGAGCCGTAATTTTTGTGCGCTCTGTTGTAAAGTATGTGCGCTCACTCGGCGAGGTGTGTGCGCGCGCACATGCGCACAGCTTAGAGGGAACAGTGCTTGTAGTATTATATTCGCATAATCAAAGTGAGGTGTCACTAGGGCTTGGAAAACAGTTTGGAAGTCGTCAGTTTCCATCATGGGTCTAAGGTGGCGGAGGGTTTTGATTTTAAAGTAAATAGATTTTACTGTGCGTTTGATGTGATCTTTGAAGTCCAAGTGTTTCTCTGACTGTTTTCGTAGGGGGTTAAGCGTTTTGATTGTTGGTTTTGCTGCTGTGCTAATTATCGAATTCCAATTTGTTAGTAATTTATTGTCATTTGAGGTGGAGTCTAATTGGGGTATGGTCTTACTTATAAAAGTTTCCCTGTCAAATCTTGGCTTTGTGTGTGTGTTGCTTGGTGTGTGGGGTGTGAGGGTTGATAGAGGTAAGGAATATGTGAAGCAAATTAGAGAGTGGTCTGACCATGGAATCTGTGAGATTTGTGGGTGAGTGTGAGTTGGGTTTGTATTGTATTGTTTTGGGATGAAGACCAGGTTTGTTTATTTATTTATTTGCTTTTATATACTGCGCTCTTTGAAATCAGTGTGGTTTACATATAACGTGAACAGTAAAAGTTTACATAGACAGTTTACAGATCTAGTATATTTCCCTTGCTGTGTGTGGGTTGTTGAATTTGTTGTTGGAAACCCATCTCACCCATTGCTTCTAGGAATATATTTGTTTGGGTGTGGGGTAGGATGATAGATTAAAATCCCCTAGAATATATCTATACCTCATACCTACCTCATACTGAATCCAGCATCTTAAACTCCCAACCATACAGAGTAGTTACTCACCTGTAACAGGTGTTCTCCAGGAGCAGCAGAAATCAGTCCTCACATATGGGTGACGTCGGTGCCGACGGAGCCCCTGTGTGGAGCATTTCCCCAGCTTTCAAGGAAAGCCTTTGGAAATGCAGCGCACATGTGCGGTCCCCTTCCTGCCCAAGGGTGCCATCTTGCTCAGTCTGATGACATAGCTAAAAGACAGCAAAAAACAAAATGAAGTATATGACTGCAACTCCAGGGGAGGAGGGAGGGTCATGAGGACTGATTTCTGCTGCTCCTGGAAAACACCTGTAACAGGTGAATAACTACTCTTTCTCCAGGACCAAGCAGGAAGTCAGTCCTCACATATGGGATTCCCCAGCTCTAGGCTACCGGGAACCCAAAGCTGAAAAAATGGCTCCCTCTTAAGAGCCTCAGCATCCGTGATAAGAATATCCTCTGAGAACGCCCCTGTACGGTAGCCCAACACAAGGGCCGGAGGGTAAGATTTGTCTAAACCTCAAAGAGATTACGGAGTACCACCTGTCCGAAAGCACTGTCCCTTTGGGACTCTCTCGAGGCAGTAGTGGGCTGCAAAAGTCTGCCTTGAAGACCAAGTAGCGGCCCGGCAGATGTCTGCCAACGGAACAGAGCGAAAATGAGCTACTGACGCGGCTTTTGCCCTGACAAGGTGGGCCGTGACTCGACCCTGCAAGGAGAGGCTGGCTGCCTTATACACCCAAGCGATACAATCTTCTACCCAAGTGGACAACGTACGCTTGGAGACAGGCAACCCCAGTTTATTAGGGTCAAAGGAGACGAAGAGCTGAGTAGCCCTTCGGAGCCCCCGCGTACGTTCTATGTAAAAGGACAACGCCCTCTTACAGTCCAGGGTATGCAAGACTGTTTCAGCCTGGCTGGTATGCATCCGGGGAAAGAATGTCAGAAGAACCACCTCCTGGTTGAGATGGAAGGAGGAGACAACTTTTGGAAGGAACTTTGGATGGGTCCGTAGGACCACCCTGTTCCTATAGAACCGTCTGTACGGTCTATCAGAAACCAGAGCTTGTAGCTCACTCACACGCCTGGCCGAGGTGAGAGCTACCAGGAAGAGCGCCTTCCAAGAAAGGAAGCATAAATGGCAAGTAACCATCGGCTCAAACGGTGGGCGAGTAAGTTGCTGCAAGACCATGTTCAAATCCCACTCAGTGGCTGGTGGAAGAATCGGAGGCTTGAACAGAAGCAGGCCTCTGAGGAAGTGGGACACCAATGGGTGAACTGACAGAGACTGACCCTCCACCGGTGAGTGATGTGCTGATAGAGCACTGAGGTGGACCCGAACAGAGTTGGACTTAAGGCCTAGGTCTGACAGGTGAAGTAGGTATTGTAGTACTACTGGCACAAGGCAGGAGAAAGGGTCTTTATTGCACTGAGCACACCATATTGAGAACCTACGCCACTTGAGGGCATAGGACTTTCTGGTGGACTGCCTCCTAGAGGCCAAGACCACCTCCTCAACTTTTCTAGGTAGATGTAAGGGAGCTAGCACTATCCTTTCAGCAGCCAGGCCATCAGATGGAGGTATCTGAGATTGGGGTGCAGAAGGGAACCCTGATCTTGAGACAGGAGATCGGGTTGCAACCCCAGAGGGAATGGAGTTTACACCACCAATTGCAGAAGAAGGGGAAACCACGGTTTCCTCGGCCATCTGGGGGCTACCAGAATCACCGAGGCCTTGTCCCGTAGAATCTTGAACAGAGTTCGGGCCACCAGGAGCGTGGGAGGAAACGCATACAGGAGGCCCATAGACCAAGAGATCAGAAATGCATCTGCTGCCATTCTCAGGGGATGCAGCTGTCTGGAACAAAACCTGGGCAGCTGCCGGTTTAGTGGACTTGCAAAGAGATTGATTGATGGAAGTCCCCATCGTAGAAAGATCTGCTGGACCACCAGTGGATTCAACTGCCTTGTGTGAGGCTGGAGAATCATGCTTAGTTTGTCTGCCAAGAAATTCTCCTGACCAGGTAGATAAACTGCTTTGAGAAACATGCCTTGTCTGACTGCAAAGGAGCAAAGGGCCTGCGCCTCCTGACATAGGAGCCTGGACTCTGTGCCCCCTTGCTTGTTCATATAGAACATTGCTACCTGATTGTCTGTCTGAACTAAGACAGACTGGTGAGAGAGGGCATGAGAAAAAGTCTGCAGAGCCAAGTGGATTGCTCGCAGCTCCAACAGATTGATCTGCTGTGTGGCCTTCCGAGGAGACCAGAGGCCTTGAGTGCATGTGCCCTGGCAATGTGCACCCCAGCCCTTTAAGGAAGCATTGGTCATCAGCACCCTTGTGAAAAGGTACCCCCCTGAGAAGGTTTGGGAGATGTAGCCACCACTGCAAGGAGTCCAAAAGTGGTTTGGACACCTTTACTCTGTCTTGGAGGTCGCCTGTGGCCTGCGCCCACTGAGCTCTGAGGCTCCACTGGGCAGCCCGCATGTGCAGACGGGCATTCGGAATCACATGTACCGTGGATGCCATGTGGCCCAAGAGCCGCAGGAATTGCCTGGAGGAGACCTGAGAATTGCTTTGGAACTGGTTGGCCAAGTCCATCAGTCTGTGGGCCCTGTCCTTGGGCAAGTAGGCTCTTGCCTCCCAGGTGTCTTACCTTGCCCCTATAAACTCTAGGTTTTGTGAGGGGAGCAAAGTGGACTTTGCGTAGTTTATGACAAAGCCCAGATGCTGAAGAAGAGAGACAGTGCGAAGAGTGGCTTGTCTGGCCTCCTGAAGGGACTGGCCCCTGATGAGACAATCGTCCAGATATGGGAAGACGAAAATTCCCTGATTCCTGAGATAGGCCGCCACCACCGCCAGGCATTTGGTGAAAACCCTGGGGGCGTAAGTTAGGCCAAAGGGAAGTACTCTGTACTGGAAATGGTTTCCTCCCACCACAAATCTGAGATATTGTCTGTGGTCTGGATGGATGAGGATGTGAGTATAAGCATCCTTTAGATCCAAGGAGCATAGCCAATCTCCCTGCTGGAGGTAGGGCAGCAGTATCCCAAGGGTAAACATCTTGAACTTTTCCCTCTCCAGAAACTTGTTTAAGTTTCACAAGTCTAGGATAGGCCGGAGGCCTCCTGCCCTTTTTGGTACCAAGAAGTACCTGGAGTAGAAGCCTTGCCCTTCCAGGTGGTGAGGCACCGGTTCCACTGCCTGTTCCTTTAGAAGACTTGCCAACTCCTGGAGGAGGAGATTTCTGTGCAGAGGGAGTCTTAGAGGCTCCCCTGGAAAATAGGAAAGGGTATCTGGTGGAAATGGAGCAAGTAGCTCTTCTGGACTATGCTGAGAACCCAGGTATCCCCTGTGATGGCTGGCCACCTGTAGGCGTACAGGGTCAGCCGACCTCCTGTGATGAGTGTAGCCAGCTGTGGAGAAGAGACTATGCTGTGGGAGTCAACACCCCGCTCCCTGCTGTGCAGGAGCTGGAGCTGGCGGCTTGGGGGTCTTCTGCCTACGGGGCCCATGTCCCTACCCTTTGGCCTGCTGGTCCTGTTGGGGAGCTGGAGAGGCCTGGTATTGAGGGTAGGATTTGTAGGCAACACCCTTCCTCGGGAAAAAGGGCTTCTTTCCCGAGCCCTTTTTTTTCTGAGAAGGGGCAGAAGTCTTCCTGGACAGCCTTGTCCTGGTGAGAGTCTCAGTCTCGATTTCCGCAGCCTTTTCAGTCATGGGCTTACCGAAAAGGTTTTCACCTCGGCAGGGGACATCAACCAACTTGTCCTGCACCCATGGCTCCAGGTCTGATGACTGTAGCCAGGCCTGACGGCGTGCACCGATGCCGGCCATGGCTACCCGGGCCGAAGCCTCGAAGCCATCATAGGCTGCTCGAGAGATAAACTTCGAGCACTCTCGAATCCCAGTTGACAAAGCCTTGAACCTCTGCAAAGTTTCCTCGGAGAGGCCGGCAATCTCCTTGCCAGGTCTCATAGGTACATGCCGTAGGTACCGAGCCCAGACGGGAAGGGGAACCGGTGTCGAACAGGATAAGACAACTCGAAAATCGCTGAAAAAAATCAGCTTTTCCCGCGTGACACGAACTCACGTCTGTCGGGCTCTGTGGAAAAAGAAAGACTGAGCAAGATGGCACCCTTGGGCGGGAAGGGGACCGCGCATGTGCGCTGCATTCCCAAAGGCTTTCCTTGAAAGCTGGGGAAATGTTCTGCACGGGGGCTCCATCGGCGCCAATGTCACCCATATGTGAGGACTGACTTCCTGCTTGGTCCTGGAGAAAATTACAACATTTCTCACAATCTGAAACAAAAATACCATGTAACCAACATTTTTAATGACCCTGTTAATTCCAAGTTTATTGCCATTATTCTATGTAAAGCTCCTTGTTTATCATTCATTGTAAACTGCTTTGAATGTAAGAAAAGCGGTATAGAAAAATTGTTAAATAAATTAAAAAAATAAGTGATGGAGACATGCAGGACAGCTGTACTTTTCCAATGCCAAATAGCTGTGTGACAGCAGATGTAGTGCTGCCTCTGACCCCTCAGCTATTTCCAAGCTAGCTAAGGGACATGAGTGCAGTGCACAGGCCTTTGCAGGACATTATACATGCACGGGGCCACATGCACAGGGCCATATGTTTGCATATGTCTGGGAGTGCAACATATGGTGCCAAATCTGCAGGTATCTACAGGAGCCTGACCTTTCACAATGTGTGGCTGTATGTTGGAGGTGGAAGGTCAGGTGGTGGGCAAAACTGTCCAGCGTGGTGCACTGCCAGATGCCAGCCTCAAAGAATGTTTTTTCTGCTTCCCCTGCAGGTGGCATACACACATGGAAGAGAAGAACAGAGGGAAGTGGTGAAATGGTGATGGGGACAGAGCTTTATGTGTTTTTACCCTTTGTAAATATATGCTCTGCAGGGCCCCCATAGCCTATTTTAAGATGTGCATGGGGCGGCGGGGGGGGGGGGGGGAGGCGCAAGGCTTTTATGTGCTTTTACTCTTTGTAAAATATGTGTTCTGCAGGGTGTCCAAAGCCTGTTTCAAGGTGTATATAGATGCTCGGCATTTGCCATGCCTGCTGTGCACACATGGCATACATTGTGATATGGACATGTCTGTGTCTAGAGTGTGATTCCACTGTATGCTGACCATTAATAAAGATCTGATCTTCACCAATTCCACTTTTATCCTGTTTGACTCAATGCCCTCTCTAACATAGAACGCAACCCCTCCATCAATTTGATCTATCCTGTCATTGCAAAGATCTGATCTTCACCAATTCCACTTTTATCCTGTTTGACTCAATGCCCTCTCTAACATAGAACGCAACCCCTCCATCAATTTGATCTATCCTGTCATATTGCAATGACAGGATAGATCAAATTGATGGAGGGGTTGCGTTCTATGTTAGAGAGGGCATTGAGTCAAACAGGATAAAAGTTTTGTAGAAAATAAAATACATTGTAGAATCTCTATGGATAGAAATTCCATGTAAAAAGGGGATGGCAATGGCAGTGGGCTTGTGCTACTGTCTCTCTGGACAGAATGAACAAATGGAAGATGAAATGCTTAAAGAAATCATGGAAACTATCTAAAATTACAATACAGTAATGATTGGTTATTTCAATTGCCTCAGTAGTGACTAGGTCAATGTTATAGCAGGACATGCTAGGGAGATAAAGTTTCTAGATGAAATAAATGACTGCTTCTTGGAGCAACTCTTTTATGAACCAACAAGAGGGGAAGTTATTTTAGACAAGGGGGTATGTTTACTAAACTGTCTTAATGTTACCGGCATTAGTTGCAGTCTTACTGTGACAAATGCCATATAAGTTAGTGGGCGTTCTGGTCTTAAGGTAGCATTTCGGGTTATCACGCGATAAAGGTAGCAGTGGCACGTTAACGCGCGTTAGCCTTAATTAGGCGCGCTGACCTACAAACACAGCAACAGAGGTGTAGCACAGTGGTTAGTACATTGACTGATGAAACAGGGGTCATGAGTTTGATCCCCCAGTGGGCTTAATGTTTGAGGCATTACCCTTTACTTTAAATCAGTGCTGTCTGAGGCATTTTCTTTTTTAATTTAAATTAGTGCTGCCAGCAAACACACCCTCACAGTGCCGTAATCTAAGGTGCCGCATAAGGCGCCCTATAAGGCACTCCAGAGGGCACATTATAAAGTGCACTGTCCGCCAAGGCACCTTATAATGTTCCCTATAGGACGCTTTATAGGGCGCCTTATGAGGCACCTTAAGGTTACAGCACTGTGAGGGTGTTTTTGCTGGCAGCACTAATTTAAATTAAAAAAGGAAATGTCTCAGACAGCCCTATCAAATAACACCACTGTGGGATCAAACCCATGACCTCTACCTCCACCGTCAGTGAAGTAACCAGTGGACTACATCTCTACAGCTGCTAACAAACCCCTGACTGGCTACAGAAGGACTGCAGGTCACCACACAAACTGTCTGCTGTGGTTACCAGGATAGGGTTAACCCCCGTACCCATGATGCACTGCACATGCAGATCAGCAGTATACACCCCCACAGCACCTCGGCCTGGTAGGGAGAACTGACCGTGTGTGTTACTGGCACAGAGTAGCTACAGACCGTCACATTGTGCGGGTACTGTACTCACCCTGAGGGCGAGGTGGGGCACCCAGCACCAGGTCCACAGCACCTGGCTTAGACGAGATAGGCTATGCTGTAGGTCGCCATCAGTGCCAGTGTGTGATAGGTAGTCCTTGCAGACACACCTAGGATACACCTGTGTCCATCCGTATTTCCCAATCACGTTAGCCCTTGTGGATTATGATGCGCCCAGAATAGTGCATATCCTGTGTGGGTGCCATGGTCACATGATTTAAGTGAAGGGGGGGTGTTTGGACCCATAAGCGGATTATGTAGCACCACCCAACCCGCCCTCTGGGGCTCAGGGTGGGGGACAGGATCTCCCACCAACAGATCCACATTCTACATCCCTGCAATGGTGGCAGTAAAGGGAACCATCAACCCCAGTCCTGCTGGGGAACAGGCACCCTACAGGGCAGTCAATGCAGATCTGTACGCATCCATAAGGCAATGGCAGACAGACAGTAGTCCTGGAAATACTCAGCTGCCCCCACCACTATCTGACATTCACCAGCAGCAAGCACAGTGAGTCTCCAGCCATACACATATTAACTGCAGACAGTCTGCTAGCTAGTCCATAGTGCATGTTCCTGGAGAAGATGCATGCACACACACCAAACCGACAAGTCAGTGATTGGGCCCCAGAAAAGAGAACCCATAAATATCACTTGAGAGATACACTATACGAGGGGGTACCCAAAAAAAACAGGAATAACATTGCCGTGGGCGGAGCTTGTATAGTGCCGTGGGCTAGGCATGTATAGTGCAACTCATTGTCAGTTCAGTGCCGCCTGTGTTGTCGACCTGGCTTGTTCTGTTCATCTGCAGTGATTGTTTTTGCTAGCGCTGTTTTGTTCTTGTTTCTTTTTTTATGATGACAAGTTTAAGTGAACAACGTGCAGATGTGAAATTTTGTTTTCTACTCGGTAAAAATGCTGCTGAAACTGTTTTAATGTTGAAAACAGCTTATCAAGATGACGCTATGGGAAAAAGTCAAGTGTACCAGTGGTTTGCTCGGTTTAAAAATGGCGACATGTCGATTGATGACAAACCTCGTTCTGGGCGTCCATCAACTGCCCGAATCGACGAAAATATTGAAAAAATTAGAGAGCTTGTGCTCACAGACCGTCGACAGACAATTGATCAACTGTCAGAGATTAGTGAGTTATCTTGGAGCTCGGTTCAGCAAATTTTAACAGAAGATTTGGGAATGAAAAGGGTTGCTGCCAAGTTTGTTCCTCGGGTTCTGACTGACAATCAAAAGGAACATCGAGTTGAAACATGTCGTGTTTTGAAACAACAGCTTGAAACTGATCCAGATTTTCTGTCAAAGGTCATTACAGGTGATGAGTCATGGTGCTATGGTTATGACCCAGAAACAAAGTAACAGTCAAGCCAATGGAAGACGTCATCGTCACCCCATCCAAAAAAATGTCGTCAAGTCAAATCAAACATCAAAACAATGCTGATTTGCTTTTTTGATGCCAAGGGGGTAGTTCATTCAGAGTTTGTTCCCCCAGGTCAGACCGTCAATCAAACCTTTTATTTGGAAGTTTTAAGAAGATTGCGCAACAGCGTTCGTCAAAAAAGACCCGATTTGTGGCAGACAGGAGACTGGTTCTTCCACCACGACAACGCACCTGCACACACAGCCATCTCTGTTAGACAGTTTTTGGCTAAAAATGGCATGGTTCCGCTGCCCCACGCACCTTACTCGCCTGACCTGGCTCCATGCGACTTTTTCTTATTTCCACGCATGAAAAGGGGCATGAAAGGACACCAATTTGACAACATTGAAGAAGTCAAGAAAAAAGTGAGGGAGGAGCTGTCAGCCGTTTCTAAAGATGACTACAAAAAATGTTTCGAACAGTGGAAGCACCGGTGGGACAAATGTATCAGTTGTAATGGAGAGTATTTTGAAGGGGATAAGGTTGTTTTGTAAAGAATTTGAAATAAATAGCTTTTAAAAAATAATTCCTGGTTTTTTTGGGTACCCCCTCGTATAGCACTATGGGGGAACCTAGCCATGCCGTGGTCACTGCTCAGTCAGGGTGAGAGTGACCTCCCAGCAGGACATGCTGTGGTCACCTTGTCCGTGCAAGTGGTGGCCAGGCACGTCAATGTACCAGCCATTGCCCTATGCCCTTTGCAGATGCATCCTGCCCAGGCCACCCTGTCCGGGCCATACCCACAGTACCTTGCTCCTCATTATGCACATTGGCAGGCTAACACTGGAAACAGTGCAAGCAGTGTGGGCTGAGTAAGGTGTAGGCAGCCACAACACACTGGATAGACAGACACACACTCCCACACCTATGCCAGCATTGTGCAAATATAGAGGCTTTTGGCAGCCCTGGCCACCACACCAGTCCTGGGCACAGTGCAGGCATGGCTATGGTACGCAATACTGTGGGTGGTCACTCCCCGGGGTGGTAAACACTGTCAGAAACCAAAACTGAAACACGCTCCACAGATATCAGAAAGGTTGCTATGATGCAGCTCTATCAGCAAATTGTGCTTAACTTAGGAATTGTTATCTGCCATTAATCATAGCAACCTTTTGATATATGTGTAACATATTCCCAAGTTTAGGGCTGCATTGATAAGGTATGCAAGTGCTAGTATTGGGAGATGCTGCTGCATGCAGGGCCCGACAGCCTGACTCTCCATGAGGTTTTGGATAATGGAGCCTGTGGGTGTGGGTGTTTATGCCCGTTGGCCACTGCTCCAGGGCAGAGGTTCCCAACTCCGGTCCTGGTGGGCCAAACACTGTTCGGATTTTCATGCTGTCCCTAATGAATATGCATGAGATACATTTGCATACCATGGGGGCGGTGCATGAAATGCAGCACAGGCATATGTATTAGAGAAAGCATGACACCTGAATGGTGTTTGACCCTCCAGGACTGCAGTTGGGAAACTCTGCTCTAGGGATTGCACATGTTTATGGTGTCTGCAGGGCCAGCCCGTCCATTGAGCAAGAATGTTTTTTGCACAGGGCCCCGCGTTTCAGGGGGCCCCGCGCAAAATCATTCTACATTGGCACAAGTAGATTAAAAAAAAAAAAAACCGGCTGCTGCTGCAGCTGCCGACGTGGCAGCAGCAGAATCAAATGTCCCGCCACGGGGCCCGCCTGCCCAGCAGAGCCTCCCTGCAGCATCAGCTCCCGAGTCCCTCCCAATACGCGGGCTTTCAGAGCCATGAAGGGAGAGCTTCTCTGACCTCTCGCTGCTCTGTTAATCCCGCCGGGGCTGATGGGAAAGTCCCCCGCCGGGGCTGATGGGAAGCCCCCCGGTGAGATTAACAGAGCCGCGAGAAGAAAGGGAAACTCTCGCGGCTCTGAAAGCCCACGCATTGGGAGGGACTCGGGAGCTGATGCTGCAGGGAGGCTCTGCCGGGCAGGCAGGGCCCCGCGGCGGGACATTTGATTCTGCCGCTGCCACGGTGGCAGCGGCAGCAGCAGCCGGTTTGTTTTTTTTAAATCTATCAGGGTTGATGGGGGGAGGGGGGTTAGGACTGGTAATGGGCTATGGGGGGGTTAGGACTGGTAATGGGCTATGGGGGGGCTAAGACTGCAAGTGGGATGATGGGAGGAGGGGGTTAGGACTGGTAATGGGCTATGGGGGGTTAGCACTACTAATGGGCTATGGGGGGGCTAAGACTGGAAGTGGGCTGATGGGGGGTTAGGACTGGAAATGGACTGATGGGGGGTTAGGATGTAATGGGCTATGGGGGGGGGCTAAGACTGGAAATGGGCTGATGGGGGGGTCGGACTGGTAATGGGCTATGGTCGGGCTAGGACTGGAAATGTGCTGTTGGGGGGTTAGGACTGGTAATGGGCTTTGGGGGTGCTAAGACTGGAAATGGGCTGATGGGGGGTTAGGACTAGTAATGGGCTAAGGGGGGGCTAGTACTGGAAATGGGCTATGGGGGGCTAGGACTGGAAATGGGCTAATGGGGGGTTAGGACTGGAATGGGCTGTGGGGGTTAGGACTGGTAATGGGCTATGGGGGGCTAAGACTGAAAATGGGGTGATGGGGGGCTTAGGACTGGTAATGGGCTATGGGGGGCTTAGGACTGGTAATGGGCTATGGGGGGGCTAGGACTGGTAATGGGCTGTGGGGGTGGCTAGGACTGGAAATGGGCTGAGTGGAAGGAGGGCTTGAACTGCAAATAGCTGATGGGGATGGGGGCTTGGAATGGAAATGGGCTGTGTGGAAGAAGGACTTGAACTACAAATAGCTGATGGGGAGGGGGGCTTGGAATGGAAATGGGCTGTAAGGGGAGGGAGCTAGGACTGGAAATGGGCTGAGTGAGGGTTAGGATAGGACTGGAAATGGGCTGTTGGGGGGTGAATTGAAATGGGCTCATGGAGGGGCTAGAATTGGAAGTAGGCTCATGGGGACTTGGATTGGAAATGGGCTGAGTGGAGGGGAGGTAGGATTTGACATGGGCTGATGATGGTGGGGCTAGGATAGGACTAGAAATGGGCTGATGGGGGGCTGGGATTGGAAATGAGCTGATGGAGGGACTCGGATGGGGGAGCTAGGACTTGAAATGGGCTGATGAGGGTTAGGACTGTTAATGGGCTATGGGGGGCTAAGACTGAAAATGGGGTGATGGGGTTGCTTAGGATGAAGTGGGCTGATGGGGGGCTTAGAACTGGTAATGGGTTATGGGGGGCTTAGGACTGGTAATGGACTATGGGGAAGCTAGGACTGGTAATGGGCTGGGGAGGTGGCTAGGACTGGAAATGGGCTGAGTGGAAGGAGGGCTTGAACTGCAAATAGCTGATGGGGATGGGGGCTTGGAATGGAAATGGGCTGAGTGGAAGGAAGGCTTGAACTACAAATAGCTGATGGGGAGGGGGGCTTGGAATGGAAATGGGCTGTGAGGGGAGGGAGCTAGGACTGGAAATGGGCTGAGTGAGGGGGGCTAGGACAGGAAATGGGCTGATGGAGGGCTAGGATAGGACTGGAAATGGGCTGTTGGGGGGGCTTGGATTGAAATGGACTCATGGAGGGGCTAGAACTGGAAGTAGGCTCATGGGGGGCTTGGATTGGAAATGGGCTGAGTGGAGGGGAGCTACGATTTGACATGGGCTGATAGTGGGGCTAGGAAAGGACTAGAAATGGGCTGATGGGGGGCTGGGATTGGAAATGAGCAGATGGAGGGACTCAGATGGGGGAGCTAGGACTGGAAATGGGCTGATGGTGGGGCTAGGATAGGACTAGAAATGGGCTTATGGAGGGCTGGGATTGGAAATGAGCAGATGGAGGGACTCGGATGGGGGAGCTAGGACTGGAAATGGGCTGATGCAGGGACTAGAAGGGAGCGGATGCTGGGTGGGGCTGGAACTAGAAGGGAGCTGATGCTGGGGGAGGATTAGAATGGGATAGAGCTGGGAGAGTGAAATGAAGAGGGAAAAAATATTTTGTGTGGGAGGGAAGACAAATCTATAATTGGCCGGATATTGGGAGAATAAGGGGGGATTGAGGATGCAGGGGTAAAATTTGAGTGGATGAAATAGGAATGAGGAAAGAGCAAAAGGAGAAAGATTAGTATGTTAAAGCAGATGTAGAGAGAGAATGGAAAAAAACTAGAAAAGTGAAGAAAGGACAAATGGACAGCAGACGATGGAGAGTTAGCAGAAGACACGAAGAAACCAGAAGAAAGTGGCTGGAGCAATTGCAACTGAAAAAAAATGCACAAAAGGTAGAAAAATATCTCTTTATTGAATTTATTAACTGAAATATGCCAGCTCTGGGAAATGTGCATCATTAACGTCTGCGCTTTGAGTAGTACAAGAGGAAATTAATTTATAGTTTTATTTCTACAGTGTTGTTGGGCTTTTGGGGTTCCCAGTTTAATTATTGTCTTCCTGTTTCTACATTGTGATTTCTTGTTTGGTGACGGTCTATGTTCTGCACGTGTAACTGAGCTGAGGTATTCTGTTTATGTAATTCCTATTTGACATTGCCAGTTGTTCTCTTTCCCCAGTAGGTCATGTATTGTTGTTCTCTGAAATGTATTGGTTTAATATTTGTAGTGTTGCCTTTTGATAGGTAGGGTCTTGTGCTTTTTGAGTCCTGGTAGTGCTGTTATGATACGGCGGGTTTGCTATGGGTTATAAATGGGCATTGTTTGTAGTAGTTCCTAATGTGCCTGGCAGTTGGCACTGGATTATAGTAATGTAGAAATCTTTTAGTCTTTCTTTATCCATACACTTATTAAGAGGCATGTTTACTAAAAGTTACTGTATGGTAACATTATGTAAATATTTATGCAAATGAGGTCCCTTATGCAAATGAGGCCCTGCACCGAGTCTCCGCACATGGTTCCGCACCCCCCTTGGGCCGCCCCTGGGTGTCTGTGCTCTGTAGGGTGAAATATAGGCATTTAAGGCATGTTTATGTTATCTGCAATAAAGGTTCCGTCTTTATTACCATGGTTTAGTACTGGGTAAAATATGGGGAAAGGGTTGGCAGGAGCCACAGCTGGGACTTGAGCTTGTGACCTTCTGCTTCTGAACACACTAGCTGTGTGTACTGCACCACACTGTTGCCACAGGGACAGTTCTTTCCCTGGGGATACCATGACTGTTTGTCAGACATACCCTGTCTGTTGCAGTGCATGGCACCCATCTACATGGGGCTAGGCCATGGTCTGCTGTGGGCAGATGCCACTGCCCCCTCTGCTACCAGCACCCCTGCCATTATGCCGGTGGTACTGGTGGTGCACAGTCCCAGGCCATCCAGTATGCCGGTGGGCAGCTGCCTATGGTGTGGGTTCTTGGGTAGGGGTGCCTACATGGACATGCGCGTTCCCCCCCCCCCACACCGCCTGCCAATGTTATGTGCCCTTGGGGGTTACCTGCTGGATAATCTCCCCTGTGACACTGTAGGACACACACTCATGCTCATGCTCATGTTGGACCCTCATCAGTTGCTGTCTTGCTGCTTTACGGTTTCAGCATCCCTATGTGCCACTTAGGCATCTGCCTAACATGCACTGTGCCCCAGCTGGACCACAGCATGTGCCACTTGCAGCCCTCTATATCCCATTTACAGCATCAGTACAGTTGCCCTTTCCTACGTGCCCACTCTGCTGTTACTGCACATGTGCACATCATAACAAACCTGCCCAATATAGATGTGAATAAACCCTGATCAGCACTATTTCAATGTGGGATCCTTCACTTTGTAGGGGGACAGAGAATAGACCCTTCCAAACATGATATCTTATTTTTTGAGCTTTGTCAGTGGTGTTGCTTTATGTTTATCATTAATATCACTTTTGGCTAGCTTGGTTATTGGGATTTTAAATGTGGTTCAGGTCATTTTCTGTGTTTATTTGCCTTTTTGTTCAGTGCATATGTATCACTACTATCACGTTTTTGGGTTTCCCTGGCTTTGCTGTACATTTCAGACTGAAATGGTTTCTCTTTCCTGCAAATGTGCCTTAACGCGAGGGTTTCACTGGCATTAGTGTTCAGACCCAGATTTCACAGCGTTAGTGTGCCTGGAGCCTCTCCCCTCCCACTCTCCGCCCATTGATCCCTTCTCTCCGCCCTCTGGGAAGCCTTACTCCACCCTTCAGAGCCCGATTTCATAGCGTTAGTGTGCCTTAACGCCGCAGCCGCGTTATCGCGCGCTAAGTGACATTATCGCACGATAATGTTACATTATCGCGCGATAAAGTCATGTATCACGCTATAATACCACCGCTGTGACGTTAAGACGGTTTAGTAAACATACCCCAAAGTCCTTAGTGGAACACAGGATCTGGTGCAAGAGATAATGGTATTGCGGTCACTTGGCAATAATGATCATATCATGGTTGCATTTGATTTAATAAATGCAGGAAGGACAGAAAGGAAATCTACAGCACTAGCTTTTAACTTTTAAAAGGGGGAATATAATAAAATCAGGAAAATAGTTAAGAAAATACTAAAAGGAGCAGCTGCAAAGGTTAAAGGTTTGCATCAAGCATGGGCATTGTTTATAAATACTATCTTGGAAGCCCAGACCAGATGCATTCCATGCTTTAAGAAAGGTGGATGGAAGGAAAAATGATTGCCAGTATGGTGTAAAGGTGAGGTCAGAGATGATGTTGTAGCTAAAATGGAAAACAACATAAGCACTGGCAAGTTAGATGCAAGGCACTGATAAGACAGACAAAGAGAATTTGAAAAGAAGCATGCCTTGGAAGCAAAAATGCATAATAAAAACTTTTTCAAGTACTTTCATAGTAAAAAAAAACCTGTGAAAGAGTCAGTTGGATCATTAGATGATAGAGGGCTTGTAGGGGTACAAGGGAGGACAAGGAAATAGCGGAGAAACTTAATGAATTATTTGCTTCAAGCTTTACTTAAGAAAGTGCAGGGAAGTTACTAATGCCTGAAATGGTATTTAAAGATTATATATCAGTAGAATTGAAACAAATCTCAATAAAGTGGGAAGTTGTATTACAATTATTTGATAAACTAAAGAATAGCAAATCACTTGGACCGAATGGTATACATCTCAAAGAGCTGAAAGAACTGAAATATGAGATTGCAGACCTACTAATAGTAATCTGTGAATTATCATTAAAATCATCTGTAGTACCTGAATATTGGAGAATGGCCAGTGCTAACACCATTTTCTAAAAGGATTCCAGGGGTGACCCAGAAAAACTACAGACCAGTGATCCTGACGTTAGTACCAGGCAAAATGGTAGAAACCATTATAAAGAATAAAATTACTGAACATGTAGACAGTCATGGTTTAATGGGGAGAAAACCAACATGGATTTAGCCAAAGAAAGTCTTGTCATACTAGTCTATTGTATTTTTTGAAGGTGTGAATAAACAGGTGCGAGTTGATATAGTGTATCTAGATTTTCAGAAAGCCCTTGAGAGACTCTTGGCCAAATTAAAAAGTCATGGGATAGGAGGTAGTGTACTATTGTGGATATGGAACTGGTTAAAAGATAGAAATCAGAGAGTAGGGCTAAATGAGCAATTTTCTCAGTGGAGAAAGGTGATTAGTGGAGTACCCCAGGGATCTGTGCTGGGCCCTCTGCTTTTTAACATATTCATAAATGACTTGGAAATGGGAATAATGAGTGCGATGATCAAATTTGCAGATGACACCAAATTATTCAAGTTGTTAAGATGCAAGAGGATTGTGAAAAATTGCAAGAGGACCTTGAAAAACTGGAAGACTGCATGTCCAAATGGCAGATAAAATTTAATGTGGACAAGTGCAAAGTTATGCATCTATGAAAGAACAACCCAAACTATGGTTACACGATGCAAAGTTCCACGTCAGGAATCACCACCCAGGAAAAAGATTTAGGCATCAACATAGATAATAAGTTAAAACCCTCTGGCCACAAAAGCAAATAGAATGCTAGGAATCATAAGGAAAGGAATAGAGAATAAAACCAAGGATATTATAATGTCTCTGCATCGTTCCATAGTGTGACCACACCTTGAATATTGTGTGCAGTTCTGGACACCATATCTTAAAAGGATATTGTGGAACTGGAAAATGTACAGAGAAGAGCCACCAAAATGGTAAAGGGAATGGAAAGATACCTCTCTGAGTAAAGGCTTAAAAGGTTAGGACTGTTCAACTTCGAAAAGAAATGGCTGAGGGTAGAGGTCTATAAATTAATGAATGGAGTAGAACAGGTAAATGTAGATAGGTTGTTTACTCCATCAAATGTTGAAAAACTAGGGGGCACGCAATGAAGTTACAATGTAACCCATTTAAGTGAATTAAGAGAAAATATTTTTTCACTCAACGCGTTATCAAACTCTGGAATTCATTATAATGAAATTTACCAGAGGATGAAGTAAAAGCTGTTAGTGTGACTGGGTTTAAAAAAGGTTTGGGCACGTTCCAGAAAAAAGGTCCACAAACCATTATTAAAGAGGACCTTGGAAATCCACTGCTTACCCAAGGACAAGCATTGTGGAACCTATATAACTTTTGGGGAACCTGTCAGGTACTTGTGACCTAGATTAGCCACTGTTGGAAACAGGATACCGGGCTTGATGGGCCTTGGTCTGACATGGCATTTCTTATGTTCTAATGCAGTGGATAGACACAGCTCCCCACCACTGCACATTGACAGTGTGGGCAATGAAAGGGGCCTCCCAGGAACATCCAGGCCCCTCTACTCTAGGGTGCATTAGCAGTCCCATATCCTTGAGTCCTGTCACCTAGCATGACACCATGCACATCACCTCCCTCTTTCCAAACTAACATTGTACCTCTTGACAGTTCCTGCTCAGATTGCTACATCTTCATAGCACTGGGACTCCAGCCGGGTGTCTTCTAACAGTCCTGATCCCCTCAAATGTATACTGCAGTATACTTTGGCCAAAACCACCCCTGGGAGTGCCATCCACTGCCATCCACTGTAGTATAACCTGTAGGTTGATATATAAGTATATGGAACATATGTATGTGGAACATGCATGCTACACTGACATGACTTGGAGTGGGTAGATAGCCATTACATGTTGAATGATAGCATTGCATTGTTTATGTACAAGAGATGAGGGGTCCACAGATACCCTGGAGGGCTGCAGTGCAGACCCCAGAAGCCAGCCCCCTGGAGAGGGCCACAAGCCACAGGACATTCCAACACCAGACTGGCTAAGGCGGTGGAGCAGGGGTCTTAAGTACAGGAGCAGGAGTGCTGCTGACCAGGTGGTGAAGTAGGGGGATGACATGGAGGAGGAGATCTCCAGCTTACATCTCCCTCTCCCTTTGATGAGCATGCAGCTGTGGAGAATGCAGGAGAAGGTGACAACTAGGACATAAGGAGTTCTCACCAGCAATCTCTGAAGTTTCTGTGGTGTGTTGAACAGCTCTTGCAGCAAAATAAAGAGCACCAGGCTGAATGTGCTGAGAAATTTAAACTGCTGAGGCAGTCCTTAGCCCTCTAGGAGAAACAGTTGCAGGCCAAGGAATACCTGGGTGAGTCAGTCATGCAGCTGAACAGAGCCCTGCAACAATACATGGCCACACAGGCCATGGTCCCCACATTCATTATGCTTACCACCACAGTACTATCTGTGTGGGCTCCTAAGAGAAAGGTGCCTATACTAGCCATCAGCACAGTCACATGCCACTGCCACCTCCAACTGTGCCATCCCTGAACTACCATCTGCTCGGCAATCACCCTCATTATCAAACATATTTGGTGTCATTTCACATGAAATGGGAATCCCTTTGCTTTCTCCCCTACTAAGAGGGCTCAGAACAGTCTGCTGTGCTAGCTGGATTCCAACAGCTTAAAGTCCAGCAAGTCCATAGCAAGGAAGAGAGGCTGATTTCTGGAGGATGCAAGAGTCAGGCTCCTGGGGAGTGGATAGTTGCTGGGGAGGTGTTGGGCCTTCCAATGTGCCTGTTGTAAGGGGTTGGGGGTTGCACAGGGCAACAAATAAAATCTTCTAGAGACCTGTACAAAGAGGCCTTCTACCTAGGGGGCAAGAGACCTGTGAAACTTTTTCAATAGGCAGTAACGCCAGGTGGTAGGTCAAAAAGCCATTTTGAAAGACTCCTTCTATCCAATCAAGGACTGTTAATCACCCAGGAAGTTGGTCACAACTGTCATCCACCTACTTACCCCCGGAGGCAAAGGGCCTGGGGTTTCAGTGAGGCCTCTTCTTTTAGTAGCAGGGACAAAGTAGTGCCCCCTGGGAGTTGAAGTCCCACTAGCTATTCAATAAAAGAGTGTAGTCGTGGACGAGCAGCTAGGCTGATAAAGAGGTATTTATTTCCCTTCCCGGGAAAACTTTTGCAGGCAGGAATCATAAAGGAAAATAAACCATACTTCTGGCACAACACAAAAGGGAACTACAAAATAACAAATGAAATTGCTTCTTTTCAGCTTTAAGGCAAAAAAAAAGGTGCAAAACAAGCTCTGTACGTTATAACAGCTATAGGGTGAAATCTGTTCCTTTAAACAGATTTCTCTTTTGCACGCTTCTTGCACGCTTCAACAGAAAGAGATCACATTATCTGCGAACACAAGAGTACAGTCCATCTGGAAATCCTCTGAGTTTTCCCCACAGAAATCGCAGTCCATGGCCTCATGAGCTTCTCTGCAATTCTCCTCAATGGGCCTGTAACTCACACCGGTATTCAGAAATCTCTCCTCTTTCTGGCCAGGGCTTCTCTTCTCCTCACTATTATAGTGGAGTGGAAAGTTACCATGCACTGTGGATTTTCCCTCTAAAGGGCCATACAACTCAGAACCAGCGTATGTAAAATCAAGTGCCACTCTATTCCAGGGAATTGGCCTTTCTTCAGGCTGACCTCTGACCAAACGTTTGTGGCTGGGAAACTGAAAACAGTCTTTCTCCCTCGAAAGCCTTTCTCTGCCCTTCACAGGACGTGTTTCTTGGAGCCTAGGAATCTCCTTGGGATAAGAGCTTCTATTCCCCAGGTACCTGCTCTCGTGGGAAGTCCCTCTCACAGCCTCTCTTCGTTTGCTGACAGGAATCCCTCTGCGTCCCCAACTGGACTCTGGTTCAGTGCAGCCCAACTCTCTGGCAGTAACCTCGGGTATTCCTTCTTGGACAAACTCCTCTGAGGTGCTGCTGGAATCCCCCTCTGAGGCACTCAGGTATGTATCCTGGTTCTCATGTGTTCTGCTCTTTCCTTTCCCGTACTTCCTGGTTCTCTCCTTCCCGTGCGTCCTGGTTCTCTCTTTCCCGTGCTTCCTGGTTCTCCCTTTGCTCAAAGCTGACTCTATTTTAAGTGCATCATTCTTTGAGTCCCTCATCAGCTCAAGTCCCTGCAGCTGTTCCTGCTCCTCTAATGAGCCATGAGGTAATGCTTCTCTGGGGCGTTTACCTACACCCGATGCTATTGTTTTGGTTGGTTGCCTATAGCAACCCCTAGCCATGTGCTTTGAGCTGCCCATTTTAAAACTGCTCTGCACATTTTCCTCTGTTTCCCTAGGCACTATTTGCCTTGCGCCATGACACTGCTTACCTCAGAAGCACAGGACAGGATACTGTGTAACATCCCTCTTTTAATAAGTGTTATTTCCCTCCCACCCTCCCCAACACCCACCCACCCCTGGGATAAACATAGCTTTATAGGTACTTACACATCTTAAAGGAAAGGAGGTGCTCTCAGGTGCAGCTCGTTATCCAAATCAGTCATACACTAAGGACCTGAGATTAATTAAGCTTCAGGTGAACAAGGTATATTAAACGTATATTAAATGTATTATTAACTTACAATCTAAGATGTGCCTTACCAACAGAACCACTGCAACAACCACCACCCTTGTGCAGGACATTCCAGGAGCCCTTTCTGCATTCTCTATTCCCTCTAAGAAGGGAATTGAAGACACTATTACAGCCCTCAACATCACTACATCCCAGTCCAATCCATGCCCCGCCTTCTGGATCAAGGAGCTCCGCAGTCATTTCAGTCCAGTAATCGCCAACATAATGAACCTCTCATTTTCAACAGGATCATTCCCTTCAGCCCTTAAGCATACCTCAATTAGATCCCTGCTGAAAAACTGCAAGCTCGACCCCCTAAGGGTAGAGTCCTACAGACCCATTTCTAGCATACCTCTACTTGCTAAGATCATCGAAAAGGAGGTCCAACGACAGTTACAGGACCATATTGACACCGTTGCACCATTAGACCCCTGCCAACACGGCTTCAGAGAATATCATGGCGTCGAAACTCTCCTTACCACACTCTTCAGCAAGATAATTACCGGCATAGATAACATCCGCCAAGGTTTCGCCCTCATCTTCCTGGACATCGCTGCAGCATTTGATTCAGTGAATCATGATCTCCTTTTAGCGAGGCTAATGGAGAAGGGCATCAGTGGAACAGCGCTTGAATGGTGCAGGTCCTACCTATCCGGAAGATGGCAGCATGTCCGCTCAGGAGGCAGAACTTCAGAACCCTTCCACCTAGATCAGGGAGTCCCTCAAGGTTCCTCACTCTCTGCCCTTCTATTTAACATTTACATGCAACCAATCTGTAAGGAGTGGAGGAGTAGCCTAGTGGTTGGGGCAAGGTACTTCAGGCCGGAAGGTCGGGGGTTCAAATCCCACTAGAGGACAGCAACCTTGGGCCGGAAGGACTGGGGTTTCTAGTCCCACAGGTGCTCCTTGTGGTCTTGGGCAAGCCACTTAACCCTCCATAGCCCAAGTTCCCTGTAAAATAGTTATCTCCAAGTTATAATACCCTGTTCAATGTAATTTCAGTTTGTTCAATGTAAACCGCACTGATGCAGAATAGCGCGGTATATAAGAGAATGTAAATAAATAAATAAATAAATAAAGATCATACGGTCATTTAATGTCGATTGCATGCTTTATGCCGATGACGTTCTACTTTACACCCCTATCTCCACTGACCATTTAGATCTCTCCCCTCTAATAAACTGTTTCAATGCAGTATCAGACTGGCTTCTCTCCCAAAACCTCCGTATACAACATAAGAAAACGGAAGTCCTCTTTATCACGAAGAATCCCAACTTCATCCCACCTCAATATCTCAAAACTAAGGAAGCAGAATTGCAATCTAAACCCTCAATACGCTACCTGGGAGTTACTCTGGATCAACGCCTGGATATGAAGTCCCACATAGGAAACACAGTCAGAACAATATACTACAAGATCCGTCCTCTGAGACACCTACGCTCCATGTTAGAGCCAAAAGATTTCAGGACAATCTACCAAGCACTGATCATACCCCATTTCGATTATGCTAATATCATCCTGCTTGGTCTTCCTCAATCCACTTTAAACCCGTTACAGCTGGCAGTGAATGCCGCAGCAAGGGTCCTTCAGGGAGCTACCAGGACTGACCACGTTACACCTCTGCTAATTCAATTACATTGGCTACCCATCCAGGCCAGAATTATCTTCAAAACTCTACTTCTCACGTTCAAAGCTCTCAATAAGCTCTCCGCTGCATCCTTATCTGCCCTTATTCACCCTACTACACCAAACAGAGCAAGAAGATCCATGACCATCAACTCCCTAAAGCTACCAAAGGCCCTTACAAGCTGCTCTTCATCTACAGCCAACAGAGCCTTTATCCTCTGTGCCCCTAGGAGCTGGAATGCACTACCCCCTGGCATCCGGGCTATCAATAGCTTAATGCAATTTAGGAAAGCCCTCAAATTCCATCTCTTCAACAAGTACCATATAGAGTCACCGACACCCATTGACCTCAGTATTTCCACCCAGTTACTCAATTCCTCGGTGTCTCAATAACACGCCAAGGCTGACTCTCTATAAGTCTGAATACTTTCTTAACTGTTCCTAGTAACATGTACATATGCAGTAGAATTATCCCTGTAAATAGGTTGTAAATAGTTTCCCTTGTTTATCCAAGTTCCTTTCCCTTGTTATCTGTAAACTCATGTATGTTGACTGTACTGAGATTTTTGTTCTATGTGAACCGTGCTGATGCTGAATAGTGCGGTATATAAGAGAGTATAAATAAAATAAATAAAATAAATAGGTACAATTTTATTAGTATAAATATCCATAGCAATCCTTAGTAAGTAAAAAACTTAAAGATCTAAACACAAGCTTAAAACTAAGATGCAGACAGCGGTCCAGCAGCAAGATGGGGGCTTTCCAGTCTTTTGCATTGAGTGTCACATGTATGATTTTTTCCCAGTTGGTGAGAGGTCTTATGTGTGCACTAGGGGCAAGGAGCTCTTTGCTCTCAGGGAACGAGTCCATTCTCTGGAGGCTAGAGTAGCAGACTTGGAAGACATAAGAAAGGCAGAGAGGTACATAGATGAGACCTACAGGGATATAGTCCTGAAGTCCCACCTCCACTCTGGCAGCATCCCTGTCGCCATGGAGGAGAGAGGTCACGTGACAGGAGAGCATCACCCTGGTGTGATCCTGTAACTAGGACCTGTCCTCCAGGTAATGTAAAACCCTCTCACACTGAGGAAGTTTCTCCAGGGCCATGTGCCCATGAGTGAAGGGTTAGGACAGCCATTATAGTTGGTGATTCGATCATTAGGCATATAGATAGCTGGGTGGCTGGTGGATGTGAGGATCGCCTGGTAACATGCCTGCCTGGTGTGAAGGTAGTAGACCTCATGCGCCACCTAGATAAGGTCTTACATAGTGCTGGGGAGGAGTCTCCTGTCTTGGTACATGTCTGTACCAATGACATAGGAAAATGTGGTAGGGAGGTTCTGGAGGCTAAATTTAGGCTTTTAGGTAGGAAGTTGAAATCCAGAACTTCCAGAGCAGCGTTCCCTGAAATGCTTCCCATTCCACACGCAGGACCCTAAGGGCAGGCAGAGCTCCGGAGTCTCAATGCGTGGATGAGACGATGGTGCAAGGATGAGGGTTTTGGATTTGTTAGGAACTGGGGAACATTCTGGGGAAAGGAGGGGCTCTTCCGAAGGGATGGGCTTCACCTTAACCGGGATTGAACCAGGCTGCTGGCATTAACCTTTAAAAAGGAGATAGAGCAGCTTTTAAACTAGATAATAGGGGAAAGCCGACAGTCGCACAAGAACGCATGGTGCGGAAGAATGTATCCTTGAAGGATACTACCAAAAGCAGAGAGGTTCCAAAACAGAGTAAAGTAACCCAAATGCCCTCGAGTATGGAGCAGACAGAGCTTAAAGATCCCAAATTACCCATGCCTACCAATAGCCAGATTAATATGAATAAAATATAGTCTCTAAAATGCTTGTACAGAATAAGATGGTGAATCAATAATGCATACAAATGATTACTTCAAGTCATAACATAAACTTATTAACAACATGAAGATACTATATTTATAGCAAAATGTTAAAGCTAGCTGGTCAATTGTTCTAGTGATTTAGTGTACGAGGTGTGACAAAATGCTAGAAGTCTAAAAAATAAGATGGGAGAATTAGAATACATAGCACTAAATGAGAGGTTAGATATGATTGAAATCTCAGAGACATGGTGGAAGGAAGACAACCAGTGGGATACTGTGATACCTGGGTACAAACTATATCGTAATGATAGAGCTGATCAAATTGGTGGAGGGGTTGCGCTCTATGTTAGAGAGGGCATTGAGTCAGAAAGGATTACAGTTTTGCAGGAAACAAAATTTGGTGTAGAATCTCTATTGATTGAAATTCCATGACCGCCTGGCCAGAATGAACAAATGGATGATGAAATGCTCAAAGAAATCAAGGAAGCTAACAAAAGTTACAGCCCAGTAATAATAATGGGTGATTTCATTTACCCCGGTATTGACTGGGTCAGTGTCACGGCAGGACATGCTATGGAGATAAAGTTCCTAGATGAAATAAATGACTGCTTCTTGGAGCAGCTGGTTCATGAACCGACCAGAGGGGAAGCCATATTAGACCTAGTCCTTAGTGGAACACCAGATCTGGTGTAAGAGATAAGGGTGTTGGGGCCACTTGGCAATAGTGATCACAGCATGATCGCGTCTGATTTAATTAGCGGAGGAGGGATAGTAAGGAAATCCACAGTACTACCTTTTAACTTTCGAAAGGGAGACTATGATAAAATGAGGAAAATAGTTAAGAAAAAACTAAAAGGAGCAGTTGCAAAGGTTAAAGACTTACATCAAGCTTGGGTGTTGTTGAAAAATACTATCTTGAAAGTCCAAAAAACTGCCAGCATGGTTTACTGGTGAGGTCAGAGAGGCTGTTGTCGCCAAAAAAGCATCTTTCAGTAAATGGAAAAAAAGAGCCAAATGACGAAACCTGGAAACAGCACAAGCACTGGCAAGTAAAATGCAAGGCATTGATAAGGCAGGCAAAGGGAGAATTTGAGAAGAAGACTGCTGCGAAAGCAAAAACGCGTAATAAAGACTTTTTCAAGTACATTCGTAGCAAAAAACCTGTGAGAGAGTCAGTTGGTCCATTAGATGATAGAGGGGTTAAAGGGGCACTAAGAGGCGACAAGGTGATAGCGGAGAGACTGAATGAATTCTTTTCTTCAGTCTTTACTGGGGAAGATGTAAGAATGTTACCCATGACTGAAGTGGTATTTAAAGGTGTGGAAGAATTGAAGGAAATATCAATACATTGGGAAGATATATTGCAACTATTAGATAAACTGAAGAGTAGCAAATCACCTGGACTGGATGATATACATCCAAGGGTGCTGAAAGAACTGAAATATGAGATTGCAGACCTGCTATTAGTAATCTGTGAACTATCATTAAAATCATTTGTAATACCTGAAGATTGGAGGATGGCAAGCGTAACGCCAAGTTCCAGGGGTGATCCAAGAAACTACAGACCGGTCAGCTTGACGTCAGTACCAGGAAAAATGGTAGAAACCATCATAAAGAACAAAATTGCTGAACATGTAGATAGTCATGGCTTAGTGGGAGACAGCCAACATGGCTTTAGGAAGGAAGATCTTGTTTTACTAATCTGTTATGTTTATTTGAAAGTGTGAATAATCAGGTAGACAAAGGTGAGTCAGTTGATATAGTGCATCTGGACTTTCAGAAAGCCTTTGACAAGGTCCCTCATCAGAGACGTTTGGCAAAACTAAAGAGTCATGGGATAGGAGGCATTGAACTATTGTGGATCAGGAACTGGTTAAAAGATAGAAAGCAGAGGGTATGGCTAAATGGCCAATTTTCCCAATGGAGAAAGATGAATAGTGGTGTACACCAGGGATCTGTGCTGGGTCTGCTGCTTTTTGACATATTCATAAATGACCTGGAAAAGGGAATAATGAGTGAGGTTATCAAATTTGCAGATGACACAAAACTATTTAAAGTTGTTAAAACCCAAGAGGATTGTGGAAAATTGCAAGAGGATCTTGATAAATTGGAAGACTGGGCATCAAAATGGCAGATGAAATTTAATGTGGACAAGTGCAAAGTTATGCACCTAGGTAAGAACAACCCAAACTGTGGTTACATGATGCAAGGTTCCACAATGGGAACCACCACCCAGGAAAAAATATTTAGGCGTCATTGTGGATAACATGTTAAAACCCTCGGCCCAGTGTGCAGCGGCGGCCAAGAGAGCAAATAGAATGCTAGGCATCATACGGAAAGGAATGGAAAATAAAACAAAGGATATTATAATGCCTCTGTATCGTTCCATGGTGCGACCGCACCTTGAGTATTGTGTGCAATTCTGGTCGCCGTATCTTAAAAAGGATATAGCGTTATTAGAAAAGGTTCAGAGAAGAGCCACCAAAATGGTAAAGGGGATGGAAGGATACTCCTATGAAGAAAGGCTAAAAAGGTTAGGGCTCTTTAACCTGGAATAGAGACGGCCGAGTGGAGATATGATAGACGTCTACAAATTAATGAACTGAGTGGAACGGGTAAATGTAGATCGATTGTTTACATTATCAGAATATAGAAATACTAGGGGACATGCAATAAAGCTACAGGGTAAACTATTTAAGACTAATAAAATAAAATATTTTTTCACTCAACGTGTAATCAAACTGGAATTTGTTACTGGAGGATGTAGTAAAGGCTGTTAGTGTAGCTGGGTTTAAAAAAGGTTTGGACAAGTTCCTGGAGGAAAGGTCCATAAACCATTATTAAGAAGGGACCCAGGATATCAATGCTTGACCCAATACAAGCATTGTGGAACCTGTGTCTTTTGGGGAAACTGCTATGTACATATGACCTAGATTGGCCACTGTTGGAAACAGGATACTGGGCTTGATGGACCTTGGTCTGACCCAGTATGGCATATCTTATATTCTTATGTTCTTAAGGAGGTGCACAGGGCTGCTACTGGGTGGTGGAGAGTGGGTATTGGGGGGAGGGGAACATCACTGTCATATCTTGTGCATCTGTAAATGAACACCCACCTGCACATGAAGTGCCTGTGTATGAGTTCATTTCTTGAAGCTGCATCTCATTGGTATGGTTGGACAGATTCCCCTTGCCTTGACTCTTCTGCATCAGCAGAGATACCAAGTTATCTAGTTCCAGGAATGAGATTTATTGACAGTTCTGGTTTTAAATTTACATTGCAGTGCAGTAGGGTATTTGTAGTTCCTGATTTTATCCATTGGAATCAGTTCTGTAGGTTCCATAATGCATCAAGATAAGATGGTCAGAAATTGAGGACTGGCTTAAAATCTCACTCCTGGACCTGGGTAACTTGGCAACTCTGCATCAATGTCATAGTCTTCATCTTCTGTATCCTGTTCTTCAAGCAGGGGTTGTCGGCGCTGCAGTGCAAGATTGTTGAGCATGCAGCATGCCATGAAGATTTCACATACCTCTACAGGGCCGTAAAGCAGTTCAACCCCAGATCTGTCGAGGCATTGGAAACAGCTCTTGAGCTGCCCAAAGATTCTCTCTATGACTGCCCATGTGTGCCTATGGACCTTGTTTTAGCATTCCTCTGTCTGTGTCTGTGGTGCCACAATGAGGGTCGGGAACCAATTTCTCAATGGGTAGCTTCTGTC
Source organism: Ichthyophis bannanicus (assembly GCA_033557465.1). Lineage (NCBI taxonomy): Eukaryota > Metazoa > Chordata > Amphibia > Gymnophiona > Ichthyophiidae > Ichthyophis > Ichthyophis bannanicus. The sequence goes on along the minus strand of CM066039.1, from coordinate 148,497,236 downwards.
ACCTGCACTGAAAGGGGAAGGAGGGACACATGTTGAGTATAGCACCAGGGTGTTTCATGTGGTTGGTACACAGAACAGACCTAGCCTCTGTCTGCCAGGTGCTGCATCTCCCAGGTGCTTCCATACATGTGCTTGTCTGGGTGGGGAGTGGACTGGTATAGAGTTTACCTAGCAGCCATCCACTGGTGATTTTGCCACTCTCAAACATCTCAGAAATTCCAGAGTGGGTGAGGATGAAACCTGGCAGAAACCTGGAAATCTAGGAAATATATCCATTAACACTGAGTAACAACATTTTTGTTCCTGGGCAGTGACTGTTATTTCCTAATTTCTTATAACTTAAAAGTATGGAAAATGGTTATTATTCTCATTAAACTTTGCTTTTGTGAACAGGAGATTGATATTTGTGAAATTGACATATTCCCATTCTTAAAACAGGCTTACATGTGGCTTTTTATTCACATAAAATAAAAAAACAACAACATATAATATTTACTTATTTGTTTTATTTATTTAAGGGGTATGTTTAATAAGCAGTCTTAACGTGCGCTCTGCCACGTTATCGCGTGATAAGGTACCTTATCGCGCAATAATGGCGCTTTATCGGGCGCAGAGGTACCTTAGCGCGCGATAACACGCGCAGCGGCGCAAATGAGCGCTGAGGGTGGAGAAAGGCTCCCTGAGGGCAGAGGAAGGCTCCCCAGGGGCGGAGAGAGAGGGTCAATGGGCGGAGAGTGGGAGGGGAGAGGCTCCCTGCACACTAACGCTGTGAAATCAGAGGCTGAAAACTAACGCCAGTGAAACCCTGGCGTTAGAGCTGATTTAAAGGGAAAAGAAACCATTTCCGTCAGCAATGTACAGCAAAACCAGGGAAACCTACAAAAAGTGATAAGTGTGATACATGTGCATGGAACAAAAGGGCAAATAAACAGTGAAAATGAACAGAAGAAAATGTAAAAAAAACATAACCAAGCTGGGCAATAGTGATATCAATGGGAAACATCAAAAAACTCTCCCAAGAAAGCTCCAAAAAAAAGATATGAATTTTGGAAGGGTCTATGTTCCGTCCCCATACAAGGTGAATGAGCACACAGTGAAATTGCGCTGAGCAGGGTTTTCCTCTCCACTGGACAGGTTTCCTATGGCATGCACATGTTCCGCAACAGCAGGGCGGGCATGTCGAAATGGGCAACTGGACAGATGCTGGAAAAGGGGACACAGAGGGCTGCAGGTGGCACATGCTGTGGTGCAGCTGGGCCACAGTGCGGACTAGGGTGATGCCTAGCTGGCCCATAGGAATGCTGAAACAGTAGAGCAGCCAGACAGCAACTGCTGAGGGACCAACATGGGCATGAGTGTGCTTCCCACGGTGTCACAGGGGATAGTACCCAGCAGGTACCCCCAATGGCACGGAACATTGGCAGGTGGTGCTGGGGGAAGCGTGGACAGCTATGCAGGCACCCCTACCCCAGAACCCGCACCATAGGCAGCCGCCTACCCGCACACTGGATGGCCTGAGACTGTGCACCACCAGCACCACCAGCAGAAGGGCATGTCAGCATGGTGGCAGAGGGGTACTGGTGGTGGAGGGGGCAGTAGCAGCTGCCCACAGCAGACCATGGCCTAGCCCTGTATAGGTGGGTGACATGCACTACAACAGACAGGCCCTGTCTGACGAACAGTCATGGTATCACCAGGTAATACACAGTCTCTGTGGCAACACGGTGGTGCAGTGCACACAGCCAGTGTGTTCAGAAGCAGAAGGTCACAGGTTCAAGTCCCAGCTGTGGTTCCTGCCAACCCAGTCCCCATATTTTATCCACTACTAAAACGTGATAATACAGACAGAACCTTTATTGCAGATGACGTAAACATGCCCAAAACACCTACATTTTACCCTACAGAGCACAGACACCATAAACATGTGCATTACCTAGAGCAGAGTTTCCCAAATGCAGTCCTGGAGGGCCAAACACCATTCAGGTTCCATGCTGCCTCTAATAAAGATGCCTGTGCTGCATTTCTATGTGCCGCCCCCATGGTATGCAGATGTATCTCATGCATATTCATGAGGGACAGCATGAAAACCCGAACAGTGTTTGGCCCACCAGGACTGGAGTTGGGAACCTCTGCCTTAAAGCAGCGGCCAACAGGGGCAGACACACCCGCACCCACAGGCTCCATTATCCAATGTCTCCTGGAGAGGCAGGATGTTGGGCCCTGCGTGCATCTCCCAATACTAGCACTTGCATACCTTAGCAATGCCACCCTAAACCTGGGAATACGGTACACATCTATCAAAAGGTTGCTATGATTGCTGGCAGATAGCAATTCCGAAGTTAAGTGCAATTTTCTGATTGAGCTGGATCATAGCAACCTTTCTGATGTCTGTGGAGTGTGTTTCAGTTTTGGTTTCTGACAGTGTTTACCACCCCAGGGAGTGACCACCCACAGTATTACGTACCATAGCCATGCCTGCATGGTGCCCAGGACTGGTGCAGTGGCCAGGGCTGCCAAACACCTCTATAGTTGCACAATGCTGGCATAGGTGTGTGGAGTGTGTGTCTGTCTATCCAGTGTGTGGTGGCTGCCAACACCTTCCACAGCCCACACTGCTAGCACTGTTGCCAGTATTGGCCTGCCAATGTGCATAATGAGGAGCAAGGTACCGTGGGAATAGCCTGGATAGGGTGGCCTGGCCTGGATGCATCTGCACAGGGCATAGGGCAATGGCTCAGACATTGTAGTGCCTGGCCACCACCTGCACGGACAGGGTGGCCACAGCATGTCCTGCTGGGAGGTCACTCTCACCCTGACTGAGCAGTGACCATGGCATGGCTAGGTTCCCCCATAGTGCTATATAGCATTTTTTTCATGTCATATTTTTGGGTCTCAATCACTGACTTATCTGCTTGGTGTGTATGCTGACATCCCAGTTCTGAGTACACACATTTCCTCCAGGAACATGCACTATGAACTAACTATCAGACTGTCTGCAGCTAGTATGTGTCTTGCTGGAACACCTTGCAGGGTGTAGTGGCTGGAGGCTTGCTGCTGGAGAATGTCAGATAGTGGTGGGGGGCAGCTGAGCCTTTTCAGGCCTACTGTCTGTCTGCTATTGCTTTATGGATGAGTACAGATCTGCATTGAATGCCCTGTAGGGTATTTGTTCCCCAGCAGGACTGGGGTTGATTGCACCCTCTACTGCCACCATTGCAGGGAGGTAGAATGTGGATCTGTTGGTGGGAGATCCTGTTTCCCACCCTGAGCCCCAGAGGGTGGGTTGGATGGTGGTACATAATCTGCCTATGGGTCCAAACACCCCCCCCCCCTTCATCTACATTATGTAACCATGGCACTAACACAGGATATGCACTATTCTGGGTGCATCATAGCCCATAAGGGCTAGACATGACTGAGAAATACAGATGGACACAGATGTATTCTAGATGTGTCTGCAAGAACTACCTATCACACACAGTAGCACTGATGGGGACCTGCAGCATGGTGCATTTCAGCCACAAAAGGTGCTGTGGACATGGTGCTGGGCGCCCCACCTCACCTTCAGGGTGAGCACAGTACCCGCACAATGTGATGGTCTGTAGCTACTCTGTGCCATAACACACACGGTCAGTACCCCCTACCAGGCTGAGGTGCTGTGGGGGTGCACACGGTCAGTTCCCCCTACCAGGCCGAGGTGCTGTGGGGGTGCATACCCCATCTTGTGATCATCTTTAGACTGCTGATTTGCATGTGCAGTGCATCATGGGTACGGGTGGGTTAACCCTATCCTGGTAACCACAGCAGACAGTTTGTGTGGTGACCTGCAGTCCTTCTGTAGCCAGCCAGTGGTTTGTTAGCAGTTGTAGCCCACTGGCTACTTCACTGCCTGTAGAGCCAGAGATCATGGGTTCAAACCCATGGTGGGGTTATTTGATAGGGCTGTCCAAGACATTGTCTATTTTTAATGTACATTTGTGCTGCCAGCAAAAACACCCTCAGAGTACTTTAACCATAAGGTGCCCTATAAAGCGCCTTATAAGGTGCCTTATAAGGTGTCCTCTAAAACGTCTTATAAGGTGCCTTATATGGTGTCCTGTAAAGCACCTTATAAGGTGCCCTATAGGGGACATTATAGGGTGCCTTGGCGGACAGTGCACTTTATAATGTGCCCTATGGAGTGCCTTATAGGGTGCCTTATGTGGCACCTTAGGTTACGGCATGTGAGGGTGTGTTTGCTGGCAGCAATAATTAAAATAAAAATAAAATACCTCAAAAAGCAATATCTACATGTAAAAGCTAATGCCTCAGCCAGCCTTATGCATTAGGCACACTGGGGGATTGAACTTACGATCCCTGCACCATCAGTCAGTGTATTAACCATTGTGCTACACCTCTGTTTCTGTGTTTGCATGTCTGCGCTCCTACTTAAGATTACCGCGTGTAAACGTGCTTAGCGGCATTTCGCCTGATAATGTGCGCAGCGCACGTTATCGCGTGATAATCCCGTTTTGCTACGTTAAGACCGAAACGCCCACTCCTTTTATGGCAGCCTGCACACTATCGCCGGGCGCACGTTAAGACTGCTTAGTAAACATACCCCTAAGAGTTTTTCTATACCTTATTTCACCTAATCAAAGTGGTTTACATTGAACAATAACCATTACATTACAACATTTGTAACTATTACAGAATAAGATGGTGAATCAATAATGAATACAAATGATTACTTCAAGTCATAACATAAACTTATTAACAACATGAAGATACTATATTTATAGCAAAATGTTAAAGCTAGCTGGTCAATTGTTCTAGAGATTTAGTGTACGAGGTGTGACAAAAAAGAAACGAGACTGTAGCAGCCATGCCCATGACTCAATGCCAATTGGCAAACCGCTTATATCACTGTGTTGTGGAACATCTCGCCACTATTCTGCTATAATATTTTTCATCTCACTCTGTTTTTCTTTTTCAGGTTTTTTTTGTAGCACACTGCTCCATCGCTTTGTCGCGCAACTGGAGGTGGCAGAAATATGGAGCAAAGAATCAACTTGAAATTTCTGGTTAAGTTGGAGAAGGGCCCAACTGAGTGTCTCCAACTTCTCCAAAAGGCTTATGGAGAAGATGCAATGTCAAGGACGCGAGTCTTCTAATGGCACAAATGCTTCAAGACTGGCCATGAGGAGATGGAGGATGACTCCAAGTCAGGACGGCCTTCCACAACAAAGACGGCTGAGAACATTGAAAGAGTGAACCAGCTGGTGTGGAGTGGTTATAAGTCCCTGAACAGGAAGTCAGTGTGGACCATCTTGGTGCAGGAGCTGGGGATGCAGAAGGTGTGTGCCAAGATGGTGCCCAGGCTTTTATCGGACGACCAGAAGAAGCACCGGGTCAATATTTGTTGAGACTTGCTAGAGAAGATCGGAGAAAATCCAGAGTTCGTTGGCCGAGTCATCACAGGAGATGAGACTTGGGTCTTCCAGTACAACCCTGAAAGCAAGAGACAGAGGAAGACTCGACTGTCACCCAGACCCAAGAAGGTGCGCATGTCCAAATCAAGAATCAAGGTCATGCTGATTGCATTCTTCGATCAGAAGGGAGTGGTCCATCATGAGTCTGTGCCTGTGTCAGACAGTCAACCAGCAGTCCTACCAGCAGGTCCTCAATCACCTCCATGACTGGGTTTGGCGCAGCAGGTGGGCTCTGTGGAGAGATAAGTCATGGCTGCTCCACCACGACAACGCGCCCGCACATACCGCGCTCAGTTTGAGGCAGTTCTTTGCCAACAAACAGATCACAGCTCTCGACCACCCTCCTTATTCCCCAGATCTCACACCGTGTGACTTCTGGCTCTTCTCCAGGCTGAAGACTGTGCTCAAAGGAACTCATTTTGCCTCTGTAGAAGAGATCAAGGCCACTGTGATGAGGGAGCTGACGGACCTCAAGGAGGAGGACTTTACCAAGTGCTTCCATATGTGGCAAAAGCGAATGCAGAAGTGCATTAACTCTGGGAAGGGGACAATGTGTAATTTCTCTGTAGATTTTGTAATAAAACATTTATGGGACAGTCTTGTTTCTTTTTTGTCACACCTCGTATATTGGTGTGGTTATAAGTGCGCAGATGGAGAGATGATTGATGGCTAAGTTGGGTAGCATTTTTCAATTACATTTAGGTCACCAAAATGCTCTATGAATAAGTGTGTCTTGAGTTTTTTTCTGAAAATCGTCAAATCGGTTGTAGATCTTAACTTCTCTGGGAGGACATTCTATAATGTGGGGACATAAAGTGAGAATGCTCTATTACTTGTGCTTCGGTTCATTTTGGTATATTCTGAGGGGAGACATAGGGGTATGTTTACTAAATAGCAGTAAGGTAGAAAATGTAACATTAGTGCATGCTAACGTTACATATGCTACCTTAGTGTGCGCTAACATTACATATGCGACATTAGCGTGTGGTAAACAGCGTGTTAATGCATGCTAACATTACCCACAGCATTAAGCGCACTATGGGCAGAGAGAGGGCAGAGAGTAGGGGTCAATGGGCAGGGACTGGGTGGGAACAAGGCCCTGCTACATTAGCGCCGGTGAAAACCTGTCGGTAAGGGTGCACTTTGAGGAGAGAGAGCCTATTTAAATGTCTGCAATGTGCTGCAGACAGGTGAGCCCCAGAAAGTGCTAGTAGTGCACTATTTGCAGCAACAACATAGTGCCCAGGTATGAAAGGGCACTTTGTTGATGGTGCAAATGGGGCATAGGAGGGTGCAGATGGAACATGCAGTGGGGGCTGCGGGGGCACAAGGCAGACCAGGTGACTGCCTAAGTGGCGGATACGAACAGACGACTGGTAAATATGCAAGACAGTGTCTGATCAAGGTCCATTATGCCCAGTATCCTGTACAAACTATGGCACAGGTACCTAGTAGGTATCCCAAAAAACACACATGATCTACAGTGCCTGCAATGGGGTACGCAGTGCAAATCTGGGGTCCTCACTAACAATGCTTTAGGGACCCTCCACAGGAACCTGCCCAAACATACATGAAAACCAGTACACTGAAAGCCCTTAAGAACATAAGAACATAAGACATGCCATACTGGGTCAGACCGAGGTCCATCAAGCCCAGTATCCTGTTTCCAACAGTGGCCAATCTAGGTCATACGTACCTAGCAATATCCCCAAAAGACACAGGTTCCACAATGCTTGTACTGGATCAAGCATTGATATCCTGGGTCCCTTTTTAATAGTGGTTTATGGACCTTTCCTCCAGGAACTTGTCGAAACCTTTTTTAAACGCAGCTATACTAACAGCCCTTACTACATCCTCCAGTAACAGATTCCAGAGTTTGATTACACGTTGAGTGAAAAAATATTTTCTCTTATTTATCTTAAATAGTTTACCCTGTAGCTTAATTACATGTCCCCTAGTCTTTCTATACTCTGATAGCGTAAACAATTGATCCACGTTTATCCGTTCCACTCCATTCATTAATTTATAGACCTCTATCATATCTCCCCTCAGCCGTCTCTTCTCCAGGCTAAAGAGCCCTAACCTTCTTAGCCTCTCTTCATAGGAGTAGCCTTCCATCCCCTTCACCAATTTGGTGGCTCTTCTCTGTACTTTTTCTAATAACGCTATGTCCTTTTTAAGATACGGTGACCAGAATTGCACACAATATTCAAGGTGCGGTCGTACCATGGAGCGATACAGAGGCATTATAACATCCTTTGTTTTATTCTCCATCCCTTTCTTTATGATACCTAGCATTCTATTTGCTTTCTTGGCTGCCGCTGCACACTGGGCGGAGGGTTTTAACATGTTATCCACGATGACTCCTAAATCTTTTTCCTGGGTGGTGGTTTCTAATGTGGAGCCTTGCATCGTGTAACTATAGTGTGGGTTGTTCTTTCCTAGGTGCATAACTTTGCACTTGTCCACATTAAATTTCATCTGCCATTTGGATGCCCAGTCTTCCAATTTATCCAGATCCTCCTGCAGTTTTCCACAATCCTCTTGGGTTTTAACAACTTTAAACAGTTTTGTGTCATCTGCAAATTTGATAACCTCACTAGTTATTCCCTTTTCCAGGTCATTTATGAATATGTCAAAAAGCAGCGGACCCAGTACAGATCCCTGGGGTACTCCACTATTCACCTTTTTCCATTGGGAATATTGGCCATTTAGCCCTACCCTCTGCTTTCTATCTTTTAACCAGTTCCCGATCCACAATAGTACACTGCCTCCAATCCCATGACTTTTTAGCTTCGCCAAAAGTCTCTGATGGGGGACTTTGTCAAAAGCTTTCTGAAAGTCCAGATACACTATATCAACCGACTCACCTTTGTCTACCTGTTTATGCACACCTTCAAAAAAACATATCAGATTAGTAAGACAAGATCTTCCATGTCTAAAGCCATGTTGGCTGTCTCCCATTAGGCCATGACTATCTACATGCTGTGTAATTTTGTTCTTTATGATGGTTTCTACCATTTTCCCTGGTACTGACGTCAGGCTCACCGGTCTGTAATTTCCTGGGTTACCCCTGGAACCCTTTTTAAAAATTGGTGTTACGTTGGCGACCCTCCAATCTTCAGGTATTACAGATGATTTTAATGAAAGTTCACAGATTACCAATAGCAGGTCTGCAATCTCATATTTCAGTTCTTTCAACACTCTGGGATGTATACCATCCGGTCCAGGTGATTTGCTACTATTCAGTTTATCAAATAGTTGTAATATATCTTCCCGGTGTAGCAATATTTCTCTCAATTCCTCTGCAGTATCACCTTTAAATACCACTTCAGTCTTGGGTAACATCCCTACATCTTCCTCAGTAAAGACCGAAGCAAAGAATTCATTCAGTCTCTCTGCTATAGCCTTGTTTCCTCTTACTGCCGCTTTTACCCCTCTATCATCTAATGGTCCAATTGACTCTCTCACAGGCCTTTTGCTACGAATGTACTTGAAAAAGTCTTTATTTCGTGTTTTTGCTTCCGTAGCAAGTTTCTTCTCAAATTCCCGCTTTGCCTGCCTTATCAATGCTTTGCATTTAACTTGCCAGTGCTTGTGCTGTTTCCAGTTTTCATAATTTGGCTCTTTTTTCCATTTCCTGAAGGTTGCTTTTTTGGCAGCAACAGCCTCTCTGACCTCACCTTTAAACCATGCTGGCAGTTTTTTGGACTTTCTTCCACTTTTCCTAATGCGTGGAATACAGCTGGTCTGGGCTTCGAGGATAGTATTTTTAAATAACACCCAAGCTTGCTGTAAGTCTTTAACCTTTGGAACCGCTCCTTTTAGTTTTTTCCTAACTATATTCCTCATTCTATCATAGTCTCCCTTTTGAAAGTTAAAAGGTAGTACTGTGGATGCCTTTACTATCTGTCCTCCACTAATTAAATCAAACATGATCATACTATGATCACTATTGCCAAGTGGTCCCAACACCCTTATTTCTTGCACCAGATCTGGCGTTCCACTAAGGACTAGGTCCAGTATGGCTTCCCCTCTGGTCGGTTCATGAACCAGCTGCTCCAAGAAGCAGTCATTTATTCCATCTCGAAACTTTATCTCTTTAGCTTGTCCTGCTGTGACACTGACTCAGTCGATACCGGGGTAATTGAAATCACCCATTATTACTACTCTGTTGTGACTTTTGTTAGCTTCCTTGATTTCTTTGAGCATTTCATCATCCATTTGTTCATTCTGGCCAGGCGGTCGATAGTATACTCCAACTGCCATCACCTTCCCCTTCATAAATGGAATTTCAATCCATAGAGATTCTACAGCAAATTTTGTTCCCTGCAAAACTTTAATCCTTTCTGAGTCAATGCCCTCTCTAACATAGAGCGCAACCCCTCAACCAATTTGATCAGCTCTATCATTACGATATAGTGTGTATCCAGGTATCACAGTGTCCCACTGGTTATCCTCCTTCCACCATGTCTCTGAGAGTGCAATCATATCTAACCTCTCATTTAGTGCTATATAGCCTAACTCTCCCATCTTATTGTTTAGACTTCTAGCATTGGCATACAAGCATTTTAGAGACTGTATTTTATTCACATTAATCTGGCTATTGGTAGGCAGGGGTAATTTGGAATCTTTATGCTCTGTCTGCTCCTTACTCAAGGGCATTTGGGATACTACTATACTCCCTTTTGGAACCTCACTGCTTTTGGTAGTATCCTTCAAGGATACCTTTGTCCGAACCATGCACTCCTGGCTTTCCCCTAATTTCTAGTTTAAAAGCTTCTCTATCTCTTTTTTAAAGGTTAATGCCAGCAGTCTGGTCCCATCCTGATTAATGTGAAGCCCATCCCTTCGGAAGAGCCCCCCCTTTCCCCAGAATGTTTCCCAGTTCCTAACAAATCCAAAACCCTCATCCTTGCACCATTGTCTCATCCACGCATTGAGACTCCGGAGCTCTGCCTGTCTTTTGGGTCCTGCACGTGGAACAGGAAGCATTTCGGAGAACGCTATCCTGGAAGTTCTGGATTTCAACTTCCTACCTAAAAGCTTAAATTTAGCCTCCAGAACTTCCCTACCACATTTTCCTATGTCATTGGTACCAACATGTACCAAGACAGCAGACTCCTCCCCAGCACTATCTATGATCCTATCTAGGCGGTGCGTGAGGCCTGCTACCTTCGCACCAGGCAAGCATGTTACCAGGCGATCCTCACGTCCACCAGCCACCCAGCTATCTACATTCCTAATGATTGAATCACCAACTATAACAGCTGTCCTGACCCTCCCCTCATGGGGACATGGCCCCGGAGAAACGTCCTCGGTGCGAGAGGGTTTTACATCACCTGGAGGACAGGTCCTAGTTACAAGATCACTTCCTGCCACACCAGGGTGATGCTCTCCTGTCACGTGACCTCTCTCCTCCATGGCAACAGGGATGCTGCCAGACTGGAAGTGGGACTTCAGGACTATATCCCTGTAGGTCTCGTCCATGTACTTCTCTGTCTTTCTTATGTCTTCCAGGTCTGCTACTCTAGCCTCTAGAGAACGGACTCGTTCCCTGAGAGCAAAGAGTTCTTTGCACTTAGTGCATACGTAAGACCTCTCACCAACTGGGAGAAAATCATACATGTGACACTCAATGCAAAAGACCGGAGAACCCCCATCTCGTTGCTGGACTTCTGTCTGCATCTTAGTTTAAAGCTTGTGTTTAGGTCTTTTAAATTCTGTATATAATAAGGATTGGTGTGGATGCTTATACCAATAAAAGTGTATCTAATACCCCTAATCCACCTTGTGTACCTGAAGCTTAAGTAATTAATCTCAGGTCCTCTGTGTATGACTGATTTGAATAACGAGCTGCACCTGAGAGCAGCCCCTTTCCTCTAAGATGTGCAAGTACCTATAAAACTACAATTACCCCAGGGGTGGGTAGATGCTGGGGAGGGAGGGAGGGAGATAAGTCCTATTAAAGAGGGCAGTTACAAGGTACCCTGTCCTGAACCCTCAGCAGGGGGTAAGGGGGTACCACACAAAGCCCAGTTAGTTGAGAGAGGCAAGGTAAGTTATAGCTGAGAAGGCTGAACTAGCACACCACTAAGACAAACAATAAATAATTAAATAAACAGTTAGACAAAACAATAAATAATTAATAAGCAGCTAGAACTCACAGCAAGGTGTCACAGGAGACAAATATCCACTTCTCTAGCAGAGCACTGTAAAAAGCACTGCTTTTCTCTGATCAGAGAAAAGCAGACTAAAACAGACTATGCACACGTGGAGGAAACAGGAAGAAGGCTACACAATACCTCAGCAGGGGGGGGGGAGGGGGAGGATTCACTCAGGCAAGCTAGGACAGGAAAAAAAGTTTAACACACAGCAGGTTCTGGGGAGAGAGATTTAATTTAAAATCAACAGTTAACCTGGCTACCACACAAAGCCCAGTTAGTTGAGAGAGGCAAGGTAAGTTATCCTCTGGTAATGGAGTGCAGGGTGTGACGATGGGTGGTAGGACAACATATGTTCACATAGTGGTCAGGAATGGCCAACACAGCAGCTGCAGTGCATGTCTTCTAGTCCTACAGCAGTCAGATGGTATAGACAGTTGAGCAATGAATACCTCAGCCACTGCAGACAATATTCCCAATATCTCAAACCCAACATCACACAGCTGTCCCATCCCCAGATCAAAGAGACATAACATTGCCATGTGGTGGATCTGTCCAGGTATGCCTCTGCCCCACATGGAGCCCATGCCCTAGCTACCTGCCTATCTGCAAATTGGCAGGCCTGCGACCAGGCACCACTAACACCGATGGCATATGGGCATGTCAGCATGGCATGGGGGTAAGGCAGGAGGGTGCAGCTGACAAAAGCCATGGCCACATCCAGTGCGCCATGAGCAATACAACATCTGCCAAGGACCGTCTGATGAGAAGCAAGCAATCACCATGTCTGGTGGAAGAAATGCGGCAGCACTGTGGTGCACCACACACAGCTCATGTATAGAGAAACAGAGGGTCACAGATTCAAGTCCTGCCTGTGAAATCTGTTTTCCATGTCCCTGTGGCAAAATGATAGCCCACAGTGCAGCTATAATACCAATCTGTTCAGCTCACAAAAACCATGGCCACATCCAGTGCGTCATGTGCAATATAATATTTGCCAAGGCCTGTCTGATGAGAAGCATGTAATCACCGTGGACTGTGGCAGCAATACAGCAGCACTGTGGTGCACCACACAAAGTAGGTGTATAAAGAAGCAGAGGATCACAGGTTCAGGGCCTGCCTGTGGGTCATGCTTTGCATGTCCCTATTGCAAAATCATTTCTCACAGAGCAGGTACAACACCAACATGTGCAGCCCCCAATGAATCACCCAACAATGGTGCAAACATCCACACAGACAGGTTCCACAATCCTCAGCTGAATGTGGAATCAGGCTGACAGCACCGGCACACTGAGCGGCTCCTAACATCAGAGTGCACCACTAGCCCCTGCAAAATGTGCACACTTTTACAATGGCTGAGCAGAGCTCCGGACCAGAGTAGCAGGCAGGAATAGTAACATAGTCACATAGTTTATGATGGCAGATCAAATATATGAGACCCATATGTGCACATAGTGTCCATTCAACTGTGTGTGTGTGTGTGTGTGTGTGTGTGTGTGTATGTGCGCGTGTATGTTTGTCAACATGTCACAGAGGCAGCAGCCAACTATATGCATATAGGAAGACAATACCACATGGCCACAAGCACCTTATCCAAACACCTAAGTATACCTATACAGCCTTTGTACCCTGTAGCTCTGTGGCACAAAACCTATGGTCACTCTATGCATTTCTGTAGGGGTGGCAGCTTGAGGTCAGGCTATGAATTGCCACAGCTAGACTTATTTCTTTTTATATTAACATACCATCCTAGGACACGATCAGTGAGTATCAGTCCCCCCTATCTCGACGGCATGCATAGTCCACTGTATGTACAAGTCCCACCTCAGTCATTGTGAGCACAGACACGTCCAACCCCATCACCCTTAAGCAAACCCATACTGCCCCCCACTGAGCCACTGCCCTCTGATGCAATCTGCGAAGAAAGAAGCACATACTGTATGTACCCCAACGAGGTTTCCACCTATGCCTCTCACCCTTGTCACAGACCCTGCATGTGAAAGGAACCACAAAAGAGAGCGAGGCCTTCGCAGTATGTTGGAGACAGATACACAGGAAGCGAATGGCGTTCAGAGATCATACGTGTCTTTATTGTTTAAAAAACCCTACGTGTTTCGGCTGTTGCCTTCCTCAGGGGGTGTACAGCTTAAAACATAATAAAAAATAATAATTAATAAAATAGTAAAAAATATATAAATGAGCAAAATAAAAAATAAGTAAGATAAAAGCTGATGTGACAATTATAAATAAATAATTAACAAACATACATATAATAAAAAGGAACATATAATAAAACATAAAAACTGTATATCAGCAAAGTTATAATTCATAGAGAAAAGGGCAGAGGGCTGTGAAAACACATGCAAAAAACTAAAACCTTATCTGAAAGCCATATTTGGGAGGAGAGATGAGGTGGTACAATGAAAACCTAATTTATATAAAGTTATACTCACTTATGCACTCTATGACAGTCCTTTGGAGAACCACTATTGCGCAAATATATCTCTGTTCTAAGACAATGAGAGGTAAAGCAATAGTTATTTTATAATTTGCGTCTAGCCTTAAATATGGGAAAGTACATAAGAACATAATATATGCCATACTGGGTCAGACCAAGGTCCATCAAGCCCAGTATTCTGTTTCCAATAGTGGCCAATCTAGGTCATACGTACCTAGCAGTTTCCCCAAGGGACACAGGTTCCACAATGCTTGTATTGCTTCAAGCATTGATATCCTGGGTCCCTTCTTAATAATGGTTTATGGACCTTTCCTCCAGGAACTTGTCCAAACCTTTTTTAAACCCAGCTACACTAACAGCCTTTACTACATCCTCCGGTAACAAATTCCAGAGTTTGATTACATGTTGAGTGAAAAAAATATTTTCTTTTATTAGTCTTAAATAGTTTACCCTGTAGCTTCATTGCATGTCCCCTAGTCTTTCTATATTCTGATAAGGTAAACAATCGATCTATGTTTACCCGTTCCACTCCGTTCATTAGTTTATAGACTTCTATCATATCTCCCCTCAGCCGTCTCTTTTCCAGGTTAAAGTGCCCTAACCTTTTTAGCCTTTCTTCATAGGAGTAGCAGAAAGTAGCAGAAAAGATATTCCTCCTGTATATAGTGAAACCTGAAGTGGGGAAGGGGAATCACAATAGAACATGTTTGGATAAAACTATATTCAGTACAGCTAAATATACAGGCTAAAGAACATAGGCTGGTTAATAAGATGCATTAAAGTCAGAGAGCACATATGTTAAAATTAGAAGAACTAGATTAAAAACTGTGTTGTACAAAACAATTAATATGAAGAATAAACATGTTGGGAGAGATCTATTTAAAAACAAGTTTTTGTAAAAGACAATCCAGGCTTACACGGTGAAAATCCTATTGTTTTCACACTGGAACATACATGAAATTAAAGTGAGAACTGGAGAGAATAAATAGAACGCTGTGCTATATTCCAGCTTGAGTGTAAGCTATGTAAGCGGGAAACGCCGTCTTACAACTGGACACTTTCTAATTTAAAAGAAATCTAAAAGGATATAGCAAACTTGTTAAAAAAGGGAGTCTAAAAAACAAATTAAGCAACTAATGTAAAACACAAATTTTTGAACAAACCATGGTCGAAAGGAAGACTGTTGTATGAGCACTTAAAGCTTTCATGATCATGCCAAAAACAAGGTCATAGGTTACTATTCTAAAAAATGAAAGGTTATTCTAAAAGAAGCTTTTTTAATATATATTCTTTTTTTTTAAAAAAAATTGTGGATCTGAAAATGTTATTTACTTAATTCTTTGCCCATGTAATTTGATGTATATAGGGAAAACCAAGAGACAAGTCCGCACTCGTATTGTAGAACATAAAAGTTGTGGCACATTGTATAGAAAAGGGCCATAACATCACTGATTTGAAGTTTTTGGTACTGAAAGTTCTAACACCCCATTGGAGGGGTGGTGACATGGACTAGATTTTATTGAAGCTTGAACAACGCTACATTTATGAATTGAACACTTTGGAGCCATGTGGTCTGAATCAAGGTTAATTTAGCAGTTTTTCTTTGAGACCACGTTCATTTTTATGTTTTTTAATTATGATTTTTTATTATTAGCCTATTTAATTTAGCATTATTTATTTTTTTTATTATTTCTTATATATTTTTTATTTATTTATTTATGTATTCCTTGATGTTCAATTGGCTCTTTGACTCTTGGTGACTCATTAATACCTCTAACCACAGTCCTTGACATATCTTTTGTGCTCTGTCTATGCGGCGCAGTCATCTCTCCTTTTTCCCTCCTCCTTCCCCCTCCCCCTTCCTTTCCCTCCTCTCCCCCTTCCCCCTTATCTTTCATTTTCTCCCCTTCCCTCCCCCTCGCCTCCCTGACCCTCCTTCCTTCCCTTTCCCCTCCCCCCTCCCTTTTCCCTGCCCCATCCTCCCCTTCCCCCTTATCTCTCTCCCTCCTTCCCCCTCCTCTTTCTTCCTTTCCCCCTCCCCCTCCCCTGTCCCCCTTCTCCCCATCCTATCTCCCCTCCCCTCCCCTCTCTCCTCCCCCTCCCTCTCTTCCCCCCTCTTTCCTCCTCTTCCCCCTCCCCCTTCCCTCTTCCCTTCCCCATTCTTCCCTTCCCTTCCCCCATCCTCCCTTCCCTCCTTTTCCCTCCCCCTTCATCTCTCTCCTTTTCCCCCTCCCCTCTCCCTTCTCCCCCTCCCCCACCCCCGCCCCCTTCCCTCTGACTCTTTTATTCATTATTTCATTGATACCTGTAGCATTCATTTAATTTTGTCACAAGCACAACGCCAAAACCACTGTCTTCTAGTTGTTGAGGGCATGTTGGTTGAGAACCTTATTCTATCAGCTGTTATATTTATGCTTTAAGTAGAAGGATTGTAGTCGTGTTAAACCAAGGGTAAGGCTTCTGACAGAAAAATAATTTATTTTGAACACAATAGAATAGATCAGGTTCCTGGTACCATTTACAGAATTTTAAATTATAGGATTTTTGCTTAATGTTCAGCAAGTTGGTGGCAAAGCAAACAGAACTCAACATTGGCTTTTAAAGTCTTCTTCACTGCAGAAGCTTATCCTTTTAACATATAACAAGATGCCACTTTTCTTATTGTCCTTTGTCAATCAGAGCAATAGAAAAACAAACTTTACTTCTTCTATGGCAAAATTAGCCATAATTTTCTCTAGGCTGCACTTCCAGGTGAAGAATCAAACTTAGGTTATGAAATAAGCATTCACGGTGTCCTCAAGACTCTTATAGCAGGCTTTTCTTATAAACAGGAGCAAAGCACAAACTCTTATAGCAGGCTTTTTCATATAAGACAGGAGCAAAGCACAAACACTTCTAGCAGCCAATTAACTTTCTCTCCATTGTGGAGTTACAACACAGCTGACACAGAAGCATGAATCACAGCCTTACTTTTATTTATTTATTTATATTCTCTTATATACTGTACTATTCTGCATCAGTGCAGTTTACATTGAACAGGGCATTATAACTTGGAGATAACTATTTTACAGGGAACATGGGCTATGGAGGGTTAAGTGGCTTGCCCAAGACCACAAGGAGCACCTGTGGGACTAGAAACCCCAGTCCTTCCAGCCCAAGGTTGCTGTCCTCTAGTGGGATTTGAACCCCCGACCTTCCGGCCTGAAGTACCTTGCCCCAACCACTAGGCTACTCCTCCACTCCACTAGCTTATGCTGCAGGAAATTCCTCCTTTCAAAACACACAGGAATTTACTTTCTCACTGCTTAGCTCTGAGGTTACTTCAGCAAGAGGAACAGTTCTTTTCAGGCTGGCTCTTACTCACCCACTTGATCAGCGTGCCCTGCTGACAACCTCTTTGGTGGTCTGAAAGCTTCTCTCTTTCCTGGCTCCCACCTTTGTTGCAAACGTGATTCAGGGAAATCACCTTTCTCAGCAATGGGTAGCTCAGTCTGTCTCCAGCAGTTAGCACCTGCTCTGGCTTCTCCAGCATTCCATTGTCCTTGCTGCTCTGAAGACTGTCCTCTGCTGCTTCCTCTGCTCCTTCTCCAACCACTCCTCCTTCGGCTCCTACTGCTCCTACTGCTCTCTCCATAATTTAACCAAGGCTAATACTCACTGGGATCCAACCCTACCTCTTTCTGTCCCATGTGTTTGTAATCCCCCTGCCTTCTGACATCAGAATAATCAGTGCAGTTACTAGAGTGAGGGTTTTTGTCCTCGTGCTTGCAATCTATCCCTCTTACACTGTCAAGCATTTCCTGGAACTTGTTCCAGCTGGGTTTTTTCTGCCTTTGAACTGTGGCTCTGGCCTTTTGACCCTGCACACCTAACAGAGGCCCCTTGATTAAGGTGAATTCCTTATGCTGTTCACCTCCCCCATGCTCAAAATGGTTGACTTTGCCACAATTTATTGGCCCTTTGTCATTCAGTTTGTTTAATCACCCCTTATTTTTTAAAAAAGAATATATATTAAAAACCTTTCTTTTAGAATAACCTTTCGGTTTTTAGAATAGTAACCTTTGACCTTGTTTTTGGCATGATCATGAAAGCTTTAAGTGCTCGTACAACATGACGTGCCAACATAGAACCTACCATTGTCAGAAGCTCGTTCTATATGAAAGAAGTAAGCAGTCTTCCTTTCGACCATGGTTTGTTCAAAAATTTGTGTTTTACATTAGTTGCTTAATTTATTTTTTAACCAAATACCTAATTTTATCGTTCTATTATTACTCCTGAGAGATCAAAACACACTCTTCTGACTGGCAGAGAAGGTTTCAGTAAAAAATAACACCTTATACTGCCGGGTTCTCAGCCCAGAGCTTTGGAATGGTGTTTCTTAACATCAATAACCCTCTGTCAGTTGGTGTGCTATTAAAAATCCTTGAAGACAATTTTTAGCTGTTTAGATGATAACTTTCTGTATATATTATCTTGAAAGCAATTCAACACTGAAAATGGTATAATACTCAGCTTCTATGTAGTAACAGCTTAAGGTCTTCATCAATTTTCTGTATCCCAACGTTCAACCCCGGTACCGACTGACGTTTCACATATTTCGTCAGGGGACCTAAACATAACTAGAAAAATCAACAATAAAACTCACATCTCTCTCTCATTTTGTTATCATAAATCCAATTCATTCATACTCTTCTAAAAATTAGAAAATTAGAATACCAGAAATGCTGCCCGCGTTCTCTCTTCTCCTGCTATAATCATGAAAGTTTCTGTTAGCTCGTAGAAAAACGCCGCGCATGCGTATCTGGTGTCCCTAGTTCCTTTTATGGTTAGAATGCACCAATCAAGTTGGAGCTTTTCTTTAAAGCTGAAATTCACGTTAGCAATGATGTCCATTAGAAGAATTTTAATCTTATGTACATGCCAGCCATTCTATCTGATTATTGAGCCCTGCTGGGGCCAAAGTGTTAAACTTAAAGATAAATCGCTGTTCTCTCAGATGTAGAGTCTGGGCTAGTGTTTTACCACGACCACCTCTTTGAACTTGGGCTAAGCAAAGACATCGTAGCAGGGCTCAATAATCAGATATAATGGCTGGCATGTACATAAGATTAAAATTCTTCTAATGGACATCATTGCTAACGTGAATTTCAGCTTTAAAGAAAAGCTCCAACTTGATTGGTGCATTCCAACCATAAAAGGAACTAGGGACACCAGATACGCATGCGCGGCGTTTTTCTACGAGCTAACAGAAACTTTCATGATTATAGCAGGAGAAGAGAGAATCGTTCAGTGGCCAAAACAATTTTTGTGTGAACGTAATTTATTTTTTAGACACCCATTTTTTTAACAAGTTTGCTATATCATTTTAGGTTTCTTTTAAACTAGAAAGTTTCCAGTTTTAAGATGGCGTTTCCCGCTTACATAGCTTACACTCAAGCTGGAATATAGCACAGCGTTCTATTTATTCTCTCCAGTTCTCACTTTTATTTCATGTATTTTATTAACTAGTCAATGTCCCCTTTTTAGTCTGAACATTTGGTTGTAGTGCATAGAGCTCGATTTTGATACATGTGTGGCTAGAACAGATTTGCTCTAATGGCCCTCACAACACGGCGTGTCGGCATCATACTTGCAGTTGTCATAGGTTAACACATTATGGAAACAATAGGATATCTTCTTTTAAAGCACCTTGTTTTTCAACAGGTTCGCTACATTTGCTTAGATTTCTTTTAAATTAGAAAGTGTTTAATTACAAGATTACTATTCCTGCTGACACAGCTCAAACACAGGTTTGAATATAGCCCAGCGTTTCAATCTCTTTAGTTTCTACTTTTATTTATATATATTTTACCTACCAGTCAACGTTCCCTTTCAGTCTGCACAATTGGCTGTATTGAATAGGGTTTGATTCGGACATAAATGCATATGTGGCATGGACAGGTATGCTCTAATAGCCCTCACAACATGGCGTGCCGGCTTCGAACCTGCAGATACCATAGATTAACACAGTGTGAAAAGAATAGGATTTTCACCTTTTAAGCATGGATTGTCTTTTACAAAAACTTGTTTTTAAATAGATCTCTCCCATCACGTTTATTCTTCATATTAATTGTTTTGAACAGCAGTTTTTAATCTATTTTTTCTAATTTTGACATATGTGCTCTCTGACTTTAATGCATCTTATTAACCAGCCTATGTTCTTTAACTTGTACATTTAGCTGTACTGAATATAGTTTTATCCAAACATGTTCTATTGTGATTCCCCTTCCCCACTACAGGTTTTACTATATACAGGAGGAATATGTTTTCTGCTACTTTCCCATATTTAAAGCTAGACGCAAATTATAAAATAACTATTGCTTTACCTCTCATTGTCTTAGAACAGAGATATATTTGTGCAATAGTGGTTCTCCAAAGGACTATCATAGAGTGCTTAAGTGAGTATAGCTCCATATAAATTAGGTTTTCATTGTACCACCTCCTCTCTCCTCCCACATATGGCTTTCAGATAAGGTTTTAGTTTTTTGCATGCGTTTTCACAGCCCTCTGCCATTTTTCTATGAATTATAACTTTACTGATATATAGTTTTTATGTTTTATTATATGTTCCTTTTTATTATATGTATATGTTTGTTAATTATTTATTTATAATTGTCACATCAGCTTTTATCTTGCTTATTTTTTTATTTTGCTCATCTACATATTATTTATTATTTTATTAATTATTATTTTTTATTATGTTTTAAGCTATATGCCCCCTGAGGAAGGCAACAGCCGAAACGCGTAGGGGTTTTTTAACACAAAAGGCACCTGTGACTTCCATACACCACTTGCTTCCTGTGCAACAGACCTTGCATGTGAGCCATCACACACACTGTTGTCAAGGCCAAACCCAATAGACAGAAACCATGGCTCCACAATGAAACTGTAGGTGCAGCTATCCACTAAATCTCAGAATCAACAGACAGCTAGGTGCACATAGGCACACATGACGTCAGGCCCACATGAAGCCAGATAAAGGACATCCAAAGATGATGACAAACAAAAATACAGCAACTCTGTTACACCAAGCACAAGGTCAGTGTGTGACTGAGCGAGGGGATGTAGGAGCGAGGCCAACATGTGGAGTAACAATGATAGAAATGACTGTCATGGATGTACCAGAGCAGATATGACCTGCGGCAGTAACCGCAAACTGCCACATCACATCAGACAGGGACCCCCACATGAAGGGGTGAAAAGGTGAAAATGGCCAATGTAAGGCATGATGGCAAAGCATACAAGATGAGCATATATGGTGGGATGGCTGTGGCAAGGGCATGTACTATGAATGGAGTTGCAATAGTGCATGCAGACTATGAAGCCACATGCAATCCATGGGTATATAAGAAGAATATGCGAAACAACATTCCTAAGTGGGTTGTAGGCAGTAGGGGGGGGCAGGATGCTCAGTGCAGTGTGAGGTGCAGCTATGCAGTGTGCTTGCATGTAATGGCCCAGTGGTATGATCATATCTACAATATATTGCTTTCCTCCCCCTCCCCAAGTGTACATTCCATGAACAGCCACAGTACATGTTGCTATCCATGGCAACACAGTCTAGGGGTAGGGAGAAAAATAGGACAGATGACCAAAGGCACGGTTACTGATGTCTTGCTTACTGCCACAGGCAGAGTAGGGCCACACAGCATCTGCGAATGTGGCAGAAGTATTGTGCTGTGATGAAGCATGCATTTGCAGCAGGAATGATGCACATCGACCAGTAAACTCAGCAGTGCAGGCCTACAGCACAGCTCACAATAGGATGTGATGCAAATGAAGGGGAGGGGATGCTGGGAAATAAATGAAACTGCACAATTAGCACAGGATGTGCGAGAGGTAATGTACATGGAAGATATGGGTGAACAGGTGATAGCCGGTAGTCTGACCAAGGTGCAAACAGCAGAGATTGCTGATATGCCACCATCACCCTGACTGTGATGTGACTCTACCCAGGCTAGGTAGGCACATAGAGTTATGCATAGCTAGAAGCTGCAGGTGTCTTTTTGATAGTTTGGGTCATGTATCTGCTGTCTGAGGTTGTTGAGAATTTTAGATAAACAGAATGCACATGACTACACAGAGCACATATATTTGATGTGTAGACAGCTTGGGTGGGCACACAACTAATGTCCTTGGGTCTGCTGAGGAACACAAGGAGGAGCTACCTCCCGCAGAGAGTCCAAACAAACACAAGGAGCAGGAGATGTTTAGAAGAGAAGGGTCTTTATTGTGCACAGGACACCCCAACGCGTTTCGGCAACGCCTTCCTCAGGGGGAGGAACACTAATAAATACAATCAAAATGTGTACATTAAAAAACAATGTGTACATTAAAAAACACAGTTAAGAAAATTTAAAAACATATTCACAATATGAAAGCACCGGCAGGACATGAAACATGGATTATTATGATAATAATACAATAAAAAATACAATAAAAAAATACAATAAAAAAAAAAATACAATAAAAAACACAAAGCACAAAGCAGGGCTGAGGGAACAAATAAATATATCTAGAACAGTGTATAAAGGAAAGAAGAGCATAACATAAAGATCATAAAAATAGTGTGGAAGCATGCTATATATACCATGTAAATGGAACTAATATGCTAATAAAATTGACAGAAAACAATGAGACTAGCGTACATCTCTTATATCAACTGGTGAAGCACAGAAGACGAAGGACCTGATTGGGCCAAGTGAATTACATATAATTATAAACAATGAATAAATGAGTAATAAATACTATCCAAATAAAACTTCATACACAAGGACAAACAAGCACAGAAATGAATAAAACAGTAAGTATGTAGTAAGCAGTATATTAAAAAAGAAGAAAATAAAACAAAATAACCATCTAAAAAGAATAAAAATAGAAATAAAATGAAAAAAAAGAAATAAAATGAAAAAAAAAATAAAATGAAAATAAGATATTAAAAAGTAAAATTAAAAATTAACAATATAAAAAAAATGTGTTGTAAAATTATAAATAAAAATAAAATGTACATTTTATTTTTATTTATAATTTTACAATTTTTTTTATATTGTTAATTTTTAATTTAACTTTTTAATATCTTATTTTCATTTTATTTCTATTTTTATTCTTTTTAGATGGTTAATTTGTTTTATTTCCTTCTTTTTTAATACACTGCTTACTACATACTTACTGTTTTATTCATTTCTGTGCTTGTTTGTCCATTGTTTATAATTATATGTAATTCACTTGGCCCAATCAGGTCCTTCGTCTTCTGTGCTTCACCAGTTGATATAAGAGATGTACGCTAGTCTCATTGTTTTCTGTCAATTTTATTAGCATATTAGTTCCATTTACATGGTATATATAGCATGCTTCCACACTATTTTTATGATCTTTATGTTATGCTCTTCTTTCCTTTATACACTGTTCTAGATATATTTATTTGTTCCCTCAGCCCTGCTTTGTGCTTTGTGTTTTTTATTGTATTTTTTTTTTATTGTATTTTTTATTGTATTATTATCATAATAATCCATGTTTCATGTCCTGCCGGTGCTTTCATATTGTGAATATGTTTTTAAATTTTCTTAACTGTGTTTTTTAATGTACACATTGTTTTTTAATGTACACATTTTGATTGTATTTATTAGTGTTCCTCCCCCTGAGGAAGGCATTGCCGAAACGCGTTGGGGTGTCCTGTGCACAATAAAGACCCTTCTCTTCTAAACATCTCCTGCTCCTTGTGTTTGCTTGGGTCTGCTGAGAAATGCAGAGTAACAGTTCCAGCTGTGTCCGATTGAAACATTAGGGTGATAACAGCCATAGCTGTAGTGATGGGTATGAACCAACTAGGCAGTAGAATCACTAAGCACATGCCACTTTCAGTGATAGATTGAAGTCCATGCTGCTGTGGGTGTCTGGATTTCCTCTGTCTGCCATAATGGGCCCCCCCTCCCTTACATGGCCTTGCACAGGTACAGGGGTTAGTGGAATGTGTAGTATTCAGCACTGCCAGGACCTAGTACATGCAATGTTTTCATAACCTTTTCATCACCGTAACTACAGGTATGTGCATTTTAAAAATACAAAAATTGTGTGGGCATGCATATACATCATCCATGGTTGTGAGGGTGTGGCCGCAGTCCCTAAAGTGCCACTACATGCAGGTCAACTGGTGTAGGTCTGCATCAGGCTGCCATACCCAGCCTCTGTGGTCATCACACAGGCCCTGGGCAGTACTTTGGCAAATCATGAAAGATATGTAACTGTCAAAGGGGTACAGCATTATGCAGCCCATGGTGGTATATTGTAGGTGCATTACGGTTGTGGCCTGGTCCAGCCCATCAGAGGGTATCTACATATGTCACACTGAAGTGGTATGTAATTTATGTGTAGGATCACTGTACTATCAGAGAATGAACCTCTGTCCCACCCATAACCTGGCCGGGTGAAACCATGGAGTTCTAGGGGTCAGAACCATGTGATATGCACACCATGCCTACCACTCTGAAAGGTGCAACCTACCTTGTTTGGTGACACAAACAATAATCACAACACTAACATATATGTGGAAGCAGGAGTGTGCATATGTATGCACCCCCAAAGTCTAGAGACCATAGAGCCACCCTTTGTTGCCATTACAGCTGCATGTATTAGCCTAGCACATCTAGCCACATGGCATTCCCTAACCCAGAACTGATAAAGCACCTCAAGTGTGAGGGTTTACAGTGGTGTATAGAATTCTTCAGCTAATGCCACAGATTCTCAATTGGACAGTGGTCTAGCCAGTGACTAGACCACTCAAAGACATTTACATGTGTCCCCTTCTACAACCCCAGTATAGCCCAAGCTGTATGGTTAGGCTCACTGTTGAGCTGTAATCCAAGCTTCAAAGCTCAGGCAGACTATAGCAGAGTTTTCCTCGAGAACTGATCTGTACATAGTATCATCCACTGGTCCTGTAATCCTAACAAGTTTCTTGTTAACCCCCAATGAGAATAAACCCCACAGCATGATGCTGCGACCACCATGTCTCACAGTGGGAATGGTGTTCAGGGGGCGTTGGGTGTGGGCAAAACATGGCGTTTCCCCTGATGGCCCAACTAGTGCAAATCCCAGCTCAACTGCTCTGAGGACCCTCCTCCATGTGTTTGGGGGGAGTGTCACATGCTGGTGTGAAAACACCAAGTATCTTTCTCATGTCTCACTGTAGGCAGTATCTTTTTAATGGCCACTCTTCCATAGAGCCCCACTCTGTGGACTGTATGGTTAAGGGGGTCTTGTGCACAGAGACTCCCATCACCACAGTTGATCTTAGCAACTCCTGCAGTGTTACCATTGGTGTCTTTGTACCAGCTCTGCTGAATGGCCTACCTGCCTGGTCTGTGAACTTTGATGGGTGGCCCTTTCTTCTCTGGTGTGTAGTGGTACCATATTCATATTGTGTTGTCTGAATGGATCCAATGGTGTGCTGTGACATATGTGGGATTTTGAATCTGATATCAAAGTGCAACCCACAACTATATGTCCCCAGGACCTTATCTCTGACTTGATAATATCTCCAAATGGGTTACTTTTGCACATTCTATGGCAGTTGTGCACCTCACCTCTAAGCCAGTGTATGTGGAGTATGATCTGTGTCTCTCAACTCAACTGCTAATGCTCGGTGTAATACCTGCATTGTGCCAAAGAGAGCCTCTTGCTGGAGTTTGTAAGATCTAACATGTATGGATACTTTGTCAAGATGTGCTTGGAAGGTCTTCTTTATCAAGCCTGTGGCTCCCAGTACAATGGAAAATATATCTGTATCTTTCTACCACATTTTCAAGGTCTCTGACTGCATCTCTTGGTACATCAAGATCTTCTGCCTCTCTACATGTTTCTCAGAATAATCATTTGTTACCAACACTTCTATGATCAATGTCGTTCTGGTATTTCTCCTTTACCACTTTGTCAGGTTTCCTGGCATCCGGTTTCTTATTCTCTGATGGATTGCAAGGTCCTTATTAGAATTGAGGCCTTTATCACAGTCGTATATATGGTTTTAATTGGGGTAGTTTCTCCTAATGGGTTAGTTTTGTGCATACCATGGCAGTCGTGAACCTCACTTCTAAGCCAGGGTATGTGGAATATGATCTTAATCTCTCAAATTTACTGCTAATGCTCGGCGTAATACTTGCATCGTGCCAAAGAGAGCCTCCTGTTGGAGTTCATAAGATGTAATATGTATGGATAGTTTATAGTAGTACATTATCTTCTTTTTATCTGCAGAATTCCACTTAACTATAGTTAATCCTCTTAACCTTTTCATAAATTTCTGTGGTTTATCTCCTGCCACAGTAGGTCCATGAATAGGCTCACCATGGTCTTTATCTGTGGCAGGGATGTTATCTGCTTTTGCAGCACTTGCACTATTGCAACCACCATCGTTAGCCCTAGTGCTTAAGCAATGGGTGGGCGACGTGCGGCCAGTATGTGTTTTTATGTTTATGTTTATGTTTATTGAACTTGTTATATCGCCTTTCAATTATGAAAGCAAAGCGGTAATTGTAGTGTCGCCTTGCTGAGATTTGGAATAGATGTCATACAACGGGGTCACACCATGTGAAGGTACTCAGCAAGACTTGAAGGGGGAACTTTATTCTCACCCCCTAAGAGATGCACATCAATTCAACAACTGCTGCATACCCCTTTGACTCCTTTTAATCCTGTGTGGAATCCCTGGTGCATTTTGAGGTGTCTGTTCTGAATAATGCTTTTACCACACTCAGCCAAAGTAAACCAAGGTGTTAGGGTTATCACCTAACATACAAATGAACCACAATTTCCATGCAAGGTTGTATGTAATGGGACAAACCAGGACAGAAACCAAGGAGATGAAAATGTTTGCCAGGCACAGAAGGGTGTAAGGCCGAGATCCATGACACCTGACCCATTTGTCCATCTATGCTGAGGAGAAACATCCCCACAATCTGCTGTTCACACCACCAGGCTGCACTGTCAGACTGTTGCGTGTGGGGGATGGGACGTGTCAGCTCAGTGTTGCACATGGTGGATATTAATGCTGGTGCTGGGGTTCAAATGAACCCCCTCTGTTCAGATATGAACAGACTCCATCCATGTGTGTGAGGGTCCACCATATGTTTTCTCAGAAACCACAAATGTGTGTCCCTTGCAGTTTTACAGATCCCCCTGTGCAATGGCAGGGATACATATGTGAGCCTCCATAGAGCCCCAGTCTGTGGAATCACGGGGCCAAAGTGCCCATACAAACCTATGTCCCCATCTCTACTGTGGGTCCACGTAGTCTCTTGTTTGTGAAAGTTGGTCTGTTAGTCGCAATGTACAGCAATTACCACCCTGGCAGGTCTGTGGGTACTGGTGTGTGGCCCCTGATGTCCATCTTTGTGTGGTGCCCCATTATTTGCAGTTTGTTAGCCTAGAATGAATGTTACAGCATGGTATCATAAGCAAATGTCACATGGTCTCCCAATGCAATCCTGAAGGCATCTGTCCATACAACCTGGTCTGTGAACTGTGTGGAGCACATAGTGATTAGCATGTTGCCTGTGTAGTATTGGAGTAGAGTCAGGAGGCCTGTCATTACATGAATCCACATATAGGTCACATGTGAATGAGCAGGTGACACACATCACACCTAGGGGGAGCCAATGCCGAAGAACAGGTTCTGTTTGTGGAGAACTGTATGGACCAGATTGTACATAGGGGTGACATGGTAAAAGGTGTGAAGACCTGTGGTCATGAAACTTTTATGCGCTGCAATCTGACAATGTGCCGCTCAAGGTGTCCATAGCATTGTAATATGGCAACATGGCAGATAATGACTGGTCTGGTCAATCACGTCCGCCAAGCAAGGTGGCAAATGTAGGGGCACCTGGTGATCTGTGAAGGTCAGCCCTCCCCATGCCTTGGTTCAGGTGTGTTCACACTGCTCTGTATAGGTCAACGCAACTTAATGAGATAGATGAGATGGTCATGTTGTGTTTGCTAACATGCTGTTGCCATAAAGGGATCAACTGTGTTGGTCTCATGCCATTTTGAGATCTGTGACTGTATTTGCCACCACCACTTCCAGTGGGGGCCATTCCAAGCAGCCACCACCCTTTCAATGGAAAGGTATCCCCAGACATTGCCTTATGGTTGACACCCATGCAGCTACATGTATAGCGCCATACTTTTACAGCTCTCACCTCTTTGGAGAAGGTTTGTGTGTACAGCAAGACTTCAGAAGTCTGAAATTTCTAATTCAAATCTCCCCTCTCCCCCCTCCCCTGGAGTGGACATATATGGGTCCTCGGGTCTCTTCCCATAGGTTGTCTGATGCAGGCTGAAGATGATGTGGCCAACTGTCCTATGAACTTTTTCCAGCTGTTTCATGACCTTCATAAGGGATGGTCTGCAAACATTAACACAGTATTCCAAGTGATACCTTGCCACCACCTTGTACAGTGCCATACATACCTCCACCTGTCAGCCACCCATACCTCCCTGTATGCAACCTTGCAGGCCTCTGGCCTCTGCCATAGCTGTGTCACGCTGTCCTGCCAATGTCAAATCCTCAGACACTATCTCAACAAGGTACGTTCCCTGGTCTGCACGCAACAACCTCTCACCTCCATTGCAGATGATTCCCTGGGATGTAAGATTCCCAGTGTCTGACAGTGCCCCTCTTCACTTTATAATGGCACTGTCAAGCATTATACCATTCCTACAGCATTTGTTGACCTGTCCTCATATTATCGACTCCCTCAAGGGAGTCCACTCTGTTTGACCTCTATATGTCTTCTGCAGGAGGACAGATCTGTCCAAACAGTCTTTGGTCACTATCACACACACATACATAGAATGGTACTGTTCCCAGGACCCTACTCTGGACCACACTGCTAATTGCCACCCTTCCATCCAAGTGGGCTCCGTCCACCATCACCCTCTGTCATCTGTCAGTCAACACATTTCAGATCCCGATTAACATCCTGGAACCCATGAGTGACAGTATCATTGGCCCTGCTTAAACATGGCCAATAAACCTGGGGCCAATACAGAGCAGCAAACAAATCATGGAATCACAGCACACGTTGTATATAGACAAACACCAAAGTCAAATCCTGAGAGGAGGAATAGCCCGACAAGGCACTGTACTGGCATCTCCGTAAAAACTACCAAGCTGGACCATGACCTGACAATGGACTGCATGCGCAGGTAGTGATCCACAGCATGGTGCAACACTGCTGACCAGGTGTAGCCACAGTCTATGACTCACCACCTATGAATGTCAGCCTTGTCCCCCAATGCACTGACATCCATCTGATGTTCCCAACAGCATTACCATGTCTGGAATGCCAACATGTAACCATATGCATATGCTGACAGTGCCAACATGTGCCCACATTCCACAGTCTGTCCTGCCTGCCTGCCTGACACATAGCATTGCAAAAGACTGAAGACCAGCCATCTACCTACATCCAAGAAATGGTAATCAGAGCCACCTCACATCAGAACACAAACACAGGGTTGGAACAGGTAGTGGCCATGGATGTCTGTCATAGAACATGTAAGGTCAGTCTGTGTCAACAGGGTACACATGTGCACATGATGTTTTGGAAATATGCTGTGGGACATGGGTCACATCATGTGCCATGTGATACCCTCACAGTGATCTGTGACAAGACGGCATGCATTGAAAAGGTGGGACCCAAGGTATGGCCACAAATGTGGTAACAATGCCACCTCCATGACATGCTAGTGTGATGGCAGGGGGGCACTGGCCAGCAGTGATGGATGTGTGGTCGTGAAGAGGGAAGTACTGTGCAGCCCCAAAGGGGCTTGCTAGCTGCAGCCTGCAACCTGAATACTGTGACAAAACACATACCCATGGGCATTCTGCGGTACCATCACCACTGGTATGTCTGGAATACCACAGATGGCAACTATCCCTGTTCCCACAGGTGGAGGATCTGTGTAAAAAGAGGAGGGAGATGCGCCAGAGGTGCCCAGACTTCCTCCAGTGGCTACAGGAGGAAATGCAGGAATTTGCAGATGGTGAGTAATGCAGCACGTGTGTAACACAACAACATGAGTGATGCACTGGCCTTGGCCAAATCACAATGTTGGATGACACATGTGGCCATATGTCCATGCATCATGCACCAAACAGAATGTTCCCTGCAAATTTACCCATGTATATGCTAGCATCCCTGGTGTGGGGGACCAGGGCACTGTCCAGACCACATAGAGGTACACCCATATATGCAGGGGCTGACATGCTATCCCAGATGCATCATATGGACTTGTCAGTCATCCCCCAATCAACATATGTAGGTATGTGGTAATGCACCATGTTACTAGATGCTGTGGGCATGCCACAATTGCAAACACATGCAACTGGGAGCTCAGGATGACAGAGACCTAGCATCCTAGCAACATATGCTGTTTATAGATGTCAAGGAAGACAGATCTGCTCATGGTGTGCATTCCATACCCCCCCCACACACATGTTGGCAACTGCACCCTGTCACCCCACGTGCCACAACATGCCACATGGGGGTCTGTAACCCACCTGACGGGTCCTCATGTGTTGCTGCTGTGTGGTCCACCAGCCAACGCATCATTTCCTGTAGTTTGTCCTGCGAGAGCCTGGCAGATGTTCCAGCCGCAGACATAGGTGGTGCAGGGCCTGGGTCAATGTTCAGCCCTAGTGGCACCGGTGTGGTACACAGGTGTGTAGCAACATCCCCACTGCTACTGGGCATCAGGTGGGGGTTGATGTCATCTTCCTGCTCCTCCCCACCATCATCCGGCTCAGAATCCCACTGCACCACACTGACACACACTGGGGCCCCATCTGGGCCACCCCCCTGTACATCGCAGGGGTGTGGTGACTCCCCAGCTTGGGCAGGTCCCCTTCAGTGCCCTCAAAGGCCCCTGCACTGACATGGCCCATCACCGGTATCTCACACCTCCTCCTGTGTCTGTCGGATGTCACGTGTGGAGGACAACAAACAGACATAACCATTCACATACTGGTAGATGCCCATCCCCAGACATGTGGACGATGTTCAGTGCTGTGCTTCTGTGGTCCCATCCCCAGTATCTGGGCTGTCATGTCACAGTGAGCACATGATGGCCTGCAGATGCAGGGTCATTTTGATGCTTGGCTTTGGCCCCAACAATGTCTGTCATGTTGTGGGGGTATGAAGACAATGCTGCCCCTTGTTGATATGCTTTCATGTTTACAAAATCCTACGCCTCTTCTATGTTTCACTGATGGATGTTATACTCCTCAACCCATCTTGGTATGTTGTGTACAGCACATGGTGTCACCCCCCCTCCCCCCACACATGTAGATCCCATTTTGTGCTGCGACATGACATGACTTACACATAGGGGATAGACACAGTAGCAATGCACTGTACATACATGTTTGCTATGTGCATCACACTGGTGCATCATATGCTGGCCACAGGTCACAAGCATCATATCCACAGGCCAGTTCACATTGGTGCATGCAGAGACACAAAGACAGGGTGTCGGTCATAGGGACACAGGTATGTGGTGATAAGGATGCAGAGTATGGGACAGTGGAGCACAGTGTGTGACTTCTTGGTGCCATCTCGCTTTGGTGTGGGCAGGGGATGCATGGCAGTACATTGCAGACCCAACATAGCACTGGCTACATTGTTGGTATGTGAGAGGGAGGTGTATAGGGACAATGGTGGGTATCTGGGGTTGAATGTGAGGGGAGGCAGTTGGGGAGTGGGGCCTGAGATGTTTGCAATGTGTGGCTAGTGGGCATCGCCCCACCACCCATGACCAATGTGTCCAGTACCTGCTTGCAGTGATTGTACACCACTGTGATGCATCTTATCCTGGCTGGTACAACCCGATGTTGCATGGGCATGGACACACACATTGTAATACACATGCACAAGGTATTACACACACTTAAACACCTACCAGCACATGGGTGGGCTGTGTCCAGTTCTGGGGGCAGTCCATGGATATAGATTGTGCCAAGTCTATCTGCCAGCTGTTGTTCAAGGATGGACAGTTGTGCTGCACAGGGACCACCTCCACCTGTGCCCATCACATGGCAATGCTCAGCTGTCAGGTGTGCTTGCACTGAGCATTTGATGTCATTAAACCCTTTCCCAGGCTCTTGCAGTCATGTGGTGGTCCACTGACCTCAGCAACTGCTTGTCAGATGTGCTCCCAGATGGCAGTTCTGCTGCTGATAGGTGTTGTGCTGCTGAATCGGCCATAGAGTTCCTCATAGTGTTCCAGGATATTGGCCAGGAGCACATCATTCTCCTCCTGGTTGAACCACAGTTCCCTCTTGCATGCCACCTCAGGCACTGTCTTGAGCTTTCTTTTGGTTTCACCTGCCTTGACAGGCTGTGTTGGCTTCTGATGGGTCAGCCCAGATGGGCCAGGTTGGTCATCATCCCTGGACGCCAGAGAGGGCATTGTCTCCCCCAGCTGCCCCTGTGTCAACACCACCGGGCCCCCCATATTAGCAGACTCCTGCGTTCCACTGTGTGGGTTTGTCAACGCACTTTGCATATGTGGAGGGTGCGTTCAGGTTTGTTGCGCGCCTTACGTTACCGTTCAACACCCTGCATGATGCAGTTTGCGGAATGGTGATGCATGGAGCCTTGCATCACCATTCCATGTCCTGCATCATGCAGGGTGCCTTGAGTCTCCATTCCGCACCCTGCATCATGCAGGGTGCCTTGCATCTCTGTTCTGTTGCCTGCATCAAGTAGAGCATCCTGCGTGATGCAGGGCACAGACGGAGATGCAAGGTGCCCTGCACAATACAGGGTGTGGAACAGTGATGTGCAAGGCATGGAACAGAGATGCAAGGCCCTGCATGTCACTGTTACGCCCCCTGCATCGCACAGAGTGCCTACTATCTGTGTACCATTCACTGTTCACGACCAGTGCACAGAGGATGCTGTCACAAGGGGAAATCCGTTCAATGGCTCGTGTGTGTTGCATGATGCACAGGTGTGTGGTGTTTGCTATGATCAGCTGCCCAGCCCCTCCCCTTCTCCCACTGTCCCTATTTGAGCCTATTTGACAGATCCTGTCGTCCGAGATGGCTCACTTTGGCTTTACTGTGAGTGCTGTCCAGTTGTTGCTTAATGAGGAAGAACAGCGGTTGCTTGATGAGGGAAATGGTGTGCCAGGGAGAGTGGCAATGGGAAGGGGTCTGGCCCCACAGCAACACAGACCTGCAGCTGTGGAGGACCCACAGGCCAGGCATGGGGAGGCACGGCACTGTAGGCGTGCTGAGGTTCACCCCAGACAGCCTCGCCTCTACAGGCCCAGGGCCATGCTCTAGGGCATGTGTGAGGACCAGGTAATCACCCTCTGTCATCTGAGCACAGGAGATATATGAGAGCTTTATGAGGATCTGAGATCTGACCTCGAGCCTCTAACTGGCCGGTCTCATGCCATACCAGGGTTGGTGAAGCTCCTGAGTGCCTTACATTTCTTTGCCTCTGGCTGTTTCCAGACATCAGTGGCTGCAGTAGGTGGAATGAGCTGGCCCACCTTCTCACGCTGCCTCCACCAGGTATTGTGAGCCATGGCCAGCCGGGTAAGGAATTACATTGTATTTCCTGACAGTAGGCAACAATGTGGGGCCCTGAACCAGGCATTTGAGCAAATTGCAGGGATACCACTCGTGATAGGAGCTATTGATTGCACACATATTGCCCTGGTCCCACCCAGAGACAGGGTGGCAGTGTTCCGCAACTGCAAGCACCACCATTCCATGAAAATGCAGGTGGTTGTGATGCAAATATGCATATTCTGAATATGGTTCCTGGGTTTCAAGGGTCTACCCATGATTCCTATATCCTGCATCACTCAGCAATATTCTAACAGTTTGAGAATGGACAGTATGAGGATTGTGTCCTGCTGGGTGAGTACTGTTTATGTCACCTATGTGCATAATGCTTACTAGATACGGTTTGCATGACCGCTATCACAGATAGGTCAGATTAAGATGCGGTTCTGGGTGACACATTTATGTCTGGGAATCTCGGTGTGAAATCCACACATGGCCTACTTTGGAAATAGTGTTTTGATGCCAGACATGGTACACAATAGTGTTTCAGGCAAGGCATATCAAACCACAGCCAGGGCTTACATGGCTTTCTGTAGCTGGATCTCATCAGCACATGGTACTCCCTTTTTCATATGTCTGCTGTTTGTGTTGTGGGAGTGCACCAAGTTGGACACTTGCTGCTCCTATCTCAGCACATCACTGTTTCCTGACTCCTCTTCCCAACACTGTTTGTTTTGTGTTTTCACAATGACATGTGACCGCAGTTTACCTCTACTGTGTAATTTGTGGAACCATGCAGCCACAAGGTTTAGATATGTCTTTCACAACCCATCCCCATTGAGTGGTCTTTGAGCCGTAGCATGTTTCAGAATATGTGCTGTAGCCATCATGCACTATTCTGCTGCATGTGCTGGGCATCAGATCTACTGGGTACACTCTCATGACCTGGATGCAGGTGTCGTGTTTGCACAGGGCCCTGCGTTTTGGAGAGGTCTTCCCTACCGACATCACACAGATACGGTTTTTCTCCCAGCAATGCCAGCCTCAGAGGGAGACCCCAGCCCCCATCTCATCTATGCACAGCTGCCCAGATGAATCGCACCACCTTTCCTTCCATCAGATAGAGGTGTTCATGTGTGTGGCATAGGCATGCTGGGTTTCTGGTCACTTGGCTCCTCTCAGTGCACACTGCAACTGTGGCCCACATTTGAAGCACACTACTATATTCCAGAGCAACACCACTCTTCACCTCAGCAGCTGTGAACAGATGAGTTGTGGCCTCGCTGGCCTCCTATACAGCCACTCTGTCATGCACGGCCCCCCTTGGGGTTGGAGGGTGGGGCCCAGGACAGGGAAGGGTCTGTTTGTGTGTGAATCCATGATAGGGGTTGTCAATTGGGGATGCTATGTAGACCCATTGGTGCTATGAGCTGCTGTTGGGGGAGGGTTTGAATGTGATGGGGGACAGATGAATTGACATGCAGGGTGCAAACAGTATTTGTTTTTGATCAGGGAAGGCTCTATGAGTGACATCTGAGTGGACAACACAGGGAGTAGAGGGAGTGATGTGGTACAGACAAAAGGGGATGGTTGAGCATGTTGCTGCAGATGTTGGCCATGAATGGTGGGGGAACTGGTGTGGGAGGACAGGTCAACTAGACAGCAGCCTATGGTGAGCTAGCAGGGGATACGCTGACACCTGACGAACGTGACAGGACTGGATCACATGACCGCTCATATTTCTGAGAAGCAAAGGTAGGCACATTCCTGTGATGTAAATGTTTGTTGCCTCCCCTTTGTGTGGTTTGGGATATGTGCATCGTTCATACCTTTGCCATTAGTCTACTGCCCAAGTCAGGTACCTAAAATTGTTCACATCCAAGGGTTGTTCAACATTTCAGATGTAGCTTTTTGGGTAGACTGTTTAATTGCTGTATGTTGGTTTGTAGCCTCTGCTCCCTGGTTGTTGATTTGCTGACAGACTATGCTTGGGATGTTTAACATAGCTTAGATGGTCTGCTCATGTTATTTATGTGACAGTGGCACTGCTTCTCTTTCACCGGTAGGTGATGTGTTCTTGTTTTGATAGATGTGTACCTGCCATATTTGCAGAGATGTGTTGCACCATGTAGAGTTTGATCCTCTACAACTGGTGGCACAGTTTTTGTATTATGGCATGCTTGAGATGTGTTTGATACAGTCAGGCATATTTGCAGTAGCATGTTGACAGGGGATCAATGGTATGTCTCTCAGTCAGAGATCCTGTGTCTAAGGGACACAGGTGCTCCACTGCTGCTTTGTGTTTGTTGTAACATAGTATGTACTAGATGTTATGGCTACATTTTTTGGGTGCATGTGTGAAGGGGAGGGGCAGGCTGCCATGGAGATTTACAGGCATGTACATCCAGACATGATGTGTTCTCTCATATAACTTGGTGACCTCTTTTCTGTGTGCAGGTGATGCTGGATATGGGTGTCGTGCCTGGTTGCTGACCCCTGTGCGTTTTCCACATTCATGTGCAAAGATGAGGTACAATGAGGCCCACTCCTCCACCCGCTCTGTCATAAAGAGCACCTTTGGCGTGTTAAAGAGTCGCTTCAGGAGTCTGGATAAGACCGGTGGAGCCTTACAATTCCAACCCATGACTGTGATACAGATAGTTCTGGCCTGCTGCATCCTGCCCAACATTGCTCTCAGGCACAATATCCCAGTCAACATTAATCCGGATCTTGGGGAAGATCCTGTGTGTCCTCCTGTATGTGGCCATGGGTACACACATGTAGGCACAGCAATCCGGCAATGTCTAATTGAGCAGCTCTTCTCATATAAGTGATGTATTTTATTTATTTAAAAGGATTTATATACTGCTTTGTCCTAAAATCAAAGCGGTTTACACTTCAAACAACAAAAGTCAGTGTCAGTAGGGGTAGGCATGAAATGTTAACACGGGTGAGTGTTTGTGTGAGTGAAGGCAATGATTTCTTGGAGTGCTATATACAGGATGAGCTATGTATAGTGGGTTATATACAGAGAGGGTAAGGGGGTACTTAGGGGGGTCAGTTAACAATTAAACCCAGGCAGTTTAAATTAACATTAACTTCTACAAAGAAATTCCATTTTAAACAATAACATATACACAAAACATTTTGTCTGTTGGCACGTGTACATGTGGAGAAGGGCATATGGGTAGAAATGTGCATACTATCCTGTGTGCTTCATGGCTACACCTTCACATATGTGTGTTTGTTTTTTTTGTGACTCTTCAGAATGTGTTTAGCAGGCTACCTGATGTTGTGGTGAAGTATCTCGTTAGCCCAAGAGGATGGACATGCAGCCGACAATGGTGCAGTTCTATACACATGACAACATGGTAGTGATTTGGGACTGGTGCATCATACACAGAGGCATCATAGGTATGCATTTTACATCACATACCTGCATATGTTTCATAAAGATATCTCTCTGATGTACTGATGCTGTTGTGCCACTTACCCTGCCTGCATTGAGGGCACAGGACAACATATGACATGGGTGATATTCCCTGGTGTTCCTACATAACGTGCTGTGGACCTGTCTTGCATGCCTACATGTGCCCCATGTCTGCAATTTACCATTTATGTGTCTGCCAGGATTTCAGCAGGTGGTTATTTCACACCATAGTGTTGAGGACATTGCAGACTGTCATGTTGAGTGTACACATGTGATAGGAGTGGTTGAGTTGCACATTGCATTTGACCATTTCCTACCATTGTCCACACACTCAGCATGACTGTGACCTTGGATAGGCTCATGATATTGCTCCCCTTAGGGTCATCTTTTAACCAGACAGGAGACTTGGGATCAGGTGCACATAAGTTGTATATTGCAGTGTGTGTGCGCAGAGCTATCACCATTGTATAGATACACTGTACAGACATATGTTCTCTATTGGTTCCTGGTGAGAGATGTGATTGGCCATGTACATATCACAGCAGTACTGATGCTGACATTAAGATGCTACCATGTGACTGGTGTGATCATGGCCAGCCTTGTGTTCCTTCTGAGAACCTGTATACATTTTGTCTGCTGGCATATGAACATGTTTCATCATTCACATTTGTCACGTGCTACTTTGGACAACAGGTAATGATGTTTTAACAACCACACTGACTACTCTCACACCTTGCAACTGATACCTCTGGGACAGGGATGACAGGCTGCATACAGTGTCATCTCCAGATAGTCCCTATCCAGCACATGCAGCACATGCAAGATGTCCTCCATATTGGAAACTGTTTGCCTAGTTTCATCATATATTCTGTATGTCATTGGCTGGTTTGGTACTTGGACGCCATTGAGACGTCATTGTCATACTGCACTAATAGATATTATAGGGACCTATTGCACACCCATTCCACATGGTCATGGACATGTCTATGTGGCTGGGCAGATGTGAACATCATCTGTACTATTCCATTTGAATGTCCTATGCCTTCAATGGTAGCGTGTTATGGCAATTTGCTTGTTTCATGTTTACAGTTTTCCATGCTGACTTGTAAAAGTAGCAAACACTGGTAACTCATGACATGTGATGACAGACATACCAACCTTCCTATTATCTTTTTCACAGAGCATGGACCTCCCACAGCAGTTGGGCCCATCAGTGCATCTGCAGTCACCACCGCCCACAGGTTGGATGAGACAAGAACAACAAGGGATGATGGCTGAGAAGGGGTGGCATACAGTAAAGTAGCTTTTGTTGTGAAGCACATGCCAGTGCTGGACACTGCTATCTATGTGGTGGAGTGGTGCATTCAGAGGATGCATACTGGGCTGGCAAGACAGTCCACTGCTTGAGCCGAGTGGCTCCTTGGCATACCCTAGTTGTCACAGTCCCTCACTATGGATTCTGCCATCATCACTGTCAAACCTTGAACCTCACTGTCAACACCCATGGCTGCAGGACATGACTTGAAGATAGCTGTTCTTCTCAACACAACATTACAGCCAGGGATACAGACTATCTGCAGGACACAGTCAAACAGCAGCAGCAGCAGCACTGACAACTGCGGCCTGGCACTCCTGACTGTCATTTACAGTTTGCTTGTTTTAACATGTCACTGCTATGGCTCCATGACTGACAACAACTGTTTTTTGCAGGACACAGCTTCACAGTAGGTGTGTAGCAGCAGAGGCACATTGTATATGGGGTGTGTCATGTCTTTGTTACCCTTGTGCTGGCCATTTTCACCTTCCCCACAAGGTGCACCACAACAACAGGTGTCATGTCTGTTTGGCCATATCCTGGTGTGCTACTCTGCTTACAGGGTGTCTCGGCAACATTTGTGGATTTACAGTGTGCATATGTGTGTGCATGAATATGTTGTGACACAGTGACATCAGATGATGTTTGATGTGAGAAGGTTGCTGTACCATGGTTTTAATGCTTGGCCGGGTAACATACCATGTTGATCTTTTATTTCCTAATAAAGCTTGGAACGTCTTGATATAGTTACAGCTTACACAGTCACATGTGTGTTTCATCCTGTATCTATCTTGATGATGTGCCACATACATGGCATGGCACATTTACTGATCTTCTTATCTTTATTCTCTCACATGGCTTACATTGTGTATTGCATGCACATTCTCAGACCTGTTCACCTCATGGTCCTAGGAGAATACAGTGACACCCCAAAGCTATTTCATTTGCTGAGTCTGCACCTGTGTGGGACATGGTTTCTAATGTGCCAGCACATGTGGTTATCATAACTGTCCCCAGTTCCACATTGCAGATCATAGCCCAGATGATGGAAGGCATTTATAGATGTGCCTGCCATACTTACCTGTGTACATGACTTCTGGGTAGTTTTGGCGCAGAACCTACTCAGGTGCTGGCCCTCTGAGATGCTATGTGTCTCCTGAACACACCCATATGCTGTGTGAGTGGCATCAGGATGTGTTAGGATGATTGTGTGGCAACACATGAGCAGATAAACATGGTTGACAGGTGGGTACATGTTTCTAGGCAACTCACATAGCCATCTGTGCATGACCCCTTGGCATTGATTCTCCAGAGCTAACTTTCCAGAATAGGGTCTCTGTGGTGTGTCATATAATTGTGTCATACCTGGGTGTGCATGTGCTGGATTGTCATGGTTACCATGACAGGCATGAATGTTATATAGTGCATGACATACATAATGAGTATTGGTGACTCATAACTGGCAACATGAAGTCTACACACATGCTCTGAACATTCTGGCCTGCGGACCATGGACTGCAATGAGGGCCATGCAGTGCAATGCACATAATGCAGCTCCTACTCAGCATATGTCGTGGGGATGAGCCTTGGACACAGCACTGGATGTACATGGGACCTGTTGTTACCAGACCTTGTGTCTTTCCCATCTCTGTACTACATACCAGCCCATCAACTGCTGACATGGGAAGATGCCTACATGGTCACACATTGCAGGCAGGCACATGCTGCTGCATTGTTTGCTGATTTCCCACAGTTACACATTGCAAGGGCCTAGCATCAGGGCTCTTGCACTGTCCTTGTACACAACACTGCCTAGTGGGAGGTACACCTGTTGGTATGCAACATGCGACTGACTCAACTGCATGCAGTGCAAGACAACCTGCTGCATCTGTATGTACGTGCCAATATGTGCAGAACACACAAGTCAATCAATGTCCGGTGAGATTGAGCTGGAA
This sequence comes from Ichthyophis bannanicus, assembly GCA_033557465.1. Lineage (NCBI taxonomy): Eukaryota > Metazoa > Chordata > Amphibia > Gymnophiona > Ichthyophiidae > Ichthyophis > Ichthyophis bannanicus. The sequence goes on along the minus strand of CM066039.1, from coordinate 148,456,834 downwards.
CCTGCTGATACATTACAGGCTGATACTTACTTACATACAAACATTTCCTTTATTAGTAGATCTCCCCATACTAGCTGGTGTGCAAGGTTAGCATAGTGGTTGTGGCACTGTGTTCAGACACTCTGGAGGGCTGGTTCAGTTCCCATGGGTGTTTTCTGTTCATTTTGCTCTTGGCTGGTGCAAGGACCATCCAAAAGGGTTGCAGGTTTGGCACGGCCCCAGGCACCTTTGCATCTATTCTGTGTGAGCTACTTTATGCATGTCATTTTCAATCCATCCTGTCAGACAGGCAGGTTGTGCGGCCTGAGCTGAGGACCATTGGAGAGTGTTGGTCATGTGTCTGCAGCTGATGCATGACCCATACAGTGGACAGACTTGGGGGACTGGTGGCTGCCAGTGGGGGCTTCCATGACATATATACTGGACATGCAGCCACATCCTACATGGGTGATGTGGATGTTTCCACCGGTTTGTAGTTTGCAGACAGATACAGATGTTCCCTTTGTTGGTGATCCCTGCCATGCCAGATGCTTTGTAGGTTTAGCATAGTGGTTGTGGCACTGTGTTTAGACACCCTGGAGGGCTGGTTCAGTTCCCATAGGTGGTTTTTCTGTTAATTTTGTTCTTGACTGGTGAGAGGACCATCCAAAAGGGGTGCAGGTTTGGCACGTCCCCAGGCACCTTTGCATCTATTCTGTGTCCTACTTTATGCATGCTCTTTTCAATCCATCCTGTCAGACAGGCAGAGTATGCAGCCTGAGCTGCAGCCTACATCCCACTTACTGGCTGCAATATCATATGGACAGGGATCATCTTCTCTACAAACTACCACCTGTCTGTCCATCCCTCACCTTCTGATTAACTTCTATTGATGCTCCATTGTCCAGCATCTTCCCCCTCAGGGCCCTTTCACCTTGTCCACATTGACACCTCAGGAAACCTCGCCAACAGGCACCTTGACCTTCAGTTGCAGCACCTTATACCCTTCAGGCACCTTCACATGTGTCACCTTGATGTTGTCATCCATTACTGTGTGGTTCATTGTCAGGGCACTCTGTTCCACGCGGTAGGTGGCCATAGCACCCTGTTCCGCGTGGTAGGTGGCCAGGGTGCCCTATTCCACGCAGTTCATAGTCACGGTGCCCTGTTCCATGTAGTTCGTAGTCATGGCACCCTGTTCCATGCGGTTCATAGTCATGGCACCCTGTTCCACGCGGTTCGTAGTCACGGCACCCTGTTCCATGCGGTATGTGGTCAGGGCACCCTGTTCCATGTGGTACATGGCCTATGGCTATGCCAGCCTGCCCATACCCACTCATAGCTTTATATGGCGTTGGTAACATTAGCGCTGCGCTTACCGCCAGTGACGTTACCACTGTTTAGTAAACATACCCCATAGTGTGTTTTGGGTACATCCACTTCTAAGCCTGTCATTTGTGTTTATTTTGATGAGTTTGGATAGATGTGATGGGGATGTATTTCTTAGTAGTTTGAAAATGATTATGAGTATCTTATATTTAATTCTGCTTTGGAGTGGTAAACAGTGGAGGTTGAATAGTATTGGAGTTATGTGTTCCAATCGTTATGCTCTTTGAGTTATGCATGCTGCCACATGTTGCGCCATCTGTAAGCTATGTATGGATTGTTTAGGGAGCCTTTGGAGTATGCTGTTATAGTAATCTATATGAGGGACGATCACCACCTGCAGTACCGTTCTGAAGTCTGTTTGTGATAGGAGGGGTCTCAGTTGGATCATCTTTAGTTTATTGTAAATCATTCTAGCAGTTAATTTTATATGGGATGTGAAGCTTAGTGTCTGATCAATGGTGATGCCATTATTTGACTTCACTCTTGACTTCTAGGATAGCTTCGATTACATCTAAGTTAGGGGGTAATTTGAAGTTCTGGTGTCTGCTTATAAATAGGATCTCAGTTTTACTGTACTTTATTCTGTGACTATGGGATTGCACCCATTGTGAAATGTCCCTGAAGCATGATTTTATACTATCCAAGTTGGGGTTAATTATATCAATTGGCATGTATATCATTATGTCATCTGCGTATATAGCATACTCAACTTTGTGTTTTCGTATAATATGGCATAGGGGTTGTAGGTAATGCAGAGTAATGCAGAAAGTGCTGAGCCTTGGGGTAATCCTTGTTGCTGGCTAAATGATTTTGATGGGTTTTTTTGGCCCATTCTAACTTGTTGAGAATGGTCTGATAGGTAAGATTGGAACCATGAGAGTGTTGTTCTATAAATGCCAATTTGTTTGAGTCTCTCCAGAAGGATGTGATGGTTGATAGAATCAAAAGCCGCAGTAATATCCAGGAAAATGAGGATAAATGCCTTTAGATTGTTAAGGAGGGTGAGTAAAAGAGTTTCAATACCATGGTATGGTCTGAACCCATATTGGTGATCATCTAGGGGTGTGTGCAAATCAACGTGGTCTTGTAGACGTGGTCTATGGACTACTTTCTCAATTATTTTGGCTAGGAATGGCAGACTTGATATTGGTCTATAGGATGTAGGGCAAGTTTTATCAAGAGACTTTTGCTTCAGTATTGGTCGGATAACTGCTTTTTTTAATTCTTTAGGCATGTATACTTGAGCAAGTGATATATTTACATATTAAGTAGTATTGGGCCAAATTCTGATCGAGTTGCTTTTATCCAGCTGACTGGGCAAGCGTCAAGGCTAGATGTTGTGGTATTAATGCCTGATATAATTTTTTGTAAGTTGTCAAGTGAGATTTTATGGAATTCTCACCATATCTTTGGATATGTTTGATATGGAATTGGATGTGATTCTAGGTGGTTATATGATTTATTTATTTATTTATTTACATTCTCTTATATACCGCGCTATTCAGCATCAGTGCGGTTTACATTGAACAAACTGAAATTACATTGAACAGGGCATTATAACTTGGAGATAACTATTTTACAGGGAACATGGGCTATGGAGGGTTAAGTGGCTTGCCCAAGACCACAAGGAGCACCTGTGGGACTAGAAACCCCAGTCCTTCCGACCCAAGGTTGCTGTCCTCTAGTGGGATTTGAACCCCCAACCTTCCGGCCTGAAGTACTTTGCCCCAACCACTAGGCCACTCCTCCACTCCACTGATGGCTTTAGTTTATTTTTATAGTACTCTGCCAATATTTGGGGATCAATGTTTTGGTCCTTTGTACAGTCATTCATAGTATGTTTCACGGATTTAATAATTTCAAACAATTCTCTTGGATGGTTCAGAGAGTTTAGCAAGATTTTTGTGTGAAATTACTTCTTTTTATTGTTGATGGAAGTCTGGTATAGTGCAAGTGTGTCCATATATTTTGTCTATCTCCAGGGGATTTAGAATATCTCCAAAGACGTTCTATTTTTCTTAATTATCTCTTTAAATTCCTTATTTCCTGCAAATACCATTGTTTTGATTTATGTAAATAGTTCGAGCATGTTATCTAGTTAATAGATTATATACTCCATGTAAATAGTTCTCCCATGTTATCCAAGTTGATACTCCTGTTATATGTAATACCAAACAGCCTGTTGTTCTGGTTTCTTTATGTTATCTGTAAACCGCGCTGATGTCAAAGAGTGCGGTATATAAGAAGTTGAAATAAATAAAAATAAATAAAATAAATAAATGTGATTGCTTTTGTTAGATTGATGTGGAGTTCTAGTGGCAGCTCTGGTGATGGTCGAATTCCAGGTCGATAGGAGTTGATCTAGGTCTCCTATGTCTGTGTTGATCTCTAGGAGGGTCTCTTTTATGAAGGTGCCTTTATCGAATTTCTTGAATTTGGTGTGATGATTGGGTTCAGGGTTGGGCATGAGGTCAGAAGTTTGGTACGCTAAGATGAAATTTATTAGATGGCGATCTGACCAGGGAACAGATTGTATTTGCGGTTTAGTGGTTTTAGGGTGTTCTTGGATTATATTTGGAAGGAATATTAGATTCAGGATATTACCTTTGTTGTGTGTAGGGGTATTTATTATCAGCCATGGCATTCATTTATTTATTTAAACATTTTTCTATACCGCTTTGTCCTTCAATCAGAGCGGTTTACATTGTAACAAACATTTTACATAGAACAGTTGAACAGTAACCAGTATTATTACAATCTACAAAGAACAGTTGAACAGTAAATAGTATTTTATTATAGTCTATAAAGAACAAGGATCAATTGTATCTTATCTAGGGGCAAGGTAGTCTGAGAACTATGTATATGGTCATGAGGATATGACAACTATTTACAATTTTAAGCATCATATTTTATGTTTATTAGTCCATTTCTTTGGGTCAACAGTCAGTAACTTGGATCATGTAGTTGTTTATGTGGTTAGATTATAACTCCTTAGTAAGTTGAGAAGAGGTGAGTTTTTAGGTTTTTTTTGAAAGTCTTTGATGTTTGATGTTGCCCTCAAGTTGTCCGGGAGAGAGTTCCAAAGTGATGGAGCATAGAATGATAGTGCTCTTTCAGATGTGTTTTGTAGGTCTTTTGGTATCCAAGGGGTATGGTAATCATATTCTTTTTGTTATTCCTTCTAGGCCGGGTACTTGTGTCTCTTGTTATAGTGTCTTGTAAGGTGTATGCTGATAGTTGGTGAATGATCTTGAATATGATTAAGGTTGATTTGTATCTAATACGGGATTGGATTGGAAGCCAGTGTAATTTATTAAGTATTGGTGTGATGTGGTCATGTATATCTGTTCCTGTGATTAGGCGGGCTGCAGTGTTCTGCACCAGGTGGAGTGGTAGTGTAGTTTGCTTTGGGAGACCTTGATATAATGAATTGCAATAGTCGAGCGTTGGAGTGATTATTGCTTGGCAGATGGTCCAGAAGTGATCATGGTCTAGAAATGGTTTTAGTCTTCATATTGTCTTCATCTTGTAGTAGGCATTTGCGGTTGTTTTTGCTATGTGTGGTTGCATGGTTAAGTTTTGATCTATAATGACTCCCAGGTATTTAACTTCTTTTCTCACTGTATTTTGATTGATTGTACTGGGCTAAATGTTGTGTCTCTAGTGATGAAGAGTGCCTCTGTCTTTTTGTAATTTATTGTTAGGTTGTTGTTATTAAGCCAGTTGATCATGTCTTCTACGCATGCTGTTATATTCGAGAGGTCTGGGTTGAGTATTTCTATAGGAGCGTATACCATGATGTCATCAGCATATATTTTATATTGTATTTTGTGTTTTTTGATCACTTCGCATATATTGGTTTTATGTAGATGTTAAACAGAATTGCAGAGAGTGATGATCCTTGAGGGACTCCTTGGTTTATAGGGAAGGACTTTGATTTGACTGTAGCACATTTCACTTGTTGTTGTCTATTGGAGAGATATGATTTGAACCATGTTAGTGTATCGTTATGTAGGCCGATTTCTTGTAGGCGTTGAAGTAGTATGCTGTGGGAGACTGTATCGAATGCCGAGGATATGTCCATAAAGATGAGGATATATCCTGTTCTTGTGTTGTCTATCCCTCTTATAATGCTGTTGAGCAGTGATAATAGAAGCGTTTCAGTGCCATGGTTGGGTCTGAATCCATGTCGATGTTGGTCTAATGGAGCATGTTGATCAAGATGGTCCTGAAGTTGTCTTTGAACGGTTTTTTCTATTATTTTAGTGATGAAGGGTAAGCTGGAGATTGGTCTATAGGCAGCTGGGTCGTTCAGATTAAGAGATGCATCTTTGAGTATTGGTTGTATAATGGCTTTTTTGAGAGTTGTCGGCGTGTATCCTTGGGTGAGTGATGTGGATGTTATGTTGTGAATGAAGGATTTGATTTGTTGTTTCGTTGCTTTTAGCCAGGCTACAGGGCATGGATCTGCTGGTGAGGTAGTAGTGTTAAGTGATGAAATGATATCTTCAATTTGTTAAGTGTATGGGATATTGAAGGTTCCCCATATTTCTCTGAGTACAATGTTATGGGGTTGGTTAGTTGTTGTCAGTTTAGTATGGTTATGATTATTGTGTTTGTTGTTTAGATAATCAGCCATTATTTGGGGGTGTATCTCCGGTGTGTTGTTTTTTTTTGTGGGTCTTTGGTGAGAGTTCTCATAATGTTGGATAGTTCCTTAGGTTTATTGATTGAGCTCATTATGAGGTTTGTGTGGTATTCTTGTCTGGATCGATTGATAGTACTAGTGTATTGGTTTTGATGTTCTCTGTATTGGTGTAGGAGCTCTGGATCTTTTGTTTGTCTCCATTTTCTCTCCATTCTTCTTAGTGTTTGTTTGGCAGTTCTGATTTTGTCAGAGTGCCAGGGGGCTGTTTTTGGTCTGCGTGAGGAGGATGAATTTTTGTTGGGTGCAGTTGCTGTATTGTATATCAAGTTATTCCAGTGATTTATTGCATCATCAAGGTTGTTTGTGTCTTGTGGTAGCTCTGGGATTATTTCTCTTAGGAATTCTTCTTTGTTAAAACTTTTGAATTTCCTGTGGCATTGTTGCATTTGTTCTTTTACTGGAGGACATGCAATGTGTAGGTTGAAATTTATTAGATGGTGATCTGACCATTGTATAGGGGTAATTATGGGGTGAGTAATGTTGTTTTGGTCTTCCATTATTTGCGGGATGAATATAAGGTCAGGGATTGTACCAGACTGGTGTGTAGGGGATTTTATTATTTGTTGGTAGTGGAGGGCTTCCATGGCTTTGATAAATGATTTGGCTTCCTTTTTATTGGTAGATCCAAGGTTGAAGTCTCCCAGAGCTATAAGGGGTTTTTGTGTGAGATTGTATGCACAAGCACTTTGGATAGTTCTTCATTTTTAGCAGAGGGTGCTCTGTAAGTGAGGCTGGGGGTTAAGTAGTTGTTTGTTATAGTGATTATATTTGAGTCATCTGAGCTGTTAGATGTAAGTGTTTTGAATTTGAATTGAGATTTTGCTAGTGTTAGAGTTCCTCCCCCTCTTTTGTTGTTTCTGGTACAGTTGAATGAAGAGTAGGCTTCTGGAGTGATTTGGTTGAGGATAACTTGATCAGTGTCCAATAGCCAGGATTCAGTGATAAAAAGAATATCTGTTTTGTTTGAGTCTAGGTAGTCTTTAATTGTGAAAGTCTTGTTTCTTATTGATCTTGCATTGACCAGACTGCATGTGATTGGAGCATTTAGCATGGAGTTAAGGTGGGTTACTTTTTTTCCAGTTGTAAGTTTTATATTTATGAGATGATGAGTTCTTTAGTTGGGTAGGGTACGAGATGGTTGCCATATGGGGATGTACCATATGTGTTTAGGTTGTAAAGGGGTTAAGGAGTATTCAAAGCTTTGGCAGGTGTAGGTATGCCGTTGTAGCACTATCAATATGAATACTGCATAGATAAGATAGTGATAATTAGCCATTTTCTTTTGGTGGTGTTTAAATAGTGTTGATAGGCAAGGCTGGGGTGTCAGGGGAGCTCTGTTAGTATGGTTTTGTCTTTAATTGTTCGATAGTGGGTTGGTATAAGGGTAGTCTCCTGGAGGGGTTGAAAAGATTATAATTTGGTACCTTAGTTTGTACTGCTGTTGTAGTTTGTGTTTGTTTCAGGGTTTGTCCGTTTGCGATATTCAATTCCTCCTTTGGCAGGATGTTATGTCGTTTTCTTTTAGGGTGTTTGTTATTGATGTTTCCAGTCCCTGGCAAAGGAAGACAGTTGCATGAGTGCTATGTTGTGATGGAAAATTGAAGTCACTGAGTACATTCAGTTGTTTTTTAGGCGGAGGAGGATATCATTTCACTGATTTCTATGGCTAACAAATCCATTGACATATCGTTTTATGACATTGCGAGGGATGTCCTGTTTTCTTTCTTAACTATAATTAGAATCCCACCACCATGTTTGTTGGATCTTGGGGAATGATAGACATCGTAATTTATTTATTTATTTAACAGGTTTTCTATATAGCTTTATCATCAATTCAAAGCTGTTTACATAGAACAAAATACAGCAACAAGCTTTTGCATATAACAGGGAATTAAAACTTGGGTTAATAATACATTAAACATTTGCTAACTATATACATAATTGTAATTTCGCCTTGATGGTATACTGGAACAGTCAGCAGTTATCTGTTTTGTAGTTGTAACATGGCAATGAGGTGTTATCTTCTAGATGGGACCATAGTTTGGGGTCTGAAGTTGGTTGAGTAGGACTCTATCGGAGTCAACATTATATCTAGATAAGTGTTATTAATATGGTCTATAATAACGGTATTTTATTCCTTACTGATCTGGCATTAATTAATGAGTATTTCAAGGTGATATCTATAACTTGATTTTTGTGGTTGTTATGTCTGTCAGGCATTGTTGGTGTGATGTATATAGTCATTGATTATTGTGTATGGGCCACTGAGAGTCACTGTGAAGAATAAAGCCATTATTCTGACAGGTGTGGTGATGGAGAGGAGATGTTTGTGCAAAGCAATGCGATAGGAAACCGAGGACACAAACTGTGCAATAGATACAGCTTAGTATTTTATGGGAATCCATTGTAACATACAGTAAGAGGTAGAAGAATTAAAAGCTTTTTAAGTGTTACAAGAGTCAAATTGTAAGGTTATAAAGATCCACTCTAAGATCCACACCTAAGGGCCACACCCAAGGGCCCTTTGGCAAGGCCCTTAGGTGCGGGCTCACCAGGCACAGGTGCACATAGTAGTGCAGGAGATTTAAAGTTCCTGCTGCGTGGAGTTAAGCTGCAGAGTGGGAGGAGCTTACCTCCATGGAACTGGATTCACTGAGAATCGAGGCTCCGGACTTGTTGTGCAGGGTTCACCGCATGGCATTGGGAGGACAAATGGGGCTCAGGGCATGTAGTTCTGGGCTCCCTGGGTGATGTGGAATCCTTGGCGATGCTACAGTTCTTTTGTGTCTCTCCTCTTATATTGGGCATGCCTAGGAGTGCAGGAGATTTAAAGTTCCCACTGATGGAGTGAAGCTGCAAAGTGGAAGAAGCTTACCTCCATGGAGCTGGTTTCACTGAGAATCAGGGCTCCAGCCTTGTTGTTCAGGGTTCACCGCATGGCGTTGAGAGGGCAGATGGAGCTCATGGCTCAGAAAGACCATAAAATATTTAGAAGTGAGTAGAGTTTTATATTTGCGATTATATTGTAAATCTCTTTCACGAATAAGCCCCCAGATGTAGTCTCCCATCATGTTCTCATTATACTGTCATTGGTAGTGATGTTCAAATTCCAGTATATCCTGGTGGAAATGTTTGCCTTGCTCCTCTGATGTTCTCCTTGAATTTATCAAGATATCAAGGACATGGACTTTTTTTCTCAACCAGCTCTACATAGTTTTTGGCCTTGTGTTTTCCCAAAAAGCCACAAACCACTGCAACAAAGCTGTTCCAAGACACTTTCTCCTTCCCAGTAAGCAGCTTGGGAAATTCCATTCACTCAAGAATCTTGTTTATTTATGGTCCAACAAAGACACCAGCTTTGACCTTTGCCTCAGACAGTTTAGGGAAGAAGGTACTTGAAGACTGTCAACTCTTTCTCTAGAGCTGTGACAAATTGTTTCATAAGGCCCAATTTGATGTGCAATGCTGGCATCAGCACCTTCTGTGGTTCCACCATTGGCTCCCACTTCACGTTCTTTGTCCCAACAGAAAATTCAGTTCACTGTGGCCAATCCTGCCTATGGTAGTATGCCGTGGTGTCCCTGTTGTCCCAAAGACAAAGATAGCAGGGAAACTTGGTAAAACCGTTTTGGAAACCCATCAGAAATGCTACCATTTTAAAGTCTCAGATAAACTCCCAGCCGTACTCAGCATATGTCAAGGCTTCTAGCAAGGTCTTGACACTACTGTAATCTTCTTTGAGGCTCACTGAGTGAGCTAGGGGAAGAGACAGGTACTTGTTCTCGTTATGTAGCAGTACGGCTTTGAGGCTTCTGAAAGAGTGCCACTCCTTCGGGTTACATGCAATTCCAATAATGTTGAACAGACCAGTCACATTGTGGCAAAAGCAGAGCCCAACTTGACTAGTGAAGAAGTTAGAAAAAATGTGATGACGCTTCCTCTGGCCTGTGACTTGCACACTTTCATCCAATAAGTTCCACTGCTTGAACTTGGATGTCATAAGCTCGGCATTGGACTTGGTGAGACCAAGATCTCTGACCAAGTCATTGATGTCATTTTGGTTTGGGTTGTAAGGGTTTCTCTCTGATATTGTAATCTAGATCTGCAACGTCTTCTTCATTTTGTGAATTCTGCTTTCTCTGAGGAGTAGTCTGTACAGGGAGCTCTGGGCAGTGTGGCACCAGGGCATTGGATGAAAGAATGCTCTGATAGACAGAAGAAGCATTCTTGCCAGTTTGATGTTTGGAAGGATTCACCATGCAAAAGTAGCAATTGCTCAAGTGGTCAGGGGGTTCCTGCCAAATTCTTGGGATAGCAAACTTCATGACTCTCTTTTCCCCTCTGTACCATCCTGCCAAAGAAAAAATAAAAATGTGAAAATAAAAAATAATTATATATACAGAGTGGCCCAAAAAATGTGAGAACATATCATAGCATGTAAGTTATTTAAAAATTCAAAAAGACAGATGTAAACGATTGACCAATTAAAAAAAAAAGATGGCGACAGGAAATTGTCAAAATAAAGACATTATATAGCTAAAAAAGGTAAATAAGTAAACTATTTAAGCTTTTAATTTACGAGATGTTCTCACTTTTTCGGCCACCCTGTGTATATACATATAATTATGATGATAAATTAATTTGAATTAATGATGTTCTTGCTAAATATTTCATATATTCTGTAAAAATTCAGTAACAATAAAGATTTTATAACATAAAATGTCACAGTCTAAGCCAGCATCAATTGTCTATCTTACCTTCCAGAGTTTTCTTGCAGTGCTCACAAGTGAAATGAGGTGCCAGGGTTTGTTCTGATCCCCAACAGGTATGCCGAAATATGCCTTGTAAGCTTCACACATCTTGGTAGATGCTTCCACAGAGTACTTTTTCACTCTTGTCTCGATAAAATCCCCACAGACATAGCAAAATGTGTCTGCTGGATGTTTACAGCTTCTTGATGCCATGTCAGTCCACTTAAGAAGCTAGAATGAAAATAAACTGGTGAGCTTAAGACACGTGTTGTTGTTGCTCGCTCCTAGGTTTCCAGTTGGTAAGGAGGCTGCTGAACGATTGTGCTCACTCCGTGTAAATCCATTGTTTATATAGACATGTGGAGGAAGTGACATTATAATGGTCACCAAAAGGTTTTTATTAAAAGTTCTCAAAAGTTATATAAAGTTTCAAAAGTTTTGCAAAGTTCTGGAAAGCTCTATCAAATACTAGAATTTTCCAAAAAGGTACTTCAAGTTTACTTGGCACTAAATCTATCTAGAATGTCCTGCAAAATAGGTAATTTTCAAAAATAGCACTCTCCTGGTCCCAAAAGCAATGTTTGTGGGCCATCATTTCCATTTCCTATGGTTTTGAGACATAAGATATTGGAAAATAACACTTATTACTCAGGAACAAGAAAAAAGTAAAAATGTGTTACACAATGTTATCTAAGCCAACACATAGCACATGACCTATATGTTGAGAGAGTGGAATGTCTTTCTGTTCATAGGTGGCCTCTCTCCTTTGTGGGGGCCTGAAGGCCACATGTGTGTAATCAATTAAACCCAGATCTGATGGGAATCTGCCTTGTGGAATTGTATCATGGTTTGCTGCCTTTGCTGTACAATCTGTAGGAAGGCTACATAATTAGCTGTTTGGGTTAGGAAGACCTTCAGGTACTGGGATATGCACTATGATACAGCTGACTGCCTGAGGCCCTCAGTGGCAGCCAAAATAGATTGGAACTGTCAGTGGCTAGGAAAGTGAGGGCCATGGTAATTTTGCAGTGGACAGGTATGGGCGGGCCTCTGTGTATGGTGGAACAGAGGAGTAGCTCCAGTTCCTAGCAGAAGAGATGTTGGATGGCTGCCTTATCAAAGCTTAAACTAGTGAGACACTGCTCATCTGTGAAGTCCATGAATTGGGTTCTTGGCCTGTAGATCCTCTGATATGGGTGGTTCCTGGTGACCCTTAAGCTCTTTTGGTGGCCCTCTTTCAGTGAGGCCAGCACAAACAGTGTGGTAATGTCATCCACAGAGGCAGCAGGGAACTACACAGAGACAGAGACTGGGGATAACAGCAAGGCACACACAGACAGTAGATATAGAGCACCTGGGCAAGGGGACCACTGATACCGGGGGGAGGGTACACAGGGAGTATGGGATTTTCAAGGCTGGAAGGGTGGGCGTCTGGGAATTGGTTGGTTTGAGACAGGCACAGGATAGAGTGAAGACACAGAGAGAGTCTCTCAAAGACACCTACATGGACATAGATGACAGTTAAGCCAACAATTCATTAGCTGAGCTCCTCCATTCACCAATGCCACAGCCAGTGCCAAAAGACAGAAAAAGTCCCCTGCTTATATGGGATTTATAGCAGGTGCAGCTTGGCACATTTACAGTTACCGCTCTGCATGTCTCTGGGCATTTGCAAAATAGATCATGGGCATGCAGATGCAGATGCCACCCATGTCATGAATGGAAATACCCCTAGAACACTCTGGATGGAGACATGCAAAGATGGCTGTGTCTGGAGAGGAAACATGCAGCTCGCAGCCTTGCCAAAATCACTTTCCTGTGGCTTCCACTGTTTCCTAGCACCACTGACACATTTAGATTGTAAACAGAGTTTCTAAAATAACCCCCATAATATACAGCCTGCAACTCACCATAGATGAATTACAACTAGAAAACCTTTGTCTCAGCACCCAAGCACTTAGCACCACCAGAAAGAAAGAGTTCTATAGTTACATAGTGGATGACAATAGATAAAGATCAATATGGTCCATCCCAACTGACCATAGGGCTACTGGGGTAGAATCTGCAGCATAGTACAGGTTTCTTTCCCCCATGTTTCTTTTTTGGGGGGAGCGGAGAGTGAGGGGGTTGTAACTGCCATGCAGTTCAAGTTAAAAACATAAGAATAAAAGAACTGCTATACTGGGTCAGACCAAATGTCCATCGAGCCCAGTGTCCTGTTTCCAACAGTGGCTAACACAGGTCACAAGTACCTGACATTTCCCCAAAGGAGCCAGTTACATGTTACGTATCTCCAGGGATAAGCAGTAGTTTTAACTTGGACACCCTTAATAACTTGTTTATGGATTTTTTCTCCATGAATTTGTCCATAAACGTTTATCACATTGCCGGCAATGAATTCCAAAAACTAATTATATGTAAAGAGAAAAAATATTTTCTCCTAACTGTTTTAAATGTATTATTTTGAAGCTTCATGGGCCCTAGTCCTCATATTTTTTGAGAGAGTAAACAATCTATTCATGTCTACCTGTTCCACTCCACTCAGGAGTTTATACCTCTGTCATATCTACCCTCAGCCATCTCTACACCAGGCTGAAGTGCCTAACCTCTTTAGCCTTTCCTCATAGGAGAATCATTCCATCCCCTTTATCTTTTTGGTAGCCCTTCTCTGTGTCTTTTTTAATGCCGCTATATCTTTCTTGATATGTAGAGAACAAAATAGTACATAATATTCAAGGTGTGGTTGAACCATGGAGCGATACAGAGGCATTAAGATATCGTTTGTTTTATTTTCTATTCCTTTCTTAAAGATTCCTAACCTTCTGTTTGCTAGTTTGGCTGCTGCCACACACTGAAGAGAAGATTTCAATGTACAGTATTGCCTACAATCATGTCCAGATCCTTTTTTGGCTAGTGACTCCAAAAACGGAACCTAGTATTGTATTTCTGTACTATGGGTTATTCTTCCCTACATGCATCACTTTGCACTTATCCACATTAAATTTAATTTGCTATTTGGATGTCCAGTCTCCCAATCTCACCATGTCCCCCTGCAGTTTCTCACAATCCATATGCAATTTAAAGCTCTGAATTATTAGGTGTCATCTGCAAATTTAAATCAACTTACTGCTTGTTCCCAATTCCAGATCATTTATTTTCCCCAGGCCTTTTGGTTTTCAGCAATCCTGAATCATATTGCACTTGATCAAGTTCCCAGTCTACCAGAACCAGTCAGGCTGTCATTCTTTCTACGACCAATCCAGTACCCCCTTGCCATCACACACTGAAATGCTTTAAACATCCAACACAGGGGAAAGCTGAAATTATCGTACTACAATCAAAAGGGTGCTGCAGGGTATGAACCACTGTAGAATTTATACAGGGCCATGTTTACAGTGAGCTATCAGCCACCATGCCCATAGGAATAATATGGGTGCTGATAGCACACTCTAATGTTTAGTAAAGATGGTCCACAATGCACATAAGAAAGAAAATACAAACATTCTGAAAAGTCAAGTTATAATACACCAGTCTCTTAACTGGGCTCAAAAAACGGACTCAGCATGGCACCTTTTAATTTTATATTATTGTGTGCAGGTAGGATGTTTTCAGTTACTACTAATCATGCAAAAATGAATATTCAAATGTTGATGTCATTTCACTTCAATGGCACAAACTCCTCACCCTGAAGAAACACAAAATTCTAAAAAACATTCAGTACCTATGAGGTAACCCTGCCATTCCAAAACAATAGTAACCACCAGGACTCGCACAGCAGCAACTCTACCTTGCAAAAGATAGTAACACAAATAAAATATCAGGCTCTGGACCATTAATATACTTTCTATTAGGAAAACATAAGCTGAAGTGTAGCAGATCCCCACAAACTACAAACTAGAAGACTACCATGCCTCAGTCAGACATGCAGAACACAAACACACACCATCACCAAATACAGAATAAGGGAACACAAATTAAAACTAGAAATATGCACAGAAAAGCTGAACTGAAACCAAAAGGAACAAGAAAACATCCCAGAGAATGAGGAAAACAGAAATGCATTTCCTCCTGTACCATACAAAATCCAAAAGATATCAGATATATATTTCTGAAAAAACAGTGTGTGTCTTTGTGACTCCTGTGCTTGTGAAAGACCTTGCTAGTTATATCCCCTAATGCAAAAACATGCGTCAGAGAGGACAGAACAGAGGGGTTTTCCATGAGCACAGTAGTCGCAAAGACACACCTTTTCTTTTTAAGTTGGAGCCTCAGAGATCTGCTGCTGCTGCTACCAATACAGTAAAAGTGGCAGCGGTGGCAGGCAGGCAGGCAGGAAAGTGGCTGAAAGGGAAATACTGGAAACGTGTTGGGGATCACAAGGGAGATGGATATGAAGTGAGGAAAGAGGCAGATGCTGGGCACAAGTGGGGAGGGGAGGGATAGAGCAGCGGGAAAATACTGGACACAGGTAAAGAGGGTGGAGGGAAGATGCTGCACACTGGGTAGGGGACAGAGGGATGGAGGGAAGATGCTGGACATGGGGTACGGGCAAGGGCAGATGGTGGACATGGGGTGAAGGGGTGGAAAGCAGATGTGGATATGGGCTGGAGAAGAGAGGGCACAAAGTATTGGGCATTGCGGGGAAAGCAAAGGCTGAACACAGGGTAAGGGGCAGAAGGCAGATGCTGGACACAAAGTGACGATGGTGGAGGGCAGATATTGGAGATAGAGAGAAGAGATGCTGGACCAGAGTGGGTAGAGAGAGAGAGGAGATGCTGGACAAAGGATAGAGAGAGAGAGAGAGAGAGAGGAGATGCTGGACATGGGTTAGGGAGAGAGAAAGGGAAAGGAAATGCTGGACAAGGTGTGGGGGAAAGAGATAGATAGGGAGAGAAGGAGAAAGGAGATGCCAGGGGGTGGGGTAAGGAGCGAGAGAAATGATACTAGACACGGGTGGAGAATGAGAAAGGAGATCTTAGGCACGGAGTGTGGAGAGAGAAAGAGAGAGAGAAAGAGAGAGAACGTTCTGGACATGGGGTGGGGGGAGATGAGGAGCTGCTGGACATAGGGTGAGCGAGAGGGAAAGAAGGGGAATGCTAGACATGGAGGGGATAGGATGAGAAAAAAGAGGAAGCACTCGATGGTGAGAGAAGAGGAAGACACAGGATAGTGGAGAGAAGGAGAGAGATGGTGGACATGGGGAGGGGAAGAAAGAAAGAAAAAGGGGGAAATAAGTTAAAGATGGGAATAAGTGGCTGGGGAAGGACAGAGGGATGGGGAGAGAGGGCTGTGTTAAAGGTTGAAAAAAGGTAGGTAGACACAGTAATAAGAGGGAGATGAAAACTGGAGGGAGAAGTGAAATCTTAGTTGATAGAGAAAAATAAATGGAAGAAAGCTGAAAGGAAAAGATTGATGTCAGAGATGGAAGGAAGTGAAGAAGACAGGAAGAAAGAGAAGTGGCAGATGGACCAGAGACCCCAGAGGGTGAGTGAAGAGAAGACAGAGGAAAGCACAAATCAGAGGCTGGGATCAACAGGATTAGAGAAAAAAATGGCCAGACAGCAAAGAAAGAAAAACTAATTTTATTTTTAATTTAGTGATTGGAATATGTCTGTCTTTGGATTTTATAGGCCCGATAGTCAACCTGCGGTAGTCAGCATTTTTAAAGCACCTTACCACCATCGGCAAAAGTGAAACCAGATATTCACAGCTGGAATCCGGATAGCCTCTGGCACAGAATATCCTGTTTCAGTGCTGACTGGCACAGTTATCCAGGCAGTGGCAATATTCAGCTGCTGTCTGGACAGCCAATTCACATAAGGTTAGGGCAGCTATTGAGATGATCTGACTTATTTGGGCACTTAGCAGACTGAAAATCGTCATTAATTGGATAAATGCTGGGATTACTCTCACCCTGCCTATGGACTGCCCTAGCACTGTCCAGACAGTGCCTCTGCATTTAGAGGGGATAGTCAGCAACACTGCTGGTTAGTGCCTCCTGAATATCCCTCTCAACCGGGTTTATCCAGACAGTGCCTCTGCATTTAGAGGGGATAGTCAGCAACACTGCTGGTTAGTGTCTCCTGAATATCCCTCTCAACCGGGTTTATCCAGACAGTGCCTCTGCATTTAGAGGGGATAGTCAGCAACACTGCTGGTTAGTGCCTCCTGAATATCCCTCTCAACCGGGTTTATCCAGACAGTGCCTCTGCATTTAGAGGGGATAGTCAGCAACACTGCTGGTTAGTGCCTCCTGAATATCCCTCTCAACCGGGTTTATCCAGACAGTGCCTCTGCATTTAGAGGGGATAGTCAGCAACACTGCTGGTTTGTGCCTCCTGAATATCCCTCTCAACCGGGTTTATCCAGACAGTGCCTCTGCATTTAGAGGGGATAGTCAGCAACACTGCTGGTTAGTGCCTCCTGAATATCCCTCTCAACCGGGTTTATCCAGACAGTGCCTCTGCATTTAGAGGGGATAGTCAGCAACACTGCTGGTTAGTGCCTCCTGAATATCCCTCTCAACCGGGTTTATCCAGACAGTGCCTCTGCATTTAGAGGGGATAGTCAGCAACACTGCTGGTTTGTGCCTCCTGAATATCCCTCTCAACCGGGTTTATCCAGACAGTGCCTCTGCATTTAGAGGGGATAGTCAGCAACACTGCTGGTTTGTGCCTCCTGAATATCCCTCTCAACCGGGTTTATCCAGTTAGCAGGTCCTAACTATGTAAACCCCTTTGAATTGGGCAGTAAATGTTTGATCTTTATACTTTGCACAGTACAGGGGCATCTGCGGCGATTTGTTTCTCTGGTAGCAATTTGTTTCTCTGGTGTACTACATGGAAGTCTGTTTTTTGGGGGTTTCAATCAATTTTTGTCTACATAATTTTATTTTTAGTGTATAGTAATTTATTCTCTACTTGGTGAGGATCTATCTATTTTCTGAGTGTGTGACTGATGGATTTGGTTAACAACGGTAAGCTTATAAGTACCAACTGAACATGATACCACAAGCTCTTATTCTCTACACAGTGATACTGCTGGCTTCACTCCTCCTTATAACATCAACCCAAATACTTAGCCATGATAATAACAACATACCAATTATTCACAGACCAAACCTTTTTCACCTCATACCATATCATAAAATACCACTCTCTTAGCCATCTCGCAGACTTACACAGATCAATGCAGTGCCCCTCCAGCCCATAACAATAAATCATAAACAAATAGCATATCCAATCAAATGCTCGCTTATCAATGCTCACTCTGTCCGTAACAAAATTTAGACCATTATAGACCATACAGAATTTACAGACTCCGACTTGATGTGCATCTCTGAAAGCTGGATCACAGACTCTGACAACATTTTACTTAACCAGCTGATTACCTCACAATACACCTTATTTAACTGCCCCAGATTACAAAATAGAGGTGAAGGAGTACTAATTCTTGCCAAAAAAATATCTGAATTTCTCTCTGACAAACTCTCAGTTACTACAAACGCTAGACTACCTAACCATCTCCAATGCTGACCACACAATATGTCTGACCTACAGAAAACCCACAACTAATGCTGAAGACTTATTAGCTATTCTAGACGAAATGTGTACCCACTTGGGCAAGAAAAACTGCTGTATACTCAAGGGAGACCTGAACCTACCCTCTACTGCAACAAAATACTCCAGCACATTCCTTTTTTTTTTTAAACTTTTATTTTCATTTTGCAACAAACAAAAGAAACAACACACCAAAAGAGACAAAACAAGTATACAATAAGGAAAAGTAAACCCATTACCCCCCACCCCGATGCTTCTTCTCTACCCGAATATATCAACATGTGAGCGCTTCCAAGTAACAGTGATTATACATCAAACGATCAAAAGAGTATCTACAATACAGCATGATCATGGGACAGAGATATATACAAAGTTAGACAGTCAGATGAGAGCATTTAGCAAAATGTACATAGTCATTGAGCATCTTCCATTGAGACCAATAAGAAGGAGTCTGAACGGAGGAAGCGAACAGACGAGGTATTTGTTCATATTTACTGTAAAGACAAGCATGATTCCACCATTCATTGGGGCTCAGATGGGAGCTAATTTTCCAGTATTACTTAATTAGGGAAATAGCAATGCCAAGCATAAAGTTCGAAAGGAGATAAGCCATTTTTGGGAGAGAGGGGATCCCCGCAACTGGGCGAAGTCCCACTATCCTCCAAGAAAGGGGCTCCTGAGAGTGCGAGATAGACTAAATACGACCCCAAACCCGACGCCAGTAATACTGTAGTGCGGGATATTCATGCATAACATGAGGCAATGAACCAATGGCCGCAGGACGTGTCCAGCAACCATTGCCCTGAGTAGTGTTCCATTTGTCTAATCTGTGAGGAGTGTAAAAACACCGGTGGGCTAGAAAGAAGAGGGTCTGAGTGAGTGAGGCGGATCGGGAACCCGTGTCCCTCTACTCCAGATAAGGCTCCATTGCTCCGAGGTCAAAGTCACATGCAATTCTCTCTCCCATACTTTCTGCGCTATAGGGGTATCTCTAGTTATAGCATTACATAAGGTTTAGTAAAAGTGGATGCTGCTACACCCGGTGAACTACCGAGAGATCGGAAAGTCTCCAATCAACCTTATGTAGAGAATGCCGATGGCGGGAGTCCTCTAGTGCTCCGAAGGCGATGCTGAAGTTGCACTGACCAGAGTCGGGAGTCTAAAGATTGCATAAGAGTATTAAAGGCACCTAAAGTGTCTAAAAGCATTGGTGGATAGTGGGAGTCTGATGGGAGAGTCATACCAGGGAGAAAGATAAGAGGAATCGGTTTGCAAAGGCCCGCTTCTATATCTAGTCACACAGGTCTACTCGGTACTGGATCTTCCTACCAACGAGCACCTTGTTTGAGAAGAAAAGATTGAGGGAACACTTGAGTAAAATCGCCACCAAGTATTAATGGAGCATTGGCAGAGGCCAAGGCCAACTGCGCAATACTTGCATAGTAAGCAGGGTTGTCCACATTCGGGGCATAATGCAAATACACGTGAATTCACTATCTCCAACCTCAAGGTGTACACGGGCCCATCTACCCTCCTTGTCAGCGCTAATATCAGGTACAGTAGCGTGCAAAGACTTCCTAACCAGAATGGCTATCCCGTACCATTTGGAAACGGTGGGAGAATAGGCAGCTACCATGTGAGGCTTAGCATTGAGTTTCAGTGTTTCAGCAGAGTTTAAATGCGTTTCCTGAAGAAACACTAAATCAACATGCTCATGGCTAAGATAGCTAAGGATTTTCTTTCCTTTGAGTGGACCATTAATGCCTTTGACGGTGAATGATAAGATTTTACATAAGGCCATTCAGAAAAGTTAAAAATTCTGAGCATGATAGCACACATAATTTCACTATGTCCCTCAAACTGACTGTATCTGGCTGTACACATGACATAGGAAAAATAAGCTAATATAATACAATGAAGCGCCCCACATTAACAAAGAAAACCGCAGTACGGTAGAGGAGAAGCAAAACCCCAAAATTACTGGCGACCATGTGTCTGCGGGGAGAAACCCCAGAGAAGGCCGAAATTGAAAAAACACATAACCTGTAGGACTGTGCGTGCTCCGAATCCGACCGAGGCACACATCATGAAGGGATAGGAGACCAAAAAAACAAAAGTCATATAGAGAAAGAAAGAAAGTCCAGGCTATTTCTGTGCTTGGCTATGACCGCCGCATCGGGCCCTTCAAAATGGCGGATAGAGCCGGCAGATAAGAGTCCAAGATTTGGGATTAGCGCATCTGCTCTGCTTCTTTGGAGTCTAAAAATGTTGATAGTAGATCAGGATCTTCGAACGTCCTGGTTTGGTCGTGGAGAGTCACTCGGAGCTTCGCTGGATACAACAGGCCAAAGCGAGCCTGTAGCTGTTGAAGTCGAGGGCGAAAAGCAAGGAGTTTCTTCCGACGGTCAACGGTAGGCTTTGCCAAATCAGGAAAGAAGGAGACCTTACGACCTTCAAATTCCAAATGATGATTCGCTCGGGCAGCATGTAAAATTTGTTCCACTTGTTGATATCGTAGCAAGCTAAAGATAATAGGCCGGGGGTCGTGCGGTTGAGCGCCATGTGGGCAGGAACACGGTGTGCTCGATCGATTTCCAGTTCTCTGTGAAAAGTGATCTTCAGCAAGGAGGGAAGAGTTTTGAGCAAGAATTCTCTTAAATCTCCTGCTTCCACCCCCTCCGGCATTCCGAGGAGCCTCACATTGTTGCGACGGGCTCGATTATTGCTATCTTCTAACTCCTTTTGAAGATTCTGTATCTGGCGCTCAGCCTTGTCCAGTTTGCCCAAGCGCACCTCGTGCGAGTCGAGGACCCCCGCCATGTTGTCCTGCCGTAATGAAAGACTTTCAAGTCGGTCCTGGAGCACTCCAAAGTCTTCTCGCATGGCTCGAAGCGCTTCTCCATTGGACTGCACCAATTCCTTCACGCCGCGTATTTCCTCCAAAATCTCCAGGTGCATTTCGGGGTTTTCACGAAATGGAACCATCTTCTGTGGGGAGGACACCTCTGTTTTGGAGCGTTTTCCGTGAGAAGAAGAAGGAGACCCGAAGTCCAAGCGCGCTGGTTTATGGGCCGCCATCCCCCCCGAGGTGCCCCGGTCAGCTCGGAGCGAAATAGTAAATTTGTATAGGTATTAAGTCAGGATTCTAAGTAGGCCTCTCGGGAGCTTCAACGCAAAGCGTCCTACCCGCTGGACATCAGGCTCCGCCCACTCCAGCACATTCCTAAATGCAATGGAATCTTTACTCTTGACGCAGATTATTGATGTCCCAACCCACGACAAAGGATCTTCTCTAGACCTTATATTCATACCCAACACATTAAACAAAAAGGATCTCAACCTACAAATTGACCCAGTGTCATGATCTGACCATGCCATGATATCTCTTACTATTCCAACCAACTCTACTCAACCAAATATCCCGAGACAACAACATAAACGGCTGTTCAAAGCCCTCAATCAAGAATACTTCCTAGATAAGACCTCTAATCAATTCCGACATACATGACCTAGACATATTTATCAGCTCATGGAACCAGATAATAAATAATGCCTCTACATTCAAAGAATGCCATTCAACAAAGCTTAACAAATCCATGCATCCACCATGGTTCACCAAGAATCTGGAACAGTCCAGACAGAACTTCAGACATTTAGAAAGAAACTGGAAAAGGCCACGAGACAATGCTATCAAAACACAGCTTCAGAACAATCATAAAGAATATAATAGCTAATATAATAAAGCTCAAAAAGAATACATCACAAGCATACTCACAAAATCACTTAACCATCTTGTGTCCCAAATGACTGGTGAACCCAACTCATCCAACTCAGCAAACTGGACAATGCAAGTTGATCCCCAAGCCATGGCTGACTATTTCTACAGCAAACAGAGCACAAATATGGCACAACACTATGTTCAAAAGCAGCAACAGAACAGCACCAAAAATTATCACTCTGGGAACAAATTCAACTCAATAACCAAGAGAGATCTACTTGATATCATCAACAATATAAAGACCACAACTCATCCCTAGATCCATGCCCGGTAACCTGGCTAAAGATCCTGCGCAATCAGTTTGCTCAGACCATCCTAAAGACAGTACACACCTCCCTCATGCAAGGATACCTACCTCCCATACTTAAGCAAGCCTCAATATGTCCCATTCTGGAAAAGGCCTCACTAGATTTAACATGCCCCAGCTCTTATTGACAGATTGCCAGCATCCCTTTTCTGGCCAAAATAATAGAAAAAGTCATACAGTTGCAACTTCAAGATCATATTGACAAACACGCCCTGCTAGATCCACAACAGCACGGCTTCTGACCTCATCATGACATTGAAATTTTGTTAACTGACCTCTTCAACAGACTCATCCTTGGCTTAGACAAACCTCAGCATGGTTTTGTGCTCATCTTCCTTGATATTAGTGCTGCATTTGATTCAGTAGCACATCACATCATGTTAAATAGACTCACCAGCATTGGATTAACAGGTGACATGTTAAAATGGTTTACATCTTACCTCCAGGACAGAACAATGCAAGTAAAGGTCGGTAGCACAAATTCAAAACCCTTTAATTTAACACAAGTATCGCTCAAGATTCAACCCTCTCTGGATTATTATTCATACAGCCTATCTGTAATCTACTAAGAAGATGGAACATGCACTTTCATCTCTATGCAGATGTTTACATGCCATTCAATACCACCAACCTGGATTTTATGATCATATCTGATGTCTTCACAGCAGTTTTGTATTACTTCACAATATGCCCAGTATTGCTAAGGGTTTCTATTGCCGTTATTGAGATGACAGCAGAATCAGAAATAATTTTTTTGTATGTTAAGTTCTATGGGGAAATGTCCTCTACACCCACTGTTGGGTTTCTTTGGATGAAGAATATATGTTTAAAAATAAAAAGCAAGAAGCACAGTGCTTAATATCAAAACAAAATTAGCTGTGGTTCTCGCTTTTTCATTTTGCTCCCTGGTGTGTGATCATCTTGCATCTCCTTTGTTTTTACAGAATATATATTTACATTTAATAGCAGGCTAGTTCAGTGTGCAATATCAGGAGTCAGTATGTTTCACATTAAATTCCCAGTCTGTATAATTAAGCTGCTACAATTTTTGTTGCATAAAAACACCTTTACAAAGTTTTTACAAAATGATTAAAACCTCAGAATATATTGCTTTCTTTATTCCTGGGGCAACCACCTGAACGGTGTTATGAGTGAGGGGACCCCTGTTTCCTGACTAGAGTTCTGGGGAAGCTCCTCCATTTTGGCTCATATGCCCTGCATAAACAAAACACTTTGGCTAGGTATGATCTCTGGCTTCTCTTCTCTCCTGCAGAGACTTGTACTGAGGCACTATCACCTCCATTTTCCTGCTGGGCATTCTTCTCTCTATGCACCCAAGCATCCTTCTGACTTTCATCATCACCTTTTCTACCTATTTGGCTATCTTAAGGTCTTGAGATATGATCACCCCCAGTTCCCGCTCTTCTTTTATAGTAACATAGAAACATGACGGTAGAAAACAACCACATGGCCTAGCTGGTCTGCCCTTCTATATCAAATATAATAGTCTCCTTTTTACCTTTAGAGATCTTCTGTGTTTGTCCCACGCTTTTTTTAATTCAGATACTGTCCTCATCTCCACCACCTCTACTTGGAGACTATTCCGTGCATCTACCACTCTTTCCGTAAAGAAATATTTCCACATATTACTCCTGAGTCTATCCCTTTCACTCTCATCCTCTGTGCCCTCATAGCAGAGCTTGCCTTCAACTGAAAGAGACTCTCCTGTGCATTTATGCCACGGAAGTATTTAAATGTCTCTATCATATCTCCCCTATCCCGCCTTTCCTCTAAAGTATACATATTAAGACCTTTAATTCTGTCCTGATATGCTACATAATGAAGGCCACTAAGCATTTTAGTAGCCACCCTCTGCACCAACCTGCTTATATGAGTTGTCTGGCTGTCAAGATCTATTGTTTTACCATGCTCTTTGCTGCCTCCTACCCCCCTCCCCCTCCCCCAGAAAGTGCCACCGTAGGTGGAAATGCTGAGACAGCTATCATACCCAACAAGCTGGTATTGGAACTCCTCCATGGCACAGCTACTATTTTCTCACACACAATACAATTGCTTTTGTACAGTAACATCAGGTACATCAGGGCAGCATGGCCATACCGCACTCTCATCTACCGCCATCCATCGACATATGCCCATCATGTAGTCATGGATTTTCCTGGCAGTTGCTACACCGTGGCCCACACAGAAAGATTTTAATCATTAGGATCTATCACTCACACATCTCCTGTTTATTCATTTTTTATGCTGCTTTATCTGATAGTCAAAGTGGTTTACATTACAGTAGATTAGGGGGTACATTATGACAGGAACATAAAACTTGGAGGATTCATAACGTACTGGGATTGAACATTGCAGTTAAGAGGGAGGGAATAGGTTTAGTGGAGATGTGGCTGCGCACTAAATGGTTCTGTTCTGTCACTGATGAAGTGTTCCAGGAATAGGAATGTATTTCACTTTTTTCAGATGGATGTCAGGTCCTTTGTGGCACTTAAGTTGTTTGGGATTGAATGAATGATCTGCACGTCACCACTCCTGCTCTGCCATCTTTTTGATGCCCACATCGTGGCGATGCTGGCTCCACCGAGGTACACTAACATTACAGCAGATTATGTGGGCACCCCTCACTGATACAGTACAAATGCCTCCAACATGATCATCCCACTTACTGACTAGCAAATAGGATACATATGGCTCTGGCATATCCATCAGCTTTTACCTTTCCTTCCATCCATCACCTCAAATCTGACTTATCCTGCGTTAAGATGACTGCCGTTTTTGGGTGTTAAGGTACACTCGGCACCTTAATTCCCACCGTCCTGTTAGTGCCTGATAAACAGGTCCTTGCGCCCTTACCGCCGGAACGCCTACTACCCGCCCTGTCTTTTATCTCACGCAAATACCCTTAATGCTGCTGTTATCGCTTGATATCTGGTGCTCCCTTAATGCTTTTAAGTAAACATACCACTTTAGAGTTTCCTTTTTAATACAGAAACAATAGAAGAGCTCTGACCCCCACACCTATTCTTTTTAGCTATTCTAAAAGGGATACATTTTAACCAGAGCATTTCATCTGGATAAAAAAGTATTTATCTGGCTAGATCCCTTTGAAAATCATCCTCTACGTGTACATAATCTTAGGAGCTACCACTCAGGAAAAGGATTTTGGAATCATTGTGAGTAATATACTGAAATCCTCAGTTCAGTATGCAGCAGCGATCATTAAGGAAAATAGGACAGAAATTTTTTTGAAAAGAACAGAGAATAAAATGGAGAACAAAATGTCTCTTTAAAAAATCTATGGTGTGACCAGAATAAAAAGATATAGAAAAGGTTAATAAAAATGATAAAGGGTGGTTCTTATTTTCTACCAGGTTGCCAATCCTGAACCTTTTGAGAACTGCAGCCAAGTTCTTCCTTTTCTCCACTGTAGGTCAGGTAAAAGGTGATAGGGAGAAGCTATCAGCAGCTTTGCTATGGTTAAGTACCATATCTCTTGATAGACACGTATCTAATACTGTCATGGATATCTGCCCCAACCCTACCATGGCTATGTCACACCTTACTGTGACAGAGCTGTTGCAACTAGAATAAACACAGTCAGGAAGTTCAGGCAGAAAACGGTTCCCATGGAAGAAAACCAAAGAAGAATGAATAAATTTGTATAAAGTAAAGAAAAGGAAGAGGATGAAAAGGGTAATCTTGGGATGGAGTTCTGGAAGAGAAAGCACAGTTACTTACCTGTAACAGGTGATCTCTGGGAACAGCAGGAATTAGTCCTCACATATGGGTACGTCGGAACCGACGGAGCCTGCGCGGGAAAGCTCCCCAGCTTCCTAGAATGGAAGCTTTTGGGACCTCCCACTGCACATGCGCGCTGCCTTCCCGCCTTCCTGAACAGCTCTCCTCAGTTTCGAGTTTATAGCTGAGACAATAGAGAGAGGACAGGAAGACAGATAGATAGAAGATACAACTCCTAGGGGATTATGTTTGGTTGTTAGGACTAATTCCTGCTGTTCCCAGAGATCACCTGTTACAGGTAAGTAACTGTGCTATCTCCAGGAACAAGCAGGAATAAGTCCTCACATATGGGGACTCCCTAGCTGAGATGCCTGGGAGATCCCCCTCCAAGGGTTCGCCATCTTCATATGGATCTCAGACATCCATCCTGGGAAGGTGGGCAGGAGTTGTCTAAGAATGGAACAGGTGTTTGAGGACAGCCTGGCCAAACAAGGCATCCCGGCGGGAGTCCTTGTCCAAACAGTAATGGGCTGTAAAGGTATGAACCGAGGCCCAGGTAGCGGCTCGACAGATCTGATCAATAGAAACAGAGTGCAGATGAGCCATAGAAGTTGCCATGGCTCTCACATTGTGAGCTGTGACATGGCCTTCCAGAGAAATGTTTTTACTCTGGTAAGCAAAGGAAATACACTGAGCAATCCAATTGGAAAGTGTACGCTTGGAGACTGGAAGTCCCAAATGTGAAGGATCAAAAGCCACGAAAAGTTGAGAAGACTTTCGATGTGGCTGAGTCCTATTAAGGTAAAAGGCTAGAGCTCTTTTACAATCCAGAGTATGAAGGTTCCTCTCTGCACTGGATGCATGAGGAGCCGGAAAAAAGACAGGTAGATATACCTCTTGATTAAGATGAAAAGGCGAGACCACTTTGGGCATAAAGTGGGGATTCGTACTAAGGACCACCTTGTCATGATGAAATCTTGTATAAGGTGGATTAGCCACTAGAGCCTGCAGTTCGCTGATGCGGCGAGCGGAAGTGACTGCAATTAGGAATAGTACCTTCCAGGAAAGAAATTTCAAGGAGGTAGAAAATAACGGCTCAAAAGGTGGCTTCATAAGCTGACCAAGCACTAGATTCAAATCCCATGCGACCGGGGGGGGGGGGTCTGATGGGAGGTTTAGTGAGAGTCAGGCCTCTCATGAATCTTGCAACAAGAGGATGAGAGGAGATAGGTTGTCCATTTATAGGTTTCAGGGATGCTGAAATAGCACTTAAATGGACTCTTACAGAATTCGTCTTAAGGCCTGCATTGGAAAGATGCAGGAGATAGTCTAAGAGGGAATTCAAAGGAAGTGCCAGAGGGTCAAGGCCCTGCTGAGCACACCAAATGGAAAAACGTTTCCATTTGAAAGCATAAGACCGCCTCGTGGAAGGTTTCCTAGAGGCATGAAGGATATCTTTCACAGGTTGAGAAAGATTAAAGTCTTGAAGACTTAAGCCTTCAGTAACCAAGCTCGGAGATGTAGGGATTTGGGGTTTGGGTGCCACAAAGTCCCCTCCTCCTGAGACAGAAGGTCTGGTGCAGCTCCTAAGTCCAGGGAGGATCCCTGGGAGAGCTGTAGAAGCAGAGGGAACCACACTTGGCGTGGCCAGCGTGGAGCTATGAGGATCATAGAGCCGTGATCTCTCTGGAGTTTGAATAGAGTCTTGGGAATCAGCGGAATGGGTGGAAAGGCATATAGGAACGCCTGACCCCAATGGAGGAGAAAGGCGTCCGTGGCCTGAGCTTCCTGACACGGAGTCCTGGAACAGAACCGGGGAAGTTTGGCATTCCACGGACTTGCAAAGAGGTCTATGTCCGGGGTCCCCCATTCCTGAAAGATTCTGCTTATCTGGTCCACGTGTAGGGACCACTCGTGTGGCAGCAGAACTCGACTGAGCCTGTCTGCTCGAGAGTTTTGAACTCCTGGAAGATACACTGCTAGCAGATGAATTTGGTGCTCTCTGGCGAAGGCCCATAATCTGAGAGCTTCGTTGCAAAGCGACAGAGAGCCCGTCCCTCCTTGTTTGTTTATGTAAAACATGGCCACCTGATTGTCTGTCTGAACCAGGACAGTCAGGTTGGCAAGGAGGGTATAGAAGACCTTGAGGGCAAGGTAAATTGCTCGCAGTTCCAGGAGGTTGATATGAAGGGTGGCCTCCTGTGGAGACCAAGTGCCCTGAGTGGAGAGAGTTAGCAGATGGGCTCCCCACCCCAATTGGGAGGCATCTGTTGTGAGGGTTGCTTGGGGTAGCAAGGGCTGAAAGGGAGCCCCCAACAACAGATTCTTGGTGGATATCCACCAATGGAGGGACCAAGACAGACGGTTTGAGGTTTGTATTTGGTCTGAGAGTGCTCCCGACGCCTGAGTCCACTGGGTGGCCAGGGTCCATTGAGCTGCTCTCATATGAAGACGAGCATAGGGCACCACATGTACTGTGGAGGCCATATGGCCCAGGAGGCGTAGCATTTCCCTGGCTGTCAAGTGAGTACTGGACTGGGCTTGGGAGGCCAAGCTCAGCAGACGCTGACCCCGAACCAGTGGAAGGTAGGCTCTTGCAGTGGTGGTATCCAACTGGGCCCCTATGAATTCTAGAGACTGAGTAGGGCTGAGTTGAGACTTGGGAAGGTTTACCACCAGTCCCAGATACTGCAGAAGGCTCCTTGTGCGGTCTAGGGAAATCTGGGCCTGCGACTGAGTTGGAGCTCGAATGAGCCAGTCGTCCAGATATGGGAATACGAAAATCCCCATGCTTCTGAGAAATGCGGCTACGACTGCCATGCATTTGGTAAAGACTCTTGGGGCAGAGGCGAGACCGAAGGGAAGTACTCTGTATTGGTAATGACTTCCCCTGAACAGAAAGCGAAGATATTTTCTGTGGGATGGATGGATGAGTAGATGTGTATACGCATCCTGCAGGTCTAGAGAACAAAGCCAGTCCTGACTCTGAAGGTATGGAAGGAGAATGCCCAAAGAGAGCATTTTGAATTTCTCCTTGTACAGAAATTTGTTCAATTCTCTCAGATCTAGGATTGGTCTGAATCCCCCTGTCTTCTTTGGAATGAGAAAATAGGGGGAGTAGAAACCTGACCCTTGTTGATGAAGAGGAACCTCTTCTATGGCCCCTTGGGCAAGCAGAGAAGAGATCTCCCGATCCAACAGGGCTAGGAGAGGAGATGGAGAATTGAAGGGTCTCACCATGTGATGAGGAGGAAGGTTGGAGAAATTAAGTTTGTAACCCTCTCGGATGATAGAGAGGGTCCATTGCTCTGTTGTGATTTGTTCCCATCTGGGAGCAAAGTGAGCTAACCTTCCAGGTATGGTGAGAGGTTCTGGTTGGTCCAGAACCAGGAATGGCAAGTTCTCTAGGGGCAAGTCAAAACCCCTGAGGGGGTGGAGCCTGTTGAGCTGCAGTAGCTGCTGCAGGCTTTGCTCTTGCTTGTTTCGTTTGCTGACGTTTAGCCGCAAAACGAGGTTGAGAAGATTGCTGGCCAGTATTGGAAGCATATCTGGCCTTCTTATAATAAGGTCTCTTGAAAGACTTCTTCTTAGTGGGAGTAGAAGTGGACTTAGAAAGTCTCTCTAAGGTGGCATTTTCAGCGTCCATTTGAGTGGCTTTAACTTGCCACTCTGCACCGAATAAGTTCTCACCTGTACAGGGCAGATTCCGTAAGCCATCTAGAACCCAGGGTTCCAGATCAGAAGCCTGGAGCCAAGCCAGACGTCTGGCTGCAATAGCAATGCCAGAAGCTCTGCTGGCTCCCTCGAAGGAATCAAAGGCAGCTCTGTTGGAGAACTTAGAAACATCTGAAAGTTGTTTCACTACAGAAAGGAAGTTCTCCTGTTTATCCTCAGGGATAAAGGGGGCAAAATGCCGCACTTTCTTGGCAAGTTCCCCTAGGAACATGCCCATATAGAGGCTGTAGGAATTAATCCTGGCTATAAGCATACTAGCCTGGAAGATTTTCCTACCAAAAGAGTCCAGTGTCTTACATTCCCTTCCTGGAGGTGTAGAAGAGTGCCGTTTAGTACTCTTGATCTTTTTCATTGCAGACTTTACCACAATGGAGTGGTGAGGCAATTGAGTTTTCTGAAAACCAGGAGAAGGAGGGACCCGATACATGGTGTCCAACCTACGGGAATAAGGAGACAGAGTTAAAGGGTTCTCCCAGAAATCCATCAATTGTTCCTGAAGGATTTCATGGATAGGCAGGGTAACTGCTTCTTTAGGAGACTTAGAGTATCCTAAAATATCCAACCTCTTTGACCTTGGTTCCCTTTCAGAGGAGGTAGTGATAGAAAGGCCTTTAGCCATTTCTAAAATAAAGTCCTGAAAGGACAAATCCTCTGGAGGAGACATTCTCCTTTTTGGAGAAGAAGGTTCCTCAGGAAGGTCAAGGGAGAGCTCTGCAGACTCATCAGAGGAGCCAAAATCCTCAGAGGAATCGGTGTATTCTCTAGTTTCCTCCAACGCACGATACGCATACCGATCGGTATCGACATCGGGCGTACCGGGTATGGAAGCGGTATGGAGCAAAAGCCCATACGGTACCGATTTGCGTTTAGAAGAGGAAGGCCTGGGTTCCGGCATGGCGGACGATACCGGAACCGGGCCCGGAACCGCTGGAAGCGGTACCGATGGCGTTGCAGCTTTAATGAAAGCCATGACGGCCTGCTGCATGGATTGGACAGTATTGCCCATAGACGCCACGGCTGCCTGGATGTCGGTACCGGTATGGGCCGGTACCCCAGAGCAGTCCAACAGGTGATCTGTCGAGGCCGTGCCATCGATGTCAACCTGTAGCCCCTGAATTGGCGTTTTGGAAGGCAGAGCTTCCCGCCGGGGCTGTTTGGCTGGGGCAGGGTCCTCAAAACTAAGAGCCTCTCGATGCTTTGAAGGAGATTTGCCCTTTGAGGACTTGCCCACAGAAGGTTTGGTTACCTGAGATCCATCCGGAGATGATGACCTGGATGACTGTGATGTTGGATTCTCTGAAGCAAACAGCACATGGAATTTGTTGGCCCGGTTCTGCAGCCCATGCTTAGACATTTGGGAGCAGGAAGGGCAGTCCGGAATGGAGTGGTCAGGCCCCAAACATTTAAGACACCATTCATGGGTGTCTGTGACTGATATTACAGCAGTACACTTGGTACACTTCTTAAATCCAGGGGCTGGCTTCTCCATGTGGAGAATTCAAGTAGGCCTGAAGGCCTAACTGAAGTGACCAAGTGCTGAAAAATAATAAAAGAAAAAGAAAATAATTTTTCAAGAAAGTAAAAGGAAGACCGGCGATACCAGTATCGGTATGGGAAGGCAGGTACGCGGTCTAAAGAAACAAAACAAAAAACTACAATTTCTTCAGCGGTGACAGGATACACGACCTGCTGGCTCCGCGGAAAAAGAGAAACTGAGGAGAGCTGTTCAGGAAGGCGGGAAGGCAGCGCGCATGTGCAGTGGGAGGTCCCAAAAGCTTCCATTCTAGGAAGCTGGGGAGCTTTCCCGCGCAGGCTCCGTCGGTTCCGACGTACCCATATGTGAGGACTTATTCCTGCTTGTTCCTGGAGATAGAGAGTAACAAAGTTCTATCAAATGAAGCCACACGCAGGGTTAGCTTAACCATTAGGCACACAAGAAGGTCACTTAGGCTGGTACGTTCTGGGGAGGAGGGGGCAGCAAAAGCATGGCAAAATAATAGATCTTGACAGTCAGACAATTCAAGGAACCATTAGCATGTACTTATATCCATAGCTAAGTGGCTTTTAGAAAGCAAAGTTCAATATTTAAAAGTATGATGTCCATCTATGCATTTTTACAAGGTTGTTCTTGGATGGGTGATGTTGGGATCATCATGATTGTTAGATTTAATTCTGAAAACAGCATGAAAGATAATTGGGGTGGGGGGTGGGCAAGGCTGACAATTCACCTAGGGTATGCAATAATTCTTCACCAGCCCAGGCCACACATACTTTAATATGGAAAATTATAATATCTTACTATGCCATAGAGAATCCCTATTATGCAAAAGTATTGTATTCTGTCAAAAGATAAAGAAATTCTACACTCTATAAAGGCTTAGGGGCATGTTTACTAAACCGCGGTAATGTAACATCGGTAACGTCAACACACGGTAATGTTACCTAATGTAACGTTAACGCGCGGTAATGTTACCTAATGTAACGTTAACGCGCGGTAATGTTACCTAATGTAACGTTAACGCGCGGTAATGTTACCGGCAGCGGTTAATGTCCCAGAGGATGGAGAGAAGGCAGAGAGTAGGGGTCAATGGGCAGGAAGTGGGCGGGGAGAAGCCCCTGCTACACTAACACTGGAACGTTACCCAGTGAAAGCCTGTTGGTAAATGCACTTTTGCAGGAGAGAGAGACGATTTAAGTGTCATCAATGTACAGCACAAACAGGGAGCCCAAGAAAAGTGATAGTAGTGCTCCATTTGCAGCAACTGCATAGTGTCCAAATATGAAAGGGCACTATAGTGATGGTGCAAATGGGGCAAAGGGGGTGCAGGCGGGACATGCAGTGGGGACAGCTGGGGCACAGGGCAGACTAGGTTGTTGCCTAGGTGGCATATAGGAACACAGAAAATGGAAATCAGCAAGACAGCATCTGACCAAGGTCAAACATGCCCAGTAGTCTGTGTTCCACAGTGTCCCATCCAGGGAACACTACCCAGCAGGTACCCCAAACGTCACACAGGAACCACTATGCCTGTAATGGGGCAAGCAGTGCACATCTGGGGACCACTCTAACAAGTGTCTACGGACCTTCCCCAGGATATGTCCCAAACTGTTCGTAAACCCAGCTAAATGAACACCCTTTACTACAGCCCCTGGTAAGGCAGTGCAGGATGTGACCACGCCTCATCTGAAACATGTATTCACCCAGTAGTCCAAACTGGGTACACTGTACCCGCATTGCATCCCCTAGCCTGTCCACAGTCTGCTGGCATAACACAATCTACCTACATTTACCAGGTCCACCCTAGCCAATAGTTGCTAGATCACCAACCTGACACCCCCCAGCCATCTCTCCCCCAGGTGGAAGGGACATAACATTAGTAGGCGGTGATGAGGGGGATGTGTGGATGTCCATGTATGCCTCCCCACCCCAGACCCCGCACCCTAGGCACCCACCTACCTGCACATTGGATGGCCTGGGACTACACACTAACAGCACTAACAGAATATGGGCATGTCAGCATGGCGGGAGGGGCGGGGGGGTTGGTGGTGGAGGGGGCAGTGGCACCCGCCTGCAGCGGACCAAGTCCAATATTGTTTCTTAGCAAGAGTTTGCTAATTTCAGCAGAAATGCATCCTTTATTTCCATTAATGGCCCTTGACCTGCTTGTCTCACTGACACTATCTACCACATCTTTGGCCCTTTCTCCATCCGGCTACCCACTACCTGTCATTCACACATTCCACTGACGAGCCGCCGAAGCAAAAAGCTTTAATCCATTTATTAATAAATCTGAGCGCAAGCAACGACTCATCCAGATCAACTTCAACAAAGTGGGTCATACTAATGCCAGTCCCAATGAGTTTGCACCCAGTTTAAAATGCTCGCTTATCAATCCATGCTCTATCAGGAATAAAATACCACTGATAATTGACTACATCACTGATAATAACTTGGACATTCTATTCATAACTGAATCATGGCTAACGGCAAACGACACAGTGTTGATCAATCAACTAAAACCAATAGGGTATGACATATTCAATCACCAAAGAGCAAATAAAAGAGGAGGAGTATCCATCATAGCAAAGAAGGAATTGCAACTTTCAAAAGGCTCAAGTGAAATCACACAAAGCATGGACAGAATTAAAGGTCTTAATATGTATACTTTAGAGGAAAGGCGGGATAGGGGAGAAATGATAGAGACATTTAAATACTTCCGTGGTATAAATGCACAGGAGAGTCTCTTTCAGTTGAAGGCAAGCTCTGCTATGAGGGGACAGAGGATGAGAGTGAAAGGAATAGACTCAGGAGTAATATGTGGAAATATTTCTTTACGGAAAGAGTGGTAGATGCACGGAATAGTCTCCAAGTAGAGGTGGTGGAGATGAGGACAGTTTCTGAATTAAAAAAAATGTGGGACAAACACAGAAGATCTCTAAAGGTAAAAAGGAGACTATTATATTTGATATTCTCCTAGTGGAAAACACGAGCATGCTCTTATGCCTAATTTATAGACCCCCCCATCATCAAAAACAGAGGATCTGGTTAACATCACGGACTACCTTTGCAGCAAAATCACTTCTAAGAAGTTCACAATTGTATTAGGCGACCTAAACCTGCCTTCTGCCTCAACACATCTAACACAAGGGTTTATGGAGACAACAGATGCCCTGGGCTTTAAGCAAATAGTTCAAGACCCTACTCACATTAAAGGAAATGCTCTGGACCTCATTTATATCCTGCAAGAGTGGACAAGCGATATCTCAGATCCAACAGATTCCTTGATCTGACAACCACACTATTCAATTCAGTATCCCATTGCTTCCCAGTAGAGCAAATGCAAATCAAATCGTCTATCAATGTAGAAAGTTCCACAAATTTGACAAGGATCAATTCTTAAAAAGTCTTGCCACAGCTCCATATGGACACCAAGGATAGCGACATACTCATAAGCAGATGGAACTCGACGATAAACCAAGCAGCCACTGTCTCTAACAGCCCCACGACTCCCAAGCCCCATCCAAAGAAAAGTGCAGTATGGTACACAAAAGATGTTTGAACTTTAAAAAAACAGCTAAGAAAGTTAGAAAGGAAATGGAGAAAATCAAAAAGTGAAACTGAAAAAATAACCTTCTTCAGCAAGCTGGAAGAATACAAAACACTAATAAACAACAACAAAAGAGATTACCATACCAAGCTAATAATGTCTGTGCTGAATAAGCCAAGAGAAATATTTTATATAGTTAAACCTCTAACAACCAACCCAAAGGAAGACAACTCCATGCTTGCACCAGATGCATATGCCATGGCCAAATACTACAAAGAAAAGGTGGGCACGATTGCATTATCTGATCACCAATTCAAGACAAGCGCCATGCCCACCAATCAGGCTTGGAAAAAATTTACTTTAATCTCTGAAAGGCAGCTAGATGATATAATCAAATCTCTAAACACTTCAACTTCAGCTCTTGACCCTTGTCCAGCCACATGGATACGATTGTCTCGCGACCGTTTTACTCCTCATATGCTGAATCTAATCAACTCTTCCTTAGAACAAGGGTATATTCCAGAAGAATTAAAATGTGCCTCTTTAAAGGCAAGGATCTGGACAAATCTAAACCAAGCTCTTACAGGTCAATTTCAAGTCCGCCATTCATGGCAAAAATCCTAGAAAAGGCAGCTCAGCTCCAACTACAAAATCACGTAGACAGCTTTGCCCAGCTCAATCCTCAACAACACAGATTTAGAATTGGTGACGGAGTGGAAACCCTCCTCATGGCATTAACAGACAAGCTTCTAAAAGAAATTGAAAAAGCTAATTCTGGATTCATCCTAATATTCCTAGACATAACAGCGGCATATGACTCCATAATACATGATTATCTAAAACTTAGATTGCAAAAAATTAGCCTTAAAGATAAAGTCTCATTATGGTGTAAGTCCTACCTATCAAAATGGACACAGGGCTACTTTAGGTTCTACAGCAAAGAACACTTACCACACAATTGTTGTGATGGGGATCTATAGCAGAGCCGTTCTCTAGTACCACAGGTACTGCAGACCTGGTGCTGGGTGCCCATCCTCATCTTCAGGGTGACCACAGAACCTGTGCAGTGGCATGGTCTGTAGCTACTCTGTGACAGTATCACACACTGTCAGTTCTTCTTACCAAGCTGAGGTGCTGGAAAGGTGTATTCTCCATTCGGTGATCAGCTGTAGGCTGCTGTTCTGCATATGCATTGCATCAATGGTACTGGTGGGGCTAACCTATCCTGGCACACACAGCAGACATTTTGTGTGGTGACCTGCAGTCTTTCTGTATCCAGCCATTGCTGTGCAAAAAATCAGGGAGTTGTAGCCTACTGGTTAATACAGTAGCTTCCTAAGCAGGGTTCATGGGTTCAAATCCTATTTGTTCTCTTTTTTAATGCCTGTCCTACTCAAATCATTTCCATGCCTGTAACAGTCACATCTTTGCAGACCTGTGCTGCCAGTCCATAACATCCTCACCTCAGTTGCCAACCATCCTTCAGCCTCTGTCAGCTGTGTACAGTCCTGTCTTCTTGTGCGGGCTGCTACCCCATGTCCTGCACTGGTACCCTTTTCTGCATTGTGGCTCTTCGTGCTTGCCTCTCCTGTGCCTGATCTGCATGGCACCACTACTCCTGTGTCCTCCTATCACTGCAAATGTTCTGCCACCTCTGCCTCCACTGGGGGACACGTATTCCCATCCTTTGCCACCCACTGTCATTGCAGCACTTTACATTGGCAACACCCTGTGCATCAGTACAGCTGCCTCCAATATGTTTGTCCACTTTACAGGCGGCCACATAGGATGCCCACAGATATTGCAGGTCCATCAGCTCCTACCTCTCCTTCATTCCATTGCTTGTTCATTGCCTTTCCTTGGTGCTCTATCCAGTGTTAGGGTTACAGCTGTTTTTATGCCTTACAGTTCATGCTTGTCAACTTAAAGCACCTTACAGCCCTTAGGACACCTTACGTTAGGGCACCTTATAGCCCTTAGGGCACCTTAACTTAAGGCACCTTAGGTTAAGGCACCTTAACGTCCCTAGGGCACCTTAACCTAAGGTGCCCTATGTTAAGATGCCCTAATCTAAGGCACCTTAAAGCCCTTAGGGCGCTTTAATTCAAGGCGCCTAACTTAAGGCGCCTTAAGTTAAGGTGCCTTAGGTTAGGATGCCTTAAAGCCCTTAGGGCGCCTTGTCAGCCTTAACGTGCCCTGCTTGTCACCTTAATGTGCGATGTCCCGTTAACATGCATTAAATGGCCAAGGCGCCCTGTTAACATGCGTTAAACGACCTATTGCTCCCTTTACGCCAGAATGCCCTCTACCTGCCCACTGTCTTATATGGCTTCAGGTATCTTAACATTGCCCTTACCTCTAGTAACTTTACCGCGGTTTAGTAAACATACCCCTTAGTGTTAGTCTATCCATAGATGAATGATGTTCCCTTCCATGAGTTATCATTATGAGGTCAATTTTCAAAGTAATTTACTTGATAGAAAGTCATTTACTTGCATGAATCAGCCATCTTAAAACAGATCTCCCTTGCTGTATCTAAAAATATATGCATTGTCGAGCAATGCACCTACTTTTAGCCACACTGAGGAAAGAAAAGTAAGCGCATAATTTACATTTTAAAATTTTCATACATAATTTTCCAACACTAGAAAAAATAGGTAGAAGTGACTATACAGACTTTATACCTGCGGCATGTTTCAAAATTTTTCCTTTTTTAAAGAAAGGCGGTAAATGAAATAACAATAGACATAAGCATAAACATGTGTACTTTTGCTTTTCAACCTGGTGCAAAGCCTGCAGATAAAAAGTAAGCTTGGTTTTTTGACTCTGTGTGAATAGTTTGAAAATTTCCCATGCCCACTGTAGAATCTGAACAGCACTTTGCGCTTAATTAAATTAATTAACATCAGTCCCCACCTTTCTTGTTAATCAGGTCTTCAAACTCCAGACTCTCTTGCCATGTGGATTCTCTGTTCCAGAAAAAAATTCCGATCATCAGGTTTATGGCAGTGCTCACAGCTCCAATACTAATTGCAAAAACTGGTCTGTGGGGTGGATGTGGATTTACAAGGCGTCCAATGGCATCCATGGTGATGGAAAAACACAATGAGGCAAGCAATAGAGAGGAGATCAGGGTCCCGAGGAGAGGGATCCTCTGCCAACCAAAGGTAAAAGAGCCAGGGCTGGGCCACTTAGCTAACAGTCTGAGGAGAATTGGAAGGGCTAAGGACAATGCAACAGACAGGGTGTGAAAAGTGTCCAATAGGGCAATTAGGGAATCACAAAGACGGCTCACAATGAGCTCAGCCAAGAGGAGGCAAAGGGTTGAAGTCAGGAGAGCCCATTGCTTCTTGCTAATACTATCTGCAGCCATCCTGTAAAAAAAAGAGTGAGATCATTCAAGACATTTAGCATATTATCCAACAGCATCATTATTATCTTCAAGTAGCATCTCATGTCTCCTGTAATTAATTCTAAAACAGAATGCCATGCCACATATAATTCATTCTAGAGCATAGTGTTCTTTCTCCTTTAGTTCTAAATTACTAAAAATCTCAATACTTCTTTCTCTCAGTTTTGTATGCAAATCAGCAATTCAGTGTTTGGCACAGGATTCATTTCTGTATGGGAGCAAAGCATATAGAATAAAGACAGCAAACAGGTGTTCAGAGGGAAAATCATTTTCAAAAGTGCACCTACGTGTGTTCATACACACTGAAGTGGCCGCACCTAAAAACAGAACTGCATTTTGTAACAACAGCAGTAGTGTATCTCCACCCAGTAACCTACATGTGTGTAATTTACTGCAACAAATTTACATGCCTGTGTTATGCATTTAGTATTTCTGGTTCCAGGAATGGATATGGAACCATTGCTAAAATGGAACTAAGGGCCAGAAAGGCCAATTTTAGTGCTCTGTCTGGCACTAGAAGGAACCAGGGAAAGAGGTAGACCTGGCTGGCCCTCCTGCAAAGCTACAATCATGAGTATCTTACATATGGAAATTCAAAGACCTCATGAAGGCAGCCAGGGAGCTATGCTTACATGAATAGGAATGGCTGCAGAAGTTTTTACTAGCATAAAGTGGGCAAGAAAAAAGTATAGTAAGGAATTCAAGCAGCGGAAAAAAAGGAACTACTAGGATTACACCAATTTATTAACAATCAATATTTTAAAAACATTTAAAAATGAAAATGTTAACATATCAAAATAAAACAGTCCAGTTTTGTAAAAGTGGAAGTTAGTTAACAGCTCAACATGTTTCAGTGAACATCCTGCATCAGGGACTCAAATAGTACTAAGAGTTGCAATTGCATTGGAAGACAGCAATTAGCACTGTGGGAAGAGACACCAAGAAATTGGTATGAGATCAAAAGAAAACAAATAAAAAAAGAAAACAAAAAAGTGAAAAAAGAACCACCAAGTGGAGCGCGATTCCATAATGTCATGTCAAGCCCCCAGACAGGTCTAGATAAAAAACAGGTCCCATTTGACCCTAATTCTGCATGCATAGGTCCAGCCATGCCTGTGAGTCTGGGATTGGGGACATAGACATGTTCGGTATGGCAAGCACAAACCCCAGGATGAAGATATACACAGCAGGCAGGTTGGATGTCCCTGCCCTCGGCAAATTCCAAAAAGATGTACGGATCCGCTGCTGCCCATCTCTGTGCATTCACGCCTTCTCAGTTAAAACGTGTATCCTCGAAGCTGCTCCTCACACTGACAGTGTGGTGTTCATACAAACTACCCATGAAAACTGATGATACAGATGTGTTGATGCAAAACAGATCACAGAAGCTAGTCTTTGCATGATCAGAACACAGCAAAATGATCTCTGTGTACTCAGAGATGTTACAACTACAAGTAGAAAATAATATGATTGTCCTGACATACCTTGCTGCAAAACATACATGGCAGTAGGAGAACATTTTAGTTGTGCTTGCATTGGTCATCTCTGACAACAATCTGTACAATGCTATGTCAAATGTCCCTGACAATAATTAGGAAGCCTCAAATTGAGTGCATGCACTAGCGTAAACAGCACTGCTAGATGCCCAAGAGCACCAGCAGCTGTCTATACATTTCTGAGACCGCTGCTGGTGCTGTGTGCCCTGTTGCATGTGCTCATTCTGAAGGTCCCCTATTGTTGACAGTGATATGCTTTGACATTGAGCCATAGAGACCCCCTTCTGATGTATCCTAGCCGTTCACACTGGCATCTGGTCATGCTGCGGTCATCCCTATGGACCAGGTATTGGCCAAACACTGATGTCCCCCCAAAATTGCAGTTGTGCACACTAGGTCGCCCCAAGCTTCCCTCTAACCACACACACACACACACACACACACACATTTTCACTTGCAGTCACACAAAATATACATCTTCAGTACAGATGCCCTGCACCTCTAGAAAACAGCTGGTATAACATATTGGCATGGAGATCCAGGATTACTAATCTGATCTGCGTTTCTCATCCATACATGAATCCATCCTATACTCACCCACATACAATTCCTACATCAACAGTCCCACTTCTTGGAAGACAGGAATTGTTAGAGTGCCCTAGATTATCTCCTTTAGCTCACACAGACATTGTCAGCATAGCTGGAATAATTACCATTGCACCTCTGAATATTTCTGTAGGGGTGTTTGTTAATTTGTCTTTACAATACAACCTTCCCTCACCTCTGCATTCCGCTCTTTACAACTGCATCTTGTGGTCTTCCAGACTGCAGACACACTGGTTCAAAACATCGTTGTCACAGCCATTCATCTGTATGGGATGCATTGCAGAGCAGAACAGAAAGGTTTCTAAGTTCTGGCCTTATTCCATGTTTCTGCTGGTATAACGTGGACGTCTGTGGGAAACACGCAACATGTACATGGGCCTTTCCTGAATAAGCATTGTATGTCTCCACTGCTGACAACGCCCCCGTTCCACCCTCTCCTGCGCATGGTCTGAGATCCTCATGCTAATGCCGTGTACATGCAGGGCCACGGGGGTTTCAGACTATAGTTATAGATGTTTTTGCTAGAAAAACATCTATGCTGCACGTCCAAAGGGCTTATTCATTTTCTGGAATGACCCCCCATAGCAAACAATAAACCTACTCACCACCATGCGGTAGTCTCTGACCAATACAGATTAATCAAAGGAATAAACACCTAAAAGAGAAAAATACTAAAAAGAAATAGACAAATTAAAGAAAAATTATAACAGAGGGCATCCAAATATCTTGGTACCTATAATATAATAGGTGTCTATTAGCAGGCTGAAAAAATGTGGAAGGGGAGAGACAGCTAACCAACATCGTCAAACAAAACTGTAGAAAGCGAATATATGCAAATATTTTAAAAGTATGTATTAATCTGCTTTTTCATTAGAAATCCCTTAGTCCTAAATCTCAACTTGCAAGAACTAAAAAGCTATATAAGACCTGCTTATCATAAAGGGGCAGATCACATCACCCAAAATACAGCTGGGAATAAAGATGACAAAGTACTTTATTACCACTGAATCAGCAAATGTTAAAATACTCTGAAAACATCAAAAAATAACAAACAATCTCTGGCAAAATCTGAGTAGGCTCAAACAGATGCCCATATTATCCCCTAGAAGGTTGCAACTGATCAAAGCCAGCATTTTAAAAATCATAAAATCAGGTCTTACCTCATAAACTGTTGCCAAATTACTGAAATACCAAGACAGCACATTAGTAGATGCCAGCAGCTGCGCTGCCTGTTAAAACAAAATTTTTCTTGAGAGCTATCCCTGACTGAGACTACCTGTTACCAAAAGTAATTAAAAATCAAAATTAAGGATGGCTGCAGGCAAGGGTGTACTGTGAGCTGCGTTATCACGGATGGGGAAAAGAAAAGCTAAATCGGCTCCTAAGTCCTCTAAGAAGCCGGCGGCGTCTTCCCCTTTACCTGCTAGAACATTGGATTTCTTTGTACTTCACGGTAAGTGGCAGCCAGGAGGAGTACCGGTGACAGAGAACCCCACTGGCAGCGGAGTGGAGCAGGAGTGCTTATCCAGCAGCTCAGGGCTAGAAATCATGTTGCCGGAACAGTGGCATCCGCCTAAGGCAGCAGCAATCAGTAGAACATCTGTAAGCCTGGAAGCATTGGCAGGAGCCCGAAGTGGTATGTCGTCAGCTGCTGGAGGGTCAGCATAGAGCGTGGTGGAGAGGAGCGTGAGAGTGAGGTTGCTCTTTCTTTCGGGTCAGCTTGCCGGTGCTGGGTGTCTGCAATCAACTACAGGAGGTGTGGCTGGTTCTATGGCTGCTTCAGGTGTTCTCCCTATGGCTCCGGAGGCTCTAGAGGATGGACTGGATATGAAAGGAGCTCCAGGTACATTTCCCTTGTTTTCCCAGAGGCTTTTACATTGGAGGCAATTTGGACAGCCATAGCCAGCTTGAGGGAAAAGTTGTTCCCACAGGTTCAACTCTGTCTATGCAAATTTAAGAGCATAAACATCAATTGCAGCAACATATGGAAGTGATTTTTTCTCTACAGTCTTTAACAGCAGAGATTCCCAAGACGGCTGCTGTGGTGGAATCTGCTAATGCCTTCTGTAAAGAAGTCTTACACTTCAGGCCAGGATTGAGACATTAGAGAACTATGCTAGATAATCTAATTTATGTATTATTAACTTTCCACGCTCAGCGGTTATAAGTGCTAGAGAGTTGTTTAAGCAATATTTATTGGAGATAGCTGGTATACCAGATGAATCTCATCCTCCAATGGCAAAGATGTATTATCTTCCAAATGGGAGAAGGTCTCCTGGTGGTACAGAGACCACTGATGTTCACCCAGTGGATTCATTAGATGTTTCTGCATTGTTGGAATCATCGGATGTGGAGACTTTTAGCTCTGCTACTTTGTTAGTATCGTTTTCACTACCTTCAAACTGGGATTGGTTTCTTAGGGATTGTTTTCATAAGAGAAACATAGAAACATAGAAATATGACGACAGAAAAAGACCACATGGCCTATCTAGTCTGTCCTTCCATGACAACTACAACAGTCCCCTTTTTACCTTTAGAGATCCTCTGTGTTTGTCCCATGCTTTTTTGAATTCAGTTACTGTCCTCATCTCTACCACCTCCACTGGGAGACTATTCCACGGATCCACTACTCTTTCCGTAAAGAAATATTTCCGCATATCATTCCTGAATCTATCTCCCTTCACCCTCATCCCATGTCCCCTCGAAGCAGAACTTGCTTTCAATTGAAAGAGGCTCTCTCCCTGAACCTTTAATGCCACGGAGGTATTTAAACATCTCAATCATATCACCTCTATCCCGCCATTCCTCTAAGGTGTACATATTAAGATCCTTCAGTCTGTACTCACATGCTTTATAATGAAGACCACTAATCATTTTAGTAGCCACCCTCTGCACCGATTCCATCCTGTTCACATCCTTTCGAAGGTGCGGTCTCCAGAATTGCACACTATACTCCAAATGAGGTCGCACCAAAGACTTATACAGAGGCATTATCACTTCCTTTTTTCTGCTAGCCATTCCTATCCGTATGCACCCAAGCATCCTTCTAGCTTTTGCCGTCACCTTTTCTACCTGTTTAGCTACTTTAAGATCATCAGACACAACCATGCCTAGGTCCCGCTCTTCTTTAGTGGACAAAAGTACTTCACCCCCTATACTATATTGCTCCCTTGGATTGCTGCAGCCCAAATGCATGACCTTACATTTTTTAACATTAAAGCCCAGCTGCCAAATTCTAGACAATTCTTCAAGCTTAGCTAGATCCCTCCTCATGTTATCTACCTCTTCCTGGGTGTCTACTCTATTGCAGATTTTCGTATCATCCGCAAAGAGGCAAACCTTACCTGAAAGCCTTTCCGCTATTTCACTAACAAAGATGTTAAAAAGAATCTGACCAAGGACAGATCCCTTGGGCACACCACTGATAACATCCTTCTCCTTAGAGTGAGCTCCATTTACTTGTACTCTTTGTCGCCTCCCACCCAACCAATTTCTAACCCAAGCAGTAACTTTAGGGTCCATCCCTAGGGTGCTCAGTTTGTTTATAAGTTGCCTGTGAGGAACAGTGTCAAAGGCTTTACTGAAATCTAAATACACCACATCTAGGGCTCTCCATCGGTCCAACTCCCTGGTTACCCGGTCAAAGAAATCAATCAGATTTGTCTGACAAGACCTGCCTCTGGTGAATCCATGTTGCCTCGGATCCTGTAATCCGCTGGACTCCAGAAACCTCACTATTTTCTCTTTCAGAAGCGTTTCCAATAATTTACTCACCACCGAAGTTAAACTAACCAGCCTGTAGTTTTCAACCACATCCTTACTTCCGCTTTTGTGTAAAGGCACCACATGAACCTCTCCAGTCCTTTGGCACCACTCCTGACTCCAACGAGGCATTGAAAAGGTCAGTCAGTGGAGCTGCTAGAATGTACCCAAGTTCCTTTGCTTCTGTTCCTATTTGTGGGGGTTTTCTGAGGTCCTGCTCCTGGTTCTTCATCTGTGAACACAGAACAAAAATATGTGTTAAGCAATTCCACTTTATCCTTATCAGCTTCTACATATTCCTCCCCTGCACCCTTGAGTCTGACAATACCACTCTTGCCCTTCCTCTTCTCACTAATATATCTGAAAAATGTCTTATCCCCCCCATTTTATTGCATTGGCTATTTCCTCCTCCTTTTGAATCTTTGCCTTCTTGACTACTTTGCTAGCTTCTCTAAGTT
Organism: Ichthyophis bannanicus; assembly: GCA_033557465.1. Lineage (NCBI taxonomy): Eukaryota > Metazoa > Chordata > Amphibia > Gymnophiona > Ichthyophiidae > Ichthyophis > Ichthyophis bannanicus. Next base: position 148,412,087 of record CM066039.1, on the reverse strand, counting down.
TTTCCAAATACAGATGCCTGTCTTCCTCTCTCTGTGATCTCTTGTATTTCATGAAGGCCTCCCTCTTTTTCTTCACTTTTTCAGCTACTTCTTTTGAAAACCATAGCGGTCTCCTTTTCCTTTTACCTTTATTTACCATTTTAACAAAAAGGTTGGTTGCCCTTAAAATATCCCCATTCAGTTTTTCCCACTGTTTTTCTACATCCCTCAGTTGTTCCCATCCAACTAACGACTCCTTGAGGTATTGGCCCATCTTCGCAAAGTTAGTCTTCCTAAAGTCTAAGATCCTCGCCTTTGAATGGATTCTAACAGCCCTAGTCCTAATACTGAACCATACCATCTGGTGATCACTAGATGCAAAATGATCTCCCACTACAACATCAGAAACACTTTCACCATTGGTAAGCACTAAGTCCAGTATGGCCCCTTCACGTGTGGGGTCTGTTACCAATTGCCTGAATAGTTCTCCCTGTAGAGAATCCAGGATCTCCTTACTTCTAGATGATACTGCAGGAGGAATGTGCCAATCAACATCTGGCATATTGAAATCTCTTATCAGTAGCACTTCCCCTTTCCTAGCAATGCTGCGCATGTCTTCAATTAACTCTCTGTCCACCTCTTCCTCTTGTGAGGGAAGTCTGTATATCACACCAATGTAAATAGATTTCTCTTTCCCTCTTTCTAGTTTAACCCACAATGCCTCCCCTCTCCCTTTTAAGCTCTGTAATTCCAAAGCTTTAATAGTAGTTTTTACATATAGTGCCACTCCTCCTCCCCTACCTCCTCCCCTGTCCTTTCTGAATAAAGTATAGCCAGGTATAGTTACATCCCAATCATGGTTTTCTGTGAACCATGTTTCTGTAACTTCCACTAAATCCAAGTCAGCCACTCCCACCAAAGCTTCAACATCAGGGATCTTATTTCCCATGCTACGGGCATTTATACACACTGCTTTCCATATGTTACCCCTGTTACCCATTTCCATAAAGTTATTTAATGTATCACCTACCTGGGGGCTTTCACTTACCTGGGGGCTTTCTTCACCCATCCCCAACGAATCTAGTTTAAAGCCCTCTTCAGTAGATTAGCCAGTCTACTACTGAAGACGCGTTGACCTTTCTTGGACAGATGGATGCCATCTCTGCTCTGCAACCCTTGGAACAGCATCCCATGGTCTAGGAAACCAAAACGCTCTCGATGACACAATCCATGCAGCTATGCATTTATCTCCAGGATGCGAGCCTCTCTGCCTTGGCCTTTACCCTCAACAGGGAGGATTGAAGAGAACACCACCTGTGCACCTAACTGCTTCACCCTCTGTCCCAGAGCCATGAAGTCACTTTTGATACATTCTGAGGTATACCTGGCAGTATCATTTGTTCCAACATGGATTAGCAACATTGGGTAATAGTCAGTGGGCTTGATGAGTCTCAGCAAACTCTCCGTAACATCTTGGATTTTGGCACCAGGCAGACAGCAGACCTCTCTGGACATCAAGTCTGGTCGGCAGATGGACGCCTCAGTACCCCTCAGAAGAGAGTCTCCAACCACCACTACCCTTCATTTCCTTGTGGTCACTCATTCTGCAACTTTGGGGTACGGAAAGGAATACTGCTTTCAAAGGGTTTAATGTCTGGATTTTTCTCGGGCAACACAATGGCAAAGGAAGGAGTTCCTCCTTCTGTGTCGAGATGTCTAGCAGCTGGGTGGGCAATTTTTTTCTAACGTTTCCTTGCAAATGCTTGGTTAAACTTCATTCTATTTCCTATGCTATCTTTGAACCATTTCAGCTGCTGGCGCTCCTGGATGCATGCAGAGCTAGTAAGGGTAGTGATCCCCCTACTGTATGATAGCATGTAATATCTTGGCTTACACCTGCCTTATTTCTTGCACTATTGGATTTGTTTGCATTGCCTAGTTTTGTTCTTCCTTCTTATTGTGGGCTTGGGTAGAGGTCAAATTGTAAGCCTGTTGGTATTGCCTAGGTAGTTTATTTTTTTCTAAGTTTTTGTTTTCTTTTTTCAACTCATTTGACTTCTTATTACTTTGAGTGTTGTAATATGCTTGATTTATTTGTTAAAATGATAAATATTAAGTAAAAAAATCAAAATTAAGGAGTCTCTTAACCAAAGTTTGGTAAATTTTTGCCATTAATGCATATTAACAGCAAATGTAAGATACAGTAACAGAGAATCAGGGAAGCTAACAAAAGTTACAACACAGTGATAATGGGTGATTTCAAATACCCGGGTTTCAACTGGGTCGGTGTCACAGCAGGACATGCAAGGGAGATAAAGTTTCTAGATGAAATAAATGCCTGCTTCTTGGAGCAGCTGGTTCATGAACCGACAAGAGAGGAAGCTATCTTGGACCTAGTCCTTAGTTGCATGCAGGACCTGGTGCAAGAGATAAGGGTATTGGGGGCCACTTGGCAATAGTGATCATAGCATGATCACATTTAATTTAATAAATGAAAGAAGGATGGCAAGGAAATCTACAATACTACCATTTAACTTTCAAAAGGGAAACTATGATAAAATGAGGAAAATAGTTCAGAAAAGACTAAAAGGAGCAGCTGCAAAGGTTAAAGATTTGCATAAAGCATGGGCATTGTTTAAAAATACTATCTTGGAAGGCCAAAACAAATGTATTCCACACTTTAATAAAAGTGGAAAGAAGGCCAAAAAACTGCCAGTATGGTTTAAAGGTGAAATCAGAAAGACTGTTGTAGCCAAAAAAAGCATCTTTCAGGAAATGGAAGAAGGAGCAAGTTGGGATTTAGGGCTAAGGGATTTCTAATGAAAACCCAGATTTACTATGTGTCACAAAAACATGGATCACTGAACAAGACTCCATACTAATTAACCAATTAAACACTAAGGATTACTGCCTCTTTAACTGCCCTAGAGACTCCAAAAGAGAAGGTGGAGTCTTTATCTTGGCCAAGTCAAAACTAAAATCATCGGTTAGCATTTGCAGCAATTGTGATGGAGTTGACTTGATCAAAATAGAAAATAATTGTGTAGCAATATGCCTTCTCTACAGACCACCCAATAGCAATAACAACCACACCCCCATACTCGAATCAGTATGTACCACTTCCATGAAGAAGCCCCATTTCATACTAGGACACTTTAACCTTGCATCCCTCCCCACTCAACAATCTACAGCCTTCCTAGACCTTATGGAAGAAATGGGCTTCACTCAAACAATAAACTAACCTACTCACATTAAGGGTAACATCCTTGACATGATTTTCATCCCAATATCCCTTACTACACACGCAAAGATCTCCCCCCCCCCCTACATCAACTCAAGTCCTATGGTCAGACCACTTCATCATACGAAAAAACCTATCAATCAACCTCATCACCCAAGCACCTCCCAACAAATCAACCCATACGGTACGATTTAGGCAATTTGACAAAGAAACCTTTCTAGAAGAAGTCACCCATCAACTCACACCTTAGACTATGAACCTCAAAGAAACCTTTGAAAACTGGTTTTGCACAATCAACAATGCTGCAGAATCCAACGCAGCTATCAGGAAAGCCAACCACAGGCACTCTGAAAAATGGTACACACATGACATACGAATCCTTAAAAGGGAACTTCGTAAAATTGAGAAGAGATGGAGAGCAAGAAAACCCCTGAAAACAAAGACCATTACACTATAGCACTGAATACCTACAGGGAAACCATTCTTAGAGCTAAAAAGGTCCATTACACAAACGTACTAAACAAAGCCTTAAATCGCCCCAGGGAACTATTCGAACTAGTAAAAACCTTAACCAAAACGCATCAGAACTACACAACTAACATACTGATTAACCCCAGACAATGGCAAACCACCTTGCAACAAAATTAAAGAACAAAGATCCTCTAATCATCCCCCCCTTCAGAGAATGTCATCTCACCCCTGCCAAATGGCAAACCTTTCACCTCATCAATGTGAAACAAACCCTAGAAACAATAACCAAAATTAATTTCACCACATCATACCTTGATCCATGTCCAGATCAAAGTAACGAAAACTGAACTAGCACCTTTCATTATGGAAATTGTCAATCACTCCCTAACATCTAGTGCAATGCCAACTGCACTAAAACACTCTATTATTTGACCCATACTCACAAACAGATCCCTTAACAAGGATGACCCTACTTCATATAGACCGATTGCTAGCATCCCAGTCCTAGCAAAAATCATAGAAAAAGTTGTGCAAGTCCAACTTCAGGACTATATCGATAGTCATGCCCCTCTTGATGAACACCAATACAGGTTCCGCCCTTATCATGGAGTAGAAACATTACTCCTGATACTATCTGATACTCTCCTTTGTGACTTAGATAATGTAAACCAAGCATACCTCCTGGTGTTCCTGGATATCACCTCTGCTTTTGATAATGTAGATCATAACACCCTCCTAACAAGACTTGCAGATTTAGGCATATCTGGAGCAACCTTCAAATGTTTTAAATCCTACCTGTCCAACCGATCTCTATATGTAAAAGTGGATCAGGGTCTCTCCTTCACCTTCCCTCAACAACAGGGAATTCTACAAGGTTCCACGCTCTCTGCCCTCCTGTTCAACATATACCTTCAACTTATATGTACAATCTTCAAGAAATACAATATAAACTACTACATCTATGCAGATGATATCATGGTTTACACACCATCAACATAAAAAACACCACATATCAAAATATCAATAATTGCATAGAGGAAGCTGAATCCTGGCTAAAAGAAAATAATCTTCACATAAATCACAAAAAAAACAGAGATCTTATTTGTGACAAGACATCAAAGCTTCACCCCTCCCACAACATTTAAACTTCATGACACAATTGTCCCAATCAAAGATGAGGTTAAATATCTAGGCATCATAATAGATAAATCACTCTCGATGACAGCTCAAATTAAACAAACGGCAAGAACTATATTTTACAAGCTAAAGACAATTCAGCACCTCAGATCCCTCCTAGATTCCCATGATTTTTGCACAGTAGTCTAGGCCCTCATCACACTTCACCTGGACTATTGTAATAGTATACTACAAGGACTGCCTAAAAAGATCCTCCACACTCTCCAACTAGCCCAAAATGTTACTGCGAGGATCATATCCAAGGCAAGACTAACTGATCATATCTCTCCCATTCTCTATATTCTACACTGGCTCCAGTGGCAAGTAGAATAAAATACAGATCTTTAGTCACGATATTCAAACTTATCAATAGCATATCCCCATCTTTTCTTACAACAAAAATACAAACTCAACCAGAAGACAGAAGCAGGAGAAAAAGTAAGCAAAATCTACTAGCAACCCCAGCCTCATTCCGCAAAATAAAACAAGCTACTAGTAATAAAGCCTTTTCCTATACTGTGCCTACACTTTGAAACTCCCTCCCAGACCCAATCAGATCAGTAAAAGACCTTCAGGAGTTCAGGAAAAAAACGGAAAACACTGCTCTTTACTGAACATTATAGCATCACTATAACAAACTCTCCTTTAACTATACAATCATGCTACCCAGCAACTCATCTACCACCTAGCACATCATCCTAGGCTTAACTTCCCACATAAACTTCTCTGTTCACTACACATGTTCTGCATTCTATTATGTATATAGTTTTGCATTCTATGTATATGTTTTAGCCAGCCGCCACTATACCCATTCCTGGTGTAGATGGCATGTGATATGTTCCCTGTATATAGTTTACTGTATATTTTATATATTATTCTATGTAGCTCTATTTGTTCAATGTAAACCACCCCTGATTGTTGGAAAGGGCGGTATAAAAAAACTGTTTAAATAAATAAATAAATAATAAAATTAATGACGAAAATGGGAAACAACATAAGCATTGCCAAGTTAGATGCAAGGCACTGATAAGGTAGGCAAAGAGAGAATTTGAAAAAAAGCTAGCCATGGAAGCAAAAATGCATAATAAAACTTTTTCAAGTACATTCACAACAAAAACCCTGTGAGTCAGTTGGACCAATGGATGAAAGAGGAGTAAAAGGGACACTAAGGGGTATGTTACCGGCCCTAGTTGCAGCGTTAATGTGAGGAATGCCATATAAGGTAGTGAGTGTTCCGGCGGCAAGGTAGCAAGGAATCTGTATCCACAATAGAGGGCGCCTTGGCTCGTTAATGCACGTTAACCTTATGTCCATGCCAGCGCTGTGTTAGAAGCTGTAGTGATGTAGCCCACTGGTCATTGCAATGACTATGGAGTGTGGTGGCGAAGCAGGTTTAGAGTGGAAGGAAAAGGGGGAAAAACAGTCTTTTTTCCCTGAGCCCAACAGAACTGCAGGCACAGCAGGGGTTAAAACTCTAAACAAAGCAAAAAACTCCCTGCACAGAAGTGTAGAACCAGAGACACACCCAGTCCCCATGGAAACCGAGGGAGGTAATGGGAGTGGTTTGGGGGCGGAGTCTAGAGCTATAGGACAGCCCCAAACATTTAAGCAGGGAAGTTTCAGTCACAAGGGGCAGTGTGGCAGAGAGGAGAAGCAGTGTGGCAGAGAGGAGAATCAGCGTGGTAAAGAGGAGAGATCCAGGAGGAGGTCTGAGAGAAAGCTAGAGAAAAGGGCAGAGGCAAGCTCGGGGGAGGAATCTTCTGAGGAGGAGATATTCTCTAGAAGCTGGTGGACTGGCCATACAAAAAGGGATTCCTCTTGCAAACAGTACAGAGACAGCTCAAGCCTAGAACGCAGTTCAGCTGACAGGAAGTCTGCAGCTAACGTGGAGCCTTGGAGAGCCTGTTTTAAACAAGGTACTGTTGGGGAGCAGGAGAAAGGAATATTCCTGGGAGGACCAGAAAGCAAGTGTACATCTGTGGCAGGGTCTGAAAGGAGACACACTACTGCTAGCAAGGTGAGCCCATTACAAGCTCTTAAAAAGCTTCTGAATAAGAAAGCTCTTTCATGCCCTTTCCCCACAACCTCACGTAGCGAGGGATCTCAATGGGAACAGCTGAAAACAGTGTTGCAGCAGTTGAAGCCTTCCCATGCAGACGCTGTGGATAGCAAGTCACTGAGGGAAGCCAGTGAAGAGGAAATGGAAATAGGAGACAGTTATATAGAGAATGATTATTCTGATATGGAAATAGAATGTTCTTTCTGTGCCAGTCAGAAGTAAGAAACTGAAGGGTTTTAAAGTAATTGGGAAAACCCAGAAGTTTTAAAGGGAGAAACATTCTCTGCTGAGGCTAATGACTTTAATTAGGCAATTAATGAGAGCTGGTTGAATAAGCTTCAAGAGTTAATAGATGCCTGTGAAAACTAAAGTCTGAAAGCACCTTTGGAAAAAGAAAATGTCATAAGTTTTAAACTGTTGGTGGACCAGGCAGTTAAAGTGCTGCTAAAACCTGTGAAAGAAACAGTTAAGTGCTGTGCTGCATCCTGAAGACCTGGAAACCGATTTCTGTTTGTAAAGGAATGATTTTGGAGACGTGTTTAAACTAAGCCGCAGAAACAAAGCCAAGGCATGCCCTGTGTATCAAGGCTTATGTTTTTGTGAATGGAGAAGCATCCTGAGTTTTGTTTGTAGTAGCTGAATTCCTAACCAAAGAATTCAATTTGGTTATGCAGAACTTTATTTTCCAAATAAAAGAAATTTTCCTGTGACCTTCGATCTCGGCTATAATCTGTAAGACACAACTACATGCGAAGAGGCCAGTTTCATTAAGAAGGACGATCGGGGCACCCCCTTACACCTAGGCAACTGCCTGGCCACAAGGGGGAGCGCTGACAGGAGGCAGAGGTCATGAGTTCAATCCTGCAGTGGTGTTAATTAATAAGATTGTCTGAGGGATTTCCTTTTAATTTAAATCAGTGCGGCCAGCAAAAACACCCTCACAGTGCGGTAATCTAAGGTGCCTCATAAGGTGCCCTATAAGGTGCCCCATAGGGCACATTATAAAGTGCCCTGTCTGCCAAGGCACCTTATAATGTGCCCTATAGGGTGGCAGCACTGATTTAAATTAAAAGGAAATCCCTACTAAATAACACCACCACAGGCTTGACCTCATGACCTCGGCCTCCACAGTCATTGTAATAACCAGTGGGCTACATCTCAATAGCTGCAAACACAGTGATGGCTGGCTACAGAAAGACTGCAGGGCACTGCACAAACTGTCTGCTGTGGTTACCAGGATAGGGTAAACCCACCCGTACCCATGATGCACTGCACATGCAGATCAGCAGTCTACATCTGATCACAAGATGGGGTATGCGCCTCCACAGCACCTTGGCCTGGTAGGGGGAACTGACCATGTGTGTCACTGGCACAGAGTAGCTACAGATCGTGACATTGTGCGGTTCCTGTGCTCACCCTGAGGGTGAGATGGGGTGCCCAGCACTAGGTCAGCAGCACCTGGCTTGGCTGAGATAAGCTGTGCTGCAGCTCCCCATCAATGCCAGTGTGTGATAGGTGTTCCTTGCAGGCACACCTAGGATATCTCTGTGGCCATATGTATCTCCCAGTCATGTCTAGCCCTTGTGCACTATGATGCACCCAGAATAGTGCATATACTGTGTGGTGGCCATAATCACTTGTTATAAGACCAGAGGGGTGTCATGAACCACATGCAGATCATATAGTACCACCTACCAACCTGCTCTTTCTGGGTCAGGGTGGGGGCCAGGATCTGCCACCAACAGAACCACACTCTACATCTTTGCAATGGAGGCAGTAGAGGGGGCATGATGAAAGACTGAGGGACCATCAACCCCACTCCTGCATGGGAAGAGCACCCTCCGGGGCAGTCAATGCAGATCTGTATGTATCACATAGGGCACTGGCAGACAGGGAGTAGACCTGAAAAAGCTCTGCTGCCCCCCACAGCAATCTGACATTCATGAGCAGAGGGCACAGTCAGTCTTCTCCCACTGCACCCTGCAAGGTGTTTTAGCCATACACAAGCTAACTGCAGACAGTCTGCTAGCTAGTAAATAGTGCATGTTCTTGGAGAAACTGTGTGCACCCAGAAGTGGGATGTAAGCACAAACACCAAGCAGGTATGCCAGCAATTGGGCCCCAGAAATGGGAACTCCTAAATATCACTTGAGAGAAGCACTATGTGTGAACCTGCACATACCATGGTCACTGCTCAGTCAGGGTGAGAGTGACCTCCCAGCATGACATGCTGTGGCCACCCTGTCCGTGCAGGTGGTGGTCGGGCACTAAAATGTCGCAGCTATTGCCCTATGCCCTGTGCAGATGCATCCTGCCCAGACCGCCCTGTCTGTGCCATACCCACAATACCTTGCTCCTCATTATGCACATTGGCAGACTGGAAACAGTGCAAGCATTATGGGCTCAGTAAGGTGTAGGCAGCCACAAAACACTGGATAGACATACACACACTCCTACACCTATGTCAGCATTGTGCAAAGAGAGATGTGGTTGGCAGCCCTGGCCGCCACACCAGTCCTGGGCACAGTGCAGGCATTGCTATGGTACTCAATACTGTTAGGGTCACTCACCGGGGTGGTAAACATGGTCAGTAACAAAATATGAAACACACTCCACATATATCAAAAGGTTGCTATGATGAATCTCTGTGAACAAACTGTGTTTAATGTAGGATTTGTTATCTGACATTGATCATAGCAACCTTTTAATATATGTGGAATGTGTTTCCATGTTTATGACGGCATTGCTAAAGTATGCAGGTGCTAGTATTTGTAGATGCTACTCCATGCAGGGCCCAAAAGCCTGACTCTCCATGAGGTTTTGGATAGTGGAGCCTGTGGGTGTGGTTGTTTGTGCCCCTGTTGGCCTATGCTCTAGGGTAGAGGTTCCCAACTCCGGTCCTGGTGGGCCCAACATGATCCAGGTTTTCATGCTATCCCTAATGAATATGCATGAGATACATTTGCATACAATGGGGGCGATGCATACAAATGCATCTCAAGCATATTTCTTAGGGACAGCATGAAACCTGAATGGTGTTTGGCCCTCCAGGACTGCAGTTGGGAACCTCTGCTCTAGGGACTGCACATGCCTATGGTGTATATGCTCTGTAGGGTAAAATATAGGTGTTTATGGCGTGTTTATTTTATCTGCAATAAAGGTTCCTTCTTTATTACCACAGTTTAGTACTGGGTAAAATAAAGGGACATGGTCTGCAGGAGCCACAGCTGGGACCTGAACCTGTGACCTTCTGCCCCTGAGCACACTGGCTGTGTGTACTGCACCAAACTGTTGCGACAGAGACAGGTCATTCCCTGGGGATACCATTAGTGTTCATCAGACAGACCTTGTCTTTTGCAGTGCACGGCACCCACCTAATCAGGGCTTGGTCTTGATCTGCTGTGGGCAAATGCCACTGCCCGCTCCACCACCAGCACCCCTCTGCCACCATGCTGACATGCCCTTATGCCGGTGGTGCTGGTGGTGCACAGTCCCAGGCCATCCAGTGTGCCAGTAGGTGGCTGCCTATGGTGCGTGATATGGGGTAGGGGTGCCTGCATAGACATCCATGCTTCCCCCCGGCACTGCCTGCCAATGATATGTGTCTTTTGGGGTACTTGCTGGGTAATGTCCATTGTGGCACTGTGGGACACACACTCGTGGACATGTTTGCTCTTGGTCAGTTGCTGTCTTGCTGGTTTTACATTTCTACATTCCTATGTGTCACCTAGGCATCTGCCTAGTCCACCCTGTGCCCCAGCTGCCCCACTGCATTTCCTGCCTGCAGCCCCCTGTACCCCATTTGCAGCCTCACCATAGTGCCCTTTTGTACTTGGGCACTATGCTGTTGCTGCACATGTATCACTACTATCACTTTTCTTGGTCTCCCTGCCAACAAAAGTGGTATTATCAGACTCAAGAGTGCAGGGGGGGAATATGTAGAAGCTGATAAGGATAAAGCGGAATTGCTTAACAAATATTTTTGTTCTGTGTTCACAGATGAAGAACCAGGAGCAGGACCTCAGAAAACACCCACAAATAAGAACAGAAGCGAGGGACATCTTGAACAATTTTCAGAAGACTGTGTTCATGAGAAACTAGCTCAACTTAAAGTAGACAAAGCTATGGGACCGGATGGGATACACCCTAGAATACTGAGGGAACTTGGGGACGTTCTAGCAACTCCACTGACTGACCTTTTCAATGCCTTGTTGGAGTCGGGAGTGGTGCCAAAGGACTGGAGAGAGGCTCTTGTGGTGCCTTTACACAAAAGCGGAAGTAAGGATGTGGTTGAAAACTACAGGCCGGTTAGTTTAACTTCGGTGGTGAGTAAATTATTGGAGACGCTGCTGAAAGAGAAAATAGTGAGGTTTCTGGAGTCCAGCGGATTACAGGATCCGAGGCAGCATGGATTCACCAGAGGCAGGTCTTGTCAGACAAATCTGATTGATTTCTTTGACTGGGTGACCAGGGAGTTGGAACGAGAAGAGCTCTAGATGTGGTGTATTTAGATTTCAGTAAAGCCTTTGACACTGTTCCTCACAGGTGAATTATAAACAAACTCAGCACCCTAGGGATGGACCCTAAAGTTACTGCTTGGGTTAGAAATTGGTTGGGTGGGAGGCAACAAAGAGTACAAGTAAATGGAGCTCACTCTGAGGAGAAGGATGTTACCAGTGGTGTGCCCCAGGGATCTGTCCTTTGTCCGATTCTTTTTAACATCTTTGTTAATGATATAGCGGAAGGGCTGTCGGGTAAGGTTTGCCTCTTTACAGATGATACCAAAATCTGCAATAGAGTAGACACCCTGGAAGGTGTAGATAACATGAGGAGGGATCTAGCTAAGCTTGAAGAATGGTCTAGAATTTGGCAGCTGGGATTTAATGTTAAAAAATGTAAGGTCATGCATTTGGGCTGCAGCAATCCAAGGGAGCAATACAGTATAGGAGGTGAAGTACTTTTGTCCACTAAAGAAGAGCGGGACCTAGGCGTGGTTGTGTCTGATGATCTTAAAGTAGCTAAACAGGTAGAAAAGGCGATGGCAAAAGCTATAAGGATGCTTGGGTGCATACAGAGAGGAATGGCTAGCAGAAAAAAGGAGGTGATAATGCCTCTGTATAAGTCTTTGGTGCGACCTCATTTGGAGTATGGTGTGCAATTCTGGAGACCGCACCTTCAAAAGGATGTGAACAAGATGGAGTCGGTGCAGAGGGTTGCTACTAAAATGATTAATGGGCTTCATTATAAAGCATATGAGGACAGACTTAAGGATCTTAATATGTACACCTTAGAGGAAAGGCGGGATAGAGGTGATATGATTGAGATGTTTAAATACCTCCGTGGCATAAATGTTCAGGGAGAGAGCCTCTTTCAATTGAAAGCAAGATCTGCTACGAGGGGACATGGGATGAGGGTGAAGGGAGATAGATTCAGGAGTGATATGCGGAAATATTTCTTTACGGAAAGAGTAGTGGATCCATGGAATAGTCTCCCAGTGGAGGTGGTAGAGATGAGGACAGTAACTGAATTCAAAAAAGCATGCGACCAACACAGAGGATCTCTAAAGGTAAAAAGTGGACTGTTGTAGTTGTTGTTATGGAAGGACAGACTAGATAGGCCATGTGGTCTTTTTCTGTCATCATGTTTCTATGTTTCTATATTTGCTGTACATTGCTGACTGAAATGGTTTCTCTCTCCTGCAAATGTGCCTCTAACCCGTGGTTTTCACTGGTGTTAATTTTCAGACCCTGATTTCACAGCGTTAGTGTGCCTGGAGCCTCTCCTCGCCCACTCTCCACCCATTGACCCCCTTCTCTCCGCCCTTTGGAATGACTTACTCCACCCTCTGTGCATCTTAACTCCGCCAGAGATGTTATCGCGTGATAAGTGACATTATCGTGCGATAAGTGACGTTATCGCACGATGTTATCACGCGATAATATCACGTGATAATATCACGTGATAACGTCGCCACTGCAACGTTAGCGCTGTTTAGTAAACATACCCCTAAAGTGAGGACAAGGCCATAGCGGAGAGACTGAATGAATTCTTTGCTTCTGTCTTTACTGAAGGAGATATAGAAAATTTGCCCATGCCTGAAATGCTATATAAAGGTGATGTATCAGAAGAATTGAAAGAAATGTCGATAAACTGGGAAGATGTATCACAACTATTTGATAAATTAAAGAGTAGCAAATCACCTGGACCAGATGGTATATATCCAAGGATTTTGAAAGAAATGAAATATGAGATTGCAGAGCTACTATTAGTAATCTGTGGAGAATGGCAAATTTAATGCCAATATTTAAAAAGGGTTCCAGGGGTGATCCAGGAAACTACAGACTGGATCGCCAGGCCTGATTGCTGGGTTTTTGCTGCTTATTCCACCTTCAAGGGTCCAGCGTGATGCACAGGGCCTTGACTTGAATCGGCCCTGTATGTCCTGCCAGACTGGCCTGCCCCCGTTTCTCCCCGCTTGCTCTCCCCATCCTGATGCTCAGGATATATGGGAAGAGTCGAAGGGAGAATATGGCCTGGACAGCTTGCGGGGCTGCACATCACGCCGGGACATGCAGTCCAGCAACCCGCATCCCAGAATCGGGCCCATAGTGTATCTGGATTTTCAGAAAGCCTTTGACAAAGTCCCTCATGAGAGACTCTTGATGAAATTAAAAAGTCATGGGTTTGGAGGTAGTATAGTAGCATGGATCAGGGACTGGTTAAAAGATAGAAAGCAGAGAGTAGGGCTAAATGGCCAATTTTGTCAATGGAGAAAAGTAAATCTGGGCCCCTTGCTTTTTAACATATTCATAAATGACCTGGAAATGGGAATAATATTTGCAGATGACACAAAATTATTCAAAGTTGTTAAGATGCTTTAGAATTGTAAAAAATTGCAAGAAGACCTTGATAAACTGGAAGACAGGACATCCAAATAGCAGATGAAATTTAATGTGGACAAGTGAAGTTATGCACTTAGAAAAGAACAACCCAAACTATGGTTACGTGATGCAAGGTTCCACATTAGGAACTACCACCCAGAAAAAAACTTTAGGCGTTATCGTGGAGAATATGTTGAAACCTTCTGCTAGAAATCAAAAGAAAAGGAATGGAGAATAAAACCAAGGATATTATAATACCTCTGTATCATTCCATGGTTCGACTGCATTTTGAATACTGGGTGCAATTCTGGTCGCCATATCTTAAAAAGGATATAGTGTAATTAGAAAACGTACAGAGAATAGCCACCAAAATGGTAAAGGGGATGGAAGGATACGCCTATGAGGAAAGGCTTGAATGGTTAGGGCTCTTCAACTTGGAAAAGAGAAGGCTGAGGGGAGATATGAGAGAGGTCTATAAACACAGGTCTGCGACTAAAAAGCTGTTTGATTATTTTCATCTAATTTCCATGTATTTTGGTGTGCTGAAAACAAATAAAATATTGAAAAAACTCCTAGACGTCATGATTTGCCACAACATGCAAAATTGTCTTCAAATTTATCAATTTTTTTCAAATTACTATTAATTAATTCAAATTACTATTAATTAATTCACATAAGTGCTTTTAAGATATAAAATGCCAAAAAAACCTTAAAGGGGTTGTCCGAGTTATGTAAAAAAAAAATAGCACTGTAAATCTGATGGTCAGCAATATATACATAAGCTAAGCAAGTTTTAAGTCCGTGCTTCTAATGGTAGAAGGCGTTAATCTTTCCTGAAGAATCCAGTGGGAGGGAGACACAGGGCAGATAGCAGCAGCTCTGGTCAATGCAGGGGGCGTGGCCAGCACTGTGACATCTCATGTACAGACACAGAGCTGCTCTCTCCTGCATGCCACACTTGTGCACGAATCATCATCAGGTTCTTGGTTCTAGGCTGTTCACACTTTTTCATCGCAATTTGTGTTAGCTCGTCATTCTTCAACCATTATGTTATGGCTCCGCGAAAGTGTATTAATTCGCCAGACAGTTTCTGTTTCATCTGTGTTGAATATACAGTGTTGAAGCAACAGCAGAATATTACAGACTTTGTGAAAAAAGTATGCTTTGCATGCTTTGGACTAAAAATTGGAGATCAAGATAAAGTTTGGGCACCTCATAAAGTGTGCAAACGGTATGTTGAGGACCTCTGAAAATGGTTCCAGGGTAAGAAAAAATCTTTCCGTTATGGGATTCCTATGGTATGGCGAGAGCAAGAGAACCATAGTGACGACTGTTACTTTTGTTCATGCGATGTGAAAGGGTTTAATTCCAAATGGAAGCATTCCATTTCATACCCCAATCTTCACTCTGCAATTCGTCCCATCACCCATGGCACAGATATACCAGTACCCAAGCTCCCTGCTACCTTGGAAGAGATACCTAGCTCCGATGAAGGTGCAGTCATACCTGAACCAGACGATGAATCAAGTTCTGACTTTGAAGATGATACAAGACCAAAATTGTTTTCTCAGGAGGAGATGAATGATTTGGTAAGAGACTTGAATCTTCCCAAAGATGCCGCTGAGTTACTCGGATCAAGGCTGAAAAGCAGGAATTTATTGTTGCCAGGAGTGTCATCTTCATGGTTCAGACATCGTGAAAAGGAGTTTGTTCCTTACTTCGCCCAGGAAGACAAGTTGGTTTATTGCATCGATGTCGAAGGTCTGATAGGTAAAATTTAAAATCCAATATGATTCAGAGCAATAGCATCTTTTTATAGATTCTTCAAAAAGAAGTCTCAAAGCAGTTTTACTACACAACGGTTTTTACACTTCCATACCTGTAGGTCATTCCGTACACTTGAAGGAAACCTACGAGAACTTGGAATTGGTTCTTCGTAAACTTAAATATGAAGACCATGGTTGGCAAGTGTGTGGGGACTTGAAGGTCTTGTGCATGCTGCTCGGGCAACAAGCTGGGTATACCAAATATCCTTGTTTTCTGTGTCTATGGGACAGTCGAGACCGACAAAATCACTGGACCAAGAAGAGTTGGCAGCCGAGGGTGCTAACAGTCGGTGAAAAAAATGTCCTCCGAGAAACTTTGGTACCTTCCCATAAAGTTCTTCTACCACCTCTCCACATAAAATTGGGATTGATGAAGCAATTCGTAAAATCACTTCCAAGAGATGGAGAATGCTTCAAATACTTGGTCACCAAGTTTCCAGGCCTGTCGGAGGCAAAATTGAAGGAAGGTGTGTTCGTCGGACCAGACATTAGAAGGCTTATAGTTGATCAAGAGTTTGTCAGTACCATGACGGATCCTCAAAAAGAAGGGTGGATTGCATTTAAAGAAGTCGTACAGAAATTTTTAGGCAATAACAAAGATCCTCACTACAAAAAGATCATCGGACGAATGCTGAAAGCATTTCAAGCTTTAGGTTGCCTGATGAGTTTGAAAGTGCATTTCCTCCAGTCCCACCTTGACTACTTTCCTGAAAATTTGGGAGCTGTGAGTGAGGAACAAGGTGAACGATTCCACCAAGACATTAAAGAGATGGAAAGGAGATACCAGGGAAAATGGAGCATTACAATGATGGCAGACTACTGTTGGATGCTTCAGAGAGACATTCCAGATGCTACTCACAAGCGTAAATGCACCAAGAGGAGCCTCACAAGGAAGAAGAATCAAGTTTAGTGTGTGTAGGTGAGCTCATTTCAGTTCAAAAAAGGATTTTCATGAAAATATTGTAATAAAACTTTAATTTTATAAGTCTATTTCCATTTATTTTGAGGTATTGCCTTATTTAACATAGTTACCTAAATTGTCAGGAAACGTGATGTCCTATGACAAAATGGAGGTCATTTTCGGATTCAGCGCACCAAAAAACATAAAGATTACGTGGAATAACCAAAACAGCTCTCGAAAAAAAAACTTTTGCAGACCTGTGAAATTAATGAATGGCATGGAACGGGTTAATGTAGATCAGTTGTTTGCGCCATCAAAAACTAGAAAGACTAGAGGACACACAAAAAAGCTACATTGTAACCCATTTAAGGGGTATGTTTACTAAGCGGTGGTAACGTAGCATTGGTAATGTTAACGCATGGTAATGTTACCTGATGTAATGTTAACGTGCAGTAATGTTACCAGCAGCGGTAAATGTCCCAGAGGGCGGAGAGAAGAAGGAGAGAAGGGGTCAATGGGTGGAGAGTGGGTGGGGAGAAGCCCCTGCTACCTTAATGTTGGAACATTAGCGCCAGGACTTTACCGCTAGTGAAAACCTGTCAGTAAATGCACATTTGCAGGAGAGAAAGACCATTTCTGTGTCAGCAATGTACAGCACAGACAGGGAGCCTCAAAACAGTGATAGTAGTGCCCTATTTGCAGTAACAGCATAGTGCTCATGTATGAAAGGGCACTATGGTGATGGTGCAAATGGGGAAAAGGGGGCTGCAGGCGGGATATGCAGTGGGGACAGCTGGGGCACAAGGTGGACTAGGCTGTTGCCTAGGTGGAACATAGGAACACAGAAACTGGAAATCAGCAGGACAGTATCTGACTAAGGTCAAACATGCCCAGTAGTCTGTGTTCCGCAGTGTCCCATCCAGTGGACACGTACCCAGCAAGTACCCCAAATGTCATACAGGAACCACAATGCCTGGAATGGGGCAATCAGTGCACATCTGGGGACCATTCTAACAAGGGTCTACAGATGTTCCCCAGGATATGTCCCAAACTGTCCGTATACCCAGCTAAATGAACACCCTTTACTACAGCCCCTGGTAAGGCAGTGCAGGGTGTGACCATGCGTTGTCTGAAACATGTATACACCCAGTAATCCAACCAGGGTACACTGTACCCACATTGCATGCCCTAGCCTGTCCACAGTCTGCTGGCATAACACAATCTACCAATGTTTACCAGGTCCACCCTAGCCAATAGTTGCTAGATCACCAACCTAACACCCCCCAGCCATCGCCCCCCATGTGGAAGGGACATAATATTGGCATGAGGTTGTCAGCATACATCAGCATGACATAGGTGTCATGGCCGTTCCCAGACCTTGGATTTCAAGCAGCTTTGTTACTCTGGTGATATCAGTCTCAAAACTTAATGAGGGTAGTTTGCAAGATGAGATTAACTCTGACCCCCTGGTGATGTCTGTCTCCGGGCCTGATGGGATTGGTCTGCAGCCCCTCCTTGCTAAATCAAGAATAGTAGACTTCAAAGGGAGGTGACTAGAAACAATAGCAGACCTCAAAGGGAGGTGCTAGAGAAAATTCACTATAAAGGACAGAAATACTTCCTCTTTCTCTCTCTCTTCCTCTATTCATCGGACATGAAGGACAGGAGGCTCTGATAATCAATTCTCTTCACCCCTCCCCCTCTCTCTCTCTCTCTGATCTCTCTCACACACACATGCACACACATAGAGTCTTTCATATACTCTATTCTCTCTCACACTTCACACATGCACACACACACACAGATTCATTGATGTACACTGAAGCAGCTTTTTAACAACCACTATATAACTCTGTTCTGTACCTATGCAATAAGCCTATTTCTACATAAAGACCTGTTTCCGAGCCACACCTGGTTGGTTGTCTTATTTGTGCTGCTTACCCTACTGTCTCTGTGAAATGAACCCAGAACCAAACGGAGAATAGACCAGAAGATTACAATTCAGAAGATTACATTTCAGAAGATTACATTTTGGGGGCTGTCTCAGACTTCACAGCAGATCTCCAGTTGGGTAAGTGATAATTTTGTTTGATACATTAAAGTGGATTTCAGACAGGGTGCGACAGGAAAATCAAAAGCCCTTGTGACCATTTACAATTTACAATTTTGGTTACAGGCTGGATTTAGTGAAAAGTTACAGTGATAACTTTGTTTTGTGGGTTAGACAGGGTGAGATTTTTATTGTCAAAAGGCTCTGTAACAATCCTGAATTTTAATTATTACCTACACCTAGGGACATTACATAGGGTGGCTTGCAATTGTCTTATTTTTATGTATAGGCTTGCTACAGATTTTTCTATAGTATTTGAGCTGCTAAGAAAAGACAGAGCTACACAGGTAAAACAGTCCCTCATTGAATACAATATATATCTTTCCTGATAAAGTTATTACCTCCTGTCCCTTTTGCCTTTTATTTCTCAGGCTCCTGTCAGTAAGTATCTTAGTGAGAGCAGGCTTAAAGCTTGCTGCAATTGATACAATAGCTGACAATTCTGTAAATCTCCTAACACCCTTCTTACTATAATTTCATCCTAAACTTCCACCCTGTTAAAAGCTGATAAGCACTTTTTATTCAGGTATAATTTTAAGGCGTGGTCTTTATGCCAGTACTCTTTACTGAACACCCATAAAATTTATGCCATTCCAACTATAATTCTAAGTCTCACTTCTTCATAAAAGTGAGCATTCCTCCTTCCAAGGTTGCACATTTGAGATAGTCCAACTACAGTCTTCTGCAGTCTCAAATATGGAAGCCTTTGATTTTAAAGAACTTAAAGAAATTGTAGTTGCATACTGTAAGAGGAAAGGTGGTCCCTTCGAAGGTGAATTCCCTGAGTCATCTTGGTATAATATTCAAAGACAAATGTTAAACCATTATCAAGAATTCAAAAAGAAAACAAATAAAAGAAAATGCCTGTTTATCCAAGGCATGTGCAGGGGGCTCATTAGCATGAAACAGGACAATACTGAACTGACTTCTCATTGTACAAAACTAACCAAAGACCTTGAGGAGGCACAAATTTGCATCTCTATGCAAAGGACTCAAGTGATCCAAGCCACAAATTCTTTTATAACTGTTAGTGAGCAATTAGAAGCACTTAAACTTGAATTGAGGCACGTTAAGGATCAATTGGCCTCTGAAAGACAAAAGAAATATATGCCCATTTCTCCCTCAGCCCCTTATGCCTATGACACACCCTATCAGCCATGCATACAAGCTATTGAGAAACAAAAGAATACTAAAGTATGCATAGCTGGACTTAGGAATGGAAAAAATAAAGCTGAATCAGAGGAAGAAAATCCTGATAGTTTATCTCAGCCAGAACAGAGCAATAATCAGGATCTGTGTCAGGAGGATAATTCAGATGACTTAGACATGGCACCCAGTACTGAACTCAGAGCACCAGTTAAAGTGATGCTGCAGGACAATTTAAAAGACAGAGACATGGAAAGAATAGTTGAGAAAATTGGCCCTATGCCTTTTAATGTAAATGATTGGTGCAAATGGGCCATTGATATTCTGATTCACTGGGGTCTAGGGAAATACAGAAGAAAACAATCAGACTTTGATAGACTTATGCATCTGGCTCTGGGGCCACACTATTATAAAGTTGGCTCTCTCACTCACCCATACCAGTTGGTTAAAAGGGGTATTGAAAAACTATTTCACTGTTCCCCAATGCAAGTATTTAAAATTATTTCACCTCTACCTAATGATACACTGGAAGAGTTTGCATATAGAGCCTGGATTTTAAAAGCAGTTCTTAATGAGCAGGAGTCCTGGCCCAATGCAGAAGATTATGGGGAGAGCATGCATAAGGCATTTTTATTAGAATTGCTATCTCCTGAGATTACAGAACACCTTCTGTTATTTTCTGAAGACCCTAAAGCAACCCCTTTTGATACTTTAATGCTCAGAATTGGGTCTGTTTGGAAGACCCAGCCCTTGCAGGTCATAACAGTATCAGAAGCACGGAAGTGGCGAGCTGAGTGATCCTCCCAATACACAAAAAACACAGACAAAGGATACACGGGACAGACACCTTGGAGAGGACAAAGCAGAGGTACTTTTAGAAATTCCTCAGGTTACATCCCCTCTCAAGAGCTCAAAGCACAGAGAGATGGATTAGAAAAGAAGAAAATTAAATGGGAACAAGACAAACACATACTGCAGATAGAAATAGATAAATTAAAACAGGACTTACAAGCAGCACAGGACAAACACAAGGCTAGTGCATAGGGGTGTCCTGACCTCATGGGTTCAGATATCAAAATGTCTCAAGCCGTCATAGCTTGTTATAATGTAAAATGTCAATATCAAAATGTCTCAAGCCGTCATTTGACTTGTTATAATGTAAAATGTTCCTAGTTCTTAAAGTTCAATGTACCTGTTCTGTTTGTTATAATGTAAACCGCTGCTGATCCTTGGAAGCAGCGGTATATAAAAGTTGTTCAAATAAATATAAATAAATAAATAAATAGCCCAGCCTGCCTCCGTTCTCTCAGCAGAGGACTCAATTCCAGAGCCTCTGGATGATGAAACAGATACAGGCCCAGAATACAGTTTAAGGCTTGTAACATCCTTGATACTGGACTCTTGTGGACGCCCCAATGTTATCAGTAGAATAGGGGGTCAGGATAAACTAGCTTTGATTGACACAGGGGCTGGAATTAGTTTTACAAACAGAGCTTCTCCCACTGCAGATCAGAAAAATATGGAAATTTATGAAATTCAAAGAATTAATGACACAGCTTCCAAATGTGTGGCTATCCCAGTTAAATGGGGTATCACTGTGCACAGTGAACAAAACAAGGAAATGTTAGAAACCACT
This sequence comes from Ichthyophis bannanicus, assembly GCA_033557465.1. Lineage (NCBI taxonomy): Eukaryota > Metazoa > Chordata > Amphibia > Gymnophiona > Ichthyophiidae > Ichthyophis > Ichthyophis bannanicus. Next base: position 148,390,661 of record CM066039.1, on the reverse strand, counting down.
GCCTCCACTATAGTGAACACACCAAAAGAAATAATTGGAATTGACGTTCTCAACCAGTTAAATTTGGTGGTGGATATGGCTAATCTTAAAATGTGGCAGTATTCAGGAACTTCAAGTGCTTCTAAAACTTTAGTGCATGAAGTCATTCTCATGCAGTTAGCAACAGTGCACCAAGGCAGCTCAACAGTATGATCTGTGTGTAATTCCTTCAGAGGTGGCTGATATTCCAGTCTGGGCTCAAGACAAGTTAGATTGCGGGAAAATGCACACAGAAATACTGTTGGAAGGCGAGGATCCTCCACCACAGAAACAATACCCAGTACCTCATCAGGCTATAGAACCAGTGACTAAAATTGTGAAGATACTGGAGGAGAGGGGTCTGATTAAACCTATTTCTTCCACATGAAATTCACCAGCCTGGCCGATAGTTAAACCGGGGGTTCCTTCAGGCTCACAATGGACTTCCGTGCCCTGAATCAAGTATCAAAATCTGTAGTGCCCGTGGTAGCCTCATACCCGGAAATGATCTCTAAACTGAACCCCAAATGTAAATTTTTCTCTGTTTTAGACATATCCAATGGGTTTTGGAGTCTGCCCCTGGCCCTTGAATGCCAGTACAAAACAGCCTTTCAGTGGCTGAATAAACAATATGCATGGACTGTGCTTCCACAGGGATATAAGAATTCCCCCTCAATATTTCATAAATTCATGCAGGAAGCCCTGTCACTATTGTATTGCAGAGATAGCACAGTTACTTACCTGTAACAGGTGATCTCTGGGAACAGCAGGAATAAGTCTTCACATATGGGTATCGTCGGTACCGACGGAGCCTGCACGGGAACGCTCCCCAGCGTCCAAAAGGAAAGCTTTTGGGAGCATCCCACAGCGCCTGCGCACTGCCTTCCCGCCTTTCCCAACTGCCTCTCTCCAGTTCGAGTTTTAAAGCTGAGACAAAGAGAGAGAGAGAGGAAAGGAAAGATAGATAGAGAGATACAACTCCTAGGGGAGGTGGGTGGGTTGTGAAGACTTATTCCTGCTGTTCCCAGAGATCACCTGTTACAGGTAAGTAACTGTGCTATCTCCAGGAACAAGCAGGAATGAGTCTTCACATATGGGGACTCCCCAGCTAGAGATGCCTGGGAGATCACCCAGATTGTGAGTCCCTGGGAAGGGCTCCACCTCCACCCATGAATCTCAGGCATCCAGTCAGGGATGGAGGGTAGATATGATTAGGTATGGAACAGGTGTTTGAGAACTGCCTGACCAAACAAGGCATCCCGGCGGGAGTCCTTGTCCAAGCAGTAATGGGCTGTGAAGGTATGAACCGATGCCCAGATGGCCGCTCGACAGATTTGGTCGATGGACACAGAGTTTAGATGAGCCATAGAGGTTGCCATGGCCCTCACATTGTGAGCTGTGACATGGCCCTCCAGAGAAAGGTTCTTACTCTGGTAGGCGAAGGAAATACACTGAGCAATCCAATTGGACAGAGTTCTCTTAGAGACTGGAAGTCTTAAATGAGAAGGCTCAAAAGCAACAAAAAGTTGAGAGGACTTTCTATGTTGCTGTGTCCTTTGTAAGTAGAAAGCAAGTGCTCTTTTACAATCCAGGGTATGAAGATTCCTCTCTGCACTTGATGCATGAGGTCCTGGAAAAAAGATAGGTAAATACACCTCCTGGTTCAGATGAAAAGGTGAGACCACTTTAGGCATAAAGTGTGGATTAGTTCTGAGGACTACCTTGTCATGATGGAACCTTGTATAAGGAGGATTAGCCACTAAAGCTTGCAACTCACTGATACGGCGAGCTGAGGTGACTGCAATGAGAAAAATAACCTTCCAGGAAAGGAATTTTAAGGAGGTAGTGGCTAAGGGTTCAAAGGGTGGCTTCATAAGCTGGCCAAGAACCAGATTCAAGTCCCATGCCACTGGAGGTGGTCTAATGGGAGGTTTAGTCAAAAGAAGGCCTCTCATGAATCTTGCTATAAGAGGATGAGAGGAAATAGGTTGTCCATTGAGAGGCTTAAGGGATGCTGCAATAGCACTCAAATGGACTCTGATTGAATTTGTTTTAAGGGCTGCATGGGATAAATGCAGCAAATAGTCTAGCAAAGAATTCAAAGGTATTGCAAGAGGGTTGAGACCCTTCTCTGCACACCAAATGGAAAACCTTTTCCATTTAAAAGCATAGGAACGTCTGGTGGAAGGCTTTCTGGAAGCATGAAGGATATCCTTCACTTGCTGAGAAAGGTGTAAATCCTGAAGGTCTACGCCTTCAGCAACCAGGCCCTGAGATGAAGAGACTGAGGATTTGGGTGCCACAAGGTTCCTTCCTCCTGGGAGAGGAGATCTGGAGCAGACCCCAGGTCCAGGGAGGGAGCTTGAGAGAGATGCAGAAGTAGAGGGTACCACACTTGGCGTGGCCAATGTGGTGCTATGAGGATCATAGACCCCTTGTCTCTCTGAAGCTTGAACAGAGTCTTGGGGATGAGGGGAATAGGTGGAAAGGCATAGAGGAAGTCTTGCCCCCAATGAAGGAGGAAGGCATCCCTGGCCTGATCTCCCTGACTGACATGGAATCCTGGAACAAAACCGGGGAAGTTTGGCATTCCACGGACTTGCAAACAGGTCTATGTCTGGGGTACCCCAAATCCGAAAAATCCTGGCTATCTGGTCCCCATGGAGGGACCATTCATGTGGAAGCAGAACTCGACTGAGTCTGTCTGCCCAAGAGTTTTGATCCCCTGGAAGATACACTGCCATGAGATGGATTTGATGCTCTCTGGCGAAGGCCCACAATCTCAGAGCTTCGTTGCAAAGCGACAGAGAGCCAGTCCCTCCCTGCTTGTTCACGTAGAACATGGCTACCTGGTTGTCCGTGTGGATGAGGACTGTCTTGTAGCTGAGCAGGGTGTGGAAGACTCTGAGAGCCAGAAAGATTGCTCTGAGCTCTAAGAGGTTGATATGTAGAGATGTCTCCTGTGGAGACCAGATGCCTTGGGTCGAGAGATCTTGTAGATGAGCTCCCCAACCCTTTGGAGAGGCATCTGTTGTAAGGGTTACTTGGGGTAGCACCTGTTGAAAGGGGGACCCCAGCAACAGATTTTGAGTGGACTTCCACCACTGGAGGGACCAAAAGAGGCGACTGGAGGTTGCTATTTTGTCTGACAGGCAACCTGATGCCTGGGTCCATTGGGTGGATAGGGTCCACTGAGCTGCCCTCATGTGAAGGCGAGCGTAAGGAACCACATGCACCGTGGATGCCATGTGGCCTAAGAGTTGTAACATCTCTCGAGCAGTTAAATGGGATTTTAACTGAATCTGGGAGGCTAACTGCACCAAGCGTAGGCAACGGGCCTGGGGAAGATAGGCCCTTGTAGTTGTGGTATCCAGTAAGGCCCCTATGAACTCTAGAGACTGAGTAGGGGTGAGATGGGATTTTGGAATGTTGATTACCAGTCCCAGATACTGAAGAACACGCCTTGTGCAGGACAAGGAAGTCTGGGCCTCTGACTGGGATGGAGCTCGGATGAGCCAGTCGTCCAGATATGGGAATACGAATATTCCCAGAGTGTGCAGAAATGCAGCTACTACTGCCATGCATTTTGTGAACACTCTTGGAGCAGAGGCCAGACCGAAAGGAAGCACTTTGTATTGGTAGTGCTTTCCTTGGTAAAGGAACCGAAGGAACTTTCTGTGTGTTGGATGGATGAGAACATGGGTGTACGCATCCTTGAGATCTAGAGAACAAAGCCAGTCCTGACTCTGGAGGTATGGAAGGAGAGTTCCGAGAGAAATCATCTTGAATTTCTCCTTGCATAGAAACTTGTTCAATTCTCTGAGATCTAGTATGGGTCTGTAGCCCCCCGTTTTCTTTGGAATGAGAAAATAGGGGGAGTAGAACCCCGAGCCCTGTTGAAGAAGGGGTACTTCTTCTATTGCCCCTTGGGCAAGAAGGGTAGCAATCTCTTGACCTAAAAGGTTGAGGAGAGATGTTGGAGAATTGAACTGTTTCACCATGGTGTGAGGAGGAAGGTTTAAGAAATGAAGCTTGTGCCCATCTCGTATGATGGAGAGGGTCCATTGCTCTGCTGTGATTTGTTCCCATCTGGGAGCAAAGTAAGCTAACCTTCCTGGGATGGTGAGAGGCTCTGGATGTTCTAGAGCCAGAAAGGCTAAGTTCTCTAGTGGAAAGTCAAAGGCCCTGAGGAGGCTGAGGCTGTTGGGCCGTAGCAGTCCTCGCAGCCTGAGGCTTGGCCTGTTTTGGTTGTTGCTGTCTCTTTGTAGCAAAATGACCTTGAGAAGAGGCCTGACCATAACCAGAAGAAAATTTCCCTTTTTTTGGGAAAGATCCTTTTTTGAACAACCTCTTTTTAAAAGGAGCAGTAGTAGACTTTGAAAGTCTATCTAAAGCAGAATTTTCAGCATCCATCTGGTTGGCCTTTGCTTGCCAATCTTTGCCAAAGAGGTTTTCCCCTGTACAGGGAAGGTTACCTAGACCATACTGTACCCAGGATTCCAAATCAGAGGCTTGCAACCAAGCAACTCTGCGTGCACCTATGACAATAGCCGAGGCTCTACTGGCACCCTCAAAAGAGTCAAAGGCTGCACGGTTGGAAAACTTGGATGCATCCTGTGCCTGTTTAAGCCAGGTGATATATTCTTCTCTCTTATCTTCTGACATAAAAGGAGATAAGGTTTGCAGATGATCTGTAACTTCTTTTAGAAACATCCCCATATAGAGACTATAGGAGTTGATTCTGGCTACAAGCATACTGGCCTGGAAGATTTTCCTGCCAAAGGCATCTAGGGTTCTGCATTCTCTTCCTGGAGGAGCAGAGGAGTGTCTTTTTGTACTCTTGATCTTTTTCATAGCAGACTCTACCACAATGGAGGGGTGAGGAAGCTGAGTCTTATGAAACCCAGGACAAGGAGGAACATGATACATGGTGTCCAACCTTTGGGAATGAGGGGAGGTGGAAAGAGGAGTCTCCCATATGCCCAACATGTGATCATAAAGAATCTCATGTATTGGTAAGGTGGCTGCCTCTTTAGGAGCCTTAGGATATTGTAGGATATCTAATTTTTTGGCTCTAGGTTCAGTTTCAGAGGCCACTGAGATGGACAGGCCTTTGGCCACCTCCCTAATGAAGTCCTGAAAAGACAAGTCTTCAGGAGGAGACATTCTCCTTTTTGGAGAAGAGGGTTCCTGAGGAAGGATCCCCGATGCTTCAATTGAGGCCTCTGATGAATCAGAGCCTTCAGAGGAATTGAAGTATTGACTGTCTGGATGCTCTCACAGAGCCCAATATGCGTACCGGGAGGTATCGACATCGGGAGTAATCGGTACCGAGTCGGTACTGATGGGCATCACTGGATAGCGTACCGCTGCCATCGATGCTGATGTCGATGCAAGCGGTACCGGTATCGGAACCGATTTCAGATCTGGTACCAGAATCAGTACCGGTACCGACAATGGGGTTTGTTGCGGTACCGTAGGCGTTGCAGCTTGTATGAATGCCGTGATGGCACGCTGCATGGTCAGAATATTCTGATCCATCGACGCCACCAATGTCTGGATGTCGGTACTGGTGGTAACCTCCGGTACCCCAGAACATTGTAACAGGTGATCGGTCGAGGCCGAGCCATCGATGTCAACCTGTGACCCCATAGGTAGAGCTTTGGAAGCCGGAGCCTCCCGCCGGGGTAATTTTGCCAGTGTGGATTCCTCAAGAGTAAGCCCGGGGGCATCTCGATACTTAGAGGGAGATGAACTCTTTGAGGACCGGCCAGATTTATGCTTGGTTACCTGAGATCCATGGGATGAAGAAGAAGCCCTGGAAGACGTCGATGCCACAGAAGCTGCATCGGAGGGAAACAGGGTACTGAGCTTGGCTGCCCGATTTTGTAACCCTCTCTTAGACATCATGGAATAGGACTCACAATCCGCAATGGAGTGGTCAGGACCTAAACATTTTAGACACCAGTCATGGGTGTCCGTGACAGAAATAGTGCTGCTGCACTTCGTGCACTTTTTAAACCCGGAGATGGATTTATCCATGAGGAAAAATATATCTGTAGGCCTAAGGCCCCAGAAGAAAAAACGCACTGAAGTAAGAAAAGAGTAGTTTTTTTTTTTTTTAAAGAAAGAAAAAAGACCGGTGGTACCGGTCCGGAATCGAGAAGGCAGACACGCGACTAAAGAAAAAGAAAAGAAAATAAGAAATTCTTCAGCGGTGACAGGAAACACGACCTGCTGACTCCGCGGAAAAGAAGAACTGGAGAGAGGCAGTTGGGAAAGGCAGGAAGGCAGCGCGCAGGCGCTGTGGGATGCTCCCAAAAGCTTTCCTTTTGGATGCTGGGGAGCGTTCCCGCGCATGCTCCGTCGGTACCGACGATACCCATATGTGAAGACTCATTCCTGCTTGTTCCTGGAGATAATATAATTCAGTATGTAGATGACATTCTGATTCAGTCTGAGAATGAAGCTGTACACTGGAATCATGTAAGAGAAGTTTTAAAAGCCCTCTTACAAGCTGGTCTTAAAGTTAATCCTGCCAAGGCTCAACTGTGCAAATCACAGGTTTCCTTTTTAGGGGTTACTATTGGCCAGGATGGTAAATCTGTAGATTCTCAGAGGATAGAGCTGATACAGAAACTGCCACTTCCTACAGATCAGAAATCACTCCAGTCATTTCTAGGGCTCGCTGGTTTCTGTCGTGACTTCATGCACAATTATGCTGAAGTGGCAGCTCCACTTTACTCCCTGCTAAAAAGTAAAAGTTATGTTTGGGAGGAAGAACATACAGAAGCTGTAACTAAATTAAAGCACATTCTGACTTTTGCTCCTGTTCTTGCACACCCAGATCACACACAACATTTTTTCCTGTACCCTGTAGTTGGAGAGAACAGTATAGGTGCAGCTCTAACACAACGCCTAGGAGGAGTAGATCGACCTATTGCCTTCTGTTCCAGACTTCTCACTTCTTCTGAACTCAAAATGGGAAACTGTGAAAAACATGTACTGGCTTCCTATGCTGCTATGCAGAAATTTACATACATCATTGGTGCTCAAACCACATACATATGCAGCCATCACCCCCCCCCCCCCTCAAATTCATTGTAGAGGGAAAGTTAGCATGTAGTAAGATTAGGACTTAGAGAATAGTCCAGTGGACTCTCATGTTGCAAGCACAGAATGTAAAGTTTGAATTGTTGAAAGAACCTAACGTGCAAGTGGCTGGAATCTTGCTGGAGGGGCAACCTCATGACTGTCAGTCCTCACCCAGTGCCCCTAATCACATGATCTTTAGGGAACTAGGACTAGACAAAATTTCACCTTTTCTTCCTACATTATATATTGATGGTAGTAGCCAATGTGAAGAAGGCAGGCGACTAGCAGGTTTTGCAATTGTACAATTGGACCCAAATAACCAAGTGGTACTGCAGAGACAGTATTCCTGTGGGTCAGCGTCAGCACAGTACTGTGAGCTGGCTGCTTTTGTGGCTTGTATGCAACAATATCAGGATTCACACCCAGAAATACAAATCATTTTAGATTCCGATTATGTCTTTAAAAGTGCCATTGCCCTGTTACCCTGGTGGCTGGCAAATTAATTTAAATCTACAGATGGGTCCACAGTGAAAAATTCATCACTGTGGACTATGGCACAAGAACTGAGTGAGAAGTTTCAGAGTGTACATTTAGTTAAAGTAAAGGCACATAGGAAGAAAGGCCCTTTAGTGAAAGGAAACACATTAGCAGACTCACTAGCCAAGGAAGCATGCCATGTAGGCCTCATATGGCCCTGGTATGAGCAGACACGCATGGTTGCTATTGCTACACGTTCCACAGATTATGATCAGATAATACCACCAGATTACTTCGTAGCACTGCAGACAAATGACCCTGAGCTTTCCAATTTGAGGAAGCTGGTGCAGGATGCCCCAGATAACCTACATCAGCACACACCCTTTCTCACACTCGCTATAGAGAAAGACATTCTATGTGCAAAAAGAGAGGAAGGCTTGGTTATAGCTATCCCTAGAGCTTGAGGAAAAGAGTGGATGCATTGGGTTCATGGTGCAGGTCCCATGGGACACCCTAAAGCAGAGGAAATGCAGACTATCCTCAATAGGTTGGTATGGTGGCCAGAAATGAAACATGATATACAGGATCATGTTTCCTCCTGTGTAATCTGTGCTTCATTTGGGAGGCAACCTAAAAAGAGAAGGGGACAGTTAATGAGAGCACCTCCTCGTGGCCCATTTGAGAGATTGCAAATAGATCATGTGGGCCCTCTTCCGTTAACAGCTAGGAAAAATAGATTTTTGCTCACTGTTGTTGATTCCTTTTCTCATTGGGTAGAAGCATTCCCTGTCCCAGATCAAACTGCTCGAACCACTGCAGAAATCCTAACTATGCAATTTTTTACACGCTGGTGCATTCCCAAGACTATTGATTCTGATAATGGTCCTGCATTTGTTTCTCAGCTCATCAAGGAATTGTTTGATTTTCTAGGCATAGAACGACAACTCCACATTCCGTACCATCCACAGGCAGCAGGGCAGGTAGAAAGAATGAATCAAACTATTAAGGTCCACCTCAGCCCTATGCTTAATCTGACCGGGAAAAATTGGGATTTGGTGCTCCCTTTGGTCCTCATGCGTATCAGAGCTAATGTCTGTAAATCCACAGGTTTTGCACCCTATGAAGCCTTAATGGGAAGGCTAATGCAACGGTGGGAAAATATGCTGAGTCCTTTTCTTCCAGAGGATCAGACAGTAATTCTCACCAATGAGTGGATGAAATCCCTGCAAGAACATCTAAAAGAAATTCAGACAACTGTGCTAGCTAACAGAAAAAGCTAGAGATTATTTGCAGGAGGTACATGCAAAAGGTTTTGATTTAAGGCCCCTCAAGGTTGGGAGTAAAGTGATGATTCTGAGACCTAGACCAAACCTCCCCTTTGGAACTGCAAAGTGGGAAGGACCATACTTAGTTACTGATACCTTAGACCCAAGCCTATACCAAATCCTAATGCCCGACAACCAGCAGTATTGGAAACACATCACCCTGTTGAAACCATATGGGTAATACGTGTTTTATCAGTCTTTGTTTTCAGATACCACCTGAAGACAGCACGGACAGCTGCTTTCTGAAGACAGCACGGACAGCTGCTTTCTGAACAAAAGTCGCTTGAGGACGGTAACTATTTACTTCTGCTGTATAGTTGATGTGTCCTATATAATGGACATGTGTTTAATAGTTATATAAATAAGTAGTGAAAATTATTTTTTTTGTTGTTACATAGTATAAGTGGGGAGCATTAGTTTACTCCCTAGTAGAGTGAAACAAGTTAGCTTTTATTATGTCTCAGTTTCCTGTTGTTCTGGTATCTGCTCTTGTCTACCCCAGTCTCATTACAGGAACTATCATCTGAATATGCACGATTGGCTGGGCTAACTTCACAGGTGGGGCATATCGCTATCAAGAAATACCCCCACCTTTCCCGGAAGGAAAGGATCTGGTCATCCTGAGTTTCTGTTCCATACAGGACAAGCCAGTGTTCTATTCATTAAACATCACTCAAGTACAGTGGGAGCCACCAGTTTCCACTTCTCTAGAAAGGACACAAGAATTGAGGGCACCTCCAGAACATTACTTTCTAGGTCCTCCTGCTTTGATTTTGTACAATATTTCCTGTCAGGACAGAGGTACCTGGAAAATAACTTATACATGGGTTGTGAGTGATCAACCGCACATCACTGAGACTTCATTCCTTTTGGATGTATCTTGTTTACCTACCACCCCTCATCCCACCCCTTCCACCACTTCTGCTCCTCCTGTACTCTACCTTTCTGATATCCACCCATTTCAGGAAGGACATCCCTTTCAGATTAAATATGATGCACCACACGATGTTTTATATGATGTGGAATACTATTTTCTTACTTGGTATCTATTTTCCCAAATTGTTTCTAGTTACTCACAAATATCCAAATTGCTCTCAGTTTGTTGCCAACCACATACAAATGCTCAGTACTTGGTTTAATATGCAGTCAGTAACACCCAGAGCCAAGCAATTTCGACACAAGCGTGAATTAATTGATACAATTTTAGGTGGCACAGGGACTGCACTGGGTGCCCTTAATATAATTGATATAGAGGTGCTCCGTAATAAAATGGGATCCACTGCTCAGCATGCTGCTGATGGTTTTACCTCACAACATATTATTAATGAAGCTTCCTCTAAACTGTCCAATGTAGTTGTAGATACCTTTGCTCTTATATCTCCCATTATAGAACAGAAAATTGTTACCTTAGCATATGCAGAATACTACCTCACACAGTTTGTATTACCTTAGAACTGGACACTTTTGTTTTCATCTGTTCTTTCCCCAGAATGTTTCTTTTTCGATTGCTCCCAGAATGCATGACATTCGCCTTCCCAAGAACACTTTGTTGTACAGTACAAACTATTTACCAAACAATACCTGGTGCAGTCATACACCACTGGTCTCCATCACCATTAACGGGACAACTTATTCCACACCGCTGGTTACCAATGACTCTATGGACATTCCAGACTTTATCTCATATGCTGTGCATCCATTACCACTTGGCATGGGAGAAGAGACACTACATAAACTGCTCAACTTTACAGAACTCCATGCCTATATTGATCACCTTAAAACAACATCCACTGAAGTGAATCACACCATCGCTTATGAGAATGGACACATTCAACAAATTGTTGGACACTTGCTACAAGATGCTCATGTGTCTGTGTGGGAATTGTTATTTGGTTACTCATCTACTGCTGATCATGTCTTTAATGTTTTTATTCACCCTATTATTATTTTAACTGCTGTACAAATACTGCTATGCATTATCATAATTTTCCTGTGTTGTAAAATGAAACAAATGTACAGGTCCTTGCAGCGCATGTCCTACAGAACAACAACATTTTAAGGTAGTTACACGGAATTTCTACAGCACCTACCTCTACATCCAGGCTCATTTGGCCTGCTAATTTGGCTAATTTGGCATTTCCTATTACACTGAATACCAGAGTCAGCTGCAGTCTAGTATTGCTTCCTATCCTCACTCACAGCAGCCTGGTACCTTTTGGCTTTAACCTCCTCAAAAATTCCTGCAGCCCTTATGCACTGTTCACTTTCTCTAAGACGGGCACGGAGGTGGCATATTGGGTCGTCCCCCCCCCCCCAGTAGTGGCTGCCCTACCTAAGACACGAGGTTTGGACTCATAAGGGGACTTGTTTATCTCTAGAACACTAGAGACAGCACTGTGCAGGACAGGGGACCTGCTAGACATAGCAAGGTATTTAATACAGGAGGTATTAGACAAGCTGCCTACTATCATGTAATGGCAGCTGGGACAGGTACCACAGGTTTGCTTCCACCATTTCCAGGCACAAATAATAAATAAAAATAAAAAAGGTGTGGGAGATGTCAGCATACATCAGCATGGCATAGGTGTCATGGCCGTTCCCAGACCTTGGATTTCAAGCAGCTTTGTTACTCTGGTGATATTTATTTTATTTTATTTATTTAGTGTACACTTGTATCCCGCTACTTCCAGCGATCAGCAGCGGTTTTCTATACATAAGGGAGAGGCTGTACAGGCCAGAATTATAACATACAGTACGATTGAAGGGATGGGTAATAGGCACATCAAACGGTTACAGATTTACATTTGATTGTTTGCGAGGAGACTTTACATATATACATTTGACTGCTTGCGGAGCGGCTTTACATATATACATACTTTACATAATTACAGGACGCATTTCTTGCTGTTATGATATCAGTCTCAAAACTTAATGAGGGTAGTTTACAAGATGAAATTAACTCTGACCCCCTGGTGATGTCTGTCTCCGGGCCTGATGGGATTGGTCTGCAGCCCCTCCTTGCTAAATCAAGAATAGCAGACCTCAAAGGGAGGTGACTAGAAACAATAGCAGACCTCAAAGGGAGGTGCTAGAGAAAATTCACTATAAAGGACAGAAATACTTCCTCTTTCTCTCTCTCTTCCTCTATTCATCAGACATGAATGACAGGAGGCTCTGATAATCAATTCTCTTCACCCCTCCCCCCTCTCTCTCTCTCTCTCTGATCTCTCTCACACACACATGCACACACATAGAGTCTTTCATATACTCTATTCTCTCTCACACTTCACACATGCACACACACACACAGATTCATTGATGTACACTGAAGCAGCTTTTTAACAACCACTATATAACTCTGTTCTGTGCCTATGTAATAAGCCTATTTCTACATAAAGACCTGTTTCCAAGCCACACCTGGTTGGTTGTCTTATTTGTGCTGCTTACCCTACTGTCTCTGTGAAATGAACCCAGGACCAAACGGAGAATAGACCAGAAGATTACAATTCAGAAGATTACATTTCAGAAGATTACAATTCAGAAGATTACAGAGGTGATGGGGGGATGTGTGGATGTCCATGTATGCCCCCCACCCCAGACCCCGCACCCTAGACACCCGCCTACCTGCACATTGGATGGTTTGGGACTGCGCACTAATAGCACCGACAGCATATCGGTATGTCAGGATGATGGGGGGGGGGGGGAGGGGAGTGTTGGTAGAAGTGTGGGGGGGGGGGCAGTGGCACTTGCCTGCAGTGGACCAAAGCCATGCCCTGTTCCAGTGTGTGGTGTGCAGTGCAGCAGACAAGGTCTGTCTGTTGAAAGGCAAAGGTAGCCACAGAGACTACTGTACTTTTGTGCAACAGTGCTTCTGTGGCAACAGTGCAGTGCAATCCACACAGCCAGTGTACCTTGGAGCAGTGGGTCACAGTTTCAGGACCCAGCTGTGGGTTCTGCAGAGCATGTCCTTATATTTTACCCGACATTGCATATACCAAAGCCATTCAAAGGGAAAATCATAGCAAAGGTTCGCACCTCCCCACAACACCCCACAACACCCCAGGAACATGCCCAAAACAGAGAGGGAACCCATTGTTGGTGTGAAGGGTGCTGTGGTTCACCAAATATGGCTCTGTTCCACATGGAAGTCCTGCCGAGCTACCAGCCTACTGCCAAGTTTTGTGATCCGTGGTCATGCAAAACCACACTGATGGCACATGACACAGCTGTCCAAACTATCCCATCTGCTGTGGGTGGAAAAACACCGGGTGGAAATGGTGGCCAAACCATCCAAGGACAGGACAAGGTCCCATTGCATGTAATACAGACCAAATATGCAGGCCAAAAGGTGCACTGTGAAACACACACCAGATCTGAGGTGTAGATGTTAGTATCACCTACTGTGTGTGCGCCAGATGTCATCTGACCCCAATTCACAGTCATGGTGAGCTCTGCAAAACATACCTATAGACCACGGATAAGGTATGTGTCGTGTAGCCAATGAGTGTCTATAAACCCTGTCGTCACGTGATTGGTCTGAGCCCCTGCTGGACATGAAGGAGATGTAGACAGTAGGTGTGACTGTGCAATGCATCATGGGCCAAGGTGGAATGAATCAATAAGTGAGGATACAACTACCCCAAAGACACAAACTATGGACAAGAGAATGGGGTGTGTGGCCAGAAACGGAAACATCATCTAGGATGCTGGTAGATGGCCATAGGATACAGCATGGAGCACTAGGGTGGTGAGAGAATGACCATAGGCTGCCCATAGTCTGTCCAAGGGCAAAAGAGTGAGTATGCATGTGGTGAATCACAGAGGTACCACATGCACCAATTGGCCAAAGCATCCACCAAACACACATATAGTGATAGCAACAGACATCCCAGACATAAGAACATAAGAACATAAGATATGCCATACTGGGTTAGACCAAGGTCCATCAAGCCCAGTATTCTGTTTCCAACAGTGGCCAATCTAGGTCATACGTACCTAGCAGTTTCCCCAAGGGACACAGGTTCCACAATGCTTGTATTGGTTCAAGCATTGATATCCTGGGTCCCTTCTTAATAATGGTTTATGGACCTTTCCTCCAGGAACTTGTCCAAACCTTTTTTAAACCCAGCTACACTAACAGCCTTTACTACATCCTCCGGTAACAAATTCCAGAGTTTGATTACACGTTGAGTGAAAAAATATTTTCTTTTATTAGTCTTAAATAGTTTACCCTGTAGCTTCATTGCATGTCCTCTAGTCTTTCTATATTCTGATAAGGTAAACAATCGATCTACGTTTACCCGTTCCACTCCGTTCATTAATTTATAGACATCTATCATATCTCCCCTCAGCCGTCTCTTTTCCAGGTTAAAGAGCCCCAATGTTTTTAGCCTTTCTTCATAGGAGTATCCTTCCATCCCCTTTACCATTTTGGTGGCTCTTCTCTGAACCTTTTCTAAAATCGCTATATCCTTTTTAAGATATGGCGACCAGAATTGCACACAATATTCAAGGTGCGGTCTCACCATGGAACGATATAGAGGCATTATAATATCTTTTGTTTTATTTTCCATTCCTTTCCTTATCATATCTAGCATTCTATTTGCTCTCTTGGCCGCCGCTGCACACTGGGCCGAGGGTTTTAACATGGTATCCACAATGACGCCTAAATCTTTTTCCTGGGTGGTGGTTCCTAATGTGGAACCTTGCATCGTGTAACCATAGTTTGGGTTGTTCTTCCCTAGGTGCATAACCTTGCACTTGTCCACATTAAATTTCATCTGCCATTTTGATGCCCAGTCTTCCAATTTATCAAGATCCTCTTGCAATTTTCCACAATCCTCTTGGGTTTTAACAACTTTAAATAGTTTTGTGTCATCTGCAAATTTGATAACCTCACTCGTTATTCCACTTTCCAGGTCATTTATGAATATGTCAAAAAGCAGCGGACCCAGCACAGATCCCTGGGGTACACCACTATTCACCTTTCTCCATTAGGAAAATTGGCCATTTAGCCCTACCCTCTGCTTTCTATCTTTTAACCAGTTACTGATCCACAATAGTACACTGCCTCCTATCCCATGACTCTCTAGTTTTGCCAAAAGTCTCTGATGAGGGACCTTGTCAAAGGCTTTCTGAAAGTCCAGATACACAATATCAACCGACTCACCTTTGTCCACCTGATTATTCACTCCTTCAAAGAAACATAACAGATTAGTAAGACAAGATCTTCCTTGTCTATAGCCATGTTGGCTGTCTCCCATTAGGTCATGACTATCTACATGCTGAGTAATTTTATTCTTTATGATGGTTTCTACCATTTTTCCCAGTACTGACGTCAGGCTCACCGGTCTGTAGTTTCCCGGATCACCCCTAGAACCCTTTTTAATAATTGGTGTTACATTGGCAATCCTCCAATCTTCAGGTATTAGAGATGATTTTAATGATAGTTCACAGATTACTAATAGCAGGTCTGCAATCTCGTATTTCAGTTCTTTCAACACCCTTGGATGTATACCATCCGGCCCAGGTGATTTGCTACTCTTCAGTTTATCTAATAGTTGTAATACATCTTCCCGATGTATCGATATTTCCTTCAATTCTTCCGCACCTTTAAATACCACTTCAGTCATGGGTAACATCCCTACATCTTCCTCAGTAAAAACTGAAGCAAAGAATTCATTCAATCTCTCCGCTATCGCCTTGTCGCCTCTTAGTGCTCCTTTAACCCCTTTATCATCTAATGGACCAACTGACTCTCTCACAGGTTTCTTGCTACGAATGTACTTGAAAAGGTCTTTACTTCGCGTTTTTGCTTCCGCAGCAAGCTTCTTCTCAAATTCTCCCTTTGCCTGCCTTATCAATGCCTTGCATTTGACTTGCCTGTGCTTGTTCTGTTTCCAGGTTTTGTTGTTTGGCTCTTTTTTCCATTTCCTGAAAGATGCTTTTTTGGCAACAACAGCCTCTCTGACCTCACCTTTAAACCATGCTGGTAGTTTTTTGGACTTCCTTCCACTTTTCTTAAAGCGTGGAATACAGCTGGTCTGGGCTTCCAAGATAGTATTTTTCAACAACAGCCAAGCCTGATGTACGTCTTTAACCTTTGCAACTGCTCCTTTTAGTTTTTTCTTAACTGTTTTCCTCATTTTATCATAGTCTCCCTTTCGAAAGTTAAAAGGTAGTACTGTGGATTTCCTTACTATCCCTCCTCCACTAATTAAATCAAAGGCGATCATGCTATGATCACTATTGCCAAGTGGCCCCAACACCCTTATCTCTTGCACTAGATCTGGTGTTCCACTAAGGACTAGGTCTAATATGGCTTCCCCTCTGGTCAGTTCATGAACCAGCTGCTCCAAGAAGCAGTCATTTATTTCATCTAGGAACTTTATCTCCCTGGCATGTCCTGACGTGACACTGACCCAGTCGATATCGGGGTAATTGAAATCACCCATTATTATTACTGCACTGTAACTTTTGTTAGCTTCCTTGATTTCTTTGAGCATTTCTTATGAAATTTCTTATGAAATTTAAACTACAAGCTCTCTGCTGGGTACTAAATTTAACCAGAAAGCTCTCTTCTGTGTTTTAAAACTAAAAAGTACTTTTCTGATGCTAGGCCCTGAGTAACTATTAAATGTACACTACAAGCTCTCTGCTGGGTTCCAAATGTAACCAGAAAGCTCTCTTCTGTATGTTAAATTTAAACTAAAAGTACTTTGCTGTTACTTGGCCCTGAGTGACTATTAAATTTAAACTACAAGCTCTCTGCTGGGTATGAAATGTAACCAGAAAGCTCTCCTCTGTGTTTTAAATTCAAACTTTAATTGCTGCTACTAGGCCCTAACTGATCCAACAAAAAACAGTGGGTTCACAGATTAAGTAGCTTTAATACAAAGAATTCTTTTTAGAAAATTACCAGAAGTATATACTCACAGTTGCAGGTTTCTCTCCAGAAGTAACAGTCCCCCTTTCTAGTCCTTCAAGACACTCAGGGCCAACAGAAAATGCAAAGCACTGTAAAGTGAGTCAGTGAGTGCACCTGAAACCATGATGCTCTGTGTATTAGCTAGCTGCTGTAACCATTGACGCAGCCCACAGCACCATAGAGCAGCTAGATAAGCAATGGAGTGTGTAGCCCAGTGGTTAGGGGTAACACCATGCAATCAACACATCATGTGCTCAATTCCCGTGAAACGACAACCTGATACATACCACATGAGATTGTGGCATGTCCCACCCTCAGAAGACGAACGTGCATAGCCACAAAACATAATGTAACTGCACGTAACGCGCGGGCAATGCATAATGCAGCAGTGCGTGTACAGTGTATGGGCCACTTGGACCCTAATGTGCATGACGCGCCGTCCAAACTGTAATGCACCACCCACACGTGCCATGCGCCTGCCATATGGCCTATACATTGCATGTAGAGTGTGGAAAGAAATCTGCGCACAGAGTATGACATGCGTTGCATGCACACTAGCAGATGCAACATGCATTGTCTCCGTCATGTGTGTCAACGTGCCAATGCACATAACGCCACATGTCATAAAAGCGCATTACGTGCGGTATGTTGCATGCTGCGCATTGGTGGCAATGCAACACGCCAAGTGTGAGAAGATGCATTGAAGCATGTGCGCCATAACGTGCCTTATTGCATTTCTGCGACAATACAGCATCATGACGCTGGATCTGTTGGGCAGGCTGATCTGCTGTAAGCAGAGGCACCTCTTCCCTGCCTCCTCCAAACGGCAGAATCTTTTCAGGGTCCGGAGGGCCTGGGACCACCTGACGAGGCGCTACAATGCTGGTGCCGACTACCCATGTGAGGTAAGTGCATGGGGGCAGGTAACACAAACCAAGGAGTGCAACCTACTAGCCAGCAATCAACAAACATAATATACAAGTCACACCATGGGAAAATGACAGGTTTGTGGTCATCCCTGTGACCATCGTAGGTGTGCCTGCTGCTGTGTGCAGGTCTGCCTACTCCTAGGTGGCTTAAGGCCCATTGACAGAGGTCTGTGGTTATCTCTGGGACTATCGTAGGTGTGCCTGCTGCTGTCTGCAAGTCTGCCTTACTCCCAGGTGGCCTCAGGCCTATTGACAGAGGTCTGTGGTTATCCCTGGGGCTATCATAGGTGTGCCTGCTGCTGTGTGCAGGTCTGCCCTACTCCCAGGTGACCTCAGAACTATTGACAGAGGTCTGTGGTATCTCTGGGGCTATTGTAGGTGTGCCTGCTGCTGTGTGCAGGTCTGCCCTACTCCCAGGTGGCCTTGGGCCTATTGACAGAGGTCTGTGGTTATCTCTGGGACTATAGTAGGTGAGCCTGCTGCTGTGTGTAGTCCCACTACATACATATGTTCGGCCCAGGAGTCTGTGCAAGCCATGATGTTAGTAGGCAAAACACATTCCGTGCGTTGATATGTATATGTTCTCTTCCCCAACAGCCAGTATCCACACATCATTGCACATCATCTCACACATGACCCTGTTGCCCTTTTGAATGATGTACACATACAACACCCATTGTGGGGTCAGTCCAGCCCTCACACACACAGGTTGTGACAGGGATGATGCATATGTCCCTCTAATGGCCCCCATCCATGCATACACATGACATATGTCACTGATAGAATATTCACCTATTCTGGGAGTGTGGCAGAGTGCACATATGTACAGATGTATTGGAGATGTATGCCCCCATGAGACCTATCAGGGAGGCCATGTAGATGTCTGCATGTCCACTGTCACACAGTCATATGAAAAGAGCAACCAACACAGTATGGGGAGCACAGAAACTGCAGCCAGTGACACATGGACCCACATGACATATCCCCACAGGCATGGCATATCCAGGGTGGTGACCCAATGCATTGCTGACATGTCCCAGGTGTGGTGTTACCCATCCGTGACACAATATCTGGTGTGTCCATTGTGCAAGTCTATGGTAACACAGCATGCTATGCACCAGATGGTGTTCCCAATGTCACACAGTTCTGAACATGTTCTGGGATTAGCTATCCAACACCATGTGTAGCTGACATGTGTGCCCCATGGGTCCACTAGCCCAATAGTTGGTGTGACACAACATGTCATCCATGATGACAATGGGATCCCCATCCTGCGTGTCTGCCCATGCTGTGTAGCTCTGCATTGGTTACGCATGTCTTGTGATGCCATGTCCATGTGTCACAACAGCGCATGTTGCTACGGCACATAGCATCTGCCATTTGGCTGCCCAGACATGTTATTGCTAGGAGACACCTGTCAACACCAGCCAGGCACATGTGCAGCAACATCATCAATGAGTACAGTGGCATGTGCAGATGCCTTGACATCATATGATAGCCACATGTTGGTGTCATGAAGAGATATGTAGCAGATATGCAGATATAGCAAAGATATGTAGAATGGGAGCCAATACTCCACACAGGTACAAGCACCATTCATCCCAGACTGGCAGATGTACATGATAATCAGCAGGGCACTACCACACATGCCATGGGGTGAACATGTGATCAGACATAGGCCAACAGGTAACCCGGATATGCCTGAGTGTGAACACACATAATTCCTGGAGGTGGCACACATATGCCCAGCTGCACATGCACACAGGCAGACGACTGCACAGACAGATAACATTGGATGATTAGTGTACAGCAGGAGCATTCTCCTGCCACACACAAGCATGTATGTCTGGCATTGTATGAGGGTCAGGCATGTGTGTCACCTAACAGTTGTCATCTGTTGTTGTATCCGCAGGTGGAGGATCTGAGGAAGAAGGGCTGGGAGCTGAGACGCCGGAGGCCTGACTTCCTGCTGCGGCAGCAGCACAAAATGATGGGACAAGTGGATGGTGAGTGATGCAGCTGTTGTGGCACCCAACAGCATGTCGCAATGCACCAGCAGGTTAGAGAGGCACATACTATGTGCCCATTGATTGGTGAACACATGACTGATGTGCCAATCTCTGTTTCCCTTCACAGAAGCAGAAGATGTGCAACAGGAGGCACAGGGAGACTGGGTCTGGTGATGGAGCCTCCGCAGTTACTCAACATGGGCAGTGCCACCTGTGCAGTGGTGGAGCCAGAGGAGCAGGAGGAGGATGCGGAGGAGGTAGAGGAGGAGGCAGAGGAGGTGGTGGAGGTGGAGGAGGAGAAGGAAGAGGTGTCGGAGAAGAGGAAGGAGTCGGATGGGTTGGAGGAAGAGGAGTCTGAGGAGTGGAAGGAGTTTGATGAGTCGAAGGAGGATGTGTCAGAGGAGGTGATGGAGTTGGTGGAGGAGGAGGTGATGAAGGTGTTGGAGGAGGAGGAGGGGCAGAGGTAGGGAGGGCAGTAGAGGTGGAGGAGGAGGTGGAGGATGTGTTGGGTGTGGGGGAGGGGCAGGTAGGGAAGTGGGGGAGGGAATGGGAAGGTGTGTGGTGGGAAGAGAGGGTGGGGTGGTTGGTGGGCATGGGGAGGGGAGGGGAAGAGCCTGGGGGATGGGGAGGGGATGGAGGCAGGGGCAGGGCAGTGAGCGGGGTATGGGGCAGAGGGCACAGGGGATGGGGTAGGTGGGGAGGTCGTGAGGCAGGATGCACCCCTGGTGGTGCGTGATGTGGCATCACCTGACGGTGTGCATGTGGGTCACCACATGCACACACCACCATGGGTGCATCCTGCCCCAGTGCTCAGGTTGTGGCTAGTCCCCTGTGGCACATGACTGCACAGGGCACTGGGGATCCCTGCCACCTGCTCCATGGCCCTGGGGATGTGGCCCTCACGGCTGCAAGGGAGGCAGGCAGTGCCGCAGACAGGGCATGTACGGATGCCTCCACACAGACACCATGCACATGGTTCCTCTGTGGGGGCAAACACGCATGTACCCTGTCTGCGGCACTGTATGCCATCTCTATGGGCCAGCGGGAGCAGACCCAGACCATGGAGCAGGTGGTGGATGCCATGGTCCGGATGGCTGATGAGCTGCGGATGCCATCAGGCCAAGGTGGCCCCCAGGAGGGGTAGACCACCACTATGATCTGTGGAACTCCTGCCCTGTGTAGTCCTGTGCCCTGGGGCTGGCGCCACCACAGCCCACAGGGGGGTGGGGGTATGCAGACCCACTACCACCAATGCTGGCACTGTATGCCACTTGTTCACAGAAACAGGTGTATGAATCAGCTTCTGTTGTACAGATACAATTTATGTTGTTTTTGCACTGTGAATGTCTATTTTATACAAAAATACATGTGGCCGCTGGCCATTTTTATTTTTTGTTACGTTGAAACAATCTGTAGATACCACAAAGTATTTAATTTTATACCATATTGTACGTGAAAAATATATAGTTATGTATAAAAAATGTATCCATGGTCATGTGCTTCATTTCCTGTCATGCAGTTGCACAGAGTTTGACACATGTGAGCATGTCCCTGTGTGTATGTCTGCAATACATGTGTCACATACATGGCACAGTCCTCACCACAGGCCTTGGCACATGGGTATTTGCACTGCTGTATGCATCCCACACTGCCATAGGGATGTACCGTGTGTGTATGTGCTCCACACACTGTGACACATGGCTTGTGCCAGTATCATGCTAGTAATACATACATGCCACAGGGCATGGCCCATTTACCAAGGCCTGACATAGCTGTGCAGTATGGTAACAGGGTAGACACACCGCACACCCACAGCGACTGGAGATGGGGACAGGGAAAATCATTGCATATGGTGCAGATCACCAGGGCAAGGGGTATGTAACCACCATGACAATAGGGGTGACAGCACACCTATGTGAGCACAGACAGAAACACTGGATGCATGGCAGCAACAGATCAAAAAATGGCTTAACTTTATTAACATGGACACATCTGTAGCTACTCACATCCCTAATTCCTGCGTGGACGCCCACGTCCATGCCGTCCTGCCTCTCTCCCACCCCTTGATGCTGCTGCTGTTGCTGCCACTGGCTGTTGCCCCCTTGCAGACATGGCCTCCAGCACATCCGACAACTGGTTTATACCCACCACCATAGCTTGGACGGCGTCAGCAAATGCATCATTCCCCTGGGCCCTTTGCAGGCTCATGTCCCGCTCCTGTGCCATGTCCTGCCAGATACCCTAGAGCTCATGTCGGATGCCTGTGTGAGAAAAAGGTGCGACCAATGATGCACAATTCACAAGCACACCATAATAACACATGCAACTGGTGTCTCAGGGATGACATAGAGATGACAGCAGCACAATGGGGACTGACAGTACTATATTTGCATGGCACATGTTTGCATGTGGCTGGACAGTTGCATATGCACATTGTGTGAAACCGTAAATGTAGGAGCACGTCTGCTGTACAGGCAGCTGCTGACACCTCTGCTGCCTCCTATGGTGGGGAAGGACACCCACAAACCACAACATACACATGGATGCCATTCCACATCCTCCCAAAACAGCAGTGCTCATGCTGATCCTTCACACACTGAGTACACATTTCCCCACCACTCACCCATCACAAACCCTCCATCACCTAGGTCATGTTGCACATCAGAAGGCATATGGTGATGCAACCAGGTGAGAGGCCTACACAGGAACTGGGGGACGTAGCACGCACCACTCGCACGCATCTATAGCTGGGAAATGTGTCCGGGATCCCCTGTCCATCACCAGATGCTAGCACAGTGACAGCATGGGTTCCCTGACACCGACTACCATCTGACATCACCTATGACAAATGTGCCACACACAGGCAGACAGGAGCATACCCACCCCATACGCAGATGACATGCAGTGGCAAATGCCAGACCACCTTCAACTGACATATGGGGTGCCCATTGCGTATATTGAGCACATCTCTCCTGTCAGAGGAATACCAGTTCCATCGTTGCAACATCCATGGTATGTCATAGCTTCTGCTCTGTCACAGGAGGATGATCACAGTCACCACATCATATGTGCAGACATATCTGCAGTGGCGTCACTGCTGATATGTCCACCCTCATGGCCAGGTGTCACACCATGTGCGCAGGCCACTCTCAGATGTTTACCCTGTCATCTGTCCTGGTAACCACATGTGCAACATCACACCTTTTTGGCCCCTAACTCCCATAGTGACATGTGTGCACACATATATCTCTCTCGTTTTCATACCCCCCTATCTGACAGTTGCATCGCCATGCCCCATTGTGTACCCTGATGAACCACCTGCCTAATGCGAGGACATACTGCACAAAATTGGTGGATGTCACAGGGCAACACACAGCATACTGAAACTATATGGTGTATGTGTGTGTGACTGGAATGCAAGAGGTATACGCCAACCACAGAAATGTGTGGCAAGTTGTGAGGTGGCCAACAAAGATGTCAACTGCTAACGAGAGCAGAGGGGTTGTAGAGGGTGTTCCCTGGCCAGGGAGGGAAGGCATGGACTTGCCCATATCCTGTTACACATGCTGGTGTGATATCTCAGCTGAGGGGGTGTGTCGGGAGACATGCAGTGGGTGGAGGGGTACTGGCGTGGAGTGCTGCGCACAGCATGCTGTTTGTGTGTGGGAGCACTGCTGTGGACAGGGCTGGGCAGGTAATATGTGAACTGGAGGGCACTACAGCAGAGGGTATGGCATGGGGACAGGTGTGGACACTGTGCTGCATTTGGGGTATGTGATAAGGTGTGCTGCCACATCCTCAGTGAACACGTGACAGGAGGTGAGACTAGCCAGGGTGGCTGTGGGTACAATGGGAGTGATAGGGGTGCTGTGTGGAACCACCTGAGGTTGTGGGGTTTGTGTGGCCACACATGTGTCTGCGGATCACTACAAGGTCAAGCAGAGTTGGTGGGGGGACTGTGTGGGTGTCACGGGAGGCATGGGTAGGTTGAGGCGCGGGCTGTGGGTACGGCTCAGACAGCATGTACATGGTGTGGGTGGGTTTGTGTATTGCCAAATTTTACACTTCCTTTAACCCTGTCACTCACTAGCTCACAGACTAGGCATAAGCACTCTGGCAAATACAATATGAGTTAACCCTGTCACTCACTAGCTCACAGACTATGCATCAAATACAATATGAGTTAACCCTGTCATTTACTAGCTCACAGACTAGGCACAGACACTTTAGCAAATACAATATGCTTTTATTAGATTGAGTCCTTTTAGAATAATAATAAGCACAAAGTTAAGCATCAATACATCACCGGATTATTGTAGCTCATCACTCTAGCAGTCGGGGGACCAGCGATCGCCTAGAGAGATCCGGGAGACTAAAGGGTGGAATGTATTACTAATTAAAGATTTATTTGGATTTTTGGATCAGCGAAGAATATTGTACATAGAATATTTCATGTGAGAGTTGGATTAGCAAAGAATATTGTACTCTTGAGCCATGCTGAATTAGGAATTAGCTTGCTAGCCCAGGAGCTGATAGCTGAGCCTGGGGTTACTTTAGGTCAAAATCTCTGAGCAGGCAGGCAGTTTTAACCAGACAGAACTGAATGAAAGACTCATAGATAGCTGACACCCTGTTATACAAGACCACAGGTACAGCATTAACCCTAGCCAATCCTGATTTGAGCATGCAGCATGTTAACCAATTATTTGTAATAGCATGCAGCAGGCACGATCTTAGTTAGGTACTTTAGGGGGACTCTCAGGAGGAAAAGATGGGACTGCAACTGATATACGAGGCAGACGTGTCTCTGTAGTTTTTTCCCGGATTTTCCTCCTGAGAGTGATCGCTGAACAGTCCCCCACCTGGAGTGATGAGCTACAATAATCCGGTGATGTATTGATGCTTATTATTCCAAAAGGACTTAATTTAATAAAACTCATATTGCATTTACTAAAGTGTCTATGCCTAGTCTGTGAGCTAGTGAATGACAGGGTTAACTTGTATTTTCCAGAGTGTCTATGCCTAGTCTGTGAGCTAGTGAATGACAGGGTTAACCTGTATTTTCCAGAGTGTCTATACATAGTCTGTGAGCTAGTAAGTGACAGGGTTAACTCATATTGTATTTGCCAGAGTGCTTATGCCTAGTCTGTGAGCTAGTGAGTGATAGGGTTACAGGAAGTGTAAAATTTGGCAATACATAAATGGCGACGAGGATGGGATGGCCTAAATTATTACATAATGGGTTGGCAGAGTCCTGGGACAATAAGCTCAAGGGAGCAGGGACCCTAGGACGACAGACCTGGGTGCTGTTAATTGCATATAGGAAACAAGCACTGGATAGAGAAAATCCAGGACAGAGAGAGTGTAGATCTGCTTGGCCAGGCATGAAGAATCCCAGACGTCTGCAGCTTTCGGGGCTGTATGATGAGAAGTCTGGTGAAGTAAATTCAGGACAGAGAGAGAGTGGATCTGCTTGGGCAGGCATGAAGAATCCCAGACTTCTGCAGACTCCGCTGAGTTCTCCCAGCTGATGTTACTGGACTGCATGATGCAAGTTTGGTGAAGTAAATATTCTTTGTAAATAGCTGCACTATCTCATAACTCTTTTAGTGAAGTATTACCGGTATTCTTCTGTAATTAAGTGTGTTTAGTTATTATTCTAATTGCTTTCTAATTTTCTCTTCTGACTACTCATGTGTGACTGGGAGAGTTGCTTGCTTTTCTGGATAAGTATCCTTGCTTTGTTTGTGGATAAACTGCACGTCTTCATTAACAAGGTGTGTTAGCCTTTGATGTAGTAAGAGTGAAGAATGCAAATAGTGTAAAAAATGTGAATATTGTAAATGTTCAAGGTTGGCATTAGGTGTTCCTGCGGGTCAGGATTAAGTGAGAACTGGGTGTTGGTTTTAAAAAGTGAATGTCCTTACATGCTTGCAACTGTTGAAATGCTTTTGTTGCCTGCTTATCGTAAGATGCATCAGATAAAGCCCAGCAAATTAGATTACAATGTTACAATGCCAGACCAGTTTGACAGATAAATTAGATGCCTATCCTGTAGAGTTAGTATTAATTGTTACTTGTTTTTTTTTCTAGCACTTGTAAGCTTTGATTTGTTCTGTATTCAAATGTTTGTCTGTAGTAAAAAAAACTGTTTTTCTTTCATTACTGGCTACTCCAGTAGATTTTATGGTCCCTGAATGCTGAAGTGACTAGATCAAACAAACAAGACATGAAACTGTTTTTTTTTTAACCTCCAAAGTAGAGGTTGAGAACCCTGACAGGACAATGGGGCATTAAATCCTGAGTAAATAAGAAGGTAATCTTTATCATTAATATGTTATGCATCTATTCTTTGTCTTTGACTGTATATGCTACCAAGCAAACTTAAAAGTTAAAAGAGGATTTTTATATTGTGGCAAGCACCCCAGGGGGCATAGTTAACCATAAACAGCTATAACTATAGGTTAATTGTTCAGCTAGCTTGATACCAGTTTCAGGTTAATTTAAATGTGACAAAGCACAATTTTCACCTCTTTTCAGTTTCATGTCATTTGAGAATGCCTGTTTCCTGAACTGTAAGATTCAAGATAATTACTTTGCCTTGTCACAAGCTTTATGCTGATGACTGAGGGACAAGACAGTAACATCATAGTTTTTATTTATTACAATATTGGATTTTAGGATAAATTCACCTGTTTTTCTGTATTTGAATTTTACGTGTTAGTGTCCAGAGAAAAAGTGTACTTTGTTCTAAAAAGTTTCTATTTCAGTTTCAGTACAGTTCCTGAGAAAATAGATATATGTTGCAGAGAAAACAGATATATGTGGCAGCACTGTGAGATATTAATTTTCTTTAATTTATTTTTTATTTTATTTATTTAGCAAGCATTTGTAGCCCGCTCCTTCCAGCGATCAGGATTACTATTGTGAAACTGCCGAATCAAGGCAGGTACAAATTTTGTTTACATACAGATTGTCAGAAAAGCACATCATACAGAGTTAACACTTCTTAGCTATGGGGGAGTTCATTTACATATATACATAAATACATATATACAGGATAATCTTCTTGGACACAGTGGTCAGGGGCTGCTCCATCTGTGGGTTTAGTTCAGGTTGAAATGTGATTGGAAAATGTGCGTTTTGAGTTTCTTTCTGAAGTCTAGAAGGTCATTGCTAGCTCGTAGTTCTGGTGGGAGTTGGTTCCACAGTGTTGGCGCCGCATATGAGAAAGCCCTGTGGCTGGTGTTAGCTTTGGCAGATCTTATATCTGTTGGAGTGTGAAGGATGTTGGAATTGTGGGTTCTTCTGTTTCGGGTAGGAGGTTGCAATCTTACTAGGTTGTTGAGGAAGGAAGGTGCTAAGTTGTGGATGAGTTTGAAGGTGGTTGTTAGTATTTTGTATTTTGTGTGAGCTGTTATGGGTAGCCAGTGTAATTGAATTAGTACTGGTGTGATGTGGTCACTTAGATTTTTCTTCATTATGACCCTGGCAGCTACATTTTGTGCCATTTGTAATATGTTTAGGGTTTTTTTAGGTAAACCTTGTAGGATGGCGTTGCAGTAGTCAAAATGTGGCATGATGAGTGCTTGGGCCACTGTTCTGAAGTCTTGGGGATCAATAATATTCCGAATGGGTTGGAGCACTCTAAGCTTGTGGAAAACTGCTCTGTTGGTCTTTCGGAGGTGTTTTTCCATCTTTAGGTCACAGTCAAATGTGACTCCTAGATACTTTATTTCTTTTTTTGTTTGGTAAGTGTTGTTACATAGTGTTATTGATGTGGGAGGGTCAAAATTCGGTTCTTTGGAGATATACATTACTTCGGTTTTTTTGTGATTAATTGACATACTACTTTGTTGTAACCAGTCTTGCATCTCTCCGATACATGTCTCCAGTCGGTTGTAGTCTGGGTTTTTAGTGTCTAGTTGTGTGTATAGCATGATATCATCGGCGTAGATGTGGTAATTAATTTCGTGCCGTGAGAAAATTTTGCATAGTGGCTGCATATATATGTTAAACAGAAGTGCACTTGCACTTATGTTACCAAATACACTTGTTGTAGTAGTACATTACGCAGAGGTCCAGTACACACACAGCAATTACCAGATTAATAAGTTTGCTGAAATTTTGAACAGAGGCTGATATGAAATTGCTTTGTTCCCAAGCATATAGAGCAAATATAGATTAAAGATGGAACTGAGTTCCCAGAAAATAATGAGAACTTGAGTTGATTGGATACAACCAAATCTTGCTTGTCAGCAATGATCCAGGAGAGGTTTGAGAAAAAGAATAAGAGAGAGAGAGAGAGGCAGAAAGGTGAAGCTACGGCCTAGGCTAAGAAAATGTGCTGCTTCCAGTGTGATGATCTGGGCTACCAGAATTCTGACTGCTCTAAGACTCCTCGAGGACCCACTAGGCCTGAAGAACAGGAACCTTGCATATTTATGCCTCTGAAGAGACATGAATAGGCAGGGGGGAGTAGGCCAAGAAGAACCTGAGGATCGTCATGAGGCCCAGCCACAAATGCCTTGCAATCCAAGAAGATCGCTGTGAGGCCCAACCACCAATGCCTTGTACCCTCTTAGATCTCTCACCTCAAAAGGATCTCTTTTTGACACCATAATTGAGTAGCTTATGCAAATCCTTGTGAACACTGCAATTTTAAAATCAGTCTAACAGCACTCTCACTGAGAACAGTGTATACGACAGATTCTAGTTATACGTGAGAGATGAGCCATATTTCTTTCTATTGGGATTGCTATTTTAGAATGAGCATATGTCCACTTAGCATTGGACCAATTAAGTTGATGGGAAAGGGACACTGTTTACTCATGCTTATTGAGAAGAATCTAAATTTATATTCTCTGCCTACCATTTGTTTACACCAATATTAAGTTATTAACAATTGTTTGATATTCTTAGCAGCCTTGACAAATAAGGATACATTAGTATGGTATAAAAAACATGGAAGGGACCTATGTATGTGATTGGTGGAATGATGCAGGTGATGAAAAAGTGTTGTGTTGTGAGGGATGAAGTGGAATATTAAAGGAGAAACTGTGATAGACAATAAACTGATGAAGGTAATTTGAAGTGATGTATTTGCCTAATGAATATGTAAACAAAAAAATTATGAGCACTTTATTCAACTATGCCGTCTCCAGAAGCTTCAATTCAGGAAGTCATACTCAACAATTGGAAATAGACATTTGGAGACAGGCTAGGTGCACCTTGCACCCTGATGAGCTTTGGAAAACCCACACTGGCCATGTGGTACTTCCGGATGCTTTGTGCCTCACTTTTCCTCTGTATGTCCTGGCCAGGCATGCAGAGGCAAAGGGGGATGATTTGATGACAAATTCTCACACAATTGGGTATAATTCTAAAACTTGCCAAAATTGCAGAACACGTATGTGCAGCTTGTCTGATCTGAAACATGTAAAGGTCAGTCAAGGGCATAATGGAATATTTCCTACAAGCAAAATGAATTTCCAGTGATAGAGAGACAAGGAGTTAATCAAACTGCGAGATAAGATTGACACCATACGAGTTAGTTACTGGTAGACCGCTGAAAGTTTATAAAGCAATATTTATTATTTGTAGGATATGATCTTAGTAAATATAGATGAAATTAAGTTTGTCTTATTGTGAAATCTAATCTAGAATTTTTAGTCTTTTCATTTAATATTGGTGCTGCTCTTCTGAATGAGGCCTGGAGCCATGTCACCAATTGCAATCCAGAGAGTCCAGCAGAGGTAATTGGCCAGAGTCCAGATGGAGCAGACCATCCCGAGAAATCCAAACTACACACCGCAGAAACGTGTGAGGGAGTCCCTATCTGCTTCAATGTGTCACAATGAAAGAAAGGCCAAGATGTCCACCTACGAGAATGAGAGGTTCAACTGTTGAGAGAGGCCAAGCTTAAACTTCAGAGAAAGGTGAAATAACACTACGGAGTCCTGAAAAACTACTGAGAAGCAGGCCAAATTATCTGAAAATAGGAAAAGGACTACTGGACTTTTGTGGACTTTTGTGAATGATTTTTTTTTCTTATGTATTGTTATTGTTTCCTTGGAAAGTAACTGTAATTCTAGTATCTCAGATTTTTTCTGCTGAACATCATGTGCCCAATTGCTTATGTCACCTGTTCCCCAGATTTTAGTTATTAAAGTCCATGGGGCAGATGTACAGTGGGAAAATGTTCTGAATGCGCAGGTGAAATGAGTCCACTGCATGGGGAACTGATAAAGATAGCTAAGACCTACAAGCCATTTGGCTTTGACAATTGTAATGCCGGGGGGGAATGGGAAAATATCACCTAAATTACACTGAGACTTGTCCCCTCAAGCGTTTGCCTTAATGCTATCCACTATGTTTTAGCCCATGTTATTATTACTGTATTTCTAAATGAATTACAAAGGTGATTCAGCCATTGCTTACGTACAATATCCTTGTTGATCCAAGGGTGGAATGTATTACTAATTAAAGATTTATTTGGATTTTTGGATCAGCGAAGAATATTGTACATAGAATATTTCATGTGAGAGTTGGATCAGCAAAGAATATTGTACTCTTGAGCCATGCTGAATTAGGAATTAGCTTGCTAGCCCAGGAGCTGATAGCTGAGCCTGGGGTTACTTTAGGTCAAAATCTCTGAGCAGGCAGGCAGTTTTAACCAGACAGAACTGAATGAATGACTCATAGATAGCTGACACCCTGTTATACAAGACCACGGGTACAGCATTAACCCTAGCCAATCCTGATTTGAGCATGCAGCATGTTAACCAATTATTTGTAATAGCATGCAGCAGGCACGATCTTAGTTAGGTACTTTAGGGGGACTCTCAGGAAGAAAAGATGGGACTGCAACTGATATATGAGGCAGACGTGTCTCTGTAGTTTTTTCCCGGATTTTCCTCCTGAGAGTGATCGCTGAACAGTCCCCCACCTGGAGTGATGAGCTACAATAATCCGGTGATGTATTGATGCTTATTATTATTCCAAAAGGACTTAATTTAATAAAACTCATATTGCATTTACTAAAGTGTCTATGCCTAGTCTGTGAGCTAGTGAATGACAGGGTTAACTTGTATTTTCCAGAGTGTCTATGCCTAGTCTGTGAGCTAGTGAATGACAGGGTTAACTTGTATTTTCCAGAGTGTCTATACATAGTCTGTGAGCTAGTAAGTGACAGGATTAACTCATATTGTATTTGCCAGAGTGCTTATGCCTAGTCTGTGAGCTAGTGAGTGATAGGGTTACAGGAAGTGTAAAATTTGGCAATACAGTTTGTCTGCTATTCATGATGCTCCTATATCACATATGTTTGTGCTGACTGTCATGGCACCCTGCCTGTTGATAGTTGTGATATTTCAGACTTGCCTACTGGAATGGGAAAAAGGGACATATCATGCAGGAATTAAACAATGGCATGTGCTGTAGTAGCTTGGTAACAGACATTAAACGCAAACAGACATGAACCATCAAACAGGGGCAGCAGTACAAAAACACTGACAGGCTCAAACAGATAAAACTCTCTCTTTTCACCCAAGCTGACAAAGGTATGGGAGGGAGAAGATAGAGGGCTGCGTTTGCTATTGTTTTCTGTTCATGCACATATACAAAAGAGTAGGGCCTCAGACAGCTTAACTACAGACGCCCCAGACTGCAAGGAGAGATAAGGTAGCCACCCCTCCACTGACCAATCAGGGACTATTTGCAGTTAGGTACTCTCCAGATCTGCCACCTAGATAGTTCTATGGGGAGGAGAGGACAGGGGCCCAGGAGTGTCCTCCAGAAAGCTATCCTGCTCTGACCCACGTGACAGACTGCAATCCTACAACTGTATAAACAACCAGCTTGTGTCCTGTGTGGCAGCTGGACTCATGGATAGCTTGCTGTGAGCCGGCCCTGCTATAGTGGTGAATAAAAGCTGGTATCTGCCTGGACGGTTTGTGTTTCTCTCCGGCCTTGCTTTCCTTTGTTCTCTGATTACCAGGTATCATCTGGATTGGACCTGGACCCCTTTAGATGCTCGTCCCACAACACCCACCATCACATGTGACCTCAGTCCCTGCTAGGCATCTGAGCACATCAGCTACACCTGCTCCTATGTGGGCCACATTTTAGTTCTCCTTTTGGTTGTGACCTCACCTCCCAGAGAGGATCTTGGTGGAACACGTACGTGGATACACACACTGTTAGTGTGAGGTTGTGTTCCCTCGATGTCATGTCTGGGAGTAGAGGTGACATGCCGCCACAGGCAACATTATGGTCTTTCACCCACCTTCAAGGTCAGCATTGGATGTGCTGGTATAGTTGTGCATCTCCTGTAACACCTCCCTCATGGTGGGTTGTGAGGGTCCTGCCTCAAATGTGCGCGTCGGCTGGCTTGGTGGCATCCCGAACACTGTTTCACTGGTGGATGTATCCTGGCCATCCTCTGTGCTGCTGTTCCCTGTGAGATAGAAGTGTAGTTCCTCCTCCACCTCTCCACGTACCTCACCTCCCCCTGGGGCCTCCACAGCAGCAGTTGGAGCCACCTCTGCCTGCGTGTCAGTGTCTGCTGCTGGTAGGACATGCTCACCATTGTCACCCTCAGTTACTTGTGCCTCACACACCTCCACCAGGGCCCCTTCCCCTGTCTCCTCAGCCTTCATGTCCTGTGTGTCACCTGTGGGGAGACATGGTACACAGATTAGATGTGATGTTCCTGGTCATTGCCATATCATGCCACTTTCACATTGTATGTTACCATGCTATCACAGGGCACCCATGGGATACCTCCCCACCTGTTAATGTGATTGACCTTTGGACAGTGTGGGGGAGGACAGGTCCATGCATGCGGCAGTCACACAGGTCATGGGGTCACACATATGTGTGTGTAAATATACCATATAGGTGTGGCCATATTGCCATCCATTTTCACAGGATGTGTCAGTTGCATGTGGAACACAGCATGTGCTGATGATTAACGGGGTGTGCTTTGCAACATGGGTCAGATAGGTCTTCCAATGGTTGTTGTACTTGTCCCTGTGCTGTGGCTGTACTGGAGGGCCATCCCACCAGGCTTATGATCATTATAACACGGGTGTCTGTGCACCACTACTCTGCTGATGGTCATGTGTTACCTGATAGGTGTGTGGCAGTACATGCTACATGCATCATATTCTTGTGAGGACAGCATGCCCATGTGATAGTTTGGTAGCTGTTGTCGGAATACATATATCACACTTACCAGCATGTAGGTGGGCTGTGTCCAGCTCTGGGGGCAGTCCATGTATGTATATGGGCCCAAGTCTCTCAGCCAACTGCTGTTCCAGGGTGGTGAGGGCAGGGCCACTGGGTCCACCTCCACCTGTGTCCATTGCATGGCATCTCTCTGCTGTCATGTGTGCATGAACAGCATGCTTGATATCGTTGAACCTCTTTTGGAGGCTTTCTATGTCCCTGGGTTGTCCGCCAGCCTCACACACAGCCTCCTGTATCTCTTCCCACACCATGGTTTTTGTGCTCAATGGTGTCTTTGTGCTGAGGCAGCCATATAGCACATCATAGTTTTCGAGCACATTTGCTAGAAGGATGTCATTCTCCTGCTGGCTGAAACGCATTGTCATTTTGCATGCCTCCACAGGAACACTCTTCCTCTTTCTCCTTGCAGGTTGTGTTTTTTCTGACTGTTCCTTTGTGGGCTGTGACACCCCTGATGGCCCTGCTAACACCTCCTCAGGCTCCTGCATCCCAACGGGCTCTGGGGACTGCTGCCAAGGTGCTTCCCCACCTTGGTCGCCTGTTGTCCCCTCTCCCTGCATGTTTGTCATAGCCATTTCTGCCATTCGCCTCTCACAATTATCACTGTCCTCCGCTGTGTGTCCCCCCTACAATATGCCTTCCACCATCTGTGCATGTGCAGCGCACCTTATGCATGCACAGGGCATGGTGCAGCACACATGTGCAGGGCGCAGTGTGGACATGCAGGTATTAGCACACATGCGCGATGTGCCCTGCCTGGTGCATGTGGAGGGTATGCTGCGCATGACACATAGCACGTGCATGGCGCGTTATCCCATTTGACGTACATATCGCACAACATTACCCATTGTCTGTGATTGAGGGGCCCAGCCATCACATTGGCTACCTGCATCACATAACAGACATATGTTGTACATATGTGTCTGGGTTGCTTAGCCAATTATGTCTCACCGGGAGCATTGGCACTGTCAATGTCACGGGTGGCATCTTCCTCTCATGCACCTGCCATGCGCCTTGGCAATGTGCAACATGCCATACACATGTGCAATGCGCATTACATGCAAGCTGCATGGCATCGCCCTATGCAGGATGCATGACGTGCGTATAGGTACCCATGCACATCGCCACCAAGGACTGGCCATATGTATTGTGGGACAGCGTGTGTCTCATGTCCGGGGCGTGCAGAAACATGTGTTTGCTAAGGTTACATAATCCTGCTCTTACGTCCCCCCATTGTGCTCCCCACAGCTATATGCAAGCATAATTGGTGACACATATACATCACAGGACTGGTACTCGCGTGGATGCGAAACATTGCTGAGGGCGCCATGCGCATGTATGCTGCGCCTGCCTACAGTTCCATGACTGCACGTTCACACATGACGCTTCCATG
The DNA here is from genome assembly GCA_033557465.1 of Ichthyophis bannanicus. Lineage (NCBI taxonomy): Eukaryota > Metazoa > Chordata > Amphibia > Gymnophiona > Ichthyophiidae > Ichthyophis > Ichthyophis bannanicus. The sequence goes on along the minus strand of CM066039.1, from coordinate 148,356,237 downwards.
GAGGCAGATATGCAAAGCACAGTGCGCATTCACCGGCATGGCGTGTTATGTGCATGCATTGCAATGGTATGGCGTGATGCGCATGGCACGTTTGTTATGCACAATCGCTTTCTTTAATGCATACTACACATACGCAGGGTGCGTAACGCATACAGCATGCTCCTTACGACTACGTGCGACCCTGGGGGGGGCACACACATCATCATTGCTACACAGCTGCTGGTGTGCATTGCAGAATGCACAGGTATGTAGTGTTTGCTGTAATCATTTGCCCATCCCTACACCATTTTAGGCACTGTGTTTTTGCACTATCTGTCGTCCATGATGGCTCGCTTTGTGTTTGCTGCTATTGCTATCCAATCCTTGCATGGTGAGGTAGAGATGAAGTTGACTGAGGAGGGAGATGGTATCCATGGGGGTGTGGCACAGGGCATGGGTGCAGTCCCACAGCAACACAGACCTGCAGCTGTGGAGGCTCCACAGGCCGGGGATGGGCCAGCATGGCACCATAGGCGTGCAGAGGTGTGCCCTCGAAAGCTTTGCCTCTACAGGCCCATGGCCATGCTCCAGGGCATGCGTGAGGATCAGGTCATCTCCCTCTATTGTCTGAGCACAGGAGCTTTTAGGGAGATCTTTGAGGATCTGAGACCTGACCTTGAGCCCCTGACTGGCCGGTCAAATGCCATACCAGGTTTGGTCAAGCTCCTGAGTGCCCTACATTTCTTTGCCTCTGGCTGATTCCAGTCATCAGTGGCCGCAGTGGGTGGGATGAGCCGGGCCACTTTCTCACGCTTTCTCCACCAGGTACTGCAGGCCGGGTAAGGAATTACATTGTATTTCCTAACAGTAGGCAACAGTGGGGGGCCCTGAACCAGACATTTGAGCAGATTGCAGGGATACCACACGTGATGGGAGCTATTGATTGCACACATATTGCCCTGGTCCCACCCAGAGACAGGGAGGCAGTGTTCCTCAACCGCAAACACTACCATTCCCTGAATGTGCAGGTTGTATGTGATGCAAATATGCATATTCTGAATGTGGTTCCTAGGTTTCCAGGGTCCACCCATGATTCCTATATCCTGCATCACTCGGCACTGTTCAAACAATTTGAGAGTGGACAATATGAGGACTGTGTCCTGCTGGGTAGGTATTTCTCATCTCTACCGTGCATATGGTGTTGTTGTGTTCTGGGGTGCTCGTCCACTATCACAGATGGGCCAGGGTCACATATGGTTTGGTGTGACACATTTTTGACTGCATATCTCATGTCACAATCAACACATGTTCTGATGCAGACCCAACCCAGTTTTCAGGAACATTCAGGACACTGGACGTCATGCAATGGCATATCACTGCCCAGCCACTGCATGATTTTCTGGGTCGCATTGGCACATGTGACCTCTACATCCCCTTCTTTATGTTTTGGTGGTGGCAAACTGACATTTTTGGGGGCTGTGCCTGTTATCACGCCATGTCACTTTCTCAGGGGATGTGTTCACATCCCTTTGCTGTTTTTCACGGTGACATATGTCTTGTATTTGTGTGTCGTAGGTCTTTTGTGTGACCATGCATGCATGCAGTTTCCATTGGTGTTTGGTACTGGTGCTCTGTTGCACAGATCTTTTTGATGGAGAACATACGGGCACATATGGTGTGTTCATCATATGGTGGTGTGCAACATGTTTTTGTTGTCACATATGGTTCTCATCTGCACATTAACTGGATACGCACATTTACATCTGTCAGCCTTGGTTGTGTATCCCTAATTGTGTCTGTGTGCAATCTCTGCTTGTAAGGTGACTTGGGGGGGGTACAGATTTGGTTCATCGGTGTTTGCAGCATTACTGTGGGGGTGTGGACCATTCACCTCTCACCATTTTGACCATGTAACGTTGGTATATTTGTGTAGCCATGTTCTGACATACATATATGCTTCCTGTATATCAACAGTATTTAGCAGTTTCTGACATCTTAACTGACCTCATCATGTAAATGTTACAGTGACACCTGCTGTGTGTCACCGGTATCTTTGACCTTCACATGTTTGCACACATCTGAATCTATCACCTTATCAAACATGTGTTGGCTTATGTCTGCCTGATGTCTTCATGACTGGCGATAATGCTTTTTGTTTATGGGTGTTTGATATGGACACAGATGATGTGTGTTGCCATCATTACCCTTCCCTGGTGTTCTGTGTCTCAAACCTCCAGATGCTGGCGCATAGGTGCTGTGTGCCATCTTGTGCCATCATATGTTTGTGTCTTTCTTCAGTATGTTGTTTGGTTGCACCTACATGATTGTATGCATTGGGTGACAGCAGTATGCAATGTTGTGATAACGGCATATACATACATACAGCCGTTGTGTGTGAACATCTGTTCCTGGTTGACGTTTCCACATTTCTTTCTGCAGGTGATGCTGGATATGGGTGTCGGGCCTAGTTGCTGACCCCTGTGCATTTTCCACAGACACCTGCAGAGATGAGGTACAATGAGGCCCATGCCTCCAGCCGCTCATTCATCGAGCGCATCTTTGGCGTATTGAAGAGCCAGTTCAGGTGTCTGGATGAGACCGGCGTGGCCTTACAATACTGACCCATGACTGTAGCACAGATCATTCTGGCCTGTTGCATCCTGCACAACATTGCTGTCAGGCACAATATCCCAGTAAAACACAGTTACTTACCTGTAACAGGTGATCTCTGGGAACAGCAGGAATAAGTCTTCACATATGGGTACGTCGGTACCGACGTAGCCTGCCTGGGAACGCTCCCCAGCGTCCAAAAGGAAAGCTTTTGGGAGCATCCCTCAGCGCCTGCGTGCTGTCTTCCTGCCTTTCCAACTGTCTCTCCTCAGTTGAGTTTTATAGCTGAGACAAAGAGAGAGAGAGAGAGGAAAGATAGATAGAGAGATACAACTCTTAGGGGAGGTGGGTGGGTTGTGAAGACTTATTCCTGCTGTTCCCAGAGATCACCTGTTACAGGTAAGTAACTGTGCTATCTCCAGGAACAAGCAGGAATGAGTCTTCACATATGGGGACTCCCAAGCTAAGATGCCTGGAGCCCTACATGTTGGAGATTGAACATGTTACACCTCATATGGCCAGGCATCCCGAGAATGGAGGGTAGGAGTTGAAAAGAGAGGAGCTGTAGGAAACAGCTGACCCTAGATAGGACTACAGGCAAGGAGTCCTGGTATGTATGATAATCATCAGGAAATATAACAAAATAAACAGTCACAATATGGACCTCACTTACTGAATTGCAGAAAGTAGAGAGTCTGACGGAATCTACTGGAAATCCAGTAGAGGAATCTTCAAGGTGACCTCACTGAAGCGAAGGTCAAGGTCAAAAACTGGAAGTGACAGGTGACCCCAGGATTGAACTGGGGTAGAACAAAAATGGTAAGTCTTTAGTGGGAAGCTTTATGGAAAAAGCTGAAAACTCTTTTGGCTACAGAGTTAATACATAGTTAGGAGCAAAAGAGGAAGACTGACAGATTTGGACAACTGGCCTAGTTCTTCAGGGAAGAAGGGGTATGGGAGAAACCCTGTATGCCCAAGAAAGGACAGATGTTTGAGGAGTTGAAAATTTCAGATCTACTGAAGATCCACCATGTCTTTCCTAACTGATGAGAGGTAGGAAGATATTGGTGTATGGAGCTTCAGGGATACCTGAACCTAGGGTTATGGTAAGAGCTGTCAGCACCACAGCAGTGGTCGTGTGCATAATAGTTTAACATACTGTGGAATAGAAAGAACATGTGCAAGCCCACTGTCTGGAACATACTGGAAGGAAAAAACCCTTAATGAGCACAGACAGTTAGAAAGATAAGTATGTGAATACATAATTACCTATAAGGAAGTATCTCGACAGATACACACACATAGTTATGTATATATATATATATATGTGTGTAGATATATATATATATAAGGTAATATATATATGCATATGTTTATGGCAAGATGCAGGGGGCATAACATATGCACACATGGCTGACAGACATATGTATCTAAAGAATGTATATAGACATATGAACATATATGAATATATAGGTCTAAAGATAAATGTCTGTAATTAAGCAGACAGAGATATGTCTATAGGGACCTTCACATGGGAGATGTGAAGAGGAACGATTCATCTAATAACAAGAAGGTGGAACCTACTTGAAAAGATATAGAGAATCTGTTCCCTCTGGTTAAGATGGAGCAGGAATACTATCCAGTGAAATAACCAGGATGGTTGAGTGGAAAAAACAGAGGATAATATCAGTCTGTAAGCAGCAAGTCCTGAGTCTGGTAGAACTCTAACATGGTGAATGGACCAAAAACGCAGAGGATGAGATACCAGGTTGACCCACTTGAGGGACAAGGGGGGGGGGGGGTATCATGCGTTGTTTAATTAAATATGTGCTGTCCATAAAGGATTAGGATACCATGAGGGCAAGCTGCAAGGAAAAAGAGCATATTTCCTGTAGGAAATGGGTAACTCTGTAGACTGTCACATAGAGAAGGCTTATGTCCTTTATTAAAAGGAAATAGAAGGGTGTAAGAACCCTTACAGTCATGAGGAATGACTGAGGAAGCCTTTTTCAACCATATAGGATAGTAATTAGAGAAAAAATCCCCATGCTCTCTAGCAAGGGCCCATAGTGGAAAGCTTCTCAGTAGGATTGCAGAGAGCATTATGCAGGAGAATTGGGAAATAAAAACTGGCTGTTGGAGAAAACCAGCTGCCACTTCAATTATGCTGCCAACTTCAGGGATTTGGAGATGGCAGAAAAAAGCGATAAGGATTATCCAAGATAGATGAAGCACTATCTTGGAAGCACTACTAAGGCCAGAGAAAAAGTAGTGGAAGACAAGACTGGAACTTGTAGAAAAGTACCAGTAGTCCAATCACTGGAACTCCTGCATGGGCAGCTGTTGAATAGAACAGCAGAGAGAATCCTTCTGTTTTTAACAGAGAGAACAGACAGAACAAGAGGAGACAATCCTGATCATGTCTGATGAGCTGCCCAAATGAAAGCAGGGAGGTTACTCCAGAGAAAACTCTACACTAGAAGGACAGGAAGACTAGAAAGGCTAAGAAAGCCTTCCAGTGGTATGGTACTACTCTTACAGGGAAGGCCCTGAAAAAGAGGGTAAAGAAAAAATAGGAGCTGAAGGGAGACTTGCCATATGGTAAGTCTGCAGAAGGAAAAATGGAATTCATGGTGGTACAGGAAAAAACTATCATGAGATAGTTGGAAAACCTCTCTTCATAGTAAAAAGAAGAGGAAAACCCTGTGATCCATAGACATGAATTTCCTGACAGCTCAGCCTACCTAAGAGCAAGTGGATGTCCTGGAAAAACAGGAATCCATGTGTAGAGTTTTAAATGAAAAAATAGTGAAAAAACTTCTGCTGAGAATAAGTGAACTGTAGGTATAAAAGATTAAATAGAACCCTATTGAGGGTTAATTTTCCTGGCTTGAGTTTGGATTCTTCAGACTAGAGCGAAGTTTCCCTTGTTTGGGAACATCTGTATGATGGGCAGGAGAAGAATAAAACCTTCTTCTCTTAGGGAAAGAAGGTTTGGTAGGGCATTTCCTACCTACTGGGGAAGGAGAAGGCTTAGGATAGCCCTCAGAAACAGGGAAGTCAGTGGAGCAATGAGCAACCTGACGTAAAGACTCCCTATTGAAGAGGTTTTCTCCAGTACAAGGAGTATTACCCAGTCTTTGTTGTGCCTATCTGTTCAAGTCTGAAGCTTGGAGCCAGGCTCTATGTCGTGCTCCTATGGCTATAGCAGAGGTTCTGCTAACAGACTCAAAAGAGTCTAGGGAAGCACGAGAAAGAAACCAAGAGATATTTTGGCTATGACTAAGAAGTAAGGAATAGTCTGCAGCCTTGGGCTCTGATAGAAAAGGAGTCAAAAGAGATAATTTCTTTGTGACCTCCTGAAGGGATAGACTCATATAAAAAATATAAGAGAGAATCCTTGTTGCCAGCATAGATGTTTGGAAGGTTTGACGTCCAAAGGCATCTAGTGTTCTAGATTCACGACCTGGCGGGTAAGAAGAATGCTTCTTCTTGCTTTTTACCTTCCTCATTACTGATTCCACAACAATGGAATGATGGAGAAGTTGAGTCTTTTGAAAGCCTGGAGAGGGGGGCACCTGATACAGAAGATTAGTTGCCGTAGAAGGTGAGGAAACCCTTAAAGGTGTTTCCCATATTCTCAGGAGAAGATCCTGCAAAGAATGATGTAAAGGAAGCATTATATTTTCCTTTTCCCCAGAAGAACCTTGTGTAGGATCATAGCCAGGGATAGGAATAGCAAGGAATGTTGCCATGTCAAGGAGAAATTTCTGAAAAGAAGGATCTCCAATGGGAACCATCCCTGGACAGGCTAAAGCTGAAGAAGTAGCCTGGGCACCGGAGGATGTACTTGTCCGGTGCAGGAAAGGATCCCTAATGGATGGATACTGGTACTGGCGGTTATGACCTGAGACAGTCAGTACTGCATCGTCCATGCCAGGTATCGACTCCAAACTAGGTATAGAAAGGAGCGATCCTGGTGAAAAAGGCATGGAAGGATCTGGTCCCGATGTTACTGCAGGTACCGGCATCGATACTGATACCGGTAGCTGTGCCGGAATCGAAGGTGATACCGACATCGAAGCAGTCATCGGAGGCTGCTCAAGCGGTACCGAGGTAACCAAAAACCCTTGGTGAGTATCCTCGGTACTGCGCATCCGGAATCGGTAAGCGTCGGTTCCGAGACGCGTCGGTACCCAGTCTTCCAGACTAGATATCGATTCCAGACTCAGCATCGAAGGAAGCGAGTCTATCGATGCATGTCTGGAGGGTACCGACGTCGGTGGTCGTATCGGCGATGCTGCCGATACTGGAAAGTCAATCTGGGACGTATCGATCGGTCCCGAAGGTACCGAGAACGCCAGATGACGATCCCTGGTGAGGAGTGGATCGCTCAACACCAGTGCCGATGCCGGGGTATCGGTACCGCTCGAAGTGGATGCCACCACCGAGCATGGCTCAGGTATGTTCTGTGAGGGGTGAGCCCCAGGAACAACCTGAAACCCCTGAAAGGCTTTGGAGACCAAAGACTCCTGCCGGGGTTTTGAAGCCAATAGGGTCTTGAGGGCAAGGCCGGAGCCGTCATCATGCTTGGCATGAGACCTACCACTCAAGGATTGGCTAGTCTTAACAGACTGTTTGTGGGTTACCTGATCCTGTAGAGAAGAAATGGTCGGTGCCCTGACACTGGAAGGGAACTTGGTATCGAGGGAAACTCGAAATGGAAAATCTCTTCTCATAAAATTGTAGCCTAATGGCTCCGGAGGAAAAGGGTCAGGACCCAAACAGATTAGACACCAGTTATTGGAGTCTAAAAAGAAAACTGTATTTCCACAGTTAAAGCACTTCTTAGGAGAAGAAGGCTCCATAATGGAGAGGCCTTACAGGCCCAAAAATTTAAGACAGAAACTGAGGGAAAAAAACTCCCAGAGTTTGAGAAAAAGAAAAGAAAAAACCCACCGGCGGTACTGGTGGAGGCGGGAAAACAGCCGCGACCACAAGAAAACAAGATTTAAAGAATTAAAGAAAACATTTTCTGCGGTGACAGGAGGACGTCCTGCCGGCTCCGCGGAAAAACGAAAACTGAGGAGAGACAGTTGGAAAGGCTGAGGGATGCTCCCAAAAGCTTTCTGATTGGACGCTGGGGAGCGTTCCCGCGCAGGCTCCGTTGGTACCGACGTACCCATATGTGAAGACTCATTCCTGCTTGTTCCTGGAGATACATTAATCCTGATCTGGAAGATGATCCTCGGTGCCCTCCTGTACATAGCCGTGGAAACAAACATGTGGGCAAGGTGATCAGGCAACATCTGATTGATGAGCTCTTCTCATGTAAGCCCTGCATACATGAGGGAATTCATATGGGTGTACATGTACATGCTGCCATGTGTGTTCCAACACTACATTCTCACATATGTGTGTCTGTTGTGTTTGTAACTGTACAGAATATGCTTCTTGGCCTGCCTGCTGCTTTGGTGCAGTGGCTAATTTGTGAACGTCGATCAACATGCAGCAGACTGTGGTACTGAGACATATATGGCAGTTACAAGTGACTTGGCCATCATACACAGTCACAGCAGAGGTGTGACTTGGACATAACATATAGGCATTGTTTCAACAAATATAAAGGCCGTCTGTGCTGAGGCTGTTGTGTCCCTTGTCATGCATGTACTGTCAGCACAGTACAATATTGCACATGTGTGATGTTATCTGGCCTCTGCACCAAGGGTGTTCATGAAATGCATGGCTGTGGTAGCAGCATTTCTCCGCACTCTGGGAATATTCATCTTCCCTTACTTGGACGACTGGCTCATTCGAGCTCCAACACAGTCAGAGGCCAAGACTTCTCTATCCTGCACAATGCATATCCTTCAGTATTTAGGGCTGGTAATAAACATCCCAAAATCCAGTCTGACTCCCACTCAGTCTTTAGAGTTCATAGGAGCTCTTCTGGATGCCACAACGGCAAGGGCCTATCTTCCCCAGGCCCGTTGCCTTCGCTTGGTGCAGTTAGCTTCTCAAGCAGTGCTAAAGCCTCATCTAACTGCTCGAGAAATGTTGCAATTGCTGGGCCACATGGCATCCACCGTGCATGTGGTTCCATATGCTCACCTCCACATGAGGGCAGCTCAGTGGACTTTATCCACCCAATGGAACCAGGCATCAGGGTGCCTGTCAGACAAAATAGCAAACACAAGTCGCCTCATTTTGTCCCTCCAATGGTGGAGGTCCACTCAAAATCTGGCATGCATATGGCCATTTTTATCTTAACAGTTTAAGATTTTTCACCATGGTATTTGGAACTCTAGCAACTTAGCTGTTTGTGTATACAGCTGATAGGAGTTGTTGTGTTGAACAGTACATACACTTTTCCCTGACATTGTGGCATCAGCCAACATCAGTGTATCCTTGCATAGGCTGATCTCAGATTCATGACAGACAGGCCATATGCTACTGGAGGCATGCTCACCTTTGCTTACAGTGTGTGTGTGTGTGTGTGTGTGTGTGTGTGTTTTGTGCATGACATTGTACCGACCAACTGTGCAGGCATATGTGCATTATCTGGTGATGGGATGAGTCTGGTCACCTGTGGAGGGATGTTCAATGTGCTATTTCTACATTTCTGATGATGACGTGTGAACAATGTGATCATGTGTTCTGTGTTGTTGACTGACATAACTTTTGTGTGATGACAGACCAATACGCATCAGCATTGCAGTTTAACACGTCACCATACTTTGGACATGTGGCAATGATGGCTGCACATGCAGACATGGTCATTCAACACATTTCACTGACATCATCTGCGTGTAGTATGATGTCTTGGAGCCTTTAACATCCTCAGACAGTCCCTATCAGACACATGCTGCACACAGACGGTGGTTTGCACCTTGGATCATTTGTGACTAACAACATCTTTTACATGTTTGGGTTTAGCTGTTTAGTTCATCATGCTTCATTGTGGGGTCAATGTCTACCAGCACTGCTGGACATGATGTGGACCTATGAGATGCCTGTAGGACATGCCCATGGACATGTCCATGTGGAGATGCAAACCTGGTCTGCAGTGCTATTTCTTACTGTCCTCGACATGCAATGTGCTTTGTGTTATGATAATGTAATGTTTGCATGTCTGATGTTTCATTCTTTGCATATTGATGTTGCACTCCCTGCAGTGTGACCTCATGATGTGTGAGGTATACCATAATGGTGTTTCTATTCCTTTTACCACAGAGCACAGGCAACCCACACAGCACATCTACTACACTGCATCTGCAGTCACAGTCACCCACTTGTTGGAGGACATAGCAACACCATGCCACAATCCCTGAGAGATGGTGCCATATGGTAATGGAACTATGCAAGTGGAGCACATGCCTATGATGGACATTATTATTCAAGTGGGTGATTGGTGCATACCGAGGATGCCCAATAAACTGGTGCTGCCATCCTCTGCCTGGGTGTCCAGATTCATCGCAGGAAACACATGTTTCCCTTTGACATACTGTGGCACATTGAGAAGTCACACCTGACTGTGCATGCACATGGGTTCAATAACAGACTTTACGGGACATGTATGGTTGCATACACATTTTTGAGCTGTGGATACTGTGTACTGGTGCATATATGTGCAGCAGGGGAACACATACTCGCTGTATGGTGACAATCCAGCTAACATTGTGTTTGTGTGTTTGATCCATGTGTGTGACTTGCATCGCTGGATGTCCTCATATGTTTGTCGCAACAGGAGACTACAGCCATGTGTGTGGCAGCAGAGGGACATTGTGTGGGTCTTCTTTTATTTGGCTGTCAGCCTTGAACTTGGCCAGGACACACTGTTTGCCACCACACCAATGTGCTCCACGCCAACATCATGGATTGCTGTTGGGCCCTTGCCAGGAGTGCTACTGTGCATCTGGGGCAGCACTGTGTCTTGTTGCAACTTACACTGTGCATGTGCATGTGAATGAATATGTTGGAACAACATTGCATGTGCTGATGTGGATTTTGTGAGGGTTACTGCACCATTGTTGGCATCTTTTTATACCTCCACAGACATGTTCTTCTGTTTGGTTACTATACAGATGTGATGCTATGTATTGACTTACAAAACAATCATTGCATGTCTGCTCAGTCATATGTTTGGCCTGGCATTGAGACACACACATTGCACGGAAACCTTTGTGGTGTGGCAATCTGTGCATCAATTTTCAGCCTGCATTTGTGCATTCCATGTACAATGACATAGGTGTGATGCTCCTGTACACATACTGACCATTACAGCAGGGCTCATGCATAGTGCTACCTCTGCAAGTCTGTAAAAGTTGGATTTGTGTCTTATTTGGCAACATGTGCCTCTCTTACCTGTGTCTATGTCCTCATTTTGCATTGTGTCACTGATTTGTGAGGCCATTTGTGCATTAAAGGTGTGTATTTGGTTGGGTACATGACTTCTGATTTTTTTCAGCACATCACATACTAATTTTCAGGCCATCTACACTGCTGTTTGACACTTTGATACACACATATGCTCGAACATGGTGAAAGGGTGTGTTGTAGGGCATTGTGTGTTAGGGCATTGGGACATACCATCATTGTCATGTTTGTGTGTTTGGCTATGCACTGCACGTCACCATCTGTGCATGGCAGCATGGCATTACATCTCTGTGTTTTCCTTTCCTACCTTATTGCTTTGTGGTTGTGGGGGTCAGCTTGGTGTACCTGCCTAGATCATGCTCCCTGTCAGTTGTGTGGCCAGACACATATTTCATGGCTGACCTACTTTGGATCACAGCACTCACATGGACATTGTACAGTTGGTGGACATGGGACGCAGCAAAACATCACTTTGTCCTGTCCAGCTTACAATGACTCGGACACACGTTTGTGACACTGACAGCTATACATGTGCAGACATTCCAGGCAGGTATGTTGGAACATCAGCCATGCGCCATGTGCAGTCTTGCCATTGCAGTGATGATGCAGATGACGTCATTGCATGCCGTCTGGCTCAATCACCACACAATACCCCCAGATCTACATTGTGATCATTGCCCAGTGTGGGGGGGGGGGTTCATGCACAGGATGTGTGAGGTGAGATGTTGCCGCAGCAGTGTAACTGTTCATAGCTCAGTAACAAGGTGTCTGTGGTATTCATAGCATGTGTCTGTTATGTTGGGTTGTAGGTGTTCATCTATTTCATGCACATGGTTCATACTCCTGTGACACATGTGTGAATGTCGACATCACCCCTTGTGCAAATGACCATCAACTATGTGGAAAACATAGGTTTATATGTACATTGGAGTGTTGCATCATATAGCAGATATTATACACGGGCAATGTTGGGCTGTTATACATGTTTGGTTGACACCATCACTGCATTAGTTTGACATGCATACTGACCTTACATTGTATGGGACACACACATGGGAACTTGAGATATGTTGGTCATTCTGACTCTGTACAGCTACTCTTCATCATGACATACTGCAAACGGGGCCGATCTCACACCAGAGGTGTACATTGTGCATACACGTAGTTAATGCGCCTCCTATAAACTATGTCCATTCCAGTGTCATGATATTCATGTTGCCTTTATCAGGCACACTCACAGCTGATGCAGCGGGGCCCCATTTTGTCAGGGAATGTGGCATGGTGTGGTGTCTCCAACGATGTGCTGCTGCATTCTTGTCCACAGATGGTTTCACAGATATCAACATAGGTATTGCATTGTAACACAGCTACATTCTTCACTCACATGTGCCGGGCCAGTTGCATGTCATCTCATTTTTCCCCTTGTTGCTTCTTTTGGGAGAGATTTTACACTACTTTAGCACATGCATGTTCATGCTGGTGCCAGTACATCCCCATCTGGGAGGTGTATCAGGGACATAGCTGGCACTGGTGTTCTTTGGCACTGGTGATGACAGTGGCGATGGGACAGATTGGACATGCACATGCCTCCTTGTCTACACATCATCAACAGCAGATATCTTCATGTCTGTACAGATGCAGACTTTTTGCTGTGTATGCATTTTCTGGTTTGTGTGTCTTGTATTGACAGGCAGGTATGTTCTTGTGGACATTTCATAGCTGATGTGTGTTGGGTCCTCATCATGCACCACCTACTGTCAACATGCACACATATGCGACTGAGGCATGCAGAGCATGCAGATGCATTGTGGGGGGTCCTACTAAGTAATGCACACCATGCAGCTCCTAGACAGGATCTGTCCTGCTCCTCATCTGTGGACAGAGCAGTGAATGTATCTAGAACATGTTGGACACACATTTGTCTCTGCTGCTGCATCGCCACACTGACCAATGTATATTGTGGTATAATGATGATGTACATGACCCACTTGAGCTATCATCCCTGAATGGTGGCAGCTGTATTTGTGCAATTTGGCTGACACTTCACAGGGAGATACATACATTACCTTTAGTGGAACATATTTGCATTGTGCGTGTTTGGCATAGTGGTTACAGATGTGCATTAGTCCACCCTAGGATGTGGGTTCAAGTCCCACATGTTCCTTTCCTTTCATTTTCTTGTGTTCTGCTAACCTTACCATACAAAGGGCTGCAGCTTCAGCACTGATCCACACACCCTTCCTTCTCTGCAGTGTGCACTCCATGCAGCCTATCCATCACATATTAGCTGATACATATGGAGCCTTTCTATGTGCTGTCTGGACAAGCAGTTGGCTTGGGGGGTTAGCATTGCTGTTTTTGAGTTGTGTTTGGACACCTCCATGTGCTGGTTCAATTCTCACATATTCCTCTTTAATTCTGTTCCCCATTGTGCCCTTGTACACATACAATCCACACAGCTGGCCCTTCAGACCAGCCCAGGACACCCTTGCAGTTTAATTTGTTTAATGTTATGCATGCTGTTTTCACTGCATAACATTTGATGGTGTGTGTGCATGTGGTTGGCTGAGGCTCACATCCCAATTATAAAGTGCAATATCAGCTGCCTGAGATCTACGGCCTTACACCTACGACTCTGTTGTTCATAGGGCACCATGTCTGCACATCCCTCAGTGCGTCTTGTACTATCGGCGAGCCTTTGATTGTAACCCCTGTGGACGCGCTGGTGCTTCCCATTGGCTGTGACGTTAACCCACGGTAATTGGCCAGGGCGCCCTGTACCGCACATTGAATGTCCAGGGCACCCTGTACCGCGCATTAATGGCCCATGGTTACCTTATCGCGGCGCCGCCCACATCCTTATATGGGCATTGATAACATAAGCGCTGAACTTACCGCCGGTGACATTTCCACTGCTTAGTAAACATACCCCTAAGACTAATAACAGAAAATATTTTTTCACTCAATGCATAATCAAACTCTGGAATTTGTTACTGAAAGATGTATCAAAAGCTGTTAGTATACTTGGTTTTAAAAAAGGTTTGGACAAGTTCCTGGAGGAAAGGTTCATAAACCATCATTAAAGAGGACCGTGAAATCCATTGCTTACCACAGGATGAGCATTGTGGAACCTGTGGCCTTTGGGAACCTGCCAGGTACTTGTGACCTGGATTTGCCACTGTTAGAAATGGGATACTGGGCTTGATTAACTTGGTCTGACCCAGTATGGCATTTATTATGTTCTTATGAATCAGTTTTGGCCAAAATCGGAGCACTGCCACATTAAGCATAAGAGAATGTGGTAGCATGCACTTAATATGTATTAACAGTGACAGTGTGTTAAGAAGTAGTCTTATGATACTGAATGGTAACATACTGTGCATTAGTGTCTCCCACCTTTGCCTCACAGTCTGCTATATAAAGAGATCTGTCCTTTGACACAATTGCCTGTACTTTGGGAAGGGTAGAGAGTAGTGGTCATTTGGAAGGAGTGACAGAAAGGCATGAATCTGTATGTCAGGCTATCCCTTTTCAAGTCCATGCTGAAGACTCACCTCTTTGAAGCTGCTTTTGGATCCTGAACCCCCCTTTTTCCTTGTGTCTCGTTACCTTCCTTTCCCCCTTATTCTTATTACAACTATTTGATAAACTGAAGAGTAGCAAATCACCTGGACCGGATAGAATACATCAAAGGTGTTGAAAGAACTGAAATGTGAGATTGCAGACCTACTATTAGTAATCTGTGAACTATCATTAAAATCATCTGTAATATCTGAAGATTGGAGGATGGCCAATGTAACGTCAATTTTTAAAAAGGGTTCCAGGGGTGATCTGGGAAATTACAGACTGGTGAGCCTGATGTCAGTACTGGGAAAAATGGTAGAAACCATTATAAAGAACAAAATTACTGAACATGTAGATAGTCAAGGCTTAATCGGAAACAGCCAACATGGCTTTAGCCAAGGAAGGTCTTACTAATCTGTTATGTTTTTTTGAAGGTATAATAAACAGGTAGATAAAGGTGAGTCAGTTCATATAGTGTATCTAGACTTTCAGAAAGCCTTTGACAAGGTCCCTCATGAGAGACTTTTGTCAAAATTAAAAAGTCATCGGATAGGAGGCAGTGTACTATTGTGGATCATGAACTGGTTAAAAGACAGAAAGCAGAGAGTAGGTTTAAATAGCCAATTTTCCCAATGGAGAAAGGTGAATAGTGGAGTACCCCAGGGATCTGTTCTGGGTCTGCTGCTTTTTTAACATATTGCTAAATGACCTGGAAATTGGAATAACAAGTGAGGTTATCAAATTTTCAGATGACACAAAACTATTCGAAGTTGTTAAAACCCATGAGGATTGTGGAAAATTGCAAGAGGATCTGGATAAATTGGAAGACTGGGCATCAAAATGGCAGATGAAATTTAATGTGGACAAGTGCAAGGTTATGCACCTAGGGAAGAACAACCCAAACTATGGTTACACGATGCAAGGTTCCACATTAGGAACCACCACCCAGGAAAAAGATTTAGGCGTCATTGTGGATACCATGTTAAAACCCTTGGCCCAGTGTGCAGCGGTGGCCAAGAGAGCAAATAGAATGCTAGGTATGATAAGGAAAGGAATGGAAAATAAAACAAAAGATATTATAATGCCTCTATATCGTTCCATGGTGAGACCGCACCTTGAATATTGTGTGCAATTCTGGTCACCGTATCTTAAAAAGGATATAGCGATTTTAGAAAAGGTTCAGAGAAGAGCCACCAAAATGGTATAGGGGATGGAAGGATACTCCTATGAAGAAAGGCTAAAAAGGTTAGGGCTCTTTAACCTGGAAAAGAGACAGCTGAGGGGAGATATGATAGAAGTCTATAAATTAATGAACGGAGTGGAACGGGTAAACGTAGATCGATTGTTTACCTTATCAGAATATAGAAAGACTAGGGGACATGCAATGAAGCTACAGGATAAACTATTTAAGACTAATAAAAGAAAATATTTTTTCACTCAATGTGTAATCAAACTCTGGAATTTGTTACCAGAGGATGTAGTAAAGGCTGTTAATGTAGCTGGGTTTAAAAAAGGTTTGGACAAGTTCCTGGAGGAAAGGTCCATAAACCATTATTAAGAAGGGACCCAGGATATCAATGCTTGAACCAATACAGCATTGTGGAACCTGTGTCCCTTGGGGAAACTGCTAGGTACATATGACCTAGATTGGCCACTGTTGGAAACAGAATACTGGGCTTGATGGACCTTGGTCTGACCCAGTATGGCATATCTTATGTTCTTATGTTCAAATGGCAGATGAAATTTAATGTGGACAAGTGCAAAGTTATGCATCTAGGAAAGAAAAACCCAAACTATGGTTACAGAACACAAGGTTCCACATTAGGAACCACCACCCAGGAAAAAGATTTAGGTGTCATCGTGGATAACATGTTAAAATCCTCTGCCCAGTGTGCAGAGGTGGCCAAGAGAGCAAATAGAATGCTAGGTATCATAAGGAAAGGAATGGAGAATAAAACAAAGGATATTATAATGCCTCTGTATCGTTTCATGGTGCGACTGCACCTTGAATATTGTGTGCAATTCTGGTCGCCGTATCTTAAAAAGGATATAGCATTATTAGAAAAGGTACAGAGAAGAGCCACCAAAATGTTAAATGGGATGGAAGGATACCCCTATAAAGAGAGGCTAAAAAGGTTAGGGCTCTTCAACCTTGAAAAGAGACGGCTGAGAGGAGATATGATAGAGGTCTATAAATTAATGAATGGAGTGGAACAGGTAAACGTAGATCGATTGTTTATGCCATCAAAATATAGAAAGACTAGGGGGCATGCAATAAAGCTACAGGGTAACCTATTTAAGACTAATAAGAGAAAATATTTTTTCACTCAACGTGTAATAAAACTCTGGAATTTGTTTCCGGAGAATGTAGTAAAAGCTATTAGTGTAGCTGGGTTTAAAAAAGGTTTGGACAAGTTCCTGGAGAAAATGTCCATAAACCATTATTAAAAGGGACCCAGAATTTCCACTGCTTGACCCAGTACAAGCATTGTAAAATGTGTTTCTACTGGAGATACTGCTAGGTACTTGTGACCTAGATTGGCTACTGTTGGAAACAGGATACTGGGCTTGATGGAACTTGTTTATTTATTTATTTAGCTGTATTTATATCCCGCTTTTCACCGGGTCAAAGCGGTCAATTGGGAGATACATTTAACACGAGGGGATATGATACAAATACGCTAATACTTACAGGGAACATGGGCAATGGAGGGTTAAGTGGCTTGCCCAAGACCACAAGGAGTACCTATAGGACTAGAAATCCCAGTCCCTCCGGCCTGAGATTGATGTCCCCAGGTGGGACTTGAACCCCCGGCCCTCCGGCCTGAAGTACCTTGTCCTAACCACTAGGCCACTCCTCCCACACTTGGTCTGACCCAATATGGCATATCTTATGTTCTTATCCTTTGTCTTGTCTGTCTTAATTACATTGTAAGCTCACGAGCAGGACCATCTCTATCTATGTTTGTACAGGGCCTTGTAGCGCTTTCTAAATGATTAGTAGTAGTAGAATAAACAAAGTCTTCAAATAATTAGATCAACAGACAAGAAAAACAAGTGGCAAATTCACAAATACAGTATGAAATAGAAAGTGTTATTCAAGAAACCATTTGTTGATTAAGACCAGACTTCTGAATGATTAAGGAAATATAAATTGAAAATGAAGAACGAATGATGGATAGCCAGGGCCATCCTAACCATTAGGAAAAACTAAGCAGCTTCTGTTTATTTTTGTATATTGGTTTAGGTGTTTGCTTTACAGAGTGTAAGTCATGTGCAGAGTGAGTAAGGGACAAACTGGAAAACAGGAGGCGTATGAATGGTTCACCATACACCAGGGCTGGGAAAGCTGGGCCAGTAGGAGCTCATCCTGGGAAGTCCCACAAAGAAGTAAGGTGAAGATAAGGAGAGAGAGGAGGCCTGTTATTGAGGGTAATGCATTTTTGGGGGGGGGGGGGGGATGGAAGGATTTGTTCCTGGCAACGAATATGGTTTCTGTTTTCTTGAGGTTGATGGAGAGGGATTTGTAGATAGCCATTTTGAGACATCAGAGAAGCAATGCTTGGGTTTGTGGTAGGATGGTTTGCTGAGGTTGACTGGAGTGTAGAGCATGATGTCATCTGCATATATGTGATAGGTTATCTTGTGTGTTTGGATGATGTTGCAGGGGGGTTGAAGATAGATATTGAAGAGGAGAGCTGAGAGTGTGGAGCCCTGGGGTATGCCTTGTGTCTGTATGTAAGGTGCTGATAATGTTGCTCCTATTCTGATTTGTTGAGTTCTTTTGTAGAGGTAGTCTTGGAACCAACATAGTACTGTGCCTTGTATTCCATTGAATTGGAGGCGCTGTAAGTGGGTGTTATGACTGATGGTGTTAAAGGCAGCAGAGATGTCGAGGAATACAAGGTTGAAACCTTGGTAGATGTTTTGGATTCCCTTTATGAGCTTGTTCAGGAATGAGGTTAGGAGGGTTTCTACTCCGTGCTGAGGAGGAAGCCTTGCTGCAGAAGGTCGAGTGGCATACATTATGATGGAAAAATCTATTGTGATGGAAAATCTCTCTGCATTTTTCTGCCACATTTCTTGATCTCTAACTGCATTTCTTGCTACTTGAGGATCTTCTCCCTCTAAACATGATTCACAGAATAATCCCTTGAAACTGACACCTCTATAATCATTGCCATTCTGGTGTTTTTCTCCCTTACCACTAGTTTCTTTTCATCTATCTTTTTATCGGTCGGAATGGGAGTATCCAAGGTGATCATAACCTCTTTATTCTCCATAATTCTCTTAGGGTCGTGAACCCAGTGTTTTTCTGGTACAGCAATGTTGTAAAGTTTATAGACTTTCCAATGGATGAGAGGTGCCACTTTATTGTACCTTTTTGTATAGAAATTTTCTGCCATCAGAACTTCACAGACAGCTACGAAATGAATAACCGTTTCCAGTTCTTTCTTAGAAAATCTGCATATGTCTTTTTTTCCAATTTTTTCTATACTTGCTGTGAACCATCTTGTCCATAAACCACTGTCCTGGGCTGCAATTGCCAACAGGGCTGGCGCAACGGTCTAGAGCACCCTAGACAAACTTTCAGCCTTACACCACCTTATCCCCCCCCCCCCCCTGCACTATGAGATTTTCATTTTAAATATAAAAATTACACAAGTACACTAAAAAAAAAATTTTTTAAACTGCCTCTAATGTTTCGATTGATTTTTACGTTTTTTGGTGCGCTGAATCCAAATCTGGTAACCAATTTGCTCCATTACGTACAGATTTTTTGCTACATTGGGTTAGCAGTTTGAGGTGAACGTTTCAGATTGAGTGCGATCGAGATAAAAGTTTCTTGGATGAATTCTTTATACTAATTGTTTAGTAGTTATTCAAATAAGAATAAAGAAAATTGTAACAAGGCAGCACATAAGAATAGAGTAATGTCAACAAAACACACTGTGATGGTAGCAAAATTGTCTGCACTTAAAACAGCCACATACATGTGCACAAACATTGAGCATATAAGAGCGAGGTTAGACACAAAGCAAAGCAAAGAAATGTGCAAAAAATGTTGTACAGGTATGTATGTAAGAATAGAAAACGCAAACCGCACCATTGCAATACATGAAGACAAACACCCGATGGTGTGAAAATAAAATTCTAATAAATGAGATCCGACACTGTGGTAATAACTAGCAAATTTTTATTTCAAAGTTTAGTAAAAACACGATATTTGTCAACACAGTTTAGATTTTAAAGTCATTCTTGGGTCAATCAATCTCCTGGTGGGCCCGTTTCTTCTTCCCCCGAATGCTTCTCTTGGTGCGCTGCTTGGCGTATTTTTCATCTGGGGTTTCCCGCAGCAGCAAACAGCAGAAATCAGCCATCATAGTGGTGTTCCATCTTCCTTGGTACCTTCTCTCTGCGTCCTTGATGTCCTGGTGAAACCTTTCACCTTGTTCTTCACTGCACGCCCCCAAGTTTTCGGGAAAGTAGTTCACATGGGAGTGCAAGAAATGGACTTTCAGGCTCATGTTACAGCCTTGTTCTTTGAAGGCATTGAGCATCCTGGCAACAATATCCTTATAGTTCTCATCCCGCCTGTTCCCCAAGAATTTGAGAACAACATCCTTGAAGGAATCCCAGGCTTCTTTTTCCTTCTCAGACATCGTTTCAGCGAATGCTCCATCTGAAATGAGTTTCCTTATATCAGGGCCAACAAACACTCCTTCCTTTAGCTTTGCTTCAGAAAGTCGGGGGAACTTTGAGCAAAGGTACCGAAAGCACTCACCATCTTTTGGAAGGTAAGAAAGGGTAAGAAATCTAATTTTGCAAGAAAACGTGACGTGATGGAACATTTTGGCTATTTTTCCTGGATTCAGCACCCCAAAATCTATAGGAATCAGTTGCAAAACTGGAGGCAGTTTTTTGGTAGTGTACCTGTGTTATTAGTTTCCTTGCTTAATGTACTTTTATGAGGCCTGGAGGAGCAAGGCACTGCCTACCTGATACTCAGGGCCTGTGCCTACCATTGCCTCCGATGTCGCCTCTCTCAGGACCTGAAACAAAGACAATGGCTGCAAACAGCCCTGCGGTGCTTACCTTTAGATTTTGACATTGAGGGCTCCTCCCCCTTGGACCACCCGATGCCAACATCTTATTTGCGCCTAAGTTTAAAGGTAAGATCCCAGAGAGAGGCGGCAGTGGGCTAATGGGTGCTGCAGTTGGAGGCGCAAGAGATGAAGTTCATCTAGGGCACCTCATCTCCTTGCGCTGGCCCTGCGATACTGTTCCTCGATTTGAAGGCTGTCTTTGACACAGTTATTCAATCTTGCTGCAATAGTTGATGCAGTTGAGAGTAGGACGGGACAGTTTTAACATGGCTTACCTCCTACTTAACTGGGCATGCACAGAGAGTAGTGTTTCATGAAGGAAATATGCAAGGTTCTTCTACACTGTCTTCAGCTTTATGCATTAGCTGTCTAAAGCCCATCTGTAAGCTATTATGGAGTTTGTGCTTCGATTTTTGATTTTATGTTGATGACATAATAATATTTGAAAAGTACATCGCTACATGTTGGTATCAATGACATAGGAAAATGTGGGAGGGAGATTATAGAAGCTAAATTTAGACTTTTAGGATGAAAGTTGAAATCTAGAACCTCTAGCATTTTCAGAAATGCCTCCTCTTCCATAGGCAGGACTCAAGAGACAATATCAATGCATGGAAGAGACAATGATGCAGGGAAGAAGGTTTTAGATTTGTTAGGAACTGGGCTACATTCTGGGGAAGGGTGAGCCCAGTGGGTCAAGAGAAGCATGTGGAATGGATGTCATTGAGGGTTTCATGCAAGCAGCAACAGGAAAGCTGACTACAGGTAGCATGTGGGCACTCTGTAGAAAGGTAAGGTACAGCAGTGGATCAGGAGAAGTAGTGCATGGTAGATTTTGCTAACAGTCCCTAAGAAATATATTTAGCACATAGTGCAGTCCCACAGGTAGGCAATTTGCAGCTCCATATGGGTGGGAGCGACAGCTAGACAGGATGGGTAATAGACCAGTGGATGTGAAGCAAGGATGTAGGGATTTGGATACCTCTATGGTGCCTGGAAAAGCCAATCATGAACTTCTATTATCTGCGTGCACCCCGACAGAATCTGAGAGAATACATGGGTCAATAAAGGGTGGCTAGCTCCCAAACATGCCTCCAGCCAGTAGTCCCACTGTTAGCTCACCAGCAGCTTTCCATCCTCCCTTCAGTACCCACAAGCTGCAAGAGATGGCAGACATCGCACATCCAGCAATGCCCAGCAACCCAATCCACAACCATCCAACATACTGGAAGCATCTCCACCTCCCATGGCGCAAGAAGCCCTTCATACTTCCGCCTTCCTTGGTAGCAAGAAGAGGGGTGGTGGGAGAGAGGAAGAAGAGGATATTGTATAATCAGGTTCCAGTGACAACAGAGTTGTTGGCTCTAACATTGCTCCAAAATGTCTCCCAATCAGTCAACGGCAGGGTATGAGGAGTAGGGGCACATGGAGATGGAGCAAAGAATGAGGAAATGACCATTCTAACTCTGCATGCCCCATGTAGCTAGCTTGTGTATAAGAACATAACATAAGATATGCCATACTGGGTCAGACCAAGGTCCATCAAGCCCAGTATCCTGTTTCTAGCAGTGGCCAATCTAGGTCATACGTACCTAGCAGTTTCCCCAAAAGACACAGGTTCCACAAAGTTTGTACTGGGTCAAGCATTGATATCCTGGGTCCCTTCTTAATAATGGTTTATGGACCTTTCCTCCAGGAACTTGTCCAAACCTTTTTTAAACCCAATTACACTAACAGCCTTTACTACATCCTCCGGTAACAAATTCCAGAGTTTGATTACACGTTGAGTGAAAAAAAATTAATTTTATTAGTCTTAAATAGTTTACCCTGTAGCTTCATTGCATGTCCCCTAGTCTTTCTATATTCTGATAACGTAAACAATCGATCTACGTTTACCCATTCCACTCCGATCATTAATTTATAGATTCTATCATATCTCCCCTCAGCCGTCTCTTTTCCAGGTTAAAGAGCCCTAACCTTTTTAGCCTTTCTTCATAGGAGTATCCTTCCATCCCCTTTACCATTTTGGTGGTTCTTCTCTGAACCTTTTCTAATAACGCTAAATCCTTTTTAAGATACAGTGACCAGAATTGCACACAATATTCAAGGTGCGGTCTCACCATGGAACGATATAGAGGCATCATAATATCTTTTGTTTTATTTTCCATTCCTTTCCTTATGATACTTAGCATTCTATTTGCTCTCTTGGACGCCGCTGCACACTGGGCCAAGGGTTTTGACATGTTATCCACAATGACGCCTAAACCTTTTTCCTGGGTGGTGGTTCCTAATGTAGAACCTTGCATCGTGTAACCATAGTTTGGATTGTTCTTCCCTAGGTGCATAACTCTGCACTTGTCCACCTTAAATATCATCTGCCATTTTGATGCCCAGTCTTCCAATTTATCAAAATCCTCTTGTAATTTTCCAAAATCCTCTTGGGTTTCAACAACCTTAAATAGTTTTGTGTCATCTGCAAATTTGATAACCTCACTCGTTATTCCCCTTTCCAGGTCATTTATGAATATGTCAAAAAGCAGCGGACCCAGCACATATCCCTGGGGTACACCACTATTCACCTTTCTCCATTGGGAATATTGGCCATTTAGCCCTACCCTCTACTTTCTATCTTCTTAACCAGTTCCTGATCCACAATAGTATACTGCCTCCTATCCCATGACTCTTTAGTTTTGACAAACGTCTCTGATGAGGGACCTTGTCAAAGGCTTTCTGAAAGTCCAGATACACTATATCAACCAACTCACCTTTATCCACCTGTTTATTCACACCTTCAAAAAAACATAACAGATTAGTAAGACAAGATCTTCCTTGTCTAAAGCCATGTTGGCTGTCTCCCATTAGGCCATGACTATGTACATGCTGAGTAATTTTATTCGTTATGATGGTTTCTACCATTTTTCACGGTACTGACGTCAGGCTCACCGGTCTGTAGTTTCCCGGATCACCCCTGGAACCCTTTTTAAAAATGGGTGTTACATTGGCGATCCTTCAATCCTCAGGTATTACAGATGATTTTAATGATAGTTCACAGATTACTAATAGCAGGTCTGCAATCTCATATTTCAGTTCTTTCAACACCCTTGGATGTATACCATCTGGCCCAGGTGATTTGCTATTCTTCAGTTTATCTAATAGTTGTAATACATCTTCCTGATGTATCGATATTTTCTTCAATTCTTCCGCACCTTTAAATACCACTTCAGTCATGGGTAACATCCCTACATCTTTCTCAGTAAAGACCAAAGCAAAGAATTCTCTCCGCTATCGCCTTGTCGCCTCTTAGTGAGATACACGGTCATCCAATGCCTGTAATGGACCAACTGACTCTCTCACAGGTTTTTTGCTACGAACGTATTTGAAAAAGTATTTATTTCGCGTTTTTGCTTCCGCAGCAAGCTTCTTCTCAAATTCTCCCTTTGCCTGCCTTATCAATGCCTTGCATTTGACTTGCTCGTGCTTGTGCTGTTTCCAAGTTTCGTCGTTTGGCTCTTTTGTCCATTTTCTGAAAGATGTAACAACAGCCTCTCTGATCTCACCTTTAAACCATGCTGGCAGTTTTTTGGACTTCCTTCCACTTTTCTTAAAGCGTGGAATACAGCTGGTCTGGGCTTCCAAGATAGTATTTTGCAACAACACCCAAGCTTGATGTAAGTCTTTAACCTTTGCAACTGCTCCTTTTCGTTTTTTCTTAACTATTTTCCTCATTTTATCATAGTCTCCCTTTCGAAAGTTAAAAGGTAGTACTGTGGATTTCCTTACTATCCCTCCTCCACTAATTAAATCAAAAGCAATCATGCTATGATCACTGTTGCCAAGTGGCCCTAACACCCTTATTTCTTGCACTAGATCTGGTGTTCCACTAAGGACTAGGTCTAATATGGCTTCCCCTCTGGTCGGTTCATGAACCAGCTGCTCCAAGAAGCAATTTTTTTCATCTAGGAACTTTCTCTCCCTAGCATGTCCTGCTGTGACACTGACCCAGTTGATAATTGAAATCACCCATTATTATTACTGCGCTGTAACTTCTGTTAGCTTCCTTGATTTCTTTGAGCATTTCATCATCCATTTGTTCATTCTGGCCAGGCGGTCGACAATACACCCCCACTGCCATTGCCTTCCCCTTTTTACATGGAATTTCAATCCATAGAGATTCTATAGCAAATTTTGTTTCCTGCAAAACTTTAATCCTTTCTGACTCAATGCCCTCTCTAACATAGAGTGCAACCCCTCCACCAATTTGATCAGCTCTATCATTACGATATAGTTTGTACCCAGGCATCACAGTGTCCCACTGGTTGTCCTCCTTCAACCATGTCTCTGATATTCCAACCATATCTAACCTCTCATTTAGTGCTATATATTCTAACTCTCCCATCTTATTTTTTAGACTTCTAGAATTTGCATACAAGCATTTTAGAGACTGTATTTTATTTGTATTAATTTGGCTTTTGGTAGACATGGGTTATTTGGGATCTTTAAGCTCTGTCTGTTCCATACTCAAGGGCATTTGGGCTACTTTACTCTTTTTTGGAACCTCTCTGCTTTTGGTAGTATCCTTCAAGAATACATTCCTTCTGAACCATCCGCTCTTGGGCGACTGTTGGCTTTCCCCTATTATCTAGTTTAAAAGCTGCTCTATCTCTTTTTTAAAGGTTAATGCCAGCAGCCTGGTTCCATCCCGGTTAAGGTGAAGCCCATCCCTTTAGAAGAGCCCCTCCTTTCCCCAGAATGTTCCCCAGTTCCTAACAAATCCAAACCCCTCATCTCTGCACCATTGTCTCATCCACGCATTGAGACTCCGGAGCTCTGCCTGCCTTTTGGGTCCTGCGCGTGGAAGGGGAAGCATTTCGGAGAATGCTACCCTGTAAGTTCTGGATTTCAAATTCCTACCTAAAAGCCTAAATTTAGCCTCCAGAACCTCCCTACCACATTTTCCTATGTCATTGGTACCGACATGTACCAAGACAGCAGACTCCTCTCCAGCACTATCTAAGACCTTATCTAGATGGTGCGTGAGGTCAGCTACCTTCGCACCAGGCAGGCATGTTACCAAGCGATCCTCACGTCCACCAGCCACCCAGCTATCAACATGCCTAATGATCGAATCACCAACTATAACGGCTGTCCTAACCCTTCCTTCATGGGCACATGGCCCTGGAGAAACTTCCTCGGTGTGAGAGGGTTTTACATCACCTGGAGGACAGGTCCTAGTTACAGGATCACTTCCTGCCACACACCAGGGTGATGCTCTCCTGTCACGTGACCTCTCTCCTCCATGGCAACAGGGATGCTGCCAGACTGGAGGTGGGACTTCAGGACTATATCCCTGTAGGTCTCGTCTATGTACCTCTCTGTCTTTCTTATGTTTTCCAAGTCTGCTACTCTAGCCTCTAGAGAACGGACTCGTTCCCTGAGAGCAAAGAGATCCTTGCACCTAGTGCACACGTAAGACCTCTCACCAACTGGGAGAAAACCATACATTTAACACTCAATGCAAAAGACTAGAAAGCCCCCATCTCGCTGCTGGACTGCTGTCTGCATCTTAGTTTTAAGCTTGTGTTTAGATCTTTAAGTTCTTTACTTACTAAGGGTTGCTATGGATATTTATACTAATAAAACTGTACCTAATACATTTAATATACCTTGTGCACCTGAAACTTAATTAATCTCAGGTCCTTAGTGTATGACTGATTTGGGTTACAAGCTTCACCTGAGAGCACATCCTGTCCTTTAAGATGTGTAAGTACCTATAAAGCTATGATTATCCCAGGGGTGGGTGGATGTTGGGGCGGGAGGGAGGGAAATAACACTTATTAAAAGAGGGCTGCTACACAGTACCCTGTCCTGTGCTGCCGAGGTAAGCTGTGACCAACTTCCTGGGTGATTAACAGTCCTTGCTTGGATAGAAGGAGTCTTTCAAAATGGCCTTTTGACCTGCCACCTGGTGTTAACACCTATTGAAAACTTTTCACAGGTCTCTGGCCCCTAGGTAGAAGGCCTCTTTGTAAAGGTCTCTAGAAGACTTTAATTGTTGCTCAAAGAGTACTGACCCTGTTTTGCCTTTTATGCTAAGCTATAGTCTGATTTGATTTAAATTATAGCTCTTTGCTGCTGCTAGGCTCTGACTTATCATGAAATTTAAACTACAAGCTCTCTGCTGGGCTCTAAATTTTATGAAGGGCTGCTCCAGACATTATGGTATCTACAGTGGTTTCTCCTTGGACTTTGGGCTTCTTTGGGAAACCTAACTGTGCGGTCATGGGTTTGTGGGGTAACATTATGTGGTCCCAAATCTTTGGGGGAGGCCCAACTGTGAGAGGGTTGCAGTGTTACCATATGCAAGAGGAAGGAATGGGGTGATGGTGTAGGAGCAATAGATGGGAGATAAAGGGAACAGGAGGGGGGTAGAGAGCATGTAGGTCATGGGATATGGTGATTGTTGTGTGTACGCTGAGTGGTTGGGTATGGGATCAGGCAGAGTAAGGAAGTTGTTCATCTATCTATGTGAGAAATTTATGGTAATATATCCTTACCATCACATAAAATATGTCTTCATGAGCTGATTTCTGGCAGTCATTCTCATCTTGGGTCATGACCGGCCCCTCCTCAGTATCAGTATCAGTATCAGTCAGTAGGTTATCTAGAAGAAAGGGCTGCCACCTCCTCAGCGCTAGGTTGTGCAGCATGCAACATGCCATATATTTCACAGAGTCTCTGGGGGTTTTATCTGTCTAGGCATCTTGACCTGATTTTCAACTGCAAAAGATTCTCTCAATCACTCCCCTGGTGGTTCTATGTGAGTAGTTGTAGCACTCCTCCTCTCTCTCCTGCAAGAGATATTGGTGGGAAGAACAGGAGTTTGTAAATGATGGTTCCAGTCAGAGTAGTCCTTTGCTAAGCTATAGATCCTCCTCTTGTGGCTACTTGTCCCCCACCTTACACATATTGTGCACCCTGTTTGTCTACAGATGGCGTCTGCCAGATCCTGTCATCACATTCCATCCCCCCTCCTCCTGAGAGCTATTTGAAACCTCTTTCATCCCCACTGCCTGTATTGCTTCACACACACCCAATACGCTACCTAGACCCATAGGTTGCTTTATGACTGTACTCGGCTACAAAGGACCTAGGATGATGAGAGGAGGGCACAGCTGCTGGTGGCTGGGGCAAATGTTTGGTTGTGCATCTAACCACAGCACACAACTGGACGGGCATGCCAGCTGCATCAGTCTCATGCCTGCTTGTTGTGGAGAGGTGGTTGTGTAGGTCTAGACATTTGCCTATATGCACTATGTGTGGGGACTGGGTGTCTGCGTGATCTTCTTGTTCAAATCTCTATGGTCCTGTGTTCTATTCCCATCGCAGGCTGCATGTGTATAGCTGCAAGGGGTATCTACTTGCTTGCATGTGTGGACTAGTGGTGGGATTTGCACTTGGCTCTTCTGGCATACAGTCCATTGCTTCCTCCCTGCAACTACACTTGCTCTCTCAGGCAAAATTGTGTCTTGTGAGTTAGCTGCATATGCAGCTCTCACATTGTGGCAAACCAGCACGATGTGCCGTTTTGGATTCTGTTGTCATTGGGAACATGGGTGCAGTGGCTGCTTACTGAGAAGCCAGCTTCGGGTGATTTCTCTGCTGCTGAAGTTCTCGTATATGCCTGACTGTGCTAGAATGTAGGCCTCATGACATGACCCTGGGAAGCGGGAAAGGCATCTGTTATTTCACCACCTGCATATTCATTGAATGGAATGACTTCCTATTCCTTTTCATGGCTTCTCTGGGGAATGGAGGGCCACATGAGTATAGTCTATGACACCCAGCACTGCAGGAGATCATGCTATCTGGAGGAATTGCAGAATAGTATGCTACCACTGCTGTACTGTGCTGGAGAAGCATATGTAATCAGCTGACTTGGTGAGGAATGCAGCAAGAAATTGTGAGATGCACTGTGACACTGCTGACTAGTTTATGCTTACTATGGCTGCAAGCACAGATTGTAAACTGCCAGTGGCCAGGAATGCTAGGGCAGTGGTAATCTTCATGTGGACTGGGATGGGTTGGCCTTTCTGTGTGCTTGAGCAGAGGAGGGGCTCCAGCTCCTGAAAAAGTTGATGTATAGCTGCTTTATTGAATCTGAAGTGTGTAAAACAGTGCTCATCCATTAGGTCCTGATATTGGAACCTAGTCCGGTATACCATATGATAAGGGTGCCTTCTCTTCTTTCTCCTGCACTCCCTGCAAGACCCCACAAATGATCCGATTACACTCTCCATGCTGTATTTCCACCACCAGCACTCTTTATTACTCATCACCAAAACCCTTAACATTCCACCGCCAGTATCCTTTTACATCCATCACCTACACCCCTTTAGAGCCACCATCTGCATCTTTGTGCAACTCCAACATGTAGTGCACTGTGCTCTGTGAGACACACAGAGAGAGACAGATGGATTGAGGCAAACGCATACAGCTATTCCACCCGTGCAACTACCTACTCACGCACTTCCATTCCTGCATGCCAAAGGAGAGCACCCAAGAAGCAGGTTGTACTTCTTGGGGCGTCGCCAGAAGAGTGCCCCCTGTTTTTCTCACTGCAACTTGTCCCGCATTCTGTCCCACAGTCTTCATGCACTCGGGTAAGCTCTTCTCCTTTTCATTTCTCTCTCTGCTAATTGGTGTTTTCATCATAGCTCCTGCTATCCCTGTACATTGGGGATGATACCCCCAGGCCCCATCTCCTCTGATGCCCGGCCACCTCTCTCACACTTACAGCAGCCTCAGTCCCTGCATCTCCACAGATTCATTTTGGCCCCCAAGCTCCCCCCTGCCCCCTTGCAGCTAGTTCTCTGTCTGGCCCTTGTAAATTATCATCATGGAAACACCACCCTTCCCACAACTATCCTGTAAAAATACATCATAGCTTTATATTTTAAACTTTGCTTTGTATGTATGTGTGTTATCACTCTGCATGTAGGTAAAAGAAAGTGCCAATGGCTCTTTGAGTTTGTGTAGTTGTCAGGATCTATTCTTTTCCTTTGACTGCTACTCTTCTTTGCTATCCCTCAGAAGCTGCTGCCCTAGGTGACCACCTAGTCTTTCCTAATGGTTAGGATGGCCCTGGCTATCCATCATTCATTCTTCAGTTTCAATTTATCTTTCCTTAACCATTCAGAAGTCTGGTCTTAATCAACAAATGGTTCCTTGAGTAACACTTTCTATTTCACACTATATTTGTGAATTTGCCACTTGTTTTTCTTGTCTGCTGATCGAATTATTTGAAGACTTTTTTCTTCTGTTTTGCATATTCTGTTGTTTTCTTCACTATGGGGGTCATTTTGTCCTATGAATAGTGGGGTTAGATGTCCGGGGTGGACATCCAAGCCACGTTCATCTTCTGGACCGTATTCCATGCTCTTGGAGCCGTTGTGCGGGGAACACTGGATGGGGGTGGGAGGGGGTGGTGCTGGGGCAGAGGGAAGGCAGAGAGGGGGTGTAGCCAGGCTCCAGGACATACAGAAGGCATTCAGGTCAGGCCTCTGTATGTCTCCCAGTGTAGAGATGGACACCCAAAGGTGGAATAACTTTTGGGCACCATGTCAATTGCACTCTGCAGGCCCCCCAAACACCATTGCATGGTCATGGCAGAGCACCAGCTGCCCAATTCAGGCCTGGGGGGGCCACGCTGAGGGTTGGATGGCGGTATACTCTTCATCAGTATTCCATGTCTATGGCTGGACATGCTGGACATGCTGGTGCCATGGCGACAGAACACCACTGCACTGGCACATCAGCCGGAGAATTAAGCAGTGGGGACAGGCATCCTCCAGGACATCTCCCCACTCAGAATTGCGGGCGTTCTAGGCCAACTAAGTGCCCTATTCCACAATCGCAGGAAAGTATAGCTTCCAGCTTCTGCAGTTGCGGAATCGGATACAAATTGGCCCTGTCCATTTTTTTGGGCATCTAGACAGCTTGGCCGTGCACATTTCACAATCGGCCTCCATGTGTGCTAGTGGATTCTCACCTATCCCTTCTACTCTTTGAAATGCTTATCCAGGTTTAATGATCAAGACAGATTCTGGATTTTATTTTCATATTTTAAGGCTTTCTGCAAATTTGGAACTAATGACACTGTTAAATAGGTCTGAAGGCTTATGGTAGTAGCACTATATGAGCCGATTCTAAGAGGCAGATAGCAGGGTAGCACATCCCACTGGGACATGCTACCCCACTATCTGCCTTGCCAGTATTCTGCCTCCATCCCCCGCTTTACGCACAGTGATGGGGCAGAGAGTGGGCGGAGCATGGGCGGGCCAACTCCCGAATGTACAGAGCCAAAACTAGTGATGGCCCTGTATGTCCAGGGATCACCGAGGGGACGTCCTGCTTATTCCACCTCTGAATTAGAATAAGCGCAGGCAGACCCCGCGATCCTGGCTGGCAGTGCCACACACCCCTCCCCCCCCCCCCAGAACTCAAAAAGACACAAAAAGAGGGAGAGGCCCAACAAAAACATAAAGGAAGAAGAAGAAAGGAGAAAAGAAGGAGAAGAGAAAGGGGGACAAAAAATGTGAAAACAACTGGTATAACTTAAAGATTAAAATGTTGTTGTTGTTAAGTGCCGTCGAGTCGGAGTCGACTCATGGCAACCCTCTGGATAGCTATCCTAAATTGTGTTCGGTCTTCAGTCAGGCAGCTCATTGTTGACAGACTGGTACCTGTAGCTGCTGTTATTGTATCGATCCATCTCATTGCTGGCCTTCCTCTTTTGCGTTGACCTTCTATCTTGCCAAGCATAATGTCTTTCTCTAATGATCTCTCTCTTCGCATGATGTGTCCAAAGTATGAAAGTCGAAGTCTTGTCATCTGAGCTTCTAAAGAAAGCTTAGGTTTGATCTCCTCTAGTACCGACTGGTTTGTTCTTCGGGTAGTCCATGGTATACACAGTATTCGCCGCCAGCACCATAATTCAAAGGCATCAATTTTCTTCCTGTCTATCTTTTTCACTGTCCAGCTTTCACATCCATATGATGTTATTGAAAATACCATGGCTTGAACAAGTCGAATCTTTGTATGGAGAGAGACATCTCTGCTCTTGAGAATCTTATCTAGGTCTTTCATAGCCATTCTGCCAAGAGCAATGCGTCGTCTGATTTCTTGACTGCTTGTTGCTTCTTTATTGATACTTGATCCAAGTAGGTTAAAGTTGTTCACGATTTCAATTTCTTCTCCTTCAACGATGAACCTGTTGATTATGCCAGTTGTCATAATCTTTGTCTTCTTTATATTAAGGTGCAGGCCCATTTTGAGACTATGTTCTTTGATTGTGAGAAGCAAATGTTTCAGATCATCTTCACTTTCAGCCAGTAATGTGGTATCATCAGCATAGCGAAGGTTGTTGATGAGTCTTCCAACAACCTTCACACCTCTGTTGTCTTCATACAGTCCTGCTTCTCTGATGATTTGTTCTGCATATAAATTAAACAGGTAGGGGGAAAGTATGCAGCCTTGTCTTACACCTTTGCTTATTTTAAACCATTCTGTTTCTCCTTGTTCCGTTCGAACTGTTGCTTCTTGATCAATGTACAAATTGTGCAAGAGAACGATCAGGTGTTCTGGTATACCCATGCTTCTTAATGTGGCCTAGAGTTTCTCATGGTTTACACAGTCAAAAGCCTTGCTATAGTCGATAAAGCACAAATAGATATCCTTTTGGTATTCCTTAGTCTTTTCAAGGATCCATCTCACATCCGCAATGATGTCTCTCATTCCTCTCCCTTTTCTGAACCCTGCTTGCACTTCAGGTAGTTCTTGTTCTAGGTATGGCTGTAGTCTCTTTTGAATAATCTTCAGTAGAATCTTGCTGGCCTGTGGGATCAGAGCGATTGTGCGATAATTTCCACAGTCAGATGGATCACCTTTCTTTAGTATTGGTATAAACACAGATCTTTTCCAGTCAGTTGGCCATGATGTTGTCTTCCATATTTCTTGGCAGAGCCTTGTAAGTACGGTAACAGCTGCATCAGATTGCTGCAATACTTCTATGGGAATGCTATCAATGCCTGGTGATTTGTTCTTTGATAAGGCTTTCAATGCTGCTTCAACTTCTTCTTTCATCACCAATGGTTCCTGATCATAAGGTATAGGTTGAAACGGCTGTTGGTCCACTTGATCTTTATCATATAAAAACTCTGTATATTCCTTCCACCTTTTCTTGATCTTCTCAGCATCATTCAACATAGAACCTTGAGCATCTTGTAACATTCCAATTCGAGGCTGGAACTTTTTCTTTAACTCTCGCAGCTTTAGGAAAGCCGATCTTGTTCTTCCTCTAATAGTTTCTGCTTCTATTTCCTTGCAAGTGTCATTGTAGTACTTTTCTTTGTCCTGTCTTGCTGCACATTGGAAATCTCTGAGTTCTGCGATTGTCTTTCTTTCTCCTTTGGCTTTAGCTTCTCTGCGTTTCTGGGCAATTTTCAGAGTTTCTTCCGTCATCCATTTTGGCCGTTTTTGCTTTTTCATCTTTTGTAGAGACTTCTCGCTTTCTTCCAGCACAACCTTCTTGATGTCATTACATAACTGTTCCGGAGCTCTGTCATTTGTATCTAAAGCAGCAAATCGATTTTGCAGGCAGTCTTTAAATTCCAGTGGTATATTCTCAAGGTCATATTTTGCTACATTCATGAGTGGTTTGCTCTTTTTCAACTTTAGCTTGAGTTTGCATACTAGTAGTTGATGATCTGTACCACAGTCAGCTCCAGGTTTTGTCTTTGTTGATGTTACAGAGCTCTTCCATTGTTGACTTCCACAGATGTAGTCAATTTGATTTTTATACAATCCATTGGGTGAAGTCCATGTGTACAGTCTCCGCTTGTGTTGCTGGAAGAAGGTGTTTGAGATGAATAGATCATTGGTCTTGCAGAATTCTATCAATCTTTCTCCAGCTTCATTTCTGTTGCCAAGTCCATATTTTCCAACTACTTTGCCTTCTTCTTTGTTGCCAACTTTTGCGTTCCAGTCACCCATGACTATCAGAATATCCTGTTTGCATGTTCTGTCAATTTCGGCTTGTACTTGTTCATAGAACTCTTCAATTTCATTCTCTTCTGCAGCTGTTGTTGGGGCATATACTTGAATTATAGTTGTGTTGATAGGCAATCCTCGTAGACAAATAGAGATTAAGCGTTCGCTGACTGCATTGTATTTCATCACAGTTCTTGCAAGTTTCTTCTTTATTATAAATGCAACACCATTTCTTCTTTGTCTTTCATTTCCAGCATAGTAGACCATGTGATCATCTGATGCAAAGTGCCCGATGCCAGTCCATTTCAGTTCGCTGACACCCAACAGATCAAGTTGTACACGTTCCATTTCATTCTTGACCATCTCCAACTTCCCTTGGTTCATGCTTCGTACGTTCCATGTTCCAATGTGTAAGACATCTTTACAGCTTCTGACTCTCATTTCATGCACAGCTACATCAGCAGTCAGACTTCCCGAGGGCTTTGATCCAACCACATCATAAATGCTGGCTTTACTCTGAAAAGTCTTCAGCTCTTCCCCAGTAGCTAGTTGAGTGCCTTCTGACCTGGAAGTCTCATCTTCCAGCACCATAGCACAATTTGTTTTGTTGTAACTATCCATTGGGTTTTCATGGCAAGATACAGAAGTAGATTGCCGGGCCTTCCTTCCATGCAGTTTAAGTTTGGTGTTGTTGCCGTTGTCACAGAAATGTGATCCTCTGCCGTCAACACTATCCCATTCTGCTGCTGCCCAGATGGGTGGTTTGTCTTCATCTGGCACCTCAGCTGAAACCTGTCCATCTTGGGAGACCCTGCCAGTAGTTAAAGTACCGATAGTTTAGCTCTCAGCATCACTGATGCACGCAAGCACTCACAGCATGACAAGCTGCAAACCAAGTGAGAGAGAAATACTATTGAATACAAAAAAATAGTTAAAGATCGAAAATTTAAAAAGTTTAAATGTGACAAAAAGGATTACAAGGAAGGCACAGTTTATTATTGGGTACATCCGAATGGCAATCCATGCCCTAGAAGTGAATCAAACAGGCGGAATCCTGAAGCCAAATTGCCTGGTTCTCCTAGAAAAAGTAAGACAAAAACCAGTCTTTTTTCCCCAGAGCCAGATGTGGAAAGAAGCAAAAAAAGAAGTCGTAATCTAACAGATGACTGCATAGATTCCTCAGCCCCCCTCTTTTCCTCCTCTGTTCCCTCTCAACAGAGACCAAAACCACAGGATTTTCATATGGACTCTCTTTGGAAGGGGGGCAAAAGAACTCATATATACCAGAACAAATCCAATTATCCATTCCGCTCTCCTCAGAGACACAGGGAATTCCACCCGTCCTTTCCCCCCCGAGGGAGAGGCAGGGGTTGGGGCTTTCCATACAAGAGAACCTCGAAGACAGAAGCATAGGTGGTATATTCAATCGTTCTAACTACCAACTAACTACGACCGACATTGAAGTCTTAGAGAAAGGTCTCTCTTTTGTACCTTTCACAAGGCATGATAAATTCTGCACACATGTAGAACTTTTTAAGTTCTGTCGAAAACTCAAAATTATTGACTTTTTCCATAACTGAGGCACTGCTGCCTCTGATAGCTCTGTCGTTAAAAAATCATCAAAATGGAACCCTCCTAATCATCACGATGTACTCATTAGTACATTTGAAAAGATTGTCCTCTCTAAAATTGACCATCTATATTCTACACTGAGGCATTCCTATAACAATATGACTAATTTACAAAGAAAAGCTCTTACTGGTTTGAAAAATAATATTGATCTTATTATTAAGCCAACCGACAAAGGGGGAGCTTTGGTCATTCAGGACAGACATTCATATGTACAAGAGGTACTTCGGCAACTTAACCCTTTCAAGGCCTACTTTAAATTTTTAATCCACATTCTGCAGCTGGGTTAATTTTTGCATATTTCAGGAAAATTGTACCCGTCTTATTCAATATTCTAATAGTGATTTTCCTTCTGCTATGGTCATGTATTATATACCATTTGATAGGAATATTTAGTCTGAATTTTGGATCCCGAGAGTTTTGGGCTCGGCCTGGAAAGGGTTAATGACCAAGATTTTTATGAAAAAATATATAATGACCCTACTCCCTTGTTAAAAGAAAGAGTAGACACAATGATATACATTGGACAGCAGGCCGGATATTTGACCAATAAAGAAATTGATTTCCTGACAGTTACACATCCTGTTACTACAACAATCTACATGCTACCCAAGATCCACAAATCAATAGAAAAACCACCAGGTAGACCGATTGTATCTGCAATTGGTTCACTTTTGGAACCTCTTTCAAAATTCCTAGATGTTTTTCTTAGACCCTTTGTACCACTAGTAAGCTCCTATGTTTGAGACTCGACGCACATTATTAATATTCTACAAGATTTTCCTCATTTTAATGATGGACTCTTGTTAGTTACGCTAGATATTGCTTCCCTCTACACTGAGGTAGAAATCCAGGCAGGGCTGAGAGCTGGAAGGGTTAAGTGAAAAGGATACACCCGTCTTGGTGAAGTCATACCCTGGTACACACTTGTCCTCTCCCGTATTCCTTTGTCCTGCTGCTCTCTCTGCTTGCTAGAGATAACTACTCTCCCTCTGCTTCACTAGAGATAAGAGTACAGCAGACTTTCTCCAATCGGGATCAACTGTAATAAAGTGACCAATCATGAAGAAATGCTGTAATAATCTGATATGAGGTCTATATAATCTCTCTGAGCCCTCTGGTGGGGGCCCAGAATTTGCAAAAACTATTTTCTCTGGGCCTGTGCACATTAAACCATTGTTTCTTTTAAGACTCCTTGGGTGTTTCTTCACTTGTTTATCTGCTACATTTTTGGTTCCCTGAACCGGCTGAGACAGCGAGATAAGAAAGAAAAGGTTATCTTGCTACCTCTAGGTTCAATCGGTTTGAGCAGGGCTGGTGGCAAATGCAGGGGGGAATACAAGGCGCCACCAGACCAGTTGCTCTGGAAAGTATTCCATCCTGATTCGCCTCTGCCCCTGGCTTTATCCAAAGGACATCTAAGAACCCGCTCTGGGGTCTAGGAAACAACCCTTTCAACTCCGGAGGACATCTGAGTGGGGTAAGTGATAACGGGGGGTCTGTTTCTGTCTGCAGTTCAGGAAAAATCGGTCCTTCCTACGTGGAAGAAGGAGAGATTGATCACCTCTCGAGGGAATCGCCCTAGTACCCTGAGCTGAGCTGGGGGAAACCGTGTTCCTGTTTTTTTACGGAACTGTTGGTCTGTTCTTGATTTATATGTTTGGCACAAGCAGAGGCTTGTGCAGTGAGCATAGAATCCTGATTAGTGCAGTTCCTGGCCAGGCGGCCGTGCCCAGGTCGGGGAAAAATGGCAAAAGCGCCATTTTGCTAGGGTGTGGTGAAAGCGCCATCTTGTTAGTTACCCTTCTTGAGACTAGAGCAGCCAGATTCCTGGCTGTCTGTATTCCTTTCCCTCTATGTTTTAAAAGCCTGGAAGACAGATATGGGGAGATCAGAAACGAAAGGCAGCCCCTTAGAGTGTATGGTAAAGCATTTCAGGAAGGGATTCTCTGTAGATTATGGAGTGCGTATGACTCCATCCTTGTTAAAGAAATATTGTGAGTATGAGTGGCTAGCTTTAATACTGATTGGCCCTGAGAAGGAACATTTGATTATTTATTTTATTTATTTATTTAACAGTTCTTCTATACCGCTCTATTTTAGATCAGAGCGGTTTACATTTAACATCAACTATACAACACAAGGAACTTTGAGTTGTATTTACAATAAACAGGGAGATCAACTTGGAAGTAACTGGGGGAAACTATGTACATTCTTAACTCTATACATTGTATCACACTGGTACCTGATTTCAGGCAGAACATATCTACATTTTATTTACACTGGGGTACATTCTGAGCGATCAGTTGATTATCCTTTTTCATGCTGAGTCTGATTGTTTACTTGTAATGAGAGATTGTCTGGGGGGCCATATGTATGGTTACTAAGGCTAGATTCAGGGTAGTATGTAGTGAACAGGTGCTGCTTTATTGCCTTCCTGAAGTGGGTTAGGTAAGTGATGTTCCGAATATAGGTAGGGAGAGCATTCCATGCTCTGGGAGCGTAAATCGTAAAGGCCCTATTTGTTGTTGTTCTTGTGCATTTTGTTATTACTTTTGGGACCTCTAGGGTGTTTTGCATCATGGGTCTTCTATTTCTGTTCTGTGGTACTTTATGTATCATCTTGCTGAGGGCTGTGGGGGTCAGAGTGTTTGAGGCTTTGAAAGTTAAGGTTAGAACTTTGTGGAGGGTTCTTGCTTGAACAGGTAACCAATGGAGGTTCATCAGTACTGGCGTTATGTGCTCTCTCCGTGAAGCCCCTGTTAGTACTCTTGCAGCAGTGTTCATTGCAAGCTGGAGGGGAGCTAGCGTTGCTTGAGGGAGACCATGTAGAATTACGTTGGCATAGTCGAAATGAGGTAATATTAATGCCTGATAGATCGATCGGTAGTCGCTGAAGTCGAGTAGCGGTCGGAGATGTTTTAAGGTCTTTATTTTCATGTATACTGTTTTTACTGTGTTTTTTATGTGAGTTTTCAGATCCAGGTGTTGATCCAGTGTAACGCCAAGGTAGCGGATTGTGGGTTTGGTTTTCAGTTCTGTGTTGCCGATTTTTAAAGAGAGTGGAGGGGTGAAGTCCTGGTTCCTTGAGATGAAAAGGACATCTGTTTTACTGTAGTTGATTCTCATGTTTTGTGTGCTGAACCATTCTGCTACTGCCTCAAAACATCTTGTTAGAGGGGAGAGGTCCGGTTGGTTAGTCCTGAATGGGATGTATAGGAGGATGTCATCTGCGTAGGCTAAACAGTTGACCTTGAATGAACGTGCTAGGGCACATATGGGCTGCATGTAGATGTTAAACATCAATGCAGATAGTGACGAGCCCTGTGGTACACCCTGGTTTTGTAAAAATGGTTCGGAGGTGGGAGGAGAGCGTTTGTTCCTGGGAGCAGTAGCGGCGATTTCCACCGTGCCGCGGAGCTGTGCTGCGGATCGGGACCAGGACCTGTTTTGTCAGCTGCAGGCGCGGGGTGGGCACCAGTGCTCCGGAGGACCCCCCTGCTCTCTACAAAGCCCGACGTGCGCTATACGCGGCCGCGTGATCGCGGCCTGCGTGGTCGTGACCTAAGGGGCGTGACGCAAGGGGCAGGACACGCCCCTTTGACGCCCCTTCGACGCGTCTGAGGCGCTGGAAGTATCGGCTTGTCGATGGGAAAACGGAAAGGTAAACCTGCCGCTACAGTAACACCTTCTGGCAGTGGAAAAGGGGGTAAGGTTGGTCCCATGGACAAGCATGTTACTTCTCTGCAACCAGCTATGCAATCACCGGAAGGGGCCTCCTTAAGCCCAGATGTCCGGTTGCCACCTTCTCTCCCACAGTTTCCACTTTCATCTACTTTTGTGGACACTTCTGTGTTAGACGAAGGTGCTGCTCTTTGTTCGGTTGACCCAGTGGTATTTGATGACCCTTTGGCTTCTCCTTCTGGAGATGTTACTCTTTTGGATGTTTGGACTGCTATTAAGAAAATGGACACACGTTTATCTGGCACAGTTTCATCTCTATGTTCCTTTTCTTCTGATGTAGTTGGTAAGGTGAAAAAGATTGATTCACAATTGGCTTCTTTAACGGGTTCCCTTGCTCATGCTGATTCTCAGCTTCAGGCATGTGTTTCTAATGATGTGGTTTTAGTTAAAGAGCTCTCTGCGGTTTCCTACCGCTTAGAGCTTGTTGAGAACCAGTCAAGAGCACGGAATCTTCGTTTTCTTAATTTTCCCACCACACATCTTCTCTCTTTTGATTTATTGTTAAAAAAGTATTTTAGTTTTACAAATTACTGAAACTATTGATGTTCTTCAAATGTTTTCTTTCTCTATTGCTAATAGGACGGTGCCCAATCCTGAGGGAGACTTACCTCCTCCTCAGGACTCGGTTGCCCAAAATTTGACGGCCTTTTTGGAGGACTCGTTGGATGTTATTCCTAAACGTTGTACATTGGTGGTAACATTCTCTCTTGAGTCTGTAAAATTAAGGGTACTACGTACCTATTTCAAGCATAAGGATCAATTGTTTTGTGGGTTTAAAATTCAGGTTTTTCCTGATATTGGACGGACTACTCAGTCTCGTCGTAAACAATTTCTGGGTCTAAAACCGAGAGTACTTGCACTGGGGGCATCCTATTTTTTAAAATTTCCCTGTTGTTGTCTTATAACATACGAAGAGCAGGATTATGTCTTCACAGAGGTGAACCAATTACAGCAATTCTTGGTTGGTAAGGAAGCTGTTTGAATGTATAAATAGGTGGCTGCTTAGATATTTTCGCTCCCTTTTGTGGGATCCTAGGATCCCTTATTGCTTTATAATATTTCTTTTATTTAGTGTTAACCTCTCCTTCCTTTAATGTGATTTTTGGTTATGTGAAGGATATATTCTTGTAGAGTGTATTATTTTGTGGTTAAATTTATTCTTCTTTTGTAAATCTGTATCTCAAGAAAATGCAAAATAAAATATAAAAAAAAAAAAAAAATGGTTCGGAGGTTGTGGAGCCTGACCTTACATGTTGCCATCTATTAGTCAGGTATGACTTGCACCACTTTAGGGCTGTTCCCTGAATTCCTTTCTCGCTGAGGCGTTGTATGAGTATCTTGTGACTCACCGAGTCGAAAGCCGCCGCAATGTCGAGGAATATGAGGGTGAATCCTTGATGAATTTTGTCGGTTCCAGAGACTAGATGGTCAAATAGGTTGGTGAGGAGGGTTTCAACCCCATGTGCTTCTCTGAACCCATGCTGGGAAGGATCCAGTGGGGCTTCAGTATCAATATGCTGTTGGATTTGGCGCTGTACTAACTTTTCGATTACTTTGGCAAGCATGGGGATACTTGAAATTGGTCTGTATGATTCCACTTTCGATGGGTCCAGCTTGTTATTTTTTAGCAGTGGTCTGATGGATGTTTGTTTCAGACTTTGTGGAAACGATCCGGTTGTAAGAGATTGGTTTATTAATTCGCTCAGATATTGGCTTAAGTCACATCGTAACTCCTTTATCCATAAAGCAGGGCATGGGTCATTTGGTGCGGTAGTAGGGTTGATTGCAGCGATAGTGTCTTCAATCTCTCTGCGTGATATTTTTTCAAATTTGTATAGTGGTGATGGTTGGGGCAAGGTATGCTGAGAGCTGTTTTCCGCGGAGTTCGAGGTTGTACCAGCCTGGGTCACTTCAGGTTGAAGGTAGTTGGTTGCAGATGTAGTAGTCTGGACCATTTTTGACTGTAAATAGTTGGAGTATGCCTGGGGGTGTGGCATCTGTGACTGGTCTGCAGGAGGTTCTCTTATGAGAGATTTCACTATATTGAAGAGGTCGTGGGGCTTGTTTAGTGACCGCTTCAAGATGTCGGAATGATATTGTTTCCGCTTTTTTGTTAATTCATCACGGTGTACTCTTATGACTTATGATTATGACTTGGTTAGCCGAGTACACCAAGTTGTGGTAGCTAAACATCCTGATCAATTCCCTTATATTGATTCCTGGCTGGATGTTTGTCAGCAGAGACCTAAATGGCTCAGGAGATGCTACGGGGAACACTGTCACATACTTTTGTCTCGTAGCCCACAGGAAATGCAGCCTAAATTAAAATCACAATTGCCCGTTTTAGTACAGGAGCCAGAGACAGAAGAATTTCCCCCTTTCCCTCATCCCAGGCAGATTTCTGTGACTTTAGCTAGGTCGGCAGTCTCATCAGGGCATTCAGCTAGTTCTCCCCACCCCTCTCACAGATACTACATTCTCTGACAGTCAGAAGAGCAGTGAGGGAAGCATACAAATGCTAGTTTCAGATACAGACCTGCCCAGCACTTCAGAAAGTTCCCTGAGTCCCATATCTGAAGAATGCCAGTTCCACGTTCGTACAACCCTCCCCCCCCCCCCATACTAGAGCACTGCGATCTCATTTGGGGGGAGCCACAGCGAGAAGCGCTGAGAGACTTTTCTGACCTAAAACCCCACTGGGCGGCAAACAGTGATGCAGGCTGCCTTGCTCTGAATTGTTATCATCGGGCTCTCCTTGAAGGCTTTAAAAGGGGGGCCAGAAAGTGATGAATGTAGGGAAAATATCTGAGGTACTGCAAACCCCTGATGAGAGTCCTGGCCAGTTTTATGAAAGACTCTGTGAATCCTTCCGTGTTTACACTCCATTTGACCCTGAAGCGCCTGAAAACTAGCGGATGGTGAATACAGCATGGTGGGACAATCACAGGGGGACATTCGAAGGAAACTTCAGAAGCTTGAAGGTTTTTCTGGAATGAATATAAACCAGCTGATGGAAGTTGCTATGAAAGTATTTGTGAACAGAGATCAGGAGATGAAGCGTGAGGGTGAACAAAAGATGAAAAAGAAAGCTGATATGTTAGCAGCGGCGCTAGTCGAGAAAGGACAAGGAAAGTCGACATGGGAACTGAGAAGCCAAGGCCGGAGTAGAGGAACAAGGCGAGGATCATTGGAGCAAGGACTATTGGAACGAGATCAATGTGCCTATTGCAGAGAAATGGGCCACTGAAAAAGAGAAGAAAAAACGAATGTCCCAATTGTGTCAGGCAATATTCCCTGCCCTGAAGAGATGTTGAGGGCATTCATAAACATCTCCAGCAACTGCTTAAGTCTGGACTCCTGAAAACCATGCCAATCACCCTGGAATACCCCTTTGCTGCCAGTTCAAAAACCAGGTACTGATGATTACCGACCTGTGCAGGACCTACGGAAGGTCAATGAAGCTGTTGTTACCATTCACCCTGTTGTGCCAAACCCCTACAATTTACTGAGTTTGATTCCTGTACAAGCAACCTGCTTCACTGTTCTGGACTTAAAGGATGCCTTTTTCTGTTTGAGACTGGCCACTCCTAGCCAGCCACTGTTTGCATTTGAATGGGAAGAACCTATTACTGGCAGTAAGGGTCAGTTGACATGGACACGGTTACCCCAAGGATTCAAAAACTCCCCCACGCTGTTTGGGGATGCACTTAGTCAAGATTTGCATCAGTTCCAGTCTTGCCCTTCTCAACGCGTGTTGCTATAATACGTAGATGATTTACTCATTGCTGCTGTTTCCCGGGAAGAATGCCTAACCGCTACTCCAGAACTTCTACACCTACTTTGGATGTCTGGCTATCGGGTGTCCCGAAGTAAGGCCCAATTGTGCCAGACTGAAGTCAGATACTTGGGATTCCATGTTGCCCAAGGCCTTCGAAGATTGGGCTCTAAGCGGAGGGAGGCTGTTTGTTCTATTCCTGAGCCACAGAATCGCAGGCAGTTGAGAGGCTTCTTAGGGGCTGCCAGTTTTTGTCGAATCTGGATACCCAACTATGCAGTGTTGGCAAAGCCCCTGTATGCAGCTACAACAGGGGGAGAACGAGATCCTTTCAACTGGGGCCAAGACCAAAAGGAGGCCTTTCAGAATATGAAGGCTTTGCTATCAGCCCCTAGTCTAGGACTGCCCGACGTGGAAAAAACCCATTCCATCTGTACGTCCATGAAGAAAGGGGGATGGCAGTTGGTGTCCTCGCTCAGAGCCTAGGTTCCTGGCAACGACCGGTGGCTTATCTGTCCAAACAGCTGGATCCAGTAGCAAGAGGGTGGCCTTCTTGTCTCCGCGCAGTAGCAGCAACAGCTCTCTTGGCAACAGAGGCTGATAAATTGTCCCTTGGGCAAAAACTGTATGTTAAAGTGCCGCATGCAGTACTGACCCTGATGGAGTAAAAAGGCAATTATTGGTTTACCAATGAGCAGATGACAAAGTACCAGAGCATGCTGTGTGCGAATCCTCAGGTTCCCTTGGAGATAGTGAAAACACTCAATCCTGCTACCCTACTCCCTGTAGCACCTGGGCTACCTGAACATGATTGTATCCAGGTTATGGATGAAGTGTACTCCAGACGTCCGGATTTGAAGGATGTACTGCTGGCCTCTCCTGATATTCAATACTTTACCGATGGCAGCAGTTTCGTGGAAGATGGACAGCGGAAGGCCGGATATGCTGTGGTCACTCCTGGGGTTGTTGTGGAGGCTGAGCTCTTACCCTTAGGGACTTCTGCCCAGAAAGTTGAACTCATTGCCCTTACTCGAGCCCTCCAGTTAGCTGCAGGTCTGAAGGCAAACATTTTCACTGATTCTAAGTATGCATTCACCACTCCATGCCCATGGGGCTCTCTATAGAGAGAAGGGACTCATAAATTCAAGCGGGAAATCTATAAAGTATGGGAGGGAGATTTTGGAGTTACTAGAGGCTGTGTGGGCACCAGAAATGGTGGCTGTTGTTCACTGCAAGGCACACCAATGAGGAGACACTCTGGTCATCCAGGGTAACCGCAGGGCAGATAGGGAGGCCAAGTTAGCAGCCCAGCAAGGAACAGTCCCAGTAAGTGTTCAAGCCCCCCTGTTTCCAATTCCTATGTCAGAGTGGATTTCTTATCTCAGGAAGGGGCTACTCTCACTACTGCTGGGTGGTTGCGGTTACTGGGAGATCCACCCCAATATGTTATCCCCGAAGAGTCTAGCATCTGCTTTTGTCCAACGATTTCATAAGACCACCCACTTAGGCAAGACCTCCATGCACACCATTCTACAGTCTTATTTCTATGTCCCACATCTGTCTGCCTTAACAGCAGCTGCAGCACGTCACTGTCTCCAATGTGCCAGGAATAACCCCAGCCATGGGCCTCTACCCCCAGTTTCCATACAGGTGGTAGGGGCTGCCCCTTTGGAGAATATTGTAGTTGATTTCACTGAGTTGCCCTGAGTGAGGGGTTATCAATATCTGCTGGTGGTAGTATGTACATTTTCAGGATGGGTTGAGGCCTACCCTTGTAGAACAGAGACAGCCCGAGAGGTTACCAGGGCCCTGCTGAAAGAGATCATTCCCAGGTTTGGCCTACCTCTTACTATAGGGTCAGATAATGGCCCTGTGTTTGTTGCTAAGTGCCTTCAAGACCTTTCTAAGGCCCTCCAGATTACCTAGAAACTTCACACTGCTTACCGCCCACAGAGTTCGGGAAAGGTGGAAAGGATGAACCAAACTCTGAAGCTCCAGTTGTCTAAACTCTGTCAGGAAACTCATCTTAAGTGGGATCAGGCTTTGCCAATAGCCCTTCTCCAGGTCGGTCCTCCCCAACTCGGACCTTGGGAATATCCCCTTATGAAGTACTGTATGGGTGACCACCACCCATTGTTCAGGGCCTTAA
Source organism: Ichthyophis bannanicus (assembly GCA_033557465.1). Taxonomy (NCBI): domain Eukaryota; kingdom Metazoa; phylum Chordata; class Amphibia; order Gymnophiona; family Ichthyophiidae; genus Ichthyophis; species Ichthyophis bannanicus. The sequence continues at coordinate 148,311,257 of CM066039.1, read as the reverse complement.
GGGAGACCTAGAGCAGATAGGTAATGAACTTACGAGACAACACCTACTGGCATTAGGATCTGTTTTTCAGTCTTTGAACAGGTGGATACTAGAGCGACTGCCTATCTCTTTGTCAGAGCCGCTCCATCCCCACCAGCCGGGAGATCGTGTGTGGATTAAGGAATGGAAACGTGAACCACTGTGCCCTACCTGGAGAGGTCCTTACACAGTTTTCCTAGCCACACCGACTGCAGTCAAGGTCGCAGAGGTTACCCCGTGGATTCATCATATTCGTCTTAAGAAAGCTGCTCCTGACTTGGATGATAAGTGGGCAGCACATGAACATTCTCAGGATCCCTTATGTCTCACGCTGCAGAGAACCAGGGAATCGGCAGACAACGGATCCCTGTGCTAGCCGCATACCGGAAGCCGGCTAGTCTACGCATGGCAGAAGCTTGAGGAGTCGTCTTCAGATACTGTTAGTGGGACATAAGCTCCATGGTCGGTATGCACCTGCTCATGCTGACTTTTGTTCTGGCATTCATGTGAGGCCTTCCCTTGTTGGCCTCAGGAACTATAAATGTAGTAACACTACTTACCGGGACTGCTTTGAATACTTCAAACTTTTGTGTACGCAGCTCATCGCAGCCTGGAGTTTTTTTTTTATTAACATGCCTTATTGCTGTACCCACTACTTTGTGTGAATTGCAAACGTTTATTGTAATGCATATTCTGATCTGCAAACAGCCAAAGCTAACCTTTTCTACATTTTTCTACTTCATTGGTGTTACTCATCCTACCTCAGCCTATTTTAACAAGGCCCCTTTCTCCTTGCAGGTTGTCTCCACGCTTAAAGCTACAGATTGCTTTATTTTTGTAAATGCCACTAAAGGGGTTTTTAATGTGTCTAACACCGTATTATCATGCAAGTCTATTACAAAGGTATCTTATGCTTACTCAGAATTGTATCTTCCCTTAGGATGGTTTTTGTTATGTGGTAAAACTGCTTACACTTATGTTCCCATAAACGCTACTGGAGGTCCTTGCACTTTTGGCAGACTTACTACTTCTGCTTTCTCTCATACCCCTAGTAAGGTTAGTTCCCCACTTGCGCTATCCTCGATCAAAAACTATGCCTCCTATCTGTAACTCTAATGTGGAACCTTATAGTGATCAGACAGCTCTAGGACTGGCAATATCCATTGTAGGAGCACCTGGGTTAGCTTTGCACAATGCTATGGAAGTAAGCCTAATTGCTTGTTCCTTGGCCAAATCCATTAATCTTACCTCAACCATCCTAGCCACTATGAATCACGATATGTCTGGTCTGCGGACGGCGATTCTGCAGAATAGGATGACCATTGATTTTCTGCTCCTACGGTTAAATCATGGCTGTGAGGAATTTGAGGGTATGTGTTGTTTTAATCTCACTGATGAGAGTGTTTCCATTGAACGCTCTATTCAAGACCTACATGATCTAGCTAATCATATCACCTCCCCTTCTATAGGTGCTGGGTGGTTTGCGGAATGGTGGACTTAAAACCCTAGTGGTAGGGGTTCTCCTTATTCTCCTGCTATGTATTATCCTGCCATGCTGTATCCCTATCCTTATCCGATTTATTACCTCCACCATTGAGACCATGGTGGAGCGGAACACTGCTGCCCATGTGATGGCATTATGCAACTACAAATCCCTTCCATAGTCAGATCAACTGCTATGAGGAAAATTGCCTCCTTCACTACAAGGCAAATTTTTCCCTTAAAAAGTGGGGAATGAGGTAGAAATCCAGGCAGGGCTGAGAGCTGGAAGAGTTAAATGAAAAGGATACACCCTTCTTGGTGAAGTCATACCCTGGTACACGCTTGTCCCCTCCTGTATTCCTTTGTCCTGCTGCTCTCTCTGCTTGGTAGAGATAACTACTCTCCCTCTGCTTCGCTAGAGATAAGAGTACAGTAGAATTTCTCCAATCGGGACTATACTGTAATAAAGTGACCAATCATGAAGAAATGCTGTAATAATCTGATATGAGGTCTATATAATCTCTCTGAGCCCTCTGGTGGGGGCCCAGAATTTGCAAAAACTATTTTCTCTGGGCCTGTGCACATTAAACCGTTGTTTCTTTTAAGACTCCTTGGGTGTTTCTTTCTTCACTCGTTTATCTGCTACAACACCAATATCCTGCAACAAGCTGCTCTTAATATTATAGAGGACAAATTGTATTGTAGAGATCGACCATTAGAATCCCTTCTTTCTTTCTACTACAATTGGCCTCTCTGGCCATGAATGAAAATTATTTTTCTTTCAAAGCAGTATTCTACAAACAGATAAAGGGGGTAGCCATGGGCCCATCCATGGCACCTGATGTTGCAAATCTATGGGGTATGTTTACTAAAGGATGCTATTTGCGCTGCTGTCACGTTATCGGGTGATAAGGTATCTTATCACACGATAATGGCGCTTTACCGGGCGATAACGTGCGCAGCGGCGCAAACGAGCGCTGAAGGCAGAGAAAGGCTCCCGGAGGGTGGAGGAAGGCTTCCAAGGGGCGGAGAGAGAGGGTCAATGGGTGGAGAGTGGGAGGGGAGAGGCTCCCTGCACACTAATGCGGTGGAATCCAGGGATGAAAACTAACGCCAGTGAAACCCTGGCGTTAGAGCAGATTTAAAGGGAAAAGAAACCATTTCCGTCAGCAATGTACAGCAAAACCAGGGAAACCTATAAAAAGTGATAAGTGTGATGCATGTGCACGGAACAAAAGGGCAAATAAACATTGAAAATGACCAGAAGAAAATGTAAAAAAAACATAGCCAAGCTGGCCAATAGTGATATTAATGGGAAACATCAAAAAACACTACCAAAAAAGCTCCAAAATAAAGATATTAATTTTGGAAGCGTCTATGCTCTGTCCCCATACAAGGTGAATGATCCCACAGTGAAATAGCGCTGATCAGGGTTTTCCCTTTCCATTGAACAGGTTTCCTATGGCGTGCATATGTTCCGCAACAGCAGGGCGGGCATGTCGGAATGGGCAACTGGACAGATGCTGGAAAAGGGGACACAGAGGGCTGCAGGCGGCACATGCTGTGATGCAGCTGGGCCACAGTGCGGACTAGAGTGATGCCTAGGAGGCCCATAGGAATGCTGAAACAATAGAGCAGCCAGACAGCAACTGTTGAGGCCCAACATGGGCATGAGTGTGTTTCCCATGGTGTCACAGGGGATAGTACCCAGCAGGTACCCCCAAGGGCACAGAACATTGGCAGGCGGTGCTGGGGGGATGCGTAGACAGCTATGCAGGCACCCCTACCCCAGAACCTGCACCATAGGCAGCCGCCTACCCGCACACTGGATGGCCTGAGACTGTGCACCACCAGCACCACCAGCAGAAGGGCATGTCAGCATGGTGGTGGAGGAGTACTGGTGGTGGAGGGGGCTGTGGGAGCTGCCCAGAGCAGACCATGGCCTAGCCCTGTGTAGGTGGGTACCATGCACTGCAACAGACAGGCCCTGTCTAACGAATGTTCATGGTATCCCCAGGGAATGCACTGTCTCTGTGGCAACACAGTGGAGCAGTACACACAGCCAGTGTGTTCAGGAGCAGAAGGTCACAGGTTCAAGTCCCAGCTGTGGTTCCTGCCAACCCAGTCCCCATATTTTACCCACTACTAAAATCTGGTAATACAGACAGAACCTTTATTGCAGATAACGTAAACATGCCCAAAACGCCTACATTTTACCCTACAGAGCACAGACACCATAAACATGCGCAATACCTAGAGCAGAGTCTCCCAAATGCAGTCCTGGAGGGCCAAACTCCATTCAGGTTCCATGCTGCCTCTAATAAATATGGCTGTGCTGCATGTTTATTTATTTATTTATTATTTATTTATTTATTACAATCTTTTATATACCGCGCTATTTGGTATCAGCGCGGTTCACATACAACAACATCAACAGAATAACAGGCTATTCCGTGTTTACAGCAAATAGGTATATAAACTTGGGTAACATAAGGTTAACTTATTACAAACATGATTATATAAAAGGTATCATGACAACACAAAAGTCCTAGTAATCTTACTGAGAAAGTGGGAGAGGCTATTTGAAGAGAAGGCGTGTCTCTTATTTGGGGGGGCTTTTGCTGGGGGTAATGTTTGGTGGGTAGTATATGAGGAAAAGGTGATATTTAAGTGCTTTCCTAAATTGGGTTAAGTCGGTAATGACACGAACGCTTGGTGGTAAGGCGTTCCAGCATCTTGGGGCGTAGAATATAAAAGATCTGCTTGCCGTTATCTGGGTGCATTTTGTTACAGCCTTAGGAAGTGTTAGTGTGTTTATAGCCGTCGGTCTTCTGGATCTAGTCAATGGAGTTACATGGATGAGATTTGAGAGTGAGGAGGATGAAGGTCCGTGGATGGCCTTAAAGGTCAGCAGTATGGTCTTGTAAGTGAGCCTACCATGTATGGGGAGCCAGTGGAGTTGTTTTAATATAGGAGTCATGTGCTCAAATCTGGCGACTCCCTGAAGGACCCTAGCTGCGGTGTTCATAGCAAGTTGTAAGAGGGTTAATAGTGGACTGAGGAAGGCCTTGTAGGATAGCGTTAGCAAAGTTGAAATGTGGTAGAATTAACACCTGGTATATTGTCCTGTAGTCTTCTGGATCAAGTAAGGAGCAAAGATGCCTGAGAGAACGAATCTTGAAATAAACTGCTCTTACTACATTCTCTATGTGCACTTTCATATCAAGATGTTGATCCAGTGTGACCCCCAGATAACGAATTGTGGATTTTGTTTGCAGTTCTGCTTCTTTAACTCTTACATATGATGGTGGGGTGAAGTTGTGGTCCCTTGTAATGAATAGAACCTCTGTCTTCTTGTGTTAGATACGGAGGTTTTGGGATAGGAGCCATTCAGAAACTGCGTCAAAACATTCTATCAGAGGGGAGAGATTCAGAAGTTCTGTAGAGAACGGGGTGTAGAGCAGGATATCATCAGCGTATATTAGGCAGCTCACATTAAAAGATCTGATGAGATTACAGATAGGTTGTATGTATATGTTGAAAAAGAGTGATGATAGTGAGGAGCCTTGAGGGACTCCTTGAGTTTGGTGGAAAGGTTCGGACGTAGTTGATCCAGATTTCACACATTGCCATCTTTCGGCTAGGTATGATTTACACCATTTTAGCGCATTACCACAGATGCCCTTCTCTTCAAGCCGCCCCAGGAGAAGTTCGTGATTCACTGAGTTGAAAGCTGCGGCAATGTCAAGAAAGATGAGCGCAAACCCCTGCCGAATGTTATCAATACCTGAGATTATGTTGCTGAAAAGGGTAGTAAGGAGGGTTTCTACCCCATGATACTCCCTGAACCCATGTTGGCATTGGTCGAGTGGGGCTGCGGTGTCTATGTGATCTTGAACTTGTCTTTGTACCTCTTTCTCGATGATCTTGGCTAATAGAGGTATGCTTGCTATGGGTCTATGCGAATCGACTTTCTGGGGGTTTAGTTTGGGATTTTTTAACAGGGGTCTGATGGAGGTATATTTGAGGTCTATGGGGAAAGTTCCAGTTGTGAAGGAGAGGTTCATAAGTCTTGCGATGAAAGGACTGACTTCTTTACGTAGCTCTTTTATCCAATAGGCTGGGCAGGGGTCGGATTGTGCAGTAGTGGTATTGATGGATGTAATAGAATCTTCAATGCATTTTCTTGTTGGTGTGGAGAACACCGAAAGGGGAAGTGTACAGGTGGACAGTTGTGGTGTAATTAATGAGATTGTATCTGTCTGGAGTAGTTTAGACTGAAGGAAGTCAGCGAATTCTTGAGGGTGAATCGCATTTTGTTGTTCTGGGGAGGGTTCTTTCGATAAAGTCTTAACTAAGTTGAACAGATCACGTGGCTTGTTCAGAGACCTTTTGAGTATGTCAGTGTGATGCTGTTTCATTTTCATCGTGATCATGTTTCTGTGGTTTTCTAAGTGGATTTTATAAGCTGTTTGATCCTCCATGGATTGGGATCGACGCCATCGTTTTTCCAGCTTCCGTAACTGCACGAGTGAGGACCGCAGCTCTGGGGAGTACCATGAAGCAGACTTTCTTTTTCTTGGTACATTGTTTTGATTTTGATTAGGACGTTGAGCAATGGCACTGAAGTTGTTATTCCAATTGGAGATCATATTATCAAGGTTGAGTGTTGTATTACTGAGGAATGAGGAGGCCTCTGATAGAATGTGTTCTCTGTTGAAAGGTCGGAAATTTCGTACTGATGTTTGTGAGATGTTGCTTGATTTGGAGTTATCTTTCGCTTGTTTGCTTTGCATGGGTATCAAGAAATTGATGAGCTTGTGGTCTGACCAGGGTATGGAGGTAATAGATGTCACTAGATCGTGGTTTGGATCGAGAAGTGTCAATGGGGCGAATACTAGGTCTAGAGTATTACCCTTTTGATGTGTGGATTCGTTGATAATCTGTTGGTATCCCAGATTCTTGAAAGCTTACAGGAAGGCGGTGGCTTGACTTTATGCGCCGCCCCCATGGTATGCAGATGTATCTCATGCATATTTATTAGGGACAGCATGAAAACCCGAACAGTGTTTGGCCCACCAGGACTGGAGTTGGGCACCTCTGCCCTAGAGCAGCAGCCAACAGGAGCAGACACACCCGCACCCACAGGCTCCATTATCCAAAGCCTCCTGGAGAGGCAGGATGTTGGGCCCTGCATGAATCTCCCAATACTAGCACTTGCATACCTTATCAATGCCACCCTAAACCTGGGAATACGGTACACATCTATCAAAAGGTTGCTATGATTACTGGCAGATAACAATTCCTAAGTTAAGCACAATGTGCTGATTGAGCTGCATCATAGCAACCTTTCTGATGTCTGTGGAGTGTGCTTCAGGTCTGGTGTCTGACAGTGTTTACCACCCTGGGGAGTGACCCCAACAGTATTGCATACCATAGCCATGCCTGCACTGTGCCCAGGACTGGTGCGGTGGCCAGGGCTGCCAAACACCTCTATAGCTGCACAATGCTGGCATAGGTGTGGGGAGTGTGCGTCTGTCTATCCAATCTGTGGTAGCTGCTAACACCTTCCTCAGCCCACACTGCTAGCACTGTTGCCAGTATTGGCCTGCCAATGTGCATAATGAGGAGCAAGGTACTGTGGCTATAGCCTGGACAGGGTGGCCTGCCCTGGATGCATCTGCACAGGGCATAGGGCGATGGCTCGGACATTGTAGTGCCTGGCCACAACCTGCACAGACAGGGTGGGCACAGCATGTCCTGCTGGAAGGTCACTCTCATCCTGACTGAGCAGTGACCATGGCATGGCGAGGTTCCCCCATAGTGCTATATTGTATTTCTCTCAAGTGTTATATATGGGTTTTCTTTTCTGTGGCCTAATAACTGACTTATCTGCATGGTGGGTGTGCTCACATCTCCAGGAACATGCACTATAAACTAGCTAGCAGTTGTCTGCAGTTAGCATGTGTATGGTTGGAACACCTTGCAGGGTGCAGTGGCTGGAGACTCACTGTGCTTGCTGCTGGAGAATGTCAGTGGTGGGGGGCAGCTGAGCATTTCCAGGCCTACTGTCTGTCTGCTATTGCTTTATGGATGCGTACAGATCTGCATTGACTGCCCTGTAGGGTGTCTGTTTCCCAGCAGGACTGGGATTGATGGTCCCCTCTACTTCCACCATTGCAAGAATGTGGATCTGTGGGTGGGAGATACTGTCCCCCACCCTGAGCCCCAGAGGGCAGGTTGGGTGGTACTACATAATACACCTATGGGTCCAAACACCACCCTGTCACTTAAATCATGTGACCATAGCACCCACACAGGATATGCACTATTCTGGGTGCATCATAGTCCACAAGGGCTAGATATGACTGGGAAATACAGATGGACACAGGTGTGTCCTAGGTGTGTCTGCAAGGACTACCAATTACACACTGGCACTGAGGGTGACCTGCAGCACAGCCAGCTCAGCTGAGTCAGGTGTTGTGGACATGGTGCTGGATGCCCCACCTCACCCTCAGGGTGAGCACAGTACCCGCACAATGCGACGGTCTGTAGCTACTCTGTGCCAGTAACACACACGGTCAGTTCCCCCTACCAGGCCGAGGTGCTGTGGGGGTGCATACCCCATCTTGTGATCATCTGTAGACTGCTGATCTGCATGTGCACTGCATCATGGGTACAGGTGGGTTAACGCTATCCTGGTAACCACAGCAGACAGTTTGTGTGGTGACCTGCAGTCCCTCTGTAGCCAGCCAGGGGTGTATTAGTAGCCCACTGGTTAATTCACTGCCTGTGGAGATAGAGGTCATGGGTTTGATCCCACAGTGGGGTTATTTGATAGGACTGTCCATTTTTAATGTAAAGTAGTGCTGCCAGCAAAAACACTCTCACAGTGCTGTAACCATAAGGCGCCCCATAAAGTGCCTTATAAGGCACCCTATAAAGCGCCTTATAAGGCATCCTATAGGGGACATTATAGGGTGCCTTGGCAGACAGTGCACTTTATAATGTGCTCTCTGGAGTGCTTTATAGGGTGCCTTATGCAGCACCTTAGGTTACGGAACTGTGAAGGTGTGTTTTCTGGCAGCACTAATTAAAATAAAACTAACATGCCTCACAAAGCACTGCTTAGACATAAAGGGCAATGCCTCAGCTAGCCTTATTCATTAGGCATACTGGGGGACCAAACCTATGACCCCCATACCATCAGGCAGTGTATTAACCATTGTGCTACACCTCTGCTGCACTGTTTGCATGTCAGTGCGCCTACTTAAGATTAACGCACGTTAACGTGCATAGCTCAATCTTTCTCCCGATAATGTGCGCAGTGCTCATTATCGCCCAATAATCCCAATTTGCTACATTTAGACTGGAACGCCCACTCCTTTTATGACATCCTGCACATTATCACCGGGCGCACATTAGCACCCTTTAGTAAACATGCCCCTATATGTTGCACACTTTGAAGATCTCTATTTATCTGGCAATCAACCCTTCAAAGGTAATATCAGATTGTGGAAAAGATACATTGATGATGTGCTTCTGATCTGGGATGGTGCTGAGTCTTCTTTTTTCAAATTTTTTGAATGGATTAATTCCATGGGCCATAATTTATGGTTCGAAGGTACATACAGTTCAGAATGCATTTTGTACCTAGATATTCTTATTTAAAAAAGCCATCACAGTTTTACTACAGATTTATTTCGTAAGCCTACAGACAGAAACACATTACTACGATACGATAGTTTCCATAATAGGGCTCTTAAGAGAAATCTTCCTACTAGTCAATTTCTTATTTATTTACATTCTCTTATATACCGCGCTATTCAGCATCTTAGACTTCATCGACTTTGTACTACAGAAAGTGATTTTGAAAAACATGCACACACCATGTACAATAGGTTCTTGTCATGAAGATACCCAAAAGACTGTGTTCTAAAAGCCTACAATAAAGCTAAAAATACAGATAGAGTTGCTCTTTTGAAAACAAAAAACCCACTTAATGATAACAGATTGGTTTGTGCCCTTACTTTTTCGAATTTGTCAAGAGACATTGTGAAAATTCTAAAAAAAGAATGGTACCTACTTTCCGCCCTGCCTGCATTCAAGTCTAAACAGTTTACTATTGCTTTCAAGAGGAATAAGGATTTAGCCCATTTTCATGTGCCCTCAGCATTGTCGAAACCCAGCATTGCCCCTAAAATTAAAGGACATTACAGGCGTGGAAATTGCACTGTTTGTCCTAACACAATGGTCATGAAAAACTCTTTTACTTATAATGGAAGAAGTTTTTATCTACAGCATTATTCAAACTGCAACACACCAAATGTGATCTATGTAATACGTTGTCCCTGTGGATTACTATGGGGTATGTTTACTAAACTGCATTAATGTCACCCGCGTTAGGTTCCGCGGTAAAGGTACAGATACCCATATAAAGGCGTGGGTGGTGCATCGTTACAGCAAGCCGTATCAGCTAACGCACATTACAAGGCACCTTAGACTAACAAGCGTTACGAGGTGTCTTATAAGGCACCTTACAAGGCACATTACAAGGCGTTTTATAAGACGCCTTGTAAGGTGCCTCATAAGGCACCCTATAGGGCTCCTTAGGCTAAGCACCGTATTAGGCACCCCTGGACAAGGCACTGTAGAAGGCACCCTAGGCTATGGAACCATAGGTTAAGGTGGCCTAACAAGGTTGTGGTGCCCTCGGCTAGTTTGCCCTAAGGGCTGCAAGGTGCCGCAGGATAACATGCATGACCTGTGTGGAACAGAGACAGATGTATCCCTAACACTAGATAGAGCACTCAGGAAAGTCAATGAACAGGTGAGTGAAGGAGGGAGAGCTGGGAGCCGCTGGAACTGCCATATCTGCGGGCATCCCATGTGGCTGCCAGTACTGATAACAAACATGGTGGGGGCAACTGTACCACAGCACAGGGTGTTGGCAATGTAAAGTAATGGAAAGACAGTTGGTGGCAGACGATGGGAATACGTGTCCCCCAGTGGAGACGGAGGTGGCAGAATAGTTACAATGATGGGTGGACAGAGGAGTGGTGGTGCCATGCAGATCAGGCACAGGTGAGGCAAGCACAATGAGGCGCAATACAGGAAAGGGTAGCAGGGCAGGACATGGGGTGGCAGCCTGCACAGGCAGACAGGACTCTACACAGCTTACAGACGCAGATAGATGGACCGAGGGAATGTTGGCAATTGTGGCAAGGGTTTTATGGGCTGGCAGCACAGATCTGCAAAAATGTGACTGTTACAGGCATGCACACTATTTGAGTAAGACAGGCATATGAGAAGGGAACAATGAGGAATTGAACCCATGAACACTGCCGAGAATGGCATTGTAGCAACCAGTAGACTATACCTCCGTGGTGTATGTCACAGCAATAGCTGGGTACAGAAAGACTGCAGGTCACCACACAAACTGTCTGCTCTGAGTGCCAGGATGGGGTAACCCCACCAGTATCCATAATGAAATGCACATGCTGAATAGCTGTCTACAGCTGATCACCAAATGGGGTCTGCACCTCTCCGGTATCTCAGCTTGGAAAGACAAACTGACAGTGCGTGATACTGGCACAGAGGAGCTGCAGACCATGCCATTGTGCAGGTTATGTGTTCACCCTGAGGGATAGGATGGGTGCCCAGCACTAGGTCCGCAGTACATGTGGTGCTAGAGATAGGTCCTGCTGTACATTTCCATCACTACCAGTGTGTGACAGGTGTTCCTTGCAGTGCAGCTGATGGTAATTTGGTGTCTATCTGTATCCTGCAGTCACATGTGGCTCTCTGGGACCAGACCCCACCCAGATTAGTGTGTACCCTGTGTTAGAGTCTGGCTGACATGGGCACCTGTTATCAGGGCAGAGGGGGTTTCTAGACCTGCATGAGGTTTGTGTAACAGTGGTATACCTTACATACCCCAAAGGGCCCACATCACCCCTTTTGTATGTAAGGGACAGGTGCCCCAACCACAGTGAAACAACCTCCATCCTGCTGGTATAAGACAGTCCTCCAGGGTTGGTGGGCCAGAGCCATACCTGTGACTGGGGCAGTGGCAAACCAGCAGCAATGCTGGGGCTAGGTTTGAAAAACCCCTACTGCCTCTCACCACTGTCTGACAGCAGACAGCACCTTATAGGTGCTCCAACCATGCACAGGCTAACTGCCAACAATCCACTAGCTAGTTCATAGTGCATACTCAAAGAGAAACTATGCGCACCAAACAGGCATTTCAGCAATTGGGATCCCAGCCCTGGAAACACAAAAGTATCACTGGAGGCATATGGCATACAGCGCTATGTGGGAACCTAGACATGCCATGGTCACTGCTCGGTCAGAGTGAGTGCCCTCCCAGAATGCCATGCTGTGGCCAACCTGTACATGCAGGTGGTGGTCTGGCACTACAGTGTCCCAGCCATTGCCCCACACCCTGTGAAGATGCATCCTGGCCATTCCACCCTGTCCGGGCCATACCCACAATACCTTGCTCCTTATTATGCACATATTCAGGCTAACGCTGGTAACAGTGGGACATTTTGGGCCCAGAGAGGGGTGGGTGGGGGTGTGTGTGTGGGGGGCTGGGAGTGGGTGGGGGGGGGTCTGTGGGTGTGGAGGTGTGGGGTTTGGGGGTGTGGGGGTGTGAGTGTGTGTGTGGGGGGGTGTGGGGGGTGTGTGTGGGGGTGTGTGGGGTGTATGTGGGGGGGGGTGGTGGTGTGGGGGGTGTGGGGGTGTGGAGGTGTGGAGGTGTGTGTGTGGGGGTGTGTGTGTGTGGGGGTAGGGATGGGGGTGGAGTGGGGGGGTGTGGGTGTGGGGGGTGTGGGGGTGGGTATGTGAGTGTGTGGGTGTGGGTGTGGGTGTACGTGTGTGTGTGTGTGTGTATGTGTGAGGGTGTGTGGGGGTGTGTGTGGTGGGGTGTGGGAGTGTGTGGGTGTGGGTGTGGGTGTGTGGTGGTGTGTGGGGGTGTGTGTGGGGGTGGGTGTGGGTGTGGTTGTGTGTGGGTGTGGATGTGGGTGTGTGGGTGTGTGGGTGTGTGGGGTGTGTGTGGGGGGGGGGGGGTGGGTGTGTATGTGTGGGGTGTGTGTGTGGGGGTGTGGGGGTGTGGAGGTATGGAGGTTTGAGGGTGTGTGGGGGGGGTGTGGTGGGGTGTGTGGGTGTGTGTGGGTGTGGGTGTGGGTGTGTGGTGGTGTGTGGGGGTGGGTGTGGGTGTGGTTGTGTGTGGGGGTGTGTGTGGGTGGGGTTGCATGCCTACAGATCTGCAGTGATTGCCCTGTAGGGTGCCCGTTCCCCTCCACTGCCACCATTGCAGAGATGGAAAATGTGGATCTGTTGGTGGGAGAGCCTGATCCCCCACACTGAGCCACAGAGAGCTGGTTGGCGGGCGCTACATACTCCGCTTCTGGGTCCAAACACCCCCCTTCCCTTATAGCATGTGACCATGGCACCACACAGGGATATGCACAATTCTGGATGCATCATAGCCCACAAGGGCTAGATGTGACTGGGAAATACAGATGGACACAGGTGTGTCTGCAAGGACTAACTATCACACACTGGCACTGATAGGTACCTGCAGCATAGCCTACCTCAGCCAAGCCAGGTGCTGCGGACCTGGTGCTGGGCGCCCCACCTCACCCTCAGGGTGAGCACAGGACCCGCACAATGTCACGTTCTGTAGCTACTCTGTGCCAGTAACACACACGGTCAGTTCCCCCTACCAGGCCGAGGTGCTGTGGGGGTGCATACCCCATTTTGTGATCAGCTATAGACTGCTGATCTGCATGTGCAGTGCATTATGGGTACGAGTGGGTTTTCCCTATCCTGGTAACCACAGCAGACAGTTTGTGTGGTGACCTGCAGTCTTTCTGTAGCCAACCAGGGGGGTGTTATATAATGTGCCCTATAAAGCGCTCTATAGGGCACATTATAAGGTGCCTTGGCAGACAGTGCACTTTATAATGTGCCCTATGGAGTGCCTTATAGGGCGCCTTATGCAGCACCTTAGGTTGCGGCACTGTGGGTGTTTTTGCTGGCAGCACTAATTTAAATTAAAAAAGGAAATGTCTCAGACAGCACTGATTTAAATTAAAGGGTAAGGCCTCAGACAGCCTTATTACATAACACCACTGTGGAATTGAACCCATGACCTCTGCCTCCACAGTCATTGCAGTAACCAGTGGGCTACATCTTTATTCAGGCTAACACTGCGCTGGTATGAACTTAGGATTAATGTGTGTTAGTGCGCCACCACGCATGCACAGCATGTGTGCCGTGAGCGGCATGAGAGGCATCGTGCATGCGTGGTGTGCGTGCATGCATCAGCAACTCAGTCACTTCCGTGAATATGGAGAGGCGCTCACATCAGCCAGCCTTCACCAGGCGTGATCTAAAACTACTCGCAAACGTGATCTACACAAAGCAGACCAGGTTATTTCCTGGATCATCCAGAAGGCAAGACCTCCAACGCGTCAGGAGGGCATGGCGCCGCATCAATAGGCACTTTAATCGGATTGCTGACCACCCACATGAGGTAAGTGAATGGGGTCAGGTCACACGATGCAAGGTGTGCAACACAATAACCAGCAATCAATGCACATCTTACATGTACAACATGGGAGAGGGAACAGTCTGTGGTGCAAGCAGTGCTGAAAGTAGGTGTGGATGCTGCTGTGTGCAAGTAAGCCTTATCCCCAGGAGGCCATGACCTGCTCACAGAGGTCAGGAATAAATCCTGTAGGTATGAAAGTTGCTGCTGTTCATGTGTTTACATACACCCTACCCCCAGGAGGCCTTGATCTGATTACAGAGGTCAGTTATACATCCTGTTGTTATGGCATTTGCTGCTGTTTCTTTGTTCCAATCCACCCTACCCCAGGAGGCCCTGACCTGATTACAGAGGTCAGGCATAAATCTTGTAGGTATGGAAGGTGCTGCTGTTCATGTGTTTACATACACCCTACCCCCAGGAGGCCTTGATCTGATTACAGAGGTCAGGCTTAAATCCTGTAGGTATGTAAGTTGCTGCTGTTCATGTGTTTATATCCACCCTACCCCCAGGAGGTCTTGATCTGATTACAGAGGTCAGTTATACATCCTGTTGGTACGGTACTTGCTGCTGTTCCTGTGTTTACATCCACCCTACCCCCAGGAGGCCTTGATCTGATTACAGAGGTCAGTTATACATCCTGTTGGTACAGTACTTGCTGCTGTCCTTGTGTTTACATCCACCCTACCCCCAGGAGAGCCAGACTTGATTACTGTGGTCTGTTTGAAATCCTGGTGTCAGGGTACCTGCATCTGTTGTTGTTGCACTACTGAGCCCAAAAACCAGGAGACCCACACCTGATCCCAGAGGTCTGTTAAAGCTGCTGGTGTCAGTGTACCTGCAGCTGTTGGGGTGTCACTGCTCTGCCCGACCCCCGGGAGGGCCTAGACCGGATAACATAGGTCTATAGCTCAGCTAGGTGGGTTTGTGCATGCTTCAGTTGTATTCGGCCACAACTGCCCTATTCACAGGAGGCCTAAGTCCTGACCACAGAGGTAGAGTTGTAGGTCTGATGTCATGGTAGTGGCCCCTGCTGATGTGCCTGGCCCACCCAATCACTGGGCAAGGTCAGAACACATCGCACATGTTCCTTAGAGAGCTCATGGTGTCACGGTGGGTGTGTCAGCTGATGTGTGTGGGTGAGCCAAATACACAGATGTCTGCCGCAGCATACAGGGAGTTTGGAAATCCCACTTTTGGAGACCAATGTGACTACCACACACATGGCATGGTGCACCCATGTCATGCAAGGAGGGTGTGGGAACAGGGTAAGGGGCCAGGGGGTAGCACACAGTACACATAGCTGGCACCCCACACATGGGCAGACCCACAGCCACATATGCATGCTGTGCTGTCAAAAGGTAGTAGAGGACCCACTGGCCAGAGCAGCAGCAACACTCAGCTGCCTACAGTGATGTGTGATATGCGATGGCCACCCACCAGAGATATCCTCCCCCTGATGTTCCCACCCATTGCATTCCCCCCCAGGTGGAGGACCTTCAGAAGAAGGGACGGGAGTTGCGGCTGCACTGCCCGGTTGTCCTTGAACGCCTACAAAGGAAGGCACAACAGAAACATGACGGTGAGTGCTGCAGCCACTGCAGGGATGTACAGCATGTCACAGTGGGCCAACAGCCTGTGTGTGGCCACACAATGTTTATGTGGTGTGGGAATGGCATGATGGTGTCCTAATGACTGCCTTCCCCAACAGAGGTCGCTGCTGCTGGGGAACAGGCATCCACATCCGGGACATACACCACAGGGCCCGCAGCTCCAGCCCAGCCGATGGAGGAGGAGGAGGAGGAGGAGGCAGAGCCGGAGGACGACTCTGCAGAAATGGAGTGGGTAGAGGGTGGTGCGGGGCGGGAGGGAGGGGAATGTGAGGGTCGCTCCTGTGACCGGTGGGTGGGTGGGAGGATGATGTGGAGGAGGAGGAGGAGAGTGTGGGGGGGGGAGGGAAAGGTTGGGTGGGAGATGTCAGGGGTGGAGGGAGAAGAGAGTGGCCCTGTGGGTGCAGTGACACCACCACGTGCCACAGACAGGGACCATACGCATGCCACCACACGGACTCCAGGCACCTGGGGCAGATGTGGTGGCAGGTGTGTCCGGGACCTGTCTGTGGCAGTGCTTGGTGTGCTGCAATGCCAGCGGGCCCAGGACCGCACCATGCGGTGGCTGGCAGGTGCCATTCAGTGGCTGGCTGCCGAGATGCACATGCAGCGTGCAGCTGGTATGGGGGGTGCATCTCGGCAGCCATTCCCTGATGGGCGGCCCCGGAGTGTCTGAGCGGCAGAGTGGAAGCCACACACGTGCCCTGCGGTGCCATGTCACTCAGGCCACAGCATGGGTCTACCTGTAAATATTAGCCATATATGTAAATACACAGGTTTGGTTATACATCACACTGGTCACGTGTTTTCCTTATAGACAGACTGTTGAAGTGAGCATGGGACATGTGTGTTCATCCCTATGTGTATGTGTATTAGACATAGGTAACATACATGGACCATCTCCACACTCATGTGTGGGGTCTGACCATGTGCGTAGCCATCAGTGCCCTCTGGTGCCCCTGTAATGTACCACACTGCTGTGTGTACCACCAGCTATGGACACATGCTTGCTGCCTGTCATGTGTAGGCAGCATATCTGATGAACCATGCTTGTAAGGGAATAGGGGGGACGGCCAGCAGCAGGTATGTGGCAGGAAGGATAAGATGGACTGCTGTACCCTGGAGCTGCCCAGGGTGATAGCTGATGAGGCCAAGACAGGTGGATGTTGGTCTGGAGGGGGAGCAGTGGCTCACTACAGGCACAGGGGGAGAGTGAACAACTGACTGTAGCTAGTTACCTATGTCTGCCTGTGTCTTACACAATCATCTGCGGCTAAAAAGCCACATAGGCCCTGGTGTGGGTCAGAAGGAATGGCACACATGTAGCTGGAGCAATGGAGAGGATATGGGGGGTGAGAGAGTGACCGATCCATAAAACATACATATACCACCATAAACATATTACTGCTTGACTGGAGAGGTAGGGTATACCCCCACACATCGGTAGAAGGGTGCATACATGGCATGGTTCATGGCACACAGGGCATGGTATAACATCTGTGCATTGATTGGTGGTAGTGCATACACCACACCCCTAAGGGAAATGGGGAGGCACATGTGACCAGTGTGACAATATGGGGTACAGGGTACTAAGGGGAGTACAGTGGCAAACACCGGAAACATGCACATAGGTATAATCAGGTTTAGTCATCTTTATTGGCACACAGTGACCTGTTCTCCGCAATCAAGACCTGCGTGGCCACCCACGTCCACGGTGACCAAGGCCCAAGCCATGCCATTGTTCTGGTTCCACTGGTGCTGTCTCTGAGGAGAATTTGAGAAGAAGCTTGCTGCGGAAGCAAAAACGCGAAGTAAAGACCTTTTCAAGTACATTCGTAGCAAAAAACCTGTGAGAGAGTCAGTTGGTCCATTAGATGATAAAGGGGTTAAAGGAGCACTAAGAGGCGACAAGGCGATAGCGGAGAGACTGAATGAATTCTTTGCTTCAGTCTTTACTGAGGAAGATGTAGGGATGTTACCCATGACTGAAGTGGTATTTAAAGGTGCGGAAGAATTGAAGGAAATATCGATACATCGGGAAGATGTCTTACAACTATTAGATAAACTGAAGAGTAGCAAATCACCTGGGCCGGATGGTATACATCCAAGGGTGTTGAAAGAACTGAAATACGAGATTGCAGGCCTGCTATTAGTAATCTGTGAACTATCATTAAAATCATCTCTAATACCTGAAGATTGGAGGATCGCCAATGTAACACCAATTTTTAAAACAGGTTCCAGGGGTGATCCGGGAAACTACAGACCAGTGATTCCTTATTATTGCATCGGCAAGATGAGTTTCTGGAAAATGTGGTGAGATCTCGTAATCTCCGATTTTTAAATTTTCCTAAGACTCATTTCTTGTCTCCAATTATATTGTTGCGTAAATATTTTAAGGAGATTCTTTTATTTATTTATTTATTTATTTATTTATTTATTTAAAGTCTCTCCTATACCGCGCTATTCAGCATCAGCGCGGTTTACAATAAACAGTGAACATACACATTTCCAATAGTACTTTGTGTTTACATATGAACAGGATATTCAACTTGGCTAACAGGGTAACTATGTCTGATCCTGATGGAATTCTTGTATTTAAGCTTTACTATATTCCCCAGGCTATTGAGCATCGGAATGGGGAAGTAGGGGATGATGGTGCTCAGCCAGAGCGGTTAGTTCCATCTCCCCTTAACATTTCAGAATTTATTGAATCAGACAATGATGTTATCCCCTCTAGAGCTACTCTTTTGGTTAGTTTTGTATTAGAGATGGATAAGGATAGGGTTTTTAGAGCTTATTTTCAAAAAAAGAATGAAAAATTTTGTGGTCAAACTGTTCAATTGTTTCCGGATGTTTCTAGGGAGACTCAAAAATGACATAAATCTTTTTTACAGCTTCGACCACGGGCTTTGGCTTTGGGTATGTTATTTTACTTAAAATTTCCTTGTAAATGCCACATTGTATACCAGGGGAAGAGATATGTATTTTCTGTAGTTGATGAGTTAACTGCCTTTTTGGATAGCAGGACTTAATTTTATTTTTGTTTTCTTTTAATCTTTTTTTTTTCTCTGGGTTCATTGATAAGTTAAAAGGAGTTTATTTTTTACAGTGACCATCCAGATTTATTACTTAATTTGTATATGTAAACACCTCCTTGATGTGGACTAGATTCTTTGTGTTTGTTTATTCTTTTTGGATTGTCTAATGATAAGACTGTTGTGTTGTAACACTAATTTCTTTGTAATGTTGAAAATGCTTTATAAATAAAAAAAAATAATAAAAAAAAAGAAACCATCATAAAGAATAAAATTACTCAGCATATAGATAGTCATGACCTAATGGGAGACAGCCAACATGGCTTTAGACAAGGAAGATCTTGTCTTACTAATCTGTTATGTTTTTTTTGAAGGAGTGAATAATCAGGTGGACAAAGGTGAGTCAGTTGATATTGTGTATCTGGACTTTCAGAAAGCCTTTGACAAGGTCCCTCATGAGAGACTTTTGGCAAAACTAAAGAGTCATGGGATAGGAGGCAGTGTACTATTGTGGATCAGGAACTGGTTAAAAGATAGAAAGCAGAGGGTAGGGCTAAATGGCCAATTTTCCCAATGGAGAAAGGTGAATAGTGGTGTACCCCAGGGATCTGTGCTGGGTCCGCTGCTTTTTGACATATTCATAAATGACCTGGAAAGTAGAATAACGAGTGAGGTTATCAAATTTGCAGATGACACAAAACTATTTAAAGTTGTTAAAACCCAAGAGGATTGTGGAAAATTGCAAGAGGATCTTGATAAATTGGAAGACTGGGCATCAAAATGGCAGATGAAATTTAATGTGGACAAGTGCAAGGGAAGAACAACCCAAACTATGGTTACATGATGCAAGGTTCCACATTAGGAACCACCACCCAGGAAAAAGATTTAGGCGTCATTGTGGATACCATGTTAAAACCCTCGGCCCAGTGTGCAGCGGCGGCCAAGAGAGCAAATAGAATGCTAGGTATGATAAGGAAAGGAATGGAAAATAAAACATAAGATATTATAATGCCTCTATATCATTCCATGGTGAGACCGCACCTTGAATATTGTGTGCAATTCTGGTCGCCGTATCTTAAAAAGGATATAGCGATTTTAGAAAAGGTTCAGAGAAGAGCCACCAAAAAGGTAAAGGGGATGGAAGGATACTCCTATGAAGAAAGGCTAAAAAGGTTAGGGCTCTTTAACCTGGAAAAGAGACGGCTGAGGGGAGATATGATAGAAGTCTATAAATTAATGAACGGAGTGGAACGGGTAAACGTAGATCGATTGTTTACCTTATCAGAATATAGAAAGACTAGGGGACATGCAATGAAGCTACACGGTAAACTATTTAAGACTAATAAAAGAAATATTTTTTCACTCAACGTGTAATCAAACTCTGGAATTTGTTACCAGAGGATGTAGTAAAGGCTGTTAATGTAGCTGGGTTTAAAAAAGGTTTGGACAAGTTCCTGGAGGAAAGGTCCATAAACCATTATTAAGAAGGGACCCAGGATATCAATGCTTGAACCAATACAAGCATTGTGGAACCTGTGTCCCTTGGGGAAACTGCTAGGTACATATGACCTAGATTGGCCACTGTTGGAAACAGAATACTGGGCTTGATGGACCTTGGTCTGACCCAGTATGGCATATCTTATGTTCTTATGTTCTTATGGGGCTGGGGCTGGCTGCTGGGAATGCCCAGCCATGGCCTCTTGGGCATTTGCAATCTGCTGTAGCGCCGCTGCCATCACCTCAGCTGTGGCACACATCTGGCTCATCTCCTCCTGAATGCCCATCAGAACCTGACGAGTGGCTGTGGGTAAGACACAAGGTGATGTGTGAGACATGTGTTGCACCCCCCACCGTGACTCATGCACATGTCTGGCGTATCCCAACAGACCAGTCCGCAGACCAATCATGTATGCAACGGCTAGCAACGCAGTACAATGTTTACATCTGTGTGTCCCATAATCCATCCACAGGCCAGGAAATGATCCTGCTGAGGGGTCGTGGAAATCACAGATATGACACATGGTATTGTGTTGCACTTCAGTGTGTCACTGCTGTATCTGTGCACTGGTCGTATGGGATAGGTTGGATAATGTGGGGATTCATGGCACACAGAAAGATATCTGGGGGGTGCTGCTCACTCTAAACCTGATGCACAGTACTGAGTACCCTGACTATCTATGCTACATACGACTACCCAGGGAGAGGGGTCCAGTGGGTAAACTGTATAGGTGATCTGGGGTAGGTGTGTACCACTGTACGTCTCCATGGTGTATTTTGTGGTGAATAGTTGGCGGATGTATGAGCTCATTAGCATGATGACACCAGATGGCACATGCTACAAGGGGGGGGGAGTGCACATGGCACACACCCCCACTACACATACATAACTATGTGCTATGGTGTCATAATATTAGGGGGCACATGGAATGTCATTGTGGATGTTATGTCAGCCCCCAGGGGTCTTGTGCATTCTGTTACTCACCTTCCGCATCGTGCTTTGCTGAGGCAGTATGAGTGTGCAGTTCCGCAAGGATGATATTTCATGCTGGTGTGTTGGGTGCATGAGGTCCCCGGCACCTGCATTGTGTGGTGACTCCCCTCCAACTCTGCATCCTCCACAGCCCGTGTGCTTCTGCTACTGGCCCCCACTTGTGCATCGGCATCTGCTGCCCTGTCCTCTGCCTTGGGCAGCACAATGTTTCCTGGGGTCTCCCCGCCAGTGCTGTCCACGTCCCCGGACTCACCGGCCTCTGGCCCCTCAGCATCCTCTGGTGCCAGCACATCCCCCTCCTCATATGCCTCCATGGCCTGGATGTCACCTGGGGGGTAGAACAGGGTACACAGCAAGGATGAGTTAGCGCAGGTCACATATCTACACCTGTGTAGTACATCCCCACCAATAGCAATGTGGTGTCCGCCTGTACCTGCTGTTACTGCACCTACAATGGGGACAGCACATGTGCGTACAGTTTCTGTACCTGACAGGGGGGGAGGGGCGGCCTCTCACACTGGTGGAACTGTGTCACATTTGCTGTTATGTTGGGGGGGATGGGGTTGAGACTGGCAGCCCCACTATATGCAGCACTAGGTATGCACTGTGCGTGTGACTTTGGATGTGGGCTCAGCGTTACATGTGGCCAGGGTGCATGTGTGAGCCCTGAGTGGGATTGTGGCCTGTCATAGTGTGTGTGAGCGATATGTATGCATTGGCCTGAGTGGTATGGATGGCAGGTGTTGCAGCATTCGTCCAGGTCAGCCAGACGTGTGTGGGGACTGCCGCTTTGGTAGCCACTGTGTGGTATGTGTGGACAGCTATCACATACTCGGTGTGTGTGGTGGGTTATTTCAGGGGATGGGTGGAGTGATGCTGGGCATGTGGTTGCATCATGGTTGGGGGTCATGGGAATGTGTCTGTGGCACTGCAGTACCTGTATAGATGATGGCCCCAGGTGGTGTGGGGTCTTGGCTAGGTGTAGCTGTACGGCTGTGGCAATGTGCCCCCAATGTCTTGTGAGGGTGTGTGGGGGATCCACACAGTATGTTGGACAATGACAGAGTGTGATGTGTTGGACATCTGTGTGATGTGGTCATTGGGGTTTGTTTGCGTCTACCTCGCCATCACAGTGTGATAGGCCTTCCTCTGTCACTGGTCTGGGATATGTCCCTGGACAAGTAATCTTATACACATGTCATAGGTGTTATAGGTGGTGTGTGTGGGTTCCCCCAGGTCAATGTTTTCTGGCCTAGTTGTATGTCCCTCCTGTCTGTGTCCCCCTGTCATATAGTGGTGTGTGCCTGGCTGCAGATGTATGCTGTTCTGTGTGACCTATATGCCATGTACGAATAGCTGCTGCATGTCTGGGTTCATGGGGTGGAGGGTGTTGTACGGTCATCCAGCCCACTCATGCGCAGTCAAGGGGGGGTGGCACTCCGTCTGGCTGGGGGACTGCCCCCACCCCAGTTCTGTACAACTGTGCAGTGCTCTGCGACGTCCAGGACTGTGGCTGTTGTGCAAGCAGCCCCAGGTACCTGTCACACCCACCCTGTACCTACACAGCCATGTTTAGCTGGATATGTGGACCCCAGTTGCCTGTGTTAGGGCACACATGTTCTCAGGACATAGGCCCCCACCTTCCCGTCCATGGCTGGCATGTACTGGGCCGTGAGTTGTACATGTACAGCATATCTCTGACCTACCTGCCTGTGGATGGGCGGTGTCCAGTGCTTCAGGTAGTCCATGCAGGTAGATGGGGCCAAGACAGTTTGTGAGTTCCTGCTCCAGGGGTGTCAGGGTTGGGGCAAAGGGACCACCCCCTCTGGTGCCCATGGCATGTCACCTCTCCACCACCATGTGTGCATAGACACCACGCTTAATATCATTAAACCTTTTCCTAAGGCTATCCAGGTCCCTGGATAGCCCCCTGCCTGGGCTATGGCCTCTTGGATATCCTCCCACACCTGTATCCGTGTGTCCACAGTGGTGCTTGTGCTAAGCTGGCCATAGAGCACCTCATACCACTCCAAAACACTGGCCAGCAGGATGTTGTTTTCCTGCTGGCTGAATCTAACAGCCCTCCTCTGTTCCTCGGCTGGCACCGGTATACGCCTACGTTTGGCGCTGGGTGGCCCCTGGATGGGCTGCGACACACACAATGTGCCTGCAGCCACCACCACAGGCCCACCTCTCCCTGGTGGCTCTGGGTCCCGCTGAACATGTGTCTCACCCTCCTCCCCCCCCCCTGCCATGTCCTGCCGCTCCATCTCACTGCCCTCTGTGCCCTCTCCCTCCCTGTCACACATCTTCACCCCTCCTGTTCTTTGCATACTCCCCCCTCCCCTGCCCCTCGGCTCCTCGGCTCCACCTCATGCCTGCAGCTCACCTCACCTCCCCTCCTCTCCCTTGCGTCTGCTCCTCAGATCACCTCCTGTCTCTCTCTCCTGCTCCTAGCCTCCCCTCCTCTCACTCTCTCTCGAATGCTCTGCAATACACCTCTCCTCACTTGCTATAATCCTGATCTCACACTCGCCTGCTCTACAACTCGCCTTCTTTCTCCGTCGCCTACAAAAAAACCCTCAGCGTGTACCACGTGTGCATGTGTATTTATGTGTTTTTTGACGTGTGCGCGTCCTTGCAGAAGGTGTGTGCCCGGGACCCAAGAGATGAATGCCGGTCCACGCATGTGACGTAAGGCCAGCTGCATGCGTGTAATGGCACGCAGCACATGCGCATGTCTCATGCTCACACACACATGCACAGCGCATGCGCAACATGGTGTCCCCATGCACACACCTTCTGCATGTCCCCTTCACATGCGCAATGCATGCAGCCCCACACTTGCACCACTGTGCATGCGCAACATGTGCAAGGATGCGCACACGTAAAAAAACACATAAATACACATGCACACGTGGTACACACTGAGGGGTTTATGTAGGCGAGGGAGATGAGGCGTGCAGTGTTTGTTGTTGGTGAAGCAAGGGAAGTGTCAGAGGCAGGTTTGGTGTGGAGAGTGGCTGGGTTGGTGAGTGCTGGTGGAGTTGTGTGGCTGGGTTGGTGACTGGTGGGTGAGGTGAGTGTCTGAGTTTGAGTGAGTTTGAGGAGTTGATGGGGGTGGAGTTTATGGCGGGCTTTGTGGTTGCTGCATGTGCAGTGGGAGGTGATCAGGGGCTGTGGTTGCCTGAAGGGGAGATGGGGTCCATGGGGCTGAGGCACAGGGCATGGGTTTAGTCCCACTGCAACACAAACCTGCAACTGTGGGGGCAAGCCAGGCAGGGTCTGTGCCGGCATGGCGCAGGAGGCGTGCAGAGTTGCAGGCTTGACAGCCTCGCCTCTACAGGCCTAGGGCCCAGCTCCAGGGCATGCATGTGGACCAGGTCATCTCCCTCTACCGCCTGAGCATGGGGGCTATTAGGGAGCTCTATGAGGATCTAAGACCTGACTTCGAGCCCCTAACTGGTCAGTCACATGCCATACTGGGTTTGGTCAAGCTCCTTGCTGCCCTACATTTCTTTGCCTCTGGCTGTTTCCAGTCATCTGTGGCCGCAGTGGGTGGTATGAGCTGCCCAACCTTCTCACGCTGTCTCCACCAGGTACTGCGTGCCGTGATCAGCCGGGTGGGGAATTACATTGCCATTCCCAACACTAGGCAACAGTGGGGGACCCTGAACCAGGCCTTTGAGGCATTTGCCGGGATACCACACGTGATGGGAGCTATTGATTGCACACATGTTGCCCTAGTCCCGCCCAGAGACAGGGAGGTAGTGTTCCGCAACCGCAAACACTACTATTCCCTGAATGTTCAGGTTGTATGTGATGCAAATATGCATATTCTGAATGTGGTCCCTACTTTTGCAGGGTCCACCCATGAGTCCTATATCCTGCATCACTTGGCACTATTCAGACATTTGAGGCAGGACAGTATGAGGACTGTATACTGCTGGGTGTGTATTTCTCATCTCTGACATGCACATGGTGATCCTGTGACTAACTGTATGTGCACATGTCTGTCTTTGAGGTGTATCCCTAGTTGTGTGTGTGTCTCATCTGTCGGTGTGTGATCTAACGTTGAGGGGTGGGTGGTGCCTTCAAGCTCTACCTTGCTACGGTGCTGTGTGATGATGGTAAAATGGACGCTAGCATTTGTGTCGTGGTTACAGATTATGTTGATTGCAATCCGTACACCTACCCCTTGTTTTGTGTGTCATAACTTCACACGCTGATGCATAGTTGTGGTATCCCATCATGTGCTGTCATATGTTTCTGTCAGGATGTTTTGTGCATTTGGTTTGCACGTACATACTTGTGTCCATTTGGGTGGACATCAGCTCCTGCTTTAACGTTCCACATTTCTTTCTGCAGGTGATGCAGGATATGGGTGTCGCCCCTGGTGCTGACCCCTGTGCGTCAACCACAGACACGTGCAGAGAGGAGTTACAATGAGACCCATGCATCCAGCTGCTCCATCATAGAGCACACCTTTGGCATTTTAAAGAGTCGCTTCAGGTGTCTGGATAGGACAGGCGGGGCCTTACAATACAAACCACAGACTGTGGCAGAGATCATTATAGCCTGTTGCATCCTGCACAACATTGCTCTCAGGCATCATATCCCTGTCCAAATTAATGAGGATCTGGAGGATGATCCTATGGGCCCTCCTGTACGTGCCCATGGTGACACACGTGAGGGCACAGCAGTCAGGCAGCAGGTGATTGAGGTGGTCTTCTCTTGTAAGTACTGCATATATTGCCACATACATTTGTTTAGATATGTGTGTACTACTACTACTAGTGAACATTTGTATCCCAATAGCAGTAAGATGCAATACTGCACTGACATGTAACAGACACTGCCTGGCCATCCCAGCTTACAATCTAGTCATGACTGAAATGCAGAAGATGTGAGCAGGGCACAACAGCGGGTGGAGGTGGATTATCTGTGTCAGGAGTAGTAGGCTTGTGGGAGGTGTTAAGCTGTCATACCTGATTTGTGGCTGATTGGGCTAGGGGCTTCTGTACAGCCACAGGTAGTTAGTTTGAGGCTTTGGGTGCAGCTAGGTGAAAGGCGTGTAGTATGGGGTAAACAGTAGGAGAGCAGACCATAGATGGGACCAGTTGCCTAGATGTGTGTGTTTCACATTTTTTAATTTGAGCTGATTGATTAGTTGGTATGCTCTGATGAGCAGGGACTGTGTGTTAGTTGTTTCTGTATAGCACTACATGTGATACGTAGCACTATATACATGCTCAGTAGTAGTTGGATTACTAGCATTTGAGATCAGTAAGGGAAGTTACTGCAACACCACAGTGTGCCTGCATGTATAGGTCAGCACGTAGCCCTGACATGGCTGCGGAGAAGGATAGGGAACCTGTGAGGTGTCCTGCTAGGGGGAGTATCATTGCCATTATGTGTGTGGCTGTAGAATAGCCATGCAGTGCAGTGTTGCATATTTTCAGGCAGACAGAGATGATTGAAGGCCAGATCAGCAAGGTGTAGGTTACAGTAGGCAAGCCGGGAGCTGATTGGGGGGGGGGGGGGATTTGGGTTTTAGTTGTGTTTTCAGGGAGGACTGGGGAAATATAGCTGATGACATCTAGACATAAACCACAGGCCTCAACTACAAGCTGGGTATGTGTGTAGAGGAGGAGAGTGCAGTCCAAGACAACACCTACATTGTGGACCCTAGAGAAAGGAAGTTATGGCCACACCCACAAAGGCGCTCTGATGGGAGGGGAGGGTTTAGGTGCACATATAGGATATCCATGCTTTGCAATTATCAATTTCACACAGTGGGATGACATGCGGACATCAATGTCAGGTGGCAAGCAGACATCGGGGTGTGGTTTGGCAGACATAACTCAGGTGTCGAGAGATATATTTGCAACTCATCAGCACACAGCTGTTAATATAAGTCAAGGTATGAGATACACACCAAGGAAATGTATATGGACAGAGGATAAGGAAAGAGCCCCTGCATATTTCCCTGTGTTACAGGAACTGACAGCAGGGTAGCAGATGACATTGAGACACCAGAACACACACTGAAGGGGCATTGGGAGCGATATGAGGGACACAAGATAGTACTGCGGCCTTAGAGCCGAGCAGGGACATGGTAGCGAGGAGAAAGTTCTGTTCCACATTTTTTATGGCAACAGAGTGGTGAGGAAGGGGACAGACAGAGTACGGACACTTGTAGTTTGCCACACACACTTCAGTGATAACTTTAACATGAAACAAATCTGTACAGTGTGATAGGGAACAGTCAGTCTGTAAAGGATCTTGGGGGGTCTGCGAGCTGAGGACGTGAAGGTGCAGTGTGTGTTGCACAGCTACAACATGACATATGTATGTTTCTCTTGTGTTTCTCAATCCATAGGACATACTTGGTGACCCTCCTGGTGCTGTGGTGCATTGGCAGATGACTGTACGTCATCCAACATGCAGTAGTCTGGGGTAAGTGGACCTACAGCTACTTTGTCTGTGACGACAGTCAGGGGGAGCACATGTCTGCAGTGATCTGTCATATTGTACATATATTGTTGTTCACCTCTTTTCCCTGCACCCCCATACCCCATATGTTGCTGTTGGCACACATATCCACATGTGTTCCTGGCTAGTTTGTTTTCTCCAACACTGTTTCTGGGACACGTCCAACAGAGCTGTGTGTATGTGCAAGTCCTAGGTGTTTGGGTGGTGGGCTGCACGTACACCCTTCCCTGACATTGTAGCATCAGCCAACAGCAGTGTATCATTGCATTTAACAGGCCTTTATCTCCACTAATCTCCAATTGTGCTTATACAGGCCGTATGCTACTGCTGGCACACTCACCTTAGCATACTGTGTGGGTGTTTTTTTGGGTTGGCTGTGTGATGATACAGCGTGCAGGCATTTTGCATTATCATGTGGTGTGAGAGGTCTGTACACCTGAGGAGCAGTGGTGACTGTGCTATCTCTACCTTACTGCTGTTTACCTTGTGAACATTGTGGACATGTGTTGTGCGTTGTGAGCTGACCTATCTCTTGTGTGCTGACAGACCATTGCGCAACAGCATTTTTGTATCACAGATATCACCATAATGTGGACATGCATCAACAGTGGCTGGACATGGGGACATGGTGATTCTACACATTTCGATGACATCTTCTTCCTTCACGGTGATGTGTTGTGGCCTTTGAGAGCCTCAGGGGATCCCAAACATACACTTGATGCAAACACACGGTAGGTTGCACCTTTGGTCTTTTGTGAATGACATCAGTCTTTACATGTTAATGATCTACTGTTTGTTTCATAGACATTTCATGTTGGGTCTCTGTACACGAACGCTGATGCACATGGGGTGGAGCTGTGAAACGCCTGTGTAACATGGGCATGGACATGACCATATCCATGTGACACCCTCGTCTGTGGTTTCAATTCAAAATGTCCCCAACATGCAGTGTGTTCTGTGTTGTGATCATGTTATGTTTGCCTGTGTGACGTTTCCTTACGTACCTACTGATGTTTGACTCTCTGCAATTTGAGCTGATGTTGCAAGCAGCATACCAATACATTGTTTATCCTCTTCTGACACAGGGCAGGGAACACACAAAAGCACATCCACTACAGTGCATCCGGCGTCACCATTACCCACCTGTTGGAGGACACAACAACACCATGGAACTATCCCTGGGAAATGGTGCCATAGGATGTTTGACCTCTGCGAGTGGGACACATGCCTAGGATGGACAGTATTATTGTTGGACTGCTACTTTGGGCATGACAGGCCTGTCCAACACACCGTTGCTGCCGTGCTATGGCTGGGTGTCGTGTTCATCGCAGGAGACACACATGACCTTTCCATTACTGTGGCATATTGAGATGTCACACTTGACTATGCATGCCCAGGGTTTCGAGGACAGTCGTAACATGACTTGTTGGATTGCAGACACCCTTTGCACTTTGGACACTGTACTGGTCCCCACGTGTGCAGCAGGGACTGACATTGTCGCTGTGTGTTGTACATCCTTCTGATATTGTGTTGTGTTTTGCCCATGTGTGTGACATGGAACACAGGATACGCTCATCTGTTTGGTTCAACATGAGCATACAGCCATGCGTGTGGAACAGGGGGAACAATGGAGAGGTCCTCTTGTCCATGTCCACCTACCTTCCACTTGGACATGACACAGTATCTGCCACGACACCACTTTACTGCACACCAACATCTTGGATTGCTGTTTGCAATCACCAAGGGTGTTACAGTGCATGTGTGGCATCACTGTATCATGTTTCAATGTACACGGTGCATGTGACTGACTATGTTGGTGCAACACAGCATGTGGCAATATGGCTTCTGTGTGGGTTACTGTAACATGTTTGACCTTTCTTTCCATCTCTATATACAGGTTATTGTGTTTGTTTACTGTACAGACGTGACGCTCTGCATTGATTTACAAACCTAGCATTGCATGTCTGCACAGTCCTATTTATTCCGTGAGGTAACGATACTCACATTGCCCTGTTATATTTGGAGTGTGGCAGTGTGAGTGTCCATTTTCTTCCTTCATTTGTGCATTCCATGTACCATGATATATGTGTACAGACACTGTATCCACACCAACCAGTGCAGGGGGACCTTCTGCATAGTGTTATCTCTGCATGTTTCTGCGGATGGTTTCATTTGAATTCTCTGTGCTCATGTGCCTCTGCTACCTGTTAGCATATCCTCATTGTGCATTTGACGATTGTTTAGGGTTACATTGTTGCAGCTTTGATTCCTATATCAGGCATTATGTGACAGCTGTAATATATATTTCGATATCTATGTTTACACTTTCTTACTTTTAACAACATATGCTGCTTCTTTGTGTGCCTCCTGTATTGGCAGACAGATATGTTTTAAGGAACAGATCATGACTGATGTGTGTTGGGCCCTCATCATGCACCACCTACTGTCTACATGCACACATATGTAACTAACGCATTTGGGGTGTGCAGCAGCATGTGGGGGGTGGGGTCTAATGCATACTGCACACCATGCACCTGATGCACATTATCTCTCCTGCCCATCATCTGTAGACGGGCCAGTGACTTTTCTGTAAAATGTGGGTTGGTGCCCTGCAAAATGTGTTTTCAGATTTTCCCCTGGGATCCACTCACCTTGATATTATGATAGGCGGTATCTACACTATCTGTGATGATTAACCAAAATAAAAATATGTGTTTGACGTACATTTGTTTCTGCTGCTGCTTGATCACACTGACACATGTATTTAGTGATTTCCTGGTCTTGTACATGGCCCACTTGTGCTCACATCCTTGTACAGTGCCAGCTGTCTATCTGCCAGCCGTTTGCCACATCACTGGGTGTTACAGGTTCCTATACTCACATTCCCTTTGAGGTAATATTTTTGCACTGCACTTGCTGTGGTTGTTTGGGATAGTGGTTACAGACATGTGTTGTAAAACCATAGTTTGCAGGTTTGATTCCCACATGGGGTTTACTTATTTTTTTCTGTTGTGCTAACCTGACCATTAGGTACCTGCAGGTTCATCACCTATGCACACACCCTTCCATCTCTTCACTGTACACCAAAGTGTGCCCTCTGTGCTGCCTATCCATCACATATTAGCTGTTACATATGTCTCTTTCTTTATAGTGTTTACATGGCAGTCTGCTTGGGGGATTGGCATTGCTGTGGCTCAGCTGGTCTGTGGCACACCTGTTTGCAGGTTCAATTCTCACACGCTCCTGTTCTGTTCCATATTTTGCCCTGCTCCACAGAGCATCCCCTGCCGCCCTTTGAGTTTAGGTTCTTTCCTCTTTTGCATACTGTATCCACTGCATAACATTTCATTGTGTGTGTGCATGTAGTTATATGTGGCTCTGGTCCCAATTACAGACTGTGATCTGATCTGTACACACCAGATCTGCATGTGCATTCCATCATGGTTACTGTTGGAGGTTTGCCTATCCTGGCAGACAGCAGGCTTCTTGTATGATGCCCTGCAGTATTCTTGTATGCAGCCTTTGCTAATGACCTCATGTTGGTTGTGTGACCTACCGGTTTGTGCATCAACATTTGTGCTAATGGTCATAGGTTTGATTCCTCTCTGTTCTCTTTCATTTGTATGCCTGTCCTGCACAGTTACTTTTCATTCCTGTGACAGTCATATTTGTGCAGATCTGTGTTGTTAGCACATTGTACCCTTATCACAGTTGCCAACCATCCTTTTGTCCATCTATATGTGTCTGCCAGCTGTGTGCCATCCTGCCCTCATGTGCATGCTGCTACCCCATGTCCTGCACTGATACACATTTCTGCATTGCAGCTCTTCCTGGTTGCCTCTCCTGTGTGTGCTCTGCATGGCACTGCTACTCCACTGTCCTCCTGTCATTACCCCTATCCTGCCACCTCTACCTCCTCTGCTGGACACGTCTTCCCATCCTCTGCCACACACTGTCATTGTTGCATGGTACATTACCATTGCCCTGTGCATCGCTACAGCTTCCCCCGATATGTTTGTCCATTTTTCCAACTGCCACATGGGCTGGACACAGATTTGTCTGATCCATCAGCTCAGATCTACTTCCTTCCATTACTTGTGCATCGTCTTTCCTTGGTGCTCTGTGCAGTGTTAGGATCAGGGCCGGATTTACCTTGAGTGAGGCCCTACGCCAACAAAAATTGTGGGCCCCCAGCAGGGGCGGCCCAAGGGGGGTGCGGGGCCTCATTTGCATAAGGGGCCTCATTTGCATAAATATTTGCATAATGTTACCATATACTAACTTTTAGTAAACGTGCCTCTTAATGAGTGTATGGATAAAGAAAGACTAAAAGATTTCTACATTACTATAATCCAGTGCCAACTGCCAGACACATTAGGAACTACTACAAACACTGCCCATTTAGAACCCATAGTAAACCCGCCGTATCCTAACAGCACTACCAGGACTCACAAAGCACCATACTCTACCAATCAAAAGGCAACACTGCAAATATTAAACCAATACATTTCAGAGAACAACAATACATGACCTACTGGGGAAAGAGAACAAGTGGCAATGTCAAATAGGAATTATATAAACAGAACACCTCAGCTCAGTTACACATGCAGAACATAGACCATCACCAAACAAGTAATCACAATTTAGAAACAGGAAGACAATAATTAAACTGGGAATCCCAAAAGCCAAACTTGGAATGTACAACACTGTCGAAATAAAACTACACATTAATTTGCTCTTGTACTAAACAAAGCGCAGACGTTAATGATGCACATTTCCCAGAGCTGACATATTCCAATTAATAAATTCAAAATAAAGAGATATTTTTCTACCTTTTGTGCATTTTTTTTCAGCTGCAATTGCTCCAGCCACTTTCTTCTGGTTTCTTCGTGTCTTCTGCTAACTCTCCATCGTCTGCTGTCCATTTGTCCTTTCTTCTCTCTTCTAGATTTTTTTCCATTCTCTCTCTACATCTGCTTTAACATACTAATCTTTCTCCTTTTGCTCTTTCCTCATTCCTATTTCATCCACTCAAATTTTACCCCTCCATCCTCAATCCCCACTTACTCTCCCAATACCCGGCCAATTGTAGATTTTTTATCCCTCCCACACAAAATATTTTTCCCTTCTCCATTTTACTCTTCCAGCCCCATCCCATTCTAATCCTCCCCCAACATCAGCTCCCTTCTAGTTCCAGCCTCACCCAGCATCCATTCCCTTCTAGTCCCTGCATCAGCCCATTTCCAGTCCTAGCCATCCATCAGCCCATTTCCAGTCCTAGCAACCCCCCAACCCAATACCAGTCCTAGCCCCCCATCAACCCACTTACAGTCCTTAACCCATCACCCCATTTTCAGTTTAAGCCCCCCCTATAACCCATTACCAGTCCTAACCCCCCATCAGCCCACTTCCAGTCCTAACCCCATCAACCCATTTCCAGTCAGCCCCCCATAGCCCATTGCCAGTCCTACCCCCCCCATCAGCCCACAGTCCATTACCAGTCCTAACCCCATCATCCCACCTCCAGTTTTAACCCCCCAGCCCATTTCCAGTCCTAGCCCCCCATAGCCCATTACCAGACAACCCCCATCAGCCCACAGCCCATTACCAGTCTTAACCCCCCCAAAGCCCATTACCAGTTCTAAACCCCCCCAACAGCCCATTACCAGTCCTAACCCCATCAGCCCCCCTCCAGTCTTAAACCCCCAGCCCATTTCCAGTCCTAGCGCCCCCCATAGCCCATTACCAGACAGCCCCCATCAGCCCACAGCCCATTACCAGTCTTAACCCCCCCCAAAGCCCATTGCCAGTTCTAAGCCCCCCCAACAGCCCACAGTCCATTACCAGTCCTAACCCCTTCAGCCGTGCTCTAGCCTTAAAGCCGCGCTGACAATTTCCAGCCCCAGCCCCCCCAATAGCCCATTACCAGTCCTACCCCCCCCATAGCCCATTACCAGCCCTACCCCCCCAGCCCATTTCCAGCCCCAGCCCCCCCAATAGCCCATTACCAGTCCTACCCCCCCCATAGCCCATTACCAGCCCTACCCCCCCAGCCCATTTCCAGCCCCAGCCCCCCCAATAGCCCATTACCAGTCCTACCCCCCCCCCATAGCCCATTACCAGTCCTACCCCCCCCCCCCCGTCGGCCTACCGTAAAATTTAATGTAAAAAAAACCCTGGTGGCTGCCGCCGCGGGGCCCCCTCTGCTGCCGCGGCAGCACCGACTGACCCGCGGGGGCCCCGTCTACAAGCTGAAGCCGTCGGGTCGGGTTGGGTCGGGTCGGTTGTTCCTCCCTCCCTCCCTCCCTCCGTGCAGGCTGCAGGCTGTGAGAGACGCGAAGAGAGAGCGTCTCCTCGCGTCTCTGTTAAGCCCGCAGGGGCTGATGGGAAATTTCCCATCAGCCCCTGCGGGCTTAACAGAGACGCGAGGAGACACTCTCCTTTCACGTCTCTCACAGCCTGCAGCCCGCACGGAGGGAGGGAGGAACGACCCGACCCGACCCAACGGCTTCAGCTTGTAGACGGGGCCCCCGCGGGTCAGTCGGTGCTGCCGCGGCAGCAGAGGGGGCCCCGCGGCGGCAGCCACCAGGTTTTTTTTTTAAATTGTATTTAAAAAAAATTTACTTGTTCTTTTTTTGTGGGCCCCTGCCGGCTGTGGGCCCTACGCCATGGCGTACATGGCGTATAGGTAAATCCGGCCCTGGTTAGGATTACATCTGTGTTTGGCCCATACCTTTCTTGCTTTTCAACTTGGGGGACCTTACTGCCCTTGGCCAACATTTTTTGAATCACCTATACATCCTTGGGGCATCTTTAGCCACACCTTAGAATCAGCCAGCTTATGGGGCGCCTACTATGGTGACTTGGGAGTTGACAACCTTTCAACATGTCCTCTGGGGCACATTATAATCCACCTTGGCTGACGTGGTGGTTTAGGATGTGCCTTCTGGTGCGCCCTAAAAGGTGCATTAGTTTATGGCACTGGGGTGCGGGTATTTTTAGCTGGCAGCACAGATTGTTGGACTGTTTCAAGCAGGAAAAGGAATTGCCTTGGCCACCCTTATTCATTAAGCCCACTGGGGGATCAAACTCATGATCCCTGTTTCAGCAGTCATTGTATTAACCAGTGTGCTACACCTCTGTTACTGTGATTGCAGGTCAGCAAGCAAAGTTAAGATTAACGCGTGGTAATGTGCACGGCTCCCTCTATCGCGCGATAATGGACACAGCGCATTTTATCGCGTAATAACCTGCGATTGCTACCTTAAGACCGGAACGCCCACTCCTTATATGGCATCCTTCACATTATCGCTGCAACTAGCGCCGGGAACATTAAGACGGTTTAGTAAACATACCCCTATGTTTAATACAACTGCGGTGCTCAATGATCCTCACTTTGACACTCCTAGTGGTTTTCCCTATATACAGCAAATTGCATGGACAAAAAATAGCATATATCACATTTTCTATTTGGCAAGTGGTGAAGCTGGTTAGTGAAACCTTGAAGGAAGTGGAGGGATGCGTGAATACACCTTTTGTGGTGATTAGCAAATCATAGACAGAACAGGTACCACAGCAGAAATGTCC
This sequence comes from Ichthyophis bannanicus, assembly GCA_033557465.1. Lineage (NCBI taxonomy): Eukaryota > Metazoa > Chordata > Amphibia > Gymnophiona > Ichthyophiidae > Ichthyophis > Ichthyophis bannanicus. Next base: position 148,275,980 of record CM066039.1, on the reverse strand, counting down.
AGTAGTGATTGGTTTCCAGCAAGGGATGGGCAAGACAGATGGCACCAAGAGGTTAGATAAATTCTGGTTACTGTGATAAGCTATCATAATGTGTTGTGATGCAAATGTTGGAATTGTTTGCACTATGTGCCACTCCTATGGATAATCTCTGAAATCTGTTTAGACTTGGTTGAAAATAAGAGAGGACAAACAACCTTATCCATTGTGGATTTCTTTTTGGTCACAAAAAGTGTATTGCGAGGGGTGTCTTTAGCCTGATTGTATGCCTTGGAAACATACTTTCTAGGGTATTTCTTCTCTTAAAACTGATCATAAAAAATGGCTGTATTGTGTTCAAAATCAATGAGGTCTGAGCAGATGCGTTTGGCCCGTAAAAACTGGCTGATGGGAAGATTGTTTTTTTAAGGAGCTCTTATGACAACTCTGAAAATGTAAAAAGTGATTGTGATCTATCTTTTTTTCAAAAGAGATCTGTATGGAAGCCCTCCTCCACCTTTGATAATTTTAATATCAAGGTAAGAGACTGCCTGATCATTAACACAGGCCTCAAATTGTAGGTGCGAATCTAGGGTGTTTAGCCATTGTAAAAAAGTATGCAACAGATCATGGTCACCATCCCAAATAAAAAAGACATCGTCAATGTAGCGCAACCATAATTTAATATTGCTTTTAAAGGGGTGATTAGTCAAAAGGTTTTCTCAAAGAAGGCCACATATAGGTTTGCTACATATGGTGCCTTAAAGGAACCCAACACCACCCCCTTAACCTGTAAATAGGGAGGAGTAGCCTAGTGGTTGGGGCACGGTACTTCAGGCCGGAAGGTCGGGGGTTCAAATCCCACTAGAGGACAGCAACCTTGGGCCGGAAGGACTGGGGTTTCTAGTCCCACAGATGCTCCTTGTGGTCTTGGGCAAGCCACTTAACCCTCCATTGCCCATGTTCCCTGTAAGTATTAGTGAATGTGTCTCATATCCCCGCGTGTTAAATGTATCCCCCAATTGTGTTGTGACCGCTTTGATTGAAGGATAAGGCAGTATACAAAAACTGTCTAAATAAATAAATAAATAAAATAAATAAAACAAACCATCAAACCAGAAGAAATTATTTATGAGGGATAATCGAGCCAGTAGTGTGAAGAAAAAAGTGGTAAAGTGTCAGAATCGTTCTTTACGTTGCAAAAAAATTTCTTCCAACACAATAATAGCTTCTGTCTGAGGAATGTTGCTATAAAGAGAAACAATGTCAAGGGTGACTAGCATAAGGCCACTGTGATAATCTGTAAAACCCTATAAGATCTGAATGACAAGAGCAGAATCGTGTGTGTAAGAAGGAGTTTGTGTAACAGAGGGCCGCAGTAATGCATCCAGAAATTTTGATATGGGTTCAAAAAGGGAACCAATAGCAGATATGATTGGATGATCAGGTGGATTCTGTAAAGATTTGTGAATCTTAGGTAATATATAGATAGTAGGAAAACAAGGTGTGATACTGTCAGGAAACTCCTCTTTTTTGGTGAGATAATCTGCGTCAGCGCCAATATGAATGATGGCGTCCAGTTTCTGTTTTAATATGGGTGTAGGATCCTTGTCTAATCGTGATCCTTGTCTAATCGTATAAAAAATATTTTATCCTGAAGTTGTCTTTGGATTTCTAAAATGTATGAACTGTAAGGCATAAAAACAGCTGTAACTGGATAGAGCACCAAGGAAAGGCAATGAACAAGTGATGGAAGGAAGGAGAGGTGGGAGCTGATGGACCTGCCATATCTGCGGGCATCCTATATGGCAGCCAGTAAAGTGGACAAACATGTTGGAGGCAGATGTACCGATGCACAGGGTGGTGGCAATGTAAATTGCTGCAATGACAGTGGGTGGCAGAGGATGGGAATACGTGTCTCCAGTGGAGGCAGAGGTGGCAGGATATTTGCAATGATAGGAGGACAAAGGAATAATGGTGCCATGCAGATCAGGCACAGGAGAGGCAAGCATGAAGAGCTGCAATACAGAAAAGGGTACCACTGCAGGACATGGGGTAGCAGCCTGCCCAAGAAGACAGGACTGTACACAGCTGACAGAGGCAGATAGATGGGCTGAAGGATGGTTGGCAACTGAGGTGAGGGTGTTATGGGCTGGCAGCACAGATCTGCAGAGATGTGACTTACAGGCATGAAAATAATTTGAGTAGGACAGGCATAAAAAAAAGAGAACAAAGAAGAAATTAACCCATGATTGCTGACTAGAGAGTCAGTGTACTAACCAGTAGGCTACACCACCAAGGTTCTTTACATAGCAATGGCTGGATACAAAAAGACTGCAGGCCACTACATAAAATGTCTGCTGTGTGTGCCAGGATAGGGTATCCCCACCAGTACCCATGATTCAATGCACATGAAGAACAGCAGTCTACAGCTGATCACCAAATGGAGAATGCATCTCTCCAGCACCTCAACTTGGTAAGAAGAACTGACAGTGTGTGATACTGGCACAGAGCAGCTACAGACCATGCCACTGCACAGGTTCTGTGTTCCTAAAATCACCTGTGTCCATCTGTATGCCCCAGTCACATCTAGCCCTAGTGGACCCGGACCCACCCAGAATAGTGCATACACAGTGTTACAATGCGGCTGCCATGGCCACCTATTATCAGGGCAGAGGGGTGTCTAGATTTGCATGAGGTTTATGTAGCAATGCCCAATATACCACCCTCTCAGAGTTAATGTGGTATACAGCATATGCCCCTTGTCCCCAAAGGGCCCACAATCAACATTTTTGTAATTCAGGCAGTGGAGGGATAAGTGACACATGCATGAAGAATGGCTGTGGGACTAGCAACCCCAGGCCCACTGACCACAGGCTATCAACCAGGGGGGTTGGATGAGTAGACCAGATCTGCACCAGTTACTAGGGCACTGGTAGAACCAGCAGTAGTGCTGGGAGTAGGCCTGGAAAACCTCAGCTACCACCCACCAAGATCTGACATTGACCACAGCAGGCACAGTCAGACTATATCTGCTGCACCCCACCAGGTGCTCCAGCCATGCACATACTAACTGCAGACAGTCCACTAGCCAGTCCAAATTGCATGTTCACAGAAAAACTATGTATTCCCAGAGTTGGGATATACAGCAAAGACACCCAGCAGATACCTCAATGATTGGACCACAGAACAAAGAGCACACAAATATCACTAGAAACAAGTATTATATAACACTATGTGGGAACATAGCCGTGCCATGGTTACTGCTTGGTCAGAGTGAGAGTGTCCTCCCAGCATGACATGCTGTGGCCACCCTGTCCATGCAGGTGGTGGTTGGGCACTATGATGTCCCAGACATTGCCCTACCCCCAATGCAGACGCATCCTGCCCAATCTGCCCTGTCTGGGCCATACTCAGAATACCTTTTTCCTCAGTATGCACATTTGCAAGCTAACACTGAAAAAAAGTGTATGCATTGTGGGCAAAGTGAGGAGTAGTAAGCCACAAAACAATGGATAGACATACACACACACACACACAATCCTATTGCAGCATTGTGCAAAGATGGGGGGGTTGGCAACCCTGCCTGCCACACTGGTACTGATCACAGTGCAGACATTGCTAAGGTGTGCAGGAGCTGGTAGTGGTGCTCTGGTGATAACTGTTGCTCTGTGCCAGAAGCCACAGACTGACTCTCCATGAAGCTTTGGATAGTGGAGCCCATGTGTGTGGGTGTTTGTACCCCTGTTGGCTGATGCTTTGGAGATTGAACATGTTGATGTTCTATATGCAATGTAGGGTAAAATGTGGGACATGTTCTTCAAGATCCACAGCTGGGACCTGAACCTGTAACCCTCTGCTCCAAGACACACTGGCTGTGTGTACTATACCACACTGTTGCCACAGAAGCAGAACACTCCCTGGGACTACCTTTGCTTTTCATCAGACAGACTGTGTCTGTTGCACTGCACACCACATACTGGAACAGGGCTTGGTCTTGGTCCACTGCAGGCGGGTGCCACTGCCCCCTCCACCACCAACAGCCCCTCTACCATGCTGGCCCACCCATATGCTGTTGGTGCTGGTATTGTGCACTCCCAGGCCATCCATTGTGCAGGTAGGCAGGTGCCTAGGGTGAGGGGTCTGGGGTGGGGAGGCATACATGGACATCCACACATCCCCCCATCACCGCCTGCCAATGTTATGTCCCTTCCACATGGGGAGAGACAACTGGGGCATGTCATGTTGGTGATCTAGCAACTATTGGCTAGGGCGGACCTGGTAAACATAGGTAGATTGTGTTATGCCAGCAGACTGTGGACAGGCTAGGGAATGCAATGCAGGTACAGTGTACCCAGTTTGGATTGCTGGGTGAATACATGTTTCAGACAACGCGTGGTCACACCCTGCACTGCCTTACCAGGGGCTGTAGTAACAGGTGTTCGTTTAGCTGGTTTTACAAACAATTTGTGACGTATCCTGGGGAAGGTACGCAGACCCTTGTTAGAATGGTCCCCAGATGTGCACTGCTTGCTCCATTAAAGGCATTGTGGTTCCTGTGTGACATTTGGGGTACCTGCTGGGTACGTGTCCCCTGGATGGGACACTGGAAAACAGACTACTGGCCATGTTTTACCTTGGTCTGATGCTGTCTTGCTGATTTCCACTTTCTGTGTTTCCATGTGCCACCTAGGCAACAGCCTAGTCCACCCTGTGCCCAGCTGCCCACACTGCATGTCCCACCTGCAGCCCCCTTTGCCCCATTTGCACCATCATTATTGTGCCCTTTCATACTTGGGCACTATGCTGTTGCTGCAAATGGAGCACTACTCATCAAGGGCACACAGACCAAGCACTCTGGCTACGCTATGATCTTCCTGGACATATCCGCAGCCTTTGACACCATCTCCCACAACATCCTCATCAAGGGCACACAGACCAAGCACTCTGGCTACGCTATGATCTTCCTGGACATATCCGCAGCCTTTGACACCATCTCCCACAACATCCTCCTACACAAACTCCAAGAAATCGGCATCAAAAACGTCGTACTTCAGTGGTTCCGCTCCTACCTGACCAATAGACAACAATTGATCCGCACAAGCATAGCAACCTCTCCCCCCTTTCAGCAACACCAAGGAGTACCCCAAGGATCCATACTATCCGCCATGCTCTTTAACGTCTACCTGCAACCACTCTGCTCAATCATACGTGCCCATAACATCAACTACCACATCTATGCAGATGACATAATGCTCTATGGACCGATCACAACCACCAACCTGACAAACAATCAACTAACAGACTGCTTCATAGAAGTCTCCAGCTGGCTACAAAACAACAACCTATCCATCAACCTAAAAAAAACAGAAGCCCTCATAGTATCCAAGGATCCAAACTTCACACCACCACCACACCTCAACTTAGGAACTACACAAATACAAATACAACCACACATAAAATACTTAGGAATCATCATAGATCAAGCGCTCACACTCAAGCAACAGATCAAAAAGACTACCGGAATAATATTCCACAAAGCAAAAACAGTACAACGCCTCAGGCTTCTCCTCGATCCACAAGACTTCAGGACAGTCATGCAAGCTATGGCGCTCCCCCCATCTGGACTACTGCAACATAGTCTATCACGGACTACCTGCCACCCACACCAACCCACTACGAACTGCCTTAAATAACACAGCAAGAATTATCCAGAAAGCAGAAAAACAAGATCATATCACTCCAGTCCTGAGAGAACTGCACATACTCCCTCTCGAAGCAAGAATCAAATACAAATCAGCCCTACTTATCCACAAAGCTCTCTATCAAACGCAGACCTCCCAGCTCCGAACTTTACTACCCCAACCCACCCACAAAAGAACAACCAGACAAACCACCAGCAACACCCTCACCATCCCCCATGAACGAACTAAATACAATCAACGGACCTGCAACACAGCCTTCGAACTAAATGCTCCATCCCTTTGGAACTCCCTACCAAGCCAAATCAGAAACAACGGAGATCCTTCAACATTCAGAAAACAACTAAAAACCACCCTGTTCCAAGAATACCTCGGACCAGAAGCAAACATCCAGCACTGACTCCCTCCTTGACCCTTTAACATACCCACAGATCTCCCTTCTAAGAGACTAATGTTCATTATTTACATCCTTAATATCTGTTTAGATCATTAATGTTGGCCTCCCGGTGACAGCCCCTACCCAAGTATTGATTACTGTCCCCCCCCCCCCTTTTTCTGTTAAACCGCTTTGACCCGGTGAATAGCGGGATATAAATACAGTTAAATAAATAAATAACTACTATCACTTTTCTTCGGCTCCCTGTCTATTCTGTACATTGCAGACACTGAAATGGTCTCTCTCTCCCGCAAATGTGCATTTACTGACAGATTTTCACTGGCGGCAAAGTCCTGGCGTTAATGTTCCAGCATTAGTGTAGCAGGAGCTTCTCCCCACTCCCCACCCATTGACCTCTTCCCTCCACTCTCTGGGACATTTACCACTGCCGGTAACGTTACTGTGCATTAACGTTACATTAGGTAACATTACAGCATGGCAAGATTACCAATGCTACATTACTACAGTTTAGCAAACATACCCCTGCAAATGCAATGTGTGCCTTCAAGTCAGTCCTGACTCCTGGCAACCCAGAAGCTCCTGGGTTTTCTTGGCAGTGTCACCAGAAGTAGATTGCCAGGCCTTTCTTCCGAGGCAATGGAGGGTTAAGTGACTTGCCCAAGGTCACAAGGAGTGCTAGTGGGAATTTAACCCTGGTTGCTTGGTTACCAAGCCAGTGTTCTAACCACTAGGCTACTCCTCGACTCCATATGTTTTTCCAAATATAGATGCCTGTCTTCCTCTCTCTGTGATCTCTTATATTTCATGAAGGCCTCCCTCTTTTTCTTCACCTTTTCAGCTACTTCTTTCGAAAGCCATAGCGGTCTCCTTTTCCTTTTACCTTTATTTACCATTTTAACAAAAAGGTTGGTTGCCCTTAAAATATCCCCTTTCAGTTTTGCCCACTGATTTTCTACATCCCCCAGCTGTTCCCATTCCGCTAATGACCCCCTGAGGTATTGGCCCATCTTGGCAAAGTTAGTTTTCCTAAAGTCTAAGACCCTCGCTTTTGAATGGATTCTAACAGCCCTAGTCCTAATACTGAACCACACCATCTGGTGATCACTGGATGCAAATGATCTCCCACTTTAACATTAGAAACACTTTCACCATTGGTAAGCACCAAATCCATTATGGCCGCTTCACGTGTGGGGTCTGTTATCAATTGCCTGAATATACATATGTACCTGAATGTGCTGTAGAAAAAAGTGCTATATAAGCCTAGCTAAATAAATAAATAAACAAACTATACCTTGTACAGTGGTACACCTGACAACAGAGATGTCTCTATAGTTCCATGTATCTATGTATATAGTTCAATTATAGTTCTATGTACTATATTTTTGCTAATTGTAAACCTCCCCTGATCTCTGGAAGGAGCGGCATAGAAGAACCAAATGAATAAATAAAAATATTAGGCCACATGCTAACTTTAATTTGATAAAGAGAAACATTAAAGAATGTAGATGCAAAATAGAAGTAAGTTGCAAGCTATCTTGGGGGTATGTTTACTAAACCGTCTTAACATAGCAGCGGCGAAGTTATCGCATGATACGTAATGTTATCGCGTAATAATGTAAGATTATCACGCGATAACGTCACGTATCGCACGATAATGTCGTCAGCGGCGTTAAGGCACACTAAAGCTATGAAATCCGGCTCTGAAGGGTGGAGTAAGGCCTCCCAGAGGGCGGAGATAGGTGTCAATGGGCGGAGAGTGGGCGGGGAGAGGCTCCAGGCACACTAACGCTGTGAAATCCGGGTCTGAACACTAACGCCAGTGAAACCCTCGTGTTAGAAGCACATTTGCAGGAAAGAGAAACCATTTCAGTCATCAATGTACAACAAAGGCAGGGAAACCCAGAAAAGTGATAGTAGTGATACATGTGCAGGAACCAAAAAGGCAAATAATCATATAAAATGACCAGAACCACATCTGAAATCCCAATAACCAAGCTGGCCAATAGTGATATTAATGATAAACATAAAGCAACACTACTGACAAAGCATAAAAAGGAAGATATCATGTTTGAAATGGTCTATGCTCTGTCCCCCTACAAAGTGAATGATCCCACATTGAAATAGTGGTGATCAGGGTTTTTGTCATTTATATTGGGCAGGTTTGTTAGGGCGTGCACATGTGCAGCAACAGCAGAGTGGGCAAGTAGGAAAGAGCAACTGTACTGATGCTGTAAATGGGATACAGGCGGCTGCAGGCGGCACATGCTGTGGTCCAGCTGGGGCACAGTATGGACTAGGCAGATGCCTAGGTGGCACATAGGAATGCTGAAACTGTAAAGCAGCAAGACGGTAACTGATGAGGGATCAACATGGGCACGAGTGTGTGTCCCACAGTGTCACATGGGATATTACCCAGCAGGTACCCCCAGGGCACATAACATTGGCAGGCGGTGCCGGGGGGGAAGCACACATGTCCATGTAGGCACCCCCTACCCGAGAAACCACACAATAAGGAACTGCCTACTGGCACACTGGATGGCCTGGGACGGCGCACCACCAGCACCACCGGCATAAGGGCATATCAGCATGGTGGCAGAGGGGTGCTGGTGGCGGAGGGGGCAGTGGCATCTGCCCACAGCAGACCACGGCCAAGCCCCATTTAAGTGGGTGCCCTACACCGCAACAGACAAGGTCTGTCTGATGAACAGTCATGGTATCCCCAGGGAATGATCTGCTCCTGTGGCAACAGTTTGGTGCAGTACACACAGCCAGTGTGTTCAGGGACAGAAGATCACAAGTTCAAGTCCCAGCTGTGGCTCCTGTCAGCCTTGTCCCCATATTTTACCCAGTACTAACCTTTATCGCAGATAAATTAAACATGCCTAAACGCCTATATTTTACCCTACAGAGCACAGACACCATAGACATGTGCAATCCCTAGAGTAGAGTTTCCCAACTGCAGTCCTGGAAGGCCAAACATCATTCAGGTTTTCATGCTGTCCCTAATAAATATGCCTGTGCTGCATTTGTATGCATCGCCCCCATTGTATGCAAATGTATCTCATGCATATTCATTAGGGACAGCATGAAAAGCTGAACAGTGTTTGGTCCACCAGGACCGGAGTTGGGAACCTCTGCCCTAGAGCAGTGGCCAATAGGGGCAGAAACACCCACACCCACAGGCTCCACTATCCAAAGCCTCACGGAGAGTCAGGCTGTTGGGCCCTGCGCGGAGCAGCATCCCCAAATACTGGCACCTGTATACCGTAGCAATGCCGTCCTAAACTTGGGAACATGTTCCACATATATCAAAAGGTTGCTATGATTAATGTCAGCTAACAAAGCCTAAGTTAAACACGATTTGTTGCTAGAGATTCATCATAGTAACCTTTCTGATATCTGTGGAGTGTGTTTCAGTTATTGCTTCTGACAGTGTTTACCACCCCGGGGAGTGACCCCAACAGTATTGCGTACCATAGCAATGCCCGCACTGTGCACAGGACTGGTGTGGGGGCAAAGCCTGGCCTGGGGTTACCTCAGGACCGGATTGGGAACCACTGCCTTACTGAGCCCACAATGCTTGCACTGTTTCCAGTGTTAGCCTGCCAATGTGCATAATGAGGAGCAAGGTACTGTGGGTATGGCCCGGACAGGGTGGCCTGGGCAGGATGCGTCTGCACAGGGTATAGGGCAATGGCTGGGACATTACAGTGCCCGACCACCACCTGCACGGACAGGGTGGCCACAGCATGTCATGATGGGAGGTCACTCTCACTCTGACAGCAGGAGGGATAGTAAGGAAATGCACAGTACTACCTTTTAACTTTTGAAAGGGAGACTATGATAAAATGAGGAAAACAGTTAAGAAAAAACTAAAAGGAGCAGTTGCAAAGGTTAAAGACATACATCAAGCTTGGGTGTTGTTGAAAAATACTATCTTGGAAGCCCAGACCAGCTGTATTCCACACTTTAAGAAAAGTGGAAGGAAGTCCAAAAAACTGCCAGCATGGTTTAAAGGTGAGGTCAGAGAGGCTGTTGTTGCCAAAAAAGCATCTTTCAGGAAATGGAAAAAAGAGCCAAACGACGAAACCTGGAAACAGCACAAGCACTGGCAAGTCAAATGCAAGGCATTGATAAGGCAGGCAAAGAGAGAATTTGAGAAGAAGCTTGCTGCAGAAGCAAAAACGCGAAATAAAGACTTTTTCAAGTACATTCGTAGCAAAAAACCTGTGAGAGAGTCAGTTGGTCCATTAGATGATAAAGGGATTAAAGGAGCACTAAGAGGCGACAAGGTGATAGCGGAGAGACTGAATGATTTCTTTGCTTTGGTCTTTACTGAGGAAGATGTAGGGATGTTACCCATGACTGAAGTGGTATTTAAAGGTGCAGAAGAATTGAAGGAAATATCGATACATCGGGAAGATGTCTTACAACTATTAGATAAACTGAAGAGTAGCAAATCACCTGGGCTGTATGGTATACATCCAAGGGTGTTGAAAGAACTGAAATATGAGATTGCAGACCTGCTATCAGTAATCTGTGAACTATCATTAAAATCATCTCTAATACCTGAAGATTGGAGGATCGCCAATGTAACACCAATTTTTAAAAAGGGTTCCAGGGGTGATCCGGGAAACTACAGATCGGTGAGCCTGATGTCAGTACCAGGAAAAATGGTAGAAACCATCATAAAGAATAAAATTACTCAGCATGTAGATAGTCACAACCTAATGGGAGACAGCCAACATGGCTTTAGACAAGGAAGATCTTGTCTTACTAATCTGTTATGTTTTTTTGAAGAAGTAAATAAACAGGTGGACAAAGGTGAGTCGGTTGATATTGTGTATCTGGACTTTCAGAAAGCCTTTGACAAGGTCCCTCATCAGAGACTTTTGGCAAAACTAAAGAGTCATGGGATAGGAGGCAGTGTACTATTGTGGATCAGGAACTGGTTAAAAGATAGAAAGCAGAGGGTAGGGCTAAATGGCCAATTTTCCCAATGGAGAAAGGTGAATAGTGGTGTACCCCAGGGATCTGTGCTGGGTCCGCTGCTTTTTGACATATTCATAAATGATCTGGAAAGTGGAATAACGAGTGAGGTTATCAAATTTGCAGATGACACAAAACTATTTAAAGTTGTTAAAACCCAAGAGGATTATGAAAAATTGCAAGAGGATCTTGATAAATTGGAAGACGGGGCATCAAAATGGCAGATGAAATTTAATGTGGACAAGTGCAAGGTTATGCACCTAGGGAAGAACAACCCAAACTATGGTTACACGATGCAAGGTTCCACATTAGGAACCACCACCCAGGAAAAAGATTTAGGCGTCATTGTGGATACCATGTTAAAACCCTCGGCCCAGTGTGCAGCGGCGGCCAAGAGAGCAAATAGAATGCTAGGTATGATAAGGAAAGGAATGGAAAATAAAACAAAATATATTATAATGCCTCTATATCGTTCCATGGTGAGACCGCACCTTGAATATTGTGTGCAATTCTGGTCGCCGTATCTTAAAAAGGATATAGCGATTTTAGAAAAGGTTCAGAGAAGAGCAACCAAAATGGTAAAGGGGATGGAAGGATACTCCTATGAAGAAAGGCTAAAAAGGTTAGGGCTCTTTAACCTGGAAAAGAGACGGCTGAGGGGAGATATGATAGAAGTCTATAAATTAATGAACGGAGTGGAACGGGTAAACGTAGATCGATTGTTTACGTTATCAGAATATAGAAAGACTAGGGGACATGCAATGAAGCTACAGGGTAAACTATTTAAGACTAATAAAAGAAAATATTTTTTCACTCAACGTGTAATCAAACTCTGGAATTTGTTACCGGAGAATGTAGTAAAGGCTGTTAGTGTAGCTGGGTTTAAAAAAGGTTTGGACAAGTTCCTGGAGGAAAGGTCCATAAACCATTATTAAGAAGTGACCGAAGATATCAATGCTTGACCCAGTACAGTGTCTCTTGGGGAAACTGCTAGCTACATATGACCTAGATTGGCCACTGTTGGAAACAGAATACTGGGCTTGATGGACCTTGGTCTGACCCAGTATGGCATATCTTATGTTCTTATGTTCAGTGACCACGGCATGGCTAGGTTCCCCCATAGAGCTATGCAGCCTTTTTTTCCCCAAGTGATTTTTATGGATTCTCTTTTCTGAGGCCCAATCACTGACATACCTGCTTGGTGTGTGTGCTCACATCCCATTTTTGGGTACACACAGTTTCTCCAGGAACATGCACTATGTACTAGCTAGCAGACTGTCTGTAGTTAGCATGTGTATGGCTGGAATACCTTACAGGGTGGAGCCTGACTGTGACCTCTGCTGGTGAATGTCAGATAGCGGTGGGGGGCAGCTGAGCTTCTCCAGTGGTCTGCCATTGCTTTATGTGATGTGCATAAGAGCAGGGGTGTGTCTGGACCCACATGTGGATTATGTAGAACCACCTACCAACCCGCTCTCTCTGGGTCAGGGTGGGGGTCAGGATCTGCCACCAACAGAACCACATTCTACATCTTTGCATGGAGGCAGTAGAAGAACATGATGAAAGGCTGTGGGACCATCAATCCCAGTCCTGCAGAGGAAGGGCGCCATCCAGGGCAGTCACTGCAGATCTGTACATATCACATAGGGCACTGGCAGACAGGCAGTAGGTGTGGAAAAGCTCAGCTGCCCCCCCCCACAATCTGACATTCACCAGCAGAGGGCACAGTCAGTCTTCACCCACTGCACCCTGCAAGGTGTTCCAGCTATACACAAGCTAACTGCAGACAGTCTGCTAGCTAGTACATAGTGCATGCTCCTGGAGGAACTGTGTGCATGCAGAAGTGTGACATAAGTACAAACACCAAGCAGGTATGTCAGCAATTGGGCCCCAGAAATGGGAACTCCCAGACATTACTTAAGAAAAGCAGCATAAAGTACTATGTGGGAACCTGGACATGCTATGCTCACTGCACAGTCAGGGTGAGAGTGACCTACCAGCATAACATGCTGTGGCCACCCTGTCCGTGCAGGTGGTAGTCGGGCACTACAATGTCCCAGCCATTGCCCTATGCCCTGTGCAGATGCATCCTGCTCAGACCGCCCTGTCTGGGCCATACCCACAATACCTTGCTCCTCATTATGCACATTGGCAGGCTAACACTGAAAACAGTGCAAGCATTGTGGGCTCAGTAAGGCAGTGTTCCCAAACCAGTCCTCGGGGAACCCCAAGCCAGTCAGGTTTTCAGAGTACCCACAATGAATATGCATGGATAGATTTGCACACAATGGGGGCGGTGCATACAAATGCATCTCAAGCATATTTCTTAGGGACAGCATGAAATCTGAATGGTGTTTGGCACTCCAGGACTGCAGTTGGGAACCTCTGCTCTAGGGACTGCACATATCTATGGTGTATATGCTCTGTAGGGTAAAATATAAGCGTTTATGGCGTGTTTATTTTATCTGCAAAAGAGGTTCCTTCTTTATTAGCACGGTTTAGTACTGGGTAAAAAATAAAGGGACATGAACCTGTGACCTTCTGCCCTTGAACACACTGGCTGTGTGTACTGCACCAAACTGTTGCCACACAGGCAGCTCATTCCCTGGGGATACCATTACTGTTCGTCAGACAGACCTTGTGTTTTGCAGTGCACGGCACCCACCTAAACAGGGCTTGGGTCTTGGTCTGCTGTGGGCAGATGCCACTGCCCCTTCCACCACCAGCACCCCTCCACCACCATGCTGATATGCCCTTATGCCAGTGGTGCTGATGGTGCGCAGTCCCAGGCCATCCAGTATGCCGGTAGGGGTAAGGGTGCCTACATAGACATCCACGCTTCCCCCCGGCACCGCCTGCTAATGTTATGTGCCCTTTGGGGTACTTGCTGGGTAATGTCCATTGTGGCACTGTGGGACACACACTCGTGGACGTGTTTGCCCTTGGTCAGTTGCTGTCTTGCTGGTTTTCCAGCAACTTAAACTTGGTAAACATTGACAACTTGGATTTTTCTGAGCAATGGAGGGTTAAGTGACTTGCCCAAGGCCACAAGGAGTGCTAGTGGGAATTAAACCCTGGTTGCTTGGTTCCCAAGCCAGCACTCTAACCACTAGGCTACTCCTCAGCTCTGGAGTGCTCATTTTACATCAAGCAAATGCAAACTACGACCAGCCACACTATCATCTACTGACCTCAACACTGGTAAAGACACTGACTGGTTCACATGAAACGGCAAGACCACCTTTGGAAGAAATGATGGCACTGGCCACAACACTACTTTCTCCTTAAAGAAAGTCAAAAAAGGCTCCCTACAAGACAGCGCCTGTAATTCAGAAACTCGCCGTGCAAAACAGATGGCCACCAGGAATACTGTCTTAAAAATCAGATCCTTAACCGAGGCTTGTTTCAGAGGTTCAAATGGCTGCTTCGTCAACGCTCCCAACACCAAGTTGAGATCCCACAGAGGAATCAGCACTCTGCACAGAGGCTGCAAATGAGAAACTGCTCTCATGGAACGCAAAATATCCGGATGAGCTCCTAAGGAAAAACCTTGAATCTTATCGCAATAACAGGAAATAGCCGCCAATTGCACCCTCAACGAACTGGCTGCCAACCCTTTATCAAAACCATCTTGAAGGAAATTCAAAACCATCGGAAGGGACACCGTGTATGGCCACCCCTGCTTAGCCACACACTAGGCTTCAAAAATATGCCAGATACGAACATAAGCCAAGGAAGTAGACCGTTTCCTGGCCAAGAGTAACATAGCAATCACTGCCGAAGAGTAACCTTTCTTCCTCAGCCGAGCCCTTTCAATGGCCAAGCCATAAGTGAGAACCGTGCCACCTGAGGCATATGAAGAGGATCCTGCAACAGGAGATCCTCTCAAATCGGTAATTGCCAGGGTTGTCCGTCGAGAAGTCTCACCAGGTCTGTGTACCACGGGCGACGCGGCCAATTTGGAGTGATCAATATCACGGCTCCCTGATGTGCCTCGATGCGCTGAATCACCCAGCCTATGAGTGCCCAAGGAGGAAACGCATACAGGAGACCCTGAGAGGGCCACTGTTGAAGCAAAGCATCGATCCCCTCGGACATCCTCTCTCTTCTCCTGCTGAAGAAGTGACTGACCTTGGCCATCTGAAAAGTCGCCATGAGATTCATCATGGGCATCCCCCACTTGGCTCCCAATTGTTCAAATATCTCCGGATGTTGTTCCCACTCCACGGGATCTACTCAAACCTGGCTGAGGTAATCCGCCATCACATTGCCCGCTCCCGCTATGTGCGCCACTGACAGAGCTAGCAGCCGACGCTCTACCCAACAGAACAGAGCTTCTGCTTCCTTCTCCAGTGCTACACTGCCCTTGCCCCCTTGATGATTGAGGTACACCACTGCGGAAGCATTGTCTGATAATACCCAAACTGCTCGACCCTGCAATACGGCCTCGAACGCCTTTAGCACCAGAGCCACTGCCCATAACTCCAGGCGATTGATTGACCATTGAGCTTCTTGCACACTCCATTCCCCCTGAGTGAAAAGCCCCTTGCAATGAGCTCCCCAGCCCGCCAGACTGGCATCTGTCAACACTGGAACCCATGTGGCTGCTCTAATGGCATGCCCACCATCAGCTTCTCTGGACGTAACCACCACTGCAGAGATGCCCGGACTCTCACAGGACAAGGTAAACGCTTGTTCAGAGAATCTGTCTGGTGAAACCAACGATGGAGCAGTGACCTTTGCAAGGACCACATATGTGCCCTGGCCGAAGGCACAACCTCCAAGGTAGCTGCCATCGTCCCTAGCACTCGAAGATAATGCCAGGCCGACGGCACCAGCTGTTTCGAAAAGCCGCGTACCAAGGACTGCAATCCTCAAACCCGAGATTCCGGCAGAAACACTGCTCCAACCCGCACATCGAACCGAACTCCCAGATACTCCAGGCTCTGAGACAGTATGAACCGGCTCTTGGCGGCATTGACCACCCAACCGAGACTCTGCAGTAACTGCACCACGTGGTTCTTATGCTCTTGGCCCGGGACTTTGAACGAATCAACCAGTCGTCAAGGTAAGGGTGAACGAGCACACCCTCTCTGTGAAGAAATGCCGCCACTACCACCATCACTTTGGTGAACGTATGTGGAGCCGTTGCCAAGCCGAACGGTAAGGCTTGGAACTGAAAATGACCCCACGGCACTGCAAACCGCAAAACCTTCTGATGATCTGGTCTGATTGAAATGTGTAAATAAGCTTTGGTGAGATCGAGCGATGTCAGGAACTCTCCCTGACGAACTGCTATAATTACGGACTGCAGCGTTTCCATGCGGAAATGCGAGACTCGAAGACAGCAGTTCATGCCCTTGAGGTCGAGAATCGAGTGAAAATCCCCGTCTTTATTTGGAACCACAAAATAAATCGAGTATCGACCACAACCGCATTGATCTAGAGGCACTGGAACATCAGCCCCTATCTGTCTCAGGTGCGACAAAGTCGCCCAAACAGCCAACTCCTTGTCCCATCCCCTGCAAGTAGAGAGAACAAAAGAGTCGTGAACCGGCCGAACAAACTTGAGAGCATAGCCCTCTCGAATAACCTCCAATGTTCACTGATCGGATGCTATCTGGACCCAGGCAGGTAGAAATTCTTGAAGCCAACCCCTATAGGTTGAATCCCTGCCTGAGTCCCCCTTGCTTCATTGCGGCTTCTTGAAACCGGCGGGAAGAGGGCTAGAGAATCCTCTGCCCACCCCTCGGAACCCTCTAAAACCTTGACCCCAAAAGGGATATCTTCCTCTTTGAAAGGTTCCTAACCGTGGTGTCCGAAAATGCCTAAAATCCCGAGACTGGCCCCTTGCCACTGCTCCAGCCCGTCCCGACCATGGTTTATCTTCCGGTAATCTACCTCCTTTTGACTCCCCCAAATCCTTGACCAGCTTGTCAAGATCTTCACCAAACAGCAGCTTTCCCTTAAAAGGAAGCTTACTGAGCCTTGACTTGGAGGAGCTATCCGCTGCCCAATTTTGCAGCAAAATATACCGACACGCCGCCACCAAAAAAGACATATAATTTGCCAGACTTCTGATCAGGTCATAATGAACATCCGCTAAGTAAACCGCTCTGGACTCCAATCTTGTGAAGTCCGTTACCTGGTCCTGCGAAGGCTCTCTTGCCTGCTGCAAACGCTGAGACCAGCAAAGACAAGCCCTCGCCACCCATGCCCCAAAAATAGAGGCCTGTAACGACAGCGCATTGGCCTCAAAGGCCTGTTTTACCAATGAGTCACCTTTCTGTCTTGACCATTCTTCAAGACCGCGCTGCCTTCCACTGGAATTGTAGTCTTTTTCATGACCGCCGAAACCGCTGCCTCCACTCGAGGAGAATGAAACATCTCTTGTTCTTGGTCAGGTAAGGGATAGAGACGAGACATAGACCTTACGCCCCTAAGACCTGCCTCCGGCAAATCCCACTCATCCTGAATCATCTGCTTAACCACCTTGTGAACCGGAAAGACTGCCTGGGCTTTCTGTACCGCCTGAATCAGAGGATCCTCTACACTCTCTTCCTCTACTGGCACGACCACGGAGAGATTAAGAGCCTGAAGTGACTTCGTGATAAGAGCTGTCAGCTCTTCTCTCCTAAAAACTCGGATAATTCTGGCCTGATCCTCAGGCTCCTGAATCTCACCTTCCTCCAGTTCTTCCATGGACCTTCTAGCTCCATATCAAACTCGTCTCCCTCTAACCAATCACTGCGGATGCTCATCCAGAGTGTGAGCTTTCTTACCTGGCCTTGCTTCAGCGCCTATAGATTTCTCCGCAGCTGTTGGGACCCTCCCGGGGCCCAACCTTGAGACGTCCGGAACAGCTCCCTGCTGGCAAAGGCAGTAAGCCTGATGTAACAGCAGCACAAAGTCCAGGGAATAGTCACCCATAACTGAGGGACTCACCCCCTGAGGAATCACAGGACTCAGCCGCAATGAGCTCGATGCCTGTGGCGAAGATGGAGACTCTAGTAGAGCACCCCCCTCTGGAGCCCCACCAGCCCCCTGTGGCACAATGAGCGGCATATCCTTAAGCTTGTCCTGTAACTCCTGTTCCATATAAACCGCTTCTGCCGCACAACTGCAACACACACCGTCATCCGAAACTGTCCCTCGACGGGTACCACACACTAAACACTGCGGACGCGCAGACATTAGACTCTGCAATCCCAAAAAAATACAGAGATCGCCCAAACAAATCAATGCTCAAGATAAAGGAGCACAGCAGCAGTTTCTTCCAGGACTGTCCTTTTCTTTTCTTTTTTTTATTTTTATTTATTTATTTTTTTAAGAACACTCTATTTGCTTAATAAACGATTATAACTGTCCCAAATAGAGAAAAAACTACATCACCACACTTTCTTACTGAAAATCTCTTTTCAGGAATCCCATGCAAGAGAAAACGGAACTGAAGAAAAAAAAACGCGGGAAACACCGGTACCGCTGAAAAAAGACGCGTTTAAAATCGAGCAGTAGGGCTGCACACGAGGGAACAGGCCTCACCCGCAGGAAAACGCAATCGGGCACTCACCTGCTTGAAAAATGATCTCCTCAACGATCCGTAGCTATTTTACCTTAAAGAAACTGCATTGCTGACATAAAACCTCCTCCAGAGAGTACAGGAAGGCTCTGAGACAGCAGAAACCATGCAGACAGATCTCCACCCTTCAACACGCTGATAAGCCAACCGGCAGACAGAGCAGACACAGAGAAGCAACTCCCCACCATCCCGAAGAGGAAGGGAGTGCAGCAGGGCACAGCAGAAATAAAGATTGGAGTGAAGAATAGAGCAGGAATCCTCTCCAACTGCTCCCTTCACCTGCCCTGATCGGCTCTGCTTTCCTTTTCTTTTTTTTCAGAAATGTAATTGAACACCTACAAATCAAAGAAATATATAGTCTAAAAATAAATCCCAAATTTCACTAAAAAAAAATAACTAAAGCCACCGATATGCTCCTTTTGGTGAGCCCAGCACCTAGGCTCACTACCTCTCGCTGCATGGAGACTGAGCACACTGGAAGCTGATGGGAGGTGTCAGCGGTATATGTGCCAGAATTCTGACATGCCCAGTCTCCATGCTGCGAGAGGAGGTACACTACCCAGCGGTGAGGGACTGGGCTGGAGGGATGATAAGGAATCTGCTTTTTAACTTTCATTTTCCCCTTGACTTTGTTTGTACATGTTATTATCTCTGTTACAACATTTTGGTTACCTTTTTTATCCCTGGGTAGCAGAACTTTTATAGCGATTGTTTTCAGTTTGTAGGATAAGGAATCACAAGCTGCTGAATGTGGATGGATATGGATAATCGATTTATCTCAGATTTATAGTCTGTCAAATTGTTTTGAACACAATCAGTGCTCCTGTTCTTCTTCCCCGTCCCCCATCCTTCCCCTTTTGAGATATAACCATTATCATTAGCCAATGTCGCAACACACTGTTTGCCATAATACGAATGCAAATGCGTTCTACCTTAAGTTTTGCGGACCAGGGCTCAGATGCCTGTGTCAAACTATTTAAACAGTGCATATGCGCTGCTTTGATCTTTCTTCTCTGTCCACACTTGTTGCTGATTCATAGTAAGTATTAGAGTCTCAATTATTAAATTTTGCTAGTCCTTTGGTTACAGGTTAATATTTGAGGTGTAAGGTGGAACAAAGTTTGGATAACTCATTTTCCCAATTTTTTACAGCAGCCCCTTTTTTGCTTTAGCAATCTTTTTCCCGCCATTGCTCTTTATGGCCTCAATGAGCTCCTCCAATGTCTGTTTTAAATTTTGAAATAGCATGTACCACTCTATTAAAAGAATAGCAATACTCTTAGATTTAGGCACATGGTTTTCCTTCTCTTTTTTAGTAAAGCTTGTGATGCTGCAGACCCTCTGAGAAGAGAAGAAAATGTTTTAAACGCAGGAAAAGTCGAGCACAGGCTGCAATATTATGAGGAACCTGATAGGGGGAGCAAGAGGGACCTCCGAGGAACTGAGGAACCACACCTCCTAGGTCATGAGGTAATGCCAGCTAGCTTCCAATCAAGGAAGAGAGGAGTACCTCTTAAAGAGAGTCTGGAAGACTGGAGGGCAGAACAGGCAGGACGGCCAGGGGAAGGAGGACTGCCAGGAGAACCAGCAGAACCAGCAGGATGGGCAGGACATCCGAATGAATGGCCAGGATATCCAGAAGAAGCAGTAACCCCTGGACAAGGGTTTCGCAGGAGGCAGCAGCAGCCGCAGTGGCTTGAGGAAAGAAGCAACCCTGGAGAAAGTGGGATAGCTCCATTCAGAGTGGGTGCTTTTCATCCAGAGAGGCAAAGGCGTGGCTCTGACTACGGTCTAAAGCCAACAGAAGGACGGTTGGAGAACTTAAGGCCTATTGCTCAGGCCAGGCAGGATCCCAGCCGGAGCAGGCCTCAAACCTCCCCGGGAGTAGACAAGCCAAGGAGAAAAGGTAACCCATGTTTAACTGAAAGCAGGTTGCAGACTGCTGGTGTATGGGGAGGACAGGGAGCAGAGGAATACTGTCCTTGTGAAACTGCCTATGAGATAAGATGCAAGAAACACGTACTGAATAAGAGACTTGTTAATGACAAAGCTTTGCAGGAAGCTAAGGTAAAACACTTGCAAAAGGAAGACAGTTCCCAGTATATGAGGGCGCAGGACCGACGCCCTACATTCAACCCTGAGCATTGGGAGGTTGTACAGAGGATATATAAAAAGCCTGATTACAATTTGCCAGCAAGTACTGACTTGGTTTCAGAGGCTTCAGAAGGGGAACCGATGCAGGTGGAATTTGCTTCAGATACCGAGATGGACTGTAGTTATTGTAAGACAGGAAGCCTGGAGTCCCTGCTTAGCACATAAGCTCTATCTTGGGGAATAGAGACTGTTTGTTTCGATACACCATTTATTGTGAGGATAACAGCTTTGCTTTAACATCATGTTTACTTTTTCTTTAACCTGAAGTAAGGAACTTGTGTTTGATGTTTTTGTCCAAGCATCTGAACCTTTTTGCAAGAAAGGGAAATAAATGCCTTTGTTTCCCTCCACTCGGACCATTGTATTCTTTGGGATTTTGGTAACAAAGGAAGCTACCAGGGCTGCAAGTCCCTGGGCCCTGTAAGATATTAGCCAAACCCAACCTCATATGTTTTTATGTCCAACCTACCTCAGTCCATTACGCTGCCAACGGCAGAAGCCAGGGTTTTGGGGTTTTTTTGTGACAAGCTACATGGAGCCCGATTCCAAAAGGGGCACGTCTGGGCTGTCCGGACGTCCCTGTGTAGGAAAGGCATGTTAGGACCCGATTCTGGACCGCAGGAAGAAAACGTTCCCATGGTACACGGAATCGGGCCCAAGGATGGCCCGGCATGCCCCTGCCTACCTTCCCCGCAGGCTCCCTTGGCTACCGCGGCTCGGCCACCCCCCCTCCCCCCCCCCCCTGTTCCCTGTAACCCAACCCATGTCTGGACAGCTGAGGCCTGGCTCGGGAGGCGGGGACTCCACCGCACCCAACCCTGGTGGGGGATCCCAGCACCCGATTGCTAGGTTGGTGCTGCTGATTCCATATTTCAGGTGAAGTAAGCAGGACGTCCTCTTTGACCTGGCAGGACATACAGGGCCGTGACTTGAATCGGCTCTATATGTCCTGCCGGGCTGGCCCACCCCCGTTCCGCCCAGGTCCCACCCCTCCTGCCCCCCGCTGGTTCTCCCCGTCCTGCTGCTCAGGCAGGGCCGGCCCGTCCATTGACCAATAATGTTGTTTGCACAGGGCCCCACGTTTCAGGGGGCCCCATGCAAACAACATTCTGCATTAAAACTAAAAAAAAAAAGCTGCTGCTGCTGCCGCTGCTGCTGTGGCAGCGGCAGAATCAAGTGTCCCACAGCCTCATGGCCCCCCGCTTTCTCGGCACAGCTCTCCCGGCATCAGCTCCATCAGCGGCGGCTTTCAGAGTCGTGAAGAGAGAGTTTCTCTCTCACGGCTCTGTTAAGCCCGCCGGCGCTGATGGGAAACAGGCATTTCCTGTTTATTCACACCTTCAAAAAAACAACAGATTAGTAAGACAAGATCTTCCTTGTCTAAAGCCATGTTGGCTGTCTCCCATTAGGCCATGATTATCTAAATGCTGAGTAATTTTATTCTTTATGATGGTTTCTACCATTTTTCCCAGTACTGACGTCAGGCTCACCGGTTTGTAGTTTCCCGGATCACCCCTGGAACCCTTTTTAAAAATTGGTGTTACATTGGCGATCCTCCAATCTTCAGGTATTAGAGATGATTTTAATGATAGTTCACAGATTACTAATAGCAGGTCTGCAATCTCATATTTCAGTTCTTTCAACACCCTTGGATGTATACCATCCGGCCCAGGTGATTTGCTACTCTTCAGTTTATCTAATAGTTGTAATACATCTTCCCGATGTATCGATATTTCCTTCAATTCTTCTGCACCTTTAAATACCACTTCAGTCATGGGTAACATCCCTATATCTTCCTCAGTAAAGACCGAAGCAAAGAATTCATTCAGTCTCTCTGCTATCGCCTTGTCGCCTCTTAGTGCCCCTTTAACTCCTCTATCATTTAATGGGCCAACTGACTCTCTCACACGTTTTTTGCTGCGAATGTACTTGAAAAAATCTTTATTTTGTGTTTTTGCTTCCACAGCAAGCTTCTTCTCAAATTCTCCCTTTGCCTGCTTTATCAATGCCTTGCATTTAACTTGCCAGTGCTTGTGCTGTTTCCAGGTTTCGTCGTTTGACTCTTTTTTCCATTTCCTGAAAGATGCTTTTTTGGCAACAACCGCCTCTCTGACTTCACCTTTAAACCATGCTGGCAGTTTTTTGGACTTCCTTCCACTTTTCTTAAAGCGTGGAATAAAGCTGGCTTGGGCTTCCAAGATAGTATTTTTCAACAACACCCAAGCTTGATGTAAGTCTTTAACCTTTGCAAGTGCTCCTTTTAGTTTTTTCTTAACTGTTTTCCTCATTTTATCATAGTCTCCCTTTCAAAAGTTAAAAGGTAGTACTGTGGATTTCCTTACTATCCCTCCTCCACTAATTAAATCAAAGGTGATCATGCTATGATCATGATTGCAAAGTGGCCCCAACACCCTTATCTCTTGCACTACATCTGGTGTTCCACTAAGGGCTAGGTCTAATATTGCTTCCCCTCTGGTCAGTTCATGAACCAGCTGCTCCAAGAAGCAGTCATTTATTTCATCTAGGAACTTTATCTCCCTAGCATGTCCTGCCATGACACTGACCCAGTCGATACCGGGGTAGTTGAAATCACCCATTATTATTACTGCGCTGTAACTTTTGTTAGCTTCCTTGATGTCTTTGAGCATTTCTGGTAATGGGCTATGGGGGGAGCTAGGACTGGAAATGGGCTGATGGGGGTTAGGATTGGAGGTGGGCTGATGGGTGGTTAGGACTGGCAATGGGCTATGGGGGAGCTAGGACTGGAAATGGGCTGATGGGGGTTAGGATTAGAGGTGGGCTGATGGGAGGTTAGAACTGGTAATGGGCTATGGGGGGGCTAAGACTGAAAATGGGGTGATGGGAGGGTTAGGACTGGAAGTGGGTTGTTAGGTGTTTAGGACTGGTAATGGGCTATGGGGAGGCTAGGACTGGTAATGGGCTGGGGTGGTTGCTAGGACTGGAAATGGGCTGAGTAGAAGGGGGGCTTGAACTGCAAATAGCTGATGGGGAGGGGGGCTTGGAATGGATATGGGCTGTGAGGGGTGGGAGCTAGGACTGGAAATGTGCTGAGTGGGGGGAGCTAGGACAGGAAATGGGCTGATGGAAGTCATAGGATAGGACTGGAAATGGGCTGTTGGGGTACTAAGATTGGAAATGGGCTGTGGTGGGGGCTTGGATTGAAATGGACTCATGGAGGGGCTAGAACTGGAGCTAGGCTCATGGGGGACTTGGATTGGAAATGGGCTAAGTGGAGGGGAGCTAGGATTGGACCTGGGCTGATGGTGGGGCTAGGAAAGGACTAGAAATGGGCTGATGATGGCTGGGATTGGAAATGAGCTGATGGAGGGACTCGAATAGGACTGGAAATAGATAGGGGAGCTAGGATTGGAAATGGACTGATGGTGGGGCTAGGATAGGATTGGAAATGGACTGATGGGGTGAGACTAGGACTGGAAATGGACTGATGGTGTGGCTAGTATAGGATTGGAAATGGGCTGAAGGGTGGCTAGGACTGGAAATGGGCTGATGTGGGGACTAGAAGGGAGCGAATGTTGGGTGGGGCTGGAACTAGAAGGGAGCTGATGTTGGGGGAGGATTAGAATGGGATGCGGCTGGGAGAGTGAAATGGAGAGGGGAAAAATATTTTGTGTGGGAGGGAAGAAAAATCTACAATTGGCCGGGTATTGGGAGAGTAAGTGGGGATTGAGGTTGGAGGGGTAAAATTTGAGTGGATGAAATAGGAATGAGGAAAGAGCAAAAGGAGAAAGATTAGTATGTTAAAGCAGATGTAGAGAGAGAATGAAAAAAAACTAGAAGAGAGAAGAAAGGACAAATGGACAGCAGACGATGGACAGTTAGCAGAAGATACGAAGAAACCAGAAGAAAGTGGCTGGAGCAAGTGCAACTGAAAAAAAATGCACAAAAGGTAGAAAAATATGTCGCTACAGATCAACAAACAGTAAGGATTTGAGGGTTTGTTTGTTTGTTTTTATTATATTACATTGCTAGCTCTCTGACTGGGAGCTCTTAAAAGGGTTTTTTGTATATTTTTTAAAGCAAGGTTACTTTCTTTTTGGTGCTTTAGGGGACCTTTTGCTGAACTCTAGTAACCTCCTCAGGTTTAGAAACTGCTAACACCTAATCAGGTGTTAGTTCCCTCCCTACCCACCCTGACTCCCACCCACCCCTAGTGAGCAGTCTTGCTTTATAGGGCACCTCCCCCTTTAACAAATCACAGAGAATTGGACCAGCACATTTTGAATATAATTAAAGAGATTTAACTGCTTTTTCTCTGAAAGGACAGCTGCGAAACCGGCTGGTACTTGGTAGATCTCTCTCTTTTGCTTTAACAGATACCTAAGCTCCACGAAGAGAACAATGGCTGGGAAAAATCATATTGCTAAAGCTGTTGCCCCCGTTACAGCTTCTGCCTCAGTCCAGACAGAAGTCCTAATGCCAGTTGAAGGACCAGTTCCATGTGCAGGGTGCCTGCATGCTGAAGCTCTGAGGAAACAAGTGGAGGAACTCAGAGAGAAGGTGGCGAGGCTGAGGAGCATTCAAGACAGTGAGAAGTACATTGATGAGATGCTTCTTGCAGCAACCAAGCTCTCCAGCACAGGAGAAGATGGGTGCCAACAGAATGTCGATGGTTGGACACAAGTCACCAGGGCCTGCAAAATCACCAATCCAACTTCTCCAGCCCTTGAATTGAAGAACCATTATGCAGCCCTGGAAGTGGAGGAGGTGAAAGCATCCCTGGAAAGGGAAGAACCAGAGTTAAAGTACCCCACAATAAGAAGGAAGAACAAAACTAGGCAATGCAAACAAATCCAATAGTGCAAGAAATAAGGCAAGATATTACATGTTATCATACAGTAGGGGGATCACTACCCTTACTAGCTCTGCATGCATCCAGGAGCGCCAGCAGCTGAAATGGTTCAAAGATAGCATAGGAAATAGAATGAAGTTTAACCAAGCATTTGCAAGGAAACGTTAGAAAAAAATTGCCCACCCAGCTGCTAGACATCTCGACAGAGAAGGAGGAACTCCTTCCTTTGCCATTGTGTTACCCGAGAAAAATCCAGACATTAAACCCTTTGAAAGCAGTATTCCTTTCCGTACCCCAAAATTGCAGAATCAGTGACCACAAGGAAATGAAGGGTAGTGGTGGTTGGAGACTCTCTTCTGAGGGGTACTGAGGCGTCCATCTGCCAACCAGACTTGATGTCCAGAGAGGTATGCTGTCTGCCTGGTGCCAAAATCCAAGATGTTACGGAGAGTTTGCCGAGACTCATCAAGCCCACTGACTATTACCCAATGTTGCTAATCCATGTTGGAACAAATGATACTGCCAGGTATACCTCAGAACGTATCAAAAGTGACTTCATGGCTCTGGGACAGAGGGTGAAGCAGTTAGGTGCACAGGTGGTGTTCTCTTCAATCCTCCCTGTTGAGGGTAAAGGCCAAGGCAGAGAGCACGCATCCCGGAGATGAATGCATGGCTGCGTGGATGGTGTAATCGAGAGCATTTTGGTTTCCTAGACCATGGGATGCTGTTCCAAGGGTTGCAGAGCAGAGATGGCATCCATCTGTCCAAGAAAGGTCAACGCATCTTCGGTAGTAGACTGGCTAATCTACTGAAGAGGGCTTTAAACTAGATTCGTTGGGGATAGGTGAAGAAAGCCCCCAGGTAAGTGAAAGCCCCCAGGTAGGTGATACATTAAATACCTTTATGGAAATGGGTAACAGGGGTAACATATGGAAAGCAGCGTGTATAAATGCCCGTAGCATGGGAAATAAGATCCCTGATGTTGAAGCTTTGGTGGGAGTGGCTGACTTGGATTTAGTGGCAGTTACAGAAACATGGTTCACAGAAAACCATGACTGGGATGTAACTATACCTGGCTATACTTTATTCAGAAAGGACAGGGTAGGAAGAAGGGGAGGAGGAGTGGCACTATATGTAAAAACTACTATTAAAGCTTTGGAATTACAGAGCTTAAAAGGGAGAGAGGAGGCATTGTGGGTTAAACTAGAAAGAGGGAAAGAGAAATCTATTTGCATTGGTGTGATATACAGACCTCCCTCACAAGAGGAAGAGGGGGACAGAGAGTTAATTGAAGACATACGCAGCATTTCTAGGAAAGGGGAAGTGCTACTGATAGACATCTTCTAAAACCGACCACTTAAATGCAGGCAATGCTTTCACACACATATCCCTCATCCTCATCAACGCCAGGTCAGTTAGAAATAAAACACCTATCATAACAGATCTGATCAATACAGAAAACCCAGACCTACTCTGCATTACTGAGACATGGTTAACAGAATCTGACTCAGTCCTGTTAAATCAATTAAAAGTGCAAGGATACTCCATCTTCGCCTGCAATAGGAAACATACAAGAGGAGGAGGTGTTCTTATATTAGCTAAATCTAATCTCGGGTTATCCTCTACTTTATGTGAAAACCCTGATGACACAAATATACTCAAAATTGAAAATAAGGACATAGCAATCTGCTTGATATACAGACCTCCAACTGCAAGTAATCAAAACGTTGACTCCATACTAGAATCGGCTTGCAACTCTACAATAAGGAAACCCCTCATCATGCTAGGTGATTTCAATCTGCCATCTCTCTCTAACAATCAAGAAACATCTTTCTTAGAAGCGATGGAAGAAATGGGCTTCAAGCAAACAGTTAACCAACCAACTCACACCAAAGGAAACACTCTCGACCTAATATTCATTCCTACCCATTACACAACCACAGCTCACTATGTCTCACCTTCCACATCTCAAGTCCCATGGTCTGACCACTATCTGATTAGGTTCTCTTTCCACTTCCACAATACACCAAAGCACCCCTTGTCAATCTACAACAAGGTCAAAGATTTCGACCATTCAATAGAGAAGAGTTTCTTGAATCAGTACTCCCTAGATCAGGGGTCTCAAACTCAAATTGCTTTGAGGGCCAAATGAGGACTTGTAAAGTAACCCGGGGGCCGCATAAGACGCGGGGCCTCATTTGCATAAGGGGCCTCATTTGCATAAATATTTGCATAATGTTACCATACACTAACTTTTAGTAAACATGCCTCTTTAATGAGTATGGATAAAGAAAGACTAAAAGATTTAGAAACAAGAAGACAATAATTAAACTGGGAACCCCAAAAGCCAAACTTGGAATGTACAACAACACTGTAGAAATAAAACTATAAATTAATTTCCTCTTGTACTAAACAAAGCGCAAACATTAATGATGCACATTTCCCAGAGCTGACATATTCCAGTTAATAAATTCAAAATAAAGAGATATTTTCTACCTTTTGTGCATTTTTTTCAGTTGCAATTGTTCCAGCCACTTTCTTCTGGTTTCTTCATGTCTTCTGCTAACTCTCCATCGTCTGCTGTCCATTTGCCCTTTCTTCTCTCCTAGTTTTTTTCCATTCTCTCTCTACATCTGCTTTAACATACTAATCTTTCTCCTTTTTCTCTTTCCTCATTCCTATTTCATCCACTCAAATTTTACCCCTCCATCCTCAATCCCCACTTACTCTCCCAATACCTGGCCAATTGTAGATTTGTCTTCTCTCCCAGACAAAATATTTTTCCCCTCTCCATTTCACTTTCCCAGCTCCATCCCATTCTAATCCTCCCCCAACATCAGCTCCCTTCTAGTTCCAGCCCCACCCAGCATCCGCTCCCTTCTAGTCCCCCCATTAGTCCATTTCCAGTCCTATCCTAGCCTCACCATCAGCCCATTTCCAATCCTAGCCCCCCATCAGCCCATTTCCAATCCTAGCTCCCTCCCCTCACAGCCCATTTCCATTCCAAGCCCCCCTCCCCATCAGCCATTTGCAGTTCAAGCCCCCCTTCCACTCAGCCCATTTCCAGTCCTAGCAACCCCCCCCCCCCAGCCCATTACCAGTCCTAGACCCCCCATAGCCCATTACCAGTCCTAACCTCCCCATAGCGCACTTCCAGTTTTACCCCCCATCACCCCATTTTCAGTCTTACCCCCCCCATAGCCCATTACCAGTCATAACCCCCCTGCCAATAGCCCACTTCCAGCCCTAACCCCCATTACCCCATTTCAGTCAGCCCTTCCATAGCTCATTACCAGTCCTAACGCCCCCAAGCCGCCCACCTCCAGGCCTTCCTTACCCCCACCTCCCCATTTGCACTTCTATCCCCCACCATAGCCAATTACCAGTCATAACCCCCCTGCCAATAGCCCATCTCCAGTCATAACCCCCCCTGCCAATAGCCCATCTCCAGTCATAACCCCCCCCCCTGCCAATAGCCCAACTCCAGTACTAACCCCCCCCCTCCCACTAGCCCACCCCCATTCATAACCCCCCCCCCCCCCGCCAATAGCCCATCTCCAGTCATAACCCCCCCCCGCCAATAGCCCATCTCCAGTCATAACCCCCCTGCCAATAGCCCATCTCCAGTCATAACCCCCCCCTGCCAATAGCCCATTTCCAGTCATACCCCTCCCTGCCAATAGCCCATTTCCAGTCCTACACCCCCCCCCCCCCAGGTAAATTAAAAAAAAACCTGGCTTCTGCTGCTCAAGCAGCAAAATCAGCTGTCCTGCGGCCTCTTCCCCTGTGCCCGGAGATCCGAGTCTGCTCTATCAGCGGCGTGCTTTTCAAGCCGCGAGGAGAGTATTCCCTCTCGCGCGGCTTGAAACCGCGCGAGAGGGGAATACTCTCTTCGCGGCTTGAAAAGCACGCCGCTGATAGAGCAGACTCGGATCTCCGGGCACAGGGGAAGGGGCCGCAGGACAGCTGATTTTGCTGCTTGAGCAGCAGAAGTCAGTTTTTTTTTTAATTTGACAATTGATTCTACCGCTGCCACGGCGGCAACGGCAGAAGCCAGGGTTTTGGGGTTTTTTTGTTTTCCTCCGTCGCGGGCCGCACAAAGTTGTCTCGCGGGCCGCGTGTTTGAGACCCCTGCCCTAGATATATATATATATCTATAACCTTATATCTATAACCTTATATCTATAACCTTGATGACGCAATATCCAGCTGGAATACCATTATTGGATCCGCATCAGAACCATATTCAACAAAGATTTGCCATAAAATGAGAAAAAATGAAAAATGGTTTACTATTGAACTTGCAATTCTGAAGAAAGGTCTTAGAAAAATGGAATCTACTTGGAGAAGGAAAAAAACTCACGAACTCAGAATACAATATTTCTCACTACTCAAAGATTACAAGGATGCGATTAATAAGGCTAAAAAACAATATCACTCTAAAACTTTATCTAAAGCTATTAATCGTCCTAGAGAACTATTTGAGATTGTCAAATCGTTAACCAAATCCCCATCCAACAATTCTCACAAAATTTGTATTAGCCCGCAATTACTTGCTGATCACTTTGCAAATAAACTCAAACTTAACAGCCATTTCACCCCACCTATCATAACTCTTTCAGATAATAACCACCTGGAATGGAAAACCTTCCACCCTATTACCAACAAACTCCTACTTCAGACAATCTCCAACCTAAATACAACAACCTCTCTTCTTGATCCTTGTCCAGTGACTTGGATAAAATCAACAAAAACAGAACTTGCCTCAGACTTACTGAACATAGTAAACCAATCTCTTCAACAAGGATGTATAGCAGATGTCCTCAAAAGGTCAGCAATTCGACCGCTGTTCTAAAACAAAGCACTAGATGACAATGACCCAACTTCATATCGTCCCATTGCAAGTATTCCATTCCTTGCCAAGATTATTGAAAAGATTGTGCAAACACAGCTGCAAGATTATATAGACTCATCAGCTCCATTAGATGATCATCAATATGGATTTCGCCCATATCATGGGGTAGAAACACTCCTAACAACACTATTTGATACAATCATCAGAGGTATCGATAATGCCAAGCGAGCCTTCATTCTCATATTCATTGATATTTCCTCGGCATTTGACACTGTAAACCATATCACGCTCATTTCAAGACTCTCTCAAATAGGCATCAAAGATAAAACCCTTGAATGGTTCATATCCTATTTTACTAACCGGACCCAATATGTGCAAATAGATCGAAATGCCTCATCCCCATTTCCACAAGAACAGGGCATCCCTGAAGGCTCTGCCCTTTCGGCACTTTTGTTTAATCTCTATCTTCAACCCATCTGTTCCATATTTAAACGCTTCAAAATCAACTACCACATCTATGCGGACGACATCATGTTATACTCGCCATTTGATGTGTCCAACCCGGATTATAGTAACATATGTCGTTGCCTCTCTGAAGCTGAACTGTGGCTGAAATCAAGGAATATGAATATTAATTTTAAAAAACAGAAGTTCTATTCATAACAAGAAACACAAGCTTCACTCCCCCACTTGAAATCAACATTGGAAAAAACTCTCTCCCAGTCAAAGATGAGATCAAATACTTGGGAGTCACTCTGGATAAGACCCTCAGCCTCACCAAACATATAAAACAATCTGTAAGATCAATATATTTCAAATTGAGGACAATCCAACAACTTAGACCATTGATAGATAACACTGATTTCAGAACCATAGTACAAACACGTATTACACCACATTTAGACTACTGTAATGGTATTCTTCAAGGGACCTCTAAGAAAAATATTCACACTCTTCAATTAGCCCAAAATGTCACCGCAAGGATTATCTACAAAGCGAAACTTTCAGATCATATATCTCCGATTCTCTACGCTCTCCATTGGTTACCCGTCTCATGCAGAATCATCTACAAGTCCTTAGTCAATACGTTTAAGATCTTTAATAATATAGCACCATCTTTCTTATCTACGCTCATCACCATCCCACAAGAGAATAGATCAAGACGAAGAATAAATCTTCACACGATACAAGTCCCTGATTCTATTCGAAAGACAAGTCAGAAGACAAGTAACACAGCTTTCTCATACTTCGCCCCTACGTTATGGAACAACCTCCCGATTGAAATCAGAGAAATCAAAGATCTTCAATTATTTAGAAAAAATCTAAAAACCCATCTATTTACTCTGCACTACAACAACCTCCACATTGAAGATAATCCTAACACAGAGAAAAACACCAATCATCAGTCACTCACTGACCCTACCTAGACAAGACATAAACCTTTCCCACACATTCACATTGCTCACCTAGATTAAGCTTACTCTTTGAAAGCAATTGCTTGTCGCTAATGTGAATAACTGTAATTTAATGTAAATATTTCACTTTACTGTTGATATACTGTTGGTAGTATGTTTTGAAACATTATATAATTCATACCCAGTTCAAACGTTCCTACCCCTCCTGTTATCTCATTGTATTTTTAAGTTACACTTAATAGTTGAATGTTCTTTGTTCTAAATCGGTTCTATGTAAAATAATAGTACTCTATTATTAAAGTTTGTTACCTGTAAACCGCCACTGATCTCTGGAAGTGGCGGTATAGAAAAGATGTATAAATAAATAAATAAATAGGAGATTTCAATATGCCAGATATTGATTGGCACATTCCTGCTGCAGTATCATCTAGAAGTAAGGAGATCCTGGATTCTCTACAGGGAGAACTATTCAGGCAATTGGTAACAGACCCCACACGTGAAGGGACCATACTGGACTTGGTGCTTACCAATGGTGAAAGTGTTTCTGATGTTGTAGTGGGAGATCATTTTGCATCCATTGATCACCAGATGGTGTGGTTCAGTATTAGGACTAGGGCTGTTAGAATCCATTCCAAGGTGAGGATCTTAGACTTTAGGAAGACTAACTTTGCGAAGATGGGCCAATACCTCAGGGAGTCGTTAGTGGGATGGGAACAGCTGGGGGATGTAGAAAAACAGTGGGCAAAACTGAAAGGGGGTATTTTAAGGGCAACCAACCTTTTTGTTGAAATGGTAAATAAAGGCAAAAGGAAAAGGAGACCGCTATGGTTTTCAAAGGAAGTAGCTGAAAAAGTGAAGAAAAAGAGGGAGGCCTTCATGAAATACAAAAGATCACAGAGAGAGGAAGACAGGCATCTGTATTTGGAAAAACTTAGAGAAGCTAGCAAAGTAGTCAAGAAGGCAAAGATTCAAAAGGAGGAGGAAATAGCCAATGCAATAGAATGGGGGGATAAGACATTTTTCAGATATATTAGTGAAAAGAGGAAGGGCAAAAGTGGTATTGTCAGACTCAAGGGTGCAGGGGGGGGAATATGTAGAAGCTGATAAGGATAAAGCGGAATTGCTTGACAAATATTTTTGTTCTGTGTTCACAGATGAAGAACCAGGAGCAGGACCTCAGAAAACACCCACAAATAAGAACAGAAGCAAGGGACATCTTGAACAATTTTCAGAAGACTGTGTTCGTGAGAAACTAGCTCAACTTAAAGTAGATAATGCGATGGGACCGGATGGGATACACTCTAGAATACTGAGGGAACTTGGGGACGTTCTAGCAACTCCACTGACTGACCTTTTCAATGCCTCGTTGGAGTCGGGAGTGGTGCCAAAGGACTGGAGAGAGGCTCATGTGGTGCCTTTACACAAAAGCAGAAGTAAGGATGTGGTTGAAAACTACAGGCCGGTTAGTTTAACTTCGGTGGTGAGTAAATTATTGGAAATGCTGCTGAAAGAGAAAATAGTGATATTTCTGGAGTCCAGTGGATTACAGGATCCGAGGCAGCATGGATTCACCAGAGGCAGGTCTTGTCAGACAAATCTGATTGATTTCTTTGACTGGGTGACCAGGGAGTTGGACCGAGGGAGAGCTCTAGATGTGGTGTATTTAGATTTCAGTAAAGCCTTTGACACTGTTCCTCACAGGCGACTTATAAACAAACTGAGCACCCTAGGGATGGACCCTAAAGTTACTGCTTGGGTTAGAAATTGGTTGGGTGGGAGGCGACAAAGCGTACAAGTAAATGGAGCTCACTCTGAGGAGAAAGATGTTACCAGTGGTGTGCCCCAGGGATCTGTCCTTGGTCCGATTCTTTTTAACATCTTTGTTAGTGATATAGCGGAAGGGCTTTCGGGTAAGGTTTGCCTCTTTGCAGATGATACCAAAATCTGCAATAGAGTAGACACCCAGGAAGGTGTAGATAACATGAGGAGGGATCTAGCTAAGCTTGAAGAATGGTCTAGAATTTGGCAGCTGGGATTTAATGTTAAAAAATGTAAGGTCATGCATTTGGGCTGCAGCAATCCAAGGGAGCAATACAGTATAGGAGGTGAAGTACTTTTGTCCACTAAAGAAGAGCGGGACCTAGGCGTGATTGTGTCTGATGATCTTAAAGTAGCTAAACAGGTAGAAAAGGCGACGGCAAAAGCTAGAAGGATGCTTGGGTGCATACGGAGAGGAATGGCTAGCAGAAAAAAGGAGGTGATAATGCCTCTGTATAAGTCTTTGGTGAGACCTCATTTGGAGTATAGTGTGCAATTCTGGAGACCGCACCTTCAAAAGGATGTGAACAGGATGGAGTCAGTGCAGAGGGTGGCTACTAAAATGATTAGTGGGCTTCATTATAAAGCATATGAGGACAGACTTAAGGATCTTAATATGTACACCTTAGAGGAAAGGCGGGATAGAGGTGATATGATTGAGATGTTTAAATACCTCCATGGCATAAATGTTCAGGGAGAGAGCCTCTTTCAATTGAAAGCAAGTTCTGCTACGAGGGGACATGGGATGAGGGTGAAGGGAGATAGATTCAGGAGTGATATGCGGAAATATTTCTTTACAGAAAGAGTAGTGGATCCATGGAATAGTCTCCCAGTGGAGGTGGTAGAGATGAGGACAGTAACTGAATTCAAAAAAGCATGGGACCAACACAGAGGATCTCTAAAGGTAAAAAGTGGACTGTTGTTGTTATGGAAGGACAGACTACATAGGCTATGTGGTCTTTTTCTGTCATCATGTTTCTATGTTTCTATGTTTTCTTTAAGAGAGTTTGCAGCCCAGGTTTAATAAGCTGGGACAGAATAAAAACTGCTTTTATTTTCTCTGAACTGCTGGCCAGCATGTGTTTTAAAGAAAACCCCTTCGCACCACCTGCCACACTATTACATATGATGGCAGCTTGGGGATGTCCTCTAACCATGTGACTGAGGGCAAATCCATGTCCCTTCAGGGCTGGGTCTCTAGAACAGGTCAGGATTTTTTTATTTGTTTGTATGGGCTAATAGGAGTAGTCTTGCCTTAGTTAGGGAGCTTTAAGAAGGTACAGTCAGTGCCAGACAGGCAGGCTTTGTTTTGGCCACTAGAGGCTGCTAATAGTTTGTTGGAGTTGGAATACTACAGGGTTAACTCAGCTGCAGAAGAGGAAGCTATGGTGGTATTGCAAGAGAACAGTGACAATCTGGAGAGGCTCCTCCAGATTCTGGCAGAAGGTCAGCAGCAACAGCAGCAGTATCAGCAGCAACAGCAACAGCATCAGCAGCAACAGCAACAATATCAGCAGCAGTTTCAACACACCCTGCTGGAAGGGCAGCAGCAACAGTAGCAGCAGATACAGAATCTTATTCAAGTACAGGGGGAGCTACAGCAGAGTTCCCTAGCTCAGTTGACCCAGGCCCTGCAGAGAGCGCAACTCCACCCTCCAGTGCAAGTGTTTCTTAAAATGACAGCAGAAGATGAACCAGACCATTTTTTGTGAACTTTGAACAAACCACCTGCATGGCCTGGTGGCTGGAGATGACATAGACTACCTATTTGGGAAATCTGCTGATGAGCAGGAGTCAGGCTACATTCCAAATTGTCAACCCAGATGGGTGAGCTACATATATAGCTGTCAAGGCTACCATACTGGAATGGGCTGGCTGCAGCCCAGAGGCCTACCATCAGCAATTCAGAAAAGGGAGGCTCCAGATAAAAGAGAGCCCTTGGAGGTTCCTCTATCGGTTGAAGGATATCACATGGAAGAGGCTGCAACTGGAGGGAAAGACCAGGCCCGAGATTGTTAAAATAGCACCGCCTTGATGAAACAGTTGGTATGTCAGCACCCCAAGCTTACACTGGAGAGTGCACTGGAAATAGCTGAGGGGTATCATGAAGCCCAGCCAGTGACTGAAGTGAACAGTAAAAAGGGGAAGAAGTCACCTGTCAGCCCAGGGGGACAGAATGGGAAGCCGGAATGGATGTTGGCTCCCATGTTCCAACCCCCAAAGTCACCTCCTAGGTGAGGGCATGGCCCAGCCAAGACCCCTTAACCTGTTTTAGGTGTACAGCCTGGGGACACTTTGCTTGGGAATGTCCCTTAGGTACAGAAGAACCCATGGATGTCAGCCTAACCACCCCTCACACCTGTGCTTTTGTGGACACTCCCCATCCCGGGGCACAGAACTTTGTGATTCCAGTAGAGCTTGAGGGAACCCACCTCCAGGCCTTGATAGACTCTAGGTGTGTGTAGACCCTCATTTGTCAGGAAACTGTAACCTGATTTCAGATTGACTATGCAAAGATGGTAACACTGGCCTATGTACATGGACACCAGAGGCAGTATCCAACGGCAAAGGTTTCACTTACTGTAAGACTCGTTCAAGGTCATGGTGCTGCCCTTATACCCATATCCAGTGCTGATTGGCTGAGATTACCCAAATTTTGGAGCAATATGGGCCCAGCTAACTGATGGCTCCACTAAGTTGGACCAGGAAGATTTCCCAGAGAATTTCCCCCTGGAAGACACAGATTTACAGTATATGTCGAGAATCCCAAGCCTGCTAAGTCCCAGAGTTGACATCGCCAGGAAAAGCTATGCTACCAACAGAATCTGGGAGCATATATGGGGGAAGGTACCCGGGGAGGGAAAGCCTAGGGAAGAAACCTCTGTGGATAGCTCAGGACTCTGCGATAGTGATTCAAATATAATTGTCCCCTTCCCAGAGTGGGGCCGGGGGAAGACCCAGGGAACTTCAGGAGAGCCCAGGAAGAGGACGAGTCCCTTAAACATGCCCGAGAGTGGGTTTTGGAGGTGATAGGGTTCCAGTAGGTAACAGAGAGTCCCCTGCAAGAACGTTTCCCTATTTTGTGCTAAAGGAAGATTTATTATACAAAGGTGCCCTAGAGGGGGAAGAGGTAGAACAACTGATAGTTCCCCGGCCATATCCTCAGTAGGTGTTATCATTGGCCCATAACCATTTTTTAAGGGGATTCTTGGGGATGGAGAAAACCACTGGAACATGTTTTAGCCCAATTTTTCTGGCCTAGAGTCCATAAACAGGTGCAGTTTTATTGTTAGTCATACCCCATCTTCCAACTTCATAACCCTGCCAGAGTCCGACCTGCCCCTCTAGTGCCTATACCCATCATTGAAACTCCATTTGAAAGGATGGATCTGGTAGGACCCTTAGAGTGAACCACCTGAGGCAACAAGTATAATTTAGTCATAGTGGACTGCACTACCTGATACCCAGAGGCCATTGCTCTAAGGAATATGAAGACTACTATGATTGTGAACGCCCTCTGGGAAGTATTCTTGCAGGTGGGAATACCCAATGAGATCCTCACAGATCCAGGAACACCCTTCATATCCAAGGTGATGAAGCAAGTGTGTGTCTTGGTGAAGTGAACATCGGTATATCACCCACAGATGGATGGCCTCGTTGAGTGATTCAATAAAACCCCGAAACAGATGTTTGCAAAGTTTGTGCAGGAGGACAGGAAGGATTGGGACATTCTCCTACCCTATATGATGTTTGCCATCTGTGAGGTACCTCAGAGTTCCACGGGGTTTTCGCCTTTTGAATTGCTCTTCAGAAGACGGCCAAGAGGCATATTAGACGTGGTAAGGGAAACCTGGGAAGAGGAACCCTGTACTGAGCGTAATTTGGTAGAGTACATTATACAAATGCAAGACTGGCTGAGGAAAGCTGGAGAGGTGGCCAAACTCAGTCTGGAAAAAGCCCAAACCCGGCAGGCCAATGGCTACAATCGGGCAGCCATGCACCGCACCTTCCAATCAGGAGTTTTAGTCTTGCTGCTCTCATCAGAGAGCAACTTCCTTTGTAAATGGCAGGGCCCTGTGAGGTGGAAGAGAAAGCGGTGCCTGTTAACTACAAAATTGACCAGCCAGATAAACAGAAGAAAGCAAAAATTTATCATATTAACCTATTGAAAAAAATGGACTCCAGTGATGGCTATGATAATGCAGGGAGATGATTTTGGGCTGGAAATTTCAACCCCATCAGATCCAGCTCCTGATTGGAGACCAGCTCTCTGCTGCCCAGTGAAGAGATTTAGAAGGTTTGATTCACTGGAACCTAAAGGTGTTCTCCACCCGCCCAGGACGAACCCACCTCATTTATCATGATATCATCACTGACCTTGGGGTGGTAATCTGGCAATGATCCTACCGGATTCCAGAGGAAGAACATGTAAGAGATGCTTAACTTAGGAATTATAGAAATGTCTATGAATGACTGGTCATCACCAATCATCTTGGTTCCTAAACCTGGTGGAAGCATCACATTTTGCATTGACTTCTGGAGGGTCAATGCAGCTTTTAAATTTGAAGTGCTTCCCATGCCCATAGTAGATGAGCTAATCAAACGTCTCAGTGGAGCACGCTTTATATCAACCTTGGATTTGACCAAGGGATACAGGCAACTACCCTTGACTCCAGCTGCCAAGGAGAAGACTGCTTTTTTTGACACTGCAAGGTCTGTTCTAATTTTACAGTACCGCCCTTTGGATTACATGGGGCTTTGACTACATTTCAAAGTCTAATCTTGAAGGACTACAAAAGGGGACTGCTACTTCTGGAGAGAGATCTGCAATTGTAAGTATTTACTTCCGGGAATTTTTCTAAATCTTGTGGAAAAATGAATTCTTTAGAGAGCTTTCTGGTTAAATTTAGAACCCAGCAGAGAGCTTCTAGTTTAAATTTCATACTCAGTCAGGGCCTAGTAGCAGCAAAGATCTTTAATTTAAATCAAATCAGAATATAGCTTAGCGTAAAAGGCAAAACAGGGTCAGTATTCTTTGAGCAATAAATTATTTCTAGAGACCTTTACAAAGAGGCTTTCTACATAGGGGGCAAGAGACCTGTGAAATTTTTTAAATAGGTGTTAAAGCCAGGTGGCAGATCAAAGGGCTATTTTGAAAGACTCCCTCTATCCATGCAAGGACTGTGTTAATTACCCAGGAAATTGGTCACAGCTTACCTCAGAAGCACAGGCATAAATAGTTCAGAGTTCTGTGATTCTCGGTCTTGAAGGACTACAAAAGGGGACTGCTACTTCTGGAGAGAGATCTGCAATTGTAGGTATTTACTTCAGGAAATTTTTTTAGATCTTGGGGAAAAAATAATTTTTTAGATTAAAGCTAATTAATCTGGGAACCCAGTGTGTTTGTCAAATTAGTTAGGGCCTAGTAGCAGTAAAGAGCTTTCAGTTTAAATTTAAAACACAGAAGAGAGCTTTATGGTTAAATTTAGACCCCAAGACTCCCTCTATCCAAGCAAGGGCTGTGGGACTCCCCCGCTGGAAATTGGTCACAGATTACCTTAGAAGCACAGGACAGGGCACTGTGTAGCAGCCAGCTTTTAATAAGTCTTCTAGGGCAGCAGGAAGTTGGCTCTTTGCGGCTGCACCGCAGTAGCTCCGCGTTCCTGGTTGATTTATTTAATTTATTTTATTTATTTATTTAACATTTGCTTCTATACCGCGCTATTAAAATCAGCGCGGTGTACATCAAACAAGCATACTACAATGTATACAAACAACATTGAGTTTACAAAGAACAGGAAATTGAACATGGGAAGGAAACCAGGGGAACTAAATACATATTAACTCAAACTATGTACAATACTTTAATGTAAATGGGTGTTGCATTAGTTTTGTGAAGCTAACCATTATCTGAGGAGATGACGTGCAGGGGCGGCAGGTATATGGGGGAAGTTTGCAGGTTGTTGGATGTGCTTCTATCACTGGAGGTTTCTGAGTAATATTTTGTGAATAGGTGGAGTTTTTAAAGCTTTTCTGAATAGAATGATGCTTTTTATTCCACGGATTTCATGGGGGAGTGCATTCCAGTTTAAAGGGGCAAATAAGGAGAAGGCTCTGTTGGAGGTAGCTTTTGTGCATTTAGTCATTAGGTTGGGGACTGCTAACGTGTTCCGTGCAGTAGATCTTCTGCTTCTATTTTCTAGGGTGCCATGGATTAGCGTGCTGATTGGCGTAGGGGGGTAGTTATTTAGGGCTTTGAAGGTAAGAACCAGTGATTTGTATTGGATCCTGGCGTGAAGAGGTAGCCAATGTAAATCCTTCATGATGGGTGTTATGTGGTCGGATCTTGATGATCCGGAGAGGACTCTTGCGGCTGCATTCAAGGCTAAGCGGAGCAGGTTTAAGGTCGACTGTGGAAGGCCATGAAGAATAATATTCGCGAAATCAACATGTGGAAGGACTAGAGCCTGAAAGGTTGTTCGGTAGTCTGTGAAGTCCAGTAAGTGTCGGAGGTGACGTAGAGTTCTGATCTTATGGTATATTGCCTTTGTGATGTTTTTTATATGCGTTGTCATGTTCAGGTGCTGGTCCAGGGTGATGCCGAGGTAACGAATTGTGGATTTGGATTTCAACTCTACATTGTTGACTCGTAGAGATGAAGGGGGTGTGAATTTGAGGTTCCTCGTGACAAATAGGACATCCGTTTTGCTGTGATTGATCCGTAAATTCTGGGATAATAGCCAATCTGTTACTGCTTCGAAGCAATTAATTATTGGGGAGAGCACTGGTTGGTCTATCAAGAATGGCATGTAAAGGAGGATGTCATCAGCGTATGCAAGGCATTTTACGTTGAAGGATCTAATTAAGTCGCATATCGGCTGCATATAAATGTTAAACATCAATGAAGATAAGGACGATCCTTGGGGAACTCCCTGTGTTTGTAGAAATGGTTCGGAGGATGAGTGGCCAGCCTTGACTTGCTGCCATCTATTGGATAGGTAGGATTCACACCATTTTAGAGCTGTATTTTGGATCCCCTTTTCTTTCAGGCGTTGTAGAAGTATGTCATGACTCACTGAGTCGAAGGCAGCAGATATGTCCAGGAAAATAAGGACAAAGCCTTGTTGTATGTTGTTGATTCCTGTGATCAGATCGTTAAACAGGGTTGTGAGGACAGTGTCTACTCCGTGTGCTACTCTGAATCCGTGTTGGGCTGGATCCAATGGTGCTTCGGTGTCGATATGTTGCTGGATTTGTTGTTGGGTGGCTTTCTCAATGATCTTGGCAAGGTGGGGGATGCTCGATATTGGTCTGAAGGATTCTACTTTGGCTGGATCTAGTTTGCTATTTTTTAGTAATGGTTTGATAGAGGTGTTTTTGAGGCTCTGCGGGAATGATCCTGTGGTGAAGGACTGGTTCAGAATTTTGGCCAGGATGTTGCTTATGTCATGACGAAGCTCTTTGATCCAGCTGGCTGGGCAGGGGTCATTAGGTGCTGTGCTGGGATTAACAGAAGCAACGATGTCCGCGACCTCTTTAGTGGATACTGTGGTGAAGTTGCATAGTGGCGTTGCTTGAAAAGTTTCGGATGGTGTGGAGGGGTTATTAGTGCCTATGTTTGCGTTGGTCTTAACCATCTTCGATTGTAAATAGTCTGCATAGTCCTGTGGTTGAGGCATTGGGGGGTGGACTGAGATTGGTTCTCCTGTTATGGACTTTACTATATTGAATAAAGCATGTGGTTTGTTGATGGAGCGTTTTAAAATATCAGTGTGATAGAGTTTCCTTTTTTGTGTTATCTTCTCACGGTGGGTCAGCAAGTATGAGTTGTATGCAGTGTGTGCTTCAGAGGAGTGGGTTCGACGCCATTGCCTCTCGAGTTTGCGTAGATGGTGAAGCGATGTTCGTAGGTCCGTGGAGAACCAGGGTGCATGTTCTCGTCGTTTTGTAGTTTTTTCGGCGAAAGATGGACAGGATGCAGCTCTGAGGTTATCATCCCATTTTGATATGAGGTCATCCAGGCTGAGGGATGTGTTGGTCATAAGAGGTTGGAGGTTCTCTAGGACTTCGCTCTTGTTGAGTGGGCGGAAGCGGGCTGCTGTAGTTCTGGAATTATTTGTATTTGTTGTTGTCTGGTTGTCACTGGGAGTGCTTATGGGTATGTGGAAGCTAAGGAGGTGGTGGTCGGACCATGGCACTGGTGTCACGGATAGTGCGATGTCTTGGGATGATGAGGCATTAGAAAGAGGTGCGAATATTAGTTCCAGCTTGCCCCCCTTAGTGTGGGTGGCAGAGTTGACACATTGTATGTATCCTAGATCCTCTAGGGCTTCAAGGAATGTTGTTGAGTGGCTGTTTTGAAGAGATGGGAGGTTAAAGTCGCCGATTAACCAATTTGGAGAGTACGGGGTGGAAGTTTGACATGTTAACTCAATTATTGTTGATAGGTCATCTTGTGATGGAGTGGGCGCCCGGTATATGAGGTTGATGGTGCAGAGTTCACTTGATATGGTGAGGGTGTCAAGGTGAGTAGAGCTGGAGGTGTTACGCAACTTAAATTGAAGGTCAGCTTTGGCCAGGATGAGTGTCCCGCCTCCTTTCTGAGTTGACCTGTGGCAAGTATATAGGGAAAATCCTGGGGGTAGCATCTGGTTTAAGAGAACATTGTCGCATGCTGACAACTAAGTCTCGGTGATCATCAAGATGTCGAGATTGTGTAGTGATATCAGGTCAATGGCTGCAGGCCATTTTGAGCGCACTGATCTGGCGTTTATCAGAGCACATTTCAGTAGGCGTTGCTGACGTTGTTTCTTGGCTTGTGTCTTTTTGAATAGTTGGAGGGCACACCTCAGCTTTGTCAGTGTTGGGGCAGAGGAAAAGGAAGCAAGCGGGCTTACCCGGAGCTCCCCCACAGGCTTCTGCTGCTGGCCAGAGAACCTTGGAACTGTGCAGCTTTGCGGCAGTGGGGTCCGGAGCGGCGTCTTCGCCAGCACAACAGGAAGAGCAGTTGTCTGGGTTGTCTGTGCTGGGTGCATCCGGAGTAAGTGTCTCTCCGGATCAGCGGGCGCCCCTGATGCAACCAGGAAGTGTGACAACAACTCCCGATGGTGTCTGCTTTCTTTCCTTGCCAGGTCTTCGGGTGAGTACTCTGCAGCCCAGTGGTGAGGAGCAAGTGTTGCAATGAATTGCCCTATCATCCGGAGGGGAGAGGCAGCTTGAGGACGGCATGTGTCTGAGCCGTTTCCTCATGCGGTAAATCTGCAGCTGCTGGATCCTGGAGGAGGGCTTCTTCCTGTGAGTCAGGGGATAGAGAAGCCGGCAGTAATCACATTGGGCGCGCTGTGGGACGCCATCCCAGCATTGACCACAACTCTATCTATTATTGTGGGTTCTGTAAGTACTGAGATATCAGTTTTAAAATTGGAGGTCTCTAAGAATCAGGAGCTGCAAGCAGGTTCTTTGTTAAAGGTGAAGGAGGATGTCAGTCACCTTCAAGAGGAGCATGTGGCTCTGATGAAAGAAAGGGTAGTCATGACATGGAAAACTGAGCATCTTGAAAATCTTGCATGGCAAAATAATCTCCGTCTGCTGAATTTTTCAAGGTCTTCACTCTTGTCTCCTCTGGAAATGGTGCAGAAATACTTTGGGGAAGTGCTAAAAATTCCAGCTGAGCACTTGCCCCCAGTAACTAGAGCCCAGTACTTGAGGGTTAACACCTCTGGAGGTCGGGGAAACAACTTGGAGGCATCAGTGAGTGGTACTGGGGACTTGACTGGATTCCTTGAAAGTTCTCTGGATGTGATCACCAAAAGAACCACTATGCTTGTGACTCTTTCTCTAGAGGCTGATAAGTCATTGATTCTTCAGTCTTTTTTCAAAAATATAAATGAGATGTTTCTTGGTTCAAATGTACTTATATTTCCTGATCTCTCTCGGGTCACCCAATTAAGGAGGAAGGAATTCCTGGCCTATCGT
This sequence comes from Ichthyophis bannanicus, assembly GCA_033557465.1. Lineage (NCBI taxonomy): Eukaryota > Metazoa > Chordata > Amphibia > Gymnophiona > Ichthyophiidae > Ichthyophis > Ichthyophis bannanicus. Next base: position 148,232,289 of record CM066039.1, on the reverse strand, counting down.
GCTAGGACCACCTCCTTGGGTGCAAGTTTAAATATCCTTCTAAATGTTATGTTTCTTATTTAGGTAAGAATTACCTGTTTTTTGAACCTCGGCAACTCTCAGATTTTTTAGGGCCAAGGGAAGAGGCCAGGGTGGTGGTTGGTCCCATTACGGCTTACGCATAAGTCTTATCCTGCTAATAACAGGGTTTTTTTTTCCTTGTGAGGCTCTGTTTTACTCTCATGTTGGGATTGTAAATTGGGGTCATTGATTTCCTGTAGACCCCCCTTATCATTTATTGTGGACTAATGTTTGGGATACAATATGTTTGCTTAATTTCTTTATATTGAGTATTTGTATATGCGGTTTCTTGTGAAATTCCCATGTTTTCTATTATCATTCATTTGAATGCTTGATTGTTAAAGTAAATACCAATAAAGATTATAAACACAATAAGTCTTCTTTCCCTCCCTTCCTCCCCAACACCCACCCACCTCTGGGATAATCACAGCTTTATAGGTACTTAAACCTCTTAAATGAAAGGAGGTGCCATATTCCCTCTCAGGTGCAGCTGTTCCTCCTCATCAGGCATACATTAAGGACCTGAGATTAATTAAGCTTCAGGTGAACAAAGAACATTAAACGTATTAGGTATAGTTTTATTAGTATAAATATCCCCAACAACCCTAAGTAAGTAAAGAACTTAAATAGCTAAACACAACCTTAAAACTAAGATGCAGATAGTAGTCCAGCAGCGAGAAGGGGGCTTTCCAGTCTTTTGCATTGAGTGTCACATGTATGATTTTCTTTTCTGAGGAAGATGTAGGGATGCTACCCATGACTGAAGTTTATTTATTTAGACAGTTTTGTATACCACCTTATCCTTCAATCAAAGTGGTCACAACACAATTGGGGGATACATTTAACATGAGAGGATGTGAGACACATACACTTATACTTACAGGGAATACGGGCAATGGAGGGTTAAGTGGCTTGCCCAAGACCACAAGGAGCACCTGTGGGACTAGAAACCCCAGTCCAAGGTTGCTGTCCTCTAGTGGGATTTGAACTACAGACCTTCTGACTTGAAGTACTTTGCCCCAACCACTAGGCTACTCCTCCTAACTGTATTTAAAGGTGATACTGTGGAAGAATTGAAAGAAATATCGATACACCGGGAAGATGTATTATAACTATTTGATAAACTGAAGAGTAGCAAATCACCTGGACTGGGTGGTATACATCCAAGGGTGTTGAAAGAACTGAAATATGAGATTGCAGACCTGTTATTAGTAATCTGTGAACTATCATTAAAATCATTTGTAATACCTGAAGATTGGAGGATGGACTATGTAACGCCAATTTTTTAAAAGGGTTCCAGGGGTGATCCGGGAACTACAGACCACTGATCCTGACATCAGCACAGGGAAAAATGGTAGAAACCATCATAAAGAGCAAAATTACTGAACATGTAGATCGTCATGGCTTAATGGGAGACAGCCAACATGGCTTTAGACAACGAAGATCTTGTCATACTAATCTGTTATGTTTTTTTGAAGGTGTGAATAAACAGGTAGACAAAGGTGAGTCAGTTGATATACTATAGTGTATCTGGACTTTCAGAAAGCCTTTGACAAGGTCCCTCATCAAAGACTTTTGGCAAAACTAAAAAGTCATGGGATAGGAGGCAGTGTACTATTGTGGATTATGAACTGGTTAAAAGATAGAAAGCAGAAGGTAGGGCTAAATTGCCAAATTTCTCAATGGAGAAAGATGAACAGTGGAGTACCCCAGGGATCTGTGCTGGGTCCGCTGCTTTTTAGCATATTCATAAATGACTTGGAAAAGGGAATAACGACTGAGGTTATCAAATTTGCAGATGACACAAAATTATTAAAGTTGTTAAAACCCATGAGGATTGTGGAAAATTGCAAGAGGATTTTGATAAATTGGAAGACTGGTCATCCAAATAGCAGATGAAATTTAATGTGGACAAGTGCAAAGTTATGCACCTAGGAAAGAACTACCCAAACTATGGTTACACGATGCAAGGTTCCACATTAGGAACCACCACCCAACAAAAAGATTTAAGCGTCATCGTGGATAACATGTTAAAACCCTCTGCCCGTGTGCAGCGGTGGCCAAGAGAGCAAATAGAATGCTAGGTATCATAAGGAAAGGAATGGAAAATAAATCAAAGGATATTATAATGCCTCTGTATCGTTCCACCTTGAATATTGTGTGCAATTGTGGTCGTTGTATCTTAAAAAGGATATAGCGTTATTAGAAAAGGTACAGAGAAGAGCCACCAAAATGGTCAAGGGGATGGAAAGATACCCTGATGAAGAGAGGCTAAAAAGGTTAGGGCTCTTCAACCTGGAAAAGAGAGGACTGAAGAGTGATATGATAGAGGTCTATAAATTAATGAATGGAGTGGTACGGGTAAATGTAGATTGATTGTTTACATCATCAGAATATAGAAAGACTAGGGGACATGCAATGAAGCTACAGGGTAATCTATTTAAGACTAATAAGAGAAAATATTTTTTCACTCAACATGTAATCAAACTCTGGAATTTGTTACCGGAGGATGTAGTAAAGGCTGTTAGTGTAGCTGGGTTTAAAAAAGGTTTGAACAAGTTCCTGGAGGAAAGGTCCATAAACCATTATTAAAAGGGACCCAGAGAAAATAGTTTTACATGATATAGCTCTTGTTTTTGTATTTATTTTATGATGATTTCTAGATTGTCTTGATCAATGTAACTTGATTAAAACTAATTTAAAAAAAAAGGACCCAGGATATCACTGCTTGACCCAATACAAGCATTGAGGAACCTGTGTCTTTTGTGGACACTGCTAGGTACTTATGACCTAGATTGGCCACTATTGGAAACAGGATACTGAGCTTGATGGACCTTGGTCTGACAGTATGGCATATCTTATGTTCTTATGTGTCTTTTGGGGCAACTGCTAGGTACCGGTATGTGGTGTGCAGTGCAACATAAAAGGTCTGGCTGAGGAAAATTACAGGTAGATCCAGGGACTATGGTGCATCTGTGTCAACAGTGTGGTGCATTACACACAGGCAGTGTGTCAAGAAGCAAAAGGTCACTGGTTCAAGTCCCAGCTGTGGATCCTGCAGAGCATGTCCCTATATTTTACCCTACAATGCAGATACAACAGCAACATGTGCAAAGCCCAAAGCAGCGGCGAACAGGCGTACAAACACCCACTCACACAGGCTCCACAATCCAAAGCTGCATGGGGAGTCAGGCTGTTGGCCCCAGCATGGAGCTGTAGTTATCACCAGAGCACTACTACTACCTCCTGCACAGTTTATCAATGTCAATACTGTGATCAGGACCAGTGTGGCGGGCAGGGCTGCCAACCACCACTATCTTTGCACAATGCTGCAATAGGAGTGTGTGTGTGTGTATATATGTCTATCCATTGTTTTGTGGCTACCCACCCCTCACTGGGCCCACAATGTCCCACTGATACCAGCATTAGCCTGAATATGTGCATAATAAGGAGCAAGCTATTGTGGGTATGGCCCGGACAGGGTGGATTGGCCAGGATGCATATTCACAGGGTGTGGGACAATGGCTGGGACACTGTAGTGCCCGACCACCTCCTTCATGGACAGGGTGGCCACAGCATGTCATGCTGGGAGGACACTCTCACTCTGATCAAGCAGTGATCATGGCATGTCTAGGTTCCCACATAGCGCTCTATGCTATTTGTCTCCAGTGATATTTGTGTATTCTCAGTGCTGGGGTTTTTCCACTGAGATACCTGCTTGGTGCACATAGTTTCTCTGTGAGCACGCATTATGGACTGGTTAGTGGACTGTCTGCAATTACTCTGTGCATGGTTAGAACATCTTGTAGGGTATCGTAAGTGCAGTCTGACTGTGCTGTCTGCCGGTGACTGGCAGACTGTGATGTGAGATAGTTGAGGTTTAACAGACCTAACCCCAGCATTACTGCTGGTCTGCCATAGTCATAGGTATGGTTCTGACCCACCAACCCTGGAGGGCTGTCTTATACCAGCAGGGTGGAGGTTGCTTCACTGGGGCTCAGGCACCTGTCCTGTACCTACAAAAAAGGTGATTGTGGGCCCCTTGGGGTATATAGTGCATACCATTTTGACCTGTAGAGGCACTGCTACACAAACCTCATGCAAGTCTAGAAACCCCTCTGCCCTGATAACAAGTGCCCATGTCAGCCAGACCCTAACACTGGGTATGCACTAATCTGGGTGCCGTCTGGTCCCAGAAGGCCACATGTGACTGCAGAACACAGATGGACACCAAATTACCTTTGGATGCACTGCAAGGAACACCTGTCACACACTAGTAGCAATCTGGATGTACAGCAAGAGGGGAGGGGAAGAACTTTGTGGCTTTTGAGTGGGGTGAGGGAGGGGGAAGACCTATGGAAACCTTACCTTGGATGAGCAGAGCAGAAAGGGGCTTACAGGTGGAGGCGAACCCCTTTGTGAAACATGTCCTGCAGGTGTGGGACAAGGTGCACAGGAAAGTGGAGGAAGGCAGAGATACTAGAATTTCCATGATGAGGTCTTTGTGTCATATGGCGAAGTTCCATCTGGGAAGGGAAGGGATGTATATAACTGTTGGTAGAGGGCAAAATTGAAGTGGTTTTATCAGTTTGTGAATGGGTGAGAGTGGGTCCCGTTTCAGGACCTACGAGAATCTTATGGATTAAGGGTTGGGGATTTATTCCACTATGGACAAGTGATTCATGTTTTGCATCAGAAGCGGGGAAGGGCAAGTTTAGGGAAGGACTACACTGAGTTGGAGGTCTTTTGGTATGGGAAGAAGGGCTCCCTGGTTTTAGTGAAAATCATTTTTTATTAAACTTTTCATAACAATGCACAACACAGAAGAAAACATTGTCACAGCATAGGGTGCCAAGAACTAATGCATCCCACCCGGCATAACATTGAATAAAACACAACAGTAAGTAACCTAGCCACTCAGTAATCGACACCTAAGCCTGCTATGACAAATAATATATCCAGTAGGAAAAGAACTACAACGCAGCTCTATCAAGATAGACTAGGTACAGAGATGCATGAGTATCAACCAGGTAGAGTACAGTCTAGCGAATAGCCCCCAGCCCACCCGATGACTCCCCCCTCCTCTCCCCCCCACTGTTCCCCAACCCCCCCGTCCTTCCTCCGCCCCCCTCCCCCCCACCCCCCCACCGGCAGTATATACAACAAACCCATACCAGGAGAGGACAAGGAAGCAACACTCACATCCACCACCCTGATAAGCAACAAGCACTCGCCAGTCGGCGCCGCAGCGAGCCATATGGCCGACAGGGTTCTTAGGCACTGTCAGTGGCCACTAGCGGGGCCCAGAGTTTCAGGAAGTGTTCCAGCCTCCTCTGGCCCATCTGCTGTGCTGTACATCGTTCCATATTCAGTAAGACACGCATCCTCCCCTCCCATTCCTGTACCCTCGGTATCGTGGGCGCTACCCAATGTCGCAGAATAGTCTGCTTGGCCACCAAGAATCCCCTCTCACACAGCTGCCGATGGTGCATACTGAGAGAAGCAGCGCCATCACAAACGCCAAACAGGCACCAAGCTGGTCCAATGCCCACTTCTTGACCAATCCAACCACCCAACTTCACCCCACACCCTCCCAAAATGGCTGGATAGCAGAGCATAGCCAGAATTTGTGCGCAAGGGTACCCCGCTCTACTTTGCAGCGGCAACAACTCTCCGTTTCAGTAATACCCATTCGCTTAGCCCACACATCATGCACATACGCGCGCCACAAAAATTTGTACTGAACTTCCTGCATTTGCACCGATTCCGAAAGACGAGGTATACTATTAAAAGCTAGAGATAAGCACTCCACTGTCCCCTCCACAATGCCATCCGCCTGCCAACTCCGAGCGAGACGCGCAATCCCCGACATATCCTCTCCCCTCCATAACTCTTCCCGCAGTCTCCTCACCGTGATTTTGCCTTCCAAAGCACGAAAAAGATTCAGCATTCCACAGTCTCCCTGCCACAGACTCACCCCCTCACCCCGATCCAAAGCCCGTACAAAGTGTCGCACTTGCAGATAAAAATAAAAATCATGAACTGGCAACCTGTAACGATTCTGTAAGGAGTCATAAGAGTCCATCTGCGCCTCCCTCTCCATCCGCAAGTGGCCCACATAGTCCACCCCGCATTGCGCCCAGCGTTTAGCGACCCCACTCTGGCAACCGGGAAGAAAGTCCCCATTACCGGCCAAGGGGAGGCAATCCGAACAGGCCCACGCACTACCGCGAAGTCGACAAAGATGTCTCCAGAGCAGGCGAAGAGCGCCAAGATACGTGGAGCGCTGCCAAAAGTGGGGCAGCTCCTTATTTGAACGGTGCAGCCAGTACACTCTATGGTAAGGCACCGAAACAGCATCTACCAATTCCAAAGGAAGCGTCGCTACGGTCCCCATGACCAAATCGCGAAGCGGACGCAGCAAACTGACCACGTTATATTCTCGCAGCGAACAAAGACCAGCACCCCCTTCACTAATAGGTCTCAACAAAGTCGCAAAGGCAATGCGTGCACGTTTCCCCCTCCACAAGAAGGCAGATAAATGACTCTCCAGCTCTTTGAGGTCTCTCCGCAGGAGCCATAGCGGAACATGCCGTAGGAGATAGATCCAGCGAGGTAGCTCGACCATCTTAAAGAGAGCAATACGGCCCATCAGGGAGAGCGGGAGCTCGCGCCACTTCCGTAGTCGTTGTACCGATTTGTGCAATAGAGGCCGCACATTAACTTCGTAGAGCCGGCTAGGGTCACAAGGGATCTGTATCCCCAAGTAGCGGATAGAATCCGCCGCCCAGACCAACGGGAAGGCCCCCTGCCAACGACCACGGACTCTCCTACCAATGTCGAGTCCCATCGACTTAGACCTATTTATCCGCATACCCGAGAAAGTACCAAACCATTCAATGACAGAGAGAGCCGCCTCCAACGAGCTTTGCGGATCCGTCAAGCACAATAGTAAATCATCAGCAAAGGCGCTTAATTTAACACCCCCGCCCGGCCAGACAATCCCTCGGACCTCCGTCGTCTGTTCCAACGCTCGCAACAAGGGCTCCATTTGCAAGATGAACAACAGCGGGGAGAGCGGGCAGCCCTGTCGCGTCCCTCGATGCAGCTCAAAGGGCGCCGAATGAAGGCCACCCACCACTACAAAGGCCAGAGGCGCCGAGTACAACGCCTGCAGCCAAGTCAGGAAGGCTCCATCAAATCCGAATCGCTTGAGAACTTCAAACATGTAATCCCATGCCACCCTATCAAAGGCCTTCTCTGCATCCAGGCTAACCAACAGAAGTGGATCTCCCCGCGCTTCACTCCACTCCGCCCCCAGGAGTACTTTACTGATATTAGAGAAGGCCTCCCGCCCTTGAACAAAGCCAGTCTGACATGGGCTGATAAGCCGCGGCAGGATCCCCTGGAGCCTTCTCGCCAATACGCTCGCAAAGACTTTCATATCATAATTAATAAGTGAAATCGGTCGATACGAGGCCGGGTCCTCCACCGCCTTCCCAGGCTTATGAATCACCGTAATCGCAGCCGTGCGCATGTCTCGGGGGAACCCCTTCCCCTCCAAGACGTCATTGTAAACAGCAGCCAGGGTCGGGGTCACCTGCAGTTCCAACAATTTATAAAATTCGGAGCTATAGCCATCCGGTCCCGGGGCCTTGTGTAGCTTCCCCTGACGGATCACCGTCTGGATCTCCACTCCCTCAATTGGCCTGTTTAACGCCGCTCGCTCCTCCTCTGAGAGCTGCGGTAAAGGGGTCGCATCTAAAAAGGCCTGTGCCGCTCCCCCATCCGCCGGTTCTGGGCCATAAAGCCGCTCGTAGAACTCCCGAAACACCCCGACAATACCACGGGGGTCGGAACAGCGAACTCCCGCACCATCGTTAATCGCGGCCACTACCTTAGACCCCCCCCCCCCCCGTCCCGCACTAAACGGGCCAGAAGTGTACCAGCCTTATTTCCAAAGCGGAATAACCGGTGCCGATAGTAATGCATATTATAGACAGCGCGCTCGTCGAGAATAGCATTCAGCTGCCGTTGAGTCTCTAAATACAGCGGCACCTGCTCAGATCCCCGGCTCCCGGCTACCAACGTCTGGAGCCTCCGCAATTCCCGGGTTAACACCAGCACTCTCCCATTGATGCGGCGTTTCTCTTGTGCGACATATGCGGTGAAGTGCCCTCGCAAGACGGCCTTCCCGGCCTCCCAGCATACTTTAGCCGAACCTACACGGGATTCGTTAAATTGTAGATATTCTTCCCATTTCTGCACCAGGTAATTTTTAAAAGTAGGATTCTTCCACATCTGTCTAGGGAAGGCCCAACGGGCTTCCCCGCTCTCACGTCCCTTCCAGTCCATCCGCACCATGGCATGGTCTGAGACCACCATCGGTTCGATCTCCGAACTGAGCACTCTGTCAAATTCTCGCTCAGCGACCAGGATATAATCAAGCCGGGACCAGGTGCGGTGTACCCTAGACAGGTGCGTGAAGTCTTTTTCCCCCCCATGAAGGGCCCTCCAGGTATCCACCAAGCCACCTGTTAGGCATAGATACCCAACCCCCTTTCTACTCCCAGCACCCTGCAGCTGGCCCCCTGATTTATCCATTGTAGGGTCATGAGGACAATTAAAATCCCCCGCCACAATTGAAGGGACCCGCGGGGCTGCAGTAACTTTCCTACTCACTCCCTGAAAAAAGGAATGGTCATAGGCATTGGGAGCGTAGACATTACCCAGAAAGAATTCCTCGCCATTTATTGTTAAGTGCACAAACAAGTATCTACCAGAAGGGTCACGATCTTCGCTCAACAAATCTACCTTCAGATCTTTACCAAATAAGATAGCGACACCCCGTTTCCTCCCTCCCGAGGATGCTGCCAACACCTGGCCCACCCAGCCGCGCTGTAATTTAGCATGCTCCTTCTCGGAGAGGTGCGTTTCCTGCAGGAATGCAATCTGCGCCCTGGCCTTCCGCAAAGCTTGAAGTACCTTAGTTCTTTTCACGGGAGAGTTGATCCCACCCACGTTCCAAGAAATAAATCTCAGTTGGTTCCTCATTGATCCGCAACTCCCGCAGGCAAGAGACTCTGCTCCAGAACAGCCCAGGGTCGCCCAGCCTCAACCACCGGCCCTAAACTTTTGGGAATGTGAGCAGGAACCCCAGCTATCATCCCCCAAAACCCCCCTCCACCTCGAAAAGGCCCTTTTGCCAGTGCTCGCCCCCTCCCCCACCCATCTACCCCCCCTCCTACCCACTCCTCCCCGACCCCAATTCTCCCCGCCCCCCCTCCCCCATACCCCCCCTCTACTCCCCCTCCCTTATACTTCACCTCCCCCACCCCCCAGCCCCCCCCCATATTAAAATACTCCATTCCATCTTCAGCCAGCATGGCTGATCGAGGAGTCCCTGCCGCACGCGGCGGGGCAGCCCCAAGTCCCCATTGAGTGGCAAGTTTAAGCGTTCTGCCCCACACAACTTTGGACTCCAGTACAGTAACTCTAGGAGATATGCAACAAGCAGGCACACAGAGACCAAGAAAGAAAAAAAAAACACCCACTCCCAGCCCCCTCCAAGCAGGCCCCACCAGGCTCCCCCGCAGCATATTTCCATTCAATAAAAGAAGAAGCTGTAGCCGAGCACATGGTGAACGGCGCTACTATGATAATAGTAACACTAGCCAACGGTGGAGAAAGAAAAAGTTAAAAAAAAAAACGAAATACACTGAACGGGGCAGAGAGCAGGGAAGACAGGAAATAAATAAAGCTAAAGAAGGAGAAACAGAAAGTAAAAGAGAAGATAAAAGTAAAAAGAATAAGCGGAGTAAGGTAACAGTAAAAGAAAGGAAAAGGAAAGAGGGTGATGCCCGTAGGCCACTGTCAATGTTCCAAAGCCATAGGCTGCCCCAATAAGGATCGCAGGTCCGCAGCCGGTATATCGGGGAGTCCTGAGGTGAGCCGTTGCGGACTCAAAGCACCACAGTCTCCTTATGCTGGAGGGAATTGGGATGCCAGCTTGCCTCTCCGCAGACTCTGTCCGTGTCCCCAGGGCCAAGCCCGGGGAGGCTGTCCGCCAGGGTTGGAGGTCCTCATGTGCACCGTCCAGAGGTCGGGCTCCGCTCCTCCGCCTGCGACGGGTCGCTCTTCTCCAGTTCTTTCAAGTAGGCCTGAGCCGCCTTCACCGACTCAAAGACCTGCGTCTTCCCCATATTGTAGACCCGCAGGACAGCCGGGAACGCCAGAGCAAACCTCACGTTTTTCTTGAACAGCGCTGTACATATCGGGGTGAACTCTCTCCTTTTCGCAGTAACTAGCGAGGAGTAGTCCTGAAACAAGAGAAGCTGGCTGTTGTCTAAGGTAAGCTGCCGGTGCTGGCGGAAAGCCTGAAGCAGACGCTCTTTGTGGGCGAAATTCAGTATCCGGGCGATCACTACTCGGGGCCAAGGTCGGGTCACCATCTTCCCGCCAACGCGATGCGCCCTCTCTACTTTAAGATCCCCCACCAGCGAATCTAGGCCCAGAGCTTTAGGGAGCCACTGTTCTATCAACGGCACCAGTTGGAGGTCTGTAGTAGTCTCCGGTATTCCTACCAAGCGAATATTATTGCGGCGGGAGCGATTCTCGAGATCATCAATTTTAACGTGCAGGGCTGCTAGCTGAGACCTCGTGTTCTCCAGCTCCCGAGACTGTCGACCCTCATCCTCCTCCACAGCCGCCACTCGTCCTTCCAGCTCCTCTATCCGCTGGTTCACCTCATTCAGCGACGTGCCCATGAGCTCTAGTTTGGATAAAATCTGATCGAATTTAGGGTCCAGTTGTCGCACCACCTCCCGCGCCAGATCCTCAGTGGCTGACTCCACGCTGTCTTTGCTCGGTGAGGAGGGCTGCGGGACAGGCATGGCCGCCGGGGCAGACTTAGGCCCTTTCTCCTTTTCCCTCTCTTTGCGCGCTGGAGGTGGCATCGCGCCGGTTCTCCCCTTAGTTAGGACAGCCGCCGGAGGAGAGTAGAGGTTCCACTGCTAGCTGGCCGGTTTGCAGGGGCAAAGATAAAGTATTTCAGGCAAGAATCTTGAGGCGGCCCCGGAGCGAGCGAAGAAACGTCTTCACCCGCTCATGCGTCACGTGGACTCCTCCTCCCTGGGTTTGATGCCTGCTATATATAAGGCAGTGCTAGAGGCTTCATGGGTTAAGCACCGATATATGATCAAATGGGAAAGGGACTTGGAGGGGAGTGGGGTGGAATTTGATGTTAAGCAGTGGAAAGCAATATTTGATCAAGTCAGGCGGGCTCCTATCTGGCGATACAGGAGAATTGGTACAAGGTAACAGTGAGGTGATATTATATACCCTTAAGATTGCATAAAATGTTTGGAGAGGGTGTGGAGGAGAGGGTTCCTTTTTCCACATCAGGTGGACCTGTCCCAGGGTAGTACCATTTTGGAGGTTGGTGCCGACCTGGATACAGCAAGTAGTAGTGATTGAGGTCAAGGTCGAACCTTGCTGGGAAGATGGAGACAGGGGGACCACAGCGGGAGAGGCAACAGATTATGGCATGCTTGAGTGCTACTAAGTGTGAACTAGCTTATCAATGGAAACAACTCCACCATCCTCTATTGGAGCATTGTATAGGGTGATTACGCCAGATATTTCTTATGGAAAAGTTGACTGCACTTCGAAGGTAGCACTTGGCATCTTTGAGAGTGAATGCAGTGGGGTATTGGCTTATTTGCATGAGGGGAGAGGGGGTTGAGAGGGGTGGGAGTTTCAGAAGACTGTGTTCATGAGGAACTAGCTAAACTAAAAGTAGACAAGGAAATGGGACCAAATAGGATACAACCCAGAATACTGAGGGAACTTGGGGATGTTCTAGAGGCTCCACTGACTGACCTTTTCAATGCTTCTTTAGAGTTGGGAGTGGTCCCAGAAGATTGGAGGAAGGCACATGTGGTCATAGTACACATGAGCAGAAGTAAGGATGAGGTTGACAACTACAGGCCAGTTAGTCTAACCTCTGTGGTGAATAAATTATTGGAAGCACTACTAAAAGAGAAAATAGTGAGGTTTCTTGAGTCCAGTGGATTGCAGGGTCCAACGCAGCATGTGTTTACCAGAGGCAGGTCTTGTCAGACAAATCTGATTGACTTCTTTGAATGAGTGACCAGGGAGTTGGACCGAGCCGATGACACTGTTCCACACAATCAACTTATTAACAAACTGAGCATCCTAGAGATAGACCCTAAAGTGAATGACTGGGTTAAAAATTGGTTGAGTGGGAGGCAACAAAGGGTACAGGTAAATAGAGCTTATTCTGAGGAGAAGGAGGTTACCAATGGTGTGCAGCAGAGATCTGTCCTTGGTCCGATTCTTTTTAATATCTTTGTTAGTGATATTGCAGAACGGCTGTCGGTTAAGGTTTGCCTCTTTGCAGATATACCAAAATCTGCAATAGAGTAGACACCCAGGAATGAATAGGTAACATGAGGAGGGATCTCGCTAAGCTTGAAGAATGTTTGAGAATTTGGCAGCTGAGATTTAATGTAAAAAAATGCAGGATCATGCATTTGGCCTGCAAAAATCCAAGGGAACACTTCTATCGATGAAAGATGAGTGGGACCTGGGCACGATGTTTCTGATGATTTGAAAGTGGCTAAAAATGTAGAAAAGGCAATGGCAAAAGCCAGAAGGATGCTTGGGTACATAGGGAGAGGAATGGCCAGCAGAAAATAGGACGTGATAGTGCCTCGTTGTAAGTCTCTGGTGCGACCACATTTAGAGTACTGTGTGCAGTTCTGGAGACCACACCTTCAAAAGGATATAAGCAGGATGGAGCCGGTGCAGAGGGTGGCTGCTAAGATGGCTAGAGATCTTTGTTATAAAGCATAATGGGAAAGGCTTAAAGATGTTAATATGAGAGGACAGACAGGATAGAGGAGATATGATAAAGATGCTTAAATACCTCCATGGCATAAATGCCCAAGAGGAGAGCCTCTTTCAATTGAAAGCAAGCTCTACTATGAGGAGACATGGGATAAGAGTGAAAGAGGATTAACTCATGAGTAATATGCGGAAAGTTTTTGTTTTTTTCTTTTCTTAGTAACTTGACTCTTTTTCCTTTTTCCTTGTTCCTGTTTTAGTGGGCTATGTTACTTTAAGTTTCTTTACTACTTTAATTTCTTTTGGTACCATTTATTTTTGTTCATTCCTGGGATGTTCTTGAATGTAAATCTTTGAAAGTCTATAAAATAAATAAAAAATTAAATAAAATACAGTCTCTAAAATGCTTGTATGCAAATGCTAGAAGTCTAAAAAATAAGATGGGAGAGTTAGAATATATAGCACTAAATGAGAGGTTAGATATAATTGGAATATCAGAGACATGGTGGAAGGAGGACAACCAGTGGGACACTGTGATACCTGGGTACAAACTATATCGTAATGATAGAGCTGATGAAATTGGTGGAGGGGTTGCACTCTATGTTAGAGAGGGCACTGAGTCAGAAAAGATTAAAGTTTTGCAGGAAACAAAATTTGCTGTAGAATCTCTAAGGATTGAAATTCCATGTAAAAAGGGGAAGGCGATGGCAGTGGGGGTGTACTATCGACCACCTGGCCAGAAAGACCAAATGGATGATGAAATGCTCAATGAAATCAAGGAAGCTAACAAAAGTTACAGCGCAGTAACAATAATGGGTGATTTCAATTACCCCGGTATCGACTGGGTCAGTGTCACGGCAGGACATGCTAGGGAGATAAAGTTCCTAGATGAAATAAATGACTGCTTCTTGGAGCAGCTGGTTCATGAACCGACCAGAGGGGAAGCCATATTAGACCTAGTCCTTAGTGGAACACCAGATCTAGTGCAAGAGATAAGGGTGTTGGGGCCACTTGGCAATAGTGATCATAGCATGATCACGTTTGATTTAATTAGTGGAGGAGGAATAGTAAGGAAATCCACAGTTCTACCTTTTAACTTTCAAAAGGGAGACCATGATAAAATGAGGAAAATAGTTAAGAAAAAACTAAAAGGATCAGTTGCAAAGGTTAAAGATTTACATCAAGCTTGGATGTTGTTGAAAAATACTATCTTGGAAGCCCAGACCAGCTATATTCCACGCTTTAAGAAAAGTGGAAGGAAGTCCAAAAAACTTCCAGCATGGTTTAAAGGTGAGGTCAGAGAGGCTGTTGTTGCCAAAAAAGCATCTTTCAGGAAATGGAAAAAAGAGCCAAACCTGGAAACAGCACAAGCACTGGCAAGTCAAATGCAAGGCATTGATAAGGCAGGCAAAGGGAGAATTTGAGAAGAAGCTTGCTGTGGAAGCAAAAACGCAAAATAAAGACTTTTTCCAGTACATTCGTAGCAAAAAACCTGTGAGAGAGTCAGGTAGTCCATTAGATGATAGAGGGGTTAAAGGGGCACTAAGAGGCAACAAGGCAATAGCGGAGAGACTGAATGAATTCTTTGCTTCAGTCTTTACTGAGGAAGATGTAGGGATGTTACCCATGAATGAAGTGGTATTTAAAGGTGCGGAAGAATTGAAGGAAATATCGATACTTCAGGAAGATGTATTACAACTATTTGATAAACTGAAGAGTAGCAAATCACCTGGACTGGGTGGTATACATCCAAGGGTGAACAGAAAGAACTGAAATATGAGATTGCAGACCTGCTATTAGTAATTTGTGAATTTTCATTAAAATCATCTGTAATACCAGAAGATTGGAGGATCGCCAATGTAATGCCAATTTTTAAAAAGGGTTCCAGGGGCGATCCAGGAAACTACAGACCGGTGAGCCTGACGTCAGTACCGGGAAAAATGGTAGAAACCATCATAAAGAACAAAATTACTCAGCATGTAGATAGTCATGGCCTAATGGGAGACAGCCAACATAGCTTTAGACAAGGAAGATTTTGTCTTACTAATCTATTATGTTTTTTTGAAGGTGTGAATAAACAGGTGGTCAGTTGATATAGGGGCATGTTCACTAAACCGTCTTAATGTGCGCTCTGTGACGTTATCACGCGATAAGGTACCTTATCACGCAATAATGGTGCTTTATCGGGTGCACAGATACCTTAGCGCGTGATAACGCACGCAGCGGTGCAAACGAGCGCTGAAGGCAGAGAAAGGCTCCCGAGGGCGGAGGAAGGCTCCCCAGGGGCGGAGGAAGGCTCCCCAGGGGCGGAGAGAGAGGGTCAATGGGCGGAGAGTGGGAGGGGAGAGGTTCCCCGCACACTAACAGTGAAATCCGAGGCTCAAAACTAACGCCAGTGAAACCCTGGCGTTAGAGCCGATTTAAAGGAAAAAGAAACCATTTCCGTCAGCAATGTACAGCAAAACCAGGGAAACCAACAAAAAGTGATAAGTGTGATACATGTGCACGGAACAAAAGGGTAAACAAACATTGAAAATGAACAGAAGAAAATGTAAAAAAACCATAACCAAGCTGGGCAATAGTGATATCAATGGGAAACATCAAAAAACTCTCCCAAGAAAGCTTCAAAAAAAAGATATGAATTTTGGAAGGGTCTATGCTCCGTCCCCATACAAGGTGAATGAGCCCACAGTGAAATTGCGCTGAGCACGGCTTCTGACTCCATTGGCCAGGTTTCCTATGGCATGCACATGTTCTGCAACAGCAGGGCGGGCATGTCGGAATGGGCAACTGGACAGATGCTGGAAAAGGGGACACAGAGGGCTGCAGGCGGCACATGCTGCGGTGCAGCTTGCCGACAGTGCGGACTAGGGTGATGGCTAGCTGGCCCATAGGAATGCTGAAACAGTAGAGCAGCCATACAGCAACTGCTGAGGGCCTAACATGGGCATGAGTGTGCTTCCCATGGTGTCACAGGGGATAGTACCCAGCAGGTACCCCCAATGGCACGGAACATTGGCAGGCGTTGCTGGGGGGAAGCGTGGACAGCTATGCAGGCACCCCTACCCCAGAACCCGCACCATCGGCAGCCGCCTACCCACACACTGGATGGCCTGAGACTGTGCACCACCAGCAACACCAGCAGAAGGACATGTCAGCATGGTGGCAGAGGGAAACTGGTGGTGGAGGGGGCAGTGGCAGCTGCCCAGAGCAGACCGTGGCCTAGCCCTGTGTAGGTGGGTGCCATGCACTGCAACAGACAGGCCCTGTTTGACAAACAGTCATGGGATCCCCAGGGAATGCACTGTCTCTGCAGCAACACAGTGGTGCAGTGCATGCAACCAGTGTGTTCAGAAGGTCACAGGTTCAAGTCCCAGCTGTGGTTCCTGCCAACCCAGTCCCCATATTTTACCCACTACTAAAACGTGCTAATACAGATAGAACCTTTATTGCAGATGACGTTAACATGCACAAAACACCTACATTTTACCCTACAGAGCACAGACACCATAAACATGCGCATTACCTAGAGCAGAGTCTCCCAAATGCAGTCCTGGAGGGCCAAACACCATTCAGGTTCCATGCTGTCTCTAATAAAGATGCCTGTGCTGCATTTCTATGCGCCGCCCCCATGGTATGCAGATGTATCTCATGCATATTCATGAGGGACAGCATGAAAACCCGAACAGTGTCTGACCCACCAGGACTGGAGTCGGGAACCTCTGCCCTAAAGCAGCAGCCAACAGGGGCAGACACACCCGCACCCACAGGCTCCATTATCCAATGCCTCCTGGAGAGGCAGGATGTTGGGCCCTGCGTGCATCTCCCAATACTAGCCCTTGCATACCTTAGCAATGTCACCCTAAACCTGGGAATACGGTACACACCTATCAAAAGGTTGCTATGATTACTGGCAGATAGCAATTCCGAAGTTAAGTACAATTTTCTGAGTGAGCTGCATCATAGCAACCTTTCTGATATCTGTGGAGTGTGCTACAGGTCTTGTGTCTGACAGTGTTTACCACCCTGGGGAGTGACCCCAACAGTATTGCATACCATAGCCATGCCTGCACTGTGCCCAGGACTGGTGCGGTAGCCAGGGCTGCCAAACACTTCTATATTTGCATAATACTGGCATAGGTGTGGGGAGTGTGTGTCTGTCTATCCAGTGTGTGGTGGCTGCCAATACCCTCCACAGCCCACACTGCTAGCACTGTTGCCAGTATTGGCCTGCCAATGTGCATAATGAGGAGCAAGGTACTGTGGGAATAGCCTAGATATGGTGGCCTGGCCTGGATGCATCTGCACAGAGCATAGGGCAATGGCTCGGATATTGTAGTGCCCGGTAGGGTTACCAACTTTTTCACCGAGAAAAACCCGACACCTGTGGCTCACCATGCTCCACCCATTCTCCGCCCCTAGTCCCACCCCTGCCCCGCCCCCACCCACAAAAATTACCGAGGATACGTGTAGGCTAACTTCCTTGGTCAGATAATAATTAAACTGGGAACCCCAAAATCCAAACATGAAATGTACAACACTGGAGAAATAAAACTATAAAGTAATTTCCTCTTGCACTAAACAAAAACGCAAAGATGTTATCAATACACACTTCCCAGACCAAACATATTCCAGCTAATAAATTCAAAATAAAAAGTATTTTTCTACCTTCTGTTTGGGCGTTTTATTTTTCAGTTGCAATTGCTCCAGTCACTTTCTTCTGGTTTCTTCGTGTCTTCTGCGAGCTATCCATTTGTCCTTTCTTCTCTTTTAGATGTTTTCCATTCTCTCTCTATTTCTGCTTTAACATACTGATTGTTTCCCTTTTGCTCTTTCCCCCAATTCTTTCCTTATTCCTTTATCATCCATTTAAATTTCACCCTTCCATTCTCAAGCCCCTCACTCTCCCAATACCCAGCCCATCATAGACTTTTCTTCCACACAAAATATTTTCCCCTCTCCACTCATTCCCCATCTATTCTAGTCCTCCCCCAAAATCTGTTCCCTTATAGTTCTAGACCCACCCAGCATCCACTCCCTTCTAATCCCATTCTCCTATGCCCCACATCAGCCCATTTCCAGTCCTATTCCAGCTCTTCATCAGCCCATTTCCAGTGCTAGCCCTCACATCACAGACCATTTCCAGTCCTAGCCCCCCCCAATCACAGCCCATTTCCAGTCCAAGTCCCCCATCACAGCCTCTTTCTAGCCCTAACCCCCCCCCCCATCACAGCCTATTTCCAGTCCTAGGACCCCCCCCCACCATCACAGCCCATTTCCAGTCCAAGTCCCCCATCACAGCCTATTTCCAGTCCTTGCCCCCCCCAATCACAGCCCATTTGCAGTCCCAAGTCCCCCATCACAGCCTATTCCAGTCCTAGCCCCCCCCCCCCATCACATCCCATTTGCAGTCGGAGTCCCCCCGCACCATCACACCCATTTGCAGTCCTACCCCCCCCCCCCCCACAGTCCATTTGCAGTCCTATCCCCCCAAATCACAGCCTATTTCCAGTCCAAGTTCCCCCTCCCACCCCCATAGCCCATTTCCTGTCCAAGTTCCCCCCCCCCCATAGCCCTTTTCCAGTCCAGGTCCCCCCCCCTTCACAACCCATTTCCAGTCCAAGTCCCCCTAATCACAGCCTATTTTCCAGTCCAAGATCCCCCTCCCTCCGCCCATAGCCCATTTTCCAGTCCATGTTCCCCCCCCCCCCCATCGCCCTCTTCCAGTCCAGGTTCCCCCCCCCATAGCCCTTTTCCAGTCCAGGTCCCCCTCCCCATCACAACCCATTTCCAGTCCATGTCCCCCCCCCATAGCCCTTTTCCAGTCCAGGTCCCCCTCCCCATCACAACCCATTTCCAGTCCATGTCCCCCCCCCCTAGCCCTTTTTCCAGTCCAGGTCCCCCTCCCCCTCAAAACCCATTTACAGTCTATTTCTTCACCAAAAGCCCTTTTACAGTCCAGTTCCCCTCCCATCACAGCCCATTTCTTTCCAGTCCAAGTCCCCCCCCCCCCATAGCCCCTTTTCCGGTCCAGGTCCCCCCCCAATCACAATCCATTTCCTGTTTTATTCCCCCCTCCTAGCCCTTTTCCAGTCCAGGCCCCCTCCCCCCATCACAGCCCAGGCAGTCCTTGGCCTCCCCCCCCCAAACCGCGGCGGTCTGAGGCTTTAGTGGGAGCCGGGGAAGCCCGCGCGAGGCCCCGGCTCCCTCTGAACAGCCGCCAGCGTGAAGAGCCTTTTCCTTCACGCTGGCGGCTGTTCCTGTGAAGCCGCGAATGCTGGGAAAGGTTAAAGGGTATTGCCTTTAACCTTTCCCACCAATCGCGGCTTCACAGGAACAGCCGCCAGCGGGAAGGTAAAGGATCTTCACGCTGGCGGCTGTTCAGAGGGAGCCGGGCCTCGCGCGGGCTTCCCCGGCTCCCTCTGAAGCCCTCCGGGTTGGGAGAAAAAGCCGGTTTTTTTTCGCTCTGGCCGCACCCAATCTTGCGGCCAGAGCAAAAAAAACGGCTTTTCAAGGGCCGGTTTTGCCTCTGCGCCGGCAGCCGGCCTGGCCATGGAAAAACCGGCCAGGCCGGCTGAAAACCGGCCAGTTGGCAACCCTAGTGCCCGGCCACCACCTGCACGGACAGGGTGGCCACAGCATGTCCTGCTGGAAGGTCACTCGCACCCTGACTGTGCAGTGACCACGGCATGGCTAGGTTCCTCCATAGTGCTGTATAATGTTTTTCTCATGTGATATTTATGGGTTCTCTTTTGGGGCCCAATCACTGACTTATCTGCTTGGTGTGTATGCTGACATCCCAGTTCTGGATACATGCATCTTCTCTAGGAACATGCACTAGGGACTAGCTAGCAGACTGTCTGCAGCTAGTATGTGTATTGCTGGAGCACCTTGCAGGGTGCAGTGACTGGAGGCTTGTTGCTGGAGAATGTCAGATAGTGGTGGGGGGCAGCAGAGCATTTCCAGGCCTACTGTCTGTCTGCTATTGCTTTATGGATGTGTACAGATCTGCATTGCCTGCCCTGGAGGGTGTCTGTTCCCCAGCAGAACTGGGGTTGATGGTCTCCTCTACTGCCACCATTGCAGGGAGGTAGAATGTGGAGCTGTTGGTGGGAAATCCTGTTTCCCACCCTGAGCCCCAGAGGGTGGGTTGGGTGGTGGTTCATAATCCGCCTATGGGTCCAAACACCCCCCTCCCCCTCCCCCTCCCTCTCCCTCCCCCCCTCCCCCTCCCCTTCCTCCCCTCCCCCTCCCACCCTCCCCCACCTCCCCCCTCCATCCTCCCCCTCCCTCCCTCCCTCCCTCTCCCCTCCCTCCCCCCTCCCCCTCCCTCTCTCCCTCCCTCCCCCTCCCCTCCCCCCTTCTCCCCTCCCCCTCTCCCTCCCTCTCCCTCCCTCCCTCCCCCTCCCCCTACCTCCCTCCCCTCCCCTCCTTCCCCCTCCCCTCCCCCCTCCCCTCCCCCTCTCCCTCCCTCCCCCTCCCCCTCTCCCTCCCTCCCCCTCCCCCTCTCCCTCCCTCCCCGTCTCCCTCCCCGTCCCTCTCCCCCCTCCCTCTCCCCCTCCCCCTCCCTCTCCCTCTCCCTCCCCCCTCCCCCTCCCCCTCCCCCTCCCCCTCCCTCTCCCTCCCCGTCCCCATCCCCGTCCCCCTCCCTCCATCCATGTAACCATGGCACCAACACAGGATATGCACTATTCTGGGTGCATCATAGCCCATAAGGGCTAGACATGACTGAGAAATACAGAAGGACACAGATGTATCCTAGGTGTGTCTGCAGGAACCACCTATCACACACAGTAGCACTGACGGGGACCTGTAGCATGGCGTATTTCAGCCATGAAAGGTGCTGTGGACCTGGTGCTGGGTGCCCCACCTCACCCTCAGGGTAAGCACAGTACCAGCACAATGTGACGGTCTGTAGCTATTCTGTGCCAGTACCACACACAGTCAGTACCCCCTACCAGCCTGAGGTGCTGTGGGGGTGCACACGGTCAGTTCCCCCTACCAGGCCGAGGTGCTGTGGGGGTGCATACCCCATCTTGTGCTCATCTGTAGACTGATGATTTGTATGTGCAGTGCATCATGGGTACGGGTGGGTTAACCCTATCCTGGTAACCACAGCAGACAGTTTGTGTGGTGACGTGCAGTCCTTCTGCAGCCAGCCAGGGGTTTGTTAGCAGCTGTAGCCCACTGGTTACTTCACTGCTTGTGGAGTCAGAGGTCATGGGTTCAAACCCATGGTGGGGTTATTTGATAGGGCTGTCCAAGGCATTGTCTACTTTTAATGTACATTAGTGCTGCCAGCAAAAACACCCTCAGTGTACTGTAACCATAAGGGGCCCCATAAGGCACCTTATAGGGCGCCCTATAAAGCGCCTTATCAGGTGTCCTATAAAGCTCCTGATAAGGTGTCCTCTAAAGCGCCTTATAAGGTGCCCTATAGGAGACATTATAGGGTGCCTTGGCAGACAGTGCACTTTATAATGTGCCCTATGGAAAGCCTTATAGGGTGCCTTATGCGGCACCTTAGGTTACGGCACGTGAGGGTGTGTTTGCTGGCAGCACTAATTAAAATAAAATTAAAATGCCTCAAACGGCAATAATTACACGTAAAAGCTAATGCCTCAGCCAGCTTTATGCATTAGGCACACTGGGGGATCAAGCTTATGACCCCTGTACCATCAGTAAGTGTATTTACCATTGTGCTACACCTCTGTTTCTCTGTTTACATATCTGCGCGCCTACTTAAGATTACCGCGCATTAACGTGCTTAGCGGCATCTCGCCTGATAATGTGCGCAGGGCACGTTATCGCGCGATAATCCCATTTTGCTACATTAAGACCGAAACGCCCACTCCTTTTATGGCATCCTGCACACTAACGCCGGGCGCACGTTAAGACGATTTAGTAAACATGCCCCATAGTGTATTTGAACTTACAGAAAGCCTTTGACAAGGTCCCTCATCAGAGACTTTTGGCAAAACTAAAGAGTCATGGGATAGGAGGCAGTGTACTATTGTGGATCAGGAACTGGTTAAAAGATAGAAAGCAGAGGGTTGAGCTAAATGGCCAATTTTCCCAATGGAGAAAGGTGAATAGTGGTGTACACCAGGGATCTGTGCTGGGTCCGCTGCTTTTTAAGATATTCATAAATGACCTGGAAAAGGGAATAACGAGTGAGGTTATCAAATTTGCAGATGACACAAAACTATTTAAAGTTGTTAAAACCCAAGAGGATTGTGGAAAATTGCAAGAGGATCTTGATAAATTGGAAGACTGGGCATCAAAATGGCAGATGAAATTTAATGTGGACAAGTGCAAAGTTATGCGCCTAGGGAAGAACAATCCAAACTATGGTTACACGATGCAAGGTTCCACATTAGGAACCACCACCCAGGAAAAAGATTTAGGCATCATTGTGAATAACATGTTAAAACCCTCGGCCCAGTGTGCAGCGGCGGCCAAGAGAGCAAATAGAATGCTAGGTATCATAAGGAAAGGAATGGAAAATAAAACAAAAATATTATAATGCCTCTATATCATTCCATGGTGAGACCGCACCTTGAATATTGTGTGCAGTTCTGGTCACCGTATCTTAAAAAGGATATAGCATTATTAGAAAAGGTTCAGAGAAGAGCCACCAAAATGGTAAAGGGGATGGAAGGATGCTCCTATGAAGAAAGGCTAAAAAGGTTAGGGCTCTTTAACCTGGAAAAGAGACGGCTGAGGGGAGATATGATAGAAGTCTATAAATTAATGAACGGAGTGGAACGGGTAAACGTAGATCGATGGTTTACGTTATCAGAATATAGAAAGACTAGGGGACATGCAATGAAGCTACAGGGTAAATTATTTAAGACTAATAAAAGAAAATATTTTTTCTCTCAATGTGTAATCAAACTCTGGAATTTGTTACCGGAGGATGTAATAAAGGCTGTTAGCTGGGTTTAAAAAAGGTTTGGACAAGTTCCTGGAGGAAAGGTCCATAAAGTTCCTGGAGGAAATGTCCATAAACCATTATTAAGAAGGGACCTAGGATATCAATGTTTGACCCAGTACAAGCATTGTGGAACCTGTGTCTTTTGGGGAAACTGCTAGGTAAGTATGGCCTAGATTGGTGGGCTTGATGAACCTTGGTCTGACCCAGTATGGCATATCTTATGTTCTTATGAGGGAGGTCTAGGACTTCTGAATACTTGAATTTACAACTGCTGAAACAAGAGAGGGATTCGGTGGTGGGTCCTTCAGAGTATTATGAGTGTGACTTAAAGAAGCAAGTAGGGAAAGCATATCTTAGCTTTCATCTTGAATGCAAAATCTAGTCTCTGCCCTTGAGAATAAAGTTCAGGGGGAGCAGAGTCAAGAAGGTGCCAGCTAGGCTATAGTGAAATGGTTGATTTTTTCTCATGGAAAAGAAGCATAAGACTAAAGGGGGTTTGCAGCTTTCCCAAGCCCCTGCTACCTCTACACTTACTTTTATCATCCGTCTTAGTATTCAATGGCTGTGGGAGAAATCAGTCCTGCTACAGTTTTGCTGGGGCCGGATTGCTCGGCAACTGTTTCATTGCTATCATCTCTCTCCCCCGATCTGTGGCCATGTCTCCAGCAATCTCCTGAAGAAAGCCTTCAACTGAGATCCTCCTCGGGTGAGCGGGATTTTCTTGAGCTGCGAGAGTCAGGCTCAGGAGGGGTGAAGAAAGATGTTTTCTTAACCCCAGAACAACCTCATCATGCTGACCTTTGGCATCGGATGAAAGCTCGGCAGTGTGTGTGGCTGCTGTCCAGAGAGGTATAAAAGCATCAGCAAGAATGGAAGTGGAATTGGCCCTACCAGATGTTATTGTATCATTCTCCTTGGTGTGACCAGTTAACTTTACATTAGAATCCATATGGACAGCAATTGTTTCATTGGAGGAAGCTCTGGTACCCCAGGTTTCCTCGTTGGCAGTTAACATAAAAAAACTTTGCTGTAATTGAGTAATTTTTAAACAAAGCTTCTATGGCCCAGGCAGAGGTGGAAGAAATTCAGACAAAAGTAGCTGCATTGGAAGGACAGTCTGAATCATTTATTAAGAACTTTGCCTTGGTAAATGCTAAATTTGAGCATTTGGAAAATTTGTCTCGAGCTAATACATTAAGATTAATAAATTTTCCTAGCGTATCAACAATATCTGCAAGGGATATGTTTAAAGCATAATTGATGGTGACTTTAACTGTTCCTAATGGGTATTGAGCTAAAACTTTGCAAACTCACCACCAGCAATTCCAGGAATGGCTTCCAAATTTAAAGAATTTTTTTTACAACCAGTCTACCAGCATATCACATGGAAAGCCATTCCATCCTCAGCTGTATTCCATGCTTTAAGAAAGGTGGAAGGAAGTCCAAAAAACTGCCAGCATGGTTTAAAGGTGAGGTCAAAGAGGCTGTTGTAGCCAAAAAAGCATCTTCCAGGAAATGGAAAAAGGAGCCAAATGCCGAAAACTGGAAACAAGATAATCACTGGCAAGTTAGATGCAAGGCATTGATAAGGCAGGCAAAGAGAGAATTTGAGAAGAAGCTTGCTGTGGAAGCAAAAATGCATAAAGAGAAATTAGACTCACCTGCTAATTGTTGTTCCTTGAGGAACTCCAGTTCAGTCCCTCACCTCTGGGTTGTGCACCTCTTCTCGCAGCATGGAGACTGTTCATGTCAGAACTGTGACACCACTGTAGATATCCTGCTGGCACCTCTCACCAGCTCCCAGTGATCTAATGACAAAGCAGACTCAAAGGAGCAACAAATAAGTAGCTATAAATATTAAATACAATTTAACTCAAACACTGAACTAAAACCCCTTAAATGAGAGGATAACTCTCCTTCTCCCATTTGCAGAAATAGGACAGAAAGGAGAGAGAAGAAAGAATACAAGGTATACTTTTCCTGAATACAGACCACATTTGCTGAACTTCTCCTACTGGATTGTAGTCACTGCGCCTCACAAAACAGGCTTTGTGAAAGCTGACCAAAAATCCCCCAGGCGGGAATCGGGACTGAACTGGAGTTCCTCAAGGAACAACAATTAGCAGGTAAGTCTAATTTCTCTTTCCTTATTGTCCCTCCAGTTCAGTCCCTCACCTCTGGGATGTAATAGAGCAGTAAACTATTGGGAGGGACCTGTCCACCCGGACCGCAAAACTGCCGACCCAAAACAGGCATCTCCCACCGTTTGAACAACCTGGCAGTAATGTTTACTAAAAATATGCAAGGAAGACCAAGTGGCTGCTCTGCAAATCTCAATGGGTGGAACTAAGCTATGCTCCATACACAAAGCCGCTTTCACTCTAGTAGAATGAGCCCGCGGCCCCAAGGGCACCTGATGACCTTGCAAGATATAAGCCGATGCTACTGCTTCATGAACCTATCTGGACATTGAAGCTTTGACTGCCGCTTCACCTTTATGCGGCCCACCAAAGAGAATGAACAAATGGTCACACTTGCGGAAGGACTCAGAGACCTTCAAGTATCACCGAAGTACCCTCTTAATGTCTAACAAATGCAAACTATGGTCCGACGCGGTCTCCCCTGAAACACCCAAAACGGGCAAAGAGACTGACTGATTCACATTTTATTTTTATTTATTTATTGAACGGTTTTATATACCGCCTTTCAGAAAAATCAAAGCGGTTTACATAGAACAAAACTTGAACATTACATTGAAACTTATTCAAACAATTGAAATTACAATAAAAATGGTAATTTGAGGGTTACAATGCTGAGTAAATGCTGATTAGGTATATAGATAGTTTAAATATATACAGATTTAAATATTTACAAATTTCAAAAATGTTATCATCTTATCTGAGCAAGGAAAAATGTATTGTAGTTCACTAGAATTATTAGTGTAAAGAGTAAATGTGATAATGTGGAGAATTGGGTATTGTAAGATAGAGTAAGAAAAAGGAAAAAGTAAGTTGTGAATTGATGAATATGAGTATACATGAGTTTAAGTGGGAAATATTTCATCTATTGGGAATGAGTCTCCAAAGTACTCTATAAATAGATGAGTTTTAAGATCTTTTCGAAATGCTGAAAGATCTGTGATATCTCTGAGTTTATCCGGCAGAGCGTTCCATATTAAAGGAGCATTGAAGCTGAATGCCCTATTTGTTGTAGTTTTATTGAGTTTTGAAAAGTTGTTTGGAACAAGTAGTGTGTTCAGGTTCCTTTGTCTCACTGTTCTGGTCTTTGAATGAATTGTCAGTAGATCAGTTAGATATGATGGGGCTATATCTCTTATCAGTTTGAACGTTGTTATGATAACTTTATATTATGATATTGTTATGATAACATGAAATGGAAAAACAACCTTTGGTAGGAAAGACGGTATGGAACGCAACATCACTTTCTCCCTAGGTAAAGTCAGACATGGTTCCCGACAGGACAAAGACTGCAACTCAGAGATTCGACGTGCAGAGCAAATGGCTACCAAAAATACTGTCTTCAAAGTCAAATCCTTTAGGTAAGCCTGATGCAAAGGCTCCCTTGTCAAGGCTTCTAAAACCATTGAGATCCCACGGAGGAGAAACCACCCTGCGTGAAGGACGTAGACGGGATACCGCTCTCAAGAAACAGACATCAGCATGGACCCCCAAAGGAACTCCTTGCACCTTTCCTTGATAACAAGAAATAGCTGCCAACTGCACTATTAACGAACAGGCAGCCAATCCCTTATTGAACCCATCTTGCAAGAAACTCAACACTGTCGGTACAGATACTGAGGCTGGACAAAACTGACATTGAGCACACCAGTCCTCAAAAAACACGCCAGACACACACATATGCTAAGAAAGTGGACCTCTTTCTGGCCAGAAGCAAGGTGTCAATCACTGCCTTGGAATAACCCTTCTTCCTTAACCGAGCCCTTTCAATGGCCAAGCCATAAGCAAGAACTGATGTACCTGAGGCATTCATAGAGGACCCTGAAGCAACAGATCCTCCTTTAGCGGCATCCGCCATGGTTCCCCATAGAGCAGATGCACCAGATCGGCATACTACAGACGACAAGGCCAATCTGGAGCTACTAGAAGCACTCTTCCCCAATGAGCCTCGATGTGCTTCTCCACTCGTCCTATGACCGGCCAAGGGGGAAAAACATAGAGGAGACCATGAGTGGACCATTGTTGGAGTAAGGCATCTAGACCTTCCGACATTTGTTCTCGTCATCTGCTGTAAAAGCGACTGGCTTTGGCCGACCGAAAGGTCGCCATGAGATCCATAACCGGAGATCCCCACTTGAGGACAATCTGAGCAAACACCTCCCATTCTCCGGGATCCACTTGAACCTGGCTGAGAAAGTCCGCCGTCACATTGTCCATTCCTACAATGTGCACTGCCGACAGAGCCTGAAGCCGAGGCTCTACCCAATTGAAGAGACTTTCCGCCTCCATTTCCAGAGCCACGCTTCCCGTGCCCTCTTGACGATTGAGGTATGCAACCGTCGCGGCATTGTCCGAGAGCACTCGAACCGCTCGAAGCTGTAAGGAGGTTTCAAAGGCCCGAAGTGCTACAGCTACCGCTCGCAACTCCAGCTGATTGATGGACCATTTGGCTTCCTGCTCGGTCCAGCAGCCTTGCATGCAGAGCTCTCTGCAATGAGCTCCCCATCCTGCGAGACTGGCATCCGTTAACACTGGCATCCACTGTGGTTGTTTGAGAGGCATGCCTGCCACGAGATTCTGCGGACAAAGCCACCATTGAAGAGACTTCCTGACCCGCAATGGACAGGGGAGGCGCTTGGATAGAGAGTCATTCTGGTGAGACCATCAATGGAGCAGCGACTTCTGTAAGGGGTGCATGTGAGCTCTGGCCCACGGCACAACTTCCAGAGTCACTGCCATTGTCCCTAACACATGGAGATAGTGCCAGGCTGATGGTAGAGGAGTCCTCAAAAAATTGCGCACCAGAAGCCGCAGGCCCTGGGCTTGGAGATCGTCAGGAAAACCGATCCCACACGAGTGTCAAAGCAAACTCCAAAATACTCTAGAACTTGTGTCGGAACCAATCGACTCTTGGCCGTATTGACCACCCAACTGAGACTCTGCAAGAGCTCTACCACTCTGTCTGTCACTTGCAAATTCTTGGCCCTGGACTTTGCCCGAATCAACCAGTTGTCGAGATAGGGATGAACTAATACTCCCTCCTTCCGAAGAGCCGCCGCCACCACCACCATAACGTGGTGAAGGTGTGCGGAGCCGTCGCCAGACAAAAGGGCAACGCCTGAAACTGAAAATGCCCCCACGGTAGCGCAAATCTTAGAAATCTCTGATGATCTGGCCTGATCGGAATGTGTAAATATGCTTCAGTGAGATCGAGAGACGTCAATAACTCCCCTTGATGAACCGCCAATATAACTGAAAGTAAGGTCTCCATTCGGAAATGAGGTACCCGTAAACAGTGGTATACCCCCTTGAGATCCAGAATCGGGCGGAAGGCCCCGTCTTTCTTTGGCACCACTAAATAAATTGAGTATCGACCGATACAGTAGTGCTCTCGCGGAACCAGAACCACTGCTCCCAGCTGGAAAAGATGAGCCAGAGTCTTCTGTACCGCAATTGTCCTTTCTCGCCCCCTGCACAGCAACATGACAAAAGAGTCGACCACTGGACGGGCAAACTCGAGAGAATAACCTTCATGAACGACCTCCAACACCCACTGATCGGATGTTATCTGGATCCAGGCAGGAAGAAACTCCTGAAGTCGACCTCCTACCGGCTGAATTCCTGCCTGTGTCCACCTCGCTTCCTTGTGCTTTCCGAAAACCCGAGGAAGAAGGACTAGCAAATCCTTGCCCGCTCCCCGGAATCCTCTAAAACTTTGACCTCGAGAGGAAAACCATCCTATTTGAAAATCTCCCAAACAGGAGTTACGAAAATGCCTGAAATCCCAAGGTTGCCCACGGGAAGATAACAGGGCTCAGCTCTGCTTCGGTTTATCCTCCGGCAAGCAGCCTCCTTTAGAATCCCCCAAATCCTTGACCAGCTTATCAAGATCTTCTCCAAACAACAGCTTCCCCTTAAAAGGAAGCTTGCTAAGACGCGACTTGGAGGAACTGTCCGCCACCCAGTTCCTGAGCCAAAGATAGTGGCGTGCGGCTACCAAGGAAGCCATGTTATTCGCCAAACCTCTAATAAGATCATATTGGACATCGGCTAAATATGCGGAACCTGACTCAAGTCTTGTCACATCAGCTAGCTGCTCCTGCGTTTGCTGAACTGGCTGCTGCAAACGCTGCGACCAGCGAATTGGCCATTACAGGAATTGCCTGGACAGATTTTTACACTGCTTGCATCTACAATTCCAAATGGCATACTACATGTGAAACCCATGTGATTTATCTAATCCTCTGCCCCTGCTTCCTTTATTATGTAGGGCGCACTATTCGACCAGTCAAAATTCACTTATGTGAACATGCGTCTTGTCTTTGCACGAAATCCCTTGCAGCGCCAATGGTAGAGCACTGCTTGCAATGAGCACATACCTTTGATCAGCTTCGCTGGCGGGTTTTAGACTGCATTCCATCGGATCCCAGAGGAGGTGATCGGCTTTCCAAGCTGCAGAAACTGGAACAAAGATGGATTTTCCGACTGTGAACTGTTTCTCCCCATGGCTTGAATACCCATTTGGAATGGTATAGTATCATTTGATTCTCTGTTTAGATTTTTATGGAACTCTGCAATAGTTCCTTATTGTAGAATCACCAGATGGGTGAGCTTACCAAGTTTAAAATTCAACCAATCGGGTTCGGAAGTTCCCTTAACTCATAGGGTCTTTTCCCATCCAATTCGCTGGTGAATAACAAAAAATGAGCATCCTTTGGATTGGCGGTTTCTCTTGCCTTGTCAGCATCTACGTCAGACGCCAGTTCTTTTATAAGTTGAATAGCTCTATTCTACGGACATTGAAGCTCTTACAACTACAGGATCTTTTTCAACCTGATGCAGGGTCGTTTTTTCAGACCTGAAATGTGCCACGTCGTTGTTTATGGACTCTGTGGTGTTTCTCAGCTCGGGAAAAAGTTTCAGCTAAGTGTTCTAATTTGATACACTGTTCTTGAAATTATTAAAAGGAGATACCACAACGAGAGGAAGGATTTAATTTCTCCCACTTTTGTGTATTTACTCCAACAAAAAGCTATACGGGTCCTTCACTTTTATATCAGGGTTTTTGCTTAGATTATTGTTCACTCTGATTACATAGAAACATAGAAACATGATGACAGAAAAAGACCACATGGCCTATCTAGTCTGTCCTTCCATAACAACAACTACAACAGTCCACTTTTTACCTTTAGACATCCTCTCTGTTGGTCCCATGCTTTTTTGAATTCAGTTACTGTCCTCATCTCTACCACCTCCACTGGGAGACTATTCCATGGATCCACTACTCTTTCTGTAAAGAAATATTTCCGCATATCACTCCTGAATCTATCTGATTGGGGGTTTCTTTTCTGATTTAGCTTAATATTGAGTCATAGACTGCTGCTCCATGGTCCGAGTATGAGCCAGACATGAAGGAAATAAACTTCTACTTGGAAATGCCAGGTCCTTCTGATTATGAGGCTGACATGCTGCCTCCTGTATTAAGAAGACTCTGCAGGGATGGTTTATGACCACCCCGATTTCTAAATCAGTGAAAATGTGTGCATTTCCTGGATGCATCCATAGATATGCTCCCAAGTTCTTCTGCTTCTTCCAATCCAGTTTTTTTCAAGTTGGAATGACATTTGGTTTTCTTGCTCTGCAGGCCCATGTCCATGGTTTAGAACCACTAGTGTAAAGATAGACCACTAAACAGAAGAGAGCCAATGTGACCGCAGTGACCAATATCTGCACTTGCAATCACAGAAGGCTGCTTGAAAAAGTTCTAGCCACAATGCTATGAGTAAAGTGGGCAGGTTGATACACATGTTTGCTTAACTACCAGGCTATGAAACAGAATGGCACCTTATCAGCCTGAATGTTTGTGTATTGTCTTTCTGAATGCAGAGTATTGCAAACTCAATGCAAAAAGGCAAGGACAAATGTCACTGGTTTTGATGAGGAATCTAGACCCATCACCCATATCCATTACTCTGAACATCAGGGATTGGATGCCCTCCAATGCTTAAATAAACAGTGTAATTAAAGGGTCTGGGTACCAACCCAAGAAATTAGCCTGCTATTCATAACAAATCTGCAGACATAAAATCTGATGGCTATGACACCATGAAATCATATAGCTCATCCACCTACTTGCAGGCAACCTTTCCCCGAACAGACAACAGAATCATTGGCATGCATGTGGCTTGTCCTCCACAAAGACCAAATGATCCTATCCAACAGGTCATAGGGTGATTCCCATGTGCTTCACAGTGAGCTTACACAAACAGAAAACTTTTTATTCTGGACCTGTTGACCAACCGTTGTAAAAAAAGGGGGGGGGGAGACACAACTGGAGCACCAAAAGCGCTCAAATTCACAGGCAAAATTCAAAAGCATCATGAACCCCCTACTGACATCAAAGGGTAAAGTGCTGCACACAAGATAGTATCAAACTTGGTAGGCAAATCAAACTAGAACATCACAGCATTGCCTCTGTTTTTGAGAACCAGCTGTGACATCTAACAGTGTTATTGGTTACAAATGTTATCACAGACTCCCCAACAATATGGATAAAAAACAGAACAAATTCTCCCCCTGTGGGAACTGAAGGGACCTGGGTTATACTATGCAACACCAGAACCTGTGCTGAACGTGGGTCTGGATAGTAGACGCCATAGCCGGCCAAAGAATGCAGCCTTGCGCTCTCCCTTCAGCATAGCAGATCCTCTTTCCAACCACTCCCACAGCAAATTAGGAGCC
This sequence comes from Ichthyophis bannanicus, assembly GCA_033557465.1. Taxonomy (NCBI): domain Eukaryota; kingdom Metazoa; phylum Chordata; class Amphibia; order Gymnophiona; family Ichthyophiidae; genus Ichthyophis; species Ichthyophis bannanicus. Next base: position 148,200,486 of record CM066039.1, on the reverse strand, counting down.
TCTGTACCTGAGACCATCTTTATTATCACCTGACTGCTATGTCTGTAGAATCAAGTGGGAGCAACGCAGAGTTCTATAGCTTTTAGAATCAAAGCACCGAATTTTCACAAGTAACAACTTCTGAGCCCAAACGGCTACAGTCCACACTTCATGGGAACCACAGAAATGTCAGTCCTTGCTGAAAGGCATCCAGGGGAGCTGCCAGGGAATTCAGCACAAGATCATGACAAGAGTTGTGGCTCCTCATGTCTAACAGCAAAGGCTGGGAGCTAAGCCTTCAGGAATTGGACCATCCATATCTTGCATCCCTTCCTCGCCATGTGGAATAGAGAGAGCCTGAGCACCTGTGCAGGGCCTGAGGCTTAACATGGTGGTGGTGGGTTGCTGCCAAATGAGGAGTGCATCTTGAGCCGAGAACAAGGCAGGCAAGAGATCCAGTGACCACTGGCACCTCCCAAAGTGACAAATGCATCTGTGCTGCAGCAAGGCAAACCCAGGCTAAACAGATCCACCAGCTGCACTGGACAAACTCACCAGACATAAGCCCCATTGGGCCCAGTGGACACCAGCCTGGGAGCACTGTGATGAAGCAACATACCCAGGGTAGGTGCACTGCACGCATGTGCCATGGGGGCAGTGAGTACAGTTCACTGACACAACTGATGGACCAGCTGAGCTCCTCCAGTTCACTCACCGCAGCAGCAAAAGTAGGAGCAAACCCGATGGATGCCAGCCCATGAGGCATGGAGAGCTGCTGCAGGAACTGCACCGGCACCAGAGCTACAAATTACTGCTCTGCCCAGGACGCAGTGGACTAGAGTCAGGAAGAGACAGCAAAGAAGAGAAAATACCCTGCCTAATGCAGCTCATCCTAGGAGAGTAAAAAGCTGAAAGGCATAAGGGAGAAAGAAGAGAATTGGTAAAGTGCTGCCAGTGCTGGACGTCTCAACCTTGCTCCCCGCTCTGGATAGCCAGCAGCGAGACAACAGGAAATGCAGGCCAAGCCCCTAACAGCCGCCTGCCGCTGTATGAGCTCACAGAGGCTAATTCTGCCCGATGCTGGCTTTATCTGTGCTAGCTTGGATGTGCTTCCAACCCCTGCCACATCATGCTATCGGGTTAAGTGCTGTGGGATTTTCATGTTTTGCAGTAATCTTCCTGCTCTCCTTTTGAATCCTTTGTGCAACTTCAATGATGTTGCACAAAGGAGCACCACAAAACATGCAGTTACACACATATTTTATAAAATAAGGGCATACGCACGTTAGATACACATAAACATTTATACCAGTCATAGGGCTCGCATAAGGGCTTGTGCCTAGATTTAATAAATATATTCAACCTCTTATGCTTCTATTTTAAAAAGTAAAGTACATGTGTACTCTATAAAATAGATGCAAAATACACATATTAAAATGTGTGTTAACCTAAGCACCCCTTATGAAATTACCCTCCACATGCATAGGTGCTCCTGGGAGCAGAATTCGGACATAGCTGGAGTGGAGTTGTGAGATATATGTGTATATTCTAAAATATTATTATAGCCACACAAGCCTAGGTGGAAAAGTTATACCTCAGAACCGGTGCAGGAACTTTCAGGAAAGATAGAATACAAAGCTATTTAAGCGCATATATTGCTGTGAAATACTGGGCAAGTTGTCTAGCGGTTTGGTGCTAGAGAGAGCTCCAGAGAGTACAAGAAAGCTCTGAGAGAAAGAATTCTTGAAGTCATGAACTGACAGGAAGTAAGTCCATATTAGAGACAAGCAGTCAGGGAGATGCAGTGAGGAAGCTGCAAGGGCTCAGGACACAGTAAAGTTAATTGAGCACCTGGAGTTAGTTATTGAAGGGAAGCAAAACCCAGATTGCAAAGAGGCAGAGGATAGGCCCATGTAGAACTGAGGAATATAGCTGCAAAGCAGTTTAGGAGTGAATTCAAAGGGGCAATGCTTAATGCTTAATTGTCAGCTCCTGAAATGAGTTTGGAACTTAAATGCTGTTACAGATTTGGAATTAAAGAATTCAATAATTGTCAGCATTTTGGAAAGCTACCAGAAGAGTAATATGTTTGCTGTGTGCAGGGTGCAGATTAGAAGCCACAGTAAATCAAACACCCAGTACTTTAAATATCTAGGCAGATAGTCTGTGCTAAGGGAACACAAAGACAAGCTGGAAAATGTAAATGTAGTGCTATTAGAAATGCACCCTGAGTGTTGTATGTGGACTGGGAACATAATTGGCCAACAGCCCAGGATATAACCTCCTGGTCCTGGGCGAGTAGCTTATAAAGGCTTTATTGGGTTTTTGTATCCTACGTGCAATTTTACAATAAAGCCTTTATAAGCTACTCATCCAGGACCCAGTTGTGTTGCTTTTCTGTGAGTACGCTGTGCTCTTGTGTGTTGGACTATAATCTCCTGGTTACAGTAATGTCGAGGCTAGCATCAGAAGTGGCTCTATCATTAGACAGAGTGAGGTGGCCGCCTTGAGCAGCAACATTTTGGGGGCAGCAAAAAATGCCCCCAAAACAGCCCAGCCACTGCCTCCTCACTTGGCCTTTATTTATTTATTTAGCATATATTTGTATACCGCTGCTTCCAGCGATCAGTAGCGGTTTGATTACAGATATGAATTTGTCAATCATGACAGGAATTTTTGCGGTATACACACATTGATTTGAAGGGAGAAGCACAGCACACGGTGAAGGACTTACAGAGAGTAATCAGAATATACATATGCACATATTTACATAACTGCAACCATGTTTCATTGGGAGGTATCTTTTTACCCCCGGGACTATATCAGATTGTATTGATACTGGAAAAGATGTGTCTTGAGTTTCTTTCTGAAATCCATAAGGTCTTTGATTGCTCTTAGCTCTGGTGGTAGTTGGTTCCAGAGGGCAGGGGCCGAGTAGGAGTATGCTCGTTGGCTAGTACTGGTTGTTTGACCTGCTGCTGCTGCTGCCACCGCTTCTCCTGGGTTGCGGTGGCGGCAGCAACAGCACTCACCTCCATGCTGCCATTGACAAATGGCAGCTTAAAAAAAAAGCAAGCAAAAGTGTGGTGTCTTTCCAACTCTAGCATGTTTGTAAGGCCCTAATGGTCCCACCCCCTTCTGATGCATACTTCTGTGTCAGAGAGGGGAAGGACCAGCAGAGACTTAGAAGTGCCCTGGAATCGGAAAGACCCTAGGCTTTTGCTTATTTTTTTAAGTCATCACTGCCGGCAATGGTGAGAGAGGCAACATCGATAGCAGTTTAGGGGCAGGAAGGGAGGAGGCCACGCTGGGCATCAGGGGCAGGAGGGGCACAGAGGTGGAGAGTAAATGCTGGACATGGATACAGTGGGACAAATACTGGATTAGAGGACAGAGGAACAGATGCTGGACAAGGGGGAGCAGAGGGACAGATGCTGGACACCAGGGCAGGGGAAAGATGCTAGATGGAGGGTAGGGAGATAGATAGTAACATAGTAACATAGTAAATGACGGCAGATAAAGACCAGCCCCGCAATATGGCAGGAGTAGGTGTACCCCTTCCAATGTCTTTTAGGGAGTAGGTGCACCCCTACCCATGTCTTTATTTAGGGGTGCACCCACCAGGAGCAGGTGCACCCCCCCACATATCTTCACCCCTCCCCATATCTTTGTTTAGGGGTGAACCCACCGCTCCTCCCCCCATCGCTCCATGTAGGACACCCCTATTTGTTGAGAAATTAGATAGTTCAGTTTATTTTGATTTAATCTTGTTGCTGTAAAGTGATCCACTGTATCTGTCCCAGGCCACTTTGAATTCCGTCACTGTATTTGCCCCCACCACCTCCATCGGGAGGGCATTCCAAGCATCCACCACCCTTTCAGTGAAAAAGCATTTCCTGGCATTGCCTTTCAATTTACCACCTTGCAGCTTCATGACATGCCCTCTAGTTTTACAGCTTCCCCATCTCTGGAAGAGGTTTGTTTGTTCATTATTTCTCTTTAAGTATTTAAAGGTCTGAATCATATCTCCCCTATCCCTCCTCTCCTCCAAAGTGTACATATTTAGGTCTTCAAGTCTCTTCTCATAAGGCTTCTGACGCAGGCTCCAAATCATTTTGGTCGCCTTCCTCTGAACAGCTTCCATTCTTTTTACATCCTTTACAAGATACGGTCTCCAAAACTGAACACAGTATTCCAAGTGAGGCCTCACCAGAGACTTATACAGTGGCACTAGTACCTCTTCTTTCTGCTGGTAATTCCTCTTCGAATGCAGCCCAACATCCTCCTGGCTTTTGCCACCGCCTTGTCGCACTGTTTTGCCACCTTGAGATCTACAGAAATAATCACACCAAGGTCTTTCTCCTGCTCCGTGCACACCAACCTCTCGCCCCCTATCGCGTACATTTCCCTTGGATTTCTGCTACCCAAGTGCATGACACTACACTTCTTTGCATTAAATCGTAATTGCCAAGCATTAGACCACTCTTCTAGCTTTTGTTGATCTTTCCTCATGTTAAGCAATCCCACGGGGGAGTCCACTCTGTTGCAAATTTTCGTGTCATCTGCAAAAAGTCAGACCTTTCCATTCAGTCTTTCATCAATATTACTCACAAATGCATTGAACAGTGCCGGGCCTAGGACCGAACCCTGAGGCACCCCGCTAATCAACTTCCTTTCATCCGAGTGAGCTCCATTTACCATCACCTTCTGTTGTCTGTCAGTCAACCAATTTCTGATCCAGTTTACCACCTTGGGACCCATCCCCAAACTACTGAGTTTATTGATAAGCCTCCTATGAGGGACAGTATCAAAGGGTTTGCTGAAGTCCAGGTAGATGACATCCATCTCATGTCCTTGATCCAGTTCTCTGGTAATCCAGTCAAAGAACTCAATCAGATTTGTCTGGCAAGATCGTCCCTCGGTAAAACCATGTTGCCTCGGATCCTATAACCCGCTGGTTTTGAGAAAGTTCACTATTCGCTCTTTCAGGAGTGCCTCCATTACTTTTTCCGCCATTGAGGTAAGGCTCATGGGCCTGTAGTTTGACACTTTTTCCCTGTCACCACTTTTATGTAGAGGTATGACGTCAGCCATTCTCCAGTCCCGAGGAACCTCTCCTGTTTCCAAGGATCTGTTGAAAACATCCTTTAACGGCCCTGCAAGAACCTCTCTGAGCTCTGATTTGAGAATAAAATGGACAATCAACAAAAGTAGAAAAATTAATTTTATTTTCAATTTAGTGATTGGATTATGCAAGTTTTTGGAATTTACATGTTCTGTCTTTATATTCTGCACATTACAGGGGCATGTGCATCTCTTTCTATTTCCCTGGTGTTGTACTGCATGCAGTGGTGTAGCCAATGGTGGGCCTGAGTGGGCCATTGCCTCTCCACTTTGGCATGAGGCCTATCCAATCAGTGGCAGCAGAACAATCAAATGAGAGGATAACTGGAGGCAGTGTCAACATTCACACTGCTTTGTGCCCATGCATGTTAATCCCATGTCCAGGGCTGGCCCGAGAGTTTGTTCTTGAACCCTAGGCAGACCTTAAGCCTTATGCTCCCTCTGGCTATCATAGGGTTGCCAACCGGATGGTTTTCAGCTGGCCTGACAAAGAACAAAAACCGACCCTTGAAAAGCTGTTTTTTTGCTCTGGCCGCGAGATCGGGAGCAGCCAGAACAGAAAACCGTCTTGCGGTCCGCACCATCTTGCAGCCGCTGCTTCTGCTTCTTACAGAGCAGCGACTGCAATAAAGTTAAGTTTTAAAAAAGAAGACAACCTGTGAGGAGCCCTCTGGCACTAGGAAACTCCTGCTGCAGCACCCGCCCCCTCTGATGTCACTTCCTTTTCAGTCCCGGCGCTGCAGTAGGAGTTTCCTAGGGCCGGAGGGCTCCTCACAAGTTTGCTTTTTTTCTTTAACTTATCTTTATTGCAGTCGCTGCTCTGTAAGAAGCAGGAGCAGTGGCTGCAAGGGGGTGAAGCTACACGGAGGAGGGGAGGTGAAGCTACATGGGGGGGAGGTGAAACTACACTGGGGGGGTGAAGCTGTACTGGGGGTGAAGCTGCACTGGGGGGAGAGGGGAAGGTGAAACTGTACTGGGGTGAAGCTGCACTGGGGAGGAAAGGTGAAGCTGCACTGGGGGGTGAAGTTGCACTGGGGAAAAGGGGGAAGATGAAGCTGTACTGGGGGGTGAAGCTGCATGGGGGTGAAGCTGCACTGGGGGGGAGAGGGGAAGTGAAGCTGTTCTGGGGGGGTGTGAAGCTGCACTGGGGAGGAAAGGTGAAGCTGCACTAGGGGGGTGAAGCTGCGTAGGGGGGGGGACAGAAGGCTCCACACAGGTTTAATTTTGTTTTTATCTTAACTTTATTGCAGCACTGCTCTGTAAGATGCAGGAGCAGCGGCTGCAAGGGGAAAGAGATGGCAGAAGGGACTGACAGAGGGAAGTTGAGGGCTGGAAGAGAGATGAAAGAGGGGGGAAGGAGGTGGCAGGAAGGGACTCACAGGGTGAAGGAGGTGGCTGGAAGAGTGCTGAAAGGGAGGGGGGTGGAAGTGGCTGGAAGGGAGCTGACAGAGTAGATAAGGAGGGGGCTCAAAGGGAGCTGACACCTGGGAATGGTACTGGTAAGTAAATGGGTAATGGGGAGGAGGCTGGAAGGGACGGGGCACTGGGACTGCTAGGGAGCAGAAATGTGGTGATGGCACTGGAAGGGGGATGAACAGAAGGTAGGGTGACTGGAAGGGAGCTGACACAGGGAAGGCACTGGGAGTGGAAGTGAGTTGATACCTGGGATGGTGTTTGGACTAGAAGGGGCTGGACATTGAGGAAGGAGGGGGACTAGAAGGGAATGGACACCACTGGCAGTCCTGGGAACACAAAGGGATTGACATTGGAATGTAATGGGAGGGGAGGACTGGAAAGGGGGCTGATACTGGGGACAGTTATTGGGAATGGAAATAGGCTTATGGAAGGAACTGAAGAAAACAAAAGAAGAGACAAGAAATGGCAGATGGAAGAGAGCTAAGAGCAGACAGGAAAACAGAAGCTTCAGATTGGAACCAGCATGATTAGTGAATAAAATGGTCAGACAAGAAAGGTAGAAAAAATCATTTTAGTTTCAATTTAATGACTGGACTTTGTGCTACCTTGATATTTTACACAGAAAGAGGAACTGCATCTCTTATTTATCTGATGTTGTACTACATGCAGAGTCTGGCTTCTTGGGGTTTCGGTTTAATTTTTGTCTATATAGTTCTCTTTTGTGCTCATTTATTGATGAAGACCTGTCTGTATTGTGTGTGTGTACAACCAATGCTGCGTATTCTGTCAGTTTGGAATTTCTGCTTAAGAATGTGTAGAAGTCTTGCTCGTTCAGTTTGCACATTGCCCCCTCTGCAATTTTTTTGGGGACAGATGGTGGAGCAAGGATGGGACAGGGAAAGGGAAAGGGTGGGTTGGAGGTGGACATGGCGGAGCGTGACTACCCACAGGTGGTGGGTTTTTCTCTTTCAAAAAGTTGGCAACCCTAGGCTGTCAGAATCTATTGTTTAGCCTTGAATGCCCTGCTCTTTGCTGCCCTGAAAAGCTGTCATCCTAGGCAACTGCCTAGTTTTTCTAATGGTTGAGCCTGCCATTGATGAAGAGTCTGGCTTCTTTGGGTTTCAGTTTAATTTTTGTCTATATATATCTATTTTTAGTTTGTGGTAATTCATTTCTTACTTGGTGAGGATCGATCTATTTTTTGAGTGTGTGACCAAAGCCAGGTATTCTATTGGCATGACATTTCTCTAGAAGAATCAGTAGTAATCCAACTAATATGGTTTTCTGAATAGGTGTAATGATATTTTAGGGCCCAATGCAATATTTACAGTGATGCTCTTTTCTAGCTAGGCCCCTTGGATGAGTTTTGGATGTTAATGCTGTTAAAGTATGGTAGATTTTCTCTTTAAGTCCTAGGTCATTTTTGCAAGTTTTTGCATGTCCAGAACCTGAATCAGAAATTGTTTTTGGCATGTTGAGGTCTGCAGCCATTGTTGGGAGAGGGGTTTCTTTGAATGCAGAATATATGTTGAAAAAGAAAATGCAAGATCCTCAGCACAGCTTAAAATGCCAAAATAAAATTAGATATAATAATTTTATTTTGGTGTTATAAACTGCACCGTGGTTCTCACTTTTTGATTTTGCAGAATCAGTGGCCACAGGAAAGCAAAGGATAATGTTGGTTGTTGACTCTTTTCTGAGAGGTACTGAGGCATCCATCTGCCGACCAAACTTGATGTCCAGAGAGGTGTGCTGCCTGCCAGGTGCCAAATCCAAGATGTTACAGAGAGTTTGTCGAGACTCATCAAGCCTGTTGCTCATCCATGTCATCACAAAAGATACTGCTAGGTATTCCTCTGAACATATCAAAAGTGACTTCATAGCTCTGGGATAGAGGGCAAAGCAGATTAGTGCACAGGTGGTGTTCTCCTCAATCCTCCCTGTTGACGGTAAAGGCCAATATAGAGAAGCTCACATCCTGGAGATGAATGCATGGCTGCGTGCATGGTGTCATCGACAGCATTTTTGTTTCCTGGCCCATGGGATGATGTTCCAAGGGCTGCAGAGCAGAGATGGCGTCCATTTGTCCAAGAGCAGTCAAAGTGTCTTCATTAGCAGGCTGGCTAACCTATTGAAGAAGGCTTTAAACTAGATTTGTTGGGAATGGGTGAAGAAAGCCCACAGGTAAGTGAAAGATTAAATACCTCTGTAGAAATTGGCAAAAGGGACAACATATGGAAAGCGGTATGTATAAATGCCCATAGCATAGGAAATGGATCACAGATGTTGAGGCTTTAATGGAAGAGGCTGACTTGGATTTGGGGCAGTTACAGAGACATGGTTCACAGACAACCATGACTAGGATGTAATTATAAAAAGAGAGAAACAGAGAAACATGATAGCAGAAAAAGACCACATGGCCTATCTCGTCTGGCCTTCCATATCAACTACAGTAGTCCTTTTTTACGAGATCCTCTGTGTTTGTCCCATGCTTTTTGAATTCAGATACCGTCCTCGTGTCCATAATCTCCACTGGGAGACTATTCCACGCATCTACCACTCTTTCCATAAAGAAATATTTCCACATATTACTCCTGGGTATTTCCCCTTTCATTCTTATGCTCTGTCAGACCAACAAGGCCCTAGCACCTGCCGCCTCTCTCAAACCAAGCTACCGAACACCTCTCACCATCTTCTCCACACCACCCAAGCAGCACATTGAAGACACTATTGCTGCGAACAACACAACCACTGCTCAAACCGACCCCTGCCCTGCGTTCTGGATTAAAGAGCTACGGTCCCACTTTAGCCCTTTATAGCCAGAATCATGGACCAATCATTTGCAACAGGTGCATTCCCACAATCCCTCAAACACACGTCTATAAGACCTTTGCTAAAAAAACAGCAAGCTCGACCCCCAGAAGGTAGACTCGTACAGACCGATATCGAGCATACCCCTACTGGCAAAAATAATTGAAAAGGAAGTCCAAAATCAAATTCAAGAACACATAGAAGCCTCTGCGCCACTGGACCCATGCCAACACGGCTTTAGAGAGGCCCATGGGGTTGAAACACTACTCACCACACTCATCAATAGCATAATAGCAGGAATTGACAACATCCATCAAGGGTTTGTCCTCATCTTCATGGACATTGCAGCTGCGTTCGACTCGGTAAGCCACGAACTTCTCCTGGAGCGTCTTAAGGAGAAGGGGATCACCGACAAAGCGCTAGATTGGTGCAAGTCCTACCTTTCCGACAGATGGCAGCATGTGCGATCAGGGGCTACATCATTGGATCCTTTCCACCAGAAGCAAGGTGTCCCGCAAGGATCCTCCCTCTCCGCCCTGATGTTCAACATATACATGCAGCCCATCTGTAACCTTATCCGGTCTTTCAGTGTTAACTGCTTGATATATGCAGACGACATGCTGCTTTATATGCCTTTCTCAACTGAGAACCCTGACCTCTCTCCGCTGACAAACTGCTTTAATGCAGCAGTATCCAACGGGCTACAAACCCAAAACCTCAGAATTCAGCACAAGAAAACGGAGGTCCTATTCATTACAAGGAATCAAAATTTCTCCATGCCGCCCTTTCTAAAAGTCAAGGAAGCAGAACTCCAGACCAAACCCATGATCAGGTACCTCGGAGTCACTTTAGACCAGCGCCTGGACATGAAGGTGCACATAGGCAACATAGTGAGAGCGGTGTACCATAAGATCCGATCCCTCAGGCACCTACGATTCTTGCTGGAACCAGACGACTTCAGGACAATTTATCAGGCACTGATCATACCACATTTGGATTATGCAAACTCAATTCTGTATGAACTCCCTCAAGCCACTCTGAACCCGCTGCAACTTGCGATGAACACCGCAGCAAGAGTCCTACATGGAGCATCCAGGAAAGACCACATGACGCCCATCCTGAAGCACCTACAATGGCTCCCGATACATGGTAGACTCACATACAAAACCTTACTGCTGACGTTCAAGGCCGTCAATGGGCTCTCATCCACATCACTAGCAGAGCTGATCCAGACTACGCCCTCCAATAGGTCCAGAAGATCTGTAGCAGTTAATACACTGATAGTCCTGAAATCAATAACCCAATGCACCCGGTCAAAAGCAAACAGGGCTTTCAAATTTTGTGCGCCCAGATGCTGGAACACCCTATCTCCCAGCATCCGAGCAATCCCTGACCTAGCCCAGTTTAGAAAGGCCTTGAAGCACCATCTCATACTCCTGTATTACCCGGTAGACAGTGCTATAATAGCCCCATCCACTATCTAGCCGGTGCAGTTTAATTAAGCCTTACCACACAAACAACCACGCCTATGTCCAGTGAGGTAACACCTATCTTGTTGCATAAATGTAAATAGTTACCCCAAGTTATCCAAGTTTTAATACCTGTTCATTGTAAACACGGATCAGCCAATGAAATGTGTAAGTTTCTATCTTCAATGTAAACTGCACTGATGTTGAATAGCGCGGTATAAAAGAGACTGTAAATAAATAAAATAAATAAATAAATAAATATCCCCTTGTAGCAGAGCTTGCCTTCAATTGAAAGAGACCCTCTTGTGCCATTTATACCGGGCTATATTTTATTCAAGAAGGCCAGGGTAGGAAGAAGGGGAGAGGAGTGGCACTTTATGTGAAAAATAATATTAAAGCTATAGAATTATAGGACTTAAAAGGGAGTGAGGAGACAATATGGGTTAAACTAGAAAGAAGGAAAGGGAAATCTATTTCTATTGGAGTTATATACAGATCCCCCTCAAAGGGAGAAGTGGATGGAGATTTAATAGAAGACATACGCAGTGTTGCCTGAAAAGAGAAGTGCTACTGATAGGAGTCTTCAAATGCCAGATGTTGATTGGCACATTCCTGCTTTGGTGTCATTGAGAAGTAAGGAGATCCTAGATTCTCTATAGGGAGAACTATTCAAGCAGCTGTTAACAGAAGCCACACGTGAAGGGGCCATACTGGACTTGGTGCTTACCAATGGGAACAGTGTTTCCGATGTTATAGTTGGAGATCATCTTGCATCCAGCGATCAACAGATGGTGTGGTTCAGTATTAGGACTAGGGCTGATAAAATCTATTCAAAAGTGAGGGTCTTAGACTTTAGGAAAACTAACTTTGCCAAGATGGGACAATACCTCAAGGAGTCGTTAGCAGGATGGGAACAGCTGGGGGATGTAGAAAAGCAATGTGCAAAACTGAAAGGGGATATTTTAAGGGCAACAAACCTTTTTGTTAGAAAGGTAATTAAATGTTAAAGGAAAGAAGCCACTATGGTTCTCAAAAGAAGTAGCTGAAAAGATGAAGAAAAAGAGGGAGGCCTTCATTAAATACAAGAGATCACAGAAAGAGGATGACAGGCATCTATATTTGGAAAAACTTAGAGAAGCTAGTAAGGTAGTCAGGGAAGCAAAGATACAAAAAGAAGAAGAAATAGCCAATGCAATAAATGGGGGATAAGACATTTTTCAGAGTATGTTAGTGAGAGGGGAAGGACAAAAGTGGTTTTGTTAGACTCGATGGTGAAGGTGAGGAATATGTAGAAGCTGATGAGGATAAAGCAGAATTGCTTAACAAATATTTCTGTTTTGTGTTCACAGATAAAGGACCAGGAGCAGGACCTCAAAAAACACCCACAAAAAGGAACAGAAGTGAAGGGGATCTTGAACAATTTTCAGAAGACTGTGTTCATGAGGAACTAGCTAAATTAAATTAGACAAAGTGATGGGACCTGATGGGATTCATCCAAGAATATTGAGGGAACATGAGGACGTTCTAGCAGCTCCACTGACTGACATTTTCAATGCTTCTTTGAAGTCGGGAGTGGTCCCATAGGTGGGCCTTTTATACCCACAAATATATCCTTCTCTTGTCCCACCCTCATGAAACCCCTATGACATCACTCCCCTCACCCCATGAAGCCCCTATGACCCACATCCCCCTCCACACTATTACCTCATCCCCTTGCATCTAAATTTGTTTGTTCTCAGTTTTACATAGCTGACCTTCATTGTAAACGTTCTAATGTTGTTTATAACTTGTTCATTGTAAAAACTTAGTTCTTTGTAAACTCCTTTGACTTGTAGAAAAGTGGTATATCAAAATTTGTTAAATAAATAAAAGCGAAGATAAGGATGAGGTTGAAAACTACAGGTCGGTTAGTTTAACCTCTTTGGTGAGTAAATTATTGAAAACACTACTAAAAGAGAGAATAGCGAGGTTTCTAGAGTCCAATGGATTGCAGGATCCAAGGCAGCATACGTTTACCAGAGGTAGGTCTTGTCAGACAAATCTGATTGACTTCTTTGACTGGGTGACCACGGAGTTGGACCAAGGGAGAGCCCTAGATGTGGTGTACTTAGATTTTAGGAAAGCCTTTCAAAAGCCATTCCGCATAGGCGATTTATTAATAAACTGAGCACCCTAAGGATGGACCCTAAAACGACTTACTGGATTAGAAATTGGTTGAGTGGGAGGCGATAAAGTGTACAGGTAAGTGGAGTTCACTCTGAGGAGAAGGAGGTTATCATATTTGTAAATGACCTGGAAATTGGAATAATGAGTGAGGTAGTCAAATTTGCAGATGACACAAAATTATTCAAAGTTGTTAAAACCCAAGAGGATTGTGAAAAATTGCAAGAGGACCTTGACAAATTGGAAGACTGGATGCTCAAATGGCAGATTAAATTTAATGTGGACAAGTGCAAAGTTATGCACCTAGAAAAGAACAACCCAAACTATGGTTACACGATGCAAAGTTCCACATTAGGAACCCAGGAAAAAGATTTAGGCATCATGGTGGATAACACACTGAAACCTTCCCCCCAGTGTGCAGTGTCGGCCAAAAAGTCAAATAAAATGCTAGCAATCATAAGGAAATGAATGGAGGCTAAAACAAAGGAGGGAGGAGTGGTCTAGTGGTTAGGACAAAGTACTTCAGGCCGGAGGGCTGGGAGTTTAAGTCCCACCTGGGGACAGCAATCTCAGGCCAGAGGGACTGGGATTTCTAGTCCTATAGGCACCCATTGTGGTTTTGGGCAAGCCACTTAACCCTCCATTGCCCATGTTCCCTGTAAGTATTAGCGTATGTGTCTCATATCCCCTCGTGTTAAATGTATCCCCCAATTGACCGCTTTGACCCGGTGAAAAGTGGGATATAAATACAGCTAAATAAATAAATAAATAAATATTATAATGCCTCTGTATCGTTCTATGGTGCAACCGCACCTTGAATATTGTGTGCAATTCTGTTTGCCGCATCTTAAAAAGGATATAGCAGAATTAGAAAAGCTTCAGAGAAGAGCCACCAAAATGGTAAAAAGGATGGAAGGATACCCCTATGAAGAGATGCTAAAAAGGTTAGGGCTTTTCAACCTGGAAAAGAGACAGCTGAGGGGAGATATGATAGAGGTCTATAAATTAATGAATGAAGTGGAACAGATAAACATAAATTGATTGTTTACGCCATCAAAAAGTAGAAAGACTAGGGGACATAGAATGAAGCTATAGTGTAACCCATTTAAGACTAATAAGAGAAAATATTTTTTCACTCAACACAATCCAAATCTGGAATTCGTTACCGGAGGATGTAGTAAAAGCTGTTAGTGTAGCTGGGTTTAAAAAAGGTTTGGACAAGTTCCGGGAGGAAAGGTCCATAAACCATTATTAAAGAGGACCCAGGTAATCCACTGCTTGCCCCAATACAAGCAGTATGGAACCAGTGTATCTTTTTGGGAAAATGTCAGGTACTTTTGACCTGGAATTGCCACTGTTGGATGACAAGGTAGTCCTTAGGACTCATCCACACTTTATGCCAAAGGTGGTCTCGCCTTTTTATCTTAACCAAGCAGTCTACCTGCCTGTGTTCTTTCCAAGACCTCATGCATCAAATGCAGAAAGGGATCTTCATACTTTGGACTGTAAAAGAGCTTTAGCCTTCTACTTGCAAAGAACACAGCAACATAGAAAGTCCTCTCAACTCTTTGTTGCTTTTGATCCTTCTCATTTGGGACTTCCAGTCTCCAAGAGAACACTGTCCAACTGGATTGCACAGTGTATTTCCTTTGCCTATCAGAGTAAGAACCTTCCTCTGGAGGGCCATGTCACAGCTCACAATGTGAGAGCCATGGCAGCTTCAATGGCTCATCTGCACTCTGTGTCTATCAACGACATCTGTCGAGCAGCCACTTGGGCCTCCGTTCATACCTTCACAGCCCATTACTGCTTGGACAAGGGCTCCCGCTGGGATGCCTTGTTTGGTCAGGCTGTTCTCCAACACCTGTTCCATACCTAATCAACTCCTACCCGCCATCCCTGGTTGGATGCCAGAGATCCATGGGGGGAAGTGGAGCCCTGTCCCAGGGACACACAACTTCTGGGGTCTCTCCCTGGCATCTAAAGCTAGGGAGTCCCCATATGTGAGGACTACATTCCTGCTTGTTCCTGGAGATAGCATAGTTACTCACCTCTAACAGGTGATCTCCTGGAACAGCAGGAATTTTGTCTTCACAACTCACCCACCTCCCCTAGGAGTTGTATCTCTCTGTCTCTTTCTCTTTCCCTCTCTCTCTCTCTCTCTCTTTGTCTCAGCTTTAAACTCAACTGGAGAGAGGCAGTTGGGAAAGGTGGGAAGGCAGCACGCAGGCACTGTGGGATGCTCCAAAAAGCTTCCTAATTGGACGCTGGGGAGCGTTCCCGAGCAGGCTCCGTCGGTACCGACGATACCCATATGTGAAGACTAAATTCCTGCTGTTCCCGGAGATCACTTGTTACAGGTGAGTAACTATGCTTTATTTGTATGTAAGAAAGTTAAATTTCCATTTCTAATGGTTCTCTTTAAGAGATCTTAATTTAACATTGTATCCTTGCTTCGTCTGAATTATTAGACACCGAACACATGCAGATTTACTCAGGTCAAGTACAGTAATTAAAAAAAAATAGGAAGTGTCCTCTGGTATTTGCTTAGGTAAAGTGTATATACTGTGATACTGCGGACCCTCTGACACAAAGAAAAGAAGTTTTAAATCTTGAAAAAAACAAGATTTACATGCAATTTCCTGAAGGTCCACATAGAGGGAGCAGGAGAGCAAGCCTGGAAGCAGAGGAACCATGCCTCTATGGGCAGGACCTTGAATCAGTTAGTCCCGATTTAAGCAGGGACAGAGCTCAGTTAAGCAGAGCAGATCGGAGAGACAGAGACGGAGCCAGAGTGAGCGTAAAAGCCGGACTGGAAAGAGCAGCTCGGAGAGTTGGAGTCACTGTCAGACCTAGAACAGCTCAAGGAGTTGAAGCAGCTTGGAGAGCAGGCCAGAGAGTAGGCCGAGAAGCAGACCAAGGAATAACTCATAGAGCAGGCCGAGGTGAAGGCCCAAGAGCAGGCCTAGAGGAAGGCCAGATACAATTGGAAGGAACACACTTATGTCCCCCGCAGCCCCCTCTGGTGGCGGCGTAGTGGTTCCACGGGGCTGGGGAGCTCATAAGAATAGGGATATCAGGGTTGACCTGTTCCGAGGGTCATGAGGTAGCGGCCCTCTGTGTCAGCCTCGTGGTCAACTTCCCAATAAAGCAACATTTAGCCAAGTGTAGGGAAAAAGAAAAGGCATTTATTTCACCTTTACGCAAACGGTTCAAAATATGCGGTTGAGAAAAATAACAGGGCTGTATCCTTTCTTGTATCAAGTGCAATTCACAAAAACATTCAAAGTAACATTGTTAATCTTCACAAACTCAAAACATAAGGCCTCCTGTATTCTCTTCATACATTTTGGTTGCTCCAAATAACTTAAAACTTTCCTATTGTGCAATAATTACAATCCATGGGTTCCACGGCCTCATTAACCTCAGATTCCCCTGGCATCCACTCCATCTCTGAGGGGTCCGAATCTGAAACCCCAGGAAGGTTGGATTCAGGCTTTCTAAAAGCATGACATACTGTGTTCCAATGTTGGCTTGTCAGTTTGGGGCGCCAGCTTTTAGCTATATTGTAGAACTCTGGATTTTCTTCTGCTACAGGATTAAAAGTTCGCTTATCCCAGCCTTTATTATTACTAGCCTTTTTCCTAGAGAGATTATCTGGTACTTTTGGCATAAAAGTGTCCTTATCATACAGATAAAAGTTATTCCTTTGTTTCTCTCTTGTGCTAGGCTTAGGTAAGCACTTGCAGGCAACCACTGTTTCACCTTTTAACTTCCTGCAGTCTCTTTTGGGAAAGGCTTGAGGCCTAGCCTGAATGTCCTCCACTTCTTGCAGGCTCAAGTGTTCCCTGGGTGTCTTTCCTCCTTTAGAATGGGGAGTAACTCCTCTGAGGCATGGCTGCTGCTGCGGCGCTTGTCCTCCACTTCCACCCCTGTGGCAGTTGGCTACTGGCCGCGCCCTCTCAGCACTTCCCTGTTCCCCAGGCCTCTGAGTTTTCCATTCCTCATTCAGGTTACTTTTATAAAAACTTTTAAAAGTACCTTTTTTTCCTTGGGTATTCCTTGCAACCGGATATCTCTTCCTTAGCTTGTATCCCAGTCCTTCTCCCTGGAATGGGCTTCCTTTCAGGCTGGAAGGGAGAGCACCTCCTTCCTTGGCTGCTCTCTGCAATGCTGCTCCTTCCAGTTGTAGCTGGCCTTCCTCTAGGCCTGCTCTTGGGCCTTCACCTCGGCCTGCTCTATTGTGGTAGGCTATGGCCTAGGAATATGGTAGGCTATGGCCTAGTATGGTTTACTATTGTGAAAGGCCTATAAGTGAGGCCTGAGTCCCAACCCCCACTTGTGAATACTGTAGCTATAAGAATCGAAACTTAACTCAGTTTAACTGAACATAGCTAAGCAGAAACGAAACTTGGAAAATAGAAGAAAAACAAGTTTAATTGGTACTGATAAGGTGTGCTATGCTTCTATGGAATTAATTAACTCTGCAGAGAGCAAGGTCACAGTGCCTCTGCTTCCCATATGTTTTAACAAGCTCAGCGACCTTGGAGGAGAGAAGTAACAAGTTGGAGACACTGACCATTGTAATTGGGACTAGAAGGGGGGCAACCAGGTGCTGGGCCCAGACCAGAGTCCCGATTGGGTAGCCATATCAGTACCGGGACCAATAGATGGGTGAGAGGGGTACTGGGACCAATGAAAAGTTTGCCTATGCTTAGAATGGACAAGAAAGCTATAAAAGTTGTTGTTTTACTAGAAGCCATTGCTCAGCCATTTTGAAATTGCTTATTGCTTGAGCCATGTGCACATTAAACTGGCTTGGATCCTTGAAAAGACTCCTGGATTTATTTATTGCATGCTTATCTGCTGCTACACTATGAGTTATTCCTTGGTCTGCTTCTCGGCCTACTCTCTGGCCTGCTCTCCAAGCTGCTTCAACTCCTTGAGCTGTTCTAGGTCTGACAGTGACTCCAACTCTCCGAGCTGCTCTTTCCAGTCCGGCTTTTACGCTCACTCTGGCTCCGTCTCTGTCTCTCCGATCTGCTCTGCTTAACTGAGCTCTGTCCCTGCTTAAATCGGGACTAACTGATTCAAGGTCCTGCCCATAGAGGCGTGGTTCCTCTGCTTCCAGGCTTGCTCTCCTGCTCCCTCTATGTGGACCTTCAGGAAATTGCATGTAAATCTTGTTTTTTTCAAGATTTAAAACTTCTTTTCTTTGTGTCAGAGGGTCCGCAGTATCACATATCCCCCTTCTCAAAATATTACGGGCTGGGGGAAACTCTTCACCGCAGCACGTAATACATGACCTGAAGTCAGCTTTTCTCTGCTGCTCGCGACCATGTGTGACTTGCTTGCCGTTTACCGGCAGCCTGTTGAGGTGACCTCCATGCTCGGTATGCGTCCAAAGCACGTCCCGTTCCTGCCAAGGGCGAAGGAGATTGGCATGGTAGACCTGTTCTCGTCCTTTTGAGTTTCGCACAACATAGGAAGTGGTGCCCACTGGGTGTACTATGGTATGGGGACCCTTCCACTGGTACTCAAATTTGGGAGCGGCCCCAGGAACCAGAACCACTACCTTCTCCCCGACCTTCAAGTGTCTTGGCTTCGTCCGTCTGTCATAGTAGTGCTTCTGTTTCTTTTGACTCTCTTTAAGCTTCTCCGTAGCAAACCAGGCAGTTCGTTCAAGGCGCGTCCTTAAGTTTCGCAGGAATAGGGGTACACCTATTTCCTCTTCCACTGGTTCAATCCACTGCTCTTTCAAAACGTCCAGTATACCTCTAGGCGAGCGTCCATACATGAGCTCGTATGGTGATGTACCCAATGAACTTTGCTTTCTTTCCCGGCAGGCATACAGTATGAAGGGCAGCATGGTGTCCCACTCCTTCATTTCTCCATTCAAAGCTCGTCTCAGCATCTGCTTTAGGCTTTGATTTAGACGTTCTACCAATCCATTGCATTGGGGATGGTAGGCTGCCGTCTTTACATGTCGGATCCCGAATGCCTCCCAGACTTGGGCGAGGTATTTCGATAGAAAATTACTTCCTCTGTCTGTCAAGACTTCTTGTGGGAATCCGACCTCACAGAACAATTTGACAATCTCCGCTGCAATCGCCTTAGCGGAGATATTCCTTAGGGGCACTGCCCAGGGGAATCGCGTGGCCTGGTCAGTTATCACGAGGATGTATTGAAAACCGCGCGGGGTCTTGATAAGGGGTCCGACGATGTCCATGGCCAGTCTTCTGATGGGCTCCGCTATTAGCGGCATCGGGACTAGCGGTACTCCCGCTGGTCGGTGCGTTGTAACCCTCTGGCAGGAGGCACAAGACTCGCAAAAACGGGTGGTCTCCCGGAAAACGCCTGGCCAATAAAATCTTTCTAAAATTTGGTCCAGGGTGCCTTGTGGGCCTTTATGGCCTCCTGTGGGATGGTCATGGGCTAGTCGCAGGACAGATAGCTTAAACTTGCTTGGGACGACCAACTGCTTACGGATCAGTCCCGTCCGCAGATCTCTGCTTTCTCTGTACAAAATTTCCTCATCCATTATAAATCTGGGGTACGTCTCACAGTCTTCCTGGGCCTGTTCGATCGCTCGGACCAAGGCAGGGTCCGCCCTCTGCTCCATTTTAAAGGAGGGAAATTTTTCTACTACATCTGCGGGTATCCAAGGCATACTTTTTCCTGCCTCCAACTCCGCTCTCCCCCGGGATCGGCTTCTCCTCTCTCTCCTTCGATCGGCTTTAGGTTTTCGTCCCTTTCGTGCTGGGTCCCCTATTAGCTCGTCATGTGAAGGGAGATCTTCTAGGGCCGCCTCTTTTGAACAAGAGGGTTTCTCCCCATCTTGAGAATGGGCCCTTGTGGAGACTAAAGCCTTAGTCTCCCTTGTATCTCTCTTTATACCATTCAACTGAGGTATGGGAGCTTCCGCCCGATCAGGGTTAAAGGTACATCTATAGTTTTCAATAAGGTTAGGTTGTATGCCAGTGGAATCTGGTTTAACTTGAGGCAAAAACTCTTCCTTCAACGTTTTTCTAAACTGTGGCCAATCTCGGCCCAGGACCAAGTCCTGCGGTAACTTTGGCACCACTGCCATTGGCATCTCTTTTACAATGCCCATCCCCTTTATCCACAACTTATAAATGGGGTAGCGTGTGGCTGCACCATGCACGCACTTAATTTTCACATATCCCTCGGGTGATTCTGGAACCGAGAGTCCATGATCCTGGATGGTCGACCATAACTTCTTAGAAAGCATGGTCTGGTCGGCTCCAGAATCTAACAATGCTTGTACACTTATACCATGTATTTTTACATTGATCAAAAACCCATCATGCATTAATCTTGGTGACTCTCCTACCAAGGCAGTTCGTGCATGACATTCGTATTGTACATGTCCCTTTTTACCACAAGTAAAACATTTTCTCGTATTCATTTTGTCTAGGGGCTTACTACTCTGCCACCTACCACCTGGAGGACGTGAGGGACTTCCCCTTCCTTGTGCCTCCAATCCCATGGCAATTCGTGGGCTTGCACTAGGCTATGTCACTTTCTCAGCCTCTAAGTATCTCTCCGTGAGTACTATGGCCTCAGTGGTATTGCCACAATTCTGGAGCATCAAAAAGTTTTGCACCCTATTAGGTAGTGCATTCATATACTGCTCCAAAATTATAGCATCCATGAGTGTACTTATGCTTCTCTTTTCGGGTTGTAACCACTTATAAGCAAGGCTACGTAACCTGTGGCCTAGTGCCTTAGGTGTCTCATTTACCTTAAGCACGGTAGCTCTAAACATTTTATTATACGCTACTGGCGTAAGACCAACACGATCTCTAATTGCTGTTACCACATCATGATATGAATTCGCTAGTTCTGGGGGCATCGACCTGTAGGCCGCCAGCGCTTCACCCGTGAGTGATGCCGCTAGGCGTATTGCCCACTGCTCCTCAGGCCACTTAGCCGAATTCGCAATCCTAGCAAAAGTGTCTAAAAAGTCATCAATGTCATCGCTCGGACTGAGTTTCCCTATCATCAAGTCTGAACAAGACCAGTGTCCGTGTTCAAGGTTTACCCGTCCGGCGAGTGATGTCTTTTCCTCTTTGCTCCGAGCCAGTTCCTCCCGCTGTTGAGCAAGCCATGCGTTCATAGTTTCTATGACTGGCATTTGCTGCTCTTTCACCGCCTTCAGCGCCTGCTCCTGGCTCTGTTGTGCCAGCTCAGCCTGTTTGCTGAACTGGTGTGCCATCCAGGCACACAGTTCCTTGGGCTCCATCGTACCTGTTGGAATAAACAGAGACAAACCCAAGTGCGGCTCTTCACAATATTTTTTCACACCCTCTCTTCTTTCTTTTTTTTTTTTTTTTTTTGACTTCCCCAGGTATCCAACACTAGGTAGGTTTATATACCCCTTACCTTGCTCTAGTGTTGCATCAGCTTTGGGGAATATATGCAGTCGTCCAGGGGTCGCTCCACCACTCCTGGATTCTCCAGAGGATCTCCCACCTTCAGGATTTTTTTCTCTTTTTTCAGCTCCGGTCCGGATTTCAGGACTCCTCGTGATAATTGACCAGGCCACGCGATTCCCCTGGGCAGTGCCCCTAAGGAATATCTCCGCTAAGGCGATTGCAGCGGAGATTGTCAAATTGTTCTGTGAGGTCGGATTCCCACAAGAAGTCTTGACAATACATACAGCTTTGAATGGCAAGGCTTTGGTTAATTACTTTGCATTGTTAAACTCATTGTGGATTGTGGAACAGAATAGCAACACCATATGCTTAGGGTTTTGATTGGGTTGTTTTGCAGTTAGGTTTTAAGATAATTTCACCCGTTTTATGTATGTGAATTATACGTTCTGAAAAAAAAATGCTCTTTGGTTTAAAAAATAAGCAAAACTATTCCTGATCTCAGTTTTGGAGTAACAACAAAGAAAAACCAGAAATATATTTCAACACTATGAGATACTAATTAGTTTATACATTGATATGAGTGTCCATAAAATATGAGAATATCTCTTCTTTTTCTAGCTTACTTGCAAATTTAAAAACACTAAGGGGGATGTTTACTAAACGGCATTAACGTCACCGGCGGTAAGAGCAGTGCTAATGTTACCTACGCCATATAAGGATGTGGGCAGGCTGGCATAAAGGTAGCCATGGGCCATTTACCACACAGAACAGGGCACCCTGGCAATGTACCATGCGGAACAGGGTGCCCTGGCCATGTACTGTGCGGTACAGGTCACCCTGGCCATGTACTGCATGGAACAGGGCACCCTGGCCACTTACCGCGTGGTAACATAACAACCGATGCCAAGGTGACAAGCAGCAAGACGCCAAAGGTGTATAAGGCACCGCAACCTAAGGCACCCTGAGAGTTTAATACGCCCTGAGGGGCTCAGGTGTATGAAGTTAATGTGGCCCAAGATTGGATGTACAGGTGGTACTTGATAGAGCTTTGCCAGCTGATATTGTAGTCGGTAAATGAGATGTGAGCCACAGCTAAGGTCATATATTCTGCCCATTAGATAGCCTGGATTGAAAAGAGCATGCATAAAATATTTATTTATTTATTTAAAGAGCATGCATAAAATATTTATTTATTTATTTACATTTTCTTATATACCGTGCTATTCTGCATCAGTGTGGTTTACATTGAACAAACTGAAATTACATTGAACAGGGCATTATAACTTGGAGATAACTATTTTACAGGGAACATGGGCTATGGAGGGTTAAGTGGCTTGCCCAAGACCACAAGGAGCACCTGTGGGACTAGAAACCCCAGTCCTTCCGGCCCAAGGTTGCTGTCCTCTAGTGGGATTTGAAGCCCCGACCTTCTGGCCTGAAGTACCTTGCACCAACCACTAGGCCACTCCTCCACTCCAAATAGCTTACATGGAATATATGCAAGGGTGCCCGGGGCTGGGATGAACCCACACCCTTTTGGATGGTATGTGCACCAGCCCAGAAAAAAAAATACAGGAAAAAGCAAACAAGTGGTAATCGAACCGGCCCTCTAGGGTGTCTAAACACAGTGCATAAACAACTGTGCTAATGCTGCAAGCCATCTGCCATAACAGGAGTTACCAAGAAAGGGTTTATATGTATCTGCCAACAATGTAGAAGCAGGTTGCTAGATTCACATCACCCCTGTAGGGTGTGTCTGTGTGTCCAATATATATGCTATGGAGGCCCAGACCAACACCCACAGTCAGGGTGCAGTCTTCCAAGCCTGCCCACTGTGCGGGTTATGCATCTGCTGCGTTCACATTACCAACATTCTCCAAAGGGCCACAGCTGAGGCTGCACTCTATGCCTGATGGATAGCCTGCATGGAGTGAATAATGTAGCGCACACTGAATAGATGCAAGGGTGTTTGAAGCAGCGCTGAAGCCGCACCCCTTTGTATGGTATTTGCAACAGCCCAGAACAAAATGAACTGAAAACAACCTCTGGGAATTGAACTGGCTCCCAAGTGTGTCCAAATACAGTGCTAACTTTGCACAGCAACTGTAATGGAAATACTTTCCACTAAAGGGAACATATTAATGTATATTTGTATCTCCCTGCAATGTTTCAGCTGATTTGCAGCCTATCCTGTGATACATTTCAGGGAGGGATGGCAAAGAGAGGTACGGTCAACATGATTATGCCGGAGCATACACTGGGGAGTGTGGAGGTGCAGCAGCTTAGAGAGGTATGTTTCCAACTGGTCCCATGTACATTCACTGCTATGTCCACAACTCAGCCGCAGGACAGATCCTGTCTAGGAGCTGGATTGTGTGCATTGTTCAATATGCCCCCCAAAGCAGTCCTACGGTCCATAAGCCTGATTCTCATGAGCATGTGTGTAGACAGTATGTGGCGTATTATCAGCCAACCAGCACTCATCATTCTTGGCATGCCCTCTATCACATTCATGCCTGTTAGTGTGAGCTCAAATGCGTTTCGGATGGTGTGTGTACAAGGAGGCGCAAGTGGGGACTGTCTGTTGCACCTCAACCTGGATGTCCATTGCCGAATACGTCATAGGCCATCTATGTCCCTGCTAGGCCTCACAGATGGGGATGTAATGCTACCAGCACGTTGTCCCAGCTGAACCTGGCTATGGCATACTCTTTATGAACCTCATGAAAACAAGCCAGGAAGGGATGCAGGAGCTGACTAGCAGCTGAACCCGAACTATAGGCTGCTATAATGTGGCTTTGGCAGCACGGCAATACCAATGTTGTTTTCTGTGCAGGGATCTGTGGCCCATAATGGAGCTGCACAGAGGTGGAGACACCACCCCATGCAATATCCTTTGACATTATGGGACCCTGCTGCATCAGCTGTGAGTCTGCATTATGTGGACCTCATGAAGATTGTGTCATTGAAATGCATTTTGCATCTGTAAGGCCAATCCTGTACATGTACACCTGCTGTGTCACTATTGCATCTTTTGCAGTATGTTATGAAGAAGAGCAGCTGTAGAATGTCTGGATGAGTAACATGCACCTAGTCACTATGTGTGATTTATTTATTTAACAGGTTTTATATACCACTTTATCATTTCAATCAAAGCAGTTTACATTGAAACCTAAACTTGGTAATGTATATTAAACAGGGACATTGATAACTTGGATTTTTCTGAGGTAATGGAGGGTTAAGTGAATTGCCCAAGGCCACAAGGAGCACTAGTAGGAATTGAACCCTGGTCTCTGGGTTCCCAAACCAGTGTTCTTAACCATTAGGCTACTCCTCTACTCAACTCCACTTATTCAGACAAATGTGAAGGCAGTATGAACAACAAATCTATGCAGAGATGTCGTTAAGAAAACATGTAGAATAGGCCTCAATTGGCCCTTTATGGCATCTGGTATATTACTCAAGAGTCGATTGTATGTGTAAAGCTAATGTATGAATAAATTTCTGAGTTCGGCATTTCGGCAACGGATGTTATTAACATGGATGAGGTTCCTGTGTCTTTTGACATTCCACCAACCAGGACCGTAGCTGCTTCGGGTTCAAAAACTGTCGCAATAACAACTGGACACGAGAGGGCTTGCTTCACTGTAGTCCTGGGTTGCACAGCTAATGGACATAAATTGAAGCCGATGGTTATTTTCAAGCGAGTAACCATGCCCCGCGAAAAATTTCCACAAGGTATTGTTGTCCACTGTAACAAAAAGGGGTGGATGGACTCTGAGGTCATGAAAATATGGATTGATAAATGTTATCGGGCCAGGCCTGGAGGTTTCTTTTCTAAAAGGTCTTTGTTGATCTTCAATTCCATGGCTGCCCATAAAGAAACAAATGTGCAAAATTATATTAATTCGGCAGGTGCCCATATCGCAGTGATACCGGGTGGTCTTACTTGCAAACTGCAGCCGCTAGATATAGCTGTTAATCACCCCTTCAAAACGTTCATCAGACGAGAGTGGGATAATTGGATGCAGCATGGAATCCATGAATTCACTCCATCGGGACGATTAAAGAGGGCTACATTAATGGAAATCTGCAATTGGTTGTATTCTGCTTGGGACAAAATATCCCCTGAAACCATCAGAAATGGATTCCGAAAAGCAGGGATTGTTTATAAGAACGAGGATGGGGTGCGCAGTGATGACGAAGATGACGATGAAAACGTCGAAAGTAGTGACGATGAAAGTGCATATGTTACGGAAGAGCGTCTTCAGACGGTTTTAAATTATTTCAATGATGATGTTGATGAGGGGAGTGATTTCGAAGGTTTTATGGAATCGGATGATGAAAAGTAATTAAATATATTTTTGTACCAAGATATTCTTGTGGTGCCTCTTTTTTGGGATCAGCTACTTGCAATAAAGTTTTGGTATAGTGCGCCCTCGAAAATACCACGCGGGAGGGTTGCGCGGTAAGTAAAAAAGTATATAACGCGCGCGGTATATGCGCAAAAATACGATATGTGGTGCCCATGTGCACCAGGGGTGCTGCTGACAATCTCACATGTGTCACAGGGCTACAGATCATGTGCAACAGATAGGTGGGTCAGCTACATTTCAACATAACATACACATGCCATGTATGCCTCAGACACCGTGTTACCTAGCTGGCAACATTTACATTTTAGCAAGGGATCTCTGAGTGAACCACAGGTCAGAAAACAGTCTTTAAGGCTATGTAGGTGTATCATGTGTGTGGATATATGCACCTCACTGCTACCTCTGAGAAAGGACCATCTGAAAGACAAACAGTGTGCCTCCACAATGGCTGGGACTCTCGGAACAAGCACATTTCTCACATGTCTGGTCATCAGTTGTGTGCAGCTTTATTTACATGTGCTGTCTCACAGATGACTGAAGCACGCAGAACATTTTTGTTAAACCCTGCTGCTCACAGAAATGTCTGTTAGAAATATCTCCACACTGGCCAATGATGACATCAGTGATCTTGGGTTGTCAGTGTGAGCTTCAGGGCAAGCAATGAAGTGTCCTGCATCAGCACTAGAATTCTCATATCACAGATGGGACATGGCTGATGTTCCAACATACATCTAGTGAATGTGTGCACATGTACGGAGGATGTAGTAAAAGCTGTTAGTGTAGCTGGGTTTAAAAAAGATTTGGACAAGGTCCTGGAGGAAAGGTCCATAAACCATTATTAAAAGGATAGCGCTATACTCCATGTTAAGTTGGAAAAGTTGGAGAACTTTTCCAAGAAGTTGAATTTACAATTTGTCAATTTTCCTGTATCCTCTGCTGTTTCTCCAGTTGAGTTATTTAAAAAGTATTTGTTGGAAGTTTTAGGGATGCCAGAGAATGCCCTTCCACCTACTTCTAAGGTTTAATATTTGCCTATGAAGAAACACTTTAGTTCTAGTAGTATTGCTTCTAATGAAGAGAGTGTTCAGAGGGATAGTTTTGACATCCTGAATTGCCATTCTTTTTGGTGGTTTAGTGGCAATATTTTCTTTAGCAGAGTAGGTTTTAAACTCTAGTAATCTTCTCAGCTTGTGGGAACTGCTGACTAGTGGGCCTGATTAGTCTGTAAATGAACTGAGAGCAGCTGAGGCCTGCATAAAAGGCTTCAGAACCCTGCCCTGTTGAGGCATTCTAAACAGGGGCTCTACAGGTCAAACAATAGTAAGGATTTGAGGGTTTATTTTTATTAAATTGCTGGCTCTCGGACTGGGAGCTCTTAAAAGGGTTCTGGTATATTTTTAAAGCAAAGTTACATTCTTTTGGTGGTTTAGTGGCAATAATTTCTTTAGCAGAGTAGGTTTTAAACTCTAGTAACCTTCTCAGCTTGTGGGAACTGCTGACACCTAATCAGGAGTTAGTTGGAACTGTTTCAGTCACAGTGGAGCCCTCTTAGATCGACTCATTTTGGACACTTATTTAGATTTGCGTCGCATGGTCGCACTTTCCTAGGAATTATATTTCTTTGATGTTATGTTTGTAGTCATGGCCTCCTTTCTAGGATTCTCCCTCTCTCTTAATTTAGGGCTTGCAGTGTTAGGTGCAATCTTGTAATTGGTATGTTAGCTGATTTTCCTATGTAATATATTTCTTATTTTGTACCTTTCCATTTCTTTCAAGTATGTTATTATTGCTTGATGTATTGTTTAAAATTAGAAATAAAGAATTTAAAAGGGACCCGGGATATCACTGCTTGACACAATACAAGCATTGATGAACCTGTGACTTTTGGGGAGGTTGCTAGGTACATATGACCTAGATTGGCTACTGTTGGAAACAGGATACTGGGCTTGATGGACCTTGGTCTGACCCAGTATGGCATATCTTTTGTTCTTATGTTCTTAAATGTTTGGTTCCAAGATTTTAATTTAGGTGGTGCAAAGTGATGTGTTGATGCATTGCATGAGCACCAACTGTCTAACCCTGATGTGATTGCTGTGGTCATATGTGGACCAGCCCTGAAAATCTGGGTCTGCCCACACAAACGAGAGGGAGCAGGGGCTAGCTAGTTAGGCCAAGATTAACTTGCTAACTTCCCAGACCTAATGCCAGAAAGATATTTTGGGAAAATTAGGACCAAGCTGCCATGCACAGATGGCTATGTGTAGTGCATAGAAAAAGGTTGACACCTGCCAACCATGTTTATCTGCCCGTGCCCTACCACAGAATGCCCCTAACACACCCTGATGGCAATCACATAGCATATGGGCATGTTAGGGAGGTACACAGCATTGTAGAGGGCTAGCACCTGAGTGAAAATCAATAAGAAGCCATTTACACAGGTAACTAGGGCAGTTTCCTGTATAAATGGCCTCAAAAATCAGGGACACTATCTACAATGATGAGATAAAGGTAGTTTTGAGACCCACATATTAGCACAGTAATTTAAAACAAATGTCTCTCACAGATGCACAGGCAGCAGAATATAACAACTCTGGGGTAACATAATAGGCCATACATCCATGAGCTGTAAAGGTACGAGAATGTACATGCAATGCAGAATCCAAGCTATGTGTGAAAATACAGATAGCTACATCAGAAAATTGCCCTTGCTATGTGTGGCACATTGGCATGAGAGATATAGGATGGAGCACACATGCGACTGTGTAAGCTGTAAGCAAATCAGTAAGTACACATCTTTATTGGAAAACAACAGGTCAATATGTTCTGTGAAGTAGCAAAACATGAAAACTATGGTAAAGTAAACATCACAAAATATACATCATCACATGTCATTGTGTCACAACATATTCATGCACATGCATATGCACACTGTAATTCACCAAATGACACAGTGACAGCCTATATGCAGAGTATCACTCCTGGATATGGCCAAACAGATCAAACATGTTGTGGTCCACCTTGTGAGGATGTACAACAGCGTGTCATGGCCAAGCGCAAGGGTGACAAGGAAAGAACACACCAGATATACAATGTCCCTCTGCTACTACACACCCAGCTTGATCCTCTTTTGGGCCCAAACATTTGAGGTCATCCGTAGAGTCATCCATAGAGGCAGTGATATGGTAAAACAAGCAAAACATAAATGACAGTCAGGAGTGGCAAGCTCCAGTTGACAGTGTTGGTGCTGCTGGACTGTTAGTTGCCCCTAGTCCATCTCCCTAGCTCCAATGGTGTGTGGAGCATCATAGCTCTCTCAAAGTGGTTTTCTGCAGCAATGTGTGTCTACATTGAGGTGTGAGGTTTGCTGATGACAATGCGAGAATCCATAGTAAGGGAATGGGAAAACGTGGGTGTGGCAAGGAGTCACGCCACCCAGGCAGTGGATCGTATCACCATGCTAGTGTGCACCCTCTGCATGCACCGATCCACCATGTGAATAGCAATGCTCAGCAATGGCATGCGCTCTTCAAAATAGGTTCCATTACTCTCATCATTCCATTCCTCAACGTAGGTTCCATTACTCTCATCATTCTGACTTAAGTACAAGAAGTTACTTATTTCTCCTTACTCCCCCTCTTCCCCTGCCCCTTCTCACCCCTACCCCTCTTCTCTACCATCCTTTCCCCCTAGTTGGAGCATTTGTATGTTAATCAGCTCCGTGCCTTTGTTACCTAGAATTGCTGTTCATCCCTGTTAATGTACAGTTGCTTGTTTTGATGTTCCATGCCTGTTCTATGTTCTATGTAAAGTTGCTTGACAGTTAATGTTCCTTGTAAACCACTCTGATACTAAATAGTGTGGTATATAAAAGCTAATAAATAAATAAAATTACTGTATGCCACCCCTTCTCAGGGATCATCTCATGTTGTTGCTGTCTCCTCAAACATGCGGCTGATGGTGACCACAGATGCACTGTAGGATCCTTCGGCTGTGGGTGGGCCATGCTCTGTGGAGAAAGTAAGTAAAAGGTAGGCATGCTATTCATCACACATCATGAGATACCATCCAAGTGCCTGCAAGTTTAATATATCAAATAGAAAACGTATAATATTCAACCATTACATTCCCATAACACAGCTGCCATTGAAAGTGTAGGACATTACAAACTATCAGTAGAGTATGTTCACATCTGCACATGCACATAGACATGTCCATGGCCACATGTTACAGGTATGTCATAGGTCCCCATCATGTCTGTCACTGCTGCCAGACACTGACCTATCAATGAACTCTGAGTACCAAACAAGCAAATCACATACAAAATGTCTGATCATGTTAGTCAAACATGATCCAATGTGGAGGCCATCTGGTGTATGGTGCATGTCGTGGACAGGGACTGGCTGCAGATGTTATTTTGTCCAAGCTGTCATTCCACACACAGAGGTGGTGTTTGAAAAGTGTGACATTAGTGTGTGTGCATGTTAAAACAGCATTGCCTCTTCCCAAAACTATCCCGTCATGGAGCAAATATGAATGCTGAAGCATTCAGATTTGCCATCAGATGAAACGTATGACATTTTCCATACAGAACACAATGCATAACATGATCACATCAATCACAGAGCAGCATCTGAAATGTAGCATCATTACTTCAGTGATCTGTAAAGGGCTTATCAAACCTTACCCCAGGAACAAATACTGAACATATGCCTGCACTGTGTATCAGTACAATGTGACTCACAATCCGCACACACTGCAATGTAAAATACATGTGCACCTGGTAGTATTTCCCCTGTCTGGTACAAATATGAGGTCAGTAGGAGCGATACCATGAGCCTCTCCAAGGCTACATTTATGTTGGCTGCTTCAACAATGTTACGAAAAAATATAAATGCAATGTTCAACAATTCAACTCTTATCATCTGTGTACACCAACATCTTGGTTGGTAATGTCTGCAAAACTATGGTGTCCAATTACCAACTGCTGAAATCAAGATGGCCAGATACATATTAAATCATAAACATGGGGTATATGTATGCATGCAAGATAGGTTTAGAGCAATATAGTTAGGAACACAAGGGAACATCACACATGTCAAATGTCCTGTGCCCTCTGTGTATGTAAGGCAAGTGACACAACAGCATCAGCACAGAAGACAGTTATGTTTGTGTAATGTATGCAGGTATGTGATATAAAATACATACCTCTGATGCCACCGTGTATGATGCACCAGTAACAAATTACTGCCATGTTGTCATCTGTATGGATCTGTAACACAGTCAGCTGGATGTAGTTCCACTTGCACAAAGTAGTTACCTCACCACACCAGCAGGAGTGACAGCCTGCCAAGCAGATTCTGTATAGTCACAAACACAGCAGACACACATATGTTAGGATGTAGACCTGAAGCACACAGGATAGCATGCACATTTGTACACATATGCATCTCCTCACGTATACAGTACTTACATGAGAAGAGCTCCTCAATCAGATGTTGCCGGATTGCTGTGCCCACACATTTGTTTCCACAGCCACGTACAGGAGGGCACACAGGATCAACTTCCAGGTCCGGATTCAATGTTGACTGGGATATTGTGCCTGAGATCAATGTTGTACAGGATGCAACAGGCCAGAATAATCTGTGTCACAGTCATGGGTCAGTATTGTAAGCCCCCGCTGGTCTTATCCAGGCACCTGAAGCGACTCTTTAACACGCCAAAGATGACAGAGCTGGTGGAGGCATTTGCTTAATTGTACCTCATCTCTGCAGGTGACCATGGAAAATGCAAAGGGGTCAACAACCAGGCCCGACACCCATATCCAGCATCACCTGTAAAATAAAATGAGACAGTTGACCAAGTAACATATATTTACACACAATGTCTGGATGTACATGCTGGTACCTCTCCATTGTAGTCTGCCCTTCCCCATCACACACACACACACCCACACACACACCAAATCATGTTACTGTAACATCAAACATATTCAATAATGACATAAACATACAGCAGCTTTTGAGGGCATGTGTCCCTTAGCCGCCAACTCTCAGACTAATGTGAGAAATACCAGTGATAATAAGTCATGATGCTACCACAAATATCCATACCCATCTCCAACACATTAATAACCTGCCATACACAAAATGCATAACACCAGTTATGAAGGACTGAACAATACCTAGCACAACATATCTCTGCCAATCTTAAAGCTACTTATCTCTGAAAACATTCAAAAAAAAAACCTACTTGTAAAATATAACAAATGCAACTGCCACATTAACATGACGAGCCCACCTTTGGTCTGTTAAACATGCTGATCATAGTCCATCAGCAAACCAATAAGTAAGGATCTCAATGTGCAAACTGAAAGACAACAATGTTACCCAAAAATAAATTCTGAAATGTACAACAACACAGGGGTGAGAACAATGTTACGTAAGTGACCTGGCCAGTAGGCAAAATGCCAAGAGGTGAATGGCGCACATATACCAAACCAGGCAACAAACACCTATTAACTGGAGTTCCAGCTAAGCAAGTCACTCTACAGGTATTGATTGCCAAGAGACAGAAATAGGGATATATCACCAAGGCTGGCAGATGGAAATGTGGGTATCTAGGTCATGAGAGGTGTAACCAGCAGATGTGCTGCCTAGAACATGCTGCAGAATAGTACATGATGACCACATCACATGTGCCGATATCTGCAAAGGCTCAAATAACTTTCAAATACAGCAGGAGTCTAGAATTCTGATCTAAACCTCATAGCTGCATGGTCCCACAAATAACATAGTCAAAACAAATGTCATTGTGAGAACACAAACAGGGACATGAACATCAGTCTGGAGACAGTGACATGCTGAAATAGTAGCCACAGGTACCAGACATTGCAGATTCGCACCACCAAAAATTAAATAAGGGAACAAGGGGGTACCATGTGCATAGCCACAGAAAGGCATGGATGCTGTGGCTGTGCTGTGATATGCCATAGCAGAAACACCATTGTGTAGAATGTCATAGAAAAATGCAGTGCTCCTGCAGTAAGCCATGTGTTGTTTGCAGCATGAGATACCCAGACATAAAGGTACCACCCAAAACCACCTATGACCCTGGTCCATCTGTGATAGTGGTCATTCACCCCAGATCACTTAATAGTATGTGCATAGTAGAGAGAAAAATTATTCACCCAGCAGGACACAGTCCTCATCCTGTCCACTCTCAAACTGTTGGAATAGTGCTGAGTGATGCAGGATATAGGAGTCATAGGTGGACCCTGGAAACCTAGGAACCACATTCAGAATATGCATATTTGCATCACATACAACCTGCACATTCAGGGAATGGTAGTGTTTCCAATTGCGGAACACTGCCTCCCTGTCTCTGGGTGGGACCAAGGCAATATGTGGTATCCCTGTAATCTGCTCAAATGCCTGGTTCAGGGCCCCCCACTGTTGTCTACTGTTAGGAAATACAATGTAATTCCTTGCCCGGCTGATCATGGCTTGCAGTACCTGGTGGAGACAGCGTGAGAACGTGGGCCGGCTCATTCCACCTACTGCAGCCACTGATATCTAGAAGCAGCCAGAGGCAAAGAAATGTAGGGCACTCAGGAGCTTGACCAACCCTGGTATGGTATGAGACCGGCCAGTCAGAGGCTCAAGGTTAGAACTTAGATCCTCATAGAGTTCTCTAATAGCTCCTGTGCTCAGACAATAGAGGGAGATGACCTAGTCCTCATGCATGCCCTAGAGCATGGCCCTGGGCCTGTAGAGGCAAAGTTGTCTGGGGCGGACCTCTGCACGCCTATGGCACCGTGGTGCTCCATCCCCAGCCTGTGGGTTCTCCAAAGCTGCAGGTCTGTGTTGCTGCGGGACTGGACCCCTGCCCATTGCCACTCTCCCTTGGACACCATCTCCCTCATCAGGCAACCACAGTTCTCCCTCACCATACAACCACTGGACAGCACTCACAGCAAAGACAAAGTGACCCATCATGGACGACACCTTCAGCAAATGCATACTGCCTCAAACAGGGAGGGAATGGGCAAATGATGAGAACAAACACTACACACCTATGCATTACACACCGCACACGAGCAGTAGCACTAATTGGATGCTGTGACGGCACCTGCTGCACCCTGCGCATGCAGAAG
Source organism: Ichthyophis bannanicus (assembly GCA_033557465.1). Classification (NCBI taxonomy): domain Eukaryota; kingdom Metazoa; phylum Chordata; class Amphibia; order Gymnophiona; family Ichthyophiidae; genus Ichthyophis; species Ichthyophis bannanicus. The sequence continues at coordinate 148,166,597 of CM066039.1, read as the reverse complement.
GCACGGAACACACATGCAAGGTGCCCTGCACATGCGTAAGGAGCAGAATGCACGTACAAGGCACGCTGCACACGTGTAAGGAGCAGAGTGCACGTGCAAGGCACCCTGCGCATACGTAAGGTGCCCTGCGTCCACGGAACTCACAGTAGGCACGTGCAAGGCGCCCTGCTTATGCGGAAGGCATGGTATGCACGCGTGAGGCACTGTCTGCATGCATTCGGTGCCTTCCCAACTTGCAGGGCGACTCAAGACTGCTTACGGGCTTTCTGTTCATGTGTTCACTTTGTCTCCTGGTTTTCCCTCTCCCAGCATCTTTGCAGTGCTTAATAGCATAAGTACGTGTCTGGACATAAATAGAGTTTGCAGCGCATGTCACACATAAAATATGACTAACCCCGTTTACATATATGCAGGGTGCCACGCCCACATGAAAGGAACCCTGTATGTACGTTATGCATCCTGCGCCTGTGTAGGGTGCCCTTCATGTGAGTGACGCACCTTATGCATGTACAGGGTGCCCTGCACATGGGCAAGGCACACTGCACGTGCACGAGGCACCCTGCACATGCAGGCTGTGCCCTCTGCAGGCGCAGGGCGCCTCACAACTGATCATGGGCCTACTGTTAATTTGTTCCTGTCGCAGCATATTTGGAGTACTTAAGAGCACTGGCACGTGTGCAGTCATGCATATTGTTTGCACCGCGTGTCACATCTATAACATGTCTAATTGTTTATGTAGAGGCGAATGGTACCTCATGCATGTGGAAGGCACCGTGCGCATGAGCAGCGTGCATAACACATGTGTAGGGCACCCTGCGCATGTGCAGCATGCATAATGCATGTGCAGAGTGCCCTGTGCAGGTGCAGTGTGCCCTCCACATGCACGAGGCAGGGCGCCTTGCGCATCCGCAGGCCAACCTCTACATGCATAACATGCCCTGCACATGCACACAGCACCCTGCACGTCCACGATGTGCACTGCTCATGCACAAACGGTGTAGGGCATACTGTAGGTGTGACACGCAGTGCAAGTCATTGTTCTGTCCAGAGACATGCTAGTGCTGTTAACTACGGAAAACATGCAGTGAGAGGAGATACTAACCAACCAAGGTACTGAAACACATGAAGAACAGGCCCCTGAGCAGTCTGGTGTCCAGGCCTCAGAAGAGGAACAAGCTGGCCCATCTGGGGTGGTCCAGCATCAACAACAGCAGCCTGCCAAGCCCACAACTGGCAAAAGAAAAAGGAAGTGTGCCCCTATAGAGGTGCGCAAGGGGGCCATACGGTTCACACAGCAGGAAAATGACATCCTCCTGGCTAATGTTTTGGAAAATTATGAGGTGCTCTATGGGCGCCTCAGTACACAAACACCTCTCAGCACAAAAAACATGATCTGGGAGGAGATCCGGGAAGCTGTTTCTGAGGCCGGTGGACCACCCCGGGACATTGAGAGCCTCAGAAAGAGGTATAATGACATAAAATGTGCCGTTAGAGCACACCTCACAGCGGAGAGGCAGCATGCAATGGGCACAGGTGGTGGCAGACCCAGTGGGGCCCATCTTTCTGCCCTTGAGAAACAGTTGATGGAGAGACTAGGGTCCGTCTATATCCATGGACTGCCCCCAGAGCTGGACACAGCCCACCCATGTGCCGGTAAGTATGGAAATGCGAATGCCCACCATGTACCTAATAGCTATATGCACGTGTCTTTCCCACTCATTACACGTTGCCCGTAGCCTGTTCTGCTGCTCCCCTTTAGATATTGGATTACATTTCCATTATTGGTCTTTGTCCATTCACCCATTGTATATTGTTCTTTGTAAACCAGCCTGGTGTAATGATGATGCAGTATAGCAATAGCCCCAATAAACATTACAACAAAGATAATCATACACATGTGACTCATGTGGCCAATGCAACCCTGTTAATCATGCACACATGCTGTCCTCTGCAAGCAACTGACACATCCTGTAGATATGGCCATATGGCCACCCATATGCTGTGTATGCATCTAGGTACACGTGTGACCCTATGGCCTGTGTGACTGTTGCATGTATGGCCCTGTGCAGCTCCCTAAATGTTAACCAAAGTGTCTTTCTACCTTGTTTCTGATCTGTCTTGAGTGGCCCTTGGGACAGCATGGCACATTTTAATGTTAAACTGTCTTGAGATTGGCATGTACCAAGAGCAAGCACAAAAGAGCGAAGGTATGGAGGTCACAAGTGCTTTATTTAATTAAAAGGCCCCAACGCGTTTCGGCTTATGCCTTCACCAGGGGGCAAGGAACTGCAAAAACAATTCAAAAACATATAAAAAGCGAATATAATCAAAATAAATTATTACACATATGTAAAAGGTATATATATATAAAACAATAAATAAAAACAGGTAAAAATATATATAACTATTAAAATTATATATAAATAAAATAGAGACAGACTGTTGTAAAACAAATGGAGGTTGGACTAAAAAGGATTACATTAAAAGAGACATAGGAGGAAAGGCACAGTAATACTTACTGGGAAAATGCAGGTGTTGAGCAACATAAATTAACTGAGGTAAAAGCTTCAAAACCCTATGGGTAAAAACTGGCCAGCAGCAGCAGAAGCATCTGCAAGGGGTGCTGGGGGGGCAGGATGGCGTGGTCATGGGCGCCCACGCGAGCATCAGTCCTGGGTAGAGGTGTGATTGATGCCATGTAAATAAACATACCCTAATTCAGTACCTCTTGCAGCCAAGTGTCCATTGTTGCCGGGTGTTATATCATATTCCTGTTTCTGCCATATTTTTATCTGAGAGACGAACCTCTCCCCCTGGCAAGGTACACTATAGGCCCCTTTCCTGTCTTCCACGTGTGCCTTGCTCTATTTGCCTCTCTGTCTCTTAGCAAGAGAAGTGCCCCCTCACACAAGTTGTGCCAGAAGGGTGAATGTCACCTGCTTCCTGTGAGTGAATGTGCTGACTTTCTGTGATGTGTGTCGGTCTCACTGCACATAGCAATTTTCTGGCCATTGTTATGGTGCTCCCCTACATCATTGCCCCCGGTTGTGCACATTTTTGTTCAGCTCATCTCAGCAGCTTAACATATACCCCCCCCCCTCCCACCCACACTGCAACTCAATGTCTCTTAGAGCTGTCAGCTGCTCATTAGCTCACCTACTCACAGATATACCTACTCCCTGTGGCCACTCTCTAGCCATCTGTTTCATCTGGCCTCTGTTCCACTCTCTATCACTCTTCTATGGCTCTGCATCTGAGTGTCTGCCTTTTTTTCTTATACCCTAATTGCCTACCCTCCTACCAGCACCTTCACACCTCTCCTATATCTCCCCTCTACCTTTCTCACTTCTACCCCTATTCTGTCTTCTCAGCTATCATCATCTCCTGAGCCTCACCACTTTCTGCCTCTCATTCAACCATCACTTCTCTCTCCCCAAGGCACCCTCACATTTCTTTCTGCTGTACTGTCTCCTCCCTGCCCCGTAATCTACTACTCCTTCTCTGGCTCACATCTGGAAATAGGAAACCCAACCATGCCCCCCAGACCTTAGTCACGCCCCAAGAGAGGGTATCATAACGTAACACCTCCAATCCTATTCATAGTCCCTGTTGCCCCTTCCACTCTCCCTCTCCCTCTCCCTCTCCCATGTGCCATCTCTAATACACGTGTCCTTACACATAATCTCATTATCTCAAATGGCCTCCATCGTCATGGTCTAACTGAGATTTGGCTCCTCCCAGAGGACACATCAACTGTCACTGCTCTTTGTCATGGTGGCTGTCAGATCCCCAACACACTCTTTACCACTGGCCGTGGTGGTGGTGGTGTTGCCCATCTATTTTTTCCCTCCTGCCAATTACAACACCTCCTGCTACATCATTCTCAGTGCCTTGCCACTTTTTATGTCCACACCATCTGCCCTGTCACTCCATTCCCTCCCTAGGTAGCTGTGCCTTGCTCACCTCCTAACAAGTCATATTCTAACCATTCCAGACTTTTCTTCGTGCCCATTCATCTTTCTGGATTCCTTTACCTCACTCTTATTCACAGGGATGTTAAGAGTTATGTTGATTGGCCCTCTGCTCCTACTGCCTTAATGCTCCCATAGCTTAGGCCCTCATTTGACCTCTAGCAGATTCCTAATGCCCCCACTCACCAGCATGGCCACTGCCATGACCTCGTATATTTCACCAGTTGCCTGGCCTTAAACATCTGTAAGTCAGTCCCACCCATATCCAAGCATCAACTGCCAGGCCTGACTCTTCATCACCGGCCACCTCAATCTTGCACTGTCTCCAACAAACTAAGTATACATCTTCATGCTATTGATCTTTTCGTTCTCTCCCCCAATGTAGCCTCATTTCATTCATGCACTATGTCCTCTCTTTCTGGGAAGCTGGGGAGCTTTTCCGCGCAGGCTCCGTCGGTACCGACGTACCCATATGTGAGGACTCATTCCTGCTTGTTCCTGGAGATTGGAAAAAATCTAGAAGAGAGAAGAAAGGACAAATGGACAGCAGACGATGGACAGTTAGCAGAAGACACAAAGAAACCAGAAGAAAGTGGCTGGAGCAAGTGCAACTGAAAAAAATGCACAAAAGGTAGAAAAATATGTCTTTATTTTGAATTTATTAACTGGAATATGTCAGCTCTGGGAAATGTGCATCATTAACATTTGCGCTATGTTTAGTACAAAAGGAAATTAATTTATAGTTTTATTTCTGCAGTGTTGTTGTGCATTCCAAGTTTGGCTTTTGGGGTTCCCAGTTTAATTATTGTCTTCCTTTTTCTAAATTGTGATTCCTTGTTTGCTGATGGTCTATGTTCTGCATGTGTAACTGAGCTGAGGTATTCTGTTAATGTAATTCCTATTTGACATTGCCACTTGTTCTCTTTCCCCAGTAGGTCATGTATTGTTATTCTCTGAAATGTATTGGTTTAATATTTGTAGTGTTTGCCTTTTGATAGGTAGGATCTGGTGCTTTGTGAGTCCTGGTAGTGCTGTTAGGATACGGCGGGTTTGCTATGGGTTCTAAATGGGCAGTGTTTGTAGTAGTTCCTAATGTGCCTGGCGGTTGGCACTGGATTATAGTAATGTAGAAATCTTTTAGTCTGTCTTTATCCATACACTCATTAAGAGGCATGTTATCCATATGTCCGCCTCCTTGCTCCAGTTACCTATTGACAAAGCAGACTCACCAGAGCAATAATTAAGTAGCTAATATCGTTATCAAACTTTAACAAACTTTAAGAAACCACAACTATAAACTAAGACACAAAATGTGTCCTTAAAGTAACACTAGAATTGTCCTGTTATGGTCTTCCCTCCATCTCAATAGAGGAATATGACCTCCTAAAGATACCTGAATCTTCATCTTCTCCATATGAACTATAAATCATAAACTTGGCCCATGAGCTTACCTTGTCAATACTGTACCTCTTCGCTTCAGGCCATAGTCCAGATGACAGAATATTAGGGAGGGATGCGGGACTGGACTGGAGTTCCTCAAGGAACAACAATTAGCAGGTAAGTCTAATTTCACTTTCCTTATCGTCTCTCCAGTCCAGTCCCGGAATCTCTGGGGATGTAACAGAACAGTAAAAAAACCCTTAACGGGAGGGACCTGCTAGTCAAGCCTGAAGCACTGCCGATCCAAAACAAGTATCCCTTTCCGCCTGTACATCTAGACGATAATGTTTTACAAAGAAATTTAATGATGACCAAGTAGCCGCCTTACAGATGTCCACTGCCGGTACCAAACTGTACTCAGCCCAGGATGCAGCTTGCACCCTTGTTGAATGTACCTTAAGCCCATCAGGTATTGCCCTACCAAATATGCTGAAGCTATGGCTTCCTTGAGCTACCTGGCAATAGACGCTTTGGAAGCTGCATGCCCTTTTCTTGCACCCCCAAAAAGAATAAACAGCCTAGCTGTCTTACGGAATTCCTGTGTTCTCTTCAAATACATCTTTAATGCTCTACGCACATCTAAAAGATGAAATTTTTTGAACTGAACTTCTTCGGCACTATCCTCAAATACTGGTAATAAAACTACTTGATTGACATGAAAAGCCGACACCACCTTGGGTAAAAACGAAGGTACTGGTCTCAATATCACTTTATTTTCATAAAATGATAGAAAAGGTTTTCTACAAGACAAAGCCTGTAACTCTGAAATCCTCCGTGCTGACGATATCGCTACTAAAAAAACCACCTTGAGCAAAAGATCCTTCAGTGATGATCGTGACAACGGCTCAAACGGTTCACGTACCAATGTTTCCAAAACCAAATGGAGATCCCATTTCGGTACGGTCAGTCTACACGGTGGCTTCAACAATGAAACTGCTCTCAAAAAACGTTTCACATCTGGGTGTGCTCTTAGCACCTCACCATTTATCTTACCTCTATAACAAGAGAGACCTGCTAACTGCACTCTCAATGATGCAGCGGCTAATCCTTTCTCAAACCCATCCTGCAAAAAAGATAGAATTTGAGAAATAGAAGCCTTTAATGCTTCAAAACCTTTGTCATCACACCACACTTCGAATATTCTCCAAATTTGAATATATGCCAAAGAGGTAGACCTCCTCCTTGCTTTCAACAATGTGGAAATCACCGCTGATGAGTAACCTCTGGCTTTTAGCCTCACCCTTTCAAGAGCCAAGCCGTAAGCGAGAATTGATCCACCTGCAGCATGCATAATGGACCCTGTCGCAAAAGATCCTCTCTCATCGGTAGAAGCCAGGGACGGTCTACTAATAACCTTATGAGATCCACGTACCGTGGTTGTCTTGGCCAATCTGGCACTATCAATATTACGTGTCCCTTGTGTCTTTCTACTCTTTGTAGAACACGTCCTATTAATACCCACGGAGGGAAGACGTACAGAAGTTGTTCCTCTGGCCACCTTTGAATGAGAGCATCTAGGCCTTCTGACATTCTCTCTCATCTTCAGCTGAAAAATCGATTGATCTTCGCCGATTCGAATGTTGCCATGAGATCCATCACGGGAGCTCCCCATCGATTTACTATCATTTAGAACACCTGCGGATGCAGAACCCACTCTCCTGGGTCCACTTTGACCCGACTCGAAAAATCGGCCTCCACATTGTCCACCCCTGCCACATGAGATGCCGATAAAGCTCCCAAATTCATCTCAGCCCACACGAACAACTGTTCAGCTTCGGCTTCCAGGGAGACATTGCCTGTGCCCCTTTGACGATTGATGTAAGCCACTGCTGTCGTGTTGTCTGACAGAACTCGAATGGCTTTCCCCTGAAGGTAATGTTGAAATGCTTGTAGTGATAAGGTTACCGCTCTCAATTCCAATCTGTTGATTAACCAAACCTTCTCCTGTTCGGTCCATTGGCCTTGAACAAACCTTCTCTCGAAGTGAGCTCCCCAGCCCATGAGACTGGCATCCGTCGTAAGAGGAATCCAAACAGGCAATTCCAGAAGCATTCCTACCTCTAGAACCCCTGGCTGTAACCACCATTGCAGAGCGTTACGTGTCTCCAGAGGACAAGGTTGCCTCCGTGAGAGAGGATCCTCCTGGTGCGACCATCTCCTGAGTAATGCCCTCTGTAATGGTCGCATATGAGCTCTTGCCCAAGGAACTAACTCTAGCGTTGCTGCCATGGTCCCGAGCAACTGTAAATAATGCCATGCAGTGGGATCCTTCCTATCCAAGAATCTGCACACTAGGTTTCTTAATCCTAGCGCTCTTACCTGAGGAAGAAACACCCTTCCTATTCTTGTATTGAAGCGAGCTCCCAGGTGTTCTAGATTTTGTGATGGAGTCAATTTGTTCTTTGCCAAATTGACAACCCAACCAAGACTTTGTAACAACTCCACTACTCTGGATGTTGCCAACTCACTTTCCTTTTCAGACTTTGCCCGGATTAACCAGTCGTCCAGATATGGGTGAACTAATACCCCTTCCTTTCGCAATGCTACCGCAGTTACTACCATCACTTTGATAAATGTTCGTGGAGCCATTGCTAAACCGAACAGCAACGCACGAAACTGGAAATGACCCATGGGAACTGCAAACCTTAGAAATTTCTGATGCTCCAGATGAATTGGAATATGTAGATATGCCTCGGACAAATCCAGAGACGTAAGAAATTCTCCTTTCCTTACAGCCATTATGACAGACTTCAGTGTCTCCATACGAAAATGAATCACACGAAGACAATGATTTACTCTTTGAAGATCCAAAATTGGTCGAAAAGATCCTTCCTTTTTTGGAACCACAAAGTAGATGGAGTATCGACCGAAGCCGCGTTGGTCTGGTGGCACTGGGACGACAGCTTTGAGGTTCAAAAGTCTTTGCAAGGTCTCTCGCACAGCTGTGCACTTGATGCGTGCCTTGCAAGGAGACTGAACAAATGAATCGACCACTGGGCGTTGAAACTCCAGAGCATATCCTTCTCGAATGATCTCCAACACACACCGATCGGACGTGATCTGGACCCAGGCAGGATAAAAATCCTGTAGACGACCTCCCATGGGTACTAAACCTGCCTGAGCCCCCTTGACTTCATTGTGACTTTCTAAGATTCATGGAAGAGGAGGATGCAAAGCCCCTGCTTGCTCCTCGAAATCCTCGAAATCCCTGACCTCTGAAAAGTGGATGACCTCTTTGAAATTGTCCGAAACGATTGGACCAAAAATGACGAAAGTCTCTCTGCTAACCACTTGTCGCCTGCATTGAACGTCCATGCTTTTGCTTATCCTCTGGCAACCTTCCGCCTTTGGACTCACCTAAGTCCTTTACCAGCTTATCTAAGTCATCACCAAACAGTAGTTTACCCCTGAAAGGAAGCTTACTGAGCCTTGCTTTAGAAGAAGCATCTGCCGCCCAGTTACACAACCACAGATATCTTCTAGCTGCAATTACAGAGGCCATACTCTTAGTCAAACCCCTAATAAGGTCATAATGAATGTTAGCCAAATAAGCTGCCCCAGTCTCTAACCGGGAAGCTTCTGCCTTAGCGTCTTCCACATTTTCTCCGTGTACCCGCTGAGACCAACGAAGTCAAGCTCTGGCTACCCATGCACCACAAATTGAAGCTTGGATGGATAATGCATTGACATGAAATACCTGTTTTAACAATGTATCTAGCCTTCTATCCTGGCTATCCTTAAGGGCGGCACTACCTTCCACCGGAATTGTAGTCTTCTTGGTAACAGCTGATACCACTGCATCTATTTTGGGAGACTTAAACAACTCCCGATCCTGATCCACTAGAGGATACAACCGAGCCATGACCCTGGACCCCTTTAGTCCTGCTTTAGGCATGTCCCATTCTTGCTGAATCATCTCTCTCACAACTCTGTGTATCGGAAAAGCCCTTTGCGTCTTCCTAAATGCCTGCAACAAAGGGTCCTCTAAGGTGTTATCCTCCGCTGGCTCTGTGGCCGGCATATTAAGGGCTTTAAGCATTTCCATAATCAACGCTGGCAACTCGTCTCGACGGAAAACACGAACCACTCTCGCCTGGTCCTCTTGTTCCTTGAGTTCTCCTTCCTCTAATTCATCTTCCAATTCCAAATCCGGATCCAAATCCTCCTAGTGAACCTCTTCAGAGGTTATTGAATGTTACTGTCGGCCTTTCCCTGTATTAGCTTTCTTAACAGGTACTGCGCCCTCAGCAACTTCCAAAGGAGTACCCAGACGCTTTTGTCCATTTCCAAATGGTTGCTGAAGCAGAAATACAAACTCCTGCGAAAATAACGCTGCCAAACCACCAGAAAGAATAGATGGTGCTTGAGGCAAATCCGGAATGGAGGATGGCCCTGCTACCAGTTCTGACAAAGATACCTGTATTGACACAGAGTCAGATATAGACAAGGAAGCAACTTTAGCACTTGCTCCACTGTTCTCTAAAGCCTGCTCCATAGCTGCTGCTTCCTGGAGTTCTACACACACCTGTTTCAGACAGGGCTCCTCTTCTAGTGCCACAGACTAAACACTGTGGCCTAGAAGGCATTACGCCCCTATAACGCTGTTTCTAAAAACTATTCTTCCTGATAACTCTTCAGAAGAATCCGTCCCCGCAGTTTCTTTACAAACTGTTTAGACTGACTGTAATCATTAAAACATTTTTTTTAATATGTTAATGTTAAAGTTCCCACTCACAATTAACCCCGAGGTTAAATATATCAAAAATCATGGACCCCCCCTTCTAACCAGATCTCTCTAGTAAATTTAAAAGCTTTAGAACTTTACTGTAACAAACGGACATTTTTCCTGTGCGCACAACACTAAGCACAGCCTGTGCCGAAACCAACTGCCGTTTTGCTTCCTTAGTAAAGCACGACTAGGCCTTCTTACCTTTGACCCTCTGTGCCTCAGAGTATAGAAACACTCTCTATCATGTCCTGAACTCCCCACGCATGGCCGTAATAGCGGCTTCAGCGTAGGAGGAGAAACCGGATATTTTGTTAGTGCTGCCGTTCAACGCTGCTCTCAAGAAAGAACACCTGACAGCTCCGGTGGCTCCTTTAAACCTTCGCTCCTTACCCAAAACAGGTGGGTTCAGGAGGCGGAATCCTGCTTTTATTTTGTGCCGGACAAGTCAGCAGAGAAGCTATGCTTTAAAATAAATAGCCACGGCTTAAGCAGGGACAGGAGGAAAAGGAGAGAGAAAGAGAGGGGGGGGGTGCCTCAGGACTCCTAAGTCTCTAAAATTAACTGACTAATTATAAAATTAAATAATTATATAAGACAAATTAAATTAAGCTAATTAAAATAAATTAATTAACTATTTCACTGTTTAATTGTCCCTCTAGTGAGCCCTGAATCTCTGGACTCATGCAACCTCCAGCTGCTTGGAGACTGAATCAACTAGAGCAAGGAAGCGGTCCCTCGGGTACTTATACCAATGACATCAAAAGAGTGTCATTGTTCAGTCTCCAAGCTGCTGGAAGAGGTACACTGTTTCCAGAGATTCCGGGACTGGACTGGAGAGACGATAAGGAACATACGATTTCCCTTGATCATATGCCTTTTTACACTTACAAATTCTTCAAGTATGTCTTCTTATAATCTAACTGAAATACTGTGTTTAGGTAGACCGGATTGTGTTTTAATTACTCCTGAAATAGCTGCTAGGTTAATATTGTGGACACCCCTTCCTGGAACTTATTTAATTTATGGGTACAAAGCTTTCTCTCTCTTTCCCTGGCAAGGCCAAGGGTTTATGTTTTATAGGGTAAGTTATCTCTGGTATTACTGTTACCCCTTCATTACCAGAAGGAAGGGTGAAAAACAACTGTTACACTACTACCCTGAAAAGAAGAAAAAAGAATCTCTCAAGTGCTTATAATGGGGATTCAGTAGGAAGAGCTGTAATCACCAGAATAGGAGTGTTTATGAACCATGGTGAAATGAGTTTTTTTGTTTCTATTCTTTTTGCTTTTATGAATGAGATTGCTAGGTCTCTAACAAATATCTGAGTTGAGATGAGTCATTTCCGTAGCCTAGCTCTCCAGAATAGATGAGCCCTAGACTATCTGTTAGCATCCCAGGGAGGAGTTTATTCTCTGATAGGTACTGAGTTGGCATTTGTGGATGGTTACAGAAACTTGTAATACTCATCTTTCTCATTATTTCACTACTTGTCTGTCTGTGCTGCTGCTTTCAATACATAAATGTAGATAGTCTGTATGTTTGTATGTCTGACCTCCTTTCCTGTTAAATGTATCCCTACAATCTGTGTTAACCACTTTGATTGAAGGATAAAGTGGTATACAAAACTGGCTAAATAAATAAATACCCAATCTTATTGCTGTCCTGAAGGCCTGTATTCCTAAATCCCCCTCCCCCAACTTATCCTCACTGAACTTCGGATTGCAGAGCTAGAGACACATCTACAAGAATGTGGCAAAATGAAGAATGAATGCTGTAAAAACCTGGCTACCTGTACTGTCATCCCTGAAGACCCCCAAATGCCTGGTAAAAGGCACAGAAGAAACCAGGGATTGAGGGAACTCTGCTTCCAGCGATCATCACCTCTGCTCTGTGAAGACCTTGACTTTAACGAAGATCAACCTATTAGATAGGTGATCTTCGAAGGGGGGGAGTGTGAAAAGTGCAAAGCAGATTGAGTCTTCAGCAGGACTCCCCTTATTTCCCTCATCTTGCTTTTCTCTCTTCCCCTCTTTTTCCTGTCTCTCTTAAGTTTGTTTTGCTAACAGGGGCGGCCCAAGGGGGGTGCGGGGCCATGTGCGGAGACTTGGTGCGGGGCCTCATTTGCATAAGGGGCCTCATTTGCATAAATATTTGCATAATGTTACCATACACTAACTTTAGTAAACATGCCTCTTAATGAGTGTATGAATAAAGAAAGACTAAAAGACTTCTACATTACTATAATCCAGTGCCAACCGCCAGACACATTAGGAACTACTACAAACACTGCCCATTTAGAACCCATAGCAAACCCGCCGTATCCTAACAGCACTACCAGGACTCACAAAGAACCATACTCTACCTATCAAAAGGCAACACTGCAAATATTAAACCAATACATTTCAGAGAATAACAATACATGACCTACTGGGGAAAGAGAACAAGTGGCAATGTCAAATAGCAATTATATAAACAGAATACCTCAGCTCAGTTACACATGCAGAACATAGACCATCACCAAACAAGGAATCACAATTTAGAAACAGGAAGACAATAATTAAACTGGGAATCCCAAAAGCCAAACTTGGAATGTACAACACTGTAGAAATAAAACTATACATTAATTTGCTCTTGTACTAAACAAAGCACAGACGTTAATGATGCACATTTCCCAGAGCTGACATATTCCAATTAATAAATTCAAAATAAAGAGATATTTTTTTACCTTTTGTGCATTTTTTTTCAGCTGCAATTGCTCCAGTCACTTTCTTCTGGTTTCTTTGTGTCTTCCGCTAACTCTCCATCGTCTGCTGTCCATTTGTCTTTTCTTCTCTCTTCTAGTTTTTTCCATTCTCTCTCTACATCTGCTTTAACATACTAATCTTTCTCCTTTTGCTCTTTCCTCATTCCTATTTCATCTACTCAAATTTTACCCCTCCATTCTCAATCCCCACTTACTCTCCCAATATCCGGCCAATTGTAGATTTGTCTTCCCTCCCACACAAAATATTTTTTCCCTCTCCATTTCACTCTCCCAGCTCCATCCCATTCTAATCCTCCCCCAACATCAGCTCCATTCTAGTTCCAGTCCCACCCAGCATCCGTTTCCATCTAGTCCCCGCATCAGCCCATTTCCAGTCCTAGCCCCCCATAAGCCCATTTCCAGTCCTATCCTAGACCCACCATCAGCCTATTTCCAGTCCTATCCGAGTCCCTCCATCAGCTCATTTCCAATCCCAGCCCCCCATGAGCCCATCAGCCCATGTCAAATCCTAGCTCCCCTCCACTCAGCCCATTTCCAATCCAAGCCCCCCATGAGCCTACTTCCAGTTCTAGCCCCTTCATGAGTCCATTTCAATCCAAACCCCCACCACAGCCCATTTCCAATCTTAGCACCCCCCCAACAGCCAATTTCCAGTCCTATTCTAGCCCCTCCATCAGCCCATTTCAAGTCCTAGCCCCCCGCCAATTCACCCATTTCCAGTCCTAGCTTCCTCCCCCTCAAAACCCATTTCCATTCCAAGCCCCCGTCCCCATCAGCTATTTGCAGTTCAAGCCCTCCTTCCACTCAGCCCATTTCCAGTCCTAGCAACCCCCCAGCCCAGTAACAGTCTTAGCCCCCCCCCAGCCCATTACCAGTCCTAACCCCCATCAGCCCATTTCCAGTCGTAGCCCCTCCCATAGCCCATTACTAGTCCTAACCCCCCATCAGCCCATTACGTCCTAACCCCCCATCACCCTATTTCCAGGCCTAGCCCCCCATCAGCCTATTTCCAGTCTTAGCCCCCCATAGCCCATTACCAGTCCTAATCCCCCATCAGCCCATTACCAGTCCTAACCCCTCCCATAGCCCATTACCAGTCCTAAACCTCCCCATCAGCCCACTTCCAGTCTTAGCATCCCCCCATGGCCCATTACTAGTCCTAACCCTCCATCAGCCCATTTCCAGTCAGCCCCCCACATTCCCCATTTCCAGTCCTAAAACGCCCCCTCAGCCCATTTCCAGTCCGCCCCCCCCCCTAGGCCCTTACGAGTCCTACAACCCCCCCATCAGCCCACTTCCAGTCTTAGCACCCCCCCCCCCGGCCCATTACTAGTCCTAACCCTCCCCTATCAGCCCACTTCCAGTCTTAGCCTCCCCCCCCCCCATAGCCACTGGTACCAGTCCTAAACCCCCTTCCCCCCTATCATCCCAAGTTTAAAAAAACAATAAAAAAACCCCAGCTGCTTCTGCCGCGGCAGCATCAAGAGTGCCGCCGCGGGGCCCCCCTCCTGCCCGGCAGAGCCTCCCCCCTGCCCGGCAGAGCCGCTCAGTCCCTGCATCGTAGGCTAGCGTCATCCCCGAACGCGGGCTTCTTTTCAGAGCCGCGAGAAAGGAAACTCTCGCGGCTCTGAAAAGAAGCCCGCGTTCGGGGATGACGCTAGCCTACGATGCAGAGACTGGGCGGCTCTGCCGGGCAGGAGGGGGGCCCCGCGGCGGCACTCTTGATGCTGCCGCGGCAGAAGCAGCTGGGGTTTTTTTTGTTGTTTTTTTAAATTTGGGATGAAGAATGTTTTTTGCGCGGGGCCCCCTGAAACGCGGGGCCCTGTGCAAAAAACATTCTTGCTCAATGGACGGGCCGGCCCTGTTTGCTAATACATACTAGGACACACATAGAGAGTTGTCATTTAGAATAAGCAGTAGTTTTAATAGTCTGCTTCTAGAAGTTTCAACATGGATATATTAGTGTTGTAGAAAAAAATTCTGCTCTTAGGCCTTAGGAAATAATTGTGCTGTGAGAACATTCCTGATGCAGCTTTAGGCTTGCTAGTTTCTATACAACACTGTATTGTTTGTACATAGAAACATAGAGCCTGATACATTTAGCTAAAAAGCAAACTTTTTCAGCTCAGACCTGAATGTAAGATGCACCTCCTTCCACCTCCTCCTTCCCCCTCTGAAGATAACAGGCTAGAGACATAGCTGACCTTCACAAAGACAATTATGTTCAAACTACCAATGAATAGTCCATAGTCATCTTTAAGAGCCCCAGCTCATGGACATCCCCCTCCTCTGATCGCTCCTTCTTTTTCGGGTTCCTTTATTCCACTGGTGTCTTCTTTTCGCTATTTAGGTGTAATCTTGGACTCTAATCTCTCCTTTCAGGACCATGTTTCTCATGTTGTTAAGACTTCCTTCTTTTTTCTTTGGCAGATATGCGCCATTCGTCCTTTCTTAACCCCTCAGGCCCTCACTACCCTTATGATGTCTCTGGTAATTTCACATCTCAACTTCTGCAACTCTGTTCTCACTGGTGTCCCCCAACTTCACTTGCGCAGGTTGCAACATGTACAAAACACAGCAGCACGTATCATTTCTCATTTTGCACGTTGGGGCCATGTCACCCCTCTCTTTATAAATCTCCACTGGTTTCCTCTAACTTACCGCATTCAGTATAAGCTTCTTACATTGCTCCATCAGATCATTTATACCCATACTCCCCAGTACCTGTTTGATCTCATTCAGTTCCACACTCCTAGTCGATCCCTTTGGTCTTTACACATTAATCGCCTGCACCTCCCGTCCCTTGCACGTGCCCACCTCCAAGTCACTCGTAATTCTGCTTTCTTCTTTGCTGGTCCTGTGCACTGGAACTCTTTACCCTTCAATCTTAGATTGGAACAGAACCACAAGCAGCAGA
Source organism: Ichthyophis bannanicus (assembly GCA_033557465.1). NCBI lineage: Eukaryota > Metazoa > Chordata > Amphibia > Gymnophiona > Ichthyophiidae > Ichthyophis > Ichthyophis bannanicus. The sequence continues at coordinate 148,150,776 of CM066039.1, read as the reverse complement.
GAGGTCACATGTTTATCCATAGGTCCCGTCACTTTCCCACTCTCAACACCCTCTCCAGATTTTACACCAACCTTCGCCTTACGTTTGCCCATGGATTCCAACTGATCTCACCTTACATGTGAATACCTCGGTGCTCCGAAGGGGCACCAAAGGGGCATGTCTGCCCCTTGAGCCACGCCCCTTAGGCCACACCACATGGCATTTTTTTCACAGCCAACTATTATAAGACAACTTATAAGTGATCCAGAAGGCTGCTGGCTTATTCTGATATTAAGAATATAAGAACTGCCACATTTGGTCAAGCCTAGTGTCCTTTTTCCTACTGTGGCCAATCCAGGACACAAGTACCTGACATATCCCAAAGGTAGCCAGTTCCATGCTATTTATCCCCATGGATAAGCAGTGTTTTTTTCTTAGATTATCAATAACTGTTTAAAGACTTTCCCTACAGGAATTTGTCCACCCTTTCTTAGATCCAGATTCTGTATTCGAACTGCAATGTTCCAAAGACCAGTTATGGATTGAGAGAAAAATATTTCTCCTATCTGCTTTAAATATACTACTTTGTAGCTTCATAGTGTGGCAGTCACCTCAGGATGAAAGGAATTCAGCCCCTGGCTAGTAATTATGCCCATGCAACAAATTGCATGGACAAACGGCCAGAGAAGGGCTGTGCTCTAATCCAAGGCCATTTGTGCCATCTGTAGCCCACAGGAGGGGCTGCCTCTGTAGCCCACAGGAGGGGCTGCCCTTTCCCTTACTCTTCTTTGTTCTCTTTGTTAAGTTTCTGGTTTCAATTCTGGTGCTGTAGGGGGAAGGGATAGCCCCTTACCTAAGGGAATATGATTGGGCAGACACCCAAGGGAGCACCAGTCAGAAACCTGAACATAGGTATGAACTGATGGTATGTACTGAGTATATAAAGCTTGTACAGCCCCTGACTCGGGGCTCAGAGTTTTTGGAAATGATTCCTCTGAGTCTGTGCTAGCACAATAAACTGGCTTGTATTCCCTTGAGACTCCGGGAGTCCTTTCCTGACTCTTGCACCACAGCATTTCTCTGGTGCATTGGCTGGGAAATTGTGGTAAAGTTTTGCATAAAGGTTTGGCATTTACCGCCTCTGGTTTTGGACCAGTCGGAACCGGGGAGTGCCGAACGCAGGGAGAAATCTCAGGCACCAACGGGCAATTGTTCCGGGGAGAATTTCCTTCTTGCCTCGCCAAAGCCGCTGGTTCCTTTCGGCCAACACCCTTGAACCCGTGCAGAGTTCGGGAACCAACCCTGTCCTGTTACCTGTACCAGATCCAGGGAGTACTAAGGGGATATAGTTAGACTGTAAGGCTGGGTCATTTATGAGAGTCTGATCAACTCTCTGGTCGGTCCGAGTAAGCTGCTTTTGTGGCTGAAACCATTGACCTTTTGTTAGTCAGTAAATTACTGGGATTGCTGGGAAGTGTCTGTATGGTTGCTTGTGTATGTATGAGAGGTATTGAGAATAAATACCGAGTGATTGTGGACTCCTGAGTAGCGCATTTCCTGGCCGGGCGACCGCGCCCAGGTCGCAAAAAGGAGGAAGCGTGTGGTGTTTGTCTCTCCTTCTTTGTTTCTAGGACTGGACGGACCCCTTACCTCCAGTCCGCCTACCTGCTCCTTTTGTTTGAAGTCTGTGGGTCATTATGGATGGGTCCGAGTCCACTTTGATGCCTCTGAAATGTATGATCAAAAACTTTAAAAAGGGTTTCTCTGGGGATTATGGTGTAAAAATGTGTGTCCCTAGATTACAAGTGTTATGTGAGAGGGAGTTGCCAATTCTGTCTACCTCATGGCCCAGCTCAGGGACTCTGGATGTCAGTATTGTGTCTTTAGTCTATCAAATTGTACGACAAGAGCACCCAAATCAATTCCCATATATAGATTCCTGGTTAGAGGTCTGCCAGAAATGACCCCCTTGGATAACTAAGTGTTATGAGGAACATTGTAGGATTCTAGTTTCGAAAACGATAGGGAGTATAAACCCTAACCGGATACTCCGCCCTCCGGTTTATCAGTCCCCTGAACAACCGGGGCCCCAGCCCCTCCCTCAAGGTTTCCTGTATCGGAACAGTGCCCCTGTCCCACCGCCATATAAGGAGCCTGTGGAACAGGCTGTGGGTGACTCTCCTGCTACCCCGCCAAGCATAGGTGCCTCCTCCACCAGCCACCCTATGAACCCTGCTCTTCAGTCCTCTCCTGAGGACAGGGGCCCCCCCACCAGCCCCGACTCGTCTGACTGCACATATGTGGATGATGGGGACACCCGAGACTCGTTTGCCAGCATGGGGTCATCCTCTGATACCTCCAGAACTCGGTCAAAACAATCAGAGAAGTGTAGTCCAGCATACGGCTTAAGGAATCTACCCGGTCGAGATGCTAAGGCTATGCACTTGCGTGAGGTCCAGGGACTCCCCACGCTGAATGAGCAACAGGAAGTTGTCTTGGGCCCTCCGAGTCTAGTCTACGTACCCTTTTCCACCATCGACTTGCTTAACTGGAAGACCCACTATGCCTCCTATACAGAGAACCCTCAGGACCTCACTGACCTTATGACCACTATTATGCAGACTCACCAGCCAACTTGGTCAGACTGCCGACAACTCTTGTCTACCCTTTTTAACACTGAAGAGCGGTCCTGAATATTAGCGGCTTCCATTAAATGGTTGGAAGAAATCCTCCTGCTGGGGCCCTTAATGTGCAACAGGCCGTGGCCCAGGATTTCCCCAGCGAAGACCCTCACTGGGACACGAACAATGCGATTGGCGTAGCCTCACTAGCCCGTTTTCGCCAGGCCCTGATGGAGGGCCTGAAGAAAGGCGGCCAGAAAGCTATGAACATCGGAAAGGTTTCTGAGGTTCTGCAGCGACCCGATGAGAGCCCCACTGCTTTCTATGAGTGCCTGTCAGAAGCATATCGTCTCTATACTCCATACGACCCAGTGGCCCACGAGAACCAACGAATGGTAAATGCCGCTTTCGTGGGACAGTCCCAGGGGGATATCAGGCGGAAGCTACAGAAGCTGGAAGGATTCACGGGCATGAACGCTACAGTTAATGGAAGTTGCGCAGAAGGTATTTGTGAATCGTGACCAAGAAAAGAGAAGGCAGAGTGATCGGAAGATGAAGAAAAAGGCCGATTTCCTCGCCGCTGCTCTCGTTGGGCATCGTCGGGGAAGGCCACCTGCTGGAAGGATGAAGGGAAGAGGTAGGGGTCATCTTCCTCGTTTTCCTGCTATGCGACCCCACTTAGGCGCAAATCAGTGCACCTATTGCAAGGAAGAAGGACATTGGAAGAATGAATGCCCGAACTGCGGGGCCCCACGGAATGGAGGGCGAGGAGCTCTTACATCAGGGAGAAGAGGGGCATAAAACGGCACTGAATCTCAACATCAACACCAGTGGAGGGAAGATACCGCATTTGAGGGCCTGGCCGAGGTAGAATACTACACGTACGACTACTAGGCCAGACTGGGCTCCAAGTTTCTGCTAGGTCCCCAGGAGCCTATGGTCAGTTTGAAAATTGGGGACCAACCTATGGACTTTATGTTGGACACGGGGGCCGAACATTCTGTGGTGGCAAGGCCCGTGGCCCCCCCGTCTTCACGTGCAGTCACTATTGTGGGGGCCACCGGTGCTCGGGACACCAGATCCTTCCTGCAAACCCGTACCTGTGAACTAGGAGGACAGAGGATATCCCACCAATTTCTGTACATGCCGGAATGTCCTGTCCCCCTCCTGGGCCGGGACTTGCTTACCAAACTTCAAGCACAGATATCCTTTACTGAAGGGGGCACATGGAGATGACACTGAAAGGGAAGCCCGCCGGCATACTGGTTCTGTCTGTCCCCCAAGAAGAGGAGTGGCGACTCTACAGTACCTCCCCGTCTAGGCCCCCGGACCCCAGTGTCCCACCCGGTATCCGAGTCGCACCCGAAGTATGGGCGGAAGGAAATCCACCCAGTCTGGCGAAGAATGCCCCCCCAGTTATTGTCACCCTCAAGCCAGGGGTGGTACCAGTACATGTGAAACAATACCCTCTCCCGCAACCTGCGGTAGAAGGGATCCACCAGCATCTGAGAAAACTACTTAAGTATGGACTACTGCGAAAATGTCAATCACCATGGAATACCCCCCTCCTCCCTGTCAAGAAGCCCGGAACGGGGGATTATCGTCCGGTCCAAGACCTGAGAAGGGTAAATGATGCAGTCATTGCTATACACCCTGTAGTCCCAAACCCCTACACTCTCCTGGGACTGATCCCTGCTGAGGCCACCCACTTTACAGTATTGGACTTAAAAGATGCCTTCTTCTGCGTGCGCCTCGCAGCAGCCAGCCAACCTCTATTTGCCTTTGAATGGGAGGACCCCATCACCGGAACACGGGGCCAACTTACCTGGACTCGATTACCTCAGGGTTTCAAGAACTCACCCACGCTCTTCAGTGCAGCTCTCAGTCAAGACTTAGCAAATTACCCTGTCACTCCTGGTAGAAGGATCCTACTGCAGTACATTGATGACCTCCTAAATTGTGTTCGGTCTTGAGTCAGGCGGCTCATTGTCGACAGACTGGTACCCGTAGTTGCTGTTATTGTATTGATCCATCTCATTGCTGGCCTTCCTCTTTTGCATTGACCTTCTACCTTACCAAGCATGATGTCTTTCTCTAATGATCTCTCTCTTCGCATGATGTGTCTAAAGTATGAAAGTCGAAGTCTTGTCATCTAAGCTTCTAAAGAAAACTTAGCTTTGATCTCCTCTAGTACCGACTGGTTTGTTCTTCGGACAGTCCATGGTATACACAGTATTCGCCGCCAGCACCATAATTCAAAGGCATCAATTTTCTTCCTGTCTATCTTTTTCACTTTCCAGCTTTCACATCCATATGATGTTATTGAAAATACCATGGCTTGAACAAGTCAAATCTTTGTATGGAGAGAGACATCTCTGCTCTTGAGAATGTTATCTAGGCAGGGCCGGATTTACCTTGAGTGAGGCCCTACGCCAATAAAAATTGTGGGCCCCCAGCAGGGGCGGCCCAAGGGGGGTGCGGACCTCATTTGCATAAGGGGCCTCATTTGCATAAATATTTGCATAATGTTACCATATACTAACTTTTAGTAAACGTGCCTCTTAATGAGTGTATGGATAAAGAAAGACTAAAAGATTTCTACATTACTATAATCCAGTGCCAACTGCCAGACACATTAGGAACTACTACAAACACTGCCCATAGTAAACCCGCCGTATCCTAACAGCACTACCAGGACTCACAAAGCACCATACTCTACCAATCAAAAGGCAACACTGCAAATATTAAACCAATACATTTCAGAGAACAACAATACATGACCTACTGGGGAAAGAGAACAAGTGGCAATGTCAAATAGGAATTATATAAACAGAACACCTCAGCTCAGTTACACATGCAGAACATAGACCATCACCAAACAAGGAATCACAATTTAGAAATAGGAAGACAATAATTAAACTGGGAATCCCAAAAGCCAAACTTGGAATGTACAACACTGTAGAAAAAAAACTATACATTAATTTGCTCTTGTACTAAACAAAGCGCAGATGTTAATGATGCACATTTACCAGAGCTGACATATTCCAATTAATAAATTCAAAATAAAGAGATATTTTTCTACCTTTTGTGCATTTTTTTCAGCTGCAATTGCTCCAGCCACTTTCTTCTGGTTTCTTCATGTCTTCTGCTAACTCTCCATCGTCTGCTGTCCATTTGTCCTTTCTTCTCTCTTCTAGATTTTTTTCCATTCTCTCTCTACATCTGCTTTAACATACTAATCTTTCTCCTTTTGCTCTTTCCTCATTCCTATTTCATCCACTCAAATTTTACCCCTCCATCCTCAATCCCCACTTACTCTCCCAATACCCGGCCAATTGTAGATTTTTTATCCCTCCCACACAAAATATTTTTCCCTTCTCCATTTTACTCTTCCAGCCCCATCCCATTCTAATCCTCCCTCAACATCAGCTCCCTTCTAGTTCCAGCCTCACCCAGCATCCATTCCCTTCTAGTCCCTGCATCAGCCCATTTCCAGTCCTAGCCATCCATCAGCCCATTTCCAGTCCTAGCAACCCCCCAACCCAATACCAATCCTAGCCCCCCCATCACCCCACTTACAGTCCTTAACCCCCCATCACCCCATTTTCAGTTTAAGCCCCCCTATAACCCATTACCAGTCCTAACCCCCCATCAGCCCACTTCCAGTCCTAACCCCATCAACCCATTTCCAGTCAGCCCCCCATAGCCCATTGCCAGTCCTACCCCCCCCCCATCAGCCCACAGCCCATTACCAGTCCTAACCCCATCATCCCACCTCCAGTTTTAACCCCCCAGCCCATTTCCAGTCCTAGCCCCCCATAGCCCATTACCAGACAAACCCCCATCAGCCCACAGCCCATTACCAGTCTTAACCCCCCCAAAGCCCATTACCAGTTCTAACCCCCCCCCAACAGCCCATTACCAGTCCTAACCCCATCAGCCCACCTCCAGTCTTAACCCCCCAGCCCATTTCCAGTCCTAGCCCCCCCCCCCTTCGCCCATTACCATACACTCCCAATCCGCCCACAGCCCATTACATTTCTTATCCCCCCCAAAGCCCATTGCCAGTTCTAAGCCCCCCCAACAGCCCACAGTCCATTACCAGTCCTAACCCCATGAGCCCACCTCTAGCCTTAACCCCCCCCCCAGCCCAGCCCAGCCCAGCCCAGCCCCCTTCCAGCCCCAGCCCCCCCATAGCCCATTACAAGTCCTACCCCCCCCCAATAGCCCATTACCAGCCCCAGCCCCCCCAATAGCCCATTACCAGTCCTACCCCCCATAGCCCATTACCCGTCCTACCCCGCCCCCCCCTCCCCCATTACCCGTCCTCCCCCCCCCCCCCCCGGCCTAAAGTAAAATTTAATTTAAAAAAAACACCTGGTGGCTGCCGCCGCGGGGCCCCCTCTGCTGCCGCGGGGGCCCCGTCTACAAGCTGAAGCCGTCGGGTCGGGTCGGGTCGGGTCTCTCTCCCTCCCTCGCTCGCTGCAGGCTGCAGGCTGTGAGAGACGCGAAGGGAGAGCGTCTCCTCGCGTCTGTGTTAAGCCCGCAGGGGCTGATGGGAAATCCCATCAGCCCCCTGCGGGCTTAACACAGACGCGAGGAGACGCTCTATCTTCGCGTCTCTCGCAGCCTGCAGCGAGGGAGGGAGAGAGGGAGGGAGAGACCCGACCTGACCCGACCCGACGGCTTCAGCTTGTAGACGGGCCCCCGCGGCAGCAGAGGGGGCCCCGCGGCGGCAGCCACCAGGTTTTTTTTTTTAATTCTGTTTAGAAAAAATTACCTGGTTCTTTTTTTGTGGGCCCCTGCCGGCTGTGGGCCCTACGCCATGGCGTACATGGCGTATAGGTAAATCCGGCCCTGTATCTAGGTCTTTCATAGCCATTCTGCCAAGAGCAATGCGTCATCTGATTTCTTGACTGCTTGTTGCTTCTTTATTGATAGGTGATCCAAGTAGGTTAAAGTTGTTCACGAAGATGTAGGCAGATCTAAATCAATTCAAAATACACACAAGCCAGTTAAATGTTGGAAAGCAATGAGCACAAATGCTCGAAGCTTAGCCAACAAAGTTCCGGACCTGGAAGCCCTAATGGTGGAAATGGATTTGGACATTGTGGCCATTACAGAAACATGGCTTAATGAATCGCATGATTTGGATATAGCCATAGCTGGCTATAATCTATTCAGAAGAGACAGAGAAAATGGAAGAGGAGGAGGAGTAGCCTTGTATGTCAAAAGCAATATTAAAGCTACTGAAATGCAGGGGACATGGGGAAAAGAAGAAGCACTCTGGATTGTGTTGGAAAGAGGAGATGGCACTGTCATCCATAATGCTGTAGTCTCCAAGATGCGTTACTTAGACAAATGGTGATGGAACCAACCAGAGAAAGCTCAACACTGGATTTAGTGCTCTCCAATTGTGATAGCGTGTCGAATGTCTGCGTGAGTGCCCCTGTGAACAGCAGCGATCATCACACAATATGGTTTGAGATAAAAGCCATGGTACAGGCCAATCATAGAAAACTCAAAGTCCTAAACTTCAAAAACACCGACTTCAATAAAATGGCCAAGTACCTAAAGGAGGAGTTGACAGGCTGGAAGGAGATAAGGGAAGTGGAATTGCAATGGGCTAAACTAAAGGTGGCAATTGAAGGGGCAACAGATAAATATGTAAGAAAAGTAAACAAAAACAGGAGGAGAAGAAAACCTGTTTGGTTTTCCAAAGAAGTGGCTGCTCAAATACAGGCAAAAAACATAGCCTTCACAAAATTCGAAAGCTCACAAACAGAGGAACACAGAAATGAATACAGGATCAAACTCAAAGAGACAAAAAGAGAAATAAGGATAGCAAAATCAAAGGCAGAGGAAAAGATGGCTAAAGAGGTGACGTGTGGCGACAAAACTTTCTTCAGGTATTTTCGGGAAAGGAAGAAGATCAGAGGTGGAATTGCAGGATTCAGGAGTGCTGCGAACGGACTCGTAGAAAGTGACATTGAAAAAGTGAAATTGCTAAATGAATACTTCTGCTCTGTTTTTACTAACGAAAGTCCTGGAGAAGGATCTCCTGTGTCTCCCAAATATAAAAATGGGAATGAAGTAGATACCTTAACATTTACAGATGATGACGTGTTAGAACAACTTGCAAAACTGAAAGTGGACAAGGCCATGGGACCAGATGGGATACATCCCAGGATATTGAAAGAGCTCAGAGAGGTTCTTGCTGGGCCGTTAAAGGACATTTTCAACAGATCCTTGGAAACAGGAGAGGTTCCTCAGGACTGGAGAATGGCTGATGTCATACCTGTACACAAAAGTGGTGACAGGGAAGAAGTGTTAAACTACAGGCCTGTGAGCCTTACCTCGGTGGCGGAAAAAGTAATGGAGGCACTCCTGAAAGAGCGAATAGTGAACTTTCTCAAAACCAACAGGATGCAAGACCCGAGGCAACAACATGGTTTTACCGAAGGACGATCCTGCCAAACAAATCTGATTGAGTTCTTCGACTGGGTGACCAGGGAACTGGATCAGGGGCATGCGATGGATGTCATCTACCTGGATTTCAGCAAAGCCTTTGATACTGTTCCTCATAGGAAGCTTATCAATAAACTCAGTAGCTTGGGGACGGATCCCAAGATGGAAAATTGGATTAGAAATTGGTTGACTGAGAGACGACAGAAGTTGATGGTAAATGGAGCTCACTCGGATGAAAGGAGAGTGATTAGTGGGGTGCCCCAGGGATTGGTCCTGGGCCCGATACTGTTCAATGTAATTGTGAGTGATATTGCTGAAGGACTGAACGGAAAAGTCTGTCCTTTTGCAGATGACACAAAAATTTGCAACAGAGTGAACTCCCCCCGAGGGAGTGGTTAACATGAGGAAAGATCTACAAAAGCTGGAAGAATGGTCTAATGTTTGATAATTAAGATTTAATGCAAAGAAGTGCAGAGTCATGCACTTGGGTAGCAGAAATCCAAGGGAAATGTACGCGATATGGGGCGAGAGGTTGGTGTGCACGGATCAGGAGAAAGACCTTGGTGTGATTATTTCAGAAGATCTCAAGGTGGCAAAACAGTGTGACAAGGTAGTGGCAAAAGCCAGGAGGATGTTGGGTTACATGCAATGTGTGCCTTTGAGTCAGTCCTGACTCCTGGTGACCCAGAAGCTCCTGGGTTTTCTTGGCAGTGTCACTGGAAGTAGATTGCCAGGCCTTTCTTCTGAGGCAATGGAGAGTTAAGTGACTTGCCCAAGGCCACAAGGAGTGTTAGTGGGAATTGAACCCTGGTTGCTTGGTTTCCAAGCCAGTGTTCTAACCACTAGGCTACTCCTCCACGTTGGGTTGCATACAAAGAGGATTTGCCAGCAGAAAGGAAGAGGTACTTATGCCACTGTACAAGTCACTGGTGAGGCCTCACTTGGAATACTGTGTTCAGTTTTGGAGACCATATCTTGCAAAGGATGTAAAAAGACTGGAATCTGTTCAGAGGAAGGCAACCAAAATTATTTGGAGTCTGCGTCTGAAGCCTTATGAGAAGAGACTTGAAGACCTAAACATGTACACTTTGGAGGAGAGGAGGGACAGGGGAGATATGATTCAGACCTTTAAATACTTAAAGGAAAATAATGAACAAACAAACCTCTTCCAAAGGGAAGCTATAAAACTAGAGGGCATAACAGGAAGCTGCAAGGTGGTAAATTGAAAGACAATGTCAGGAAATACTTTTTCACTGAAAGGGTGGTGGATGGTTGGAACACCCTCCCGATGGAAGTGGTGGGGGCAAACACAGTGACGGAATTCAAAATTGCTTGGGACAGACACAGTGGATCCCTTTACAGCAACAGGATAAAATCAAAATAAACTGAACCATCTAAATTCTCAACAAATAAGGGTGTCCTACATAGAGTGGTGGGTTCACCCCTAAACAAAGACATGGGGAGGGGTGGCCTGCACGGAGCGGCAGGTGCAACTACTCTTGCCATCATATTGGGCAGACTAGATGGACCATACTGGTCTTTATCTGCCGTCATTTACTATGTTACTATGCTATTATAATGCCTCTGTATCGTTCCATGGTGTGACCGCACCTTGAATATTGTGTGCAATTCTGGTCGCCGTATCTTAAAAAGGATGTAGCGTTATTAGAAAAGGTACGGAGAAGAGCCACCAAAATGGTAAAGGGGATGGAAGGATACCCCTATGAAGAGAGGCTAAAAAGGTTAGGGCTCTTCAACCTGGAAAAGAGACGGCTGAGGGGAGATTTGATAGAGGTCTATAAATTAATGAATGGAGTGGAACGGGTAAACATAGACCGATTGTGTATGTCATCAGAATATAGAAAGACTAGGGGACATGCAATGAAGCTACAGGGTAACCTATTTAAGACTAATAAGAGAAAATATTTTTTCAATCAATGTGTAATCAAACTCTGGAATTTGTTACCGGAGGATATAGTAAAAGCTGTTAGTGTAGCTGGGTCTAAAAAAGGTTTGGATAAGTTCCTGGAGGAAAGGTCCATAAAACATTATTAAAGGAGACCCGGGATATCCACTGCTTGTCCTAATACAAGCATTGTGGAACCTGTGTCTTTTGGGGAAACTGCTAGGTACTTGTGACCTAGCTTGGCCACTGTTGGAAACAGGATACTGGTCTTGATAGACCTTGGTCTGATGTAGTATGGCATATCTTATGTTCTTATGCATGGAGAGGCAGGTACAACCATTCTAGTACCCTCACTGACCAGCCTAGATGGACCATACCGGTCTTTATCTGCCATCATATTCTGTTACTTTGTGGGATCCACCACGTACTTGTTGCCTGGACTGGGTATTGTCAGTTAGGAAACCGAGCTTGAAGGGCTTTGTCCTGACTTAAAATGGCTTTTCTTATGTTATGTTCCCAAAAGAGTGGCAGATGCATAGAACATTTTCTCAAGGGTAAGTGAAGGCAAAAAACAGTGCAGCATGTCTGCTAAAGTGTATTAGCTGCTAACGCAGATTTATTACCCTGAAGTAGCAGCTAATGCATGCAAAAAGTAGATATCACAGGTACTTTTCTGTGATCCTTGCACCATGCAAAAAGCAGATATTGCGGAGTAGAATCACGATGGGGAGTAGGCATGCCAATTTGTTGGCAGCCATCACGCAAAACCTTTTCACGCAGAGCCTGCCAAAATCAGGCCCCATTGCAGCTTCAGGTAATGTTATCTGCCTGAGAGTCTGGTAATGCAGCAGAGCAGATGCCACTGATCGGCAGTGGCCACCTGCCCTGGAGATGAATGAGCCTCCAATATGATGATTGGGCCCCCTGATCAAAGAATATTGTAAGTACCAGAAATGTAGCGATCCGCGGCACAGATAATATTAAAACAACAGGCCTCCTCTCGTTCATCACCACCTATTTCTCACCCCCATCAGCACCGATTCCCCATCCCCCACCAGCTACCAATGCCTATCGGGAGCTGTCTAGGGGAAACTATGCACCACCAGACAAACTATGCTATCCCCAGTTAGCCAGTCAGGTTTGCAAAGGGCCCCCCATTCCTTATCCCTTAAAAAACCCTGTCTAGTCAGTCAGGTTTCTGATTTCCCCCCTTCCTTCCCCCAACTAAAAAAGTACTCCAAGCTAGCCAGTAAGCTTGCCCCCCTCCACCCAGTCCATACCTAGTCATCCATGGTGGTCTACTGGGGTAGGAGCGGACCTTCCTGCTCCCGCCCCCACAATTGGACCTTGCCAAAATTTCATGATCATGTAGAGCTGCCTCCTAGCATCACACTAGAGGGCAGCAGTGCAAGATTGCTGCCATATTTGTTAGTACTATTGACGGAGGCAGGAGCGCTTTCTTCAAAAGTATTAAAAAAATATGGCCGCAATCTCGTGGTGATGCCCCCTAGTATGAGGCTAGGGGCAACACTATAATCATGGCCTGACAAAGGGAGCAGGAGTGGGGAGAACTGCTCCTGCCCTGCCTTGATAGGCCACCAGGGATGACTAGTATGGATTGAGGGGGGCAGGCAGTTAGGGGACCCCCCAACTGACTCACTAGCCAGGATTATTTATGTATTTGACATGCATTGGTATACCATTGTTCGAGTTTTACATCATGGCAGTTTACAGTCCAGGCATATAAAAGGTTTCAAGAACATAAACATATGACTCCAATACAATACCAAACAAAATGGAGGAAATGCTTGTAGGGACAACATCAGCAATCCAAGACTAGTTTAGCAGAGACTCAAAAGGAGGTATATGGGAATCAAAGATACAGATGATCTAAAAGAAACCTAAAAGTCCAACTGTGTTTTTAATAGGGGCGAGAGAGGAAGATATTAGGAACCCGACTGGTCTAACCGAGATTTTTTAAGAGATAGGGAAGGGCAGGGGGCCTTTGGAAACCTGACTAGCTAGTCGTGATAATGTAATTTGTCTGAGGGTACACCATTTCTCCCTCCCCCTCCCCCCCCCCTCTCCAGAAAGCTCCCGATGGGGATTGGAAGCTGTCCATGGAGAATCAGTGCTGACGGTGCGTAGGCCTGTTTTAATATTGCCAGTGTCATGGATCACTACAACCATGGCACTAACAATATTGTTTAAGGGAGTGCCCGATCGGGGTATTGGTGGGGGGCACAGTGGCAATTGGGTCACAGAGCTAGTGAGAGCTCTGTGCATCCAATCATTACCATTCCTCCCCTTGAATTTACCACGGGTACTCACTATACCTGTATCAGTACTGCGGGAACTAGTTAGTGCTGCTGAATATCAGGCTCAACGTGTTTTATTTATTTTATTTATTTATTTAGTAAACATTTGTATACCGCTACTTCCTACGATCAGTAGCGGTTTACTTTAAAGATCAGAATGTATCGTACCATACATTAATTTACAAGATAAACATTTTGATTGAGTAATGATTTACACATCACAGCAAAAACAATCAGAAATATACATTTGATTGGGGTTCACAAATCTAAATATACATTGGATTTAGTGGGTGCGGGTGGGGACAGATATATACAAATATTGGGGACAGATATATACAAATATACAATGTTACAGACCGACATTTGAATTGCCCTTGTGACAGGCAGGAACCATTTAGTTGCAGTTATAGTGGAAGATGCAACAATCTAGATCAGGGGTAGTTTTAACCATTAGAACGTCTTAACCATTTTAACCATTAGAACGTCTGCTAACCAGCTAAAATGCTTTGAATATCCCCCTCCTCCCCCCCCCCTCTTTCCCCTCCCCTCCCCCCTCATGTGAGCCCAGTTCTTTCACTCTATATAAGCCTGCTTCTCTCTATTTGAGCCCAGATTTTGCACTTTGTCAGCCTGGCTCTCATGCTTTCAATGTAGCCCTCTATGTATTAATTCTTTTTTTAAATTCAATTTTTGTAGATATGCTGAATGAGCTGTAGCACAGTTACGCCCAATCACAGATGAATTCCCCAGTGAGAGTTTGGGTTTGTGATCACAAACATAAATCAGACTTATTTTGTCCATCCCTGCCCTCATTTTGTCCATCCCTGCCCAGGAATCCAAAGCCTCACAGTAAACAACTGCTATGAGATTTAGCAACAAACAAACCTGAAAAAGATTCCCTAGTAACACTTTCCATAAAGAGAAACTTGACTTCTGCTCCTAAAACGAGGTAAGCTGGAAAAGTAAAGTTTGCCAAAATTAGATGGAATTCACTAGCCAAATTTTTCACATAAAACAAAAGATGTAAGTATTACTATACCTCAGACAATGATAGTGGAGGTGGTGAGGCACTGTTCCTAGTTTGGTATTAGTCTCATACTGCTTTCATAGACTCAAGACTGGGACAGACGAAGCTTTGTGTCTTAATTGGGGTAGTATCTGTTTCTGAGGTTTGACTTTTTTGTTTCAGAGAAATTATACTGCATACCATGATCATCACTTGCCCTCCCACTGGAGTGCCCTCCCTTTTTTGTCAATCTCCAGTCCTCTTCCACTCCCTCCCTTTTTCATCTTCCCTTCCCTCTCTATTCATTCTCTGTTCTCCCACTCCCACACCTATGTCCTTCCCTCTTCCCTCTCTTAATGTTCTCTTTGCCTCCTGCTCCCCTCCATTGTGACATTCATATATATGAACTAGTCTTCTGCTTGCCTTGAGAAAATCTACAAGTCAGTGGCTCAGCTGAATACGTGAATACGTGAAAAGGAATGAGAGATGGTCAAATAGTTTTGGGGTGAAAGAAACAGAGTGGGTATAAATAAGGGAATGAGGAGGGGAGGGAAGATGGGGAGAAAAAATAAGAGGGAAGAAAGGAAGAGAGAAAAGGATTTGCTGTAATCTTTTCAGCCTTGACTTGAAACTTGGCAAATGGCCTCAAGTGGGCAGCATGCCATTTTCAAGAGCTGTCCAGTGCTAGGTCTCAGCCCTTGCCTAGAATCTGTCACTTTCTCTTTAAACAAGGCAAGGGCACATTCATGCAATCACCGTGAAATATTTCCTGTTCTCTAATATTTATGCAACACTAGAACATAAGGTGAGCGGATACATAATAGTTACTTTTATATCCCCATTACCTCCTAGGACTTGTTCTTATCTTCCTAGTAAAACAGGTGCTAGATTTCCAAGAAATTAATGAGGCATATAAAACAAAAACTGTCTGAGCCTGCCCTGAAGCTCTGAGCTCACTTGGTTTTCCAGATGTGGGCCACAGTAATCAGACTGTTAGGCTGGTTAAACTGCCACCAGATGGAGGACCTCAAAACTTGCAAATTTAAATTTGTTGGAAAGGCTGTCAATTATGCAGAGCTTTCTCCAGATAATAATTTTGGACAAGCAAGGGAGCTAGAAAAATCTATGCAAGGTACAAATTAGAACTCTGTATCATTCTGTGATATCCTGCCTGGCATTCCTTTGCTTCTAGGCCATGCATGCATAGAAACCGAAACTTGTCCTGCCTGGAATTCCTATACCTCTTGACTTTTCTTAGAGAAATTTGGAATTACAAGTTCATTGAATCCAAAGTTCTGTTTGTCCTTGCTGACATGGAAGTGTTTGGCAACCCTGGTGGGGAGATAAGGACCTGGCAATTGATAGTTCTGTTTCTGTTAAGCTGCTTGTTACCTCTGCTTTTAGAGAGACATGATTCTGTGCTACTTCTCCATGTCCTAATTTCCTTTCCCCCTCAATCTAAATGCAAACACATTCTTCCTAAGCTCTCACTCGTTTATCTCATATGGAAGATTCTCACCTTAGCAGCACTCTTCTTTCAGCTAGTAATTCCTTTACTGCCTGTTTGTGGCTCTGAGCAAGACACAAAATGTGCAGGGCACAAGAAGCAGTGGTGGGAAGCAGAAAAGATGACAAAGACTGAATCCTTGCAGATTTGCCATTCTTCTGTCTTGCTGACTCAAATCTTGAAATTGGAATGAAATAAACAAGTTAGAAAAGATGTTTGAATTTAAACCTGCTTCAGAACTGCCATAAGATGATGGAATGATGACGTCGAGGGAATGTTGGGCATTAGCCAATCAAAATTCTGCATTGCAACTCTTCTGGGTCATTGTTGGTTTATATGGCAGCGGGTGCCCCACTACTGCAGCAGGACAGTTACAGCTGGTTGCTGCCAAGGGCGGAGTAAAGGGAAGCTTGCATGCCTACTACTGTGTATGTAGCAAGGAACTCTCTATTATATGAAATATGCATCTCCTACCCTAAGTGGGGATTGGTATAGATAATAATAAAAGCTTATTAAAAAATCTGCTGGCTCTGCCAAATATTTTATAGCTGCAGCTTGTGCTGCACATGTATTATAGTGGGGTAAGAGGATGGGGTGGGGTGGGGGAATGAGGGAAGGCGAGGTTGCACTGATGCTCTGAATTGTTTCTGTTCTATAGTGGGGCAGTGATTGGGAGATAGGGAGATGGTGATTTTATGCCAGATCATCACTCTAGACCTTTTTTAACTTGTTTCCTTATCCCCACTGCAGCTGGAGTGGAAGGCAGAGGGTACCACTGGCCCCAGTCTGGTATCTTTATTTTTTTTCTCAGAAATGTATCACTGGACAGGAGGGGTATATGATGAAAGCTTACACTGCTTCTACCTGTGATGTATCTGTTCTGTGGTAGGACAGTGGTTATGAAGGAAGTCTAAACACTTTTCCCAGAAACTGGATCAGCTCTATTTTGTATAGGGAAAATCTAAGGAAGGGCATGTGAGAGGGAAAGACAAAAAGTGGGATTTTAGAAGGACCATCTAGGAGGAAATTGGACATCTAAGATACCATGTCCAAAGTGGCAGTGAAAGGAGGCATGTACCTTCTGAAATCTTTGTCTCTACCCCAAAAGATGTACATCCCGCAACCAGTTCTGGAGATGGGCCCATACAGATAGCAAGGCCAGGTACGTGCATGGTTGCAGGCCATTTCAGAAATGTGGATGCCCCAGAAGTGCACAGCCAGAGAAATCAGTACTTGGACATGCCGAGTGAGGTATTTCAGAATGAGGTGTCTGTTATGAGACATGCACATCAAGACCAGCTATTTCATATCAGTAGACGTGCAGTGATGGGGCAGTAAAATGATGTGGCTGTAAATTTACATGCATTGAGAGTGCATTTTGCTCTCTCACCTGCAGTCATGAAACAAGCACTTTTTTTGCACCTTATTCATGGTCAGAAGCAGGTATAGACATGAATGCATCAACAGTCAGGACCAGATCTGCTCATGCCATTCTAAAATCGCTTGGTTAAAGCACTCCTTGTGGCCTTGGGCAAGTCACTTAACCCTCCATTGCCTCAGAAAAATCCAAGTGATCAGTGTCTTGGTACATGTTGGTATCAATGACATAGGAAAATGTGGTAGGGAGGCTCTGGAGGCTAAGTTTAAGCTTTTAGGTAGGAAGTTGAAATCCAGAACTTCCAGGGTAGCATTCTCTGAAATGCTTCCCGTTCCATGTGCAGGCAGAGCTCCGGAGTCTCAATGTGTGGATGAGACAATGGTGCAAGGATGAGGGTTTTGGATTTGTTAGGAACAGGGGAACATTCTGGAGAAAGGAGGGGCTCTTCTGAAGGGATGGGCTTCACCTTAACCAGGATGGAACCAGATTGCTGGCAAATGCAGTGTGCCTTTGAGCCAGTCCTGACTCCTGGTGACCCAGAAGTGCCTGAGTTTTCTTGGCAGTGTCACTGGAAGCAGATTGCCAGGCCTTTCTTCTGAGGCAGTGGAAGGTTAAGTAACTTGCCCAAGGCCACAAGGAGTGCTAGTGGGAATCAAACCCTGGTTGCTTGTTTACCAAGCCAGTGTTCTAACCACTAGGCTACTCCTCCAGACTGCTGGCATTAACCTTTAAAAAGGAGATAGAGAAGCTTTTAAACTATATAATACAGGACAGCCGACAGTCACCCAAGAGCGCATGGTTCGGAAGAAGGTATCCTTGAAGGATACTACCAAAAGCAGAGGGGTTCCAAAGTAGCCCAAATGCCCTTGAGTATGGTGCAGACAGAGCGTAAAGATTCCAAATTATCCATGCCTACCAATAGCCAGATTAATATTAATAAAATACAGTCTCTAAAATGCTTGTATGCAAATGCTAGAAGTCTAAAAAATAAGATGGGAGAGTTAGAATATATAGCACTAAATGAGAGGTTAGATATGATTGGACTCTCAGAGACATGGTGGAAGGAGAATAACCAGTAGGACACTGTGATACCTGGGTACAAACTATATCGTGATGATAGAACTGATGGTGGAGGGGTTGTTCTCTATGTTAGAGAGGGCATTGAGTCAGAAAGGATTAAAGTTTTGCAGGAAACAAAATTTGCTGTAGAATCTCTATGGATTGAAATTCCATGTATGACGGGGAAGGTGATGGCAGTGGGGATGTACTATTGACTCCTGGTCAGAATAAACAAATGGATGATGAAATGCTCAAAGAAATCAAGGAAGCTAACAAAAGTCAGAGCACAGTAATAATAATGGGTGATTTCAATTACCCCGGTATCGACTGGGTCAGTGTCACGGCAGGACATGCTAGGGAGATAAAGTTCCTAGATGAAATAAATGACTGCTTCTTGGAGCAGCTGGTTCATGAATTGATCAGAGGGGAAGCCATATTGGACCTAGTCCTTAGTGCAACAACAGATCTGGTGCAGGAGATAAGTGTGTTGGGGCCACTTGGCAATAGTGATCATAGCATGATCGCGTTTGATTTAATTAGTGGAGAAGGGATAGTAAGGAAATCCACAATACTACCTTTTAACTTTCGAAAGGGAGACTATGATAAAATGAGGAAAATAGTTAAGAAAAAACTAAAAGGAGCGGTTCCAAAGGTTAAAGACTTACATCAAGCTTGGGTGTTGTTTAAAAATACTATCCTGGAAGCCCAGACCAGCTGTATTCCACGCATTAAGAAAAGTGGAAGAAAGTCCAAAAAACTGCCAGCATGGTTTAGAGGTGAGGTCAGAGAGGCTGTTGCTGCCAAAGAAGCATCTTTCAGGAAATGGAAAAAAGAGCCAAATGACGAAAACTGGAAACAGCACAAGCACTGGCAAATTAAATGCAAAGCACTGATAAGGCAAGCAAAGAAACTTGCTATGGAAGCAAAAACGCGAAATAAAGACTTTTTCAAGAACATTCGTAGCAAAAAGCCTGTGAGAGAGTCAATTGGACCATTAGATGATAGAGGGGTAAAAGGGGCAGTAAGAGGAGACAGGTTTATAGCAGAGAGACTGAATGAATTCTTTGCTTCGGTCTTTACTGAGGAAGATTTAGGGATGTTTCCCAAGACTGAAGTGGTATTTAAAGGTGATACTGCAGAGGAATTGAGAGAAATATCGCTACACCGGGAAGATGTATTACAACTATTTGATAAACTGAATAGTAGCAAATCACCTGGACCAGATGGTATACATCCAAGAGTGTTGAAAAAACTGAAATATGAGATTGCAGACCTGCTATTAGTAATCTGTGAACTTTCATTAAAATCATCTGTAATACCTGAAGATTGGAGGATCGCAAATGTAACACCAATTTTTAAAAAGGGTTCCAGGGGTGATCCGGGAAACTACAGACCGATGAGCCTGACGTCAGTACTGGGAAAAATGGTAGAAATCATCATAAAAAACAAAGTTACTCAGTATGTAGATAGTCATGGCCTAATGGGAGACAGCCAACATGGCTTTAGCTAAAGACGTTCTTGTTTTACTAATCTGTTATGTTTTTTTGAAGGTGTGAATAAACAGGTAGACAAAGGTGAGTCAGTTGATATAGTGTATCTGGACTTTCAGAAAGCCTTTGACAAGGTCCCTCATCAGAGACTTTTGGCAAAACTAAAAAATCATGGGATAGGAGGCAGTGTACTATTGTGGATCGGGAACTGGTTAAAAGATAGAAAGCAGAGGGTTGGGCTAAATGGCCAATTTTCCCAATGGAGAAAGGTGAATAGTGGTGTACCCCAGGGATCTGTGCTGGGTCCGCTGCTTTTTTACATATTCATAAATGACCTGGAAAAGGGAATAACTAGTGAGGTTATCAAATTTGCCGATGACACAAAACTGTTTAAAGTTGTTAAAACCCAAGGGGATTGCGGACAACTGCAGGAGGATCTGGATAAATTGGAAGACTGGGCATCCAAATGGCAGAAGAAATTTAATGCGGACAAGTGCAAAGTTATGCACCTAGGAAACTATGGTTACACGATGCAAGGTTCCACATTGGGAACCACCACCCAGGAAAAAGATTTAGGCGTCATCGTGGATAACATGTTAAAACCCTCCGCCCAGTGTGCAGTGGTGGCCAAGAAAGCAAATAGAATGCTATTTATCATAAGGAAGGGAATGGAAAATAAAACAAAGGATATTATAATGCCTCTGTATCGTTCCATGGTACGACCACACCTTGAATATTGTGTGCAATTCTGGTCGCCATATCTTAAAAAGGATATAGCGTTATTAGAAAAGGTACAGAGAAGAGCCTCCAAAATGGTAAAGGGGATGGAAGGCTACTCCTATGAAGAGAGGCTACAAAGGTTAGGGCTCTTCAACCTGGAAAAGAGACGACTGAGGGGAGATATGACAGAGGTCTATAAATTAATGAATGGAGTGGAACAGGTAAACATAGATCAATTATTTACGCTATCAGAATGTAGAAAGACTAGGGGACATGCAATGAAGCTAAACGGTAAACTATTTGAGACAAATAAGAGAAAATATTTTTTCACTCAAAGTGTAATCAAACTCTGGAATTTGTTACCGGAGGATGTAGTAAAGGCTGTTAGTTCAGCTGGGTTTAAAAAAGGTTTGGACAAGTTCCTGGAGGAAAGGTCCATAAACCATTATTAAAAAGGGACCCAGGATATCAATGCTTGACCCAATACAAGCATTGTGGAACCTGTGTCTCTTGAGGATACTGCTAGGTACGTATGACCTAGATTGGCCACTGTGGGAAACAGGATACTGGGCTTGATGGACCTTGGTCTGACCCAGTATGGCATATCTTATGTTCTTATGTTCTTATGTCCCTGTTTAATGTACTGTCATGCAGCAGGAGCTGATGGAAGCAAAGATGCAAGAAAAGAAGCTGTTTGTCACAATATAAAAGATGTGCACGGGATGCAATTCCCGCACAGAGCAGCTAGAGGGAGCAGGCGTGCACTCACAGAGGCTGACTGGACACACCTAGCTAATCGACACCACCTGACAAGCAGCCCAGAAAGCTCAAACACAGGAGAGCTTTATAAGCAAGAGGCTGGAGACTGGAGAGGGGGTGGAGATAGAGGTGGACCGGAGAGAAGCTCCAGGAGCAAAGTCATGTGAGAGAAAAGCACCACGAGCAAGGGCCAAGAAGAAGGAAGCACCAGGAGCATTGAGCTAAGCCCTAGGAGTGAATGGGAAAGCAATGCTGAGCAAAGGAACAGTCACTTTGGGAATCAGAGCAGTGCTGAAGGAAGAAGCCAGAAGTTAGGCTTGGAAAGAGGCCTGCGCTTACCGGAGGAACCAGTGACCAGACTGAAAGGTAACAAGAGCTTTCAGAGAAAAGACTGGCACGAGGATTGTATCTCTGGAAAACTACTGGAAGGAGAAAGTTCCTGTTCTACATGCTGTTGGAAGCCAAGGTATGCTGACTCTGTTTTTAAGAGAAAAAGCTCATAAGAACATAAGAACATAAGATATGCCATACTGGGTCAGACCAAGGTCCATCAAGCCCAGTATCCTGTTTCCAACAGTGGCCAGTCTAGGTCATACGTACCTAGCAGTTTCCCCAAAAGACAAGTTCCGCAATGCTCATTTTACAAGGAAGGAAAGTAAACCTCCCTTGTATAACCCAGATGGTAAAAGCACAAAGGTAGGCCACGCTCACTGGCGAACTTTAGAAGAACTCTACAAACACCCAGAGAATAAGAATAGTGACTGGCCTGTTCCAATAGCCAGAGAAACCCTAGATACAGAAAGGGATACCTCTGACTCAGAGCCGATGCAAGTGGAATTTGTGGAGCCTAGTCTTTTGTCTCAAGAGGAGATGGACTGTTCTCTATGCGTTACAAGTAGTTTAGAATCATTGCTAGACTTGTAAATAATATATGCTGTCTCTAGAGTGTTACTTGTATGCTAAAAGGAAGAAGAGTATTGAAACGCTTGAGTTATTCTAGGAAGCCTTAATTAATCCTTGTTACAACTGTGAAGCATAACAGTTTTTCTTTACCATGAGTTTGTTTCATTCCTGAAGTTAAGGACATTTTCCTCTATGTTGTGACCCACCTGAATCTTTTGCATAAAGGGAAATAAAAGCCTATGTTATCCCTCTACTCTGCATTCACAATTTACTTCTTAATAGGAGCTGAACTACTAAGACCAGGCTGCACCTGGCTCTTAAAAGAACCTCCTCTCATATAAAAATATCTTTGTGTCCAACCTACCCCTATGACCACTGGCCACCAGGGGCGGTACGCGACAGTACATTACCAAGTTTAAGTTACAATGTAAACCACTTTGACTTAAATGATAAAGCAGTATAAAAAACCTGTTAAATTCAATAAATAAATCTCCATTGCAGACTCAGGCCATGTCTCTACCACACTCCCATGCTACATGAATGTGCTTGCACCATGGATGTCTACATACCCAGCTTTCTAAAATGGATCTGGGGGGTATCTCTGATTTTCACATCTGAATGCCCATTTTGCAGTTGACCAAATCACAAATTAAGCTTCTAAAATAACCTGCATAGAGTATGATTTTATAACATCTACGTCCAGCCAGCAGAAACGTCTAAATTGAAAATGGGACCTGTTTGAACCTAATTCTGCATCCGTTGGTCTAGATGTACCCACAGGTCCTATTCAATCAGCCTGTACATGCATCCATCATGCGGTCCCATGCATGGGTGCAGGCATGGACCATGCATTATAATGCAGAAGCATGCCCCTGGAAATATTAGCAGATGCGGGTAAACATTTTGGACATTCCTGCAGACACTGATTGACTTGGAAGAAAGCACCAATAATGCTGACTTAATGACTGTTAGGCCATTACTGTGGGAAAAGGGAGCAAGGGGTGGAGAAGCTGTGTTAAACGGGCATACTGTGGGTGAAGACAACAGGCATTCCCTTAAAGCATGGGGAGCTTAGTGCCTGTTAGATGGGACAGTCACTGGAACCTTAATGCCTGCTCAAGAGCAGGCGTTAAGAGTCACAGGCAAGAAGAACACCATTTACACATGTTAGAGACTGCTAAAGAAGTCCAGCCAGGTATGTACAGTATGCTCCACCCACACTCCAGCCCATAAATGATTGGCAGGTATGGCCCCTTCCTTGCAACACTATGGCATTGCTCATAGCTGTGGCTGTGCTTTATGTCTTTTCTGAGTAAGTGACAGAAGGAACCTGGGCCTTCAGAGGCAGCAAGCGATCAGGAGTAGCCCATTTCACCCCTCCAAAGATGGTGGGTAAGAATGTGCAGAGGCAGCAGACTGTAGAGCGACAGTGTTTGCATCCTCAGAGAAGGGAAGTCCAGCCAAGAAGGCCACATATCTTCCAAAATAGAGCCACCCTCCTCGGCCTTCCCAAGGACCAAGTGATCTCCCTCTATATGCTGAGCTCAGGGGCCATATGAGAACTGTATGAGGATCTGAGGCCTGAACTTGAGCCTCTGACTGCTCAGTCAAATGCCATATCAGGACTGGTCAAGCTTTTGAATGCTCTACATTTCTTTGCCTCTGGCTGCTTCCAAGCATCAGTG
Organism: Ichthyophis bannanicus; assembly: GCA_033557465.1. NCBI lineage: Eukaryota > Metazoa > Chordata > Amphibia > Gymnophiona > Ichthyophiidae > Ichthyophis > Ichthyophis bannanicus. The sequence continues at coordinate 148,126,977 of CM066039.1, read as the reverse complement.
GCTGCAGAGGGAGGAATGGACCAGTCCACCTTTTCCAGATGCCTCCACCAGGTGCTACAAGCAATGAACAGCCGGGTTAGGAACTACATAGTGTTTCCTAATGCCAGGCAACTGTGGGAGACCCTAAACCAGAAGTAGACCTGCCAAATGTGTTTGAAGCCATAGGCTGCACACATTTGGCACTTATCCTAACCAGAGATAGGGAAGTGTACCATAACCGAAAGCACTTTCATTCCTTGAATGTGCAGGTGGTGTGTGATGCCAACATGCTCATTCTGAATGTGGTGGCCAGGTTTGCCGGGTCCACCCATGACTAATATATAGTGCAACACTCTGGGCTGTTCCAGCAGTTCAAGAAGGGGAGGCTTGGAGATGTCTGGCTGCTGGGTATGTAATATCTGCTTTACTGGACATTTGCATGTAGTGGGGAACAAATGCCAGGCAGTGCACATAAAAAGCTAATTTGATAACAGCCCATGTCATAGGAAACACACCTACAGAGTAAATGTGTAATAGCAAACGCTGTGAAAAGCTCTTATTCAATCACTCACCCACAGAAGGAAAACTCTCAGACAGGCTGGAATGCAAACAGGATCTTTAATGTGCACACAGGATCAGACAGAGAGCCGGTACCCTCCACAAAAGGTCTGAGCCCCGAGGGACGGCCTACAATGCCTTATATACAGTACAGTTTTAAACTCATTCTACAATCCCATTTGCCACAGGTATTTCCTGCCCACCAATCAGCAGCCCCTGGGGAAGGTACCTGGGTGACCTGTCCAAACCGGTATGCTCAGGTCTGCTGATTTCTGGGCTAGGGGCTATTGTGCTCAGACCTGGAGTGGGGGAAGGGTGTCTACTGAAATCTCAATGCCTTCTCTTAGCAGGCCGATTACCTCATGGCTTGGGGGAAGGGCTACCTACAGCCAGACCTCATGGCTTGCCGCATGGCTTGGGGGAAGGGCTACCTACAGCCAGACCTCATGGCTGCCTCATTCCCCCCTTTTTAAGTAGGACCTCAACTGCTAGAAGCGGTTGAGGGCTGTATTTGGGACAGGGCCATGACAGTGGTAACCACCTTGTGTTCTACCAGGGTATCAAGAGTGGTGGTCATGAAGCGGTAAAGAATAGGGATATAACATGGCAGAATGGCACATAGCAGTAAATGAAAAGAACCCCTACCACTGGGATTTTTAGTCCCCCTGGCCAACTGAACCACTTCATAAACCACCCAGGACCCATGGACAGGTAACTAGATCACTTAGGTCTTGGATAGGGTGTTCAATGGAAACACTTGCATCAGTGAGTTTAAAACAACACATACCCTATACCCTCTATAGCAACTCCTGCACAACGTTTTTGTTCCGTGTGCAAAAGTTGCTGTTCTGACTGTAAAAGGTTGCAGGGCCTGCAGAGGCCTCTTCCCTTTGAGACAAAGGAGGGCCGTGTGCAAAAAGTCTGCAGAGGCTTCTTTCCTTTGGGGCAAAGGCTCTTTCCCTGGGATCCACCCTTATCAGCATATTAATGGCTTTTTATTCTTGCTAGTGTTGAGTCATTCTGGCTGCACCCTGCCATTCCCTTTGCTTCATTAATCACTGGCACTGTAATCTTCAGGGCATATGAGTACTTTGTATCACCAGCTTTGTTTGGCCTGTTTAACCTGTTCAGGCCTGGCATGTCTTTTCTTGTGCTGGGTCCATTTTCTGTGCACTTTCAGGCCTGACCTGTTTCTTAGCTAGGTCCATTCTCTGTGCACTTCTGTTCAGAGTATGGTTCCCCTGGCTTTACTCTTGTTGTGCTGGGCTCTGGGTACTCATTTTCTTAGCCCACATGCTTTTTCCGTGCCATCATAATGTATTACAGCCTCAGGCAAGGATGCAGCCATACTAGACATACCTATCAGCCAATTTCCCTTCAGTCCCAATTTTTCTTTTTTCTTTCTTGTTTATGGGGGAAAGGTAATCCCACTACGGGCAATGGACAAGCAACCATTTGAGACAGATATTGAGACAGATAGGAGTCATCAGAAAAGCAGCTTCTGGTACTGTTCCCTATAGACAACATACATTGTAATATCATTTTCTTGCAGCTGGTCAATAATATTGAAAACACATAACATGAAAGTATGTCAAAAGCAGCAGTGCTTAATAATGTGATAAAGAAAGCTCTGAGAATAGTACAGCAAAATCTTGAGCTGGTGTGGTGGGTATTGCAGTTGCTGAAGCCGAAATGGCTTGTAGATTTCCGTTACTTTCTAAGAAAACAATATTAAAAGGATAACAATACAATCGTTCACAGAAGCCCCCAAAACCCCCCCAGTCAGTCCAACAGTTCTTTTTCCTGCCTCCCAGCAGTTCTCCAGGACCTCGCAGTGTGCTTCACCTTTCTCTGAAGTTCAAGTTCTGTCTCTCTCAAAATTTGAACCTCTCATTCTCATAGGCAGACACCCTGGCCCGTTTTCGATGTTACACACTGATCCAGATAGGGACTCCTTCACACATCTCAGCGGTGGGCAGCTCTGAGTTCTCGGGATGGTCTGTTCCATCTGGACTCTGGCCAATTCCCTCTGCTGGACTCTTTGGATTGCCATTGGTGACATGGTTCCAGGCCTCATTCAGAAAAGCAGCACCAATATTGAATGAAAAGACTAAATATGCTAGATTAGATTTCATAATGAGATAAACTTAACTTCCTTCACATTTACCAAGATCACATCCTACAAATATTGCTGTTTAAACTTTCAATGGTCTTCCAGTAACTATCTCGTATGGTGTCAATTTTTCTCTGGCAGTTTGATTAACTTCTTGTTTATCTGTCACTGGAGATTCACTTGCTGGTAGTGAACATTCCATTATGCCCTTGACTGACCTTTACATGCTCCCCCTTTGCCCATGCATGCCTGGCCAGGACATGCAGAGGCAAAAAAGGAGGCAAAAAAGCATCTGGAAGTACCGCATGGCCAGTGTAGGTTCTCCAAAACCCATCAGGGTGCACCTAGCCTGTCTCCAGGTGTCCATTTCCAATTATTGAGTATGTGTTGGGGCCTAGATGAATTCCTAAATTGAATATTCTGGAGATGGCATAGTTGAATAAAGTGCTCATCATTTTTTTTTTGTTTACATATTCATTAGCCAGATACATCACTTCACATCATTGAATTACCTTCATCAGTTTACTGTCTATCAGAGTCCTTCCTCTTAATATCCCACTTCATCCCTCACCATACTTTTTATCACTTGCATCATTCCACCAACTATATACCTAAGTCCTTTTTTGAATTATACCAATTTTTTATAAATTGTTCACTTCCAGTATGCTAATGGACATGAGGCTTTTAAATAAAGTTAATCAACAAATCAATCAATTAATCAACAAATCAATCTTTGGCTTTAAAAATATAAAAGCTTCAAAAATCATGGATGTTCTCTAATCATAAGTACCTAGTGTTTTTGGGAATTGATACATAAATATTTGCTGATTCCCATGATAGTTCAGGCAGGCTTTATGAAGCTGTCCCAGTGACCCCAAGCCAGTCAAGTTTTCAAGTCATCCAGAATGAAAATGCATGATATGTCAGCATACATTGCTGACCCATTATATACAAATTCATATTAATTGTGGATATCCTGTGGGTTCACCAGGGCAGCCTCAGGCAGTATTGGACTAAACCTTAAATATATGACTGACAATGCGGCTGAAATACTGAATTTCTCATGCTCTGGAAGAATGTGACATCAGACATATTGGGATCCCCTACATCATTGCATTGCGAGCTGAAAAGCAGTTTGTTTGTTTTTTATCCCTAGGTTGAACTCAGTTAGTAAATCAACAACTGTTCAATGTTACCAAAATTGTGCACACTCCAGGGGTGACTCAGCATGCAATGTTCCTAAACGGTTAGTTGTGTACATACTATGACAGAAATTAACTTCATACCGAAGCCAAGGGATGATGGAGATTATTATACACACCAGCATTATTTGTGCAGTGTGCACTGTATGGATCTGTGTGAATCAGTACTAAAGGGCAGTGCACACGAGGAGTGGGGCAGCATTATCAGTGCATTATTAACTTCAAGTGTGAATTAGTGTGAACGGTGTACTGCACAGTATATGCCTTTCAGCAGTGCTAATTCTGCATTTTATCTTTCTATTTTGAAATTGCCAATGATCAGTGTATTCACCCTGAACCAAAACATACCTGAACATCAGAACAAGCTACAGTGCATACTAGAACTAATCCAGATGTTCTCATCAGAAATCATGAGTTAAAGTACTGCTACCAGTATATTTGGTACTAAAATCATTTTAAGGTATCATTGTAGTATCAGAAAAATGAATACAGTTGATCAAGGCAGTTTAATGTACTAAGCAGGAAAGAATGCAATCACCAAAACAGCATTTACTGTCTGCAGAATAAAATGTCATATCATGCAGAAGTATTACTTGTTTAATTTTGTATGTGCAGTCAAAACCAAATATATGTACCAGAGATAAAATTCAGGCTTTAAAAAGACAAGTAAAAAAATCTTCATTTCTTCATAATCTTATAAGGATTCTCTTCAGCCTTTGTTTGCTTCCAGCAGACAGGAGGCACCTCATGGTTCTAGAAGCTCAAAACTCTACAATTAAAATTGATGACAAGAGGATTGTTTGCAGGCTAGGTGTGGCTAGGTGAATTGGGGTTCTTTGTCCTCTCTAATGGGCCTCCATTCATCTGCTAGAAGAAGGAACTCCTCCCAGTATCTTTCTATAGCTATGCAAACTATTTCAGCAGTTTCAATCACCCCCCACTCACTGCTGAGAGGTGTGACCAAAACACCTGGTTCCCTGACCACTGATCATGCATGAAACATAGCAATGAAACTGGATATGCATCAAACAAAGCAATTGTCTTCCTTCACTGCTATACCAGTACTACAGTCCACACACAGCAAACCCCACCCCCCTTTCTAAACTGTCCCTTTCCCTGCAATCAGTAGACCTGGTGTTTTTCACTGTTTGGGGACACAGGGGCGATTTGTTAATAACTTCACCTTTTACTGATAGAGTATCAAAATCAATCCTGAAATATAAAGACCTAATGTCTGGACAAAAACTTTCTTTCCCTAATGTCACAACTAAACACAGAGACACTAAAGGTTTTTACATAACAGCACATTTACTATATGGGCCAGCCATGAATCTATATAGGGAAGCTGGTCCGGATACTCCCCCACCACAATTTAGCCTCTGGACCCCATGCTCTAATCACAATTTGCAAAATCACAATTTACAGTGCAAATCTTGTAATCCCAATTCTAGGAATGCAATGTTCAGTGTAAACTTTCCAATCCCACTTCTGGGAATACAATATACAATATAATCCAGGCAACAGGCAGAGTTTGGTTGCACAAAACACACAGGACCACAAAGGGAAAAAGAAAAAGGGAAAACAGAAAACAGAGACGTCTCAGCAGCGAATACGTTACAAATACACATTACACACACTAGCATAGGATTTAACTTTTATAATAGCAACGAGAAACACAGCTAGCCACTCCTCCAATGTCCACCAGATGGAGCCACAGGAGCACATGGCAACACAAAAGAAACCCCCAGCAACACAAAAGGAGACCCCCAGCAACACAAAAAGCCCCCAACACTATAGGAGCACATGGCAACACAAAAGAAACCCCCAGCAACACAAAAAGGAGACCCCCAGCAACACAAAAAGCCCCCAACACTATAGGAGCACATGGCAACACAAAAGAAACCCCAAGCAACACAAAACGAGACCCCCAGCAACACAAAAAGCCCCCACCACTATAGGAGCACATGGCAACCCAAAAGAAACCCCCAGCAACACAAAAGGAGACCCCCAGCAACACAAAAAGCCCCCAACACTATAGGAGCACATGGCAACACAAAAGAAACCCCCAGCAACACAAAAAGAGACCCCCAGCAACACAAAAAGCCCCCAACACTATAGGAGCACATGGCAACACAAAAAGAGACCCCCAGCAACACAAAAAGCCCCCAACACAATAGGAGCACATGGCAACACAAAAAACCCCCACTATAGGAGCACATGGGGCAAAGGCTCTAAATAAATCGCCCCGATCATCGGAGAATTGCGATCAGCGCAATTATTCTTGAAAGGCACACTTAAGGGAGTTAATACTAATATCCTAGGCAATTTTTCTTCAATAGCTTTTGGCAGCGCTGCACTTTAAATACCTTTCAAAGGGGCCCAAGGTAGCAGAATTAATTCATACTACAGTTAATTATCTTACTGGTCCACAAAAGGACTCTGATTTTATCTTACTGGTCCACAAAAGGACTCTGATTTACTGGACGAATGATGGCTTCAGAAAACCCCCCCGGGGTCCCTACTAGGACCGTTCGTGCGGGTGATCGGGCCGCTACAGGTTACTAGAATTTACTAGGAATTACAGACGGAGTACAGAAAGTAGCAGTACTCACCAGAGCTCTGATCAGACAGGTAGTTTGGATGCCAGTCTATCCAGCCGGTTTTCAATCGGGGATTCAGCCGCAGGGACCAACTGCCCAGACAAATCAAGGTATCCTTCCGAGCACAAGGTGGCCCGGGGCGCCAAGGACCGTTAATCACCTGGAGGTGTCGGTCCCTGACCGGTGGAGGCCCTGATCCTGCAAAAAGCAGTAGTCTTCCCACTGTGGGTGTGATGAGAGAGGCTTTTCTTTCAATTTCCTGGCCAATGCACCAAAATGTAATAGCAAACGCTGTGAAAAGCTCTTATTCAATCACTCACCCACAGAAGGAAAACTCTCAGACAGGCTGGAATACAAACAGGATCTTTAATGTGCACACAGGATCAGACAGAGAGCCGGTACCCTCCACAAAAGGTCTGAGCCCCGAGGGACGGCCTACAATGCCTTATATACAGTACAGTTTTAAACTCATTCTACAATCCCATTTGCCACAGGTATTTCCTGCCCACCAATCAGCAGCCCCTGGGGAAGGTACCTGGGTGACCTGTCCAAACCGGTATGCTCAGGTCTGCTGATTTCTGGGCTATGGGCTATTGTGCTCAGACCTGGAGTGGGGGAAGGGTGTCTACTGAAATCTCAATGCCTTCTCTTAGCAGGCCGATTACCTCATGGCTTGGGGGAAGGGCTACCTACAGCCAGACCTCATGGCTTGCCGCATGGCTTGGGGGAAGGGCTACCTACAGCCAGACCTCATGGCTGCCTCAAATGGACTTTGCAAATGCAGATGTGGGCCTGAACTTGTGACCTTTGGATTAGTAGGTATTCATTTCTGTGCTGTAGTAAATACACCTGTATATGAGTGAGATTCAGTGAGTAATTAATGCTAGCTGTGAGGCTACTGCAAACTCTCCCTGCTTGGCCAATATGTCTCTCACTCTGGTGTGGCTTTGAAGCCAAGGAGTATGGATAACACACCCATGGGGCTGCTGAAAGAAACAAAATATTTGCTGGTTAACATTCATAATACCTATATGCACCCATCCCCCCCTGCACTAAGTTGCTAGGGTAACCATGTCCAGGGTGCAGTTGCAGAGGCTCTGCATTTCAAACAAAGGTATTAGTGTGTGGCTTTTAATTACTAACTGCCTGAGAGTTCTTAAAAAGGTTTTGGTACATTTTTAAAACAAAGTTTTATATTCTTTTTGGTGTTTTAGTTCAAAAGGGGAAATATTTTCTTTAGTGGTGCAGGTTTAAAACTCTGCTTTTAGTATCTTTCTCAGCTCTTTGACGCTACTTACACCTCATCGGGTGTTAGTTCTCTCATCAGGTGTTATTTCCCCAACTCCCACCCACCCCATGTGAACAGTCTTGCTATATAGGGCACCTCCCCAATTAGCTACACACAGGGACTCGGAACAGCACATTTAGAACACACTTAAAAGAGGTTAACTGTTTTTTCCCTGAAAGGACAGCTGGGAAATTGTCTGGTACTTTTTGTAGGTTTCTCTCTCTCTTTTGCTTCAACAGGTACCTAAGCTCCACCAACTGAACAATGGCTGAGAAAAATCATATTCCCAAAGCTGTTGCCCCCATTACAGCTTCTGCCTCTGTCCAGACAGAGATCCCACTGCCAGTTGAAGAATCGGATCTCCAGGAACAAGCAGGAATGAGTCTTCACATATGGGTACGTCGGTACCGACGGAGCCTGCACGGGAATGCTGCCCAGCTTCCAATCAGAAAGCTTTTGGCAGCATCCCTCGCGCCTGCGCAGTGACTTCCCGCCTTCTCCACAGCCTCACTTCAGTTTTAGTTTTTTCCGCGGAGCCGGCAGGACGTCCTCCTGTCACCGCAGAAACTTTTCTTTTTAATTGCTTTAATTACTTTAGTTTTTTGTTTTCTTGTGGTCGCGGCTGTATTTCCCGCTACCACCGGTATCACCGGTGGATTTTTGGCTAAATTCTGAGAAACTTTTCTTCAGTTTTTTTACCTTAACTTCTTGGGCCTACTAGGCCTTTTTCATTATGGAGCCTTCTTTTCCTAAGAAGTGCATTCGATGTCGAAACACTTGTTTCTTTTTAGACACCAATAGTTGGTGTCTCAACTGTGTGGGTCCTGACCCTTTTTCCCCTGACTTGTCAGGAGATAATTTTGTGAGGAAACCTTCAGTATTTAGAGTTTCCCTCGATACCGTTTTTTCCTCGGCAGTGAGGGTACCCGGTTTCTCTACTTCACAGGATCAGGTAACCCAAAAACAGTCTGTTAAGACTAGCCAATGCTTGAGTGGTATGTCCCATGCCCAGCATGGTGACGGCTCCGGCCTTACCCTCAAGAAGCCATTGGCATTACATCTGCGGGAGTCTTCGGGCTCCAAAGCGTTAAAGGGGTTTCAGGATGTTCCTGGGGCTCACCCCTCACAGAACATACCTGAGCCATGCGCGGGGGTGGTATCCACTTCGAGCGGTACCGAGCCTCCGGCATCGGCACCGGTGTCGAGTATTCCACTCTTCACCAGGGATCATCATCGGGCATCCTCGGTACCTTCGGGACCGATCGATACGCACCGCATTGACTTCCCTCAATCTCAGCCATGCTCCGGGACGGTACCAGAATCGATCAGTTCCGATACCCTGGCATCGGCATCGAGATGGACCACCTTACCCTTTGCAAGAGGTGCTCATCGGGTATCCTCGGTACCGTCGGTATCGATCGATGTAACCCAGTCTGCCTTAGTGGTATCGGCATCGCCGATACTGCCATCGGCGTCGGCACCTTCGCAACATGCATCGATAGTATCGCTTACTTCGATGCCGAGTCTTGAGCCGATATCTAGTCTCGAGGACTGCGTACCGACGCGTCCCGGAACCGACTCCTGTCATTTCCAGATAGGCAGTTCCGCAGATCATAGCCATAACTCCCTCATGATCTCGGTACCACTGCAGCAGTTCCCGATGGCTACTTCATCTGCTAATCCTGTATCAGTATCGATGCCTATTCTTGCATCGATACCTACTTTGGAACCGATACCGGGTGTTGGTGCAGTACCCTGTACCTCCTCTGGTGCTCAGGCTCTTTCTTTAGCCTTACCAGGGATGGTTCCCATAGGAGATCAGTCTTTTCAGGCTTTTCTCTGGGATATGGCAACCTTTCTTAATATTTCTATCCCTGGTTGTGATCCTACTCATGGCTCACTGGCACAAATAGAGAATATAAAGTTTCCTTTACATCCTGCTCTGCAGGATCTCCTTCTCAGGGTCTGGAAATCGCCCTTACGACTTCCTCCAGTCTCTACAGACATTGAGGTTCGGTACCGGGTGCCACCCTCTCCAGGGTTCCAAAAGCCTCAACTTTCTCATCGTTCCCTTGTAGTGGAATTGGCACTGAGGAAAGTTAAGAGCAAGAAGAAGCATTCTTCTTATCCGCCAGGTCGTTCTTCAAGAACACTCGATGCTTTTGGTCGTCAAGCCTTCCAAAACTCTATGCTGGCCTCCAGAGTTCTTTCATATATTTTTCATATGAGTCTAACACTCCAGGAAGTCACAGAGAAATTGTCTCTTTTGACCCCTTTTTTACCAGAGCCCAAGGCTACGGATTATTCCTCGCTCATCAATCACAGCCGGAATATATCTTGGTTCCTATCTCGTGCTTCTATAGACTCTTTTGAGTCCATTAGCAGATCCTCTGCTATTGCCATTGCAGCACGTCGCAGAGCCTGGCTTGAAGCTTCAGACTTGAGCAGATGGGCACAAACTATACTGGCTCATTCTCCTTGTACAGGAGAAGGTCTCTTCAATAAGGAGGCTTTACGTCAGGTTGCTCAATGCTCCACTGACTCTCCTTCCACTAAAAACCATTCTAAGCCACCTCCTTCTTCAAAGAGTAGGAAATGTCCTACCAAACCTTCTTTCCCTAAGAAAAGAAAGTTTCATTCATCTCCTGCCCATCATTCGGCTGTACCTAAACAGGGGACGCCTCAGCCTAGTCTGCAGTCCTCCAGTTCTGGCCAGTCTCAGCATTCCCAGCAACCATAGGGGCCGGGAATTGTAACTTACACTTCACTTCTACATATTAGAAGTTTATTCACTGTGCTTTTCTTTTCAGTGTACTAACCTGAAGGGGAAAACATTTTTTGTTCAGGGACAACACACTTCTCCTCTTCTTACTCTCTAGAAGAGCAGTTGCAACTATCCCCTGATAGTTTCTATCCCAACTGGACATTTTTTCCTTCAGTTGACTTACCCTATGGGTACGTCACCCTCCAATCACTTGAGGGTTACCATACTGAACAGCTTCTCTGCCAAGCTCGTTCCCCAGACAGGGAGAAGAGATATCTCCTCTCTTTTCTTGTCTCTTTTTCTTTATTCAGCACAGGACAATCTCTCTGCTGTTTCCATCAGCAGCTCTGCCTGCAGGAGTTACAGTAATTGTATTACTGGAACTTTTTCCAAGTTCCAGTCCCTTGTTCAAAATTTTGTCAAGCCTCAGTAGTGATTCCAAACTATCTTGGATCCTCCTACTCGTTTCGGCTTTCTCATATTATTCTAACCATCTCCTCTCCTAGGATATGGCAACACACCTGACTTCAGTCAGTTTATCTCATAACTCTCCTGCACAATGCTCTCTGCAGTCTTCAGAGAAGCTTTCTACTATGAGGGCCTTGCTACAGAGCATTGCCCTTGTCTCTGAAGTTTCTCTATTAGTAGGGAAAAACTTATAAACCCTTCCTATGCCTGTGAGGGTTCTCCACACCCCCTCTAGCCTGGGGTGTTAACACGAGATATCAGTTATTCTGTGTGAAAATCCAAGGCTTCTGTTTACGCATGCTACCTCTGGGTCCTTCCATAGGTCCCTCTGGTATCTCCCCTGCGTTTCTCCACATCTACCATGTCAGTGTTCTGTGGAACTCCCGCCTTGTTTTTTACAGATTCATATGTTCATCTGTTCGCACGCGAACATCACGGTTATCTGCTTAGATTGCCTTTCTGCATCCCTCAATCCATGAAAATAGATTCTCTATTCATATCCCAAGTGGGTTCACCCTCTTGTAGAGCACAGAATCTTTTTCTTTTATATTCCCCATGTACAATTATGGGGCTGGGTGGTAAACGTGTATCTTCAACCTGTTGCCTTGTATGTAGCATCTCCATATATGTCTACATACCTATATCATTGCTCTGGGGGTGTTAAATCAAGCCCCACAAATTTACATATCTTCAGGAATATCATATCTATATCTATATATATATTTGATATATTTCACCATCCATATCCTAATATACACATCTGAACATATGTATATATGTATATATATATATATAAATATCTACGTATATTTTCCAGCCACATGTATATATCCCTATATATATATGTGTTTGATAGGGGGCCTCTTAAGGGTTGATCTGTCTTACACACTATCACCCTTACTGTCTAGACTACATGTTTTACCTCCTAGAGGTTTTAGACAGTCTGTCGCCCTACGTCCCATGCCATCTTACGATGCAGAAACTGTTAGGCACCAATACCCTCTTTGGTGCTAACATCTCCATTTTTTCTTTAAGTCCATGAAGCATCAAGCTTCAATATTTTTCCTATCTCTTGCCAGCTAGGAAAAACAGTGTACCTCTTTATCTTGAGTACACAGCTGTTTTCCGTGGGAATAGGGGATTTTTTCCAGTTCCCGTCTTCCCGCCAGGACTGGGCTAGTTGTCCAACTCCGTCAGTCTTCTTCCTTTAGTCCTCAATGTTAATGACCTTATGCCTAAAGGAGTTTTCAGCTTTTCCCATAAAGCTTTCCATTGAAGACCTGACGTCAAATCCTACCCAGTTGACACCTGGATCATCTACTACCTCCAGGTCTGGACCTTCATCCTCACTGCTGAGAGGTCACCTTGAAGATTCTGCTACTGCTTATCCAGTAGACTCCATCATGCTTTCTACTTCCTACAATACAGTAGGTAAGCTGCATATTTTAAGTGTACATTAAATGTCTTTTAATGCTACTCATTATGTCTACCAAGGACTCCTGTAGTTTGTACAACCCTCTAGTCCTTGGCTATGCTGTTTTTTCCTCACAGCTCCTTTATTGTCAACTCCTACCCTCCATCCCACATTGGATGCCGGGGATTCCTGGAGTCAAAATGCACCCCTGATCCAGGCACTTGCATTTTTATGGGATCTCCCCCTGGCATCTCCAGCTAGGGAGTCCCCATATGTGAAGACTCATTCCTGCTTGTTCCTGGAGATAGCACAGTTACTTACCTGTAACAGGTGATCTCTGGGAACAGCAGGAATTAGTCTTCACAACCCTCCCACCTCCCCTAGGAGTTGCATCTTTTTTATCTTCTTCCTTTTCTCTTCTCGCCTTTGTCTCAGCTCTGAAACTCAACTGAAGTGAGGCTGTGGAGAAGGCGGGAAGTCACTGCGCAGGCGCGAAGGATGCTGCCAAAAGCTTTCTGATTGGAAGCTGGGCAGCATTCCCGTGCAGGCTCTGTCGGTACCGACGTACCCATATGTGAAGACTAATTCCTGCTGTTCCCAGAGATCACCTGTTACAGGTAAGTAACTGTGCTTTCCATGTGCAGGATATCTGCATGCTGAAGCTTTCAGGAAACAAGTGGCAGAGCTCTGAGAAGAGGTGGCGAGGCTGAGGAGCATTCAAGACTTGAGAAGTACATTGATGAGATGCTTCTTGAAATATCCAAGCTTTCCTACAGAATGATGAAGGTTGGACACAAGTCACCAGGGCCTGCAGAACCACCAATCAAACTCTTCCAGATCTTGAACTGAAGAATCATAATGCAGCCCTGGAAGTGGAGGAGGTGAAAGCATCCCTGGAAAGGGAAGAACCAGAGCTCGAGCACCCCAAAGTTGCAGAATCAGTGACCACAAGGAAGTGAAGGGTAGTGGTGGTTGGTGACTCTCTTCTGAGGGGTACTGAGATGTCCATCTGCCAACCAGACTTGATGACCAGAGAGATATGCTGCCTGCCAAGTGCCAAAATCCGAGATGTTAGGGAGAGTTTGCCAAGACTCATCAAGCCTACTGACAATTATCCGATGTTGGTCATCCATGTCGGCACAAATGATACTGCCAGGTATCTGAACTATCAAAAGTAACTTCAGGGCTCTGGGACAGAGGGTGAAGCAGATAGGGGTGCAGGTGATATTCTCTTCAGTTCTCCCTGTTGAGGGTAAAGGCCAAAGCAAAGAAGCTCACATCCTGGAGATAAATGAATGGCTGCATGGATGGTGTCATCAAGAGTGTTTTTGTAGAGGGTCTGGATGAGTAACAAGCACTGAGTCGCTATATGATTCATAGACAATGTGAGGGCATTATGAGCAACAAATCTATGCAGTGATGTTGTTAACAAAACATGTATAATAGGCGTCCATTGGCCCTTTATGACATCTGGTGTATTATGCAAGAGTCAATTGTATGTGTAAAGCTAATTTATATGTGTTGCCCATGTGCACCAGGGGTGCTGCTGACAATCTCACATGTGTCAGTTACGGATCATGTGCAACAAATAGGTGGGTCAGCTACATTTCAACATAATGTACATAAACCATGTATGCCACAGATATCGTGTTACCTAGCTGACAACAGTTACATTTTAGCATGGAGCTCTGAGTGAACCACAAGTCAGAAAACAGTCTTTAAGGCTATGTAGGTATATGATGTGTGTGAATATATATGCACCTCACAGCTACCTCTGAGAAAGGAACAGCTGAAAGACAAATGGTGTGCCTCCCCAATGGTTGGGACTCCCTGAACAAACAAATTGCACACATGCCTAGACATTAGTGGTGTGCATTTTTATGTACATGTTTTGTCTCACAAATGACTGAAACATGCATAACATATTTGTTCAACTGTGCTACTCACAGAAATCTCTGTTAGAAATATCTCCACACTGGCCAATGATGACATTGGTGATCTTGGGGTGTCAGTGTAGTAACTGAGCTTAAGGGCATGCAATGAAGCGTCCTGCATCAGCACTAGAATTCTAATATTGCAGATGGCAGATGGCTGATGTTCCAATATCCTGTCACGACTTTGTGGGCCCTAGGCGGTTGCCTAGGTATATGAAGTGGTGAGAGTCTTTTATTTATAAGAGTGCCTATGGGTGTAGTTGTGATATGGGCAAAAATAACTTCAGCCGAGCAGTAATATAGGCACGAAGGATTTTATTCTCCACAAGGCCAAAAGAAACCTTTACACACAGTCCCAAATATTCAACACAAAGGCAGGTAATTTCCAGAAAACAGGTAACAAAATAAATAGCTTCCAAATGCAGCTTGTTACTGAACTCAAACAAAGTATTTCTTCATACCATTGAAACAAGGTTGGAAATAAAAACCTCCTTTCCAAAAATGGTTTTAAAACATTTGCAGTCTCTTCAGCAAAACAGCAATGCCAAACTTTCTCTGCAAAAGGTTTTCTTTTTCTTTCTCAAACCAGGTTTCTTTATCTGCCCTTCTAGCAGACTCAATATACTTTGTGTGCAGCCTTTCACATTAAGGGTTAAGCTTCTCAGGCTTTCTAGCCAACCTAATTTGCATAGGCCCCTCGGCTCAGCCTTTGAACACGGCTGCTAGTTTAATGCTTTCAAAAACCTCTCTAGTCACTATAATGAAACAGGAAGACATTCCATTTCTGTCTCAGAACTAAGCTCTTGGTTTATAGCACTTTCAAAATCCATGCTCTCAGGTTCAGACTGTTAGAACAGCCTCATGTTTAAAATCAGCTATCTCTGGCTGCAAACAGTCTAACAATCTAAGAACCTTCTTTAAGGCAGTATCTCTCTTCTTCTGGGTAATGCCTTTTCTCTCATACAATTCCTTACTCTTAGAATGGTTAAAAGTCTTAGCCATGCTCACCTTATTTTGTGGAGATAAGCACCTGGCTGTCCTTGCAGCTGTTGGCTCAATCTCTGTAAAATCTTCTAGGAAACGTTGTGGATTACTCACATGCTCTGTGAACTCTCCCTGGACAGCTTTAAAACCCTTGGCTGGTTTTGCCTTTCTGCTTGAAAACTCAGGTAAGGTTTCTTTCACCCTTGGAGTGCCTCTCTTTGGTAATATCCTTGGGTTCTCAGAGTTTCTTCCCTTCCTGGAATTCTCTGACCCAATTACCTTAGGGTTGGTTTCAGGACTGGAACTTCTGTCTCTCCTTTCTCTTTCAGTAGAGGATTCAGCGTCAGTGGAAACTGGTCTCCTAAAGCACCTTCCCTTAAGGTTGCCTTTCCCTGCAGTGTACCTCCGTTCTGCTCTCTGAGCACCTCCCTCTCGGGCACTACTAGGCTGGGCAGTTTGAGGACCTCTCTGCTGGGCTCTCCAGATATTTCCACAAGCTCCTTCCCTTCTGCTTGGGATTCCTCTCTGAACTCCTGCACGTCCTGAGCTTTCAGAACTTCCTGACTTCTCCCCGGCTTCCTCCTTTCTCTGTTCAAAGTTCCGGTGTTTATACCTGCAGTTTTTCTCACTGCCTACTGACTCCACCCCTTGCACTCCCTTGTGCATGGGCTTGGTTACTAGGGAAATAGGGCGTGTCCCTTGCCTACCAGCTTTCTGTGTGGAGTTTTTTTCAGATTCAGAAGTTTTAACCCCTGAACTTCTGGTTTCTCTGTCTTTCACTGGGAAAATCCCTGGATTTCTCTCCTCTCTCTTATGCTCTTTCTGGCCTGCGCCGTCACAATACCTGCAGGAAATGTTTGCACATGTATAGATGTTATGTTCCAAAATGTTTGGTTCTAGGATTTTAATCTAGGTGGTGCAAAGTGATGTGTTGGTGCATTGCATGACCGTCAACTGTGTAATCCTGATGTCAATGCTGTGGTCATATGTGGGCCAGCCCTGAAAATATGTGTCTGCCCACACAAACGAGAAGGAGCAGGAGCTAGGCAGGTAGGCCAAGATTAACTTGATAACTGCCCAGACATAATGGCAGAAAGATAATTTGGGAAAAGTAGGGCCAAGCTGCCATGCACAGATGGCTATGTGTAGTGCATAGCAAAACAGTGACACGCGCCAACCATGTTATGTGCCCATGCTCTAACACACAATGCCCCTAACACACCTGATGGCAGTCACATAGCATATGTGTGTGTTAGTGGGGTAAACAGCATTGTAGAGGGCCTGCACATGAGTATGTGCCATGCCAAAAACAATCAGAAGCCATTTACACAAGTAGCTAGGGCAGTTTACTGTAGAAATGGCCTCAAAAATCAGGGACACAATCTACAATGAAGACATCGAAGTAGTTAAGAGAACCACGTGTTAGCACAGTTGTCCAAAACAAATGTTTCTCACAGGTGCAGAAGCAGCAGAATACAATAGCTCTGGGGCAACGGTAGCCGTACGTCCATGAGCTGTACAGATACGAGAATGTACATGCAATGCAGAATCCAAGCTATGTGTGAAAATGCAGATAGCTACATCAGAAAATTGCCCTTGCTATGTGTGTGGCACATTGTCATGAGAGACATAGGATGGAGCACACATGCGAATGTGTAAGCTGTAAACCAATCAATAATTATACATCTTTATTGTAAAAATACAGCTCAATATTTATTCTCAATATTTATTTATAGCTCAATATTTATTCTGTGAAGTGTCAAAACATGAAAACTATAGCACAGTTAACATCACAAAATGCATATCATCACATGTCACTGTGTCACAGCATATTTATGCACATGCATATGCATACTGTAATTCACCAAATGATACAGTGATACCCTATATGAAGAGTATCACTCCTGGATATGGCCAAACAGAGATCAAACATATTGTTGTAGTCCACCTTGTGAGGATGTGCAAGAGCTTGTCACGGCCAAGTGCAAGGGTGACAAGGAAAGAACACACCACATATACAATGTCCCTCTGCTGTGACACACCCAGCTTGATTCTCAATTGGCCCAAAACATTTGAGGTCATGCATAGAGGCATGGTAGTGATATGGTAAAACAACCAAAAGGTAAATGACAGTCTGGGGTGGCAGGCCCCAACTGACAGTGTTTCTGCTGCTAGACTTTAGCTGCCACTAGTCCATCTCCCCAGCTCCAATGGTGTGTGGAGCATCACAGCTCTCTCAAAGTCTTTTTATGTATCCATGGGTGTGCACATTGAGGTGTGAGGTCTGATGGTGATGATGTAAGGTGTGATGTAAGCTGTGATGATGAGGTGTGAGGTCTGATGATCCAGAGTAAGGGAATGGCAAAATGGGTGTGGCAAGGAGTCACACCAGCCAGGCAGTGGATCCTATCACCAGTTTAGTGTACACCCTCTGCATGCACCAATACCCCACATGAATAGCAATGTCCAGCATAGGCATGCGCTCCTCAACCTAAGTTCCATTACTGTATACCACCCCTTCTCAGGGATCATCTCATGTTGTTGCTGTGTCTTTCAACATGTGGGTGATGGTGACCACAGATGCACTCTAGGTCTCTTTGGCTGTGTGTGGGCCATGCTCTGTGAAAAAAGGAATAGAAAGGTATATAGGACATATATCACACATAATGAGGTGCCATCCCAGTGCCTACAAATTAATATGTCAAGAAGGAAATGTCTAACATTCAACCATTACATTCCCATAACACAGCTGTCATTGAAGGTGTAGGACATTCAAAACGATCAGTACAGAGTATGCTCACATCTGCACAGGCACATAGACATGTCCATAGCCACGTGTTACAGGTGTGTCATAGGTCCCCATCATGTCTATCAATGCTGCCGGACACTGACCTCTCTATGAACTCTGAGTACCAAACAAGCAAATCACATACAAGATATCTGATGATGTTAGTCAAACATGATTCAATGTGGAAGCCATTTGCTGTGTGGTGCATGTGGTGGACAGGGACTGGCTGCAGATGTCATTGTGTCCAAGCTGTCATCCCACACACAAAGGTCACATTAGTCTGTGTGCATGTGAAAACATCATTGCCTCTTTCCAAAACTATACCATCATGTAGCAAACATGAATGCTGAGGCATTCAGATTTGCCATCAGACGAAACATATGACATTTTAAACACAGAATATAATGCATGACATGATCACATCAGTCACAGGGCAGCATCTGAAATGTAGCATTCTTACTGCAATGATCTGTAAAGGGCTGATCAGACCTCACCTCAAGAACAAATACTGAACATATGCCTGCACAGTGTATCAGTACAATGTGACTCACAATCCACATACACTGTAATTTAAAGCACATGTGCATCTAGTAGCATTCTTCCAGTCTGGTGCAAATATGAGGTCAGTAGGAGCAATAACATAAGCCTATCCAAGGATACATTTATGTTGGTTACTTCCACAATGTTATGAAAAAAATTAATGCAATGTTCAACACTACAATTCCTATCAATTCTGTACACCAATATCTTAGTTGGTAATGTCTGCAAAACTATGGTGTCCAGTTACCAACTGCTGAAATCAAGATGGCCATAAAGATGTTAAATCATAGATATGGGGTATATGTCTGCATGCAAGATAGGTTTAGAGCAATATAGTTAGGAATACAAGAGAACCTCACACATGTTAAATGTCCTGTGCCTGTAGTGTATGCATGGCAAGTGACACAACAACATCAGCACAGAAGACAGTTATGTTTGTGTAACATATGAATGTATGTTAGGTTAAATGCATAGCTCTGATGCCACCATGTATGATGCACCAGTCACAAGTAACTACCATGTTGTCATCTGTATGGATCTGTAACATAGTCGGCTGCATGTAGATCCACTTGCACAAAGTAGTTACCTCACCATACCAGCAGGAATGACAGCCTGGCAAGCAGATTCTGTATAATCACAAACACAGCAGACACACATATGTTCAGATGTACACCTGAAGCACACAGGCTAGCATGCACATTTGTACACATATGCATCTTCCCACGTACACAGTACATAGAAACATAGAAACATGATGACAGAAAAAGACCACATGGCCTATCTAGTCTGTCCTTCCATATCAACAACTACAACAGTCCACTTTTTACCTTTAGAGATCCTCTGTGTTGGTCCCATGCTTTTTTGAATTCAGTTACTGTCCTCATCTCTACCACCTCCACTGGGAGACGATTCCATGGATCCACTACTCTTTCCATAAAGAAATATTTCCGCATATCACTCCTGAATCTATCTCCCTTCACCCTCATCCCATGTCCCCTCGTAGCAGAACTTGCTTTCAATTGAAAGAGTCTCTCTCCCTGAACATTTATGCCACGGAGGTATTTAAACATCTCAATCATATCACCTCTATCCCGCCTTTCCTCTAAGGTGTACATATTAAGATCCTTAAGTCTGTCTTCATATGCTTTATAATGAAGCCCACTAATCATTTTAGTAGCCACCCTCTGCACCGACTCCATCCTGTTCACATACTTTTGAAATTGCGGTCTCCAGAATTGCACACTATACTCCAAATGAGGTCGCACCAAAGACTTATACAGAGGCATTATCACCTCCTTTTTTCTGCTAGCCATTCCTCTCCGTATGCACCCAAGCATCCTTCTAGCTTTTGCCGTCGCCTTTTCTACCTGTTTAGCTACTTTAAGATCATCAGACACAACCACGCCTAGGTCCCGCTCTTCTTTAATGGACAAAAGTACTTCACCTCCTATACTGTATTGCTCCCTTGGATTGCTGCAGCCCAAATGCATGACCTTACATTTTTTAACATTAAATCCCAGCTGCCAATTTTTAGATCATTCTTCACGCTTAGCTAGATCCCTCCTCATGTTATCTACCCCTTCCTGGGTGTCTACTCTATTGCAGATTTTGGTATCATCTGCAAAGAGGCAAACCTTACCCGACAGCCCTTCCACTATATCACTAACAAAGATGTTAAAAAGAATCAGACCAAGGACAGATCCCTGGGGCACACCACTGGTAACATCCTTCTCCTCAGAGTGAGCTCCATTTACTTGTACTCTTTGTCGCCTCCCACCCAACCAATTTCTAACCCAAGCAGTAACTTTAGGGTCCATCCCTAGGGTGTTCAGTTTGTTTATAAGTCGCCTGTGAGGAACAGTGTCAAAGGCTTTACTGAAATCTAAATACACCACATCTAGAGCTCTCCCTCGGTCCAACTCCCTGGTCACCCAGTCAAAGAAATCAATCAGATTTGTCTGACAAGACCTGCCTCTGGTGAATCCATGCTGCCTCGGATCCTGTAATCCGCTGGACTCCAGAAAACTCACTATTTTCTCTTTCAGCAGCGTTTCCAATAATTTACTCACCACCGAAGTTAAACTAACCGGCCTGTAGTTTTCAACCACATCCTTACTTCCGCTTTTGTGTAAAGGCACCACATGAGCCTCTCTCCAGTCCTTTGGCACCACTCCCGACTCCAACGAGGCATTGAAAAGGTCAGTCAGTGGAGTTGCTAGAACGTCCCCAAGTTCCCTCAGTATTCTAGGTTGTATCCCATCCGGTCCCATCCTTTGTCTACTTTAAGTTGAGCTAGTTTCTCACGAACACAGTCTTCTGAAAATTGTTCAAGATGTCCCTCGCTTCTGTTCCTATTTGTGGGTGTTTTCTGAGGTCCTGCTCCTGGTTCCTCATCTGTGAACACAGAACAAAAATATTTGTTAAGCAATTCCGCTTTATCCTTATCAGCTTCTACATATTCCCCCCTACGCCCTTGAGTCTGACAATACCACTTTTGCCCTTCCTCTTCTCACTAATATATCTGAAAAATGTCTTATCCCCCCATTTTATTGCATTGGCTATTTCCTCCTCCTTTTGAATCTTTGCCTTCTTGACTACTTTGCTAGCTTCTTTAAATTTTTCCAAATACAGATGCCTGTCTTCCTCTCTCTGTGATCTTTTGTATTTCATGAAGGCCTCCCTCTTTTTCTTCACTTTTTCAGCTACTTTCTTCGAAAACCATAGCGGTCTCCTTTTCCTTTTGACTTTATTTACTATTTTAACAAAAAGATTGGTTGCCCTTAAAATACCCCCTTTCAGTTTTGCCCAATGTTTTTCTACATCCCCCAGCTGTTCCCATCCCACTAACAACTCCCTGAGGTATTGGCCCATCTTCGCAAAGTTAGTCTTCCTAAAGTCTAAAGTCTTGGAATGGATTCTAACAGCCCTAGTCCTAATACTGAACCACACCATCTGGTGATCACTGGATGCAAAATGATCTCCCACTACAACATCAGAAACACTTTCACCATTGGTAAGCACCAAGTCCAGTATGGCCCCTTCACGTGTGGGGTCTGTTACCAATTGCCTGAATAGTTCTCCCTGTAGAGAATCCAGGATCTCCTTACTTCTAGATGATACTGCAGCAGGAATGTGCCAATCAACATCTGGCATATTGAAATCTACTATCAGTAGCACTTCCCCTTTCCTAGCAATGCTGCGTATGTCTTCAATTAACTCTCTTTCCACCTCTTCCTCTTGTGAGGGAGGTCTGTATATCACACCAATACAAATAGATTTCTCTTTCCCTCTTTCTAGTTTAACGCACAATGCCTCCCCTCTCCCTTTTAAGCTCTGTAATTCCAAAGCTTTAATAGTAATTTTTACATATAGTGCCACTCCTCCTCCCCTTTTTCCTACCCTGTCCTTTCTGAATAAAGTATAGCCAGGTATAGTTACATCCCAATCATGGTTTTCTGTGAACCATGTTTCTGTAACTGCCACTAAATCCAAGTCAGCCACTCCCACCAAAGCTTCAACATCAGGGATCTTATTTCCCATGCTACGGGCATTTATACACACTGCTTTCCATATGTTACCCCTGTTACCCATTTCCATAAAGGTATTTAATGTATCACTTACCTGGCGGCTTTCACTTACCTGGGGGCTTTCTTCACCCATCCCCAACGAATCTAGTTTAAAGCCCTCTTCAGTAGATTAGCCAGTCTACTACCAAAGATGCGTTGACCTTTCTTGGACAGATGGATGCCATCTCTGCTCTGCAACCCTTGGAACAGCATCCCATGGTCTAGGAAACCAAAACGCTCTCGATGACACCATCCACGCAGCCATGCATTCATCTCCAGGATGCGAGCCTCTCTGCCTTGGCCTTTACCCTCAACAGGGAGGATTGAAGAGAACACCACCTGTGCACTTAACTGCTTCACCCTCTGTCCCAGAGCCATGAAGTCACTTTTGATATGTTCCAAGTTATACCTGGCAGTATCATTTGTTCCAACATGGATTAGCAACATTGGGTAATAGTCAGTGGGCTTGATGAGTCTCGGCAAACTCTCCGTAACATCTTGGATTTTGGCACCAGGCAGACAGCATACCTCTCTGGACATCAAGTCTGGTCGGCAGATGGACGCCTCAGTACCCCTCAGAAGAGAGTCACCAACCACCACTACCCTTCGTTTCCTTCTGGTCACTGATTCTGCAACTTTGGGGTACTTGAACTCTAGTTCTTCCCTTTCCAGCAATGCTTTCACCTCCTCCACTTCCAGGGCTGCATAATGGTTCTTCAATTCAAGGGCTGGAGAAGTTGGATTGGTGATTTTGCAGGCCCTGGTGACTTGTGTCCAACCATCGACATTCTGTTGGCACCCATCTTTTCCTGTGCTGGAGAGCTTGGTTGCTGCAAGAAGCATCTCATCAATGTACTTCTCACTGTCTTGAATGCTCCTCAGCCTCACCACCTCCTCTCTGAGTTCCTCCACTTGTTTCCTCAGAGCTTCAGCATGCAGGCACCCTGCACATGGAACTGGTCTTTCAACTGGCATTAGGACCTCTGTCTGGACAGAGGCAGAAGCTGTAACAGGGGCAACAGCTTTAGCAATACGATTTTTCCCAGCCATTGTTCTGTTCGTGGAGCTTAGGTATCTGTTAAAGCAAAAGAGAGCGATCTACCAAGTACCAGCCAGTTTCCCAGCTGTCCTTTCAGAGAAAAAGCAGTTAAATCTCTTTAATTATATTCATAATGTGCTGGTCCAATTCTCTGTGATTTGTTAAAGGGGGAGGTGCCCTATAAAGTAAGACTGCTCACTAGGGGTGGGTGGGAGTCGGGGTGGGTAGGGAGGGAACTAACACCTGATTAGGTGTTAGCAGTTTCTAAACCTGAGGAGGTTACTGGAATTCAGCAACCTACTGTGCTCAAGGAAAGTTCCCCTAAAGCACCAAAAAGAAAGTAACCTTGCTTTAAAAAATATACAAAAAACCCTTTTAAGAGCTCCCAGTCAGAGAGCTAGCAATGTAATATAATAAAAACAAACAAACAAACCCTCAAATCCTTACTGTTTGTTGATCTGTAGAGCCCTGGTTAGGAAAGCCTCAACAGGGCAGGGCACTGGAGCCTTTTATGCAGGCCTCAGCTGCACTCAGGAAATCAGGCCCACTAACTCCTGATTAGGTGTTAGCAGTTTCTAAACCTGAGGAGGTAACTAGAGTTCAGCAACCTACTGTGCTCAAGGAAAGTTCCCCTAAAGCACCAAAAAGAAAGTAACCTTGCTTTAAAAAATATACAAAAAACCCTTACATGAGAAGAGCTCCTCAATCAGATGTTGGCGTATTGCTATGCCCACACGTGTGTTTCCACTGCCACTTACAGGAGGGCACGCAGGATCATCTTCCAGATCCGGATTAATGTTGACTTGGATATTGTGCCTGAGAGCAATGTTGTGCAGGATACAACAGGCCAGAATTATCTGAGCCACAGTCATTGGCCAGTATTGTAAGGCCCCGCCGGTCTTATCCAGACACCTGAAGCGACTCTTTAACACACCAAAGGTGCACTCAATGACAGAGCGTGTGGGGGCATGGGCCTCATTCTACCTCATCTCTGCAGGTGACCGTGGAAAATTCACAGGCCCGACACCCATATCCAGTATCACCTGCAGAAAGTAAAGTAGAAAGTTGAATAAGTAACATGTTTACACACAATGTCTGGATGTACATGCCGGTACCTCTCCTTTGCAGCTTGCCCTTCCCTATCACACACACACAAATTATGTTGCTGTAACATCAAACATATTCAATAATGACATAAATTAAGCACGCCTTAGGAAATTAAGCATATTCATTAAGCACGCCTTACCACTACTCAATTCAATGCCTTCTGACCTCGGAGAAGCAATCACCAACTGGAACACCACATTAAAGTCTATTGCACAGCTACCAGCCACAACCAAAAGCAACAAGACCAAACAAAACAAAAGACAGCCATCACCATGGTTCACAGCAGATCTCCGTTCATCCCTCCTCTCCCTCAGGAAATTTGAAAGGAAATGGAGAAGATCTCGCTCCGAATCCGACAAAGTAACATACTTGAACCACCTCAAACTCCACCGTGAAACTATATATCTCAGAATGAGTGAATACCATGCTAATCTTCTCCTCCGCTCACTAAATAAACCTAGAGACCTTTTCAACATAGCAAAATCCCTTATTAAAGAACCATTACCTACTCAACTAGTTCCTATCCCCCCCAGTCCTACGCCGACTATCTTCAATCCAAGACCTCCATAACTGACACACTCCCAGTTACAGCATTATCCCACTCTTACACCTCATTTCCTCCAATTACAATGTTCACAACACCCTCTGAGAAAAACATTCAAGATCTCATCACCTCCATCAACACTTCTACAGCTCCAAGTGACCCTTGCCCAGCATACTGGGTCAGATCGCTGCATGTCGAACTGAGCCCAATCCTAGTCAACATCATTGGACTATCCTTTGCAACAGGCTCGTTCCCATCTTTCCTCAAACAAACCTCTATAAGACCACTCCTGAAGACCTCTAGACTTGACCCACTAAAGCCTGACTCCTACCGCCCAATCTCGAGCATACCTCTATTAGCCAAAATAATAGAGAAGGTTGTTCAGAGACAGATACAACATCACATCGATACAGCCTCACCACTCGATCCCTGTCAACATGGCTTCAGGGAATCACACGGAGTAGAAACTCTCCTTACCACCCTAACTAATACATTGAATAGAGGTCTTGATAAGGCTGAAAACGGCTTTGCTCTAATATTCCTAGACATCTCCGCTGCCTTCGATTCTGTTAATCATAATCAACTTCTCGCCCGACTCCTTGAGAAGGGAATCTGTGGTCTCGCCTGGGAATGGTGTAGGTCATACCTGTCGGAGCGATGGCAGCATGTCAGAGTCGGATCCACCACATCCACACCTTTCCACCAACATCAAGGTGTTCCACAAGGATCTTCCTTATCTGCGCTTCTGTTCAATGTATACTTACAGCCGATATGTGACATCATACGCACCTTTGATATCTCCTCATTAATCTATGCCGATGACGTTCTACTGTTTACTCCATTTAAAGTCAATCAACCAGACTTCACCAACCTTATTCACTGCTTCAACGCCATCACAGACTGGTTAGCATCGGAAAACCTCCGTATAAACTTCAAGAAGACCGAAGTTCTGTTCATTTCAAAAAACAAAGAATTCTCCCCCCCCATCCTCTCTAAAAGTAAGAGATGCGGACCTCCCTAGTAAACCATCTATTCGATACCTAGGGATTACTCTAGATCAGCATTTTGAATTTAAGGAACACATTCAGAACATCACCAAGTCAGTCTACAATAAAATCAGAAAGCTAAGGCACCTCAGACCCATGCTACCTCACAACAACGTCCGGACCATCTTCCAGGCCCTCACACTACCTCATTTTGATTATGCAAATGTCGTCTTATATGGTCTCCCCAAGAACATCATTAATCCACTACAACTTGCGATGAATGCGACTGCTAGAGTGCTCTGTGGTCTAGCAAGATCAGACCATATCACCCCAACTCTCATGGAACTCCACTGGCTACCAATTCATTGCAGGTTAACCTATAAAATCCTCATCATCACTTTCAAGATCATCAACAACCTTGCCCCCACGTCTCTCAATGATCTCATCTCCCTCACCCCAAAAAACAGAATGAGAAGGATAACCACGGACAACACCCTGATTATCCCCAAGGAGTCCATCAAATGTACCCAATCAACCAAGAAAAGGACCTTCGCCTTCTATGCACCTAAATGCTGGAATGACCTCACACCTGAAATAAGAGCAATTAAAGACCTCACTCAATTTCGCAAGGCAATCAAGCACCACATTTTCCTTCTCCATTATGCACAAGCATCCAATCCACATCTGTTCATCAGCACTCCTAAACCCACAAACTCTCACTCTTCACTCCCAATTCCCTCATAAGTAAGTACGCATCAAGTTCTCTTATGTCCTGCCTTAGTCCTACCTCAGTCTTCCTGCGAATACTAAAGAATCCAATATGTTTGTACATAGTTACAGTTTACCCTGTTATTCCAAGATTAAGTTTCCTGTTATAATGTAAGCACACCAAGTCCAAGGTGTTTGTACATGTAAGAACCAATATGTTTGTACATAGTTACAGCTCCTACACTTATTGTTCCAAGTTTAAGTTTCCTGTTATAATGTAAGCACACCAGTGTCTTCTGATTGTGCAGCTTCTGTTACTTGTAAACCGCACTGAAAACAAATAGCGCGGTATATAAAAGATGTTAAATAAATAAATAAAAAAATAAATGCATAGCAGCTTTTGATGGCATGTGTCCCTTATAAGCCGCCTCTCAGACGAATGTGAGACATACCATTGATAATAAGTCATGATGCTAACACACATATCCATGCCTATCTCAAACACATTAATAACCTGCCATATACAAAATGCAGTAACACAAGTTATGAAAGACTGAACCATACCTAGCACTCATATCTGTGCCAATCTTAAAGATACACCTCTCTGAAAACATTTTTAAAAAACCCATACTCGTGAAATAGAACAAATGCCACTGTCACATTAACATGACAAGCCCACTTCTGGCCTGTTAAACATGCTGATCATAGTGCATCAGCAAACCAATAATTAGGGATCTGAATGTGCAAACTGAAAGACAACAATGAAATTTGGGCAAAATGCTGAGAGGTGAATGGCGCACATATACAGAACCAGGCAACAAACACCTATTAAACGGAGTTCAAGCTTACCAAGACACTGTACAGGCAGTGATTGGCAAGAGACACAAATAGGGATACACCACCAAGGCTGGCAAATGTACATGTGGGTAGCCAGGTCATGAGAGGTGTAATCAGCAGATGTGCTGCCCAGAACATGCTGCAGAATAGCACATGATGAGCACATCACATGTGCAGATACCTGCAGAGGCTCAAATAACTTTCAAATAGAGCAGCAGTCTGGAATTTCGATCTAAACCTCATGGCTGCATGGTCCCACAAATAACATAATCAAAACAAATACCAGACAGATGTCATTGTGAAAACACAAAAAGGGATGTGAACATTATTCTGGAGACAGTGACATGCTGAAATAGTAGCCACATGTACCAGACATTACAGATTCCCAACACCCAAAATAAATAAGGGAACAAGGGGGTACCATGTACAGTTGCTGCCCAGCCACAGAAAGGCATGGATGCTATGGCTATGCTGTGATATGCCATAGCAGAAACACCAGTGCGTAGAATGTCATAGAAAAATGCAGTACTCTACCAGTAGGCCATGTGTTGTTTACAGAATGAGATACGCAGACATAAAGGTATCACCCAAAACCACCTGTGTCCCTGGCCCATCTGTGAAAATGGTCACACCCAGATCACCCTAAGAGTATGCGCATAGTAGACAGAAAAAATGCCCACTGTACGGCCCTGTTTCGTACAAAAAATGGACCACAACCTAATTATTATTATTACTAATTACCTGAAATGATCAGATCCAAAAAGTCAGTACAGGTGCAATCAGAGTCTCTGTTTATTAGATAACTGATGACCAAATACAGGTAGAAAGGTGGGGAAGAGAGTTCTATCGGGCACTAGGCACCTCAAGAATGCAACTCTCCCCCTTGAATATGAAAAGCATGTTACATTTATACCTTTTTTCTTCCGTTTTTTCTGCATACAGTCCCCAGAGCTATTCCTTTGTGTTCTCTCACCCTTCCCCCCCCCTATTTTTTACTCCCCTTAGTTCCTGTTGCAAAATCCCTCTTGGCCCCCCTCCTCCCATACTCACCAACCATGATCCAGCTAATCTGCTTTCTTCAGAGCCTGGCCTAGCATATATGTTGGTAGCTTTGTGGTTTCCTGTGTATGTTTTTCTGTGCACATAGACCTTACAGGCCTTTATCTGATATCCCCTTGTAGGTCCAAGTCTAGACTCTCCAGCCCAAACTGGCACCTTGCAAGGCTCATGATATCTCCTTATATGGTTCTTTCCGGTGCTGGATCTCTTCTTGCAAAGGCCTGAATGTTGGCTCACATGTTATAGCAGCGTGGCTGTTGTTCTTTTTTGAGATTCAGGGCAGCCATTAAGTGATTATGAACCAGGAACATTATTAATCCTTAGCACTTAAAAATTAAAAGCAAATCTATCATACTTAACCCCAAATTTGTCATACTTAACCTCTACCTCTACAAGTACTTAAACCCTACAACTCCCCCATTTTTTTTTTTATTCGGCTGGGGAATGGGAGAAATCTAATTCTGAATAGTCTGACATGGGGACGGCTGCATAAGAAACATTAACAAGAGTAGGGCTAGTTTGAACAGGCAAAAAAGAAGTGGATACCTTAGTGATATGTTTCTTACAGCAGGATATAAAAATAGAAACAAAACAACAGAAGAGTAAAGCAATGATTAAAATAATGCCAGCAGAAATCAATAAGCCTTTCAAGCCAGAGCCAAGGGAGTGAAACCAGGAGGAGAGAGATGAAAACCAATCTCCAATCTGGAGGCCACCCTTAAAATCATCAATATGTAGTTCAGATAAATGCTTAATCTTATTCATAGCATCTAATACAAATATCGTATGGTTAGCGATCACAGTGCAGCAATTAGTAGCATTGATAAAGGAACAAGTCCCGTCTTCTGCCGCGAGTAATAAATCTAAAGCCTGTCTATTCTGCAGAGTCATTTGATTATTTTGTTCAAGTGATTCAGCTAAGCGAGAAATAGATTCAGTAACAGCTTTCATTTGTATATGTAGCAAGCATTGTAAGCGGCAAATAGACATGCCAAGCTCCGCTGTAAAGGCAGGGGTAGCCCAAGGAATCCAAGAAGTAGCGCTAAGAGCTATAAGGCGGGCTTTGGTCATGGGGTAAGTGGAGTTAACATATTCATAGGAAGCTTGTATTGCAGCATCTTCAACCATGGTGGACTCCCAAGGGCTAGCAGAGCTACGCTTATGGCGCTGGTGCAGAGGAGTAGAGAGAGAGGGCGGGGTATTATGTGAGACATTTAGGGGAATAAGGACTGAATAAGGGGACACTTTAACTAAGGCACAGGGTAAATTGGACAGTGAAACCTTCTGGTACAAAACATCACCACAAAGCCAATAATGGCCCACAATAGCAGATAGAGAGAAAGAAGGTTTCCAAGTAAAGTATGTTTTGATAGGATATGCAATAGAAGTATGGGGCTCACAGGTTAGTTTACCAGTGGTAGGGGAGTGAGCACAAGGAGTCTGACAGAGAGGATGATCATCACGGGATTTACAAGGTTTCCAGTGGAGGCGGCCAGCAAGTTGGTGGCCTATGATTGTAGTAGCAGCGGGGCGACCCTGCTGGGCGGTGGTATTTACTTTACTGGGAGTGGTGTGTGCTTTACCACACCGGGCAACATCATTGCAGGAAAGGATTGGTGCATAGCAAGAAGTGAAAGGAGAGGACATGTATGTACCTTTTCGGTAAAGGAGAGTATGTGTGGCATCTATAGGGCCAACATTAAAGGTTGAAGCCCAAAAGTCAGGACCCCATACCCGAGAGTGTGCTTTAACCCGCGGGCCCCAGTAATTGGAGTTGACAAGATTGTTACGGGCTTGAGTGCGGTACCAGTCTACCCTAGACATATTATGCCCATAATAGAAAGGCGCATGGTACCATGCAAAAAGTGAAAATTATTTGTTTGGACATTCCAGGAAACATTACAGTTGTTGGCAAAAGAAACAGAAGAGTTGGTAATAAGACAGTAATAAAATATCATAGGGGGCACAGAGACACGGACAGGAAAGGAAGCAGCTTGATGGACCGCCCAAGTATCATTACAATATAAGGGGCCACGCTCTATACACCCTTTAATAAGGTGGGGGTTATTCCAGCACGGGATGGCACCTACAACTTTTTCAAATGGGACAGGGAGAACATGGACAGGGGCATAATTACCACCTTGTGGTAACGGGATGCATATGATACAGTCACTAATATTCATAAGATCAACCACTTCAAGAACGGTTATTTTCCAAGTATTAGTGAGGGGGAGAACTGACCTACGGGAGCGGTTCAGAGAAGGAGGAGATGGGGAGGAGATGGGAGCAGGGTGAAAAGAGTGGGGGCGGGAAGAGATAAAGTATAGAAACCACCCAATAAAAATTGTCAATAACATAGCAAAATATAGAAAAGCAAACTTATAAGCAATATGAGGCATGCTGAGAAAAGGTCACTTAAAAGTCCAAAAATCAGAAACAGTTCAAGGTACCCAAAGATGGGCAATATGAGTCCAAGTTTGGCTAGCGTCCAGCAAGACAGCAAATGGAGTTGAGGTAGAAACGATATGGGGTCCTGAATATGTTGGATCTTGCCAGGAACTCCGATGAGGATTTCTGCGGTAGACAGTGGTTCCAATTGGGATCAAGGTATCCTTTGGGGACTGTGGATGTTGGTCACGGATGGCACAGCGTCGGGAAATCTCTGCCAAAGCCAGGCGCACCTTTCTGTGCTGACCCATCTGTAAACCAAATTTCACTGTCCGGTGGCATATCAGCGGGGGATACCATAAAGGATAAAACTTCCTCATAAGATGAATCAGGAACTGGGGTATAAACATCTACTGCTGTCTGTAGCCAACTAAGTGGACAGGTGGAGGCAGTGAGAGGACGAAAGATCACTCCACTATTCAGGATAGAAGCACAAGCTTGCTGCAGCTTAGATGGGGACAAATGTAGTGTATCTTTGTTCAGAATAGCCTTCAATTCAATGGACTGATAGAGAATCAAGGTCATGGGAGTGAAAATGGACAGGACTTTCTCTATTGCTGCTGCCACTGCAATAACTAATTTTTCAAGGTCAGGCAATGGGAGCTCAGTACATCCAAAAGTACCAGACAAAAATGACAAAGTGGAAACCCTATCCTGAAATAGTATGGCTGCCCATGCCTGGGAACCAGTTACCACCATCAATTGAAAGGGTTTGTGATGATTTGGCAGATGTAAGGCTGGAAGACACTTTAAATCTTCCAAAATGGACTGGAGCACATTTTCATGACACGGATCTAAAGTGATTCTTTCAGAGTTCTTTACCCCACCCTTCAAATAAGGGCGGAAGCAAAGGGTCCGAGAGCTAAAAGCAGGGATCCAATTTCTGCAAAAATTAAGTGTGCCCAAAACAGAACGAAGTTCTTTCACTGTACTGGGGACTGGTAACTGTAAGCCATGCTGTACTGTCTTATCTCCCACCTCAATAGAACCCTGGCTTAGCTGAAACCCCAAAAAAATGACTGTTGTCTGCACTAATTGCGCCTTCTCTGCATTCAATTTGTAGCCTCTGTCCTGCAGTTCCTGTATTAGCTCCTGTGTGTACCTCTGCATTTGCTGATAATCAGACCCTGACAGTAAAATATCATCTACATACTGCAATAAGCACATTTCTCCAGGGAGATGTGAATTGAACTCCTGCAAATCTTGTGAGAGAATCTGAGAAAAGATACTGGGACTGTCAACATATCCCTGTGGCAGTCGCGTCCATTGATAATGCACTTGGTCAAAAAGAAAAGCTAGCAGGGGCCTCGAGTCAATATCAATTTCCACACTGAAAAAGGCATTTTTCAAATCCAGTACTGTGAAATACTTGTACAGCTGTACTGTATTTAATGTGGTGGCCGGATTGGCAACGGCAGGGAACTGGGTTTCCACTACCTGGTTCAATGCCCATAAATCATGGACAATCCTCCACTTCCCATTGGGTTTACTGACCGGAAAGAGCGGGGTATTATATGAGGAAGTACTGTGTTCTATAATGCCATGCAATTTGAGCTGATCAATTTCTTCTCGTGCACCCTCTATAGCTGCCCGCTGTAAGGGATATTGTGGCAATTTTGGTCCCTGTTTCCCTTGTTTTAGTTTTATGTGGACTGGTGCACCCCGTACTCGGCCGTAAGGGCTGAGGAGATATGTACCAATTTCACTGATTCCTGCAAACTGAAATTCTCCTGCCACTAGGGTAACCTGGGCCTTGACAATTAAATCTCTCCCCATCAAATTAATAGGACAATGAGAGGCATACAGAAAATTGTGATAGAGATCAAATTCTGGCCCTACCACGTGAATTGGATTGGTCACAGGGGTTTTTACTGACTTACCATCAAACCCGGTGGTCATTACACTGTCTCTGCCAATAGTGCTACCTGCAGGCATGGTATTCAGGACAGACAATGTGGCTCCAGTATCAATTAGAAATTTCATTTCTTGGCCATTCAATGTTAATTTTATGTGGGGCTCCTCTGTTCCCAGTGTCACCTGCATATTATCGATGCCTAGTCATTGTCCATCTCCCCTATTACCATAGCCTGCCCTATTTGGGGGCTGCCAGGTAGGATACTGCCGTGGCCTAGTAGGTGGAGGTGGGCCTTGGTTATACTCTCTCCGCCCTCGTGGTGGAGGGGGAGGGGCACGGCAGGTCCGTTGAAAATGTCCCTTTTCACCACACTGCCAGCAACAAAAATCCCTTTCTCTGTCCTGTTTTTGTCTGGGGAAGGACCGTGGTCCCTGACCCGAGAGCTGACCACGTCCTTGAACATTCAGGGCACGTTTCACAGGTTTGTGTGCGTCTTCCGAGTCACTGTCAGTGCAGCTGTCACCGGAGGACTCGTATAAACGTTCCACACATTCCTCAAATAGTTTTCGTGCAGTTTGTGCCTGCTGTTTAGCCTCCTTAACCTCTTGTTGCAAGGTCTTTATCAGTTTCTTGTCAGCAGAAGACACACTGACTAATCCTTCCTTTTTTCCTTGATCTATTTCTTTCAACTGTAAGTTAAACAGACGGGCTTGGGCAGCCTTCCTGTCTCTTTCCGGTTTAGCTAACTCCTCTTCTGCCTGCCTGACAAAATGAAAAATATGTGCCTGCTGTTTCTGCCATGTCTCTGATTCTAGCGCGACTATGTTTTTCAATTTCAACTGGATGGGTAGGGGTAGTGTATTGCACAGAGTTTGAAAAAACATAAGAGCCATATGAGGAGCATTATGGGGTATACCCATTTGTGCTTCCCATAGATCTTGGAACTTAGCCAAATAAGCACTAACATCTTCCCCTACCTTAAATTGCATCGATGTGAGGGGTCCCATACTTCTTTGGGTGGGATATATATCTCTTAGTGACTCCCAAATTAAATTACGATAAGGGTTAAATAAAGCCCCATCGTATTGTGGTTCATGGACCAATACCCCATTTATATGTGCATTATTAAACACTTGATTGGCAGCATTATTGCCCAAAATCCGGGCTAATAGTGCTTTTACATCACCAGTTGCCAAAGTATACCCTGCTGTCAATCATTCAAACTTCTGTATCCATGCCCCTGCACCTTGATTTAGGGGAGGGAGTTGTTCTGACAGGTTGGTCATGTCAGTGAAACTCCAGGGAACATATACCTCTGCCCTTCCCTGCCCTTGGTTAACATGTCGCACAGGAAACACCATGTAATCCGGTAACTTTGGGTTATTGGGGTCTTGCCCCTCATACTTTTCCCACACTCTTAATCCTGCTTCCATGTATTTATAGTCCCATTGTGGGTCCCCTTCTCCTCCACGAATACACCTACGGGCTAAGTTTAAATCTCTAGTTTCCAGTGATCCTTGTTCTGGCCAAATTCTCATTTGTGGGGCACATGCTGAGGTCCATCCATGATACTCCAATGATATACATAAAATCCTTCACCCCCCTCTTCATTAAAAACAAACTCTACAGGAGTTTTCCTAGGCTGAGCTGGTTCTTTTGTGCTCTGTACAGGGCAAATGCGATAGTCATGTGTGCGGGTCGTTCGAGTCCCAACATCACACAGACTTTCGGGTCATCGGCTAGAGTAAGGGAACCATTGACCTGCTGCCCTGTTTGTGGATTTATAGTAATCAACAGGTCCACGACCAGGAGGGGTCCCAGAATTAGTTGATAAGTGAACCGGGGTGGTATCACTCAGAATTTCTGTCGGTTCCTTGGGAAAATAGTCAGGCCCCGACTTGCCCGCCCCAAATTTGGAGGGATTATCATCTGTTGTGACCTGACAGCTGTCGTTAGGGGTAAGATTAGGAGCAGAGGGAATGGAACGCAGGCGGGGTGAAGTGTTACCTCTCGTGGCCCCTAAAACTGATTGTTCATATGGTCCTGCGGTCTGAGAGCTTATGTCAGGGGTCAAATGTAATTTACCTGTTACCTGGACCCATCCCCTATGTGGTTCCCGGTGGGGGGATGCAGATCGGGATCTCCTGAATGGCTGGGAGTCCTTATGGGAAATTATATCTTCCATTTCCCTATACAGTGGCTTATATAAGGAGGTGTCAATGTAAGGTGCAGAAGGCTCAGCTTGTTTTGTCTTTCCCAGATTCTCTTTTTGTTTTTCTGTCACCTGTTTATCATTAGGGGTTTTTTCAGATTGTTCCCTTTTGGGGTCTGTGTTTATCTGCGGGTCTGAATACCCTATTGCTGCCATGGTACGGTTCACTGTCCTACAATAAGGGGGAGGAGCATCACTACTGAGTGTACCTGGGTTTGCCTGTTTCATCCACATAGAAATGTATTGCAAATGTTTTAACTGACTAGCATTGGTCTTATGGGACAAAACATAATCCCTAATCCTTGCTAAACAACCACCATCAAAAGACCCCTCCGGTGGCCAGCCAAGAGGGATCCCAGGAGCATTGCTCCACTTTGCCCATTTAAGGCAAACTTTCAAAATTTCCTTTCCTAATATGGGATTATCTCTCATCATCCATTCGACCGGAGTCATTGGGAAAACCTGATTTATCATTATTCCCTGATTGGCATCTTTCTTTCTTCTAAACAGAGACATAATTCCTACGTGCCACCTGTTATTTTAAGGATCTCAATATCCAACCTTTTTATCTACAAAGGGAGGTAGTGCACGAAATGTCCAGGACACCTTTCAAACAGAGATTCGCTTCGTTCAGACCCAGCCAATCTCCTCGCGGAGGTATGGAACCGTGAGTAAGAACACACACACGCCTCGTATCAGCCGATACGTATCTCAAAAGCACACACCATTCAGTCCTAGCTCATAGCAGCAAAAATATCTTTACACTTTATCAACACAATAGAACAAAAAGTAAACAACACTTACCAAGCTTGGTCAAAAATAAGTATACTCACGGCTTTGTCGTCACAAAGGTCGTCTTCCTAGGGAAATCAATCACTCACTTCTTCTTCTCCTCCGGTCTTCACTCTGCACCGGGAACACACCTCCCTCAACCTTTTGAGGGGAATCCAAATCTTTAAATTTATATCTTGGTCATAAAGACCCACCCGTACCCAATCCCGGGTGTTCAGCACCAATTTTGTACGGCCCTGTTTCGTACAAAAAATGGACCACAACCTAATTATTATTATTACTAATTACCTGAAATGATCAGATCCAAAAAGTCAGTACAGGTGCAATCAGAGTCTCTGTTTATTAGATAACTGATGACCAAATACAGGTAGAAAGGTGGGGAAGAGAGTTCTATCGGGCACTAGGCACCTCAAGAATGCAACTCTCCCCCTTGAATATGAAAAGCATGTTACATTTATACCTTTTTTCTTCTGTTTTTTCTGCATACAGTCCCCAGAGCTATTCCTTTGTGTTCTCTCACCCTTCCCCCCCCCCTATTTTTTACTCCCCTTAGTTCCTGTTGCAAAATCCCTCCTGGCCCCCCTCCTCCCATACTCACCAACCATGATCCAGCTAATCTGCTTTCTTCAGAGCCTGGCCTAGCATATATGTTGGTAGCTTTGTGGTTTCCTGTGTATGTTTTTCTGTGCACATAGACCTTACAGGCCTTTATCTGATATCCCCTTGTAGGTCCAAGTCTAGACTCTCCAGCCCAAACTGGCACCTTGCAAGGCTCATGATATCTCCTTATATGGTTCTTTCCGGTGCTGCATCTCTTCTTGCAAAGGCCTGAATGCTGGCTCACATGTTATAGCAGCGTGGCTGTTGTTCTTTTGTGAGATTCAGGGCAGCCATTAAGTGATTATGAACCAGGAACATTATTAATCCTTAGCACTTAAAAATTAAAAGCAAATCTATCATACTTAACCCCAAATTTGTCATACTTAACCTCTACCTCTACAAGTACTTAAACCCTACACCACCCAGCTGGACACAGTCCTCATACTGTCCACTCTCAAACAGTTGAAATAGTGTGGAGTGATGCAAGATATAGGAGTCATGGGTTGACCCTGGAAACCTAGGAACCACATTCAGAATATGCATATTTGCATTACATACAACCTGCACATTCAGGGAATGGTAGTGTTTGCGGTTGCAGAATAGTGCATCCCTGTCTCTGGGTGGGAACAGGGCAATATGTGTGCAATCAATTGCTCCCATCACGTGTGGTATCCATGCAATCTGCTCAAATGCCTGATTCAGGGTACCCACTGTTGCCTACTGTTAGGAAATACAATGTAATTCATTTTCCAGCTGATCATGGCTTGTAGTACCTGATGGAGACAGCGTGAGAAGGTGGCGTGGCTCATTCCACCTACTGCAGCCACTGATGTCTGGAATCAGCCAGAGGCAAAGAAATGTAGGGCACTCAGGAGCTTGACCAACCCTGGTATGGCATAAGACCGGTCAGTCTCTGACTTGAGGTCAAATCTTAGATCCTCATAGAGCTCTCTAATAGCTCCTGTACTCAGACGATATAGGGAGATGATCCGGTCCTCAAGCATGCCCTGGAGCATGGCCCTGGGCCTGTAGAGGTGTGGCTGTCTGGGGCGGACCTCTGCATGCCTATGGCACCATGGTGCCCCATCTAAGCCTGTGGATCCTCCACAGCAGCAGGTCTGTGTTGCTGCGAGATTGGACCTCTGTCCATTGCCACTCTCCCTTGGACACCATCTCACTCCTCAGGCAACCGCAGTTCTCCCTCACCATGCAACCACTGGACAGCACTCACAGCAATGACAGAGTGAGCCATCATGGACGACAGCTTCAGCAAATGCATACTGCCTCAAATAGGGAGGGGATAGGCAAGTGATCAGAACAAACACTACACACCTGTGCATTACGTACCGTACATGAGCAGTGGCGCTAATTGGATGTTGTGATGACATCCCCTGTGCCCTGCGCATGCGGAAGGAGTTGAGTGCATGCATAATGAGCCCGGCAAAGGCGGAAGTTGCGGAACGCAGGCGCAAGGTGCCCTTCGCATGCGGAAGGTGCAGAACACCTGCGCAAGGCACTCTGCGCATGTTTAAAGAGCAGAACGCAGGTGCAAGGCTCCCTGCACATGTGTAAGGTCTGGAACACAAGTGCTAGGTACACTGTGGATGTGTTCCGTGCCTTCCCAAGTTTCACGGCAACTCGCAACTGCTCACAGGCATGCTGTTCATGTGTTTGTATTGTCGCATGGATTTCCCTCTCCCATCATCTTTGCATTCCTTAATAGCACAAGTACGTGTCCGGACATAAACAGGGTTTGCAGCGTGTGCCACACATAAAACACAATTAACCCCATTTGCATATGCGCAGGGCATCGTGCCAATGTGCAAGATGTACTGTACGTGCATTATGCATCCTGCGCCTGCGCAGGGCACCCTGCATATGCATGCAGTGCCCTGCGCATATGCAGGGTGCACTGAACGTGGGCGAGGAGCACTGCACGTGCATGAGGCACTCTGCACATGCGAGCCATGCCCTCCACAGGTGCAGTGTGCCTCGCGACTGATTATGGGCCTGTTGTTAATGTGTTCCTCTCGCAGCATATTTTTAGTAGTTAGGAGTACTGGCACTTGTGCGGACATGCATAGTCTTTGCAAGTCACACCTATAACATGCCTAATTGTGTATGCAGATGCGCATGGCGCCTTGTGCACATGGAAGGTCCTGTGCACATGCGCAGCATGCATAATGCACATGCAGAGTGTCCTGCGCATGTGCTGTGTGCCCACAACATGAACAAAGTAGGGTGCCTTGCACATGCGCAGGGCACACTGCATGTTTGCACGATGCCCTGTGTGGGGCACCCTGCACATGCACGAGGCGTGCTACTCATGCGCAGATGTGTAGGGCATAGTGTAGGTGTGACACATGGTGCAAGTCAGTGTTCTGTACGGAGACTTGCTAATGCTGTTAACTACGGAAAACATGCAGTGAGAGGAGATACCAACCAACCAAGGTACTGAAACACATGAAGAACAGCCCCCTGAGCAGTCTGGGGTCCAGGCCCCAGAAGAGGAATAAACTGGGCCATCTGGGGTGGTCCAGCAATCACATGAGCAGCCTGACAAGCCCCTACCCGGCAAAAGAAAAAGGAAGCATGTCCCTGTAGAGGTGCACAAGAAGGCGATGCAGTTCACCCAGCATGAAAATGAAATCCTCCTGGCTAATGTTTTGGAAAATTATGAGGTGCTCTATGGGCACCTCAGTACAAAAACACCTCTGAGCATAAGAAACATGGTCTGGAAGGAGATCCGGGAAGCTGTTTCTGAGGCCAGTGGATCACCCAGGGACATTTAGAGCCTCAGAAAGAGGTATAATGACATAAAACATGGAGTCCGAGCACATCTCACAGCGGAGCGCCAGCATGCAATGGGCACAGGTAGTGGTGGACCCAGTGGGGCACAACTTTCTGCCCTTGAGCAACAGTTGGCAGAGAAACTGGGGCCCATCTATATACATGGACTGCCCCCAGAGCTGGACACAGCCCACCCATGTGCCGGTAAGTGTTGAAATGTGAATGCCCACCATCTACCTAATTGCTATATGCACGTGCCTTCCCCCCTCAATACTTGTCACCTGTAGCCTGTTCTGCTGCTCCCCTATCAAATATTTGATGACATTCCCAATATTGGTCTTTGTCTATTCTCCCATTGCATAATGTTCTTTGTCTTGGTGTAATGATGATGCAGTATAGCTAGAGCCCTAAGAAACATAACAACAAAGATTAACATACACATGTGACTTATGTGGCAAATGCAATCACGCACACACGCTGTCCTCTGAAAGCAACTGACACATCCTATAGATATGGATGGCCATATGGCCACACATCTATCGTGTATGCACCTAGCTACATGTGTGACCGACCCTATGACCTGTGTGACTGCTGCATGCATGGACCTGTGCAGCTCCCTCAATGACAACCAAAGTGTATTTCCACCTTATTTTTGACCTGTCCTGAGTGGCCCTTGGGTCAGCATGGTACCTTACAATGTGAAACTGTCTTGATATGGGCATGTACCAGGATGTGAACTGTAGTCTTTCCGCAGGTGACACACAGGAATTGGAGGTTGAAGACCAGGATGATGGTGCCATGGTGGAGGTGTGCCACACTGACATCCCAACAGGGGGTGATGGGATCCTTGTCACAACACCATTGGCTGCTGGCACAGGGGCTGAGGTGCCTGCAGCTGCTACAGAGGAAAAAACAGAGGGAGAGGATGTGTGTGAGGAGGGGGAAGATGACATACATCTACACCTCACAGGCAGCAGCAGCACTGATAAGGGGACAAACACCCAGACAATAGAAACAGAGTCGGGGAGTGGACCATGCCTTGCCCTAGGGTCATCTGAGGCTGCCAGTTCCCAAAGTCTGATGAGGGAGATGATGCAGGAGTTGAATCACTACACAGACACAACCCATGCTGACCTTGCAGGTGGGTGACAAACCATAATGTGGCACATGGTGTGATAGGGTACAGTCACCGTTGTTGGGGTGGGGGGGGGGTTGTATTGTGAGAGCCAGAAGGAACGGGTTAACACAAAGAACATCCAACATGTGTCCAAATTGCTGGCATTTGTACTGCATGTGTGTCATGGGATGCTAGGGGTATTAGGTGACATCAGATGGAAGAAATGTCAGAAAAAACACACTTATTTACAGAGCACTGGAGAAAGAAGGTATCATTAGCATGGGTATGCCAGTTTGGCATGGGGCCTACTGAGGCCTAGTGTGGAAACTATCAGAAGATCAGAGAACTAATAAGCCATATATATGCTATCTTTCTTGAAAATAAGGGATGGAAAGACAAACCAGGTGGAATGTTGAATAAGTGGAAAAAGGGTCAGATAACAGGGAATAAATCTGACAAAGGCCTAAGCATAGGATTACCAACTTTTTCACAGAGAAAAAAACGACACCTGTGGCTCGCCATGCTCTGCCCACTCCCTGCCCCCCAGTTCCACCCCTCCCCTGCCCCCAGTCCCACCCACGCTCCACCCTAGCCCCACCCACAAAAATTACCAAGGACAAGTGTAGGCAGCTGTAGGGGAGAAACTCTAAAGGTGAAAAAATGAGATTATATAGATCTATTATTAGAACTGTGAATACTGTGTTTGAGTGTCTTCTTGGGAAATACTGTGAATGCTGAAGTTCAATGATATTTCAGTAAAGTTGCAGTTTAGTATACCTCACTGTGTGCTATGGATTTATTTATGAACTTCCTGCCCCCCAAGGTGGACCAAATGGAATAATATTGCCCAAAGAGGAGAGCTATTTAAACTAAATAATCCTATATATTGAAGGAAACAACACAAGAACCTACTCCAATCCTTCACCATTATTATGCTCAATGCTCTACAGGATGAAGACTGCCGTTGGAGTAATGCATTGCAGTCTAAAGCTTGGATTTCATTCATTGAGCTAACTCCTTAGGCGGTAACTATGAAACCTAAAGTGGTGGGCTGCGCTTACATGGTGTGAGTAACCTGCCACTCAGTCCCATGACCCACGATGATGCAGGGATGCCGAGGCGCCATGTTTTGAAGACTGAAATGCTGACAAGGAGTTACAAGAAAAACCTGATAAGTGTGTGCCTGATTTGCGTTTAATAAAATATATAATGCTGAAAGTCTGAGTGAAATTACATTGATTGGCTGCAAGCATATATATTGATATGAACTGTCCTTGGCAGCAGTGAGCATCTGAATAGTTGGAAGTTAAAAATAAGTGACAACATGGACATTTATTTAAGTGAATCAAGGACCAGAGTTCAGGCAGTGCAGCACAGCACAACAGCACCATAACCATCCTCATATAAAAAATCTTTTTTTTTAAGACCCTGGGAAATCCAGTATCATTGTTCAGACCCACTCACCGTCACTTGGCTGACTCTAGCTCTGACTCTGACTGTGACTGGCTGGCTCTCTCTTTCCACTAGTCGATGAAAAACCTCATGCTGGAAGCTCCCTCCACTACTCCCTAGTCCCTCCCTATGTTGTCTCATTGGCTCCTTCGGCTGACTTACTCAGCTTCCACTACTCTCTAGTCCCTCCCTCTGTGCTCACATTGGTTCATATGGCTGACTTACTCAGCTCCCACTACTCTGTAGACCCTCCCTCTGTTGTCTCATTGACTCATTCGGCTGACTTTTAATCAGTTCTCACTACTCTCTAGTCACTCCCTCTGCTGTCTCATTGGCTCATTTGGTTGACTAGTCTCAGCCTGGTAGAATAGCAGCTCTTCATAGGATGGAAGAACAGAAACTCGCCTATGATGACAGTTCTGCCCACCAGCCACAAAAAAAACATCTTTTCAAGTGCCGGTTTTAACAGTCTGCCGGCAGCCGGCCTGGCCATATAAAAAACAGCCAGGCCAGCTAAAACCA
Organism: Ichthyophis bannanicus; assembly: GCA_033557465.1. NCBI lineage: Eukaryota > Metazoa > Chordata > Amphibia > Gymnophiona > Ichthyophiidae > Ichthyophis > Ichthyophis bannanicus. Next base: position 148,084,711 of record CM066039.1, on the reverse strand, counting down.
GCCAGTTGGCAACCCTACCTGACAGGTCAGCAGGAATGGGACTGCAGATATGACAGAACAAAGGAAGAAATGAAAGAGAGAATCCAGATGCCAGAAATCAAAAGCAAAGGACTAATTAAAGGGACTAAGTTGAAAAGAAAATCATATAACAGAACAGAACTTTCAAAGATTGGGAATTTACACCACATTTTCTGAAGAAGGTGGTTTGTAAATTTCCACTGCATGTCTGCTAATGAGTGAGTGGGTATGATCCTCATTCTTTGTGCTGTGTGAAAGGTTTTCCTTAGTTTATCTTTGAGTGTAGTTAGGAACCATATATCCTTCTCTTTCACTGTGCTAGGATCTGTCGATGGACAGGAAATCTTGTAATTACTTTATAGATGTAAACTTGTAAAAAGAGGGTGAAGGAATTCCCCAAGTTCCTTTGTATTTAGCTCATTTGTTTGCGCTTCCTATATGCTTGCTTCTATGATATAAGAAGGAAATGAATGTGGATTTTTTGTAAGGAAAATCTTTTAGAATTTTGTGCCAGGTACGAGTATAATCTGCATGAGGTGTGGTTTATTGAGAGGAGGTAGTAAGCCCTCCCTGTGTATGTGCTAGTTTGCAAGGTTTTGTTCCCCTCTTGCAGGGAAGAGGAGGTGGTGATATCTGCTTGCCCAACAGAATCAACCCTCCCCCCTGGTTCCATGCAGTATGCCCACGCTACTGTTCCTGCATGGGCAAACATGTGACCTGCGGTTGCTCCAATCAATCTATGTTGTTCAGATGTCATGTCTCTGTCATCCCTGAGCCCCCAGTTCCATGTGTTATCAAGGCAGGTGTGTGAACAGTGCATCACTTCAGCCTACACCCACTCATACAACCAGACAACAGCACAAGACCTAGAAGAAGAGGCACATCCAACCGTGTTAACACACCTAAAGATATCAACAGGGTACGCAAGGACACCGAAAAACGAGCCTTATCAAAGGCGGCACCAACAATCTGGAATGCCCTCCCCAACGAACTGCGTTCAACAACAGACCTTAAGGAGTTCAGGAAACTACTGAAGACAACCCTCTTCATAGAACACTACGGTGACATTACTTAAACCATGCAACAGACACCTCAATTCCCCCCACATGTCACTATAATTGTAATTAAGCAAGGAACTGATACCCATAGCATTGTAAATAGCGCACGCTGTAAATAGCACCACAAGAATCAACGTCCAGACACTCACACGCATACACTACTCACTGCATGTGCACACTATACACTGTATTTTATTCATTGTTTGCTGTTCAGACCGCCTTGATTGCAGGATAAGGCGGTATAGAAATACATTTAAATAAATAATCACTATTCCCAACCATTATTCCACAGGTACCCGCCAGGAGCTCCAGGGTCTCCGCCAAGACATGGCCTAGGAGCAGGAGCAGAATCGCGCAAGGGCCCAGTGGGCAGAATCGCTGGCTGAGGCTATCAGGGCCATGGTGGCAGCAATCAACCGCCAGACAGATGTCATGGCAGCCATGTCTGCAAGGTGGCAGCAGCCAGCAGCAGCAGCAGCATCTGCAAGGGGTGCTAGGGGGGCAGGACGGCGTGGTCGTGGGCACCCACGTAGACATTAGTCCTGGGTAAAGGTACGATTGGTGACATGTAAATAAACATACCTTAATTCATTACCTCTTGCAGCCAAGTGTCCACTGTTGCCGGGTGTTATATCATATTCCTGTTTCAGACATATCTTTACCTGAGACCCAAACCCCTCCCTCCTGGTGAAGTACACTATAGACCAGCGATGGCGAACCTATGGCACGCGTGCCAGCTGTGGCACGCGAAGGCCTTGCAGCTGGCACGCGGGCCATAGGTCCGCAAAAAAAAGAAAAAGCTGTCTCTGACTGCTGCCGCGGACGCGGCAAGGGCAGAATGCAGCGTCCCGCGGGGCCCCCTCCGCCCGCTAAGCCCCTCTGCAAGAGCTTTCAGATTCGCGAGGGAGAGCGTCTCCCTCGCGTCTCTGTTAAGCCCGCAGGGGCTATTGGGAAATTTCCCATCAGCCCCTTTAGACGCGAGGGACTGATGGGATATTTCCCATTAGCCCCTGCGGGCTTAACAGAGACGCAAGGGAGACGATCTCCCTCGCGAATCGGAAAGCACTTGCAGAGGGGATTAGCGGGCGGAGGTGGCACCGCGGGACATTGAAATCTGCCGCGGCAGCAGCCAGAGCCTGCTTTTTTTTTTTTAAATTTGGGGGGGGGGGGTTAGGACTGCTAATGGGCAGGAGGGGGGGGTTAGGACTGCTAATGGGCAGGGGGGGTTAGGACTGCTAATGGGCAGGGGGGGGTGGTTAGGACTGCTAATGGGCAGGAGGGGGGGGGTTAGGACTGCTAATGGGCAGGAGGTGGGGGGGGGTTAGGACTGCAAATGGGCAGGAGGAGGGGGGGTTAGGACTGCTAATGGGCAGGAGGGGGGGGGTGTTAGGACTGCTAATGGGAAGGGGGGGGTTAGGACTGCTAATGGGCAGGAGGGGGGGTTAGGACTGCTAATGGGCAGGGGGGGGTGTTAGGACTGCTAATGGGCAGGAGGGGGGGGGTTAGGACTGCTAATGGGCAGGAGGAGGGGGGGGTTAGGACTGCTAATGGGCAGGGGGGGTTAGGACTGCTAATGGGCAGGGGGGGGGGGTAGGACTGCAAATGGGCGGGGCGGGGGGGGGTTTAGGACTGCTAATGGGCTGGGGGGGTTAGGACTGCTAATGGGCGGGCTGGCGGGGGGGGTTAGGACTGCTAATGGGCAGGCGGGGGGGGGGTTAGGACTGAGAATGGGCAGGTGGGGGGGTTAGGACTGCTAAGGGGCAGGAGGGGGGTGTTAGGACTGCTAATGGGCTGGGGGGGTTAGGACTGCTAATGGGCGGGCGGGGGGGGTAGGACTGCTAATGGGCTGGGGGGTAGGACTGCTAATGGGCTGTGGGCTGATGGGGGCTGTCTGGAAATGGGGTGATGGGGGTTTAGGGCTGGAAGTGAGTTGATGGGGGGGGCTAGGACTGGTATTGGGTTGGGGGGTTGCTAGGACTGGAAATGGGCTGATGCAGGGACTAGAAGGGAATGGATGCTGGGTGAGGCTGGAACTAGAAGGGAGCTGATGTTGGGGGAGGATTAGAATGGGATGGGGCTGGGAGAGTAAAATGGAGAGGGGAAAAATATTTTGTGTGGGAGGGATAAAAAATCTACAATTGGCCGGGTATTGGGAGAGTAAGTGGGGATTGAGGATGGAGGGGTAAAATTTGAGTGGATGAAATAGGAATGAGGAAAGAGCAAAAGGAGAAAGATTAGTATGTTAAAGCGGATGTAGAGAGAGAGAATGGAAAAAAAAACTAGAAGAGAGAAGAAAGGACAAATGGACAGCAGATGATGGAGAGTTAGCAGAAAACATGAAGAAACCAGAAGAAAGTGGCTGGAGCAATTGCAACTGTGTAACTGAGCTGAGGTATTCTGTTTATGTAATTCCTTTTTGACATTGCCACTTGTTCTCTTTCCCCAGTAGGTCATGTATTGTTATTGTCTGAAATGTATTGGTTTAATATTTGCAGTGCTGCCTTTTGATAGGTATGGTGTGGTGCTTTGTGAGTCCTGGTAGTGCTGTTAGGATACGGCGGGTTTGCTATTGGTTCTAAATGGGCAGTGTTTGTAGTAGTTCCTAATGTGCCTGGCGGTTGGCACTGGATTATAGTAATGTAGAAATCTTTTAGTCTGTCTTTATCCATACACTCATTAAGAGACATGTTTACTAAAAGTTAGTGTATGTTAGCATTATGCAAATATTTATGCAAATTGACGTGCTGGCACTTTGAGGAAATTCTTTGGTTTTGTGCGGCAGTTTGGGCACTCGGGCTCAAAAAGGTTAGCCATCACTGCTATAGACCCTTTTCATGTCTGAAACGTGTGCCTTGCTCTGTCTGCCTCTCAATCCATGAGGAAGAGAAGTGCCCCCTCACACAAATTGGGCCAGAAGGGTGTCATTCCTGTGAGTGAATATGTTGACTTTCTGTGATGTGTGTCGGTCTCACTGCATATAGCAAATATCTGTCCATTGTTATGGTGCTCCCCTACATCATTGCTCCTGGTTGTGCATGTGTTTGTTCAGCTCATCTCAGCAGCTTAACATATCCCCCCCACCCACCCTGCGACTCCAAATCTCTTGGAGCTGTCAGCTGCTCATTACCTCACTCACTCACAGATGTACCTACTCCCTGTGGCCACTCTCCAGTCGTCTGTTTCGTCTGACCTCTGTTCCACTCTCTATCACTCTTCTATGGGCTCTGCATCTGAGTGTCTGCCTTTCCTCTTACACCCCAATTGTCACCCCTTTTAACAGCACCTTCACACCTCCCCTCTATTTCCTCTCTACCTGTCTCACTTCCACCCCTATTCTGTCTTCGCAGCTATCATCATCTTCTGAGCATCAATACTTTCAGCCTCTCATCAGTCATCACCTCTCTCTGTCTTCAAGGTACCCTCACCCTCCTTTCTGCTGTACTGTCTCCTATTTGCCCCACAATCTGCTACTCTTTCTCTGACTCACATCCATAGATAGGAAATCCAACCATTGCCCCCCAGACCTCTGTCACGCTTTGAGAGGGGAAGTTCACGCAACTCCTCCAACCCTATTCATAGTCCCGCTCCCTCTCCCATGTGCCATGTGGACTGCACAATCCAACATGATCTCAATACCTCTAGCAGACTCCTAATGCCCCCACTCACCAGCATGGCTACTGCCATGACCTGGTATATTTCACCTGTTTACTGGCCTTAAACATCTGAATGTCAGTCCCACCCATATCCAAGCATCACCTGCCAGGCCTGACTCTTCATCACCAGCCACCTCACCTTGCACAGTCCCAACAACCTAGGTATACATCTGCATGCTATTGATCTTTTCATTCTCTCCCCCAATGTAGCCACATTTCATGCATGCACTATGTCATCCAGGTCTGTTGGCATGGCAGTAGCTTTTGTTGGCACCGCACTCCCCATTGGCCTGGATGCTCCTGCTCCACACATGACATGTCTGGTGAGGCTGACTATAACCCAGCCCTGTCTTCCAGCCAATACCTGCTCCATATGTTCCTGTGCCTGTTCATCTCAGCATGCCTGGCTCTGATCCTGCTCCCCGGCAGACATTCCACACATCCAGTTCATGCATGTGTTTGTCCAGTCTGCCATAGCTCCTGCCAAACAGAACTAGTATGTCCGTCAGACAAACTCTCTTGCCTCTGATCCTCACCATTGCCTTATTGATCTGTACTCATAAAAGTGGCATGGCCTCCAACCCCACCTTCCCTTTGTGGCCAGACCCTGGCTGACGATTTGCATGACAGAGATCAGAGGATCAACCCACAATTCCCCACAAGCTCAGCTCTCTCCCCACCTTCACTGTTAACCCTCTTCACATACCACCGTCCCCCTTGACCTCTGATACCCTCCCGTCCTTTTTGTAGATCGCCAAAGAGGATACTGCACACCTGTGTTACTCCTCCTGGGTCACCATCTGCTTCTTGGAACCCATCCACACCCATCACCAGGGTTATATTACCTCCAATGTTCTCCCTCACAACTCTCATAACAACAACCTATCGCACTCCATTGCAACTTTCCCTGCATGATGTATGTACACACCCCCTCAGGATACCCTCACTGGGACCCACCTGTCCCTCGGTTTATCCATCCCTCTCCCTCCACCCCTATGTTTGTAAATGACAGGTATGCACAGTTGACTGCTGACGCCTTGCCCTCTGCTCCTCACATGCCCTCCTGGACCCATTACAATCTCTCTGGCACCCCTTATGCCCTATTGCATAAGGTCTTGGCACAGACCCCAGTGACCTGTGCTTGGCGACATCCAGGGGCTGTACCTATGTCCACATCCCTCATGACCTCACTGCTACTTTGGGTACTGTTACCCACAAGCCTCTCCTTGATACCATGTTCTAATGTGGGTCTAGGGAGTCTGTGCCAATCTGCTTCTCACCTTACCTCTCCTACTGCTCTTTCAGTGGTAGCTGTGGTGGCTCGTCCTCTGTTCCTATCCCACTCTCGGTTGGTGTATCCCAGGGATCTGTCCCGGGTCCACTCCTGTTCTAGCTCCATACACATTCCCTTGATGTGTGCATCCCTTCCCATGGCTTACATTACCATGTTGTTGCCAATAGCTCCCAGATCTACCTCTCCACCCCTGAGATCACTGCAGCAAACCACATCTGGCTCACCGCCTACCTTTCTGACATTGCTGCTTGGATATCTGTCTCACATTGAAGGTGAACATAGCCAGGGCAGAGCCCCTGTGTTTCTCCCTCTGGTAACCCTGGTCCTCTTCCTACATTCCCAGTCTCTGTGGGTGAGTGACGTCTCCTCACTGTTTCCGTAGTCACGGCCCTGGTCTTGTCCTGGCCAACTCACTCCTTCTCCACAACATCCATGTGATAACTTGGACATGCCATTTGTTGTTCTTTGACAGTGACATGTGTCATGAGGTAGACAGCACTGAGCCTGGGATAATAAAGGGAAATGGAAAAGAAGAGCTTACCTCACAGCCACATGTGCAGTTGAGACATTCAGATTGCAGGGAAGCAAGGAATGGAGAAACAAACTTTCCTCAGAGCATTAGTGACGCAGTAGAAATTCAGAGTCCTAATCAGGCTCACATGGGGAAAGAATCACGTACTACGTACAACAAGCAGGGAGTTAAAACCAGGTGGGAAATTCCACAGAAGGAGATCAAGGGGAGGAGAGAGAAGGAGACAGAGACTCAGGAGCAGACACAGAGAGACACGCTGTCCTGGAGAAAGAGGGCTGAATGGAAGCAGGCTGTTCAACCAGAGAGTGCTGGGAGAAGCAGTGCAAAAGACTTCCAAGCCAGAGGGGTCCTCGTGCCGGGGAAAGCAACCAAGCAGGTAGAGAGCAAACGTCACACCCAGGAAAGCTCACTGAAGCCAGGAAGTGATTACAGCTCAACTAAGCCTTGTGCTTGGAACTCCCGGAGAAAGGCAGTTTACACCTCAGAGGAGAAGCCTTGGCTAACGGAGGAAGGGCTGGAAACTATCTTTACCAGAAAGAAAGATAAGTACCCTGTTTTCTACAGAGGGAAAGAAGTGGGTCCTTTTGTAAGGAGCCAAGCTTACAGAGTGTTAGAAAACCCTTATTGGAATGGGTGTTGGAAAGAAACCCCAAGCACAGCTCCTTATGTCCCTAGCTGCACAGAACAGTCTCCTCTCATAGAAACTGAGGTCTCCCCAGTGCAAGGTTCTGAAACCAGTAATATAGAAACCTGGTGCCAGTATACAGGACCAGGTCCTGATGTGATGCAGTGGGAAAGTTCAAACCCAGAGGTCATTCCAGAACCCATGGATTGTGCTCTATGTATTTCTGACGAGATAGAATCTCTTTGTTAAGAAGCAAGAAGAAGCATTATTATCATTTGGAAAGCTTTTATTTATCTGTGAAGCAATAGTTTATTTGTGTTACCATTATTTGATGTATCCAGAAGGCAATCCTCAAGGGAAGGGGAATAAAGCCCAGCTTTAATTATACTTGGACACGACTACAGAGTATTCCTTTAACAAACAGAGCTATACCCCATATCTAGGCGGCCGCCTAAGGAGGGTATAGTCTCACAAATGGCATAGTTGGCAGGATTCCTGGAAAGAAGGATACCGAGGGAGCACAGTGGAATCACCAGCACCGGAGAACAGGACCGGGACTGCAGTGGACCACGCCCAGAGGACTCCAGGATCTGGAAAGGCAAAAGAACTTTCTCAAAGCCAGAATCACCATCTGACTCAGGTAAAGGTATCTGGGTACAGCCAGGGTGGGATTCTGTAAGGAAAAATAAGGGGAACTGAAAAACCCCAGCTTAACTGCATTTAGAAAAAAAGGTGCCGCACTTGGTGTGTTTTTTTTCTTTGTTTGTTGCAGGCTGCCAATATGGAGACTCCACAAGACACGCTGCGTTGGATTGGGCTCCAATTTGAGAAACAGAGAGAGCTGGCCCAGCAGTGTCAGGAGCAAGCGTTAGCAGCCATGCAAGCGCAGCAGAAGCCGCTAACAGACTTGGTGCAGGCTTTGCTGAAGGAGCGGCTGACAGACAAGATGCCTGAAGGACACTACTGTGGGGTAGGCCCACAAACTTATGGGGTCTTATCTTTTGGACAATGGTCAGGAAATGACAATATAGATGACTTTCTCGAGGCCTTTGATCGGGTAGCTAGAGGTGCAGGTTGGCCCGAGAAGCAGTGGGCGGTCAGGTTAGCCACCTCCCTGACGGGAGAAGCCTTGGTGGCTTATAAAGCTATGCCCGCTGCCCAGGCAACTGATTATAAAGAAGTAAAAGCAGCCATACGAGACAGGCTAGGCCTGTCGCCTATGGTGTATCGCCGGATGTTAAGGGCAACAAAAATCCAGCCAGGTGAAACTCCTAAGGCACTAGGCCAACGGATACGTAGCCTGGTGTGGAAGTGGCTTACGCCAGAAGGGAGGACAATTGAGAGTATTCTTGATATGCTCGTGTTGGAGCAATTTTCTGAGGCTGTGCCAGGTGAAGTAAGAGCATTCCTTACTCTCCAAAATTGCCAGACTTCAGACGAGGCTGCTCACTTAACCGAAAGCTTCATGGAGGCTCGGATAGCCCATAAACCGCATGGAGGAGCTAGCGACTCGTATGTGGTGGAAAATTTTAGCAGAGTAATGAAAGACCCTATGTCATGTATACCAAGTACAAAAAAATGTATGGATAAAGGTATGGGGAATGACTCTCGCATGAAATGTTTTAAATGTGGGAGGAGGGGTCACAAGAGGGATGAATGCATGTCACGCACAGCACTGATGAGTGAAAAGGGAAAATATAGGCAGGAAGGCTTTCGCCTTGATGTAGAGGTACAGGGCGTGTTGGCCAAGGCCCTACTTGATTCAGGAGCGGACCAAACTATGGTGTCGAAGAAATTCTGGCGCCTCCTACAGGATAGTGGGGCATTTCCCCTAAATCAACCAGAGGGCAGAACTAAGATCCGCTGTATACGCGGGTCATTCACTTCTTATCCTTTGTATAGGGTAGTATTAAAAGGGTTGGGCACCCGAAGGAAGGTCCTAGTAGCGGTAATTCCCCGGTTGCCCTATGATATAGTTTTAGGCCGAGACTGGCCGCCCTTCTGTAGGAGCATTGGGGAAGGCATGCAAGGGAAAAGGGGGCTGGTATCCACCAGGTCACAGACCCAAAGTTCGAGGGAGAACCTTGAACCCTCGGAAGACATTGACCCTCCTTCAGAGGAAGAGGCAGAACCCCGGGTAGAGGAAGATAGGCCCCTAGAGGACCTGCTAGGAGAACTACCGAAACACGATGAGTTAATCAACCTTCCTAAAAAGGCTAGTAGGAAAAGCAAAGGTGATAAACGACGAGAGCGCCAAAATAGGGCCCAACTAAGGGCAGGAGCAGGGGAGGGGATAGGTTTTCCCTGGATACCGGCTGAGCTAGTGCAGAGGTTTCCCTCATTCGCTAAAGAACAAAAAGCGGATCCCGCGTTAAAGCGCGCTTTTGAGTATGCCCAGTCTGATAGAGACTTTCTTCCCAGGTTTTTTCTGGAAGAAGACTTACTATATCGGGAAAGTAACGATCCCCAGACTGGCGCTGTTAGAAAACAGCTAGTGGTACCCACTGCTTTTAAGGCGAGTGTAATGAGATTAGCCCATGACCACCCGGTGGGGGGGCATAAAGGAGTTGTAGGTACCTTGGACCAGGTACTGGCCCATCTATTGGCCGGGGGTTTTCAAAGAGACCAAGCGTTTTTGCGAGGCATGCCCTTCGTGTCAGAGGGTCTCTGCCGCAAAACCAAGTGGGGTTCCTATGATACCAATACCTACTATATCTGAACCAGTACGCCGGATGGCAATGGATATAGTAGGACCCTTAGTAAAAACCCCTAGGGGGTTCCAATATATTTTGGTCATAATGGATCAGGCCACCCGGTTCCCCTGGGCCATACCGCTGAGGAATATTTCGGCAAAAACAATAGCGGGGGAACTAATCAAAATATTCTGTGAAGTGGGATTCCCGAAGGAGATGGTTAACATCTCCTTCGGGAATCCCACTTCACAGAATATTTTGGACAGAGGAAGCAATTTACTATCACGCTATCTGACACAAGTCTGGGACGCCTTCGGGATATGTCACCTAAAAACAGCAGCTTACCATCCACAGTCCAACGGAATGGTAGAGCGTTTTAATCAGACCCTCAAACAAATGTTGAGGCGGGGACTAGACGGGAAGATGGCTGACTGGGACATTATGCTCCCATTCGCTTTATATGCCAGCAGGGAGCACACACAGGCCTCGTTAGGAGCTTCCCCATATGAATTGATGTTCAGTCGTGCTCCAAGGGGTGTCCTTGACATATTAAGGGAGCAGTGGGCAGAGCCAAAATGGGAGGAAATAGGAGTACCGCAGTTCCTCCAGGAACTCCGATCGCGGTTACAGAGGGCCTCAAAGCTGCTGAACAACATCTGCAAGATAGTCAACAGCAGCAGAAAAGATATTATGACCGGGGGAAGAAACCCCGGCAATTCACCATAGGCGAGAAAGTAGTCGTAATGGTAGCAGACCCTGGGCCAAAATTTGAAGCTCAGTGGAGAGGGCCCTACACTGTAATAGCTCGCAAGGGACCAGTCTCCTATGTCGTTGAGACCGACAAGGGGTGCCGTCAGATATACCATGTAAATGTCCTAAAATCCTGGCAGGAGCGGACGGCAGCTATTGGTCAGTTATAGGTACAGCTTCAGTTCAATGCAGATGCACTATCACGTATTCCGTGCTGTAAGGACATGTATCCCTCAGCCCGAAATAGCTTAAGGGGGGGGGGGATATGTCATGAGGTAGACAGCACTGAGCCTGGGATAATAAAGGGAAATGGAAAAGAAGAGCTTACCTCACAGCCACATGTGCAGTTGAGACATTCAGATTGCAGGGAAGCAAGGAATGGAGAAACAAACTTTCCTCAGAGCATTAGTGACACAGTAGAAATTCAGAGTCCTAATCAGGCTCACCTGGGGAAAGAATAACGTACTACGTACAACAAGCAGGGAGTTAAAACCAGGTGGGAAATTCCACAGAAGGAGATCAAGGAGATCAAGGGGAGGAGAGAGAAGGAGACAGAGACTCAGGAGCAGACACAGAGAGACACGCTGTCCTGGAGAAAGAGGGCTGAATGGAAGCAGGCTGCTGAACCAGAGAGTGCTGGGAGAAGCAGTGCAAAAGACTTCCAAGCCAGAGGGGTCCTCATGCTGGGGAAAGCAACCAAGCAGGTAGAGAGCAAACGTCACACCCAGGAAAGCTCACTGAAGCCAGGAAGTGATTACAGCTCAACTAAGCCTTGTGCTTGGAACTCCCGGAGAAAGGCAGTTTACACCTCAGAGAAGAAGCCTTGGCTAACGGAGGAAGGGCTGGAAACTATCTTTACCAGAAAGAAAGATAAGTACCCTGTTTTCTACAGAGGGAAAGAAGTGGGTCCTTTTGTAAGGAGCCAAGCTTACAGAGTGTTAGAAAACCCTTATTGGAATGGGTGTTGGAAAGAAACCCCAAGCACAGCTCCTTATGTCCCTAGCTGCACAGAACAGTCTCCTCTCATAGAAACTGAGGTCTCCCCAGTGCAAGGTTCTGAAACCAGTAATACAGAAACCTGGTGCCCGTATACAGGACCAGGTCCTGATGTGATGCAGTGGGAAAGTTCAAACCCAGAGGTCATTCCAGAACCCATGGATTGTGCTCTATATATTTCTGACGAGATAGAATCTCTTTGTTAAGAAGCAAGAAGAAGCATTATTATCATTTGGAAAGCTTTTATTTATCTGTGAAGCAACAGTTTATTTGTGTTACCATTATTTGATGTATCCAGAAGGCAATCCTCAAGGGAAGGGGAATAAAGCCCAGCTTTAATTATACTTGGACACGACTACAGAGTATTCCTTTAACAAACAGAGCTATACCCCATATCTAGGCGGCCGCCTAAGGAGGGTATAGTCTCACACATGTTATGGCCTGACCTTTGTGTACACAACACAAAGTCACATATCCACTCTTTACTCACATCTCATGCTTTACTCCTGTAACTGATTCCCTGATGGTCTCCCTGGGTATCATCTCTCTCCCCTTAGATATGTTCAACCCTCTTCTGTGTGACATGTCTCCCACAAGAACTGTTGTGCTTGTCTTACCCCCCTTTCATGTCATCTTAGTGGCTCCATATCTATTTTTGCATCCATTTCGAGGGATACCTGGTGACCTTGGCTTGCATTTGCACAGCACCTCCTCACTACCTTTCATCTCATTAATCTCCATAACCTCCACCCCTTTGGGGATTGCACACTTTAGTCATATAGACTCTATATGTGCCCTTCTGTTCTATTGCTAGATCCTTACTTTGCTCCATTTACCTCGCTGCACCTTTGGCATCTTACAAGATGCTTGTGTCTGTATGTCAGGCCCCTTATCTGACCCTGTTCATATCCTTTCTGAGCACTCACATCTTTGCTGCAGCTTTTGGTTCCTGCCTGTCATGTTCTCCTAGTTTTATTTAACAGTCCCTCATGTTTTTTCTGCATCTACACCATCTGTGTTGTCAGTCTTTCCTAGATTTTAGGCTCTGAAGAGCAGGGTATGTTTCACACATGTGTATACAGTGCCGCACACATCCTGTAGTGTGATACAAATGCTCAGTAGTAGCAGTAGGGGTAGTAGTATGACATGTGTGGCTGTGGCTGTCAGTACCATGGCAAGGTACGTGTACAGGCCCCTACCTGCTATGGGTACACAAGGAGCAAGAGTCGAAGACCATCAGGATAAATTCAAAAGTTCTTTATTAGGGTCGTCCCCGACGCGTTTCAGCATACAATGCCTTCCTCAGGGGGTAACAGCTAAAACATTAAACATAAAAAGCTTACAACAATAATAAATACTGAACAAGATCAATGTATAAAAACATTAATACATGTAAATAAGGGGGCTAGTGACCATTAAAACAATACATATAAATGAACTTTAAAATGAGATTTGTTAAATCCAAACTGTCATGTGGAACAAGACTCATCAAATACATATAAATAGACATAGACGTTCTTTATAAATAACACTAAAAGATATATGTAACAATTACTTAATATGAAAAAGACAGACAACCAAAGACATAAGGTGGCAGACAAAATATTATATTTAAGTGAATACTCACATTAGATCAAAGTTAAATTACCTAGTGTATCATAGGTAATGGATCTCATAAGTAACAAATCTCATTTTAAAGTTCATTTATATGTATTGTTTTAATGGTCACTAGCCCCCTTATTTACATGTATTAATGTTTTTATACATTGATCTTATTCAGTATTATTATTGTTGTAAGATTTTTATGTTTATTGTTTTAGCTGTTACCCCCTGAGGAAGGCATTGTATGCCGAAACGCGTCGAGGACAACCCTAATAAAGAACTTTTGAATTTATCCTGATGGTCTTCGACTCTTGCTCCTTGTGTACCCTTAGTCAGCTGCAAGAGCAGCGTTCCTTGTTTGGTTTGGTTTCCCTACCTGCTATGGGCCTGGGTGTACACGCACCTCGCACCTAGGTATACATTTCATGTGTGCCCTCCCTTTAGATGTGCAACAGCACATCCCCACCTGTCCCTCACATATGTGTCCCATGGCTCCTCCCCACCCATTGTAAGTGAAATGGAAATGCAGGCCATTGTTGTCATGTCATAACACAGGTATCACCTCCATATACCCAGGGAACATGCTCACAGTGGCATGGGTAGCATACCTTACATGTGCACATGTAAGCACCCGCTCCTGTGGGAGTCTTCCTGCCTTACAATGTGAAACCTAATTGTGGGCTGTGGAGTAGGCCTGACATAGTTCTGGCCCAACCGTCCCCCAGGACCATACATGGATTGGTGCTGCAGGTCCACTGCTGCACACCTGTACCCAATGAGTGATCCCCACCATAGCAGTGGATCAACTCATTGAACCACACCTACCCCTGCCACACCCTAAGTTCCCCCCACAGCTCTGTCATGGCTCTGCTAATGTCCTGTCCACTGTGCCATGTGTGCACTCATAGGCATGTCCTGGGTTCTAGGAATGTGGGTCCAGTGTGCAGGACATAGCAACCAACAGGTCCCCTGCTGTGGCAATGAGGGATGTACCACCTGGGGGGACACAGGAAGTTGCATTCAGCACTGCACATACCCATTCCCCACTGCAAGCTGCACCATGTATGTGACACACCATGTATGCACCATGTATGTGACACATGTGTGTCTTTCAACAACACAGGGAAATGTTGCTATGCGTATAACAATGTGCAAGTGCATGACCTAAAAAAACACACATGACCAGTCCATTGTGACAAAATGATTAAAAAATATATATTTACAAAAATTAAAAGACAGAATGGTATGTAGACAAAAATAAAAGCTATATAGGCCACTGGACACATACATATTTATACAGGAAAAATAATATATTCACAATGTTATAATAACACATGGCACACAGTGCCAACATTAGTAGTAGTGGGATCTCAGCCCCCTACCCCCCTGTGCCCTGTGGTTGTGGCAGCACCTGGGACACAGGAATGCACAGGGCAGGGGTGCAACCACTTCCCCATGTTATCTATCCCTCCTGTGGGCCACCATGGCCTGATGGCTCATGGGCTGCGGAGGCCTCAACCACCTCCCTTAGCCTCTGCAACTCATGAGCCATCTGTACCATGGCTTCCACCACCATCACCACTGCTCCATGGTCTTGGTCTGGGCATGCTGGCCCAGAGAGATGGCAACCAGTGCCGCAGACAGGGTGTGGTCATGTTCACCCCCCCCCCCCCAGGCTTCATGTGTATGGGGTCTGGGTTGAGGCATCCACCCACCCCCTGTCTGCGGTGCTGCTTGCCACCCCTGCAGCTGCCTGTAGCCCAGCCTCAGGGCCCTCTGCATTTCTGTGTGCCAGGTGGCTGGCCACAACCAGTTCAGTGGGGCAGGATGGCCCCCTGGTGGTGTGGGAATTCAGCCTCCCTGGCACCAACACCTCGTCTCCCCACTCCACATCCCACACCACCAGGGGGGCATCCTGCCTCACACACTCCCCCACCTCATCCACAGACCCCACCTCCCCTCTCCCTCCTCCTTCCCCTTCTCCCCCACCACACCCCCTCCCACTCCTTCACTCACTCCCCTACCTCCCCCTCACCCTCACCCATCTCTTCCACCTCCTTCTCTACCTACTCCATCTTCGCCTCCTCCTCTACAACCTCACCCTCCTCAACCTCACCCTCCCCAACCTCCTCTTCCTCCTCCTCCTCCACCACCGACTCCTCCTCCTCCACCTCCTCTTCTGCCTCTGCCTCAAGAGCTGCCTGTGGCTCTGCTCTTTCATCTGCAGGCTCTGTGAATGGAAACAGAGAATGTTGCATCAGCCAAATGTTCATTTGTCCCAGGGCAGCTAGCAACAGCCATAAATGCCTGCAAGCCAGGTACATAACTGGTGGGACATTGACCATACAGCAGATCAATCATGCACACCAGGGCATGCAGTAACCACAGAACTGACACAATATAAGCTGCACACACATATGCATCTAAGGGGTGTGCATATGACAGACAAGGGGTTGAGAACTGAGATGGCAGTGTTGGCTGATTCAGGGAGATCTGGGGCCCTGCTGGCGTGTTAGTGCATAGGTGCCCACCTGCCCTCACACTACAGATATCAGCCCCCCCCCCCAAAGCAACACCACATGAGGTCCCCTGTGGCACATGCACATAACAGGGGGGGGGGGCTGACAATGTTTGCACACCAGCACTGTGAGTTCCCCAGATGCATGTGTATGGTATGGGCAGGGAGGCTGGGTGTGTGGCCTTCAGTGTGTGTGTTTCCATACATCAGAAGGTAATTTCTGACAGCCTCTGTTGATGTCTGTGGGGACTGTGAGGTGACCTGCAAGAATCGTGCTGGAGACAGCAGAGGTGACTGACACATCTGGGGTTTGGCCAGACTATTGGGATGACAGCTGGAACACAGCACTGAGGGGGGTGGAAGCATGTTTTCACCTGTCTGTGTGGCTACTGTAAAAATAGGTGCCCTACTGGTGTGGTGTTATGTGTGGCAGCTCTGTGTGTCACTGTGACATAATAGGCAGGAAATGGGTTACAGCTGGATGTATGTTCCATTGCTGAGGCTCGGCCAGTGATATGGGCATGTTGGAATATTGGAGAGATGAGGAGGGATGGGGACACTGTTGTGGGTGGTGTGGGGATACAGTGTGAGGGCACAGTTATGTTCTGTTTCAGGCAGCATGTATACATCCCAGCAGCAATGGGCGGTGGCCAGGCAAGGTGCATAGGATGGGGCAAGATGTATGCATTCACTCACATAGCGAGATAGGACATGGAGCCAGCAGCACAGTTCAGTGACCCGGGGCTCTATAAAGGTGTGTGTGCACATGGGATATGCATGCATTGGGGGCTGGCCTGGACACACAGCACCAATGTGATACATCAATTCGGCATGTGCATACAGCAGAGGTTGACCAACACACACATGCCTGATGGGTCCTTGGGTGTGTGTAGATGAGGCACATGTGGGCCCTACATACTCTCAGCCCACACGGTCCCTATCTGCCATCCAACATGACAGCTAGGGATGTGACAGGGACTGTAGGGTGACTGGTATTTCCACAAAACAGGGGTTGTCATCATTGGTAAAGGCCTGTGCTACCACACACCTGCTGTCCAACTGTGTCCTCTATATGCATGATCCAGTGTCCTTCAGATGTGTGTGTGATGTCAACCCTGGGATGGGTGCGATGCCATACAGTACATATCTGCTGTGCCATCACCATCTCTGAGGTGTGCATTTGATGCATGGCCACAACAGGTATGCACATGTGGCATGACCACATATCTTTGTGTGTAGTTTATGCGGTGGCAAACAGGTCCATAATTTAATCTGAGACAGGATATTGGTCTCTGAATGTTATTGTGTGCCCCAGTATGATCTGCACAGTGCCCCATTCACACATGCCATGCGTGCCAGCACAGAAATGGCTAAATGTGCAGGTAATATCCTGTTTGTTGCAGGGTGCATGGTCATATGCCTGTTGGTGCAGTGCAACAGGATCATTTGGCCATGGCCCCTACATCACACATGCTGTTGTGTGACATAAATGCTGCATCACTCACCATCCTGTGCGGCCATCATCTCCTCCTCAAGCCTTCTGGCCTCCTCCTCCTCATCTTCCATGCTTTCTTTCACAGATCCTCCACCTGGGGGAACAGGGATCTATGCCATCTGTTATGTTCCAAACATATCTGTGGCAACTCTACAGCACAACACTCATGGTTAGGTGTAATGTGATGATTCTCTTGTTGCACGCTGCAGCTAGTCTGCCCCTTTATGCGTGCACATTCCCACCACTGTCCCAGACACACACCTCTGACTGCTGGACAGAGTCTCCATGTCATCACACAGGCATGTGATAGAGATGCCCATGCTGCCACATTTCTGCACCAACGCTGGGTCCTACCTTTGTACTGCATGGTGTCCTATCACTAATCATTGTGAGGCTGTCACATGGCCCATGATGTGGGCCATGTGGCCATTTTGAGCCATTATTTGGCCTACATGACCCACATCAGTGCTCGCACACTTCAACCGTGTTGCACTGTACCTTTCCAATGCATCGTGTGCATATGTGTGCGCTGTTTACACAGAGCGGCTTTACATGTTCTGTGATGGAACTCCATGGCCACTACCTGTGTCAACCCTGTGTTTGTGTTCAGGTGAGGTGTGTGAGTGCTGACGATGTGATGGGATTAGTTAGATGGATGGTTTGAGGTATTTTCCAGCCATGTGTGTCATTCTGGCAGACCATACAAACAAATGTGGGTGCATGTGTGCACTGCCAGCATATGCATGTGGACACAGGCTAATTGACACAAGAAAGAGCAAAAGCTCTTGCAGTGGAAGCCAGTAGGACACAAGGAGCAGCAGACATGTGATGGTCACAGGAAACTTTATTGGTTGAACCCCAACGCGTTTCGGCAACGCCTTCCTCAGGGGGTATGCAGCTTGTACATTAAAATAAAAAATAATAAAAACAATAATTATCATAAATAATTAAATAAAACATTGTAGGTACATGAATAAATAAATATACATATAAATATGACAATATAATCATGTAAATAAATATATAAAAACATACAAAATATATATTAAAAAATTGTATTTAAAAACTATATATAAAACAGACGCAGGGCAGAGGCAAACAAAGGGGACATACAATCTTAAAAATACTGCAAAGTAAACTTAAGCGACATATCACTACTCACTGAAACTCCTTGTGATGAATCTCACATGAGGGAAACCTTGTACACGTGTCTCTAAACTGTTGAATAAATAAACTGTTGGATAGATAACAAAGCATTGTATTATACATGCCATATCAAAGGAGCTAGAGTAGCTATCAAAAGGGATACATTGTTGTAATGAATTGTATCTTGTAGTGTATCTTTTTGTATTAAAGCATGCCAGGGTTCTTCTAGGAGCGGCCAGAAGTGAACACATTGCACCTATCCTCAAAGAGCTCCATTGGCTCCCTATACACGGAAGACTTACATTCAAAACCCTCCTTCTCACATTCAAGGCCTTAAATGGTTTATCGTCCACATCACTTACCAAACTCATCCAATCCGTCCCATCAAATAGAAATAGGAGACATGCAGCATTAAACTCACTAACAACCCCAAAGGCTATAACAACGTGCAGCCTATCAACATCAAACAGAGCTTTCATGTTTAGCACACCAAAATACTGGAATGCTCTCCCACCTGATCTCCGCGCCATAACCGACCTAACCCAGTTCAGAAAGGCCCTTAAACTGCACCTTTTCATCAAACACTACCCTACATGAACCGTAACATAACAGCCTCACCCTAGTATAATCCACAATATCCCTCTTGTTCCAAGCATCACTGCTAATTTTATGTAAATAGTTCGAGCATGCTATCTAGCTAACAGATTATATACTCCATGTAAATCAGGGGTCTCAAACTCAAATTGCTTTGAGGGCCAAATGAGGACTTGTAGAGTAACCCGGGGGCCGCACAAGACGCAGGCCTCATTTGCATAAGGGCATCATTTGCATAAATATTTGCATAATGTTACCATACACTAACTTTTAGTAAACATGCCTCTTAATGAGTGTATGGATAAAGAAAGACTAAAAGATTTCTACATTACTATAAACCAGTGCCAACCGCCAGGCACATTAGGAACTACTAGAAACACTGCTCATTTAGAACCCATAGCAAACCTGCCGTGTCCTAACAGCACTATCAGGACTCACAAAGCACCATACCCTAACTATCAAAAGGCAACACTGCAAATATTAAATCAACACATTTCAGAGAATAACAATACATGACCTACTCGGGAAAGAGAACAAGTGGCAATGTCAAATAGGAATTACATAAACAGAATACCTCAGCTCAGTTACACATGCAGAACATACACCATCACCAAACAAGGAATCACAATTTAGAAACAGGAAGACAATTAAACTGGGAACCCCAAAAGCCAAACTTAGAATGTACAGCACTGTAGAAATAAAACTATACATTGATTTCCTCTTGTATTAAATAAAGTGCAGACGTTAAAGATGCACATTTCCAAGAGCTGACATATTTCAGTTAATAAATTCAAAATAAAGAGAGATTTTTCTACCTTTTGTGCATTTTTTTTTCAGTTGCAATTGTTCCATTCACTTTCTTCTGGTTTCTTTGTGTCTTCTGCTAACTCTCCATCGTCTGCTGTCCATTTGTCCTTTCTTCTTTCCTAGTTTTTTTCCATTCTCTCTACATCTGCTTTAACATACTAATCATTCTCCTTTTGCTCTTTCCTCATTCCTATTTCATCCACTCAAATTTTACCCCTCCATCCTCAATCCCCACTTACTCTCCCAATACCCGGCCAATTGTAGATTTTTCTTCCCTCCCACACAAAATATATTTCCCCTCTCCATTTCACTCTCCCAGCCCCATCCCATTCTAATCGTCCCCCAACATCAACTCCCTTCTAGCTCCTGCCCCACCCAGCATCCGCTCCCGGCTAGTCCCGCATCATTAGCCCATTTCCAGTCCTAGCTCCCTCCCCTCACAGCCATTTCCTTTCCAAGCCCCCCTCCCCATCAGCCCATTTCCATTCCAAGCCCCCTTCCACTCAGCCCATTACCATTCCAAGACCCTGTCCCCATCAGCTATTTGCAGTTCAAGCTCCCCCTTCTACTCGGCCATTTCCAGTCATAGCACCCCCCCCCAGTCCATTACCAGTTCTAGCCCCCCCCTAGCCCATTATCGGTCCTAAGCCCCCAACAGCCCACTTCCAGGCCTAACCCTTCCATCGCCCTATCTTCATTCTTAGCCCCCCATAACCCCATTTCAGTCTTTGCCACCCAATCAGACCACCTCCAGTCCTATCCCCCTTCTTTCCATTACCAGTCATAACCCCCATAACCCCATTTTCATTACTACCCCCCCCTGCCACACATCAAGTCTTGCCCCCCCCCCCACATCAAGTCCTGCTCCCCCCCCCCGTCCTGCTCCCCCCATCAAGTCCTGCTCCCTCCCTCCCTCCCCCCCCCCCGGGAAAATTAAACTTTAAAAAAAAACCAGCTTCTGCTGCTGCTGCCGCCGCTGCCGTGGCCGGCAATAGCAGCAATATCGCAAGTCCCGCAGGCTCCGTTCCCCCCCCCCTTCCTTCCTTCCTTCCTTCCTGCTTGCCTGCCAGTTCTCCGCTTCGGCTTTGGCTTTCAGAGCCGCGAAGGGAGAGCTTCTCCCTCGTGACTCTGTTCAGCCCGCTGGGGCAGTTGGGAAATTTCCCATCTGCCCCAGCGGGCTGAACAGAGTCGCGAGGGAGAAGCTCTCCCTTCGCGGCTCTGAAAGGCGAAGCCGAAGCGGAGAACTGGCAGGCAAGCAGGAAGGAAGGAAGGGGGAGGGGGGGGCGGAGCCCGCGGGACTTGCGATATTGCTGCTATTGCCGGCCACGGCAGCGGCGGCAGCAGCAGCAGAAGCCGGGGTGTTTTTTTTTTCCCCCTATGCATCGCGGGCCGCACAAAGGTCTCTTGCGGGCCGCATGCGGCCCGCGGGCCGCGTGTTTGAGACCCCTGATGTAAATAGTTCTCCCATGTTATCCAAGTTGATACTCCTGTTATATGTAATACCAAACAGCCTGTTGTTCTGGTTCCTTTCTGTTATTTGTAAACCGCGCTGATGTCAAAGAGTGCGGTATATAAGAAGTTGAAATAAAATAAAATAAATAAATAAATAAATGAAGGAAAGTGTAAAGAGGTTATAAAAGGGGGGAAAAGTAAAACATTGTTGGGAAATTGTACTCCTGTGCTTCCTTATACTCACTATACAGAAATGAAAGCTATTTCGATAAATTGCATAGTTTATAAGGTAATATCTCATTGACTCTATGGTCACTGCAAACACCTGGGATTAGACCAAAACTACTGTGGCGTCATTCTGTGATGAGGCTGATCCTTATGATTGAACCTGATATAACCTAGTTGAAGCTCTATATATTAGTTTGCATCCGTTAACTTTTCCGTACTTTATCCAAAATATCCTAACACACATTATATAATGATATCTAGAATGTGCAGGGTAATATCTAATGATGTATATATTCATATATACTTGTTATATCACAAGAACTATGAGAGAGCTAGTTTTAAGGAAATTGTAAAACCAAAGACACTTTTGTATTACACATCCAATTAGGTGAAAACCCCTGTATTGGTGTCTTTACAATGTAAAAACTGTTGTTCAAACTTTTTAATATATTAACAATCGGGGAGTATACAGATTGGATTAGAGTTTTGATTCTACTATGACAGCTACAATGTGCCGATCAGTCGGCTTGATATGTATTCATAGCTAGGCCGTCTAAAACAGAGTGCTGTGCAATCTTGTTTTTACGAATCTAATTAAATTACTAACCTCTGAAAGTAGCTGTGAAAATTTCAAAAGCCAAGCGATACTGTTGAAAGTAGGCACCTTGTGTTGAAGCAGCTTATGTTTTGTAAGGACGCTCAAAAGCACACCAAAAATGAGAGTTTGTGGGCAGAGCTAGAACGCGTCGACTCAATGCGGATGTGAACTAATATATAGAGCTTCAACTAGACATTAGTTCCTAATAAGTGTTCCTGCTCTCCACAATGGTACAATGTTCATAAGGGTGCCCTGGGTATATAATATATAGGAAATCTATGGGATACAACTAGAATATAGAGTTTTATCATTTCATGTTTTTTTATGGTACCCATTATAATACAATATGGTTCAGCACAATTCATTATATCAGGTTCAATCATAAGGATCAGCCTCCTCATTTGCTATATCATCACAGAATGACGCCACAGTAGTTTTGGTCTAATCCCGGGTGTTTGTAATGACCATAGAGTCGATGAGATATTACCTTATAAACTATGCAATTTATCGAAAGCCCTTGATATAGCTTTCATTTCTGTATAGTGAGTATAAGGAAGCACAGGAGTACAATTTCCCAACGATGTTTTACTTTTCCCCCCTTTTATAACCTCTTTACACTTTCCTTCATTATGCTTTAATACAAAAAGATACACTACAAGATACAATTCATTACAACAATGTATCCCTTTTGATAGCTACTCTAGTTCCTTTGATATGGCACGTATAATACAATGCTTTGTTATCTATCCAACAGTTTATTTATTCAACAGTTTAGAGATACGTGTACAAGGTCTCCCTCTTGTGAGATTCATCACAGGGAGTTTCAGTGAGTAGTGATATTTCGCTTAAGTTTACTTTGCAGTATTTTTAAGATTGTATGTCCCCTTTGTTTGCCTCTGCCCTGCGTCTGTTTTATATATAGTTTTTAAATACAAATTTTTAATATATATTTTTTATATTTTTTATATTTTTATATATTTATTTACATGATTATATTGTCATATTTATATGTATATTTATTTATTCATGTACCTGCAATGTTTTATTTAATTATTTATGATAATTATTGTTTTTATTATTTTTTATTTTAATGTACAAGCTGCACACCCCCTGAGGAAGGCGTTGCCGAAACGCATTGGGGTTCAACCAATAAAGTTTCCTGTGACCATCAGCACCAGCAAAGAGCTATAATTTAAATCAAATCAGAATATAGCTTAGCACAAAAGGCAAAACAGGGTTAGTACTCTTTGAGCAACAAATAAAGTCTTCTAGAGACCTTTACAAAGAGGCCTTCTACCTAGGGGGCAAGAGACCTGTGAAACTTTTTCAATAGGTGTTAACACCAGGTGGCAGGTCAAAAGGCCATTTTGAAAGACTCCTTCTATCCAAGAAAGGATTGTTAATCACCCAGGAAGTTGGTCACAGCTTACCTCAGCAGCACAGACATAAATAGATCAACCGGAGCTCTGTGATCCTCAGTCTTGAAGGACTAGAAAAGGGGACTATTACTTCTGGAGAGAGATCTGCAATTGTGAGTATGTACTTCTGGGAATTTTCTGAAAGGAATTCTTTGTATTAAAGCTAATTAATCTGTGAACCCACTATTTTTTGTTAAATCAGTCAGGGCCTAGTAGCAGCAGTTTAAGTTTAAATTTAAAACACAGAAGAGAACTTTCTGGTAACATTTCATACCCAGCAGAGAGCTTGTAGTTTAAATTTAATAGTCACTCAGGGCCTAGTATCAGCAAAGTACTTTTAGTTTAAATTTAAAACAGAAGAGAGCTTTCTGGTTATATTTGGAACCCAGAAGAGAGATTGTCATTTAAATTTAATAGTCACTCAGGGCCTAGCATCAGCAAAGTACTTTTAGTTTAAATTTAAAACACAGAAGAGAGCTTTCTGGTTAAATTTAGAACCCAGCAGAGAGCTTGTAGTTTAAATTTCATAATAAGTTAGAGCCTAGCAGCAGCAAAGAGCTATAATTTAAATCAAATCAGAATATAGCTTACCTCAGCAGCACAAGACAGGGTACTGTGTAGCAGCCCTCTTTTAATAAGTCTTATTTCCCTCCCACCCCTACACCCACCCACCCCTGGGATAATTGTAGCTTTATAGTTACTTACACATCTTAAAAGACAGGAGGTGCTTTCAGGTGAAGCTCGTTACCCAAATCAGTCATACACTAAGGATCTGAGATTAATTAAGCTTCAGGTGAACAAGGTATATTAAACATATTAGGTACCGTTTTATTAGTATAAATATCCATGGCAACCCTTAGTAAGTAAAAAACTTAAAGATCTAAACACAAACTTAAAACTAAGATGCAGACAGCAGTCCAGCAGCGAGATGGGGGCTTTCCAGTCTTTTGCATTGAGTGTCACATGTATGATTTTCTCCCAGTTGGTGAGAGGTCTTATGTGTGCACTAGGTGCAAGGAGCTCTTTGCTCTCAAGGAACGAGTCTGTTCTCTAGAGGCTAGAGTAGCAGACTTGGAAAACATAAGAAAGACAGAGAGGTACATAGACGAGACCTACAGGAATATAGTCCTGAGGTCCCACCTCCAGTCTGGCAGCATCCCTGTTGCCATGGAGGAGAGAGGTCACGTGACAGGAGAGCATCACCCTGGTGTGGCAGAAAGTGATCCTGTAACTAGGACCTGTCCTCCAGGTGATGTAAAACCCTCTCACACCGAGGAAGTTACTCCAGGGCCATGTGCCCATGAGGGAAGGGTTAGGACAGCCGTTATAGTTGGTGATTCGATCATTAGGCATGTAGATAGCTGGATGGCTGGTGGACGTGAGGATTGCCTGGTAACATGCCTGCCTGGTGTGAAGGTAGTGGACCTCATGCGCCAGCTAGATAAGGTCTTAGATAGTGCTGGGGAGGAGACTGCTGTCTTGGAACATGTCGGTACCAATAACATAGGAAAATGTGGTAGGGAGGTTCTGGAGGCTAAATTTAGGCTTTTAGGTAGGAAGTTGAAATCCAGAACTTCCAGGATAGTGTTCTCTGAAATGCTTCCTGCTCCACGCGAGACAATGGTGCAGAGATGAGGGGTTTGGATTTGTTAGCAACTGGGGAACATTCTGGGGAAAGGAGGAGCTCTTCCGAAGGGATGGGCTTCACCTCAACTGGGATGAAACAAGGCTGCTGGCATTAACCTTTAAAAAGGAGATAGAGCAGCTTTTAAATTCTTTATTTTCGTTTTATAACAACAAAGGAAAAGGAAGACATACAGCTAAAAGACAGATACATAAAGTGTAATACATACACCAAAGTAAACCCCTGCCACCCCCCTCCCCCCTGCTTCTTCTCTAGAAAACTAATCATTCCCGAAGCGGGCGTGTACTTACATTATTGTGTTACAAAACCTAACGGTGATCTGAAAACATGATGAGTGCACATTATACAGGCATGTTGGAGCAATGAGCAGATTGTACATAATCATTAAGCATCTGCCATTTAGACAAGCGAGAGTGAGGTTGGGCATGAGGAATAGCTCTCCGAGGTATCTGCTCATATTTACTATATAAGCAGAAGAGGTTCCACCATTCATGGACAGTAAGTCGAGAGCTATCCTTCCAATTCCTCGTGATTAAGCATATGGCTATACCCAGCATGAAATCAAGGAGAAAGCGACCCTTCTTAGGAAGAGAGGGGACCTCCGCCACAGAGCGGAGTCCCACGATCTTCCAAGAGAGAGGTTCGTGAAGGTGTAAAATAAATTGAATACAACCCCAGACCCGCCCCCAATGAACCTGTAGTTGAAGACATTCATAAATAACATGAGCGAAGGTTCCCACAGCAGTATGGCAAGACCAACACTGGTCCCCAGCATTTGTGTTCCATTTGGCTATTTTTTCTGGGGTATAAAAGCATCTGTGTGCAAAAAAGAAGAGAGTTTGGGTAACAGAGGCAGACCGGGAAACCCGCACTACTTTGCTCCAGAAAACACTCCATTGCACAGGGGTTAAAGTGGTTTGCAGTTCGCGCTCCCAGGCTTGTTGGGCTCTAAAAGTGACCGTGTCTGTACCCTGACATAATATTTTATAAAAGTTAGAGGCTACCCCATGTGTACTACTAATCAAGCTCATTGGGGTGTAGTAACCTCCATAGATCAACTAAAGCAAGATCTTTGATCAGGGAGGTAAGCGTGGTGTGACTCTTGGGGGGACCACTTGTCCTAGGCGGCTGTTTGTCAATCAGGGGATCAAGGACTAGATTGAAATCCCCCCCAATTATCAATGAAGTATTAGCAGAGGCCTGCGCAACCTGAGCAATGGTAGCAAAAAAGGCAGGGTCATCCACATTAGGAGCGTAAAGGCATATACATGTAACTTCAAGGCTACCTATCTTGAGGTGAACTCTGGACCATCTACCTTCTGTATCTGAGCTAGTCGCAATAATAGTAGCATGCAAAGATTTCCTAACCAGTATGGCAACCCCACATTTCTGAGAAACGGCTGGGGAATAGGCGGCCACCATGTAAGGTTTAATATTGAGTTTAAGAGTTTCCTTCGAATTTAAATGCGTTTCTTGGAGAAAAATCAGATCCGCAGCTTCCTGACTTAGGTAGCTTAGGATTTTCTTCCGTTTTATCGGATTATTGATTCCTTTAACGTTCAATGAGAAAATCTTACATGGTGCCATCAATCAGTAATAGACATTTTAGGTAAGGGCGCTTGAAAACATACAACATAATCAGAATCTGTGCAACAATGACATAATCACCGAGTATTCTAGCTAATACACCCCATATTGAAAAGTATGTACCAAAGTATCTTAGAGAAGAAGCAAAACCCCCAAAGAATATGGCGACCATATGTCTGCGGGAGGAGGCCCTAGAGAGGAAAATGAAAGACATGAAAAGAAACACCAGAGTCCATAATTAACACTGTCTCTGATACTCATCGAGGCTACTGTGGGTAGATGGAGTCGGTCACCGATATCATCAAAAGTTAGGCAACAAACTGCCCTCGCCAGACTCTTTGCTGGGCTGCGGCAGATCCAATATGGCAGGTACAGCGGATATGAGAATACTTGCAGGAATATTCTGGAAGTCAGCGCATCAAGTCGGCTTCTTTGGAATCCAAAAACTCCGCTAGTAGATCAGGGTCCTCAAATGTTCTTGTCTGATTGTGAAGCGTGACTCGGAGCTTGGCCGGGTACATCAGGCCATAGCGTGCTTGTAGCTGTTGAAGCCTCGGCCGGAATTCCAGAAAGCGCTTTCGGCGGTCGACCGTGGGTTTAGCCAAGTCGGGATAGAAGGAGATCTTGTGGCTCTCAAACTCCATGTGGCCCTTTGCCCGAGAGGCATTTAGAATTTGCTCTACGTGTTGATATCTCAAAAGTCGAAAAATGATAGGCCGCGGGGTCTTCCTGTTGAGCGTTATGCTTGTGGGTACACGATGAGCGCGATCGATCTCCAAATCTTTGGTAAAGGTGATTTGGAGCAGGGAAGGGAGGATTTTGCATAAAAACTCTTTCATGTCTCCCGATTCCGCTCCCTCCGGTATGCCCACGAGTCGTATGTTGTTGCGGCGCGCTCTATTATTGCCATTTTCCACTTCTTTCTGCAAGGCCCGCACCTGACGTTCAACTTTGTCGAGTTTGGACAACCGGGCCGCATGGGAGTCCAATATGCTCTCCATTTTGTCCTGACGCGAAGAAAGCCCTTCTAGCTTGCTTTGCAGCACACCAAAATCTTCCCGCAACGCTCGGAGTGCTTCACCGTTTGACTGCACGAGGTTTTTGACCCCTCTAATCTCTGCGAGGATTTCCTGCTGCATTTCGGGGCCCTCGCGCAAGGCCAGCCCCTTCTGCGGGGACGGAGGTTCAGTTTTGGAACGTTTGCCGTGAGAAGCCGCTGGAGATCCAAATTCCAGGCGCGTGGGTTTGGTCCCCGCCATCTCACCAATGTGCCCCGGCAAGATCAGAGTAGAAGTTCCAAGTATGTACGGTGTTAATTCAGGATTCTGAGTAGGCCTCTCGGGAGCCTCAGCGTTATGCGACCATCCCGCTGGACATCAGGCTCCGCCCCCGATAGAGCAGCTTTTAAACTAGATAATAGGGGAAAGCTGACAGTCGCCCAAGAGTGGATGGTTCGGAAGAATGTATCCTTGAAGGATACTACCAAAAGCAGAGAGGTTCCAAAAAAAGAGTAAAGTAGCCCAAATGCCCTCGAATATGGAGCAAACAGAGCTTAAAGATCCCAAATTACCCATGTCTACCAAAAGCCAAATTAATATGAATAAAATGCAGTCTCTAAAATGCTTGTATGCAAATGCTAGAAGTCTAAAAAAATAAGATGGGAGAGTTAGAATATATAGCACTAAATGAAAGGTTAGATATGATTGGAATATCAGAGACATGGTGGAAGGAGGACAACCAGTGGGACACTGTGATACCTGGGTACAAACTATATCATAATGATAGAGCTGATCAAATTGGTGGAGGGGTTGCTCTCTATGTTAGAGAGGGCATTGAGTCAGAAAGGATTAAAGTTCTGCAGGAAACACAATTTGCTGTAGAATCTCTATGGATTGAAATTCCGTGTAAAAAGGGGAAGGCAATGGCACTGGGGGTGTACTATCGACAGCCTGGCCAGAATGAACAAATGGATGATGAAATGCTCAAAGAAATCAAGGAAGCTAACAAAAGTTACAGCGCAGTAATAATAATGGGTGATTTCAATTAGCCCATTATCGACTGGGTCAGTGTCAAAGCAGGACATGCTAGGGAGATAAAGTTCCTAGATGAAATAAATGACTGATTCTTGGAGCAGCTGGTTCATGAACTGACCAGAGGGGAAGACATATTAGACCTAGCCCTTAGTGGAACACCAGATCTACTGCAAGAGATAAGGTTGTTGGGGCCACTTGGCAATAGTGATCATAGCATGATCGTCTTTGATTTAATTATTGGAGGAGGGATAGTAAGGAAATCCACAGTACTACCTTTTAATTTTCAAAAGGGAGACTATGATAAAATGAGGAAAATAGCTAAGAAAAAACTAAAAGGAGCAGTTGCAAAGGTTAAAGACTTACATCAAGCTTGGGTGCTGTTGAAAAATACTATCTTGGAAGCCCAGACCAGCTGTATTCCACGCTTTAAGAAAAGTGGAAGGAAGTCTAAAAAACTGCCAGCATGGTTTAAAGGTGAGGTCAGAGAGGCTGTTGTTGCCAAAAAATGCATCTTTCAGGAAATGGAAAAAAGACCAAAACGATGAAACCTGTAAACAGCACAAGCAGTGGCAAGTCAAATGGAATGCATTGATAAGGCAGGAAAAGGGAGAATTTGAGAAGAAGCAAAAATGAGAAATAAATAATTTTTCAAGTACCTTCATAGCAAAAAGCCTGTGAGAGAGACAGTTGGTCCATTAGATGATAGAGGGGTTAAAGGGGCACTAAGAGGCAACAAGACGATAGCCGAGAGACTGAATGAATTCTTTGCTTCGGTCTTTACTGAGGAAGATGTAGGGATGTTACCCATGACTGAAGTGGTATTGAAAGGTGCGGAAGAATTGAAGGAAATATTGATACATCGGGAAGATGTATTACAACTATTAGATAAACTGAAGGGTGTTGAAAGAACTGAAATATGAGATTGCAGACCTGCTATTAGTAATCTGTGAACTATCATTAAAATCATCTCTAATACCTGAAGACTGGAGGATCGCCAATGTAACACCAATTTTTAAAAAGGGTTCCAGGGGTGATCCGGGAAACTACAGACCAGTGAGCCTCACGTCAGTACCGGGAAAAATGGTAGAAACCATCATAAAGAATAAAATTACTCAGCATGTAGATAGTCATGGCCTAATGGGAGACAGCCAACATGGCTTTAGACAAGGAAGATCTTGTCTTACTAATCTGTTATGTTTTTTTGAAGGAGTGAATAAACAGGTGGACAAAGGTGACTCGGTTGATATAGTGTATATGGACTTTCAGAAAGCCTTTGACAAAGTCTCTCATCAGAGTTTTTTGGCAAAACTAAAGAGCCATGGGATAGGAGGCAATGTACTATTGTGGATCAGGAACTGGTTAAAAGATAGAAAGCAGAGGGTAGGACTAAATGGCCAATTTTTCCAATGGAGAAAGATGAATAGTGGTGTACCCCAGGGATCTGTGCTGGGTCCGCTGCTTTTTGACATATTCATAAATGACCTGGAAAGTGTAATAACGAGAGAGGTTATCAAATTTGCAGATGGCACAAAACTTTTTAAAGTTATTAAAACCCAAGAGGATTGTGAAAAATTGCAAGAGGATCTTGATAAATTGGAAGACTGGGCATCAAAATGGCAGATGAAATTTAATGTGGACAAGTACAAAGTTATGCACCTAGGGAAGAACAACCCAAACTATGGTTACACGATGCAAGGTTCCCCATTAGGAACCACCACCCAGGAAAAACGTTTAGGCGTCATTGTGGATACCATGTTAAAACCCTCGGCCCAGTGTGCAGCGGCAGCCAAGAGAGCAAATAGAATGCTAGGTATCATAAGGAAAGGAATGGAAAATAAAACATAAGATATTATAATGCCTCTATATCGTTCCATGGTGAGACCTCACCTTGAATATTGTGTGCAATTCTGGTCGCCGTATCTTAAAAAAGATATAGCGATTTTAGAAAAGGTTCAGAGAAGAGCCACCAAAATGGTAAAGGGGATGGAAGGATACTCCTATGAAGAAAGGTCAGGGCTCTGTAACCTGGAAAAGAGATGGCTGAGGGGAGATATGATAGAAGTCTATAAATTAATGAATGGAGTGGAACGGGTAAACGTAGATCGATTTTTACGTTATCAGAATATAGAAAGACTAGGGGACATGCAATGAAGCTACAGGGTAAACTATTTAAGACTAATAAAAGAAAATATTTTTTCTCTCAACGTGTAATCAAACTCTGGAATTTGTTACCGGAGGATGTAGTAAAGGCTGTTAGTGTAGCTGGGTTTAAAAAAGGTTTGGACAAGTTCCTGGAGGAAAGGTCCATAAACCATTATTAAGAAGAGACCCAGGATATCAATGCTTGACCCAGTACAAGCATTGTGGAACCTGTGTCTTTTGGGGAAACTGCTAGGTACGTATGGCCACTGTTGGAAACAGAATACTGGGCTTGATGGACCATGGTCTGACCCAGTATGGCATTATCTTATGTTCTTATGTCTCTTGCTCCTTGTGTCCAACTGTGGACACAGGCTGCCATTACAGACATGATATGGCTGATAGCTACATGTGGCAGATTTTGGTGCCTTTGGGGACAGGGCTAGGGATCATAGGTAGTGACTTATAGCCTGTGGCTGCACCTGGTCAGCGTTCTTGCAATGTGTTGTGGGTCACTATCTGCACATGCAGTCAGTCATCTGCTCATAGTCGAAGTCTGTGGTTGTCTGACAGGGAGGCCAGTACAGTGCCTTGTCAGGCTCATCCTCCTCCCTGTACTTTTCCTCTGCTGCTATGCACATTCTACCTGTGTTCTGATTGCAGGATCATTCAGATACCCCTGAGTGGGCCCAGTGGTATTGTACAGTAATCAGTCAGCCCTATGGTACAATATCTCATGGGGGCCTTATAATGATGTACACATCCTCAGGATGTGTCCTAGGATTGTGGACAGCATCACATATTGGTGGACTGACAGATGACGGATGACAGAGGGGTAAATGGGGCACTACGAGGGGACAGGCCCATTGTGGGTAGACCTCATGACTTAGTTGTTTGGGTCTTTACTGAGGAAGATGTAGGGATGTTACCCACAAATGCCGTGGTTTGGAAAGGTGATATTGTGGGGGAATTGAAGGACATATCAAGACACCTAACAATGTGTTACAACTATTTGATATAGTGAGGAGTGGCAAATGCCATGGACCGGATGGTATACATCCAAGGCTGAGGATGCAAAAAAGGATATGCAATTGCAGGCCTGCTCTTGATCATCTCTGAGCTATGATGGCTAGCATCTGTGATACCTGAGGATTGGAGAATGGCTAATGTAACACCAATGTTAAAAAAGGGGTCCAAGTGTGATCTGTGAAACTACATACCAGAGAGCTTGACGTCAGTACCAGGAATAATGGTAGGAGGCATTATATTGATATAACCCAACAAACATGTAGATAGTCATGTCTTAATGGGAGAAAGGCAATATGCCTTTGGACACTGAAGATCTTGTCTTACTAATCTGCTATGTGTTTATGATGGTGTGAGTTACAGCTAGACAAAGGTGAGTCCGTTGATATGGTATATGTGGGGATTCAGACAGCCCTTGCCAGGGTCCCTCATGAGATACCTCTGGCCAAATGAACACATCATAGGATATGAGGCAGTCTAATAATGTGGATCAGGAACTGGTTACAGGATGTAATGCGGTGTGTAGGGCTAAATGTGCCATATTGGCAATGGTGAGAGGTGATTGGGTGAGTACCCCAGGAATCTCTGCTTGATCCACAGCTGTTCGACAGATTCCTACTTGACCATGAAATGGGAATAACAAGTGAGGTTCACAAATATGCAGATGCACAGTACGCTTTAATGGAGTTCAGAGCCATGAGGATTGTTCATAATGACCAGTGTATCCTGCTAACTCAGAGGACTGGCCATCCAAATGGCAGATGAGATGTGATGTGGACAAATGCAACATTAAGCACCTAGGACAGAAAGCCCCAAACCATGGTTACACATAGCAAGGTTCCACATTAGGAGCCACCACCCAAGAAAAGGATTTAGGTGTCATCATCGATAAAATGTTATAACTCTCCACCCAGTGTGCAGCCACGGCCAGGAGAGAAAATAGAATGCTAGGTATCCTAAGGGAAGGAATGTCACATAAAACAAAGGATACCGCACTGCCTCTGTATCGCTCCATGGTGCGACCACACCTTGAATATTGTGTGAAATTCTGGCCACCGTATGTTAGAAAGAATATTGCATTATTATAAACGTACAGAGAGGACACACTAGATATTGTAGAAGGGATGGGCGGATCACCCTATGAAGAGATGTGCAAAAGGATAGGACTCCTCAACCTGGAAAAGATATGGCTGATGGGATATATGATGCAGGTCTATGAATGAATGAATGGAGTGGAACTCGTAAACCTAGTTTGATTGCTTATGTCCTCACAATATAGTGCGACTAGGGGACATGCAATGAAGGTACAGGGTGTTCCATATAAGACTGATGGGGCAAATATTTCTTGTATATTGATGTGGATTCATACCCTCTCCCAGAACATGGGAGCCGTAAATGTGTGGCATATTACATGTAGCTGCACGGGTGTAAACCACAAGCAAAGTATGGACCTTCCTTCTCAGGGAAGGGGTGTTGAAAGACTGGACTGGCCTCCCAATGGAGGTTGTGGGTGTACATCATTGAACAAACCAACAATGTCATGTGAGCAACCCAGTGCATCCCTGTCGGGCAACAGCATATTATCAAACATACCATTACCATCTCTTCTATCTGTGTAATTTGTGGTAATCTACAAGATGGACTGGGTACACCCCTGATGCTGGACATGGGTAGGGCTGACCTGCATAGATCAGCAGGTACACCTACATTTGCCACCTTGATGGGCAACAGAGCAGTGGGTAGAGCCCTGGGGCAGGGCATGGGTAGGGATGACCTGCACACATCAGCAGGCGCCTCCACATTTGCCAACTTGCTGAGCCACCAAGAACTGTGTATAGCCCTGAGGCATGGCATGGGTAGGGCTGACCTGCACACATCAGCAGGCACACCTACATTTGCCACTTTGATGGGCCACCAAACACTGTGTATAGCCCTAAGGCAGGGCATAGGTAGGGCTGACCTGCAGACATCAGGAGGCGCACCTACATTTGCCACCTTGATGGGCCATGGAGAAGTGGGTGGGGCCCTCAGGCAGAACATGGGTAGGGCTGACCTACACAGATCAACAGGCACACCTGCATTTGGCAACTTGCTGGGCACACTAGATGGACCAGCCAGCTTCATATCTGCCATCACCTGCTATATTACTATGTTACCATGCTCAAGACACCTTGTATGGCACATTCACAGATTGCAGTGGGAAACAATGACACAACCAAAGGTCCCCTTTCCTCTCACATTGTCACCCCTATGTTTAGTCAGGTCCATACAGTTAGCCACACAATCAACATATTGCTATGCTTACACTCCCCCTTGGTGTGGTATGTGGCACATGCTCAGTCCCGTGTGACCTATATGTGATTCCAGGGAATGGCAGGCTCCTTAACTTGAGCTTACACATACAGCTCTAGGAACACTGTGGTTGTTTACAGGTTCTCAGGTATAAATCTTGGAGTGGCCTAGTTACAGCACTGCACACAATCCAATACCTAATGTGTGCCATTAGATGTGAATTGCTGCACACCAAGGCACCACATCATACCTGAGGGTGCTTGGTCGGTTTGGCGTGGGGAATGGATGGTGCTCACAGTGGCTACATGTGGTAGGCTGATGGGCACAGCCCCCAGGAGACATGCAGCTGAAAACTGAGGCAACAGGGGTCCTCCCATCCCCAGACATTGGTGTGCACATACATATATATTGTTAGTGTCCCAATAAAGGATGTTATGCACCCTCTGATTGTTAGGCATGTAGTGTGTCTCACATGGTACTAACCCCCAGAACCCCATTTTATGTCATATGTTGTACAGCAACACAACAGCACTGAGACAGCAGGAATGCATATATTTTCAGTGCACTGTGTATGTCACTACCTATCTCACCCTGCCCTAGGCTTAGGAGTGGGCTAGTGGTTCATCTTCCATTGGTACAGTGATGCTACACATTCATTTCATAACATTTCAATATGACATTGTACATAACCTCTGATGGCGTGCACCAGGCAACAGAAATCCTCCACATACAACACACTGCCATGTGATGCAGATTTATATGACCCACTGAAAGTTACGTTGACAGGGGTCAGTCTTAAAAACCCAAAGGCTATATATGGTGGCCTGATGGGGACATACACCATCAGAATTGCATCTGGCAGCACATCAGCATTTGCTACCTCTCATGGGTAGTCCGACTGGACATTGAAGTGCCTCTGGACTCGGTGCCAGGCACACTTTACCCTAAAAAGATCCTGCCTGATGCCTGAGGATGGGAAGAGGCGCCTCTTCTTGCAACAGATGAGCTGTCCAAGCAGGTAAAGATCCCCCTCTGTAAAGGGTGGCTTCCTTGATCGGGCGGCCATTTTGTCTGGTGTTTTTATTGAACGATGTCATCACGCGGTGGTCTACGGCGACTTTGCATCAGTGTGCAGTACTTCGGCTCATGGCGCCTTGCACAGCCCACAAGGTGCCATGTGGCATGCCGTGCAAGGTGCGTAGTGCACCTCACCTAATGGCCCATGCCTTGCATGCCGCATCCGCATAAGGTGACACATATAGCGCTCAGTGTATACGCGACATGTGGGGCATATGGCACCATGCATGAGGTGTATTTCATCTGTGCTACACGCAGGATGTTAAGCGCCATATGCACCGACCATACGTGGATGCAGCATGCAAGGCTTATGCGCCATCACGCGATGGGTCTGTCTAAGGTGGAATGTAAGGGGCACAGCGTGTAAGTGATGTGCACGGTGCCTAACGCCAAGCACATAGCGTGCATGTGGTACACAATGTGCCTCGCACATGACGTCATACGCCCCACGCATCATGTATGTGCTAAGTGCTATAACTGCTGCCTGTCACGCCCCCTTTACCCCCCCCCCCCCGTATAGGCGGTTGCCTGGAAGAGGGGGGACGTGACTACTATATTTATAAATCCTTGTAAGTGCTGATGTCTGGGTTCCGTGTAGTTGTGGGCCAAACGAAGACAGCCAAGGTTAAGTGGTAACAATAACTTTATTGTCGCACAGGAATTTGTTATCTACCATCCCCTGAACAGAAACAAAATGTGGATACTTTCTAATGCCAAATAAAGTCCAAGATGTGACAAAGTCCAACCTGATCCTTCTCAGGGTTGTTAGTTCAAATATATACAGGTTGTCCAAACTTCTCTTCAGTTCCGAACAGCTTTACTGTGCAGCTAATTCAATTGTATAGCATTCACAGTTCACAGCTGCTTAATGAGGTTGAGTTTTACACTCAAGCAGAACGCTGCATCTCCACGTGTAAAAACTCAATGGTATGAAGTAACTTCTCCAGCACTTATCACAAGCATAAAGATATACAGCTTTTAGTCTTGACAACAGTAAGCACACTCTGCCTCCATCTCAGAACAACTTCTATCTGTTATAGCTGATTCAATTTGCATTGGTTCAACTTCAGAGTCAGATATATTCTGGTTAGTATCAGGGTACTGCAGAGCAACAGGCTTCCACTGTTCTAATTGGTTTCTAAGCTGTTTCCATTTATAACTCTTTCCACTTCGTGGTATCTGAGAGGAACTAGAATTACCAGCTTCCTTTAAAACAGGGTTAAGGTAATCAAACTGGCTTAACTTTCTTCTAGTATGTCTAACTTTCACAGGTTGGTAAAAAGGCAAGTCTCTGTCTTTGTACTGCTTCGCTATCTCCCGTGTAGCAACTTGCTTAGCAGGGTCTGGCTCTAGCCTTCGTCTCCGTAGCACATAATCAGCTGTTTGCTTAAGAGCAGCTGGGCTATTCTCAGAGCTTATGCTAGTAACACGCTGCCTGCCCTGGGAACGTTCATGCAGCTTGTGATAAGGAAGCTTATCATAGCTCAGGTAGGAGCTATAGAAAAGATGATGTGACTCTGAACAAGCAACCTGTCAGTTCTGGTAGAAGCAAGAAAACAGAGTTTTCACATAAAAGACTACCAGTCCCAGAATGCACCAGGTTTCCAGCAGCCATGAGGGAGGCTGAAGTGAGAAAATGTGTGTGCAATCAAGAGAGCTATGAGGTAATCCCTAAGCACTCATCTCAAAGGGCAGGGCCTGATTCAAGACAGCTGCGCTGTGTTAAGGAGGAGCACACATTAGGAAAGAATAAGAATAGAGATTATTCTTCAGATAACAGCTTCAAGAACAGTTTCAGCAAAAGCTTCAGGAAGAGATACAGAGACAGAGACAGCAACGGCTAAAAGCTCAAGCACCAGTATCACCTGGAGAAACAGAAGACAAGCCAAGCAGATAGAGAGAGAAGGAAACTCTCTGGAAGGAAAAGAAGGAAGCCCATTGGAAGGTCTGGGAGATTCCAAGGCAGTACCCATACTGGGAGGTATTCCAATTGCCAGCAGAGTCCATTGGACTGGATTCAGCCAGAGGAATGGAGTGGCAGAGATAGGAATCACCAGTGGCTACCTGGAAGAGAGAAGACTGCATGTGGAAGGGACTTTCAGACCAAGGCCAGAAGGTATGTGAGAGGAGATCCAGTGTCCAGGGATCAAGATTGGAAGGCTGGACATCAGAATTGGATTACATACTGGCCAGACTATACAGAGAGGAATTATGATGGCAGGAGAGGCTCAGGTATGAACACTGATCCAGACCCTATCTATAATAGAGAATGGCAGCAAGGGAATAAGCATTCTCATGATAGTGCCTTAATGAAAGACTCGTCTGTGCCAATGTATGATAGTGACCCTATGCTGATTGATGAAGGGGGAGATACAGCAGATGAAACTATTACTTACATGGACTGTTCTCTATCTAGATGCTATTGCTAGCTTTCTGTGAGCAAACACATCAGCCATCACAAAGAAACCTAACTTTGTTCTTTATTTCCACTGCAAACAGCTCTTAAAGCAGGATTTGGGTTCACACAGTAGCAGCCAGCCAGCTAAAGGCTTCCAGCTGGTCAATTGATAGTAATTAAAGCTGTACCTGATAGAGTGTGTGAGCAAGAGAAAATCACTGCTGGATCTGAGTGAAAAATAAGCAGAAGTTAACCTAACCAGCAAAGTTTATTGTTTTCTTTGTGCCTTTGTATTTGGTAATTATTTGCTAAGAAAACATTAGCTAATTGCCTGACAAGCTGAAGGTTGTTTTTCTGATTTGCTTTCTGACTTTTTGTTATCCATTTAAACACTGCAAGCAAGTAACCTCATTTATATTGCTAACAAGCATACTTGTGCTGGGTGAATTAAACCCCATCAATAAAAGAAGTATTTTATTGGCCTTACCACTTGGTTTCACAACTCAATTATTGTCATCAGCTGTGTTTGGGAGTGAATGAACTACAATACCCACAATACCTTGCAAGAATCATATGAATATTGTCACAAGGTAAACCCAGGGGACCCAGAGGAAATGGAGATTAGCGGAGAAAATCAGGCAGAACCTGATGAGGTAAACAAAAACATGTCAAATAGTTGCTATGAGCGACCACAGCACACGTGGGAAAAGGGTAAAAAGACACACCCAGCCAGCATGAGAATGGAGGTTGATTTACCTGATAGGGATCAGCTGAGAAGGGGTGGAACCCGGGGACAGATACATAAGGCACACTCACAAGCAGTGAGGGAGAGTGAGCACGGACAGAGGTGGAAGCGACAACCTCAGTCGTGGGAACGAAGGGAAAGAGAAAGAAACCCTAGAAGCAAATCTCATCTCCAGGACCAAAGTTGGTGGAAGGGAGGAAATGAGAGAGAGTGTCAGCAATATACAGCAGAGGAAAGCGTGAATGAATCTCAGGACTACGTGAGTAGGTGTGGAGATCAGCTGGTGGTACCTGTAAATTTCAAGTCAGTAGTGTTGCGTTTAGCGCATGACCACCCAGTAGGTAGCCACAAAGGCGTTCAAGGAACGCTTGACCAAATTTTGGCACGTTTCTATTGGCCAGGGGTATACCAGGAAACAAAACGGTATTGTGATTCGTGCCCTACTTGCCAAAGGGTTTCTGTAGTAAGACCCAAGGCCGTACCCTTGGTACCGTTGCCGACCATCACGGCACCGATACGCCGAATGGGAGTAGACATTGTGGGCCCATTAATAAGAACACCCCGAGGTTATCAATACCTCCTAGTCATTGTGGACTATGCAACACGGTTCCCGTGGGCCATTCCACTCAGGAACATTTCGGCCAAAATAATATCACAAGAACTGATAAAATTGTTTTGTGAGGTGGGATTTCCTCAGGAAATACTTACAGATCAGGGCAGTAATTTTGTTTCCAAATACCTTGCCAAGGTCTGGGAGGCGTTCGGAATACGCCATATAAAAACAGCGGCGTATCACCCTCAGACCAATGGGTTAGTGGAGAGGACTAACCAGTCAATTAAACACCTACTGAGAAGAGGATTAAGGAGGGGGGAGATGGCGGAATGGGATACGCTCCTTCCATTTGTATTATACGCTTGTCGGGAACGGGTCCAAACCTCCTTGGGAGTGTCACCGTTTGAGCTTTTATTTGGGAGAACACCTAGGGGGATACTAGACATTCTGCGTGAAGAATGGGTAGAACCCAAGATACCTGAAATCGGCATCCCGCAGTTCTTAAAAGAACTAAGGACTCGCCTGGAAAAGACTTCCCAAGCCTCAAGGGAGAATTTGAATCAGAGTAAGAAAAGACAAAAATTTTACTATGACAAAGGTACGCAGGCTAGAGAGCTGGCAGCAGGGGATAAGGTTTTAATTCAAGTGGCAGACCCTGGTCCCAAGTTTGAGACTCACTGGAAGGGGCCGGGTACAGTGATAAAAAAGGTAGGATTTGTATCCTATCTCATTGAAAACGATAAAGGTCGTAGACAGGTATACCATATAAATGTATTGAAACCCTGGAGAGAAAGGTCAGCCGCAGCACATTTTGCCTTTTGTGAACAGCAATGTAGAATTAGGACTGGAATTACATGCTGGCCACCTAAAAAGGCGGCAGCAAGTAATGTTTTAAGGGGGGGAATGTGTCACAAGGTAAACCCAGGGGACCCAGAGGAAATGGAGATTAGCGGAGAAAATCAGGCAGAACCTGATGAGGTAAACAAAAACATGTCAAATAGTTGCTATGAGCGACCACAGCACACGTGGGAAAAGGGTAAAAAGACACACCCAGCCAGCATGAGAATGGAGGTTGATTTACCTGATAGGGATCAGCTGAGAAGGGGTGGAACCCGGGGACAGATACATAAGGCACACTCACAAGCAGTGAGGGAGAGTGAGCACGGACAGAGGTGGAAGCGACAACCTCAGTCGTGGGAACGAAGGGAAAGAGAAAGAAACCCTAGAAGCAAATCTCATCTCCAGGACCAAAGTTGGTGGAAGGGAGGAAATGAGAGAGAGTGTCAGCAATATACAGCAGAGGAAAGCGTGAATGAATCTCAGGACTACGTGAGTAGGTGTGGAGATCAGCTGGTGGGCACAGAGTGCGTGTGTGGAAGCCAGAGGAGAAGAGAGAGAAATCCTGTTGCAGGAAGCAAGGCAGGCAAAGGAAACAACTTCTTTCCTTATAGGGATAATTACAAGAGAAAGGAAGGTCACTTACCTTGTAATTCTGCTAGCAACTTTAAGTATTCAGACTTCCCTCTAGTGCCGTCGTCAAGACTGAAAATCCCCACAGCTGTAGCTGAAGAACTAGCCTTTAACCCATTCAGGGCAGGACACAGGCTGCTGAACTCTAATACCAGTGTTTTTGGGCAGTTGCCTAATAGCTCTACTCAGGAGGAGTGCTCTTACAACTCCTTATCCAGAGAATATGGTAATTTCCAACAGTGTTTGAGCCTAAAGCCAGGAAGCAGTCACGTAGCTGACGTAATCAAGCAGAAGGAGCTCGGCAAGGCAGCTGCTACAGACAACGTAGGTACAGCTGGTTATTCTTTATTGCCCTATGATAAATTCAAGGTACCTGATAACAGTGAACCAATGGAATGTTCTTTGGTGATAGCTGAAGGTGAAGAATTGTCATTAAGATAAGGAAATACATGTGCAAGGAAAGTTTAAACTGCAACGCAGGAACTGGCATAAGTTGCTGGGTTTAAACTGAATCCTGATTGAGTTATACCATCAAAAGAAAAAGGATTATGTGTTCATGAAAGCACTATTTTTCTTTTGTTAAAAGTTAAGCTGAAGAAAGCACTTTTTGTTACTGTTTACTTCTGTTGTTGCCAGAGTGGCTTTTGATTTATTTTGTGCTTCAAAGAAAAGAATACCTCGTGGGACGGGGAATAAAACCCTTGATTTAAAGTGTTCAACTTTGTGTGTCTGGACTATCTGTGCCACTGGCACTGTGACAATATATGCATCGTCAAGATTGTGTAAGTTCTCACCCTAGGCAGCCGTCTGACAAATGGCGTAGTTTTTCGGATTGCTTTTGCACCAAGAGGATTTACTTGTTGTGGATTACAAATAAAAGTCAAGTTTAAAGCTGTAAGAAGATTTTTTCCCTCGTCTGCACTTTGGAGGAAAAGTGGTTGTTCCAGGAAGCTGTCCCAGAGGAAAAGACCCTGTGCAAAGCTGGATTCATCACTGAGACAAGGTAATATGTACCTGGGCATGTCTAGTGGTGGATGTGTGTAAGCACAGGGGGTAATTGAAAAAAAAAAAAAAAAAGGTTGAAAAAAAAAAAACACACACCTGGTTGGAAGGTGCTGCTCTTTGGTTTTTTTTTTTCTTTTCTTGCAGGGGTCAAGATGGATCCGAAGGAGATGGCTGAATGGATGGCAGCCCAATTTAGCAAGCAGCAGGAGCTATCACAGCAGGCCCAGGACACTGCTATGAAAGCCTTAATGGAACAGCAGAAACCAGTGCTTGATCTGGTGCAAGCTCTAGTTCAGCTGCAGAGCCAAAGTGGAACAGATGCAAGACCAGCAGTTAGTACTGGTACACCACATATGGACAATGTGGGACTCAATCAAGGGATTGGGGCATTTAATTTTGGGAAATTAACTCCAGAAGATAATGTTGATGATTTTCTAGAGTCTTTTGAAAGAGTGGCACAGGCTTTAGCATGGCCAGAGACCCAGTGGGCAGTAAGGCTGGCAGCCTCATTAACTGGTGAGGCACTAGCAGCTTACAGAGCAATGCCAGCAGCCCAGGCTTTGATTTATAAGGATGTAAAGGCAGCTATTAGAGATCGCCTAGGGTTGTCTATTTCAGAGTATAGGCGAATGTTTAGAGCTGTTACATTGAAAGTGGGTGAGACACCCAGGGCTCTGAGTCAGAGAATCAGAAGTTTAGCTGTAAAATGGTTGGAGCCTGAGCAAAAGACAGTAGAAATGTTATTAGATATTATAATGCTGGAACAATTTATGCTTGGGGTACCTAAAGATTTGAATGTTTTTCTTATACAGCAAAATTGCCAAAATCTTGGAGAGGCAACCATGCTAGCAGAGAGATTCTTGGAAGCCACGCAGGCTTGCCATAGAATGGGTGACTCTCTAAAGATGGATGCTGAGGCTAAATGTGCTGTATCAGAAAAGAGAATAATTAAGAATGTTTCTGAAAATGAATGTACTGTATCAAACCAGATGAGACAGTGGAATAGAAAGAAATGTTTCAAGTGTGGAAAAGTGGGACACTTAGAGAAGAGATGCCAGACACACACTAGTTTAATGGGTCTGGATTTAAAACAGCCCAAGGAAGGATTTCTTTTGATGGTTGATGTGCAAGGAATTACCACAAATGCATTATTAGACTCTGGGGCAGACCAGAGTATGATGTCAAAAAGGCTTTGGAAGAGGATAGAGGCCCAAGAAAGATTTGTGCCTAGAACCCCTGAAAGCCAAGTTCACATCAGATGCATTCATGGTGCTGCATCATCATATCCCACCTATAGGCTAAAGGTTAAGTGCCTAGGGAAACAAGAGGAAGTCCTATTAGCAGTGGTGCCTAGGCTACCCTTTGATTTGGTTCTAGGAAGAGACTGGCCAAGATTTAAGCAGGGTCTAGTGGAAGGACTAGGAAAGAAGGAGGGAGAAGGTTTAATGGTAGTAGCTCCCGGGCCTTTATTTGGAAGTCCTCAGACCCCAGCTAAAAAGATGGTTAAGCGTCCAGAAGACCAAGCTACCCCAAAGCAGATATTCGTCCTAAAGTACCATAAGGTCTCCGAGAAGGCCCAAGCTCCTAAGCGGGCAACCCCTCAGTCTGCTGGGTTTGACCTGTGCAGCATAGAAAATATGACTGTACCTAGCCAAGGGAGAGCCCTGGTTGACACCGGTCTCCAAGTGGAAATACCAATTGGATGTTATGGGAGAGTAGCCCCAAGGTCCGGATTAGCCCTTAAATATTTCATCGATGTGGGTGCGGGAGTAATTGATCCCGATTACAGGGGCAATATTAAAGTTCTGTTGTTTAACTTTGGACAGAATGAGTATCATGTGAAGACAGGAGACAAAATTGCCCAATTGATCTGTGAGAGGCTGGGTTTTCCACCTGTGGAGGAGGTCACATCCCTAGAGAATTCTGAACGTGGAGCCAAAGGTTTTGGTTCTATTGATGTCAAAGGGGTTAAAAGCTTAGCTGCCACCTGTGCCCGAGAGAGGGAGGTGAGTGAAGAGGAAGATTTGGGACCCCAGGTATCTGATTGTAAAGAAAAATCAGAGCCCCAAATAGGTGAGGACCTGACAATGGTATAACAGGAAGAAATTAGGAAGTTGCTTAAGGAATTCCCAGATGTGTTGACACCCATACCTGGGGAGACCCATTTGGTGGCCCATGAAATAATAACTCCACCTGGGAAATTGGTTCGTCAAAGGCCATACCGCTTGCCTGAAGCCAAAAGACAGGAGGTAGTGGCACAAGTCCAGGAGATGTTGGACATGGGGGTAATAGAGGAGTCAAAGAGTCCCTGGAATAGCCCCATAGTCCTGGTGCCGAAGCCTGATGGATCCTTAAGATTTTGTATTGACTTCCGGCAGGTAAACGCCATATCAGTTTTTGATGCATATCTAATGCCAAGAATTGAGGAGCTGTTGGACCAGCTGGGACAGGCTCAATACTTAACCACCCTTGATATGACAAAAGGATATTGGCAAATCCCTCTCACCAGGGAGTCGAAGCCGAAGACTGCGTTCAGCACCCCCGTTGGCCTTTTCCAGTTCAAGAGGATGCCTTTCGGACTGCATGGAGCAGCCGCTACCTGCCAAAGGTTAGTGGATCAGGTACTTCGACCCCACCAAAGTTATGCTTTTGCATACATGGATGATGTCATAATCCATAGTAACACCTGGGCGGAGCATTTGAAGAGGATCAGGGCAGTCTTGTGCTCTATGAAGCAAGCGGGAATCACTTTAAACCCGAAGAAGTGTGCCTT
This sequence comes from Ichthyophis bannanicus, assembly GCA_033557465.1. Lineage (NCBI taxonomy): Eukaryota > Metazoa > Chordata > Amphibia > Gymnophiona > Ichthyophiidae > Ichthyophis > Ichthyophis bannanicus. The sequence goes on along the minus strand of CM066039.1, from coordinate 148,040,491 downwards.
TGCAAATAGGGAGGTAAAATACCTAGGCCACCTAGTGGGAAGAGGAAAAATTAAACCTCTATTAAGCAAAATAGATAGCATCAGGAATTTTCCTCCTCCAACAACCAAGAAACAACTAAGAAGTTTCTTAGGACTTATTGGATACTACCGCCGGTTTATACCGCAATTCGCAGAGAAAAGTGCCATTTTCACGGATATGCTGCGAAAGAATTGTCCAAACCAGATAAAGTGGACACCAGAAGCTGAAAAAGCGTTTTCAGTATTAAAAGAAAAATTGTGTACAGGACCGGTACTGAAAGGAGTAGACTTCAAGAAACCCTTTCTGGTTCAAACCGATGCATCGGATGTAGGGCTAGGAGCGGTCCTATCCCAGTGCCATGATGGGGAGGAGCATCCTGTGATGTACCTGAGCAGGAAGTTGTCACTGGCTGAACAAAAGTATTCCACGATAGAAAAAGAGTGTTTGGCTATCAAGTGGTCAGTGGAGGCGTTAAGGTTTTACCTTACAGGGAGAAAGTTCCAGTTGGTCACGGACCATGCCCCACTTATGTGGTTGCAGCAAATGAAGAACCACAATGCCAGGTTGACACGCTGGTACATGGCCTTACAGGTGTTTGATTTTCAGGTTGAACATCGTGCCGGGAAGTTACACAAGAATGCGGATGCACTTTCCCGTATTACGGACTGTAGAGAAGAAGTTTCACCAGTAGAACCAGTCCGTAATAACTTAAGCAGGGGGGTATGTGATAAGGAAGCTTATCATAGCTCAGGTAGGAGCTATAGAAAAGATGACGTGACTCTGAACAAGCAACCTGTCAGTTCTGGTAGAAGCAAGAAAACAGAGTTTTCACATAAAAGACTACCAGTCCCAGAATGCACCAGGTTTCCAGCAGCCATGAGGGAGGCTGAAGTGAGAAAATGTGTGTGCAATCAAGAGAGCTATGAGGTAATCCCTAAGCACTCATCTCAAAGGGCAGGGCCTGATTCAAGACAGCTGCGCTGTGTTAAGGAGGAGCACACATTAGGAAAGAATAAGAATAGAGATTATTCTTCAGATAACAGCTTCAAGAACAGTTTCAGCAAAAGCTTCAGGAAGAGATACAGAGACAGAGACAGCAACGGCTACAAGCTCAAGCACCAGTATCACCTGGAGAAACAGAAGCCAAGCCAAGCGGATAGAGAGAGAAGGAAACTCTCTGGAAGGAAAAGAAGGAAGCCCATTGGAAGGTCTGGGAGATTCCAAGGCAGTACCCATACTGGGAGGTATTCCAATTGCCAGCAGAGTCCATTGGACTGGATTCAGCCAGAGGAATGGCGTGGCAGAGATAGGAATCACCAGTGGCTACCTGGAAGAGAGAAGACTGCATGTGGAAGGGACTTTCAGACCAAGGCCAGAAGGTATGTGAGAGGAGATCCAGTGTCCAGGGATCAAGATTGGAAGGCTGGACATCAGAATTGGATTACATACTGGCCAGACTATACAGAGAGGAATTATGATGGCAGGAGAGGCTCAGGTATGAACACTGATCCAGACCCTATCTATAATAGAGAATGGCAGCAAGGGAATAAGCATTCTCATGATAGTGCCTTAATGAAAGACTCGTCTGTGCCAATGTATGATAGTGACCCTATGCTGATTGATGAAGGGGGAGATACAGCAGATGAAACTATTACTTACATGGACTGTTCTCTATCTAGATGCTATTGCTAGCTTTCTGTGAGCAAACACATCAGCCATCACAAAGAAACCTAACTTTGTTCTTTATTTCCACTGCAAACAGCTCTTAAAGCAGGATTTGGGTTCACACAGTAGCAGCCAGCCAGCTAAAGGCTTCCAGCTGGTCAATTGATAGTAATTAAAGCTGTACCTGATAGAGTGTGTGAGCAAGAGAAAATCACTGCTGGATCTGAGTGAAAAATAAGCAGAAGTTAACCTAACCAGCAAAGTTTATTGTTTTCTTTGTGCCTTTGTATTTGGTAATTATTTGCTAAGAAAACATTAGCTAATTGCCTGACAAGCTGAAGGTTGTTTTTCTGATTTGCTTTCTGACTTTTTGTTATCCATTTAAACACTGCAAGCAAGTAACCTCATTTATATTGCTAACAAGCATACTTGTGCTGGGTGAATTAAACCCCATCAATAAAAGAAGTATTTTATTGGCCTTACCAGTTGGTTTCACAACTCAATTATTGTCATCAGCTGTGTTTGGGAGTGAATGAACTACAATACCCACAATACCTTGCAAGAATCATATGAATATATGCATCGTCAAGATTGTGTAAGTTCTCACCCTAGGCAGCCGTCTGACAAGCTTATCAAACAGAACTTTACTTTTGCTCAATCTCCCACCTGTACCCACAGCTTCTAGGGAAGATTCCAGGGAAGAACTTCTGTCTCTTCTGGGTAAGGTTTTCAGCCTTTTCCCATGAGATTTAAAGTAGCTTCTAACCTGCTTCTCCTTGCTGTTTGGCCCGTGGTAATTTCTCTCCCTCAGAGGAAGCTTTCTCAGCTGCTTTTCCAGAGACCTCTCTTTCCCCAAGCAGTCCTGCTGGCAACTTCCCAAGCACCGTGTGCTATCCTGGCAATGGTTGCTCCTTCCTTTGCCTCCTTCTGAATCCCAGTCAGAGTCACGACCTGACTCTCCAACTGAAGCTTGATTACCATCTGGAAGTGAATCACCTTCTCCTTCTCCTTCCTCCTCTCTATCTGTTCCTTCCTGGTTAAGAGCATGGGGCTGCCCTATCCGGTTTGACTCCGCCCCCTTGCCTCTTACGTCAGCTCCCCGGGTTGTCATGGAGCTGGGGTGTGGCTCTCTCACTGACTTTCTATGCAGAGAGTTTCTCTGGGCTGGTGCTTTAACCCCTTCCCTGCCTGCATTGCTGTGTGCATTTGGGGAAAGAAGTTGTTTTAAACCCCTTTTTCTGGTGTTTAAGCCCTCTGCATCATCACATGCCTTACACGTTCGCGGCATGCACAACGCCTTGCGTGGTGGCATGTTGCTAGCAAGGTGCGGCACATGTTCACAATAGAAAAGTATCTACATGCATCTTCTGATGGGACAATGGGGAACAATATAATGTGCTTTGCATCAGGTAGCATGTCAGTGGGAATTGAACACCTGATGTATTGGATGTGTGGTTGTTACCCCAACCACTGGACCAAACACTCCACAGCCTATCTAGCTGTATAGCTATACATATATATATGCCTTCCTAGGTCCACACACATCTATATGTCTGTATCTATATAGGTGTGGGTGGGTGGGTGTGTACCTGTGCATACACTTGCTCATATATGGTGTGGAGGGTTGACTCAATGGTTACCACAGCTTCTTAGTACACAGAGGATCATGGTTTAAAATGCAATCACCGCGTCACATTACACTCCGTTGTCTTTTATGACAGGCCTGTGTGTATAGAATATGTTTCGTGTTTACTGTATGTCTGTTTATATAACAACATAGCCATTTTGGGGCAGGTAATACCTCTGTGCCTTACCACATCGGTCTTCACTGTTTGCCCCTCAGACAGCTTTTGGGCAGCATATGGTCATTCGCTGACCACTCTAGACTTCCATGGTGTACCATGCATGCATCTCCCATCATCCTAGCTGATGTTTCTTTTTTTAGGGGCAGCCCATTGTCCCCTCCTTCCTTTCTGCCATTGATGCTGCTCTATGTTTTGTTATTTGTTCATCCCACCATACCCCATGATGCATTGCACAGTCAAACATACTATATGCATATCCTCCATGCCCAGCAGAGGCTCTGTACCTTCACATGAAGGCAGGAGTTTGCAGGCACTCATGGCTTTCAGGACACATGCAGCATCAGTGACCATTAGCTAACAGTTCTGGAGGTCACCATGAATGGGAAGTGGGTCACTGGACATCTGGTCCACAAGGTCAGTAGTACTGTAATGTACATCTCTGGTTCAGACACAGATCTACATTGCACCTATTGGGTTGCATGTATGATCTGTATTGCATGTTCATGTGTGCAATGGGACCGTGTTGGCATATCCTGCCTTTTCTGGCAGGTGGGTCCTTTTTCCCCTGATTCTTGGACAATGGTAGCTATCCCAGTATGGACAGCTGTGTTGCAGCAACAGGCTCTGATAGATATCCTGTGGCTTGTCATAAAAAGATGGTCAGCAAAAGGTGTGGGGGCCCATCTGCTGAGTAACAAAGGTGGTTCAGCTACACACAGCAGCAGCAGATACTACCATCACTGCTCATGCAGTGTATGATTCTGCTGCACATTCCATTCACAGCCACTGCTGGAGCTTGGACTATCACCACACCACAGGGCCAATCAGAAACAGCTGCAGTGGTCAGCCTGCATGCTTCACAAGGCCCAGGGTCATTTGGTGCATGCACATCACAGCTGTCACAAGGTTGCACACAGAATACTCATGCGCTGTCACCTACACGGAGTGGTGGGTACATCCCAAAAGGCATGGGGAGGGGTAACCTGCACAGAGCAGCAGGTGCACCTACTCTTGCCGCCTTTTCAGGCATACTAGTTGAACCATACTGGTCTTTATCTGCTGTCATACACTATGTTATTATGTTACTATTATGAATTTTTGCTTCCACAGCAAGCTTCTTTTCAAATTCTCTCTTGCCTGCCTTATCAATGCCTTGCATCTAACTTGCAAATGCTTATGTTGTTTCCGGTGTTCGTCATTAGGCTCCTTTTTCCATTTCCTGAAGGATGCTTTTTTAGCAACAACAGCCTATCTGACCTCACCTTTAAACCATGCTGGCAGTTGTTTGGACTTCCTTCCACTTTTCTTAAAGAGTGGAATACATCTGGTCTGGGCTTCCAACATAGTACTTTTAAACAAGGCCTACACTTGATGTAAGTCTTTAACCCTTGCAGCTGCTCCTTTTAGTTTTTTCTTACCTATTTTCCTCATTTTATCATAGTCTCCCTTTTGAAACTTAAAAGGTAGTACTGTGGATTTCCTTGCCGTCTTTCTTCCATTTATTTGAGCATACCATTACATACTATTGAACATATCATTTGAACATACTATTACAATATTATGATGACATACAGTTGGAGTATTTCTAATTATTTCTCAAAGTATTGTACACAACATACCTAAAATGCAAGAGTGTCAATAATGTTGACCAGAAATGTATTGAATACTCATCAAATAAAGACAGGCCAAGGGGTATGTTTACTAAACCTTCTTAACATGCGCGCTGTGCAATTAGCACGCGCTAAGGTACCTTAGCGTGCGCTAATGATGCTTTATGGGGCAAAAAATGCGCTTTAGTGCGCGCTCACATGCGCAGCGGCGCAAACGAGCGCTGAAGGCGTGGAAAGGCTCCCGGAGGGCGGAGGAAGGCTCCCCAGGGGCAGAGAGAAGGGGTCAATGGGTGGAGAGTGGGAGGGGAGAGGTTCCCCGCACACTACCAATGTGAAATTCGAGGCCAAAACTAACGCAAGTGAAAACCTCGCATTAGAGCTGATTTAAAGGGAAAAGAAACCATTTCTGTCAGCAATGTACAGCAAAACCAGGGAAACCTCCAAAAAAGTGATAAGTGTGATACATGTGCATGGAACAAAAGTGCAAATAAACATTGAAAATGACCCCAACAAAATAAAAAAAAATCATAATCAAGCTGGGTAATAGTGATAGTAATGGGAAACATCAAAAAACACTCCCAAGAAAGCCCCAAAAAATAAATATGAATTTTAGAAGGGTCTACGCTCCGTCCCCATACAAGGTGAATGATCCCACAGTGAAATAGCACTGATCAGGGTTTCCCTCTCCATTGGACAGGTTACCTATGGCATGCACATGTTCCACAACAGCAGGGTGGGCATGTCGGAATGGGCAACTGGACAGATGCTGGGAAAGGGGATACAGAAGGCTGCAGGCGGCACATGCTGTGGTGCAGCTGGGGCACAGTGCGAACTAGGCAGATGCCTAGGTGGCACTTAGGAATGCTGAAACTGAACAGCAGCCAGACAGCAACTGATGAGGGCCCAACATGGGCACGAGAGTGTTTATCACAGTGTCACAGGGGATAGTACCCAGCAGGTACCCCCAAGGGCACAGAACATTGGCAGGCAGTATTGGGGGGAAGCGTGGACGCCTATGCAGGCACCCCTACCCCACAACACGCACCATAGGCAGCCGCCTACCTGCACACTGGATGGCTTGAGACTGCACACCACCAGCACCACCAGCAGAAGGGCATGTCAGCATGGTGGCAGAGGGGTACTGGTGGTGGAGGGGGGCAGTAGCAGCTGCCCAGAGCAGACCATGGCCTAGCCCTGTGTAGGAGGGTGCCATGCACTGCAACAGACAGGCCCTGCCGGACAAACAGTCATGGTATCACCAGGGAATGCCCTGTCTCTGTGGCAACACAGTGGTGCAGTGCACACAACCAGTGTGTTTGGAGGCAGAAGGTCACAGGTTCAAGTCCCAGCTATGGTGCCTGCCAACCCAGTCCCCATATTTTACCCACTACTACAACGTGCTAATACAGCCAGTTCGTTTATTGCAGATGACGTAAACATGCCCAAAACACCTAAATTTTACCCTACATTGCAAAGACACCATAAACAGGCGCATTACCTAGAGCAGAGTCTCCCAAATGCAGTCCTGGAGGGCCAAACACCATCAGGTTCCATGCTGCCTCTAATAAAGATGCCTGTGCTGCATATCTATGCACCACCCCCATGGTATGCAGATGTATCTCATGCATATTCATGAGGGACAGCATGAATACCCGAACAGTGTTTGGCACACCAGGACTGGAGTTGGGAACCTCTGCCGTAAAGCAGCAGCCAACAGGGGCAGACACACCCACACCCACAGGCTCCATTAGCCAATGCCTCCTGGAGAGGCAGGACATTGGGCTCTGCGTGCATCTCCCAATACTAGCACTTGCATACCTTAGCAATGCCACCCTACACCTGGGCATACGGTATACAGCTATCAAAAGTTTGCTATGATTACTGGCAGATAGCAATTCCTACGTTAAGCACAGTTTGCTGATTGAGCTCCATCATAGCAACCTTTCTGATGTCTGTGGAGTGTGCTTCAGGTCTGGTCTCTGACAGTGTTTACCACCCTGGGGAGTGACCCCCAACAGTATTGCGTACCATATCCATGCCTGCACTGTGCCCAGGACTGGTGTGGTGGTCAGGGCTGCTAAACTCCTCTATAGTAGCACAATGCTGGCATAGGTGTGGGAGTGTGTGTCTGTCTATCCAGTGTGTGGTGGCTACAAACACCCTCCACAGCCCACACTGCCAGCACTGTTGCCAGTATTGGCCTGCCAATGTGCATAATGAGGAGCAAGGTACCATGGGTATAGCCCGGACAGGGTGACCTGGCCAGGATGCATCTGCACAGGGCATAGGGCCCTGGCTGGGACATTGTAGTGCCCGGTCACCACCTGCACAGACAGGGTGGCCACAGCATGTCCTGCTGGGAGATCACTCTCACCCTGACTGTGCAGTGACCACAGCATGGCTAGGCACCCCCATAGTGCTATATAGTATTCCTCTCATGTGATATTTATGGGTTTTCTTTTGGGGCCCAGTCACTGACTTATCTGCTTGTTGTGTATGCTGACATCCCAGTTCTGGGTGCACGCATTTCCACCAGGAACATGCACTATGGACTAGCTAGCAGACTGTCTGCAGCTGGTATGTGTCTTGATGGAGCGCCTTGCAGGGTGCAGCGGCTGAAGGCTTGCTGCAGGAGAATATCAGATAGTGGTGGGGTGCAGCTTAGCATATCCAGGCCTAATGTCTGTCTGCTGTTGCGTTATGGATGTGTACAGAGCTGCATTGACTGCCCTGTAGGGTGTCTGTTCCCCAGCAGGACTGGGGTTGATGGTCCCCTCTACTGCCACCATTGCAGGGATGTTGAATTTGGATCTGTTGGTGGGAGACCCTGTTTACCACCCTCAGCCCTGGAGGAGGAGGAGGGTGGTGGTACATAATCCTCCTAGGGGTCCATAGGGGCTACACCTGACTGAGACATACAGATATATCCAAGGTGTGTCTACAGAAACTACCTATCTCACACATTAGCACTGTTGGGGACCTGCAGCATGGCCTATCTCTGCTGTGGACCTGGTGCTGGGCGCCCCACCTCACCCTCAGGATGAGTGCAGTACCTGCACAATGTGACGGTGTGTAGCTACTCTGTGCCAGTACCACACACGGTCAGTTCCCCCTACCAGGCCGAGGTGCTGTGGGGGTGCATACCCCATCTTGTGATCATCTGTAGACTGCTGATTTGCATGTGCAGTGCATCATGGGTATGGGTGGGTTAACCCTATCCTGGTGACCACAGCAGACTGTTTGTGTGGTGACTTGCAGTCCTTCTGCAGCCAGCCAGGGGTTTGCTAGCAGCTATAGAGCTGTAGCCCACTGGTTACTTCACTGCCAGTGGAGCTAGAGGTCATGGGTTCAAACCCACAGTGGGGTTATTTGATAGGGCTGTCCAAAGCATTATCTATTTTTAATGTACATTAGTGCTGCCAGCAAAAACACCCTCAGCGTACTGTACCTATAAGGTGCCTCAGAGGGCGCTTTATAGGGCGCCCTATAGGGCACCTTATGGTTACCGCCCATATAAGGTGCACTATACAATATCCTATGGAGCGACTGATAGGGTGCCCTATAGGGGACATTATAGGGTGCCGTGGCGGATAGTGCACTTTATAATGTGCCCTATGGAGTGCCTTATATGGTGCCTTATGCGGCACCTTAGGTTACGGCACATGAGGGTGTGTTTGCTGGCAGCAATTAATAAAATACAAATAAAGTGCCGCAGGAAACAATACTTACATGTCAAAGCTGATGCCTCAGTCAGCCTTACGTATTAGGCACACTGGTGATTGAACTCATGACCCCTGTATCATCAGTCAGTGCCTTAACCATTGTGCTACACTGCTGCTCCTCCTTGCATGTCAGTGCACCTACTTAAGATTTCCATGAGTTTAAATGCACAGTGCTGCCATCAAAAACAGTGCTATGACCTTGCTGTGCCTCATAGGGCACCCTATATGGCGCCCTATAGGCCTCCCTTTAAGCAACATTGTAGGGTGCCATGGCGGACAGTGCACTTTAAAATGTGCCCTCTGGGGTACCTTATGGGGTGCCTTATGCAGCACCTTATATTACAGCACTTTGAGAGTGCGTTTGCTAGCAGCAGTAATTAAAATAAAATTAAAAAGCCTCATAATGCAATATTACACATAAATGGTAGTGCCTCAGCCAGCCTTATTCATTGGGCACAGTGGGGGATTGAACCCATGACCCCTGCATCATCTGTCAGTGTCTTTACCATTGTACTGCAGCCCTGTTCATCTGTTTGCACATCAGCGTGCCTGCTTATGCTTCTTGTGCGCGTTTCTCGTGCGCTAATGTGCGCGGCGCACAAGAGCACGCAGCGCAGCGCGTGCTAATCCCGTTTTGCTATTTTTGACCGGACCGCCCACTCCTTTTATGGCATCCTGCAGACTAACGTGGTGCGCACGTTAAGAGGGTTTAGTAAACATACCCCCAAGTTTAGTATTTACTTTCAATATTCATATCGAGCTGGTAATATTAGATGCATTTATTACTGGTACTTGATATCCCGCTTATAGTCAAAGACAACTCTAAAGCGTCTTACAATTAAACATTCATACAAGACATAGACAATATGTAATGTATGAAAAAGTGAGTCTTTCAGAATACCCCAAACAATATATATTTGCTATAAGTAAATTTTTGTTGGACTTCAGTCACATTTTAGTCCATTCTACTCTATTTTTACTCATGCTTTAAAAATCACCAGCACACAAAAATGTTTAGAGACCCTTTTAGTAAAGGGTGCTAAGATGTTGCACCAAATGCACCAACACCTAAACCATGGTGCATTAGGTGCAACACCACTATGTTAATGGTCGGGGGACATAGAAAGCATTTCCCTGGCAGTTAACATTGAGCCCTGTCACTTAGCACATGCCAAATTAGCATGGGTTCAATTAACTCCATCTTTTGAGGTGGCGTTAAGTGATCCCATGCTAATGCAGTTAGCATGTGGTGTGAACCCAGTGTTAATGGCACACAGCACACCACATCCACTCTCTGCCCATATCCCGCACACTCATGCCCCTAACATGAATTAGACAGTTTGCATAGGAATCATCTTGAGCTGCCATGACCCTGCTCTACCTGGCAACATGTATCCCAACACGCATTCAGCACATGCCAGAACATGCGTTGTCAGCTAACACCCTTTTATTAAAGACCCCCTTAGTGTACTTCCAACAATAACTAAAACATACAGTATAGCTGCAATCTCATAGAAGAGAGTCCAATACTTGACCAAAGTGGATTGATACAGTACCGTGTTTCGAACCAACTGTATAATCCTTGATTTTGTGTCAGGATTCACCTTTTAAACAACTCTCCAATTCTTGAATTGTTTCTGCAGTAAAGTACTGTTCAAAACCTATCATTAATATAACACTCTTTTAACATTCTTTAAAATATGACAGGTAGAGGCTAATCATTGTGAAGAACACCATGTTAAAAGAATGTTATATTAACAATAGGTTTTGAACAGCACTTTATTGCAACAACAAGAACTGGAGAGTTGTTTAAAAAGTGGATCTTGATGCAGAACCAAGCATTAGAAACATGGTACTGCATCTATCACTTTGATCAGGTATTCTATAAGATCACAGTTAAGTGTTTTGGTTGTTCTTGGGGATACACTAAACATTTTTGTGTGCTGGTGGTTCTTAAAGAATGAGTAAAAATGAGTAAAATTGACTAAATTGTGACTGGAAGCTTTGACCTCATAACAATAAGTCCAACAGAAATTTATTTATAGAAAAAATGTGGAGGCACATTCTAATCTGCCCATCCAGACCCCTGTGTGGCCGATCGGAATCGGGATGCCTAGAGGTGGACCTGATTCTGATCCCACGGGGGCTAGACTTGCCCATGGGATCAGAATCGCGTCTACAACCTGAACGTGAAGGCTGGGCCCCAATGCCGATCAGCCTGCATGCCCAACCATATGCCTGGCTACCTCAGTCAGGCTCCTGAATGGAGCCACAGTGCCATGGCGACGGGAGCCACAGTGCCATTCAGGAGCCACAAATGCCGGTGGCTGCCAATGTCCTTTCCCCGCAGTCGGACCCTTGATCCGGCCTCCCATGGTCAGGGTCCGACTGCGGGGAACTTACTTGATCCCCCTACCTCTTTGATCGGGCTTGGCAACATGATTCCCCGACATCCAGGGGGCCTTATTCCACCTCTGCAATGGAATAAGTCCCCTGTCTATGTTCACAGCCCCAGATATACAGGGCTGACCTCAGAATTGGGGTCACGGCCCGCCCATGCCCCACCCTCACTCCACCTCAGAAACACCCCCTCCTGCCCCTGACTAGGCCTCCCCATACAAACACACTGTTTACGGGGAGGCATTAGTCGGGGCCGGCAGGGGAGCGAAAAGCAGGAATCCCCAGTATTCGCTGTACTGAATGACCCCCATATTGTCTGGGGTATTCTGGAGGACTTGATTTTCATACCAATTATATTTTTCGGATTGTGAACCCTACTATAATAAGAATATATAATATATAACAATATAACCTCCTTCCTCCTATCAACCCACTACATCTGAGATTCAACTCACCCTCCCAAATGCTTCACAGAACAGCCATGTCACATTTCACAATAGGCCAATGACATCAGTCCAGCAGTGACCTTTACCAGAGGCCCCAATTTAAGAGAAACTAGTATTTTCAGTTTTGGGTCCCACTACTACTATTACTATTAACCATTTATATAGCGCTACAAGGCATATGCAGCGCTGTACAAACATATAAAGACAGTCCCTGCTCATAGAGCTTACAATCTAATCAAGACAGACAAAACAATACAAGAGAAACAAGGGAGGATCAAATAGGGAAAGAGAACAAGGGATTAGGATCCAAATGCAGCCTCAAAGAGGTAAGCCTTTAGGATGGATTTGAAGAAGGGGATAGAAGAGACTAGGCATAAAGACAGAGGAAGTTTGTTTCATGCATATGGAGCAGAATGAAAAGATTGAAGTCTGGAGTTTGCAGAAGAAGAAAAGGGAATAAAGAGAAGAAAACAGGAGGAGGAGCAGAGTTCACGAGGAGGGGTGTAGGGAGAGAAAGGAGAGGAAAGGTAATGAGGGGCAGTAGAGTGAATGCATTTATATGTTAGAAGGAGAAGTTTGAATTGGATACAGAAATGGAAGGGGAGCCAGTGAAGTGATTTTACAATAGGGGTTATATGAGTATATCGGAGCTGGCAGAGGATTAGCCGTGCAGCAGAATTCTGGATAGACTGACGTGGAGAGAGATGACACTGAGGGAGACCAGCAAGGAGGAGGTTGCAATAGTCAAGATGGGAGGTGACCATAGAGTGTACAAGAGCCTTAGTAGTGTGTTCAGAGAGGAAGGAATGAATTTTGTTAATATTGTAGAGAAAGAAACAACAGGTTTTAACTATATGTTGAATATGTGTGGAGAAGGAAAGGGAGGAGTCAAAGATGACTCCAAGGTTGTGGGTCAAGGAAACAGGAAGAAGAAGAGGGTTGTCAACAGTGATAGAGGAAGGAGGAAGAGGGGAGGAGGGTTTAGGGGGAAAAATAAGAAGTTCAGTTTTAGTCATGTTCTATTTCAGGTGGCAGTGAGACATCCAGGCAGCGATGTCAGATAAACAAATATAGATATGAGTTTGAAGCAAAGGAGAGATGTCAAGTGTAGATAGATAGATTTGAGTCATCAGCATAAAATTGATACTGAAAGTCATGGGAAGAGATGAGGGAGGGAGAAAAGGAGAGGGCACAGAACAAACACCGAAAGAGTGATTCGAGAGATAAGAAGAGAACCAAGACAGTTCAGGACCTCTAAAATCAAGAGAGGAGAAAGTGTCAAGGAGGAGTATCAAAAGCAGCAGAAAGATTGAGAAAAATGAAAACTGAGTAAAGGCCTTTGGATTTAGCGAGGAACAGATCATTGGAGACTTTGGCAATAGCTGTTTCAGTAGAATGAAATGGACGAAAACTAGATTGAAGTGGATCAAGAACATAAGAACATAAGATATGCCATACTGGGTCAGACCAAGGTCCATCAAGCCCAGTATCCTGTTTCCAGCAGTGGCCAATCTAGGTCATACGTACCTAGCAGTTTCCCCAAAAGATACAGGTTCCACAATGCTTGTACTGGGTCAAGCATTGATATCCTGGGTCCCTTCTTAGTAATGGTTTATGGACCTTTTCTCCAGGAACTTGTCCAAACCTTTTTTAAACCCAGCTACACTAACAGCCTTTACTACATCCTCCGGTAACAAATTCCAGAGTTTGATTATGTACACGTTGAGTGAAAAAAATATTTTCTTTTATTAGTCTTAAATAGTTTACCCTGTAGCTTCATTGCATGTCCCCTAGTCTTTCTATATTCTGATAACGTAAACAATCGATCTACGTTTACCCGTTCATTAATTTATAGACTTCTATCATATCTCTCCTCAGCCATCTCTTTTCCAGGTTAAAGAGCCCTAACCTTTTTAGCCTTTCTTCATAGGAGTATCCTTCCATCCCCTTTACCATTTTGGTGGCTCTTCTCTGAACCTTTTCTAATAACGCTATATCCTTTTTAAGATACGGCGACCAGAATTGCACACAATATTCAAGGTGCAGTCTCACCATGGAACGATATAGAGGGATTATAATATCTTTTGTTTTATTTTCCATTCCTTTCCTTATGATACCTAGCATTCTATTTGCTCTCTTGGCCGCAGCTGCACACTGGGCCAAGGGTTTTAACATGTTATCCACAATGACGCCTAAATCTTTTTCCTGGGTGGTGGTTCCTGATAGGCCTGACATAGTCACATGGCCATGGTTACCACAGTGCACAACTTGGTCACACATTCTATAGACTCTCTTCAGCACTCTAGTAGCTGCCAATGTCCCTGCAACAACCTGTATTTAAAGGTCTGAATCATATCTCCCCTGTCCCTCCTCTCCTCCAAAGTGTACATATTTAGGTCTTCAAGTCTCTTCTCATAATGCTTTTGATGCAGGCTCCCAATCATTTTGTTCACCTTCCTCTGAATAGTTTTCAGTCTTTTTACATCCTTTGCAAGATACGGTCTCCAAAACTGAACACAGTATTCCAAGTGAGGCCTCGCCAGTGACTTGTACAGTGGCATAAGTACCTCTTCCTTTCTGCTGGTAATCCCTCTTGTATGCAGCCCAACATTTGATGATATGTGTTGGTAGACAGCAATCCTGTAGTCATGACACGGATAACAGTAGAAACAAGTTGTACTCTGACCCAGCACCACACCATGCCATTCCTCTGTGTCGGGTTAGGGAGCATTAGGCTATGGATGTGGGCCTCTATGTGCTGATCTCCAATCTCTGGCAGACTGACACAGCTTATCCACAAGCAATGCAGCATCTTTAATGGAAAACATCATTCCAAGACACCTGTCCACCTTTCATGTCCCTGACAATAAGACTGTCAGCACAGCATGCAGCACCATTGCCATGTTTCACTGTGGAAATGTTTGCCCAGGTATGATGATATATGTACAAATTGTCCAACACATGGTGTGGCCCATGATGGACAAAGGGTTATTGATTTCATTTCATCTGCCCCCATGACCGACAGCCATGTGGGGGGCACATATGCCCCCTGGCAAATGCAGACTGGTTGCTCTATGTCTCCATGTGATCAATTGCTCTCTCTTGGACATTGTTCCATGTGGCCCCACTCTGAGATGTCAGTTCTATGGTGGTGCCACAGACACATATCCCCCATCTTGGCTGGGGACCTGTTCAGCACTATCCATAGTGTCTCTGAAGCATCTCTGGTCATTGGCCACCTTGACCTATCTTTGGCTTGGGGTGGGCATCCTGTCCTGTCAGGTTGTTTAGGGTGGCACAGTCTCCCCATGTACTATGCCTAACAGGGTGTTGGGTGGTAACATTGCCAACTGGGAAGAACTGTTGGAGCACCACTGTGAGCTAGGTATGTCCTCAACCATGTCTTTGACCTGACCTGAGCAGGCCTTGCTGTTCATGTTGGCTGCCTGGTGATGTTGCCCAGTGATGGCCTTCTTGGAATATACAGGTTCATGAGGGTAGCCTATTCACAGATCAGGTGATGCAATTTGCACATAGATGGACCCTTCCAAACTCGTTAGGTGGTGTTTTTGGCCCAGATATGCAGTTGGATCCCATGTTGGGGTTGGCAGACAACAGAGATGGTAACAGTTGCACACATACACATTCATTGGTGATGTGTGTCCAGCAATTCAACAAGGGGAAGCATTGTCTGCACACCCCACAATATGACAGACATTGTTGGGGCCAAGGCCAGGCATCTTAATGACCCTGCATCTTCAGGCCTTAATGTGCGCACTGCGACATGAGAGCCCATATACTGGGGACGAGACCATATAAGCACAGCACTGAACATCGTCCACATGTCTGGGGGTGGGCATCTACCAGGATCTGAATGGTTATGTCTGTTTGTTGTACCTCCACAAGCGACACACAACAGACACAGGAGGAGGTGGGGGACACCAATGATGAGGCCATGTTGGAGCGGGGGCCAGGTGAGTGTAATCTTCTGAATTGTAATCTTCTGATCTTGTAATCTTCTGGTCTAACTTCTGAGCTCTACTCTCCGTTTGGTCCTGGGTTCATTTCACAGAGACAGTAGGGTAAGCAGCACAAATAAGACAACCAACCAGGTGTGGCTTGGAAACAGGTCTTTATGTAGAAATAGGCTTATTACATAGGTACAGAACAGAGTTATATAGTGGTTGTTAAAAAGCTGCTTCAGTGTACATCAATGAATCTGTGTGTGTGTGTGCATGTGTGAATATGAAAGGCTCTATGTGTGTGCATGTGTGTGTGAGAGAGATCAGAGAGAGAGGGGGGGGAGGAGTGAAGAGAATTGATTATCAGAGCCTCCTGTCCTTCAAGTCGATGAATAGAGGAAGAGAGAGCGAAAGAGGAAGTATTTCTGTCCTTTATAGTGAATTTTCTCTAGCACCTCCCTTTGAGGTCTGCTATTGTTTCCAGTCACCTCCCTTTGAGGTCTGCTATTCTTGATTTAGCAAGGAGGGACTGCAGACCAATCTCATTGGGCCCGGAGACTGATATCACCAGGGGGTCAGAGTTAATCTCATCTTGTAAACTACCCTCATTAACTTTGGAGACTGATATCACCAGAGTAACAAAGCTGCATGAAATCCAAGGTCTGGGGAACAGCCATGACACCGGTGTCATGCTGATGTATGCTGACATCTCCCACACCTTTTTTTTTTTTATTTATTATTTGTGCCTGGAAATGGTGGAAGCAAACCTGTGGTACCTGTTCCAGCTGCCATTACATGATAGTAGGCAGCTTGTCTAATACCTCCTGTATAAAATACCTTGCTATGTCTAGCAGGTCCCCTGTCCTGCACAGTACTGTCTCTAGTGTTCTAGAGATAAACAAGTCCCCTTATGAGTCCAAACCTCGTGTCTTAGGTAGGGCAGGGGATAGCAATTCTAATAAAAATACCTTATGCATGCTCTCCCCATAATCTTCTGCATTGGGCCAGGACTCCTGCTCATTAAGAACTGCTTTTAAAATCCAGGCTCTATATGCAAACTCTTCCAGTGTATCATTTGGTAGAGGTGAAATAATTTTAAATACTTGCATTGGGGAACAGTGAAATAGTTTCTCAATGCCCCTTTTAACCAACTGGTATGGGTGAGTGAGAGAGCCAACTTTATATATGTGTGGCCCCAGAGCCAGATGCATAAGTCTATCAAAGTCTGATTGTTTTCTTCTGTATTTCCATGGACCCCAGTGAATCAGAATATCAATGGCCCATTTGCACCAGTCATTAACATTAAAAGGCATAGGGTCAGTTTTCTCAACTATTCTTTCCATGTCTCTATCTTTTAAATTGTCCTGCAGCATCACTTTAAGTGGTGCTCTGAGTTCAGTACTGGGTGGCATGTCTAAGTCATCTGAATTATCCTCCTGACACAGATCCTGATTATTGCTCTGTTCTGGCTGAGATAAACTATCAGGATTTTCTTCCTCTGATTCAGCTTTATTTTTTCCAATCCTAAGTCCAGCTATGCATACTTTAGTATTCTTTTGTTTCTCAATAGCTTGTATTGTCAGACAGCTGCCTGGGTGAGAATCTTCACAGTCTTGGCAAGTGCATATATCTATATGATTTGCAAGGGATTGTGGGCAATACAGTTCATTCACACCAGACACAGCTGCTCACAATAATTAGTTGTGCTTTTGGGTAAAGCCAATAAGATATTTATTTATGGGGTTATTTTTCCCAACACAGATATGCTTGGTAACACATAAATCAGGTTACTTGCTTTCAGTGTTAAACTTGAAAAAACAAAATCAGGAAAACAACATTTTAACTTATCAGGCAATCAAAGCAAAAGAAATAAGACCTGGTTGGTAACAAACTGGTCTTTTCTGTAGGCTTTAGCTAATATTCTCTTAGCACTGTATCAAACAACAAACAAGATCCACAAAGAAAGAAAAAAACTGTTCTTTTCAGGTTAACTTCTTATATCTTCCCACATAGATTCAGAAGTGATTCTCTCAGAGCTCACAAGCAATTAGGTAAGGCTCAATTGCTAGCAGTTATCCAGCTGAAACCCCTTAGCTGGCTTGCTTTCTACTGCGTGGCTAAAAATCCTACTCAGGAGCTTTTCTGAGTAGATTAAAGAACAAGTTTGTATTTCTTTGTGATGGTTGCTGTACTTTGTAACAGAAAATCACCAAAGGA
This sequence comes from Ichthyophis bannanicus, assembly GCA_033557465.1. Lineage (NCBI taxonomy): Eukaryota > Metazoa > Chordata > Amphibia > Gymnophiona > Ichthyophiidae > Ichthyophis > Ichthyophis bannanicus. Next base: position 148,022,645 of record CM066039.1, on the reverse strand, counting down.
GTTTAGACAGAGAGCAGTCCATGTAAACAGATTCTTCATCTGCTATCACCCCCTCTTCTTCAACAAGCATGGGTTCAATATCATGGTTTGGCACAGATGAATCTCCCAATGGAGCACTTTCAGGAGAATACTTGTTTCCCTGCTGTCTTTCAAGGTTATAGCTAGGGCATAGATCAGTGTTCATACCTGAGCTTCCATTGCTGTTAGAGTTCCTCTCTATATAGCCTGGCCAGTATGTAGTCCAGTTCTTATGTCCAGCCTTCCAATCCAGATCCCTGGACACTGGATCTCTCTTCACATACCTTCTGGCACGGGTCTTAGGATCCCTTCCACGTGCAGCCGTCTCCCTCACAGGTACTGTCTGGAGATTCCTAGCTCCGCAGCACCATTCCTCTGGCTTTCCCCAGTCCAATGGCGTATGCTGGCCCTTGGAATGCCTCCCAGTATACGTACTGCTCTGGACTCTTCTAGACCTCTCAAAGGCTTTTCTCCTCTTTCTTCCAAAGGGTTTCTTTCCCTCTCTGTCCGTCCGGTTTGGCTTCTGCTTCTGATGATCCTCCTGATGATGAAGATGATCAAGCTCAAGCTGATTCTCTGTAGAATAAACTCTACCTTTATTCTGCTTAGATGAGTGCTCCTCCCTAACACAGCGCAGCTGTGCTGAATCAGGCCCTGCCCTTTGAGATGAGTGCTTAGGGATTACCTCATAGCCCTCCTGATTGAACACACGTTTCCCCACTTCAGCTCCTCTAATGGCTGTTGGAAACCTGGTGCATTCTGGGACTGGTAGTCTTTTATGGGAAAATTCTGTTTTCTTATTTGTACCAGAACTGACAGGTTGCTTGTTCAGAGTTACTTCACCTTTTCTATAGCTCCCTCCTGAGCTATGATAAGCTTCCTTATCACAGTATGCATGGCTGATAGGGTGTGTCATAGGCATAAGGGGCTGAGGGAGAAATGGGCGTATATTTCTTTTGTCTTTCAGAGGCCAATTGATCCTTAAAGTGCCTCAATTCAAGTTTAAGTGCTTCTAATTGCTCACCAACGGTTATAAAAGAATTTGTGGCTTGGATCACTTGAGTCCTTTGCATAGAGATGCAAATTTGAGCCTCCTCAAGGTCTTTGGTTAGTTTCATACAATGAGAAGTCAGTTCAGTATTGTCCTCTTTCATGCTAATGAGCCCCCTGCACATGCCTTGGATAAAAAGGCATTTTCTTTTATCTGTTTTCTTTTTGAATTCTTGATAATGGTTTAACATTTGTCTTTGAATATTATACCATGATGACTCAAGGAATTCACCTTCAAAGGGACCACCTTTCCTCTTACAGTATGCAACTACAATTTCTTTAAGTTCTTTAAAATCAAAGGCTTCCATATTTGAGACTGCAGAAGGCTGTAGTTGGACTATCTCAAATGTGCAACCTTGGAAGGAGGAATGCTCACTTTTATGAATAAGTGAGACTTAGAATTATAGTTGGAATGGCATAAATGTTATGGGTGTTCAGTAAAGAGTACTGGCATAAAGACCACACCTTAAAATTATACCTGAATAAAAAGTGGTTACCACCTTTTTAATAGGGTGGAAGTTCAGGATGAAATTATAGTAAGAAGGGTGTTAGGAGATTAACAGAATTGTCAGTTATACCTGATAGGAGACTGAGAAATAAAAGGCAAAAAGGACAGGAGGTAATAGCTTTATCAGGAAAGATGTATATTGTATTCAATGAGGGACTGTTTTACCTGTGTAACTCTGTCTTTTCTTAGCAGCTCAAATACTATAGAAAAATCTGTAGCAAGCCTATACATAAAAATGACAATTGCAAGCCACCCTATGTAATGTCCCTAGGTGTAGGTAATAATTAAAATTCAGGATTATTACAGAGCCTTTTGACAATAAAAATCTCACCTTGTCGAACCCACAAAACAAAGTTATCACTGGAACTTTTCACTAAATCCAGCCTGTAACCAAAATTGTAAATTGTAAATGGTCACAAGGGCTTTTGATTTTCCTGTCGCACCCTGTCTGAAATCCACTTTAATGTATCAAACAAAATTATTACTTACCCAACTGGAGATCTGCTGTGAAGTCTGAGACGGCCCCCAAAATGTAATCTTCTGAATTGTAATCTTCTGATCTTGTAATCTTCTGGTCTAACTTCTGATCTCTACTCTCCTTTTGGTCCTGGGTTCATTTCACAGAGACAGTAGGGTAAGCAGCACAAATAAGACAACCAACCAGGTGTGGCTTGGAAACAGGTCTTTATGTAGAAATAGGCTTATTACATAGGTACAGAACAGAGTTATATAGTGGTTGTTAAAAGGCTGCTTCAGTGTACATCAATGAATCAGTGTGTTTGTGTGTGTGTGTGTGTGCATGTGTGAATATGAAAGGCTCTATGTGTGTGCATGTGTGTGTGAGAGAGATCAGAGAGAGAGAGAGGGGGGAGGGGTGAAGAGAATTGATTATCAGAGCCTCCTGTCCTTCATGTCCGATGAATAGAGGAAGAGAGAGCGAAAGAGGAAGTATTTCTGTCCTTTATAGTGCATTTTCTCTAGCACCTCCCTTTGAGGTCTGCTATTGTTTCCATTCACCTCCCTTTGAGGTCTGCTATTCTTGATTTAGCAAGGAGGGGCTGCAGACCAATCTCATCGGGCCCGGAGACTGACATCACCAGGGGGTCAGAGTTAATCTCATCTTGTAAACTACCCTCATTAACTTTGGAGACTGTTATCACCAGAGTAACACAGCTGCATGAAATCCAAGGTCTGGGAACAGCCATGACACCTGTGTCTTGCTGATGTATGCTGACAGTGAGAGCAGCAAAGGGGGCCCGGCCCATGATGAGGAGTCACTACACCCTTATGAGATGCAGATGAGTGGCCCAGATGGGACCCTGGTGAGTGTTGGTGTGGTGCAGTCAGAGTCTGAGCTGGATGTTGCTGGGAAGGAGCAGGAGGATGACATCAGCCTCCACCTGACGGCCAGTAGCAGTGGAGATGATGTTACATGTCCCTGTACCATACCAGTGCCACTTGAGCTGCAGAGTGAACCAGGCCCAGTGCGAACCATGTCTGCACCCAGAACATCTGCCAGGCTATCCTATGAGTTACTGCAGGATATGATACATGGGTTGGCGGACCACACAACATCAACCCATGAAGACCTGTCAGGTGGGTTACAGATCACCATGTGACACATTGTGGCACATGGTGTGACAAGATGCAGTTGCCAACATGTGGGGGGGGGGATGGAATGCACACCATGAGCAGACCTGTCACCCTTGACAGCTACAAACAGCGTATGTTGCCAGGATGCCAGGTCTCTGTCGTCCCTGAGCCCCCATTTGCATGTGTTTGCAGGGCAGCTGTATACACATTGCCCCACTATTCATAAACCTCATTCCACAGGTATCCGCCAGGAGCTGCAGGGTATCCGCCAGGATCTGTAACGAATCTATGAGGTGTACCTGCTGCATGTGCAGGTCATGTCAGGAATGGCAAACAGCCAGCAGGCACTTATAGCAGCGATAAATAGACAGACGGGCCTCCAGATCATTATGGCAGGCAGGCAGCAGCCACCAGCACCACCAACAGCAAGGAGTGGTTGGGGGCCAGGACAACATGGGCATGGCCAGCCATGAAGGCAGTGAACATTGTCAGAGGGGTAACGGGCACCAGCCAAAGCAGTAGCCTGTTAACACACACACAATTAAATACATGTACACCTGTCTGTCTGAGTTTTTCAGTACCACAGCAAGGAACTAGTAGAGACTCCTACCTGATATGGGTCTGAGCATGCACCCATCTAGGTGGACATGTCATGGGTACCCCTCCCCTCAGGTGTCCAGCATCACACCCCCACCTGTCACTCCCATATATGTCCCATACCCCCTTGACCCACTCTGCAAAATGACATGAACATGCAGTCCATTGCTGTTGTGTGGCCACACAGTCATCATCTCCATGCCCTCTGGGATCTTCCTCATAATGGCATGTGTCCAACACTATCAATGTGCACATCCACTCACCTGTTCCTGGCACACCCCACAGCCCATACTCTATGCACCCCTTTCCTGACCTATGCACTGTGTTTGTCAATATGTCCCTCACCGTTCACTTGGGACCGTGTAGGTGACTGGTGTTGCAGGCTATGTGATGAACAGGTTTATCCACTGGGTCACCCCTCACCATAGCAGTGGATGTGCTCATTGAACCACAACTACCTCTGGAACACACTCAGTTCTGTTGTTCCATGACTCTGTCACATGTTCGCTACCATTTCACACACGATGCCATGTGTGTATACATGGACATAACCTAGTCCCCAGGCATGTTGGTCGAGTGGGCAGGACATGGCCACCAATATGTCCTCTGCTGTGAGTGGGAGGGTGGCACCATCTGGGAGGTCCCGAGAGATTGCAAACAGCACCACACATACCATCCCTACTGTCTGCTGTTTGCACTGGACCATATGTGTGACACATGTGTGCCTGTCACAAACCCAGGGAAGCAGTGCTATGTGTGCACCAATGTGCACGTTGGTGACAAAGAAGAACACATGACCAGGCCAGAGTTATAACAAACTATGTATATCTTTATCAAAATACATGGGGTATACATCAACAATATGTACAGTGCATGGCACACAGTGCCTACATTGGTGGCAGTGGCTGATCACACCATAAACCCCTCCTGGCCATTAGGTAATGGCAACACCTGGGACCCAGGACAGCAGAGGGCTGGGCTGCACCCAAGCCCTCTGGGGGCACTACCCCTCCTGGGGGCCTCAATGGCATGATGGCTCATGTCCTGCAGAAGCTCGGTCCCCATCCCTCAGCCTCTGCAGCTCATGAGCCATCATGCACACACGGCATCCACCAGCTGCCTCATGGTCTCAGTTTGGGCATGCTTGGCCTGTGGCTGGGCCAGCAGTGCTACAGCCAGGGAGTGATCACAGGCCCCTGTCCCCAGGCCCCATGTGTATAGGGTCTGGGTTGTGGCATTGGTGCACACCCTGGCTATGGCAGTTGTTGGCACTGAGGGAAATGTCCCTGCCTATGCAGGTGGACCATGGGGCAGCTGGCAGGGCTCCCCTGGACCTTCGGTAATCATGGGTCCCAGGTGTGTGCCCACATGTGGCCATGGCTGGAGGGTTGAATCCTTGGAGGTGTGGGGATGCTGCCGCTCTGTCCTGGCCTCCTCCTCCTGTCCCACACTCTCATCCTCCCCTTCCACATCCCACACCTCCAGGTGTTCTTCCTACCCCTCCTCCTCCTCAGACCCCACCATCTCTTCCCCTTCCTCCCCACCTCTGCCTCCTCCACCTCACCCTCCCATTCCTCCTACTTCCCCTCCCCCTTCTTCCCCTCTTCCTCCTCCTCTCCTACATCCCAGGCAGCAGATGATGGCTCCTCCTCCACCACTGGCCCCTCAGCTGCATCAGGCACAAGGAGAGCAGTTAGCTCTTGCTGATCCAACAGGAAACAGTGAGGCAAGAGATTGGATGAACACAGGTGCCTTTATTGGTGGTCCCCTACGCGTTACGGCCGAAGCCTTCCTCAGGGGGATACACTTAAAAAACAAACAATATATGTAAAAATAACAATAAACGTAGATAAACACATTAAAATAAGAATAAAACAAACCAGGCATGTAACATATATTAACATCAATATAAATACCACATTAGGACATAAAATATAGATAAAATAATTGTACTAAATATAAATATAAATAAACCTTAAAAAAAAGAAATAAAAACAAATAATTACATAATATAAATATATAAATATAAAACAATATAAATAATGATGAATGAAATAAAATCAAATCATAAAATCACCATGGATCAAAGAACCACAAACTAAAAAACTAAAAACACAGGGCAGATAGTGGACACTATTTAAAAACTACTAATGAAGATAGTGTATAAGAAGTACTCACAAGGCACTGCAGGAGAGAGGGTTCAATTTGGCCTATGAACTGGTACCTATTGTAATACTGACATTAATAAACACAGATGTGAAATTAAGGAAAAATAATAATAACGATAATAATAATAATAATAATCAAATAAAAAATATAATAATAAAAATGAAAATAATAATAATAAATATTATACACAAAAAAACAAAAGAACAACCTTTAAGAATGGAATAAAGGAAATCTGAAAAAAGTACTGCTGACTAAATTGTGTTAAAATAATAGACTTATGTTTAAGACACCAGAGTTATAAACCATATATTATTTAAAAACCATATATTATTTAAAAATGATACCTGCACTTGATCAATTGTGATGAATCAACGCTGTATATTAAAAACAAACCTTTGTTAATAATGTTGTGACAGACTATAAGATGAATAAAACAACACACTGATCTTATTTTAGATAGTTCTAATAGTAAAAATTGCCCATACTTTTATAAAATATTCCTGAATCTAATAGCGTACTAGAGATCCTCCTAAAAGATGTCGTTCACCAAGAGCTTACTTGTATAAAAAATGCGTGTAAAAAATATACGTTTAAAATTTAGTGTGAACTAATTGTACTAAAAATGTTTATACACTTACATAAGGTAAGGCAAAAAAGGAATGTACATAAGATCGGGACAGGATGCCTGTTGAACCGTGAATGCATGAGAATGAGACATTTAAAAAATATGAGAATGAGACATTTGAAAAAACGCTAAGAATGCGCGCCAAAATATTTGCATATTATTTCAAATAATTGTAGAAAAACAATCCAGGATGTATATTATAGTTACAATAAAGAAATAAACCTCACTGCGATATGTGTATAATAATATAACTCTACGATGGTCAAATGTTAACCAGCGCGCACATACTGAAGATACAAGATAGAAACAGCTTTTAAAAAACTCGCGTTAAAACCTCCACGTCCAAACCTTTGCATGAGTGAAAAAACTTTATCTAGCAAGCACAGTGTAAACTTTGTAGTAGAAGTTAAATGAGGAGTATGTAATTAATCCAGTAAATAAACTGATGCATTGCTGCAAAAGCTTACCTAAACGTAGCAAAACCGCAAATCCAAGAAAATTGAGGTCAAAGCTTCTAGGGAAATGACGAGCTAACTTGGAGCTTTAAATACTAAGTATAAGAGGGCGTGGTTACTCCTATGATGTGTTTCTATGAGGTTAGGGTGTCAAGCATACACTTGTGCCACAAGAACCGTGGAGTGCAACCAAAATGTTTTACTTTGAACAAACGTAGAATCATGTGTCATCTGTACGACGTTTTCCTCCTGGAACAATGTTCTAAGTTATAAAGAAGATGAATTCAAATCATTGCTCACGGAGGATCCCTTCTTTACGGAAGAAGAAGCTATGCCAGATATTAAAGGAGAATGGGAAAACGTCGTACGGATGACACAACACCTTATCCGAGAAGAATTACATGCAGCATCCATGTTAGAATATTGTCGAAAGAAGATTATCCCACGTGGTTTGAGAGTGCAAAAGGCGCCAGGCATGTTTAAGGACGATGATGAGTTTATGTCGAATTGGATCAAGATTTTGAATAAGTGTTCGTTAGATTTAATGATTTTAATTATAAACACTTCTAGACGCAGGGCAGATGTTCTTAAACCTTTGATAGATATTTCTATTGAAAAACTTAAAAAATTGGACAATCAATTTGATGAGGAAAAAAGGAAATTTGATAAAAATACAGTTGAATATAAAAAAGAGATCAAAGAAATCAAAATTAGTAAATATAAACGTGATGAAGAAGACTATAAGATGAATACTGTATATTATTGGACCCACGATAGGTCTGCCTTTAGGAATAGACAAAGAAAGGGTTCTTTTAGAAGACCAGGGTACTCACCAAGACCCACCACGAGAAACAATACTAGAACTAAATATAATTTTAGAGATAGGTCACGGTCTAAATCTCCGAAAACCAACAGAAAAAACAGTTTTAAAAATGATTATAGAACCAGAAATAGGTCATTCTCTAGGTCTCCGGATCCCACACGAGGACCCAAAAGAGGTAGGTTTGCTTCAGGAGAACTACATGAAGCTCCTATAGATCATTCAGCCCCTCTTTTTTCCACAGCACCGTCCCGATCTCAGGTCCAGAGCCCTCGTCGGGATTTTCACATGGACTCTCTTTGGAAGGGAGGTGGGCGAGACTATCACCAACCTTCCCCCAGATCACCACGAAAATACAGAGATCATCAAATACATCAACATCAGGGCAATGCCAGGGACGTGGGCCTGATGTCCAAAAAAAGGTTGAATTGGGATTTATGAGCAATGTCATTAATCTTTCAGACTACTCCCTCTCTGACATTGAATTACAGGTTTTAGAAAAGGGTCTGTCTTATGTTCCTACTAAGACTCATGATAAATTTAACACTCATATAGAGCTTTATAAATTTTTCCGAAAACTTAAAATTATCAATTATTTCGGTAATAATGAACAAGGCTCCACAGATTCATCAGTGGTAAGAAGGCCCTCCACATGGGTTCCCCCTCCTAACATTGATCCCCTCATTATAGCTTATGAGAGAGAGTAGTTTTGTCTAAAGTTAATGATCTGTATCATACTAAGTCTAAATTGTTTCACAACACCACTAGGATACAAAAAGAAGCATTAGAAAGTTTACGCAATAACAACTCTATTGTCATTAAACCCGCGGACAAAGGAGGGGCTATAGTCGTCCAGAATCGGGATTCCTATATAAAAGAAGTTCTACGACAGTTGAATAACACTCAGTTCTATCTAAAAATCTTTGATGACCCCACTCCTGCCTTACAGCAAAGAATTGACACTTTGTTATATTTAGGTAGTCAGGCTGGTTACCTCACATCTAAAGAAGTATCTTATCTCACAGTGAAGCATCCAATTATACCAACAATATATGTTATCCCTAAAATCCATAAATCCTTAGACAATCCTCCTGGTCGTCCCATTGTCTCAGCTATTGGCTCTCTCTTCGAGCCCATCTCTAAGTTCATGGACTTTTTTCTAAGACCCTTTGTTTCAGAAGCAGAATCTTACCTACGGGACTCCACCCATGTTATTAACATTTTAGATACCTTTGTCAGTTACCATGATAAGTTATTTTAGGTCACTTTAGATATAGTCTCTCTTTATACCAATATTCCTCAGAAAGCATCCATTGAAGTATTAGCAAATACACTAATACGTAGGCCGCAACCAGTACGTACCCCCACCTGTTACCTTATTCAGTTAGCTTCCTTGGCTATGACTGAAAATTTTTTCTGTTTTAAAGGTATATTTTATAAACAAATAAAAGGGGTGGCCATGGGTTCTCCCATGGCCCCAGACGTGGCCAATCTCTATGTTACCGACTTTGAAGAGAAATTTCTCAAAATCCATCCATTTAAAAAACAGGTCAGTTTATGGAAGAGGTACATTGACGATATTTTAATAATTTGGGATGGTTCTGAAATTATGTTGCAAGAATTTTTTCAATGGATTAACAGTTTGGACCCTAATTTACAGTTTGAGGGTAACTATAGCATGGACAATATTGCGTATTTGGATTTAAACATTAAGAAGGGCAGTGACGGTTTTATTACAGAGCTATATCGTAAACCCACAGACCGCAACACCTTGCTACGATATGACAGTTACCATAACACCACACTAAAGAATAATCTTCCTATTAGTCAGTTTTTAAGGGTAAGAAGATTATGCACTAAAGAACCTGATTTTGAGAAACATGCAGCAGATTTACGTCAGAGATTCTTAAAACGTGGGTATCCAAAAAGATGCATTAAAAAAGCATTTTTTAGGGCTTGCGCGACTGATCGTAAAAGCCTTTTAAATAAGAAACCACGTCAGAAGAATGACAAAATTGTTTGCTCTCTCACCTTTTCTCAATATTCAAAAGAGATTTCTGCGATACTTAGACAGGAATGGTATCTTTTAGCCGGAGTCTCTAGTTTATCTTCTAAGAACATTATGGTGGCTTACAAACGCAATTCCAATTTAGCTAACACATTGGTTCCATCGGCTCTGGCATTCCATAAACCATCACCCCGTATCAAAGGACATTACCCTTGTGGTAATTGTTCTGTTTGCATTCATGCACTCACAGTTAAACAAGTTTATATTCATCCGGTTACACAACGTAAATTTTACATTAATCATTTTTCTAACTGCAAAACAGATAAGGCTATTTATTTGATCCTGTGCCCATGTAATTTAATCTATATAGGCAAAACTAAATGCCAGATTCGTACTCGAATTATAGAACATAGGAGTTGTATACAGAGAAAAGTTGAAGATAGTCCATTAGCAACACATTGGTTGGAAAAACAACACTCAATTCAAGATTTGAAATTTTTAGTTATCAAAACAGTGGTTCCCAGTTGGAGGGGAGGAGATTTTGATAAAGTACTTTTGAGATTGGAACAAAGATTCATTTATGAATTTAACAGCATGACACCCAATGGTCTAAATCAGGAAGTTGACTTGTCAGTGTTTTTATAATAATATTTATTATTTGTTTTATCAGGACATACAATATTATACATGTAATATACGTTCTTCGGTTTGTCCCTTCATATCAATTGACACTACAACATTGACACCTTCTTTTACCCTATTTATTTATTTATATATTTATCATAATATAATGATATGGTTACTATTTATTACAAATTTTGGTAATTTTATTGTTATTTCATTGTAATTTCCTTTGTATTTTCATACGGTGTTTCCTCATTATTACGAAATTCACATAGGTCTTTGATCATGATTTCCATTTTTATTTTTATTTTTATTTTTTTAATCTGTAAATTTATTCTTAAGCCCTATACTATTACACTCTAAGGGTGGCTACCCTATATATCAATAATTTTTAGTAGTTAGTTTTATAGATATTTTGAGTACAACCCATTCTATACATCATCCTTTTTAACATAATGTACTGTTAAGGTCCTTTATTTTTTCAAACACATTTTTTAAACACACTTTCTTTATAATATTTTAAAAGACTTCGTCTCTATAATATATTTTTTATTTTTTATTTTTTATTTATTATTTTTTAATTTATTTTTCAGTTTTTTAGTTTTCTTATTATGTCTCGATATATTCTGCCTTACAATATATTTTTTAGTTCTTTCATCATGGCTTGATATATTTTGCCTTTTATGTTTTACACAATACCATATAACATCCTTTCAGTTACATAGTACTTTGCAGTAGCTACTTCATGACGATTCTACGTTTGTTCAAAGTAAAGCATTTTGGTTGCACTCCACGGTTCTTGTGGCACAAGTGTATGCTTGACACCCTAACCTCATAGAAACACGTCATAGGAGTAACCACGCCCTCTTATACTTAGTATTTAAAGCCCCAAGTTAGCTCGTCATTTCCCTAGAAGCTTTGACCTCAATTTTCTTGGATTTGCGGTTTTGCTACGTTTAGGTAAGCTTTTGCAGCAATGCATCAGTTTATTTACTGGATTAATTACATACTCCTCATTTAACTTCTACTACAAAGTTTACACTGTGCTTGCTAGATAAAGTTTTTTCACTCATGCAAAGGTTTGGACGTGGAGGTTTTAACGCGAGTTTTTTAAAAGCTGTTTCTATCTTGTATCTTCAGTATGTGCGCGCTGGTTAACATTTGACCATCGTAGAGTTATATTATTATACACATATCGCAGTGAGGTTTATTTCTTTATTGTAACTATAATATACATCCTGGATTGTTTTTCTACAATTATTTGAAATAATATGCAAATATTTTGGCGCGCATTCTTAGCGTTTTTTCAAATGTCTCATTCTCATATTTTTTTAAATATCTCATTCTCATGCATTCACGGTTCAACAGGCATCCTGTCCCGATCTTATGTACATTCCTTTTTTGCCTTACCTTATGTAAGTGTATAAACATTTTTAGTACAATTAGTTCACACTAAATTTTAAACGTATATTTTTTACACGCATTTTTTATACAAGTAAGCTCTTGGTGAACGACATCTTTTAGGAGGATCTCTAGTACGCTATTAGATTCAGGAATATTTTATAAAAGTATGGGCAATTTTTACTATTAGAACTATCTAAAATAAGATCAGTGTGTTGTTTTATTCATCTTATAGTCTGTCACAACATTATTAACAAAGGTTTGTTTTTAATATACAGCGTTGATTCATCACAATTGATCAAGTGCAGGTATCATTTTTAAATAATATATGGTTTATAACTCTGGTGTCTTAAACATAAGTCTATTATTTTAACACAATTTAGTCAGCAGTACTTTTTTCAGATTTCCTTTATTCCATTCTTAAAGGTTGTTCTTTTGTTTTTTTGTGTATAATATTTATTATTATTATTTTCATTTTTATTATTATATTTTTTATTTGATTATTATTATTATTATTATTATCGTTATTATTATTTTTCCTCAATTTCACATCTGTGTTTATTAATGTCAGTATTACAATAGGTACCAGTTCATAGGCCAAATTGAACCCTCTCTCCTGCAGTGCCTTGTGAGTACTTCTTATACACTATCTTCATTAGTAGTTTTTAAATAGTGTCCACTATCTGCCCTGTGTTTTTAGTTTTTTAGTTTGTGGTTCTTTGATCCATGGTGATTTTATGATTTGATTTTATTTCATTCATCATTATTTATATTGTTTTATATTTATATATTTATATTATGTAATTATTTGTTTTTATTTCTTTTTTTTAAGGTTTATTTATATTTATATTTAGTACAATTATTTTATCTATATTTTATGTCCTAATATGGTATTTATATTGATGTTAATATATGTTACATGCCTGGTTTGTTTTATTCTTATTTTAATGTGTTTATCTACGTTTATTGTTATTTTTACATATATTGTTTGTTTTTTAAGTGTATCCCCCTGAGGAAGGCTTCGGCCGTAACGCGTAGGGGACCACCAATAAAGGCACCTGTGTTCATCCAATCTCTTGCCTCACTGTTCCCCTCAGCTGCATCAGCCACCTCCGTGGCCTGGAGGTTGGCACCGCTGCCACCTGGCTGGCCTCCTGGGGCTGCAACATCTACAGGCTCTGTGAATGAGAACAGAGAGCTCCACATCAGATACATGTTCTCTGCCGATAGGGCAGTTGTCGCCTGCTGCAAGAGCTGCAAGCCTTGTATATAGCTAATGGCCCACTAACCATGCAGCAGGTGAGACGTGCACAGCGGGGCATGAAATCCCCCCAGATCAAACAGGATATCAACTGCACAGGTGTGATGCATCCAGGGGGTGTGGACATGACAGACAAGGGGTTGTGAGTTTACCAACCTGTGTAGGCAGCTGCAGAGAGGGATGGCCTCCCACCGGTGTCAATGTGGCTCGGTGGGTACATGGCCTACCACCCCTAGATGCCAAACCCAAAAGCAGGGGCCCTGGGGTCCCCTGTAGTGCCTGCACAGATTAGTGCAAGGTGGAGGCCAGACAGTGGAAGCACCCCAGCACTGTGTGTATGTGTCCATACACCATCAGTTTGGGACTGAAATCCATCCATTGTGGTCCATGGGAGGTGTATGGTGACCTGGCCTTGAGTGACTTGGGGACATGCACTGCAGCTACTGTGTCCCCAATTCCGGACTACTAGGTGAAGTATTTTGTCCTCCCACACATCCTCACACCCAGCAATCCATTACCAGAGGATGTTCTAAAGGCTGTTAGTTGAGCTGTATTTCATAAATGTTTTGGAACATTAATGAAAGAGGCCAATAAATCATTATTTGAGGGACCTAGGATTTGGACAGCTTGCCCCATTTCAGGCATTGTGGATCCTGTGTGTCTTTGGGGGACACTGCTGCATACCTGTGCCCTTGTTTGGACACTGCTGGACACAGGATATTGAGCATGCTGCACCTCGATCAGACATGGTCTTGCATATTTTCAATTTACATGTTCCTCTTTGCCACCTAGGCAACTGCCTGGTCTCCCCTATGCATCAGCCACCCCCACTGCCTCCTCCACATGCACCATCCTTTGCCCCATCAGCCTAGTGCCCTTTCATACTTGGGCACTATGCTGTTTTTGCTAATGGAGCACTACTATCACTTTCTTGGGATCACCTGCCTGTGAAGCACATTGCAGACATTTAAATAAGCTCTCTGTCCTCAAAATGCACCCTTACAGAAAGGTTTTGATAGGCGGTAAAGTTCTTGGTGTTAAGGTGCCGGCAGTAATTTAGCAAGGCCTTGTTCCCACCCACTCTCATTGACCCCTATTCTCTGCCCTCTCTCCGCCTATAGTGCGCTTAATGCTGTGGGTAATGTTAGCACGATGTTTACCGCGCGTTAACGTTACACTTGCTACCTTACCACAGTTTAGTAAACATCCCCCCAAGTCTTACTGAGAGAACAGAGCTTTTTATTAACACACATCTTACTTTCTTACACCTTATTAGCATGCATCTTTTTTACCTATATAGTAGCATGGTTATGGCCCTTTTTGGGTCACTATATGATGCACACTGCATGGAAATATGTTTATCAGTGTTTTTTTCTATTTTCTTTTATATGCTTATGGTCTATAATATGGTCTGTATGTTTTTTATTTTATTATTCATATTTATTTACATGTTTTTATCTTTTGAATATGCTGGATGTCTAGACTGCATTTATAACTACCCCTGATGCAGGCATATTATGAAATAAATGGCCGTGACACATTCTGTAAAGAAAGTTCTCTGTGGAATCCTGAAAATTTTTTACAGTTTCCCCTTCTGTTCTTCATATAGTTGATACTACTTGTAGGGGACTGTCTTTCCTTGTTGCATGTATTCCTGCATACCTGTACATAATCATCAGCATGCTTCATTTAGATCCATAAAGGCGAGCATTATAAGGTCTCCTGTGGTGGCAACTAGGGGAGTCAAACAGATCTAAACATTTAAAATCCACAAGTATAATGTGTCACATCATAATTATTAAATGATCTGTAATAATCTGTATTTGCCAGCAGCATAAACTTTTAAAATCCAAAGGCCAGTCTAAATTTACTGCCAGGTTATTATCACTTTTACTTCTCCATATCATTGCCTGTGCTTCTGAATCTGTTACCATTTAGTCATTGCTTTTATTCCTCTTGATTGGCTCACTCAATCAAGCTATCATTGGGCTTCCTCTTTAGTGTTCAGAAAAAAATTAATTTTCAGCTTTGCTGCAAACAGCAGGAAAAAGCATACTCCTTGGTCATAAAGGGCTGTCCATAAAGGGGCTATTTCTTCATGCCGCACAGCAACTTTGAGGAATGGTCTTTGAAAACCATGGGGGGATATTCAAAGCGATTAATCTCCTTGGCTGAGATATTCAGTAGCACCAGCATGGTTAGTGCCACTGAATATCTGTGAGTGCCATTGCTGCATGCCTCAATGTTAACCAGCTAGCATTGGGGTGATCTGGAGGCAGCACCTGTCAATAACTGGGCAGCAGGGATATTGAGCTGCTGCCCGGTTATCGACACGTGGTGAAAATCAGGTGCAGTAAAGGCTGGACTTACTTTTGCTGCGGAAGCTAACCAGGCAGCAGCAGAATATCGTCACTGCCCGGTTAGCTTCCTGGCAATTCGGGCAACTTGGATATTCAATGCCAGGATCAGATATGGCTCCAGTATTGAATATCCTGGTTAAAGTTCAGCGGTGATAGCATACAGCACATCTCTCAAAGGAACAGCCAAACAAGTTAATACTAAAAGGAACAAGAAATATGGAAAATTAATAATAATGAAAGTATTCCCATGATCAAAAAAATACTTAATTAACAGTAGCATAAGAATAAACAAAAATTTACATATATACGAGTAGGTTAAAATTCTGCTTTTAATTTTTCTTTCCCATCTCTTTGAAGCCACTAAAAGCTCATTAGGTGATAGTGGCCTGATTATCATGAGAAAGATCTGAGGGCAACTGGGGACTGCATAAAATTCTACAGAGACTTGCTAGTTTAGGCATTCCTAACAGGGTCACTCCATTTCAAGCAATGTAAGAGTGATTGGATTTTAATTACTAGCTCTCTGCCTGAGAGCTCTTAAAAAGGTTTGGGCATTCGTTTTTAAAAAAGCTACATTCCTTTTAGGTGCTGTATTATAAAATGTGACATATTTTCTTTGTGGGGTAGGTTAAAACGCTGCTTTTAGTTTCTCTTTCCCAGCTCTTTGAAGGAACTGACACCTTATCAGGAGTTAGTGGGCAAAAGTCCTCAGAGACATGAAGGTTTAGGTATTCCTAACAGCAGGGCCGGATTTACCTATACGCCAGTTACGCCGTGGCATAGGGCCCACAGCTGGCAAGGGCCCACAAAAATTGAATACTGGCATATAGGTAAATTGAAGTTTTAAAAAAACGCTGGCTGCTGCCGCGGCAGCATGGACTGTCCAGCGGGGCCCCCTCTGAATCCCTCCCTCCCTCCGCGATTTCCCATCAGCCCCTGTGGGCTTAAAGAGACACGAGGGAGACACTCTCCCTTCGCGCCTCTCAAAGCCGGCATGGAGGGGCTCAGCCGTCGCGGAGGGAGGGAGGGATTCAGAGGGGGCCCCGCGGGACAGTCCATTCTGCCGGTGCTGCGACGGCAGCGGCAGCAGCAGCAGCCAGCGTTTAATTTTATAACATGCTGAATTTACAAGGGGTTAGCTCTAGGAAGGTTATATCCATATTTAAAAATTAGTAAGGGCATCATCCATGTGGCATTTTCTTTTAGCAAGTGTACTATGTTATAATAACATTTTAAAGATGGCAATTGTTTTATCTCAAGATATGGAAAAAGATTTATCAGTTCTTTTCCCACATATGGAATCGGATTCAATAATGCAACCCATACTAGGCATATGACCATTTCATTGGTTATCTATACTTGAGTCGATGGGGGGTAGGACTGGTAATGGGCTGGGGGGGGGGGTTAAGACTGGAGATGGGCTGATGGGGTTAGGACTGGTAATGGGCTGTGGGCTGGGGGGGGTTAGAACTGGTAATGGGCTATGGGGGGGTTAAGACTGGTAATGGGCTGTGGGCTGATGGGGGGCTAGGACTGGAAATGGGCTGGGGGGGTTAAGACTGGAGGTGGTCTGATGGGGTTAGGACTGGTAATGGGCTATGGGGGGGTTAGGACTGATAATGGGCTATGGGGGGGCTAGGACAGGAAATGGGCTGATGGGGAGGGGTTAGGACTTGAGGTGGGCTGATGGGGTTAGGACTGGTAATGGGCTGTGGGCTGATGGGGGGGTTAGGACTGGCAATGGGCTATGGGGGACTGACTGGAAATGGGTTGATGGGGGTTAGGACTGGAAGTGGGCTGATGGGGGGTTAGGACTGGTAATGGGTTATAGGGGGGCTTAAACTGAAAATGGGGTGATGGGGGGTTAGGACTGGAAGTGGGTTGATGGGGGGGGCTAGGACTGGTATTGGGTTGGGGGGTTGCTAGGACTGGAAATGGGCTGATGGGGGGCTAGGACTGGAAATGGGCTGATTGATTTATTTATTTATTTAGTATACATTTGTATACCGCTACTTCCAGCGATCAGCAGCGGTTTGATTACAGATTGGAAATTGTCAAATCATGACAGGAAATTTTTTTTTTTTTTGAGGTATAAACACATTGATTAGACAGGAAAGCACAGCACACAGAGAACTATTTTACAGGGAACATGGGCTATGGAGGGCTGATGCAGGGACTAGAAGGGAATGGATGCTGGGTGAGGCTGGAACTAGAAGGGAGCTGATGTTGGGGGAGGATTAGAATGGGATGGGGCTGGGAGAGTAAAATGGAGAGGAGAAAAATATTTTGTGTGGGAGGGATAAAAAATCTACAATTGGCCGGGTATTGGGAAAGTAAGTGGGGATTGAGGATGGAGGGGTAAAATTTGAGTGGATGAAATAGGAATGAGGAAAGAGCAAAAGGAGAAAGATTAGTATGTTAAAGCAGATGTAGAGAGAGAATGGAAAAAAAACTAGAAGAGAGAAGAAAGGACAAATGGACAGCAGACGATGGAGAGTTAGCAAAAGACACGAAGAAACCAGAAGAAAGTGGCTGGAGCAATTGCAGCTGAAAAAAAATGCACAAAAGGTAGAAAAATATCTCTTTATTTTGAATTTATTAATTGGAATATGTCAGCTCTGGTAAATGTGCATCATTAACGTCTGCGATTTGTTTAGTACAAGAGCAAATTAATGTATAGTTTTATTTCTACAGTGTTGTACATTCCAAGTTTGGCTTTTGGGATTTCCAGTTTAATTATGACGTCAGGGCCAGCAGCACGCAGCTGATCCGGCGTGCTCGTTTTTATCTTTTCTGGGGGCCCACAATTTTTGTTGGCGTAGGGCCTCACTCAAGGTAAATCCGGCCCTGGGTATAGGTTAGAACTCTGCTTTTAGTCTCTCTTTCCCACCTCCTTGAAGCCACTGAAACCTCATTGGGTGTTTGTGGGTCTGATTAGCTTGCAAAAGATCTGAGGGCAGCTGAGGACTCCACAAAATTCTTACGAGCCTTGAATGTTTAGGCATTCCTAACTTGGTCTTTCCATTTCAAGCAAGGTAAGAGTGCTTGAATTGAATTATTAGCTCTCTGCCTGAGAGCTCCTAAAAAGGGTTTGGGTGTACATTTTTAAAAAGTTACATTATTTTTAGGTGCTATATTTCAAAAGGGGACATATATATTTTGTGTTGTAGGTTGCAAGAGAAAAAGATGTTGGGGCCACTTGGCAATAGTGATCATAACATGATTGTGTTTGATTAAATACATGGAGGAGGGAGGGTAAGGAAATTCACAGTACTACCTTTTAACTTTCAAAAGGGACACTATGATAAAATGAGAAAAATTGTTAAGAAAAAACTTAAAGGAGCAATTACAAAGGTTAAAGATTTACATCAAGCTTGGGTGTTGTTTGAAAATACTATCTTAGAAGCCCAGACCAGCTGTATTCCATGCTTTAAGAAAAGTGGAAGGAAGTCCAAAAAACTGCCAGCATGGTTTAAAGGTTAGGTCAGAGAGGCTGTTGTTGCCAAAAAAGCATCTTAAAGGAAAAGGAAAAAGGAGCTAAATGACAAAAACTGGAAACAACACAAGCACTGGCAAGTTAGATGCAAGGCATTGATAAGGCAGGCAAAGAGAGAATTTGAGAAGAAACATGCTGTGAAAACAAAAATGCATAATAAAGACTTTTCAAGTGCATTCGTAACAAAAAAAACCTGTTAGAGAGTCAGTTGGATCATTTGATGATAGAGGGATAAAAGGGGCACTAAGAGGGGACTAGGCCATAGTGGAGAGACTGAATGAATTCTTTGCTTCAGTCTTTACTGAGGAAGATGTAGGGATGTTACCCATGACCAAAATTGTATTTAAAGATGATGCTGCGGAAGAATTGAAAGAAATATCGATACACTGGGAAGATGTATTACAACTATTTGATAAACTGAAGAGTAGCAAATCACCTGGATCGGATGGTATACATACAAGGGTGTTGAAAGAACTGAAATATGAGATTACAGGCCTACTATTAGTAATCTGTGAACTATAATTAAAATCATCTGTAATATCTGAAGATTGGAGGATGGCCAATGTAATGCCAATTTTTAAAAAGGGTTCCGGGGTGATCCGGGAAACTACAGACTGGTGAGCCTGACATCAGTACCAGGAAAAATAGTAGAAACCATCATAAAGAACAAAATTACTGAATGTGTAGATAGTCATGGCTTAATTGGAGTTCACAACTTCACTCTTGGTCTTTTCTTTAACAGAGTTACGAATGACTAGTATAACTTATTACTCTGCAATGCAACTAGAAAGTACAATGTATCTTCATTTAGACTGAAATTGGTATATCAACTGATAGTCTGGTTCATTTCAAAATGCCGTGAAGGTCTCAGAAACTTGGGCTGCCACTGACCTATAGTATATCGTCAAGCGGACTATATGCCACCACTACATCAATGACCTGTTATGATGGATATTTATTTTATTTTATTTACATTCTCTTATATACCGCGCTATTCTGCATCAGTGCAGTTTACATTGAACAAACTGAAATTACATTGAACAGGGCATTATAACTTGGAGATAACTATTTTACAGGGAACATGGGCTATGGAGGGTTAAGTGGCTTGCCCAAGACCATATGGCTTTGAAACTTTCTCAGACTGAACTTTGACTTATTCCAT
The DNA here is from genome assembly GCA_033557465.1 of Ichthyophis bannanicus. NCBI lineage: Eukaryota > Metazoa > Chordata > Amphibia > Gymnophiona > Ichthyophiidae > Ichthyophis > Ichthyophis bannanicus. Next base: position 148,002,498 of record CM066039.1, on the reverse strand, counting down.
ATTAAATGCAGTTTCTAACTTTCACACACTCATATTCCATTTCGGTAAATTGTAAGAATTCAGTGCTTAGCTTTGAGCAGCAAGTGTCAGCTTCTATTATTTATCCCAACACTGTCAGGCGCGCTATCATTAGTGTTTCACCCTCACAGGTTTCTTCAGGGGAAATTATTAAAGCACTGCAAATTAAGACAAGTTCATTAGGCACTAACTTTCAAAATCATTTGTTGTATAGATGTTTTCTCAAGTTAAACAGTAATAGATATACTTCATACCTTAGATCAGTTTCTGACTTCTTCTCACAAAGCTCACTTGCACTGCTCACACCAACTGTTGTAAAACGCCGCGCATGCGGGTCAGTTATATACGAGAGGAAGACCACTCAGTCCATAGCTCCAAAACCAATTAGTTCATAAGCAAACTTACCATTCAATCCTCACATTTAGCCCATCAGGAATTACTGTTTGTAATTTATGGATCCATCGTTGTTCACAATAAAGTACAGTCTGGTCCTTAGTTTTCCCAAATTGCGGTATAGTGATTTGATCAATTCAAAAGCATTTTAACTCATCAAAACCATGATTAAATTGTAAGCAGTGTTCAACTATAGGAGCCTCCCGTCGGCAACATTTTAATTTGCTTTTGTGTTCCCTCATTCGTAATTTAAAAGATCTACTAGGAGACTTCCGGTGGCACATGAACGAGTGAGACGTGTCTTCGCTCGCTCCGGGGCCGCCTCATGCTTCTTACTTAACTATCCTTAAATACCCTTAATTTTACAGCCCTATCACGTCGGCTGTAGGCAGGAGTTGATAGTGCCTGGTGTACTGTGGGAGGACGGCGCTTACAATGCCGCTGCCTGCCAGAAAGGATCGAGACAAAGGGGGGAAGAGTGGCGCTGCTCGGCCTTCTGGATCACAGCCTGCCTCCCCGAGCGTTGAAAGCGTGGGATCCGCAACGGAGGAGCTTGCCCGGGAAGTCGCCAAACTGTTGGACCCGAAATTTGATCGGATCCTGGCGAAACTGGAGTCTATGGAAACGGCGCTGCTAGATATGGACCATCGTATTGACGAAGTGGAGCAGCGCGTGGCGCTCTTGGAGGAGGAGGAGGGGAAGCGCGTTGCTGAGCACGAGGCGCAGGCCAAGAAAGTGGAGGCTCTGCTGGCCAAGGTCGACGACCTCGAGAATAGATCTCGTCGGAATAACCTACGGCTGGTGGGCATTCCGGAATCCACCACCGATCAGTTGTTAATTCCTTTGCTCGAAAAGTGGCTCCCACGGGAATTGGGATTGGACGCTCTGGTGGGGGACCTAAAGGTGGAGAGGGCGCACCGACTTGGCGCCAAATCGCAGCCTGGGTCCAGACCGCGAGTGGTGATCCTGAAACTCCTCAACTTCCAGCACAAAGTTCAGCTCATGCAGGCCTACCGTAAGAAAGGGGAGCTGCGGCTGGAGAATCAAAGGCTGCTGATCTTTCAGGACTATTCTGCTCTAGTAGCAGCGAAACGCAAAGCCTTCTCACCGCTCTGTGCGGTCTTGGCGAAAAAGAATGTGCGTTTCACCTTGGCCTTCCCGGCGGTACTCCGGGTTACTCACCTGGGGCGGCAGCATGTGTTTGAGTCGGCGGTGACAGCGCGGGCTTTTGTGGCGGGCCTGGAGATCCCAGCGGCGGCGCAGAGAGGAGACCCCTGAGCACAAGATGGACTTTTGGCTGCGGGCGGCAGGATGGAGTGGCCTCCAGCATGGTTGCATGCCTGCCGAGCGGCGGAGCTGCCGGGAAGTTGGAGATGGTGCTTGGAGCGGGCAGCAACACCGTGCTTGGATTTGCGGGACTCTGGGGGCAGACCCCGGTTTGACTGAGTGGACTGGGTTTATCCCCTTTTCTTTTCTTTTCTTTCTTTTCATTTTTCTCTGGTGGGGAGGGCTGTTTGTGGGGTGTTGTTTGCTCTTTCAATTGTGTGACCGTTCACTTGTTTCACGGCCCCTGGTTCTGTTTGGGCCCTATGAGTGATGGGGGGCTTTAAGTGGATATATTGTTTCTTCTATTGGGTATTGTTTTCTTTTTTTTTTCTCTGTATTTGTTGGGGGGGGGGGTGGGGGCGGCCCTGTGGTGTCTGGTACGGGAGTCAGCCTCGGCCGGATTCGGAGGGAGGTAGTGTGCATTAAATTCCGGGCCTAGGGGGGTAGTTCGTTGGTAGAGGGAAGCGGGTGGGTGGGTGGGGCGCAGGGCTGGAGGGGGGAGTTGTGTTCTTTCTCTTGGGCTGTTTGGGAGGGCTCTTTACTTCTGGGCTCATGGTGAGCGGAGGGTGGTTTTTTTTGGGGGGGGAGGGGTGGCTGGGGGGGGAAGAGCCGGGACTGGGGTTGGGATTGGACGGAGAATGGGCGTTTGGGACTCTTTGGGGGGGGCTTGGGGGGTGGGGGAGGGATTTTGGGATACGTGCCAGGCCCTCTAAGGGGTCAGATGATTAGGGATAGGCTTCACCGTGGGAGGGGAGTGAGACAACTGAGCCGAGAGTGTGTGTGGGGTGATGACGGGGGGAGCCCTAGGCTGGGGGGGCCCCCTTCGTCTGTGTGGTTGGTGGTTTCTTTCTGTATGGTTCATATGTTGGTGGATGATCATGGGTGAGGGGTTAAGGCTGCTAACTTGGAATGTGTGTGGTATTGGATCTCCGGTGAAACGTTATAAGATCTTGCGTGTTCTCAGAGACCAGCGGGCGGATGTGGCCTTTTTACAGGAAACACATCAGAGTGCCCTAGAGCATGATAAGCTTGCCAGGGGCTGGGTTGGGAAGGTTTATGGGGCTTCCTCGGGTGGGAAGAAAGCCGGCGTGGTGATTTTAGTTAGGAAGGGGGTGGATTTGGAGGTGGACCATTCCATTTGTGATCCGGATGGCAGGTTTGTTATTGTAGTGGGGAGTATTAAGGGAGTTAAATTAGGCTTGGTGAATATTTATGGCCCCAATGTATATGATGCTCGCTTTTATACCAGACTGAATAAATGTTTGAGTGACCTTGGCCCAACCCCTTTTATTATGGGAGGGGACTTTAATTGTGTGCTTGATGAAACGATAGATCGGTCTGGGAATCGAGGGTTGACCACGGACAAGAAATCTCAGTGGATTCGGGGAGAGTGTGTGAGGGATTTAATTTGTTAGACTATTGGAGGGTGCTACACCCCCTGGATAGGGATTATACTCATGTCTCTAGAGCCCACGACACGGGGTCCCGGCTGGATTACTTTTTGGGGTCTCAAGAACTATTTCCTAAAATCATTGGTGCAGAGATTGGGCCGGTGGAGGTGTTGGACCATGCTTTCGTCCGGTTGGATGTACGATGGGGGGTTCAGCGGGGTGGGTCGTTGTGGCGCTACCCGCTCGGCTATACTCGGAGCGCCCAGTTTGAGGCTTTTTTACACTCACAGTGGGCCGAGTTTGAGGAATTCAATGGGCAGCATAGGGATAATCCTATTCTTTTTTGGGAGACTGCCAAGGCGGTTCTGCGAGGGCGCATAATTGAGTTTGGCGCCCGGAAGAAGAAAACTTATGCTGCTCGCTTAATCCTGCTGGAAGGGCAGCTGTGCCAGGCGCGGCGGAAGCTGGCCCAGCACCCGACGCGGGGGCAGAAATTGGAGTTTCGTAGATTACAACAGGAGGTGAACGCACTGTTACATGAACGGGCTCAGCAATCTTTGCTCTACTATCGGTATAAGTTTTACCGGTACGGCAGTAGAGCGGGGAGTATGCTGGCTAGGTTGGTGAAGGCGAGTCGAGGGCAGACCACTATTGGAGCCCTGCGGGATGCCCGGGGCGTGATTCGGACTGGGCAAGCTTACCTTGAAGAACGGTTTCGTGCATATTACCAAACGCTGTATGGGGCGGGCACGGGGAACTTAGAACAGGCTGAGAAGTTTCTGGCTGCGATTGATGTGCCTAGCCTCTCCCTGGAAGAGCGAGCTTCTCTTAACGGCCCGCTCACGGCCGCGGAAATTCAGGGGGCCATTAGGGGTCTGCGTAATTGTCGGGCGCCGGGCCCTGATGGGTATCGGGGTGAATTCTATAAGTTAATGGGGGATCGGGTGGTTGAGCCGCTAAGGCGCTATTATTTGGATCTGATCGAGCGCCAGGCTTTCCCTTATGAGAAGAATAGTGCGGTGCTTACCCTGATTCCTAAACCTGGTAGGGACGGGCTGCTACCTGAGTCGTATCGACCTATTTCGCTTTTGAATGTGGATATTAAGCTTCTGGCCAAAGTCATGGCTAATAGACTAGCTGAGTATGTCCCGCAATTGGTTAAGGAGGATCAGGTAGGTTTTGTGAAAGGTAGGTCTGTTATCAAGAATATACGTAAGATCATTTCCTCGTTATATTTGACTGCTGCGGCGGGGGAGCCCGCCTTATTAATCAGCTTTGACGCTGAAAAAGCATTTGACCGAGTGGAGTGGTCCTATATGTATCATCTGTTAGCGGCCATGGGGTTGGGGGGGTTCTTTTTGGATACGGTTAAGCTTTTGTATTCGGACCCCCGTGGGCGGATTTTGCTTAATGGGTCCCTTACCCCAGATTTCCAAATTAGGCGGGGGACGCGGCAGGGTTGCCCCCTGTCCCCGCTTTTGTTTGTTCTGACCCTGGAACCTCTCTTGGAGCGCATAAGGACCCATAGGGGATTGGTTGGGGCCCGGGTGGGCGCAACGGAGTTCCGGCTATCCGCTTTTGCAGATGATCTGCTGGTTTACCTGGGGGCCCCTAAGATGACCTTACCTGTTTTGTTGCGATTGATAGCTGATTTTGGGCAGTTTTCGGGCCTGAAGCTCAATCTGGAAAAGTCTGAGGCCTTGGATCTACAGCAGACCTTGTCGAGGGACTGGGAAGCCTTCCCCCTGCAGTGGGCTGGGACGAAACTTCATTATCTGGGGATATATTTAACTGCTGACCTCGCCCACCTGCAGAGGGTTAATCTGACGGCCTTGTTGTCACAGACTCTGGACCGTCTGCGTGGGTGGCGGGACCTGCCGCTTTCCTTGGGAGCTAGGGTAGCTTTGTATAAGATGATTATATTCCCTAAATGGCTCTATCTGTTGCAGAGCCTGCCCATTTTGTTGCTGAGGAGGGAGATTATGAAGGTAGAGAAGGGTTTGGCCCTCTTTTATTGGAGGGGGAAGAAGCCTCGGCTACGTCTCTCGATCTTGCAGAGACCGTGGGGTGCTGGTGGTTTGGGAGCTCCTGATCTGCGGAGCTATAATGTTGCCTGCCTCCTGAGGAATTTGCGGGATTGGCTGGCAACCACGGCGGACTATACGCCTCTGGAGTATGAACAGGAAGTGGCGAAGCCTTTGGCCTTGCGCTATATTTTGCATGCGGTGGTGGCTGACTTACCTCCCCTGGTGGGGGGGCACCCTGTCTTTAAGGTCATGAGACGGGTCTGGCGTCTGGTCTGCTCTCAATGTTCTTGGGACCCCGGGACGACGCCCTTTCTGCCTCTGTATGGGAATGGGGCGTTTGGGCCGGGGATGCTAGGGGGAGCCTTTCGCGGTTGGGAGGCTAAAGGGATTGTGGCCCTGGAGCAGGTAGTGAATGACAGCGGACAGGCCCTTGGTTTCTCTGACCTCCAGAGCGGATATGGTCTGGTGCCCCGGGATTGGTTCCCCTATTTGCAATTACGTAGCTACCTTCGGAGCTTGGAGGGTCAGAGTTTGCGTACAGTTATTTGTTCCAAGCTCGAGGAATTGTTGTATGCGGGGAGTGTACATCGGGCCCGGGTGGCCACATTACACAAGGAATGTCTCTCTCTTAAAGGATTTCCTGATGAAGGCATCTTGGCAGAGGCGTGGGCACATGATCTTGGGGTGGACATTCGGGGGGTTGATGTAGTGCACTTGCTAGCGGATATTCCGCGGCGACTTAAATCGGCGGAATTTAGGGATTTGCAATATCGCATTCTGCGCCGCTGTCACTTTGCTCCTTGTCGGGCGTATAGGGCGGGATGCGGGACCACTGCGAGCTGTCCCCGTTGTGGGGTAGCCCGAGCGGATCTGGGCCATATGTGGTGGCAATGTTTGGTGGTGGTTCGCTTTTGGAAGGCCCTTGTGGGCCGTCTTACCGGGGTTCTGGGCTGTCGCGTTCCACGGGACCCTAGAGTGCTGGTATTAGGTATGACGCGCGGGGTGGCTGGTCTGGGGGGAGGCCCGCGGCGCTGGGTACATAAGGTCCTATTAGTAGCTCGGAGAGTGATTTTGTTGAATTGGTTACTCCCCTGTGGCCCGACCATGGGTCAGTGGTGGCGGGAGGTCCATCGGTTGTTGCTGCTTGAGCACCAAGGGGCCAGGCATGGGGATGTAGCCACTACTCGGTTCCTGGAGGAATGGGGTCCATACTTATACACCTTGTCTCCGCGAGAACGGAGCCGAATCCTTAATGTGCTTGGCTGACGCAGCGATGGGGGGTCTGGCATGAGGGGAGGGGGGGTTGGGGGGGAGGGGGGGAAGGTGGATTCCTTTTGAATGTGAATGGTGGTTATGCGAGAGCCTGGGCGTGTGGTGATGCAGTATGGGTGTGACCCAGATGTGCATAGGTGGGTAGGGCGGGCTTGGGACAGGGCTCCCTGATTGGCGGGTGGGTTAGTGGGTCGGGGGGGTCACTGGGTTCTGAAGGTCGATGCACCCATGGTGGATTATGTTGGGTAACGGCATTGGCCTAAGTCTGTGCTGTGGCATGTCTTCTGCAGTCTATGTGCGTGTTGCGCTTCTTTAATGGTGGGTGGCGCTGGGGTTTGCAGTGCCTCTCCCAGCTGCTCTCGCCTCTTGAGAATTGATCGTCTATACCACAGGGTGGGGGTGGGGGGGTATGCTACTGTTGCATCTTGACTTCTGGCTGTGCTTTTTCATTGATTTGTTTGTGTGATGCTGTTATGGTGTGTTATTGTTGTGTGTGTTATGTTCAATAAACAAATTTATACATAAAAGATCTACTTGTTTTGCCGACATAAAAAAAGCCACAGGGGCAACGAATACAGTAGACGATGTTAGTTGATACACAAGACGTGTGATTTCGTAATCGATAGATCTTATCTTTATACGTGAATTCTTTTAATTCCTGTGTAACCAAATGAATATCACACGTGCCACATTTAACACGTCCCACCAGCGTTTCTTCAATAGGTGTCAAAGGCTGCAAGACTGCCGGACTTAGAATTTCCTTAAAATTTCTTTGTCTTTGCCAGACACACCATACTCTATAATCTTCCAAACCAGGTATGCTATTTAATACATTCAAATGCCGTTGGATACTATGCTTTAATTGAATGCTTTAAGCCGCAATTTTCAACAACATGGGTATCCTAAAAACGTGATTCGTAAACCCTATAAAAGAGCACTGTACATTAACCGTGGTTTGCTGATTTTTCCTCAAGAGAAAGATAATTGGCAAGCCAATGATCGGCAGGTCAATTTAATAATGTCATTTTCCCCATATAGCATTCAATTAAAGCATAGTATCCAACGGCATTTGAATGTATTAAATAGCACACCTGGTTTGGAAGATTATAGAGACGGCTGAGGGGAGATATGATAGAGGTCTATAAATTAGTGAATGGAGTGGAACAGGTAAACATAGATTGTTTACGCCATCAAAATATAGAAAGACTAGGGGGCATGCAATGAAGCTACAGGGTAACCTATTTAAGACTAATAAAAGAAAATATTTTTTCACTCAACGTGTAATCAAACTCTGGAATTTGTTACTGGAGGATGTAGTAAAGGCTGTTAGTGTAGCTGGGTTTAAAAAAGGTTTGGACAAGTTCCTGGAAGAAAGGTCCATAAACCATCATTAAAGGGGACCCAGAATATCCACTGCTTGACTCAATACAAGCATTGTGGAACCTGTGTCTTTTGGGGAAACTGCTAGGTACTTATGACCTAGATTGGCCACTGTTGGAAACAGGATACTGGGCTTGATGGATCTTAGTCTGACTCAATATAGCATATCTTATGTTCTTAAATCTGTTTTTAGTTTCTCTTTCCCATCTCTTTGAAGCCACTGACACCTCATTAGGTGTTAATGGGCCTGATTAACTTGAGTAAGATCTGGAGTGGAGGAGTAGCCTAGTGGTTGGGGCAAGGTACTTCAGGCCAGAAGGTTGGGGGTTGAAATCCCACTAGAGGACAGCAACCTTGGGCCGGAAGTACTGGGGTTTCTAGTCCCACAGGTGCTCCTTGTGGTCTTGGGCAAGCCACTGTACACTCCATAGCCCATGTTCCCTGTAAAGTAGTTATCTCCAAGTTATAATACCCTATTCAATGTAATTTTAGTTTGTTCAGTGTAAACCACACTGATGCAGAATAGCACAGTATATAAGAGAATGTAAATAAATAAATCTGAGGGCAGCTGAGGACTGCATATAAGTCTTCAGAGACTTGCAAGTTTACACATTCCTAACAGGGTATCTCCATTTCAAGCAAGGTAAGTGTTTGGCTTTTAATTAATAGCTCTTGATATGAGCGCTTCTAAAAGCGTTTTGGTGTACATTTTTAAAAAGTTAGATTATTTTAGGTGCTGAATTGCAAAAAGGGACTTAATTTTTTGTGATGTAGGTTAAAACTGTAGTTTTAGTTTCTCTTTCCCAGCTCTTTGATGCCACTGACACCTCATCGGGTGTTAGTGGGGCTTATTAGCTTGTGATATATCTGAGGGCAGCTGAGGATTGCATTAAAGTCTTCAGAGACTTGAAGTTTAAGCATTTCTAACAGGGTCTCTCCATTTGAAGCAAGGTGAGAGTGTTTGGATTTTAATTTCAAACTCTCAGCCTGAGAGCTCCACTATTCATAATCACCGTGGTTTACAAGAGAACAACTTATTACATAGAACAGTTTACATAATTTAACACAAATTTCAGGGCACGGGCAGGGTCCCAGGGCCCGCTGGTAACCGGGTGCACGGCCCGGCGCGGGACCCTGCTCGGTAGCGGGAGCGCGCGCGACGTCAAGACGCTGGGGGGAAAATTTGAACTGATTGGCTCTGCGGCGATATGGAGGTGCAGAGCCAATCAGGTGCGCGCAAACTCCATGTGCTACGGGGCTCGCGGATAGCCCGGAGCACATGGTAGCGGGGCGCGCACTTGGAAGGAGCTGCTGCAGCATTCTCGGTCCCCTTAGGCCCGGATTCCCAGGCCCGCGGGTGCACCGACACGTGGCTACTCACCGCGTGGCGAAGCGGTGTGTTGGCGATCCCATCCGGCCCGGTTCGAGGAGGCTTCTGAGCAGCACGATCGAGGGACCGGCACGGAGGAGTGCGCGCAGCTGAGCCGTCGGGTGCTGGACGCGGCGGAGGATCGTGAGCACTAACAGAGGGGGGGGGGAAATCGGTGCATTCGGCGGCCTGATTGACTTGTGGGGGGGGCGAAAGAGGGTATTCCAGGCGGGGGCGATGGGTCCTAGGCGGCTAAAAGGGGCTAGGGCGTCTGGGAGGTCGGCAGCTTCGAGGGGAAAAACTGGCCAGAAAGGAGCGGGTAGCAAGGGGAGACTACAGCAGGGAGGTGGGGGAGAGGGGTATGCCTCCGGGGTGGCCAGGGGCAAGGGGATGGATGCTAGCACAGCTCCTAGGGTGGGGAGAGGAGCTGAAAGGGGGCGTGCAGCTAGGCCCCGGAGAGCGAAGGTAACAAGGGGGGTGGGCAGAGCTGGCAGGCTGTTGCCTGAACCGGCCCCGGTGGGGGGTGATCCGGGTAGCGCTCCAGAGGGGTGCGGTGAGGGAGCAGGAGGTCCTGATAGTGGGACTCCCCAGGGCCGGGGTGCAGGGGGGAGAAATGGCGCCATGGGAATGGAATAGTCTGGGGAACAGCCCAGCTTGGGGTGTGGGCAGGGGAGGAGGATGGTTTGGGGGGTACCCCCCCTCGCAGGGGACTACCAGTCCTCCCGGGCAACAGGCGGCCTGGGATAGGTGGCAAGCCGGGGGGCAAGGCTCATCGGGTGGGGACTGGATGGGGGCATGGCAGTCGGCGTGGCCGGCGTTTTTCTCTCCTTTGTGTCCCCCTTTGTTATCTCCACAGGTATCCTTTCCCGTAGCGCCTTGTGGCGCGCAGCGTCCCAGTGAATTGGAGCGAGCGATGGATGGAGCAGCCGGCGCCGGTGCGACGGAGGTGAACACGATGGCAATGGTGCAGGAGCGAGATGCACGTGCGCAGCAGCAGGTGATGGACCCTAGTGGGGGCCTTCGGGTGGCTCCGGAGGGCGCTATGTCGGGAGGAGCTGCAGGTGAGTCTTCTGTGCGGGGAGTCGATGAGAGGGGGGGGTCGCGCGGGGGGCATCCGGAAAAGGCGCGGAGGAAGAGGAAACACGTTTGTCGGTGGGGGCATAGCTCCAACTCCTCGTCCTCTTCTTCGTCGGAGGGTTCCGATTCGTCGTCAGGTGGAGCGCAGAATATGGTTGTCTCGGGTGATGGAGGGAGCGTCGGGATGGGGGGCGTTGGCTCGGCGTCTTTGGCGGCGGTCGCGGAGCTGTGGGAGGGTGTGCCGAAGAAGTTGCGGCGAAAAATTCTCAAACGCAAGTACATCGACATTTTCCGTTTGCTTGACGGCCGAAAGCGTTCCGGGGATAGCAAGAAGAAGCGTAAGGAAGACGAGAAGGCAGGCCGAGTACGTGCCGTATCGCGCAACGTGGTCAACTGGATCCGCTCGTTCTTGCGATTGGCAAGTGTCTGGGGGCATCAGTTTCCGGAGCAGTACGGCAGCTTGCTGTCCTATGCTGATGCTATCTTGGAGGCGTCCCAAGCGCATGAGGGGTGGTCGTGGTTGAACTACGACGAGAAGTTTAGGGACAAGATGGAAGAAAGCAAATCGCTAACGTGGGGGACGCAGGACATTAATCTGTGGTTGACACAGATGTCTGTCAAGACGGGTATGGGGGGAGCTGGTGGTGTTAGGACAGGGCCGGGTTATACTGGGGGAGCAAACCGTTCCTTTCGTGGGGCATCCTCAGGGGGACTGTCCAAACCGGGCCTCGGGGCCGGGACTGACCTTTGTTGGAGATATAATCGAACCACCTGTCCGTTCCCGGATTGTAAGTTCCGGCATGCCTGTTCGTGGTGTGGAAGTGCCCATCCCGCGACAAAATGCCTTAAAAAAGGGGCGGCCCCCGCGCCGCTTCCTGGAGCCAAGTGAGGTGTCTCATAGCGCCTTAGCGCCCTCCCCGATTCGGAGGCAGGTGCTAAGTAGTTGGCTTCTGGGGTATCCGAAGAAAAGAGACGGTTTGACGTTGCATTTAGGTTTTAAGTTTGGTTTCCTTATTCCCATAAGGGGGGAGGTGGTCACAGGGGCGGGGCGGAATGCGGTGAGTGTTCGGCGCTGGGCGGCGGTGGCGCGGGAAAAAATTACAGCGGAGTTGCGTGTAGGACGGATTGCGGGGCCATTCCGCATTCCACCTTTTTGGAATTTCGTAGTGTTTCCGTTAGGGATGACTCCCAAGAAAGAGCCGGGAAAGTTCAGGTTGATACATAACCTCTCGTCACCGATAGGAACCTCCGTTAATGACTCCATACCGCGGGAGCTCTGCACTGTGCGGTATGCTTCCTTCGACAAGGCAGTGGAGTTAGTAGCTGCGGCTGGACGCGGGGCGCTGCTAGCAAAAGTTGACATTGAATCAGCCTTTCGATTATTGCCAGTGCATCCGTCGGCTTTTAGGTTGCTTGGTTTTCGGTTTGAAGAGGCGTATTACTACGATAAAAGTCTGCCAATGGGGTGCGCGATATCGTGTGCATACTTCGAGATGTTTAGTTCTTTCTTGCATTGGATGTTAGTGCAGAGGGTTGGTGGCGCGGAAGTGGTGCATTACCTAGACGATTTCCTTTTTGTCGGCAGGGCCGGGGCGGAGGGATGCAAGACACTCCTGGACGGTTTCGTAAGAATGGCGGAAGAGCTGGGGGTGCCGCTGGCGGACGGCAAGACGGTGGGACCTACCACGCAGCTTACTTTTTTGGGTGTGGAACTAGATTCGGTGCATATGGTAGCGCGTTTGCCGCAAGAGAAGGTGAAAAAACTCAGGGTATTAGTGGCCAATGTGATAGCCTCGCAAAAAGTGACATTGCAAGAGCTGCAGGTGCTATTAGGGTCCCTTAATTTTGCCTGTAAAGTCATTCCGATGGGGCGTGTTTTCAGTCGGAGCCTGGCGGCGGCGACGGCCGGAGTGAAGCGGCCACATCATCGTATTCGGGTCTCTCAGGTTATGAGGGAGGACCTACAGGTTTGGGATGCCTTTTTGGAAGGATTTAATGGCACGACGGTGCTGCGGGAGGAGGCGGTCACCAGTGGCGACCTGCAGCTTTATACGGATGCGGCCGGGGGAGTTGGCCTGGGTATCTACTTCGGGGGCGCATGGTGTTCTGAAAGCTGGCCGCAGTCCTGGGTGGAAGGGGGTTTGTTGAACAATATAACTTTTTTGGAGCTCTTTCCCATATTAGTCGTGTTGGAATTGTGGCCGAATAGGTTGGTTAATCGCAGGGTGGTATGGTGGTGCGACAACGAGGCGGTGGTACATGTCGTAAATCGTTATTCGCCCCGGTGTGCTCAGGTGGCTTCGCTTATGCGGCGGGTGGTGCTCGCTTGCATGCAGTTGAATGTTGATTTGAAAGCGCGTCACATCCCAGGGCGTATTAACGAAATTGCTGATGCTCTCTCTCGTTTGCAGATGGAGCGTTTTCGGAAGTTGGTGCCGGAGGCGGACGAGGAGGGTCACGTGGTCCCCTCGAGCTTGTGGAGCGTTGGCCTGCAGAGATGAAGCAACTATTGAAGAGCTCGGTGGCGTCTAGCACCTGGGAAGCCTATCAGCGTGGTTGCGCAAGGGTGCAGCGGTTTTTATATGAGCGGGGATGGCAAGGGGGGAGGGCCCCTGCTTTGTTGCTGGGACAGTATGTGGCATGGGCCAAAGAGCAGGGGGCTGCGCGGTCGGCGGTGCGGGGACATTTGGCGGGTTTTGAGTTTTTTGCTAAGGCGGTGGGGAGGGAGTCCGGAGGTGCGGGTTTGCTGGCGCGGCGGCTCTTGCAAGGGTGGGAACGGTCGCACCCGGCACCGCGTGATCGCCGACGGCCAATTACGCACGAGTTGCTCGTGAAAGTGTGCCAGGAGCTGGGGCGAGTGGCGCGAGATGCGTACGAAGCCGTGCTATTCAAGGCAGTGTTTTGTTTGGCGTTTTTCGGGGCGTTCCGGGTCAGTGAGTTGGCGGAAGCTTCGCGTCGATGCGATAGCGGCAATAGTCTGCGGCGGCACCACGTATGGATTGAGGGCAAAAACATGAGGATTCTCTTGGCTAAGTCCAAGACGGATCAAAACCGCAGAGGCGCATGGGTGGTGCTAGTGGCGACGGGTGGGAGTACCTGCCCACTGTCGGCCATGCGGGCGTACTTGGCCCTTCGCCCGGCGGGAGGGAAGGGGTTGTTCGTACACAGGGATGCTTCCCCGCTGTCCCGTTTTCAAGTGACGGCGGTATTGCGTTTAGTTTTACAGCAGTTGGGTGAGGACCCGTACCAATTTGCATCGCATTCCTTTTGCATCGGGGCAGCCACCAGTGCGGCAGCAGCGGGCTTGTCTGGTGCGGCGATAAAGAGCATTGGGAGATGGCGCTCGAGGGCTTTCGAGGGCTATGTACGCTTGTAAAGTCAAAGGGGGGGGGTTGGGGGGGGTAACTAATGTTGTGTCTTTCTGTTGCAGATGGGGCTGTGCGTCGGCTCGGATGCTGGCTCCTGGGGCACTCCTTCGTCTATTGGGCTGGCCAGCGGGCGGCGCTACGCCCAGGAGGAGTGAATTTGCGTATGGATCCGGCTGTGGTGGCTGTGTCATGGCTGGGTGAGCGGGGGCTGCGGTGGACACAATTGCTGCCTGTGCTTCGCCACCACCAGCGCGTCAGAGGCCAGCCGGGGATCTTGTTGGTGCATCTTGGTGGGAATGAACTTTCTTCGTGGACTTGCAAACAGCTGATTAGGGCTGCCAAAAAAGACTTTTCCATTTTGCTACGGATGTTTGAAGGGGTTGTCTTGCTGTGGTCTGACATCATCCCGCGGCCTGCGTGCTGGGGGCAGCGGCGCTGGTCGCGGGGGTTGATCAAGATCAACAGGCAGATCGGGAGATGGGTCGGGGAACAAGGCGGGTTGCAGGTGCAACACCCCTGGGTGGAGGTGGCCTGTTCCGGATTGTACAGAGATGACGGGGTGCACCTATCTCCAGTGGGTACAGATTTGTTATTGAATGAATGGCAGGAAGCGCTGGAGAAAGTGGTGCGGAGTAGGCCACACTGGTCGCAGCTTGGGACTTAAGGGGGCGACACAGGGAGATAGGATCCCCCGTGCCGGTGGCGGGATCCCGGAGGTCCGGGGTCCGGAGCCTTGGGTGACTTGGGGAGGGGGCGGGGTGCCCTCGACCCGGGCAACCCCTGGAAGACTTTTGCTAGTAGCATGGCAAAGTCGGATAGGGGGGGCCGAACTAGGCCGTTGGTGGGGACCACGGCTGGAGCGGAGGTGTGGCCGCTTTGCTAGTAGCACGGCTGGCGGTCCATCAACCCGCGGGGCCAGTTGGCTACATTTATAGATAGTTGCATTGACCTGTTAAATGTTTCATGGGTTGTTAAATAAAGCTGCGACCAGTTTTTGTCCCACCAAGAATGTGTTTGTGAGTTATTTGAGACATGGGGGGAGGGGGGAGGTGCAGGATATATGAACTAAGGGGGGGGGAGGGCCAAGGTGAGAGGGGAAGCCGGGTCCGGCTACCCGGTTAATTTCAGGGCACGGGCAGGGTCCCAGGGCCCGCTGGTAACCGGGTGCACGGCCCGGCGCGGGACCCTGCTCGGTAGCGGGAGCGCGCGCGACGTCAAGACGCTGGGGGGAAAATTTGAACTGATTGGCTCTGCGGCGATATGGAGGTGCAGAGCCAATCAGGTGCGCGCAAACTCCATGTGCTACGGGGCTCGCGGATAGCCCGGAGCACATGGTAGCGGGGCGCGCACTTGGAAGCCCTCCCACCCACCCGCTTGTGGAGCTGTTTGGGAGGCAATGGGGGTGTCGCAGCTGGGGGAGGGGGTGTAAGTCTGGATGGGCGGGATCCCGGAGGTCCGGGGTCCGGAGCCTTGGGTGACTTGGGGAGGGGGCGGGGTGCCCTCGACCCGGGCAACCCCTGGAAGACTTTTGCTAGTAGCATGGCAAAGTCGGATAGGGGGGGCCGAACTAGGCCGTTGGTGGGGACCACGGCTGGAGCGGAGGTGTGGCCGCTTTGCTAGTAGCACGGCTGGCGGTCCATCAACCCGCGGGGCCAGTTGGCTACATTTATAGATAGTTGCATTGACCTGTTAAATGTTTCATGGGTTGTTAAATAAAGCTGCGACCAGTTTTTGTCCCACCAAGAATGTGTTTGTGAGTTATTTGAGACATGGGGGGAGGGGGGAGGTGCAGGATATATGAACTAAGGGGGGGGGGAGGGCCAAGGTGAGAGGGGAAGCCGGGTCCGGCTACCCGGTTAATAGCAGGTTACATTAAATATGTGAACAAATTTTGACATATTAATGCAACAGTAGCATTTAAGAACGGTGAACTATTTACAAGCTGAAGGGAACTTGAGTATAGAATGGACAGACAAAGAGTTAAGTTACATGGTCGAATATAAGATGGAATAGATATGTTTTGATTGCCTTACAAAAGGTGGACAAGTCAGAAATTAGACGGATAGGAGCAGGTAGGGAGTTCCATAGCAGTGGGGCCAAAAGGGAGAAGGCTCTGTTCCTGGCAAACTGAGAGCTTTTTCTAGCTAGGGCTGGGATGGCAAGAGTGTTTGCCATATTTGTTCTTCTAACTCTGTTGTCAGGTGTCCAATGTAAGATATCTTCCAATGAGGATGCAAAGAGGTGATGAAGAATTTTAAATGTCATCAGGAGAGCTTTGTACTTAAGTTGATTGCTTATTGGGAGCCAATGTAGATGAATTAGGAGAGGTGTTACATGTTCGTATCTAGAAGCTCCGTAAATGGTTCGTGCATCAGTATTCAAAGCCAATTGTAGAGGATGGAGAGCATAGCCAAGTAGACCATATAGAACATAGGTTCCCAAACATTTTTGTCCCGTAGACCATTTGCCGATTTTTTTTGTTTTCCATAGACCCCCCTGCCTGCCTAATATTGAATTTTCCTAAACTTATTAACTTCAAATATGTTTTTGACAGCTGACACAGTGCTGCTCACTTTGATAGGGTTTCTGTAGAGTGGACAGTTCTAAAAAAAGAAAAACATGTACAATTTTTATTCCTACCTTTATTGAAAAGACAGAAAATGCAAGTAAATATTTGGATTTGAAATGAAACAAATCAGAACCTAGTAAAATTCTTACATAAAATTAATACACAAATAATGCTATTAATGAGAGGGATGAACCTGATGCTCTGATAGCAATTGTTCAATATTTGGCTTCAAATTAGTGAGGTATAGTTTTAAATCTCCACGTCCAGTGATTTGCAGTCGATTTCTTTTTTTCGTAAGATTGGCAACCCCTTTCCACAAGGTATGAAGATGGAAAAGCTATCAAAATCTTTTTTGCGATAGTCCATAATGCAGGATAAGCAACAGGTATATCTTTCTGAAGCCAGAACTGCTGATACCCCTTTCTGAACTGCACCTTAAGTTCTTTGTTAGTGCTTATTCCGATCAGTTCTTCTTGTAAAATGACATCCGATTCTTCAATGTCACCGTATGGATTGATAATCCACTGTGGGATTTCCATAGTCAAAACATCCTCAAACCTGGTTTTAAAGTCTGCGTGAAGGACATTTAAATGTTGAACGTAGACCAAAACGTCATCATCCTGGACATTTGTCAATGACAAGTTGGGTAACTGGAAAAATTCTCTCCGTCCAATGTTTTGCTTCATTAGATTTATTCTGGCAAGAAAAGCTGCAATGATGGACTTTGTTTTTATTAAATTCAGACTGTCACCTTGTAACTGCAAATTAACCTCATTAAATTTAGTAAACAAATCTGTTAAAGAAGCAATGTCTGGTTTCCATTTGATTAAATTTTCTTTCAAAATGGGATGTTCAGCATCCAAAAACTCTAGAACGGTCTCAAAAAGTGAAAAAAATCTTGTCAAACATAAGCCTTTCAAGAGCCAGCGTACTTCAGTGTGAAGGCGTAATCGATGAAAGCCCTCGTCATTTTCTTCACACAACTGCACAAATAACCTAGAATTCAACGCATTGCTATGAATCTTGTTTACTGCATTTATGACCAATTGAAGAGATTGATGCAATCTGGCACTCAGATTTTTAGCTACTAAATGTTTTCGATGAATGACACAGTGAATTGCAAACACCCCGGGTACATTTTGTTTTAAATGGCTTATAAAACCACGATAGCGCCCAAACATGGCTGGTGCTCCATCTGTTGCTGCCGATATTATATTTGATAAAGGGATAGCTTTTACAATGAAATAATCTTTCAAAACATTGAATACACAGGTACACTAAAAAAAAATTTTTTTAAACTGCCTCTAATGTTTCGATTGATTTTTACGTTTTTTGGTGCGCTGAATCCAAATCTGGTAACCAATTTGCTCCATCACGTACAGATCTTTTGCTACATTGGGTTAGCAGTTTGAGGTGAACGTTTCAGATTGAGTGCGATCGAGATAAAAGTTTCTTGGATGAATTCTTTATACTAATTGTTTAGTAGTTATTCAAATAAGAATAAAGAAAATTGTAACAAGGCAGCACATAAGAATAGAGTAATGTCAACAAAACACACTGTGATGGTAGCAAAATTGTCTGCACTTAAAACAGCCACATACATGTGCACAAACATTGAGCATATAAGAGCGAGGTTAGACACAAAGCAAAGCAAAGAAATGTGCAAAAAATGTTGTACAGGTATGTATGTAAGAATAGAAAACGCAAACCGCACCATTGCAATACATGAAGACAAACACCCGATGGTGTGAAAATAAAATTCTAATAAATGAGATCCGACACTGTGGTAATAACTAGCAAATTTTTATTTCAAAGTTTAGTAAAAACACGATATTTGTCAACACAGTTTAGATTTTAAAGTCATTCTTGGGTCAATCAATCTCCTGGTGGGCCCGTTTCTTCTTCCCCCGAATGCTTCTCTTGGTGCGCTGCTTGGCGTATTTTTCATCTGGGGTTTCCCGCAGCAGCAACCAGCAGAAATCAGCCATCATAGTGGTGTTCCATCTTCCTTGGTACCTTCTCTCTGCGTCCTTGATGTCCTGGTGAAACCTTTCACCTTGTTCTTCACTGTACGCCCCCAAGTTTTCGGGAAAGTAGTTCACATGGGAGTGCAAGAAATGGACTTTCAGGCTCATGTTACAGCCTTGTTCTTTGAAGGCATTGAGCATCCAGGCAACAATATCCTTATAGTTCTCATCCCGCCTGTTCCCCAAGAATTTGAGAACAACATCCTTGAAGGAATCCCAGGCTTCTTTTTCCTTCTCAGACATCGTTTCAGCAAATGCTCCATCTGAAATGAGTTTCCTTATATCAGAGCCAACAAACACTCCTTCCTGTAGCTTTGCTTCAGAAAGTCGGGGGAACTTTGAGCAAAGGTACCGAAAGCACTCACCATCTTTTGGAAGGGACTTGATGAATTGCTTAATGAGACCCAACTTAATGTGGAGAGGTGGTAATAGAATTTTATCACAAGGTACCAAGCTCTCATGAAGAACATTTTTCTCACCGGGTCTCAAATACTCCCGAATTGGCCAGTCTTTTTTCCCCCAGTGTAGGTCGCGGGCCCGGCTATCCCACAAGCAAAGGAAGCAGGGATATTTGGTGAAACCGGATTGCTGCCCTAATAGCATGGATAGAATTTTAAAGTCTCCACAAATCATCCACTTATGCTCATCATAACGAATCTTCTGAAGAATCAAGGCCAAATTCTCATATTTTTCTTGGAGAATAACAGAGTGAGCAATAGGAACTGAAGCGAATGTGTTGCCATTATGAAGAAGAACACCTTTTATGCTGTCTTTTGACGAATCAATGAACAGCCGCCATTCAGCAGGATCATACTTGAGTTTAAACTTTTCCATCACTCCGTATATATCATTGCAAAATACCAAATCTTCCTCTTTGCTGAAATACTTCAAAAATTGTGTCTCGCGGTTGCGGTACCAATAAAAAGTTGTTCCTGGTGACAATAGATTTTTCTGTTTAAGCCGAGAACCTAGCAGTTGGGCAGCATCTTTTGGGAGTCCTAAATCCCGGACTAAATCATTCAATTCAGCTTGAGAGAAAAGTTCAGGTTTCGGATCTGGTTCAGTTTCAAACTCGGAAGTACTGGACTCATCGGGAAAAGCCATCTGATGAGTCTCATCATGATCAGAACCGTCCACACAAATATGATCCAAAGATTTTGGTGGTTCAGGCACAGGTACTTCGTTGCTATGAGGCATAGGCCTAATTGCTGAGGGAAGGTTGGGGTAACTTATTACGTTTTTATTTTTTAAGTTGTATCCCTTCACAATGCAAGAGCAAAAATAGCAGTCACTGCTGTGGTCTCTTTGTTCACGCCACATCATAGGTATTCCGAAACGAAATGCTTGTTTTTTACCTTTCATCCATAAGCGTAGATCTTCCTCACATGTCTTGCACACTTTGTGAGGAGCCCATGGTTTGTCTTGATCGCCTAACTTCAAACCGAAATAGGCGAAATATACTTTTTTAATAAATGCAGAAATGTTCCTCTGCCGCTTTTTCACGGTATATTCCCCACAAATAAAACAAAAACTGTCCAGAGAGTTGACGCAACCTCTGGCTCTGTGAGCCATCACAAATACACAGCACTGCAAACTACAACTGTAGTGAACCACTTCGGAATAAAGCTGGATTACGACTGAGCAAACAAAAGGTAATAATGAACTTGCAAGAAACTGAAATTTGACAGGAACGTTCATGTCGCAACCACCGTGTTTGAGCGAGCGAACGAGGCGAGGCGAACAGGAAAGAACATGCGCCAGCGCGAGTACTGGATTTAGCCCCCCGCCTCCCAATTGTCCTGTTAATGTATAAAATGAATACAAAACACTCTAAAATATCATGAGGGAGTGTTTCTAGTTAGTTAACCATTACAACCTCTATTTTGGGCCAAGAAAATAAACTGCAGTCGGCTAAAAAGAAATTATGTGAACATTCCTTATATGGGTAAGAAATCTAATTTTGCAAGAAAACGTGACGTGATGGAACATTTTGGCTATTTTTCCTGGATTCAGCACCCCAAAATCTATAGGAATCAGTTGCAAAACTGGAGGCAGTTTTTTGGTAGTGTACCTGTGTTGATTCGTCTTTAGTGTTCTGTTGTCAAAGTCCTCGCAAAGAGCAGTTTTTCATGGATTTCTTGGTCCATAACAAAACGAACATATGCCAGTAATAGTGCTTCATAACCAGGTAACATTGACTCATCCAGTTGATTAGAGAAATGGTTTGTTTGCAGATAATTACACAAGAAGCTTTCAACATCATGACTCATTTCATCAATATGTCTTTGAACTGTGTTGTTGCTCAAAGGAATTCTTTTGAGTATATCATATGCAGGCTTGTGTAGAACAGTTTTTAAAACCTCTTCAACAGCTGGCAAAATCAGCTGTTCCCTGATAGTATGAGACTTTCCTGATTTTGCTCTGTGTAGTGAAATATTGTAAGATGCCCGCAAACCATCATCGTCTCTTTTTGACGTTGAAGCGAACATACTGTTTACCGTGGTTCTCTTCTGAAGTTTTTCTTTCAGTGTTTTAAAGTATGTCAAATCTTTACTTGTTTTATCAGGGTGACACCTTCTCAGATGATCCTCCAGCTTGGATGGTTTCATAGCGTCATTGCTTAAAACTCTGTTGCACAAAAGGCACATGGGCAGATGTTTGTCTGCCAGGGATAGAATGAAGCCGAACTTCAAATAATCAACGCTATACTACCTACATTTCTTTTTAGCCTGGGCCATGTTGGGTAGAAGTTATCTGTCGACAAAAATTAAGCTATTTAAATATGATAAGACAGAGCAATTCAAAAATGATTCCTGCCCAGACAGCACACAAATATTTTTAAAATATTTTTTAGGAATTTAGGAAAAATCAACTTTACCTAAAGTCGTGATCAGCGTCTACGGCTCTACGCAATCGGAGCGACTACAAAAATATGTATAAAATTTTGTACTTACTTTTCTTAGGCACTCCTAAAGAAGATGATTTTGATTCACTTTGACTTGTACCTATTTATATTTTTGAACGTATTTTCAAACCACTTTTCTTCTCAAAACTCAGAAAACAAATGAACAGTGTTTGTCTCTAACACTCTTATTTATAATTGATGAATCAAACAAGTCTGTGCAAAGCTTAAGTCTGGACAAGTGTTATTCACTGCACATACACACGCGATGCATTGCTGCTGGTATGAAAACTTGTAAAAACTTGCACATGAACGTAGCACACCACAAAGCAGATAGGTACTGACGTACTTGGGAGTCACCTCACTGCTCCGTCCCTTTGAATTGGAAAAAGGTTTAAAAGAATTGTTGAACCCATACATTATTTATTCTATCAATTTTTATATTTATGCTTTTAAAAAGGAGGTGACCCTTTTTAACTTCCTTGTTTTTAATTTGGCAATTTTCAGCCATCTCAATATCGCTGGAGAACTTTGGAATGATGCTTCTCGCATGTTTCCTTTGTATATGAAGCCTCCTTTCCTCTGCTAGTTTTGTCTCCTGTCATAAGGAGGTATATTAAATTTTACCAATTGGTCGTATGGTCTAATACGGCAGGTACTTAAACAATTTTATGAAATATAATTAATATATATATACAAGTAATTTCTATGTCTATTATAAGTATTATGTACACACAATCTGTGTTAGGTGTAATAAGACATTTACGGAACGCCTAAACGTTGATGATGATCTGCTTAAATGGGGGGGTTCACTCACATAGACCACCCCATTTACATCTCGTGCACCCCCAATTTTTTTCTCACTGACATGAACCCTCTGCAAGTTGAAATCGACCCTTGGGGGTCCATATAGACCACTTTCGGAACCATTGATGTAGAATGATATTAGTATAGTCAAAGAGCGAAGTGGCAAGAGCTTGAAAGACCCTGCGGAAGTCAGTAAGCTCTAATAAGAGTTGTAGCTGCTGGAGGGAACGTATTTTGAGATAGACAGCCTTCGTGATATTATTTATATGGGACTCCATGTTTAGGTGCTGATCCAAGGTGACACCCAGATATCTAACCTCATGATTAGTCTTCAGATCAGCATTCTTAACCTGTAGGGTGGACGGAGGTATGAATGTTGGGACCTCTGTGATGAACAGAACTTCTGTCTTTTTAACATTCACTTTCAGGTTGTGAGCCTCTAGCCAGTCAGAGACGGCATTGAAGCAGACTGTGATTCCAGTGTTGTCCATTGAGAAAGGAGAGTAGAGCAGCACATCGTCTGCATAGATATGGTAAAGAATGCCAAAGGAATGTATAATGGTGCATTTTGGTTGTATATATATATATATATATATATATATATATATATATATTGTGACAACGCCCGCGGCGAGGCGACTAGGCGGTTGCCTAGTGGGGAGCGCGGGACGTCACTCTTCTTTGTGTAGTTGTGGTTTTGCTTTGTCAGCAATCCGAATGGAAGAGGAACACAGGACAATTTGTTACTTAAATTGCTTTTATTTATTTCTTTCTGGAACCAACTTTTGGCAAGTGACCTTGCTGAGGCAAATGACCTTGATAAGGCAAACAATATCACAACTGAAAATATAGGATATTTTCTCCCTTTAGACTTCTCAGCAATATTTCTTCAAGTAGTTACTTCACTCTTGATTACTCTTTTCAGCTTCTTTCATTTACAAAGCAGTGTAACACTTTTAAATGCACAGTTTTCCAAAAACTTCTGTAAGACAGTTTTTGACCTTTACTCTCAGCTGCTGCAGATTAGGATATCTCTCCTGTGCTGTCTCCTGGTTTAAAAATGCTAGCCCTGTTAAGCCTGGCTTCTTCAGAGATACAATTGGCTGCTTTAAACAATGAGGTTCATATGACTTCTTGTCTGCTTTTCAGCTTGGCACATAACAACACCAGCACAGATATCTTCTTAACCTGTTACTCACAGCTTCTTATAAAAGTATTAAACACGGCTTATACAAATCCCACACTCCATGGATTCCGCAGAGGATATTGGAGAGTCTGAATATGAGTCTACTTCCATTTCTTCTGGGGTACTATAACACTCAGGGCTTGGGGCACGTTCTGGAACGCTATGCTTCACTTCCTTTAAAAGCCTAAGAAGCTTCCCCCATTTTAACTTCTGGCTTTCCCTTTTTACCGGGTCAAAAGCTCTTGCCCTTCTTCCTCTTAGGCACTCCTGTTCAGGACACACACAAATCGCTTTACTGGCAGAAACCCTCTTCCCAACTGGTTTTCTGTACTGCCTAATCACAGACTCAGGACTTGAGCTGTCACTCTCAGAATCAGTCATATACTCTTGACGTTTTCCCCAGTTCCACTCATGCCCACAATCTTTGCACTTGCCTTGGGAGTTATGGCTGGTCCCCTTTGAACCTCCAGGCCTTACAGCTTTATGCTGCTGTTCCTTCCCTTGGTTCCTCTGGACTCTTGGCCTCTCCTCCTGGCTTTTAGCATGCAGTTTTCCTTGAGCACGTCCTCTCTCTGTGTTTTTGCTTGTGTCTCTCTTTTTCCTCGTGTCTCTTGCTGTGCCTCTGCTTGTATTCCTCAGCCCTCCTGCCTCTCTTCCTGTTGCCTCCGTATCTCTTGCCTGCCCACTTCCTGAGTGACGCAGCTTAAATATCCTGCAGCTTGTTTCCTTCTCTGGCCCCACCCCCTCTCTGCCTGCACGAGCCCTAGAGGCTGGGTGTGGCTTCAAGCTATCCCTATTAGTGTGTATTCTAGCCTCATTCCCTGCCTGGGAGCTATGCTGTAGTGAGCCCTTCCCCCGCTCATGAGAAAAAAACTCTTTTTTCCTAGTTTTAAAAGGCTCAGCTACCTGCGCATCACCACATATCCCCCCCCTTAAGCTATTACCGGCTGGCGCCACAACCCGCGCACAGCTGGTAATCCCAACTAAAGCTGGTGGGACATTGTTCTGCTCTGTAGCTACATCCACAGCCCGCTCCTGCCATGGGCGTAGTACACTGATATGGTACACTTGCTGCCTCCCCTTACCGGTTTCCAAAGTATATGTCTCAGGACCCACCCGTTTTAAAACCTTGTAAGGCCCTTTCCATGCATTTTCAAATTTGGAACTGGCAGCGGCAACCATTACCAGTACCTTATCCCCTACTCTCAGGACACGCGGTCGTGCTCGTCGGGCATAATAAGCCTTCTGACGGGTCTGACTCGCTTTTAAATTCTCTTCCACCGCTTCTGCCATACGCTGCAAGCGGCCATTCAAAACAGTTAGAATTTTTGGTACCCTCGGGGGAAGATTCGCCACGACCTTCTGACCGGACGGGCAAGACGCGCAAAATCTTGCCGTCTCCCTATAAACACCGGGCCAATAAAACCTAGCCAATACTCTCTCTAAGGTCCCTTGTGCCCCTTCATGCCCTCCCATCTGGTGAACGTGAGCTAATCTTAAAACCATGCGCTTAAAAGCATGAGGTACCACTAACTGTTTCCTAGTGTCACCTGACCGTGTATCTATACTTTCCCTATATAACACATTGTCTTCCAAGAGAAATCTTGGTAGGGTCTCAGATCCTTCTCTGGCATTCTCAAATGCTCAGCTTAAGGCAGGATCTGCCCTCTGTTCCCCGGGAAAGGAGGGAAATTTCTCTTTTAACTCAGCAGGAATCCAGGGCAATTCCTGTCCGGCTATCAAATCAGCCCTGTTCTGCGCTCTGGTCTTCCTCTCTCCCGCCTCCTTTCAGGTTTCCCTTTCCTAGGAATATTTTTGGCAGGAGTGATTAAGTCCCCCTGGAAGGATGTCCCTGGCACTGGGTCTTCCTGAGGGCTATTTCCTTTTTCTATGGGCTCATAACCTGTACGGGCAGTAATCATACCTTTTTTACTATCCTTTAGCTTGGGGTCAGCCACCTTTCCTAACTGGGGTAAGGTTTTCTCCCTAGCTGTGGTATTTTCAGTAGCCCTCTTTTCTCCTAGCCTGGGGTCAGCAACCTTTCCTATCTCGGGTAAGGTTTTCTCCCTGGCTAGATTACCTACTTGCGGAAAGGTAGCTGGTTGGTTGGCTTCTCCCTGCAACTCTTCCGCTAAACCCTTCCTGAACTGTGGCCAGTCACGGCCCAGCACTTCCTCGTGTGGAAGCTTGGGTACTATGGCTACCTCCATTTGTTTTCTCAGGCCTACTCCCTCTATTATCACAGACTGTACAGGGTAGGTAGAAGCGGCGCCATGGACACAGCGTATCCTAATATGATTCCCAGAGGTCAGAGGCGAGGGTTTGTCTTTCTCCTCTATTTTATGCCAGAGCCTCTGGGAAATCATAGATTGGTCTGTGCCTGAGTCCAATAATGCCTCCGTTGATATTCCCTCTACCTCCACTCTCAACAGGAACCCTTCTCCTGCCTCTCTGTGCTGGGTTGTTATTAAGGCCTTCTTGGCTCTACAGTCCCTCTTTAAATGACCAGCTTCTCCGCACGAGAAACACTTTCTCTGCATTTTATATCCTTTATACAGTTTTACATTCTCTTCTGCACATTCCTCAAGCTTGGCCTTCCTTTCTAGTAACTCCATTTTGTTATTTTTGAAAACACCCCCTCTCTCTGGGCTTAACTTGTTAGCCTCCAGAAAGCGGTCGGTCAAAGCAATGGCCTCCCGGGTGTTCTTGCAATCTTGGAGTACTAGGAAGGTTTGCACACTGCTTGGTACAGACTCCATGTATTGCTCTAGGATAATTGCATCTAATATAGACTCCATATCCTTCATTTCTGGCGTCAGCCACTTGTACACCAGGCCTTTCACGCGGTGATACAAGGCCTGAGGCGTCTACCCTGGCCTCAGCTTGCATGTGCGTAACTGCCTGCGGTAGACCGCCGGATTTAACCCCAAGCGATCTTTCACAGCTTGTTTAACATCCTCATAATTTTTAACTAAGCCAGCAGGCATAGCCCTGTAGGCCGCTAAGGCTTCGCCCGTGAGAGAAGCGGCGAACCTTAGCGCCCACTGCTCTTTTGGCCATCCAGCTAAGAGAGCTATCCTCTCGAAAGCCTCAATGTAGTCCTCTACATCGTCTTCCTTCGTGAGGCGCCCACCTGAGAAAGTCCCAGTCCCTGGCCAGTCCCAGCCCTGAAAACCTGCCCCTGCACCTGGCACAGTCCTGGCAGCATCTTCCTTCCTTCCCTGGGCCTTCAACCAGTTGGACATGGCTTCTATGAGTGGTGCTTGCTGTGACTGGAACAGCGCCTTCGCCTGCACCAGGCTCTGCCTAGACAACTCCTGTTGTTTGGCAATCTGGCCAGCGGCCCAGTCCAGGATGTCTCGCGATTCCATGTTTTCCTGTGGAGAGAACAAAAAGACAAAAACACCAAGTGCGGACTTTTTTCTTTTCCTTTTCCCTTGCCTTAGCGATTACTTTCCCCACAGCCACCCTCTTACACCAGTGCCATCCAGATCAACCCTCCAGCCTACGGGTTACCTGGTTCTGGTGCAGAGTCTCACTTTGTCAACTCCGTTGATCCGGAATCCAGCTCCACCGCCACTCCGGATTTTCCCTTCTGTTTTTCAGACCTGGGGTTGACTCGGCTGCTCCTGGGGCTGTCTCTCCTTTGCCTTTAATCTGGCTTGCCTTTATAGCGTGCCAACTTGCTTCCAGCGAAAACTTGCTTCCAGCGAAAAATCCTGCCAGCTACGCCACCTGTGACAACGCCCGCGGCGAGGCGACTAGGCGGTTGCCTAGTGGGGAGCGCGGGACGTCACTCTTCTTTGTGTAGTTGTGGTTTTGCTTTGTCAGCAATCCGAATGGAAGAGGAACACAGGACAATTTGTTACTTAAATTGCTTTTATTTATTTCTTTCTGGAACCAACTTTTGGCAAGTGACCTTGCTGAGGCAAATGACCTTGATAAGGCAAACAATATCACGACTGAAAATATAGGATATTTTCTCCCTTTAGACTTCTCAGCAATATTTCTTCAAGTAGTTACTTCACTCTTGATTACTCTTTTCAGCTTCTTTCATTTACAAAGCAGTGTAACACTTTTTAAATGCACAGTTTTCCAAAAACTTCTGTAAGACAGTTTTTGACCTTTACTCTCAGCTGCTGCAGATTAGGATATCTCTCCTGTGCTGTCTCCTGGTTTAAAAATGCTAGCCCTGTTAAGCCTGGCTTCTTCAGAGATACAATTGGCTGCTTTAAACAATGAGGTTCATATGACTTCTTGTCTGCTTTTCAGCTTGGCACATAACAACACCAGCACAGATATCTTCTTAACCTGTTACTCACAGCTTCTTATAAAAGTATTAAACACGGCTTATACAAATCCCACACTCCATGGATTCCGCAGAGGATATTGGAGAGTCTGAGTATGAGTCTACTTCCATTTCTTCTGGGGTACTATAACACTCAGGGCTTGGGGCACATTCTGGAACGCTATGCTTCACTTCCTTTAAAAGCCTAAGAAGCTTCCCCCATTTTAACTTCTGGCTTTCCTTTTTTACCGGGTCAAAAGCTCTTGCCCTTCTTCCTCTTAGGCACTCCTGTTCAGGACACACACAAATCGCTTTACTGGCAGAAACCCTCTTCCCAACTGGTTTTCTGTACTGCCTAATCACAGACTCAGGACTTGAGCTGTCACTCTCAGAATCAGTCATATACTCTTGACGTTTTCCCCAGTTCCACTCATGCCCACAATCTTTGCACTTGCCTTGGGAGTTATGGCTGGTCCCCTTTGAACCTCCAGGCCTTACAGCTTTATGCTGCTGTTCCTTCCCTTGGTTCCTCTGGACTCTTGGCCTCTCCTCCTGGCTTTTAGCATGCAGTTTTCCTTGAGCACGTCCTCTCTCTGTGTTTCTGCTTGTGTCTCTCTTTTTCCTCGTGTCTCTTGCTGTGCCTCTGCTTGTATTCCTCAGCCCTCCTGCCTCTCTTCCTGTTGCCTCCGTATCTCTTGCCTGCCCACTTCCTGAGTGACGCAGCTTAAATATCCTGCAGCTTGTTTCCTTCTCTGGCCCCACCCCCTCTCTGCCTGCACGAGCCCTAGAGGCTGGGTGTGGCTTCAAGCTATCCCTATTAGTGTGTATTCTAGCCTCATTCCCTGCCTGGGAGCTATGCTGTAGTGAGCCCTTCCCCCGCTCATGAGAAAAAAACTCTTTTTTCCTAGTTTTAAAAGGCTCAGCTACCTGCGCATCACCACAATATATATTAAATAGCAAGACATATAGGAAAGAGCCCTGTGGTACTCCTTGGGTTTGTTGATATATATCTGATGTTTAAGTACCTATACAGACTTGTTGTTGGTGGTCTGTTAGATATGAGCGACACCAATTTAGTGCTAAGCTCTGAATGCTCTTAAGCTTAAACAGATTAATTAACAGGTTAGCTCTCTGACTGGGAGCTCTTAAAAGGCTTAGCTCTCTGACTGGGAGCTCCTAAAAGGGTTTTTTGTACATTTTTAAAGCAAGGTTACTTTCTTTTTGGTGCTTTGGTGGGACTTTTCTTGAGCACAGTAGGTGGTTGAACTCCAGTAACCTCTTCAGCTTTGGGAACTGCTAACACCTAATCAGGAGTTAGTGGGCCTGATTACCTGAGAGCATCTGAGGGCCTGCATAAAAGGCTCCAGTGCCCTGCCCTGTTCAGACTTTCCTACAGGAGCTCTCCAGATCAACCAACAGTAAGGATTTAAGGGTTTGTTTTATTATATTTAATTGTTAGCTCTCTGACTGGGAGCTCTAAAAAGGTTTTTTTGTACATTTTTAAAGCAAGGTTACTTTCTTTTTGGTGCTTT
Organism: Ichthyophis bannanicus; assembly: GCA_033557465.1. NCBI lineage: Eukaryota > Metazoa > Chordata > Amphibia > Gymnophiona > Ichthyophiidae > Ichthyophis > Ichthyophis bannanicus. The sequence continues at coordinate 147,973,566 of CM066039.1, read as the reverse complement.
AGTGGGACTTTCCTTGAGCACAGTAGGTGGTTGAACTCCAGTAACCTCCTCAGCTTTGGGAACTGCTAACACCTAATCAGGAGTTAGTGGGCCTAATTACCTGAGAGGAGCTGAGGGCCTGCATAAAAGGCTCCAGTGCCCTGCCCTGTTCAGGCTTTCCTACAGGAGCTCTCCAGATCAACCAACAGTAAGGATTTAAGGGTTTGTTTTATTATATTAAATTGTTAGCTCTCTGACTGGGAGCTCTTAAAAGGTTTTTTTGTACATTTTTAAAGCAAGGTTACTTTCTTTTTGGTGCTTTAGTGGGACTTTCCTTGAGCACAGTAAGTGGTTGAACTCCAGTAACCTCTTCTGCTTTGGGAACTGCTATCACCTAATCAGGAGTTAGTGGGCCTGATTACCTGAGAGAAGCTGAGGGCCTGCATAAAAGGCTCCAGTGCCCTGCCCTGTTCAGGCTTTCCTACAGGAGCTCTCAAGATCAACCAACAGTAAGGATTTAAGGGTTTGTTTTATTACATTAAATTGTTAGCTCTCTGACTGGGAGCTCTTAAAAGGGTTTTTTTGTACATTTTTAAAGCAAGGTTACTTTCTTTTTGGTGCTTTAGTAGGACTTTCCTTGAGCACAGTAGGTGGTTGAACTCCAGTAACCTCCTCAGCTTTGGGAACTGCTAACACCTAATCAGGAGTTAGTGGGCCTGATTACCTGAGAGCAGCTGAGGGCCTGCATAAAAGGCTCCAGTGCCCTGCCCTGTTCAGACTTTCATACAGGAGCTCTCCAGATGAACCAACAATAAGGATTTAAGGGTTTGTTTTATTATATTAAGTTGTTAGCTCTCTGAGTGGGAGCTCTTAAAAGGGTTTTTTGTACATTTTTAAAGCAAGGTTACTTTCTTTTTGGTGCTTTAGTGGGACTTTCCTTGGGCACAGTAGATGGTTGAACTCCAGTAACCTCCTCAGCTTTGGGAACTGCTAACACCTAATCAGGTGTTAGTTCCCTCCCTACCCACCCCGACTCCCACCCACCCCTAGCGAGTAGTCTTGCTTTATAGGGCACCTCCCCTTTGACAAAGCACAGAGAATTGGACCAGCACATTTTGAATTAATTAAGGAGATTTAACTGCTTTTTGTCTGAAAGGACAGCTGGGAAACCAGCTGGTACTTGGTAGATCTCTCTCTTTTGCTTTAGCAGATACCTAAGCTCCACGAACAGAACAATGGCTGGGAAAAATAGTATCGCTAAAACTGTTGCCCCCGTTACAGCTTCTGCCTCAGTCCAGACAGAGGTCCTAATGCCAGTTGAAGGACAGGGTGCCTACATGCTGAAGATCTGAGGAAACAAGTGGAGGAACTCAGAGAGGAGGTGGCGAGGCTGAGGAACATTCAAGACAGTGAGAAGTACATTGATGAGATGCTTTTTGCAGCAACCAAGCTCTCCAGCAGAGGAGAAGATGGGTGCCAACAGAATGTCGATGGTTGGACACAAGTCACCAGGGCCTGCAAAATCACCAATCCAACTTCTCCAGCCCTTGAAATGAAGAACCATTATGCAGCCCTGGAAGTGAAGGAAGTAAAAGCATCCCTGGAAAGGGAAGAACCAGAGCTCACGTACCCCAAAGTTGCAGAATCAGTGACCACAAGGAAACGAAGGGTAGTGGTGGTTGGAAACTCTCTCCTGAGGGGTACTGAGGTGTCCATCTGCCGACCAGACCCAATGTTGCTAATCCATGTTGGAACAAATGATACTCAAGGAAAAACAGCGGAAGTATGACCACGGCCTACCAGATGGTAATAAATACTCTTTATTAAGGACCCAACTTAACAAGTTTCGGCCTCAGCCTTCGTCAGGGGTCTAAAAAACAGAATAACATAACATAAACATAAAATTAAACAAAAAGTTTAAAAACAAAATGTGTAAGTGTCATACTGTGTGAAACAGACTATGTGATATTTGACAAATTACCAGGAAACCACACAGATGAACACGTCTGTATTGAACAGTAGTCACTCTTCCCAATCTGTAAAGCATTAAAATAACAAGCATGAATTAAATAAAAAAATAAAAAATTAAGAACCATAGAGCATAACAATCAAATGATATAGATATTTGAAAATCAAGGACAACACACCAATACTTAATTCCAGACATAATTAAAAACAACATAACTAAAAAGAAAGATAAAAACCAATTAACAGAACGTTTAGAAATAAAATAGAGGAATCAATTACAATATAATAAATGCATGTTGCATATAAACTAATAAACAAGGAGGGATACTATATAAAATAAAGTAGTGCTATGAGTGAACTTAAAATCAAATAAAAGCAAATGAATACCTGATGCACATGGAGAGCAATAAGCAACTAATTAGGTGTTGCAAACTATGAAATAAATGAATTAATTCATAGAGCAAATCATTGAAATGCAACGAGCATATATATATGGATAACATTAAAAAACACAATGTAACATACGGTTAAATAGCAAACCAAGGAAAACTCAGTGTAATACCCAAAGATACATGTAAAAACAACTGCTCATATTATACAAATCATTAATAAAATTAAGACAATGAATAATGAACAGAGCAAAAAATAAAAGATGAAAACAAGAATAAAACAATAATATATGCATAATACCTAGATTGTTAAAAACAAAATTAAGAATGCATGGCCCTGTTTTTCCTTGGTTGTCTACTTGCGGAAGAATCTCTTCTTTTTCTTCCCCCCGGAACAAATGATACTGCCAGGTATACCTCGGAACATATCAAAAGTGACTTCATGGCTCTGGGACAGAGGGTGAAGTAGTTAGGAGCACAGGTGGTGTTCTCTTCAATCCTCCCTGTTGAGGGTAAAGGCCAAGGCAGAGAGTCTCGCATCCTGGAGATAAATGCATGGATGCGTGAATGGTGTCATTGAGAGTGTTTTGGTTTCCTAGACCATGGGTTGCTGTTCCAAAGGTTGCAGAACAGAGATGGCATCCATCTGTTCAAGAAAGGTCGACGCGTCTTCAGTAGTAGACTGGCTAATCTACTGAAGAGGGCTTTCAACTAGATTCATTGGGGATGGGTGAAGAAAGCCCCCAGGTAAGTGAAAGCCCCCAGGTAGGTGATACATTAAATAACTTTATGGAAATGGGTAACAGGGGTAACATATGGAAAGCAGTGTGTATAAATGCCTGTAGCATGGGAAATAAGATCCCTGATGTTGAAGCTTTGGTGGGAGTGGCTGACTTGGATTTAGTGGCAGTTACAGAAACATGGTTCACAGAAAACCATGATTGGGATGTAACTATACCTGGTTATACTTTATTCAGAAAGGACAGGGTAGGAAGTAGGGGAGGAGGAGTGGCACTATATGTAAAAACTACTATTAAAGCTTTGGAAGTACAGAGCTTAAAAGGGAGAGGGGAGGCATTGTGGGTTAAACTAGAAAGAGGGAAAGAGAAATCTATTTACATTGGTGTGATATACACACCTCCCTCACAAGAGGAAGAGGTGGACAGAGAGTTAATTGAAGACATGCACAGCCTTGCTAGGAAAGGGGAAGTGCTACTGACAGGAGATTTCAATATGCCAGATGTTGATTGGCACATTCCTGCTGCAGTATCATCTAGAAGTAAGGAGATCCTGGATTCTCTAAAGGGAGAACTATTCAGGCAATTGGTAACAGACCCCACACCTGAAGGGACCATACTGGACTTGGTGCTTACCAATGGTGAAAGTGTTTCTGATGTTGTAGTGGAAGATCATTTTGCATCCAGTGATCACCAGATGGTGTGGTTCAGTATTAGGACTAGGGCTGTTAGAATCCATTCAAAGGCGAGGATCTTAGACTTTAGGAAGACTAACTTTGCAAAGATGTGCCAATACCTCAGGGAGTCGTTAGTGGGATGGGAACAGCTGAGAGATGTAGAAAACCAGTGGGAAAAACTGAAAGAGGATATTTTAAGGGCAACCAACCTTTTTGTTAAAATGGTAAATAGAGGTAAAAGCAAAAGGAGACCGCTATGGTTTTCGAAAGAAGTAGCTGAAAAAGTGAAGAAAAAGAGGGAGGCCTTCATGAAATACAAGAGATCACAGAGAGAGGAAGACAGGCATCTGTATTTGGAAAAACTTAGAGAAGCTAGCAAAGTAGTCAAGAAGGCAAAGATTCAAAAGGAGGAGGAAATAGCCAATGCAATAAAATGGGGGGATAAGATATTTTTCAGATATATTAGTGAGAAGAGGAAGGGCAAGAGTGGTATTGTCAGAATCAAGGGTTCAGGGGAGGAATATGTAGAAGCTGATAAGGATAAAGCTGAATTGCTTAACAAATATTTTTGTTCTGTTTTCACAGATGAAGAACCAGGAGCAGGACCTCAGAAAACACCCACAAATTGGAACAGAAGCAAAGGACATCTTGAACAATTTTCAAAAGACTGTGTTCGTGAGAAACTATCTCAACTTAAAGTAGACATAGCGATGGGACTGGATGGGATACACCCGAGAATACTGAGGGAACTTGGGGACGTTCTAGCAGCTCCACTGACTGACCTTTTCAATGCCTCGTTGGAGTCGGGAGTGGTGCCAAAGGACTGGAGAGAGGCTCATGTGGTGCCTTTACACAAAAGCAGAAGTAAGGATGTGGTTGAAAACTACAGGCCGGTTAGTTTAACTTCGGTGGTGAGTAAATTATTGGAAACGCTGCTGAAAGAGAAAATAGTGAGGTTTCTGGAGTCCAGCAGATTACAGGATCCAAGGCAGCATGGATTCACCAGAGGCAGGTCTTGTCAGACAAATCTGATTGATTTCCTTGGCTGGGTGACCAGGGAGATGGACCAAGGGAGAGCCCTAGATGTGCTGTATTTAGATTTCAGTAAAGCCTTTGACACTGTTCCTCACAGGCGACTTATAAACAAACTGAGCACCCTAGGGATGGACCCTAAAGTTACTGCTTGGGTTAGAAATTGGTTGGGTGGGAGGCGACAAAGAGTACAAGTAAATGGAGCTCACTCTGAGGAGAAGGATGTTATCAGTGGTGTGCCCCAGGGATCTGTCTTGGTCCGATTCTTTTTAACATCTTTGTTAGTGATATAGCGGAAGGGCTTTCAGGCCTCTTTGCGGCTGATACCAAAATCTGCAATAGAGTAGAAACCCAGGAAGGGGTAGATAACATGAGGAGGGATCTAGCTAAGCTTGAAGAATGGTCAAGAATTTGGCAGCTGGGATTTAATGTTAAAAAATGTAAGGTCATGCGTTTCGGCTGCAGCAATCCAAGGGAGCAATATAGTATAGGGGGTGAAGTACTTTTGTCCACTAAAGAAGAGCGGGACCTAGGCGTGGTTGTGTCTGATGATCTTAAAGTAGCTAAACAGGTAGAAAAGGCGACGGCAAAAGCTAGAAAGATGCTTGGGTGTATACAGAGAGGAATGGCTAGCAGAAAAAAGGAGGTGATAATGCCTCTGTATAAGTCTTTGGTGCAACCTCATTTGGAGTATAGTCTGCAATTCCGGAGACCGCACCTTCAAAAGGATGTGAACAGGATGGAGTCGGTGCAGAGGGTGGCTACTAAAATGATTAGTGGTCTTCATAATAAAGCATATGAGGACAGACTGAAGGATCTTAATATGTACACCTTAGAGGAAAGGCGGGATAGAGGTGTTATGATTGAGATGTTTAAATACCTCTGAGGCATAAATGTTCAGGGAGAGAGCCTCTTTCAATTGAAAGCAAGTTCTGCTACGAGGGGACATGGGATGAGGGTGAAGGGAGATAGATTCAGGAGTGATATGCGGAAATATTTCTTAACGGAAAGAGTAGTGGATCCGTGGAATAGTCTCCCAGTGGAGGTGGTAGAGATGAGGACAGTAACTGAATTCAAAAAAGCATGGGACAAACACAGAGGATCTCTAAAGGTAAAAAGGTGACTGTAGTAGTTGTTATGGAAGAACAGACTAGATAGGCCATGTGGTTTTTTTCTGTTGTCATATTTCTATGTTTCTATGTAATCAAATAGCTGTGACAGACTGTATCGAAGGCTGATGCAATATCTATGAAGATCAAAATGAAGCCCTGTTTCAGATTATTCATGCCTATGATCAGGTTATCAAACAGGGAGGTGAGCAATGTCTCGACACCTTGGTGTTGATGAAAAACATGTTTTTGAGAATCCAAAGGTGCTTAAGAATCAATGTGGTATTGAATTTGTTGCTGTACTAACTTCTCCATTATCTTAGCCAAGAAAGGAAGACTAGATATGGGACGATAGGAGTTTGGATCCTGAGTATCTAGCTTGGGGTTTTTTAGAAGAGGTCTGATAAGTGGCAGTTTTCAGAGGTGTTGGAACCAGACCCTTGTTGAAGGAGAGGTGGACGATCCTGGAGATATGGGGACTTAATTCAGGGTAAGAAGACTTGATCCACTGAGATGGGCATGGGTCAGAGGGTGAGGTGGTAGAATTAAGTCATTTTATTATGTTTTCAATTTGTTCACAGGAGTATGGTTAGAAATTATTTAGAGCAGGGATATTGGTGCTTCTGTGCAGAGGTCTCCCATATTATTGAAGATCAATTTGGTTTTATTATGAAAGTGGATAGCAAGGTCTTGAGGGTGGAGTAAATTATCTGTTTGATGCAATGATGTGTGAGGGACTGAATTAATCTAAAGAGCTCATGGGGCCTATTGAAGGAGTGCATAATGATGTTTGTGTGGTATTCCTTCCTCCTTTGAATAATGGCAATGCGGTGTTCTTGCAAGGTCTTCATGTATATTTCTCAGTCGTGGAGGAGCCTGAAATGGCACCATTTTTGCTCCAGTTTCCTGAGATTCAGTAAGGATTTGCATAGATAAACTGTAAACCAGATAGCCGTATGTGACCTATTATTCAAGTGCTTGTGCTGGGTTAGGATAGAGTTCTAAGAGTGTATAATCTCAGCTAAATCAGAGGAGTCAGAATTAAGGTTAGGTAATGTTTCTGCAAGAAATTTCTCTTTGTTAAATGGTTTAAAATGACAAGCAGGTGGTAATGTAGTATTAACAGAAACCTTTGAATCAGCTATGTCAAATGGGATATGGAATAAGATGGCCTTGTTATCTGACCAAGGTACTGGAAAGACTTGTGGCTGGACAGAGTTGTTGGTAACATATGTGTAAGAGGGTGCAAAGATAAGGTCTAATGTGTTACCTCTAGTGTGGTTAGGGGAATGTATTAGTTGCTCATAATTTAGAGCAGATATTACATCAAGAAAAGCTGTGGAGTTCTTCTTTGATAAGACAGGAAGATTGATGTCGCACAGAATCCAGAGAGGTCTAGCCTGTGGTGAGTGGTTACAGACTAGATCTAGTGCTATGGAGATGTTGTCCGCAAAAGTGGATGAGGCACGATAGAATAGTGCTGTTGCTAAGTGCTTATTTGCAATCATGATGGAGTCGAGGCTGTTATTGTGAGAGGTGAGGCATTGGATTTGTAGGTCAGATCTAGCCATTATAAGTGTGCCACCCCCTCTTTTGTTAGCTCTCGGACAGTTAAAGAAAACAGCGGAAGGAATAACCACGGCCTACCAGATAATAATTAAAATCCTTTATTGAGGACCCAACTTAACAAGTTTCGGCCGAAGCCTTCATCAGGGGTCTAAAAAACAAACATACATAAAGTAAACCAAGGGTCAAAATAAAAACAATGAAATATGGATATCATAAGAGCGAACATAATAAAACTAATTATATAATGGAAGTTACCAGGATACCACATAGATGTTGTAACAGACACGTCTATGTGGTGAAGCAATCGCTTTTCCCAATCTGAAAAATAATAATAATAATAATAATAATAATAATTGTACGTAACATAAAAATTAAAAGTACATAAATATGTAAAAGTAGATACATGTTACAATACTTAACAAATTATAAAACCAAAAGTAAATAGCAAACGAGAAACTATGTCCATAACATAAACTATAAAAAGGCATAATGCAACATAAAAGATGCTGATTAAAAAATGATAAAACCATATTAGAACCATTACAGGGCATAAACAAGGATAGACCTACATGTGAGATAAACTAAAAAGTAAACAGAGTCTAGGGAATATAAATGAACCATGGATGGTATACATAGGGGAGGTTGAAAAAACGTTGCTAACATGTATCGCCAATGTGCTGTTGTCGGAAAAAGGAGCAAAGATATGCATGAGCAGAAAAAACAAAAACAAAAACAAAATAAAAAGGAAACCAGATAAAAATGACGGCTTGCGAGACTTCCGGTTGGGCAATGAGCTGAACAGACGTCTTTAGTTCAGCTCCGGGTAATTGCCCCGCATATCGGCTTTAAAGCCCTGCAATTGAGACTTTAACCGCAAGATTCTACATCGATCCTCCCACGGGAAAGTTAATTTGTGTGAGAGGGTGGTCTTACTACTGCTGCGGACCCGATGGCATCTAAAACCCTTCGAAAGGACAAGCCTCGTGCCACGGAGGGCAAGATGGCGGAGGGCTCTCCAGCTAGCCCGAAATCAGGCGGTTCGTCTGACTTGGTGGCCGAGGTAAGCGCTGCCGTGGTGCAGGCGCTCAGCGCCCGCTTCCAAGATTTGGCAGAGCAGATCCAATCGATCGGCCAATGTTTTACAGAGATGGAGGACCGCCTGGAACAGGCTGAGACCAGGGTCTCCGGGGTTGAAGATACTCAACACTCAGTGGTGGCCAAGGTGGCTGCTCTGGAAGCCCTGGTTAAGCAACAGGGAGATAAAATCGATGAGCTGGAGAACCGAGGCCGGCGAAAAAATTTGCGATTCATCGGCATCCCTGAAAGTGTCGCCGACAATGCCCTAAGTGGGTTTCTGCAGACTTGGATTGGGAGCTTACTGCCGAACTTGAGAGCAGAGTCCCTGAGATTAGAGCGGGTGCATCGGTTGGGCCAACGCAGAGAACAGGCCAGGTGGCCACGTGCAGTGATCGCCCGCTTCCTCGACTACAGACAGAAGGAGGAGGTGCTGAAGGCAGCTCGGGGCCGACGGAGACAGCAATAAGAATCTGAACCGATCCTGGTCTTTCAGGACTACTCGGTGATTGTCAGTCAACAGCGCAAGGCTTTCTCCGGGGTTTGTACCCAGCTGTTCAATCGCGGCATCCGCTTCTCCCTCCTCTACCCGGCCAGGCTGCGGATCGAACATCAAGGACACACTCGCGTTTTGGCTACCCTGGAAGAAGCCACTACGTTTTTGGCCTCCCTGCCCACCCCCTCGACCTCGTGATGGTTGGAACAGTGATTAGGCGTAAGGTGCAGTTCCTCAGGAGCGGAGGGGAGGTCTGGAAGGCCCCCAGGGCCGCCTATTTCCTGGCGGTCTTGCTGCAGACTATACGGACACGAGAGAACTTTTGACTTTGTGTTGCAGGGGGATGCTGTGTCCCGATACATGGTTTCCTTCAACTGGTAACTCTTGCACTGTGGAAGGAGACATTGTATGTTGGTTACTTTGTTGCAGCTGCTCCTGATTTCTTGATCTGCTAAATGTCTCATTCCATGTCTCCCCTGGTCCCGTCTTCCCTCTTGATCCCACCCCTCCCCTCCCTTTCTTTCTTCTTTCTTTGATTCTTTTCGGTGGGGCTTCGGTAGGTGTGCAGGGAGGTGGGGGATGGGGGGCGGGGGGTGGAGGGGGGGGGAGTTGGGAATAGAATGTGTCGCTATGCTTCCTAACAGCACCGGAGGGGTCTAGTTGGGTCTCGCGTTCATTGGATCCCTCGTAGTTAGCAAGTAGGGGAATGAAACCCCGGTAACATTGTAATCTTGGGCCCCCCTAATACGCTGGCAATTTAACTCACTTCTGAGGCCCGGATTGGGATAGAGCCTGGGTGTATCCGTTGCTGGGGCCTCTGGTACTGCGGCGTGTGTCCCTCGGTGGCACTGTCCCCTCCGGGCCTTGCGGCTGGTGACCCCTGGGAGCGGTGAGGGCGAGGGGGCGGGTGGAGTCTTCTGCAAGAGGGGGGAGTGAGGTAGTCTGTCATAATTAAGGTGCCCGTGTTTGATGGGGGGGGGGAGGGACAGAGAGTTGAGAGGTAGCTTGGTGGCTGCGGGAGAGATCGATCGGGAGCGGGAGAGGGGGGGGAGGTGGAGCCACTAGTGAGACTGCGCATTGTAGCGGTTATTACAGACAAACTTACATAATTTAGTTGATAGCTATGGGGTTGAGTAGGGGGGGTGATCCCGTTTGCCATAAGAAGTAGTCCAGGATATGGCTGGACTTGAGAGTGGGGGGTGGAAGGGGGAGGGGGGGTGGAGGGGGAAGGGATGGGAGGGGGCAGGGGGAAGGAGGGGTGGGGGGGGAAGGGGGTACACTCCACTGAATCTTAGCAGACGGCATGCGTGTTTGTTCATGGGGAAGGGGGGCTCCAGGCTGGCACTCCACTGACTGTTAACAGATGGCAGGATTGTTTGCTATTGATTGGGGGGGGGCGCCAGGCTGGGGGAGTCCCTCTGAAACAATTGGGAACGGCTCTGTGGTGGCACCTTGGCACTGCCCCGGCGCTTTGAGAATAATTTCTTGGAATGTCTGTGGACTGGGCAACCCCATCAAGAGACATAAGGTATTGCAAGCACTGGCTAGACATAAATGTGACATAGCGTTTCTCCAAGAAATCCACCAGACGGCTGTTGAACATAGCAAACTTTGTCGGAACTGGGTGGGCCAAATTTGGGGATCCCCCGCCCAAGGGCATAAGGGAGGAGTAGTGATCTTAATTCATAAACGCATACGATTCGTAGAGGAGACAGTTCTTGCTGATAATATTGGTAGATCTCTGTTGGTATACGGCCATTTAGACGGTAAACCGGTAATTCTGGGAGGCCTTTACGGACCCAACGTGGCTGATCCGGGCTTTTACAATGGCCTGGCATCTAGGGTGGAGCAGCTCCCGGAGTGCCCTGTGATTCTGGGAGGGGACTTTAATGGAGTCCTAGACGTAGACCTGGATACCTCTAGAGGAGGAGGTGGACGGGAGAGGGTGGCGTCCTCCCAGATGTTGATGCGATTCTGTCGGAGACTGGGTATAATTGATCCTTGGCGGGTAATGCACCCTTCATATAGAGACTATATCCATCAATCTCGGGCACATGGCACCAGTGCCCGTATAGACTATGTAATGACCTCGGGGACTCTGTTCACGTACATAGAGGACGCTCAGATTGGTCCCTCAGAAATTTCAGACCACGCTCTAGTATGGATTGACTTGCATTGGGGGCGAGACGCGGCTCGGTCACGTTTGTGGAAATTCCCCCTGGAGCTCTACTCGGATGGGCAATTTCGCCAGTTTCTACGTCAGAGATGGGCGGAATTTCTTAGTGATCACCATGCTCATATAGATGACCCCGAATTAGTGTGGGAGACGGCGAAAGTGGTCCTCCGAGGAGACATTATAGGCTACGCCGCGAGACGGCGCCGGTTAATGGCGGAACGTATTCTTTTACTTGAACGTCAAGTCACCAAACTACGGCAGAGGTGCGCCCATACGCCAACGCTGCCGAACAGGAAGTTGTTGTGGGAAACCCAAACTGAATTAAATGAGTTATTACACCAGCGAGCGAAGAAATCGGTGCTGTTTTATCGGTTTTGCTTACATTGCTATGGTGATAAGCCCGGCAAGTTATTGGCGCGGTGTCTGCGGACCCGGCGGGGCTCTGCACACGTAGCGGCATTAAAAGGAGGCCAGGGGCGTGTTCATAAGGAGACTGTGGAAATTGCAGAGATTTTTCAGAAATTTTTTCAAAATTTGTACAAATCTGCAGCAGGCCCTCCTGAGGGGCTGCAGGACTACCTCGCGGCCTTGGAGTTGCCCCAACTCACTGCGGATCAGAGGGAGGCTCTTGATCTACCTCTTACCCCACTGGAGATACAATCTGTAATATCTACAGCCCAGTGTTATAAAACGCCGGGGCCGGACGGACTAGGGACTGAATTTTATAAAATCCTAGGGGATGGCGTGAGTCCATTGCTACGCGAGGTCTTTACCACCAGAACAGAGAAGGGGGCGTTTTGCTGGGGGCGCAATCACGCTTACATCACCCTGATCCCGAAACCGGATAAAGATCCGACACAGGCGGCTTCATATCGACCTATCTCCTTACTGAACTTTGATCTTAAACTCTTTGCGAAAATTCTAGCGGATCGCCTGGCAGGGGGTCTTGGGTTATCTAACTCACGATGCACAAGTGGGCTTTGTGAAAGGCCGTCATGCTGTGCGAAACCTCCGGAAGATTCTGGCCTCCTTGGAGTGGGTGCATGCTCATAACTTTCCGTCGTTACTGATCAGCTTCGATGCGGAGAAAGCATTCGATAGGGTGGACTGGTGTTATCTCTGGAGACTGTTACCGAAATATGGCATAGGGGCAAATTTTTGCAAGATGGTGCAAAGCCTATATATTACGCCGACAGCAGGTATATTGTGCAACGGCCTCTTGTCGGACGATTTTTCGCTGGGAAGAGGTACGAGACAGGGCTGCCCTTTATCGCCCCTATTATTTGTTCTCTCCTTGGACCCACTGATTCGCACCATTGTAGCGTCAAGAAAGATACAGGGAGTGCGGCTACGGTCGCAGAATTTCATTATCTCGGCATTTGCTGATGACTTGTTAGTACACTTGACTTCTCCGACCGCCTCCTTACAACCGCTTTTGGACGAATTTCAGAGGTTTGGGGCATTTGCCGGCTTGCGCATTAATAAAGATAAATCTGAAGCGGTGGATGTCTTAGGACGTCTCGGTGGTTCTTGGAGAGGCCCCTTCCCCCTGCGGTGGGCGGACAAAGAATTTATCTATTTGGGCATCACACTGACCGGGAATCCCCATGATTTATATCGACGCAACCTAGATCGGATACTGCGACATCTGACAGTACAATTAAATGCATGGGAACCTCTCCCGCTGTCTTTGACAGGGAGAATAGCGGCAGTACAGATGATAATTCTACCTAGAATATTATATTGGCTGCAAACCTTGCCAGTCTGGTTGCTCAGCCGTGACCTGCATAGAGTGGCAGTTTTGCTCAAGCGGTTTCTTTGGCGGGGAAAGCGGGCGCGGGTCCCGTGGATCCGCCTCCTTGGAAAATGGCGGGAGGGGGGTATGGGCCTTCCCGACTTGAAGACTTATGCACTGGCCTGCCAAGCCAGACACTTAGGGGATTGGCTAGGGGGGACGGAAGTATATACGCCCAGGTCCTTAGAGGAATGTTTAGTGGCTCCTGCGACCCTATTAGGGATTTTGCATGGCTCACACAAAGATTTCTCCGATTCTATTCGGCAGAGTCCAATAGTAGACTCGGCCCGGCGCACTTGGCAACAACTTAACAACTATTGGAACGATGCGTGGAAGGTGTCCTGTTGGTTGCCGCTGCAGGGGAATGCCCAGTTCACTCCTGGCTCCGAGACTGCGGTGTTTCGGGATTGGTGGCTGCGGGGTATCCGGACGGTTGGTTGACCACGTGGGTAAGTGCAAATCGTTCCGGACGCTCAGTCGGGAATATGGTCTCCCTGACTCGCACTGCTTTGCATATATGCAAAGCTCCCATTATGTGGCTGCGCTGCCGCGAGACGCGCTACAGGCCTCGCGCTCAGCCCGTATCTTGGAATTCTTTCGGCTGGGGGAGGAGCGCCCTCCTTCGATTTCCACTCTGAAACATAGTTTGGAGTGCTACCATCCCCTCCCCGATTATAGCAGAGTCGAAAGGGCTTGGGCAACTGAATTGGGAGGAGCAGTGCCACCAGGGTTGGTATTGACGGCATTGAAACGGATTGGACGGCTGGTGCAAGGGGTGCGCTGGCGTGAGATTCAGTTTAAATGCGTGACTAGGGCTCATTTCTCACCGAGGCGGGCGTGGCGCAGCCGCCTGGAGACGGACGGATCTTGCCCACACTGTTCGGAGCCCTTGGCCACCCTACTGCACATGTGGTGGGGATGTCGAGGAGTACGGGCTTACTGGGTAAAGATATGCAATTTTCTCAGCACACTGCTTCAGCGTAGGCTCCGTTGGACGGGTGTCTTTGTAGCACTTGACCAGTTGCCGACCCCCGGACCTGTGACAGCTGGTGAGTGTTTGCTTGTGCGAAAGGCCTGTCTGGTGGGTAAGGGACCGATTCTCCGATTATGGAGAGAACGCCAGCTGCCCACTTTTAGTGAATGGCGGAATAACTTCCATCAATTAATGCTAACGGAGCGTTGGATGGCGCGGGGCAGTGCCAAGCGTTGGACAGTGTTTTTGTCAGTCTGGGAGCCATATATTCAACAATTAGGGGCCCATAGCCGTAATGCAACTCTTCAGTGGGGGAGTTGAATGAGTTCGGTCTTGTGAATAGATAGGAGATTACTGCCACACTGTTCTTGATGATTATTTGATTATTTGATTTAAGAAACTGGAAGTGGAGTGAGGGTGGGTGGTTGGGGGGGTGGGGGGAGGGGGGTGGGAGTGGTGGGGCTGGGATATAATGTAAAATGGCCACCTATTGTATTTTCTTTCTGTTGGCTCCTGGGGGGGAGAAGAGCACACCCCCCCCTGTGGAGACATATATTGATGTATTGTTTGGATTTAATGGTGGACTTAAATAAAGTTTAAAAAAAAAAAATGACGGCTTGCATACACATGAAGATGCAATTAATGAGTGGACAACTAACAAAATCATGCCACGTTGGAAAAAAACAACTTATATTTTGACAATGTGAAGAAAATAATACAAGTGAATACTCAATGAAGACATGAAGGCACAGAAAAAATTATTCCTCAAAAAAGGGGGGTGGCCAAAAAACGGTCATTTGACCAACAACAACATTGTGTCATGAAACGTGAGCTACAATGTAGAGGTGCAAAGGACCAAATGATTGCATGTAGTTACAAGAGGGCAAATGATTATAAACGGTTCAGGTCAACCATGTACAGTTTAAGACTCCCAAGTCTTCAAAAGTTATTACAACTAGCCATATGCAGATGAAAAACAATAGAAATATGGGCTTATACAAAAGCAACGTGAACTACAATGTGAGGGTGCAAAGGACCAAATGATTACATGGAGTTACAAGAGGGCAAATAATCATAAACAATTCGAGTTATCCATGTACACTTTAAAATACACAATTCTACAAAAATTATTATAACAAGCCATATGCAGATGGAAATCAGTAGAATTATGGACTTATACAAAAACAACCCATAAAAGTAAAGAGGAGCATGTGCTAGATGAACGTTCAACACATTACATATATGACAACTAAGGTGAGCCGTTATTCATGCCGTGCATGCTTTGAACGAGGCGGGAAGATCTTCGTACTGCACAGGTGAGACTAAACGTTAAAAGAAAACTGCACGTTGATAGGCATTGTGAGCACATGCAGTGCAAGGTACACTAAGGAACATGCATAAAAATAGTCTCAGAAAAGACGCCGTAAAAGCTTAAAATCACGTACTACTGTCAGGAAGCCTATTGAACCAATAACGACTGTTGAATCCAGAAGGGCTTCATACTAAGGAGATATCGCTGAAAAAGAAGAAACTAAAATAAAACATAGCAGGCCATATGAAAGAAAATTGTAAATTAAAAGCAGTGTGCACATGTCTTCCAAAAATATACTAAAAAGCGTGCAGGAAAAACAACGCACTATATCATAAAGAACGCCGTAGAAGATCAAAAGTTAAGTAGAGTAGAAACCTACTGTCAGGGAACGTGTAAAAACAATGGCGACTGTTAAACCATAGATGTAGGAAAATTAAAAAGGATCAAAGGATTGTGTATAAAAAATAAAAAAAAAATCTAACCTTAAGAAAATTGACGTTCATAACTTAAAACACGCAGGAGATGGGTGATTTAAAAATATTGCAAAAACAAAGGCCAATACAGCAGAAACAATAAAGAGACTGGCAACCTTAAGAAAATTGACGTTCATAACTTAAAACACGCAGGAGATGGGTGATTTAAAAATATTGCAAAAACAAAGGCCAATACAGCAGAAACAATAAAGAGACTGGCAACAATGTACCAATGGTAAAGAGTAAACACTGCAATATGAATCATGAAACTTGGAGAGGGTGAAAAAGATGCACATAAAAAGGGCTACACAATACAACCTGCAGGGTACAAAAAGAAAAAACTGTGAGATACAAAAAGAAAAGCGGATGCCACCACGGGAAAAATAGATGTACCTTCTGCAATAACCAGAGAAACTTGAAAAAGAAAACAGTGTATCATTAAAGCTCAAGGGGAGAGAACCTTACCTGCACAGAATGAGAAGGCGGTAAAATTGCCGCGCATGGGCGTGTGAACGCTATTTAAAGGAACTAGGAAGGGGTAGGGGCTCCCCCTACTGGAGATAAGCTCTCTTGTTGAAAATGGCTGATAACATGCAACATTTGCAGGGCTCCCCCTAGTGGCAAAAAATTCTTCACCTAAATAGTGCTTACTAAAATAAAAAACAGCTGCTGACAAAGTATCATAAAAAACTTGCAAGAGGATAAAAATATAAATATATAAATAAATACACAAATAAAACCGGAGAAAGTAAGGGTAAAAATGATAATGCAAATCTAAAATAGCAAGTTGCCATGTAGGTACCAAAAAATACTTAAGCACTAGACAATCAAAAAATGCAGATAACACCACATTGTGAAATGTGTGCAAGGGACGTTCTGTTATAGATTATGTAAAAAATAATAGTACACATTGAGAACAAAAACAATAACAATAAGATAAAACAAACCTAATGGACTAATAGACAATAAATAACTAACCATACTGTAAATTAAACAATATACAATATATTAAAAAGTATACATAGGCAATGTTGGTATAAAATATTGTGAATGCATGATAGGCATTTGTGTATAGTAAAGGCAAAAACAAAAAAGAATATGGTGACACAGACATAATCGCCTGATGGATAAAAATAAGCTATACAATAAACAATTAAAACAGTATGCATTGTATTAAAAATGTGTGCGGGGATCATGTGTAAAGGGATACTACAATTGTGTAATGGGTATCAAAGTGCTTATTTTTTAAAAAAATAAAATAAAATAAAATAAATTATGATACACAATAGCTTTGTAAGGAACTAATAAAAAGGTAAACCATAAAACTGATGAGTAAATGTGCAATAGCCTTATAAGGAAAAGGAAATTGAATACAATATGTTCCTCTGTTCCTTTTCCTTATAAGGCTATTGCACATTTACTCATCAGTTTAAAATCATTTGAAATTTGTAGAAAATTTGTCAACACATATAAGAACAAGAAAAAACCTCTAAGCCAAAATTGCTGCAAAGCTATTATTACGTAAAAACGGAAGTCACTTATCTGAGTCCCCCGTTATTGATATCGCTTTCGCAGGTAAGCTTAGGTACTTGTTTCGATTCAAAAGTGCTCCATCAAACCGCAACCATTGTCTTAAAGAAGGACTGATGATCGAATGCACAAAAGTAGCAAAAATTCAGCGCGACAACAGAACTAACAATAAATAAGGTAAAAACACCACAAAGTGTCACCAATAAAAATCATTTGAAATTTGTAGAAAATTTGTCAACACATATAAGAACAAGAAAAAACCTCTAAGCCAAAATTGCTGCAAAGCTATTATTAAGTAAAAACGGAAGTCACTTATCTGAGTCCCCCGTTATTGATATCGCTTTCGCAGGTAAGCTTAGGTACTTGTTTCGATTCAAAAGTGCTCCATCAAACATGGTGACATCTCAGAAATTCTAACAAGATGTTTAGACCCTTTCCAATATATAACCCGTAGACTTATGACCTTGAACCCCTGGCTTTCCAGGAATGCAGCTTTTAGCTGTGTTTTGTAATAAAGAAAACCATAGGTCATGGCTGTTACAGGATTCTGGTCTTTATCGTTATAACAACTCGGACAGCCGTGATGAAAACAATCATTAAATTCAAAAGCTGTTTCTACCCCATCGATCACGGCATAGCCATCAAGAAAATAAGACCCCCACCTTTTTTTCGCCACCTTTCAGAGCATGTGTGATCTGTATGTTTTCTTTGGCCTCTACATACATCAGCCATTGAATAGAGGGGGATGAATATCTCTTTGTCTGTCGGTGATAGTTATCTGGTGGAATGAGTGCCACAGTCTTGGGTTCTAAAAACATTAATCTGAACATAGCCATACATACAGATGCACGGGTTATATATTGGAAAGGGTCTAAACATCTTGTTAGAATTTCTGAGATGTCACCATGTTCTACAAACACTTCTTTCTCTGTCATTTTCATGATTTCAGCTCGGTAGAGAACACAGGTCTGCCGCAAAATAGATACATCCTGCTGGCAGTAATAAGCCAACTCTTTTTGCAAATTAAAAGTTTTATGCTGATTGTCCTTGTACCATTGTAAAAATTCCTCTTTTTCTTCAGGCAACATGTTACTCACACCGTAATGTTCAACACCCGGCATGTGGCCCACATAATTTTGATTTTCCAACCTATTAAAAAAGTGCGGAAAGTACCCCTTGCTGCCTGTAAAACCCATGGCTTGTGGAAGTTTGCTAAGTTTCATAGGCAGGAAATTTAGAGAGTCTATAAAACGGATTGTCAAAGGTTCAACGGTAATTTGTAAAAGTTTAGCACCTTGAACCAGCAGCCCTGTGTCCATCTTTTCCTTAAGCAGTTGTTTAAGAACAAAATATCCGTCATAACCTTTGGAATTATGGGCTATGAAGGTGTAGCCTTTAAATTTTTTGTCACAAAAATCTGTATAAAGGCAGAAATACATTCGAGACCCTTGAATTCCCAGTTTCTTTCATCATTTAAGTCTGACACATATATGTAATTAGGGACATGCCAGCCTGTTTCTTACATACATTCACAATCATAAAAAATATACTTTTCAGATGTTTCAGTTTTACCAATAGGGGTCATAAAACATAAGTGGACACCATCCCCGGTTAGGGGTTCATGACATAGTATGCAATGCCGGCCCTTGCACTTATGTTTCTTGTCCACATAAGACTCACATTTCTGGCACAGTATCTTAGATAAACACGCCACTTCTTTTTTCAGAGCCAAATACGCGTGTCTATCTAAACACTCTTTAGAACGTCAAAAGAGTTTGCAATTAGGGCATCTCTGTTGTACACCAACATTATTCGCACACGTTAGTGTCAAACAAAGACGGCACCACAATGTGCAATTATGATCGTGACTGTACGGTTTCTGACAGTAACTACAGAAGTTGCGCTCCCCACAGAATTTTTTGACATCGGTTATACCATAGAAATGGTCATCGTGTAGCAACAAGAACACAGTCTTAGGGAACACAGGTCTGTCTGATGTCTTAAAACAAACCCGTGAATTTGTGTGAAGCACAACGCGTATGTTTATTTTTAAATGCTGTTCAAATATTGCTGCATCATCGAGCATGACTTTTCTATGTACGGGTCACCCCAATTCATTATGTAGTTTTTTAGCACCTTCTAACAATTCGACATCTGTCATTTTTACCTGTGACATGAGGACTGTGAGGCTACCTGCAAAACACAGGTTATTATCAGTGTTATTCAAGCCTATCAAATACATCCTTTTCTTATGAATAATATGGCTAAACGGTTTAGTCTTTAAGACCCTACGAGCTCCCCTACCCCGATTTCTTATGACAAGTACAACAACACGGAATATATCACAAACCTGGATTTCTCTGTGACTCTGAAGGAGTTTAGCGATCTGATTTAAGAAATCGTCAGCGTCTAATGCTTCTGGGTTTAACTTTCCAGAATACAAGGAATTGTGAAAAAGAGATGAGTGTAGATGCACCTCTAATCACCGGGTGAAACCCTGCTGCTAACTTCATCCAGAATATGCTGGATACCTTGCCGAATGGCGAATTGAGCCTCAGATAATGATGTTACCCTGTCTAAATTAATAAACCGAAATTCCTCTGAATAAATTACACCATTAAACTTGTCCAATTTACGATCCCACCTTTTCACAAACTGAACATAGCTAACTGGTTTTGATTCTGCAGCGGGGCCTAATGCATGATTATTTGTGCTGTCCTCTGAAACACAGTGATCAAAGACACGGCTTTCACCACGCCCTCCGTATTCTGTACCGGCGTGTGTAGATTCACCGGCAGAAAAACTTTCGCTGTGTGATCTTTTCCTGTTAGACTTCTCTCCCATAGCCATTGGATTAAAAAACACTGGGCATACCTTTTAAATTTCTTTGCTGCCTTCTTCTTTTTGTAAGAGAGAGAGTTTATTTGCAACCCCCTTTTTCTGCTCCTATTTTTTAAAGACAATCATAAGAGACAGAAACATTACGTAGCCAACAATATTTTTAAAAAGTAAGGCACATGAGGGAGGAGTAGCCTAGTGGTTGGGGCAAGGTACTTCAGGCCGGAAGGTCGGGGGTTCAAATCCGACTAGAGGACAGCAACCTTGGGCTGGAAGGACTGGGGTTTCTAGTCCCACAGATGCTCCTTGTGGTCTTGGGCAAGCCACTTAACCCTCCACAGCCCATGTTCCCTGTAAGTATTAGTGTATGTGTCTCATATCCCCGCGTGTTAAATGTATCCCCCAATTGTGTCATGACCGCTTTGATTGAAGGATAAGGCGGTATACAAAAACTGTCTAAATAAATAAATAAATAAAATACTCACCATGTCTGAAGAGTAGTTGCAAGCTGTAGAGAGACTATGTGATCTTTTCTGACTGCTGAAATGTACTGGATCTCATAGCCTTATCATACGACCTGGCTAATTCACAATGCCTTTTTTTTCACAGACAGTACATTGTAATAGATGCTATATATTGTGTATGTGGCTAATACACATTCCCGCCCATTTCCCAGACGTCTTAAGGGGATTTTAGTTCTACAACAGAGCTCTGCACATTCTTATCTTATGGCCTATTGTTTAGGACACACCTAGATGCCCCATTTTATTTCCAGACAACCCATTGTAGGTTTAATTAACTAAGCATTTCTAAAACACACCACACAAAACTGTAGGTTCAAAATGTTTTATTTCAAATAAAATGTTTTCATCTTGTGATATGATTTATTTGTGCATTACAAGTTTAAAAAAATAAAAAATAAAAGGTATACATATAATTTTTGTTCATCTGTATGTTCAACTAATAGATTCTGGAAATACATACATTTTCATAAAAAGTCAATTTTTACAGAACTTGGTGTTTTTTAAAGAACGATCTATAATCTCTGTCACAGATTATACCTTCATATCACAGTTTGCAGATCTAAGCAAAATATTGAACAGTTGTCCTGGATTTCTAGTCTTGACGGACTGGAAAGGGGGGCTGTTACTTCTGGAGAGAAATCTGAAATTGTGAGTATATACTTCTGGGAATTTTTCTGAAAGGAATTGTTTTTCTTTTAAAGCTAATTAATCTGTGAACCCACTATTTTTTTTGTTAAATCAGTCAGGGCCTAGTAGCAACAGTTTAAGATTCAATTTAAAAACACAGAAGAGAACTTTCTGGTTACCTTTCATACCCAGTAGACAGCTGTAGTTTAAATTTCATAGTCACTCAGGGCCTAGCATCAGCAAAGTACTTTTAGTTTCAAATTAAAACACAGAAGAGAGCTTTCTGGTTAAATTTAGAATCCAGCAGAGAGCTTGTAGTTTAAATTTCATAATAGGTTAGAGCCTAGTAGCAGCAAAGAGCTATAATTTAAATCAAATCAGAATATAGCTTAGCACAAGAGGCAAAACAAGGTCAATTCTCCTTGAGCAGCATATAAAGTCTTCTAGAGACCTTTACAAAGAGGCCTTCTACCTAGTGGGCAAGCAACCTGTGAAGCTTTTTCAATAGGTGTTAACACCAGCTGGCAGTTCAAAAGGCCATTTTGAAAGACTCCTTCTATCCAAGCAAGGACTGTTAATTACCCAGGAAGTAGGTCACTGCTTACATCATCAGCACAAGCATAAATAGCTCAACCAGAGCTCTGTGACCCTGTCTTGACGGACTGGAAAGGGGGGCTGTTACTTCTGGAGAGAAATCTGAAATTGTGAGTATATACTTCTGGGAATTTTTCTGAAAGGAATTGTTTTTCTTTTAAAGCTAATTAATCTGTGAACCCACTATTTTTTTTGTTAAATCAGTCAGGGCCTAGTAGCAACAGTTTAAGATTCAATTTAAAAACACAGAAGAGAACTTTCTGGTTACCTTTCATACCCAGTAGACAGCTGTAGTTTAAATTTCATAGTCACTCAGGGCCTAGCATCAGCAAAGTACTTTTAGTTTCAAATTAAAACACAGAAGAGAGCTTTCTGGTTAAATTTAGAATCCAGCAGAGAGCTTGTAGTTTAAATTTCATAATAGGTTAGAGCCTAGTAGCAGCAAAGAGCTATAATTTAAATCAAATCAGAATATAGTTTTCCTCAGCAGCACAGGACAAGGTACTGTGTAGCAGCCCTTTTTTAATAAGTGTTATATCCCTCCCTCCCTCCCCACACCCACCCTCCCCTGGGAATTTCACAGCTTTATAGGTACTTGCACAACTTAAAAGACAGGAGGTGCTCTCAGGTGAAGCTCATTACCCAAATCAGTCATACACCAAGGACCTGAGATTAATTAAGCTTCAGGTGAACAAGGTATATTAAACTTCTTAGGTACAGTTTTAGTGGTATAAATATCCATTGCACCCTTTAGTACATATAGAACTTAAAGATCTAAACACAAACTTAAAACTAAGATGCAGACAGCAGTCCAGCAACGGGATGTGGGCTTTCCAGTCTTTTGCATTGAGTGTCACATGTATGATTTTCTCCCAGCTGGTGAGAGGTCTTACGTGTGCACTAGGTGCAAGGAGCTCTCTGCTCTCAGGGAACAAGTCCGTTCTCTAGAGGCTAGAGTAGCAGACTTGGAAAACATAAGACAGACAGAGAGGTACATAGACGAGACCTACAGGGATATAGTCCTGAAGTCCCACCTCCAGTCTGGCAGCATCCCTGTTGCCATGGAGGAGAGAGGTCACGTGACAGGAGAGCATCACCCTGGTGTGGCAGGAAGTGATCCTGTAAATAGGACCTGTCCTCCAGGTGATGTAAACCCCTCTCGCACCGAGGAGGTTTCTCCAGGGCCAAGTGCCCATGCGGGAAGGGTTAGGACAGCAGTTATAGTTGGTGATTCGATCATTAGGCATGTAGATAGCTGGGTGGCTGGTGGACGTGAGGATCGCCTGGTAACATGCCTGCCTGGTGCGAAGGTAGCGGACCTCACACGCCACCTAGATAAGGTCTTAGATAGTGCTGGGGAGGAGTCTGCTGTCTTGGTACATGTTGGTACCAATGACATAGGAAAATGTGGTAGGGAGGTTCTGGAAGCTAAATTTAGGCTTTTAGGTAGGAAGTTGAAATCCAGAACTTCCAGGGTAGCGTTCTCCGAAATGCTTCCCGTTCCACGCGCAGGACCCAATAGGCAGGCAGAGCTCCGGAGTCTCAATGCGTGGATGAGACAATGGTGCAGAGATGAGGGGTTCGGATTTGTTAGGAACTGGGGAACATTCTGGGGAAAGGAGGGGCTCTTCCGAAGGGATGGGCTTCACCTTAACCGGGATGGAACCAGGCTGCTGGCATTAACCTTTAAAAAGGAGATAGAGCAGCTTTTAAACTAGATAATAGGGGAAAGCCGACAGTCGCCCAAGAGCGCATGGTTCGGAAGAATGTATCCTTGAAGGATACTACAAAAAGCAGAGAGGTTCCAAAAAAGAGTAAAGTAGCCCAAATGCCCTCGAGTATGGAGCAGACAGAACTTAAAGATCCCAAATTACCCATGTCTACCAATAGCCAAATTAATATGAATAAAATACAGTCTCTAAAATGCTTGTATGCAAATGCTAGAAGTCTACAAAACAAAATGGGAGAGTTAGAATATATAGCACTAAACGAGAGGTTAGATATGATTGGAATATCAGAGACATGGTGGAAGGAGGACAACCAGTGGGACACTGTGATACCTGGGTACAAACTATATCGAAATGATAGAGCTGATCAAATTGGTGGAGGGGTTGCGCTCTATGTTAGAGAGGGCATTGAGTCAGAAAGGATTAAAGTTTTGCAAGAAACAAAATTTGCTGTAGAATCTCTATGGATTGAAATTCCATGTAAAAAGGGGAAGGCGATGGCAGTGGGGGTGTACTATCGTCCGCCTGGCCAGAATGAACAAATGGATGATGAAATGCTCAAAGAAATCAAGGAAGCTAGCAAAAGTTACAGTGCAGTAATAATAATGGGTGATTTCAATTACCCCGGCATCGACTGGGTCAGTGTCACAACAGGACATGCTAGGGAGATAAAGTTCCTAGATGAAATAAATGACTGCTTCTTGGAGCAGCTGGTTCATGAACCGACCAGAGGGGAAGCAATATGAGACCTAGTCCTTAGTGGAACACCAGATGTAGTGCAAGAGATAAGGGTGTTGGGGCCACTTGGCAATAGTGATCATAGCATGATCGCCTTTGATTTAATTAGTGGAGGAGGGATAGTAAGGAAATCCACAGTACTACCCTTTAACTTTCGAAAGGGAGACTATGATAGAATGAGGAAAACAGTTAAGAAAAAACTAAAAGGAGCAGTTGCAAAGGTTAAAGACGTACATCAAGCTTGGGTGTTGTTGAAAAATACTATCTTGGAAGCCCAGACCAGCTGTATTCCACGCTTTAAGAAAAGTGGAAGGAAGTCCAAAAAATTGCCAGCATGGTTTAAAGCTGAGGTCAGAGAGGCTGTTGTTGCCAAAAAAGCATCTTTCAAGAAATGGAAAAAAGAGCCAAATGATGAAACCTGGAAACAGCACAAGCACTGGCAAGTCAAATGCAAGGCATTGATAAGGCAGGCAAAGAGAGAATTTGAGAAGAAGCTTGCTGCGGAAGCAAAAACGCGAAATAAAGACCTTTTCAAGTACATTCGTAGCAAAAAACCCGTGAGAGAGTCAGTTGGTCCATTAGATGATAAAGGGGTTAAAGGAGCACTAAGAGGCGACAAGGCGATAGCGGAGAGACTGAATGAATTCTTTGCTTCGGTCTTTACTGAGGAAGATGTAGGGATGTTACCCACGACTGAAGTGGTATTTAAAGGTGTGGAAGAATTGAAGGAAATATCGATACATCGGGAAGATGTCCTACAACTATTAGATAAACTGAAGAGTAGCAAATCACCTGGGCCGGATGGTATACATCCAAGGGTGTTGAAAGAACTGAAATTTGAGATTGCAGACCTGCTATCAGTAATCTGTGAACTATCATTAAAATCATCTCTAATACCTGAGGATTGGAGGATCGCCAATGTAACACCAATTTTTAAAAAGGGTTCGAGGGGTGATCCGGGAAACTACAGACCGGTGAGCCTGACATCAGTACCGGGAAAAATGGTAGAAACCATCATAAAGAATAAAATTACTCAGCATGTAGATAGTCATGACCTAATGGGAGACAGCCAACATGGCTTTAGACAAGGAAGATCTTGTCTTACTAATCTGTTATGTTTTTTTGAAGGAGTGAATAAACAGGTGGACAAAGGTGAGTCGGTTGATATTGTGTATCTGGACTTTCAGAAAGCCTTTGACAAGGTCCCTCATCAGAGACTTTTGGCAAAACTAAAGAGTCATGGGATAGGAGGCAGTGTACTACTGTGGATCAGGAACTGGTTAAAAGATAGAAAGCAGAGGGTAGGGCTAAATGGCCAATTTTCCCAATGGAGAAAGGTGAATAGTGGTGTACCCCAGGGATCTGTGCTGGGTCCGCTGCTTTTTGACATATTCATAAATGACCTGGAAAGTGGAATAACGAGTGAGGTTATCAAATTTGCTGATGACACAAAACTATTTAAAGTTGTTAAAACCCAGGAGGATTGTGGAAAATTGCAAGAGGATCTTGATAAATTGGAAGACTGGGCATCAAAATGGCAGATGAAATTTAATGTGGAGAAGTGCAAGGTTATGCACCTAGGGAAGAACAACCCAAACTATGGTTACACGATGCAAGGTTCCACATTAGGAACCACCACCCAAGAAAAAGATTTAGGCGTCCTTGTGGATACCATGTTAAAACCCTCGGCCCAGTGTGCAGCGGCGGCCAAGAGAGCAAATAGAATGCTAGGTATGATAAGGAAAGGAATGGAAAATAAAACAAAAGATATTATAATGCCTCTATATCGTTCCATGGTGAGACCGCACCTTGAATATTGTGTGCAATTCTGGTCGCCATATCTTAAAAAGGATATAGCAATTTTAGAAAAGGTTCAGAGAAGAGCCACCAAAATGGTAAAGGGGATGGAAGGCTACTCCTATGAAGAAAGGCTAAAAAGGTTGGGGCTCTTTAACCTGGAAAAGAGACGGCTGAGGGGAGATATGATAGAAGTCTATAAATTAATGAACGGAGTGGAACGGGTAAACGTAGATCGATTGTTTACCTTATCAGAATATAGAAAGACTAGGGGACATGCAATGAAGCTACAGGGTAAACTATTTAAGACTAATAAAAGAAAATATTTTTTCACTCAACGTGTAATCAAACTCTGGAATTTGTTACCGGAGGATGTAGTAAAGGCTGTTAGTGTAGCTGGGTTTAAAAAAGGTTTGGACAAGTTCCTGGAGGAAAGGTCCATAAACCATTATTAAGAAGGGACCCAGGATATCAATGCTTGAACCAATACAAGCATTGTGGAACCTGTGTCCCTTGGGGAAACTGCTAGGTACGTATGACCTAGATTGGCCACTGTTGGAAACAGAATACTGGGCTTGATGGACCTTGGTCTGACCCAGTATGGCATATCTTATGTTCTTATGTTCTTATGGTATTAAAAAGACACAATTGATGCTATCACCGTAGACTCTTTTCCAGATCTGCAGAGAATTTGTGTGTGTCACATCTACAGGCCTCGTCTTTATTGTTCTGTGAAAACTATGATTATAACTGTGCACAAAAGCCTGCAATACATCTTGGTACCTAAAGGTGTTGTGTGTAGTAAAATAACGCCACATTTTGGATTTCAAAGTCCTGTTAAACCTTTCTACCACCGCTGCTTTAACATCGTTATTGGTTACAAAATGATGAACCCCTCTTTGTTTTAATAAATTCTTCAGGGACCTATTTAAAAATTCTTTACCCTTGTCTGTCTGTATTTTTTCAGGTATACGACCTAGATTAAATATTTTTTCAAAGGCTTTAGCAACTTCATGACCGGGTTTCGATTTTAAACTTGCAGCCCATGCATATTTTGATGGGATGTCTACCACTGTTAATACTTCTCTTACCTCTGCTGATCCTAGTTCTTCCAATAAACAGTTTGTTTCTGCATCTACAGTGGCATAATATATTTCTATATCCTCTGGATCCATTGTGTTGTCAGATGTTAAGTAAAGCTCGGTGCCAAAATCGCAGGGTTCTTGAGAGTCGAAAAATATTTGGGGCATCTGGATAATATACATTCTCTGTTATTTCTTGTTCAGGCTCTGCCGGACTCTCCAGTATTTCAAGTGGATTTTCAATCGGTGGATACCCCTCTGCTTCTGCATCATGGTCCTTAAGGAAGTAATTAATGTTGTGTGCCCTGCTGGAAATTCTGCTTGGTGTTCCAAAAAGAGCCATTTTTGAATCTCTGTGTTAAAATGTTCCCCTTGCACAGGACACAAACAGCCTTACACCTGGAGCATGCTCAGAACAGACCTCTTCTTTCAACCAATCAGATGTTACCACACCCCTAGAGCATGCTCAGAACAGACCTCTTCTTTCAACCAGTCAGATGTTACCACACCCTAGAGAAGCATGTTCAGACTTGTCTCTCAGTATTGGTTTTTTCAAAGCCACTAAAAAATAGCTGTGTCTGTGTTTGAACTCAGGTCTCTCTCTCTCTCCCCCCCCCCAAAAAAAAATAGCTGTATTAGGGGGATTTGCACACAGGTCTCTCTGTATTTCAGTCTGAACTCTACAGGACTGTCAGAATACTTCTCTCTAACAGTGAGGTCTTAAAAGTAAAATTCTATCACATGGACAGCAGTGGTTTCTCTAACAAAGATGTGCTAATTGCATTTGTAAAGAAAAAGCTTCTATACCAAGGGCTGTGTCTCAGTGAAAAGCCTGTGTCTCTCTGTGCTATGAATCTTTTGTGAGAAATAAGAACTGGGGCAGTGGGAGAGAGAAAAGCATTTTCCAGGGTTCCTGCTTTTTTGCAGATGTAAACATTAACCAGAAGCAAAAACACATTTCCGGAGTCAGTCACACTGCTCCCCGCTGATGTCAGCAAAAAGGGACAGTCCATTTCCGATGATGTAGGCAGGAGCGTGCTTGAGGGTGAGAGGCAGCACTGATCCCTCTAACAAAGATGTGCTAATTGCATTTGGAAAGAAAAAGATTCTAGCCTGCCTGTCTCTCTGTGCTAAGAATCAGTTTTTGTGTGAGAAAAAAACAACTGAGTCTGTGTGGGAGAAAGAGAGAGAAAAGCATTTTTGTTTTTCAGCATTAAGCAGAAGCAAAAACACATTTCCGGAGTCAGCCATACTGTCATTTCCGGAGTCAGCCATACTGTTTCCACTGATGTCAGCAAAAAGGGACAGTCCCTCTTCTGATGACACACTGTTTCCGGTGATGTCAGCAAAAAGGGACAGTCCATTTCCGGTGATATAGGCAGGGGGCGTATAGGAGGGTGGGAGGCTGTGGGTGGGGCACAAACCCAGAAGTGGGTGCTGATTGGCTAATGCCATATTGTAGGGCATGGCATGGGTGTGACACACCCCCAGAAGTGTACGCTGATTGGATGATGTCATCCTTGGGGCGGGGGCAGGGGTGTGTCAGGTGGGGGGCGGTGGCCATGCCTGGGGGCGGGACTGGGTGGGGCTAACGTACCATTCACTTCTATGGGAGGGGGCGTGGCCTAAGGCGGGACATACACCGGAAGTGGGCGCTGATTGGTACCTGTCAACATTTTGGGGGCGGGAGTGGGCGGGGCTGGGTGGGTATAACTCATCATTCACTTCTATGGGAGGGGGCGTGGCCTAAGGCGGGACATACACCGGAAGTGGGCGCTGATTGGTACCTGTCAACATTTTGGGGGCGGGAGTGGGCGGGGCTAACTCACCATTCACTTCTATGGGAGGGCGTGGCCTAAGGCGGGACATACACCGGAAGTGAACGCTGATTGGCTCCTGCCATCCTTATCTCACCTGTCAATCAGTTTGACAAGTAGTGTACCCATTATACTACTGTGGTACGTCTGCGAGATTCACTCCTAGGCCATGTTTTCCCACTGTGGTCTACCCAATAATAAACCGTGCCTTCCTTGTGGTTTTCCTCATCTCGCTTAAACTTTTTGAGTTTCCTTTCTTTTACTATTTTTTTTTAAATCACAAATATTCCTATCAAAATCTTTCTTCAATTGTTCAAAATTAGGATCATTGTGTTTGAGTAGATCAATCTTCTTATCTACTTGTGGTTTCAGAGTCTCATTGTTATGTTTTGACATATTAATTAGAAGAATCATCACATCTAATGAACATTTATTGAATATTTTTATCCAATTGGCCATAAAGGCAGGATCATCTCTAAACATTCCTGGGGCTTTGTTAACCTGCAGGCCCCTAGGAATGATTTTCTTCCAGCCGTACTCAAGTAAGGAAGATGCGTGCATTTGTTTACGTATAGGTTTTTGGGTGAGACGGATCAATCTGTGATAGTGGTCATGCACCCCAGATCACCTTAACAATATGTACATAGTAAACAGAAAAAATACCCACCCAGCAGGACACAGTCCTCATACTGTCCACTCTCAAACTGTTGGAATAGTGCTGAGCAATGCAGGATATAGAAGTCATGGGTGGACCCTGGAAACTTAGGAAACACATTCAGAATATAGAAACATAGAAATATGACGACAGAAAAAGACCACATGGCCTATCTAGTCTGTCCTTCCATATCAACAACTACAACAGTCCCCTTTTTTCCTTTAGAGATCCTCTGTGTTTGTCCCATGTTTTTTTGAATTCAGATACTGTCCTCATCTCTACCACCTCCACTGGGAGACTATTCCACGGATCCACTAGTCTTTCCGTAAAGAAATATTTCCGTATATCACTCCTGAATCTATCCACCTTCACCCTCATCCCATGTCCCCTCGTAGCAAAACTTGCTTTCAATTGAAAGAGGCTCTCACCCCTGTACATTTATGCCATGGAGGTATTTAAACATCTCAATCATATCACCTCTATCCCTCCTTTCCTCTAAGGTGTACATATTAAGATCCTTAAGTCTGTCCTCATATGCTTCATAATGAAGACCATTAACCATTTTAGTAGCCACCCTCTGTATTATTATTATTTATTATTATTATTATTTACATTCTCTTATATACCACGCTATTCTGCATCAGTGCGGTTTACATTATGCTGTACTGACTCCATCCTGTTTATATCTTTTTGAAGGTGCGGTCTCCAGAATTGCACACTATACTCCAAATGAGGTCGCACCAAAGACTTATACAGAGGCACTATCACCTCCTTTTTTCTGCTAGCCATTCCTCTACGTATGCACCCAAGCATCCTTCTAGCTTTTGCTGTCGCCTTTTCTACCTGTTTAGCTACTTTAAGATCATCAGACACAACCACGCCTAGGTCCCGCTCTTCTTTAGTGGACAAAAGTACTTCACCCTCTATACTATATTGCTCCCTTGGATTGTGGCAGCCCAAATGCATGACCTTACTTTTTTAACATTAAATCCCTGCTGCCAAATTCTAGACCATTCTTCAAGCTTAGCTAGATCTCTCTTCATGTTATCTACACCTTCCTGGGTGTCTACTCTATTGCAGATTTTGGTATCATCCGCAAAGAGGCAAACCTTACCTGACAGCCCTTCCACTATTTCACTAACAAAGATGTTAAAAAGAATCAGACCAAGGACAGATCCCTGAGGCACACCACTGGTAACATCCTTCTCCTCAGAGTGAGCTCCATTTACCTGTACTATTTGTTGCCTCCCACCCAACCAATTTCTAACCCAAGTAGTAACTTTAGGGTCCAGGAGGGATCTCTCCCAGGAGGGATCAGAGCTACCACCGACATCACCGCTCCCCCAACCGACCAGCTGACACGTGCTGCCCAATCCAGGCAGCCCCAGGGATTCAAAAATCAAGCGGGACCCGGACCGAAGCCTCTTCAGCCTACTGCAGCTCTCCCAGGAGGGATCAGAGCTACCGCCGACATCACCGCTCCCCCAGCCGACCAGCTGACATGTGCTGCCCAATCCAGGCAGCTCCAGGGATTCAAAAATCAAGCGGGACCCAGACCGAAGCCTCTTCAGCCTACTGCAGCTCTTCCAGGAGGGATCAGAGCTACCACCAACATCACCGCTCCCCCAGCCGACCAGCTGACATGTACTGCCCAATCCAGGCAGACCCCAGGATTCAAGAGGAGGATCTGACTGGCGAACCCGCGCCTTGCGTTCCCGCGCCTGAGGGCCTTGCCAGAGGGCCCTTTGGCACAGCCCTTAGGCAGCGGCCCACATCAAGAAACCAGCAAAACTTCCACAAGTTCCGTCTGCACACCGAGACGCCAGAGAAACCCCCAGAGGACCCGTCTGCAGTTTGCAAATTTCCCAGCAGCCTGAGCTCCCTCAGGGTTGAGCTTACTCTCACCGCCAACACACCCACCTTTACAAGCACAGCAAGTAAAAGTCACTTATACGGACTGAACAAAGTACTCATATGTTATCACTGTTATCATCATTATCATACTATAACTGTTTCTTATTTGATACTTTTACTGTTGCCAGTAGCCTAACATTATCACTGCTATTTGACCATTCTTTACTGTTGCCAGTAATTTGCTTTATTGTTGCTTTTACTGTTTACCAGTTACTGTTGCCAGTAATTTGCCAATACTGTTTTCCAAATTACTGTTGCCAGTAATTTGCTATACCGTTGCTTTTTGACCACTCTTTACTGCTGCCAGTAACCTGCTACAACTGTAGTTACTTTGACCACTTTTACTATTGTCAGTAGCCTGCTATAACTGTTACCACTGCGACCGCTCTCTTCCATTCCAGTAACCTGCTGCTACTTTATCCACTATTTATTATCTCTGTTGCCACAACAACCCTATCATGGCCATTTCCCCAGTTGCCATATTTAGTTTTTACCTCCTGACTAACACCATTCAGAATTCAGATGCCTTTTCACCCATTCCTAAATATATCCCTATCCTTCAGAGCTTGGCAAGAAGAAATCACACTAACTCCTATCACACATCACCACATGCACACCACATCAGGCACTCACACTTACTCTATATATCCCTTAATAACACCTATAGCCCCAAGCCTGAACCCACTCTCTTACATAGTAACCTAAAATGTGCTCTCATCAACTCACGATCAGTTCGCAAAAAATGGCCAGTCATCACTGATCTCATCACTACTCAGAACCTGGATATCCTTATGGTCACAGAATCCTGGCTGTCAGATACAGACACCGTCCTCTTAAATCAACTCATTCCCTATAACTATTCAATACACACTTGTAATAGAACCAACCGTAAAGGAGGTGGAGTCTTCATCCTAGCAAGAAGTAAGCTCCAATTCCAGCTACTATCGTCAACGAGTACCACGCACATGGACATAATGTCTGTTGCCAACAAGCGCATCACTATAAATCTCATCTACAGAGCTCCTTCTTCTCCACCGGAAGATCTCTCCAATATCATAGACCTGGCCTGTAACCCTGAAAATCCACGTAAGCCTAATTGGTTGATCGGTGATTTCAACCTTGCTTCCCTACAACCTACCTACTCAAACACCTACCTTGATGCTATGAATGACCTCAGTTATACACAAATGGTCAACTCTCCTACACACCTCAAGGGAAACGCTCTTGACCTCATCTTTGCCCCCCAGCCAGAATTAAACAACAATATCAACCTATCATTCACGCCTGTCCCATGGTCAGACCACAACTTAATCTCCTTCCAAATCCCATACCAACAAAATCGAATTTCAACCTGCCAAACAAACTCAACCACCTCAAGATCGACAATTCGCTTCAGACCCCTAGACAGAGAGGACTTTGTCAATAACATTCTTCCAGCACTCTGTCAACCAGCTCAGAACCTTGACAATATGATTGACCGATGGAACTCCACCCTAATCTCTTGCGCACAACTACCTTCATCGAATAAATCAACAGCAACTATCAGATCACCAAGAAACAGAAAACCAGCCCCTTGGTTCTCTGCTGAACTACGTTCATCTCTTCAGACTCTAAGAATGCAAGAAAGAAAATGGCATCGATCTCGCTCCACTTCCGACAAAATGATTTATGAAAACACCCTAAAGCAACACCGTGAGAAAATATCTGAAAAAATGAGAGAACACCACACGGATCTCCTCCTCCGCTCATTAAATAAACAACGTGACCTCTTTAACATTGCTAAATCCCTAACCAAAGCACCTTCCTCGAATCAGACGGTATCTATCCAGCCTCAGTCCTATGCCGAGTACCTGCAATCTAAAATCATTAAAACAAAGATGGAACCAGGTTTCACACTATGTTACTCTCCCCATGTACAGCAACTATTAACAAATTTCAGCCCTCCAGCAGAGAAATACATTGCTGACCTTATTGCTACTATCAACACCACTACAGCACCTAATGATCCTTGTCCTGCACACTGGATCAGAACGATGCGTTCAGAACTAAGCCCAACTCTAGCAATCATCATGAAGCTCTCATTCACAGCAGGAAAATTTCCAACAACTCTCAAACAGATGTCCATAAGCCCTCTTCTCAAAAACAACAAACTCGACCCGACAAAGACTGACTTTATATCGTCCAATCTCGAGCATTTCCCTTCTAGCCAAACTCATCGAGAAGGTGGTCCAAATGCAATTACAGCAACACATCGACATATCAGCCCCTCTTGATCCCTGCCAGCATGGGTTCCGAGAAGCACATGGGGTAGAGACTCTACTTACCATACTTATCAATACGTTAACCAGAGGTATTGACAAAATTGAAAATGGGTTTGCACTCATCTTGCTTAATATAGCTGCTGCATTTGATTCTGTTAACCATTTGCAACTCCTTTCTCGCCTTCAGGAAAAGGGTATTCACGGTCTGGCCTGGGAATGGTGTAAATCCTACCTAACCAACCGTTGGCAACATGTATGGATAGGATCATCAACATCAGAACCATTCCATCAACAACAGGGAGTACCCCAAGGATCCTCCCTATCTGCTCTACTTTTTAACATCTATATGCCAACCCATATGTGACATCATCCATTCCTTTAACATATCCAGTCTGATCTATGCAGACGATGTATTGATATTCACCCCGATCAAAATCATGCATCCGAACCTCCTCCCACTTATTGAATGCTTCAACGCAATCACTGACTGGCTGTTATGGCAGAACCTACGCATAAACTTTAAGAAAATCAAGGTCCTATTCATAACCAAGAATAAGAACTTCTCTCCTCCCACTTCATTGAAGGTACGAGATGCCGAACTACCTTGCAAATCTGCGATACGCTACCTGGGCGTTACAATAGACCAACAACTCAATTTCAAAGAATACATAAAGAATACTACCAAGTTAATTTACAACAAAATACGGACACTAAGACATCTAAGACCCCTACTGGCCCCGGATGACTTTAGAACCATATTCCAGTCCCCTGTAATGCCGCATTTCGATTATACCAATATCATCCTACATGGCCTTCCTAAGAGCACCCTCAATCCACTGCAGATGGCGATGAATTCAGCAGCTCGCATCCTCTGCGGCATTTCCAGAAAAGAGCATATCACACCCATATTTATGGAACTACACTGGCTACCGTTACAATTCAGGATCACCTACAAGGTCCTACTCCTTTCATTTAAAGCAATTAACAGTCTATCTCCCTCATCCCTATCTGCACTCCTGACTATTACCCCTACAAACAGGCTAAGAAGGTCAGCAGCTACCAATACAATGTTTATGCCACCTGAGTCTACTAAATGTACTCAAATAACTAGAAATAGAGCCTTTACATTCTATGCTCCTAAGTGCTGGAACAATCTCCCGCCTCATATTCGATCAATCGGTGACCTCTCACAATTCAGAAAAGCCCTTAAACACCACCTATTTTGCCTTCACTTCACCCACCCTAACCTAACACAACCACTTCCAGCACCCCATCTCACCCACTCAGCCTCAGACACCCCAACAATGTAACGCTTAAGGATATAGATAACAGATCCGCCCTCAGACACAGATTACAAGCCTCTTGCATTATGATCCCAATGTACAACATAAACTGTAAATAGTTTTTACAACCACCTTGGTTGTTGAGATGTATATAGTTACCCTTGTTATAGTCCCATGTTACAAACCCTGTTACAATGTAAGCAAACGATCCTTTGTTCTGATGCAAAATTTATGTTATTTGTAAACCGCACTGATACCAAAAAGCGCGGTATATAAGAACTGTAAATAAATAAAAAATCCCTAGGGTGCTCAGTTTGTTTGCCTGTGAGGAACAGAGTCAAAGGTTTTACTGAAACCTAAATACACCACATCTAGGGCTCTCCCTCAGTCCAACTCCCTGGTCACTCAGTCAAAGAAATCAATCAGATTTGTCTGACAAGACCTGCCACTGGTGAATCCATGCTGCCTCAGATCCTGTAATCTGCTGGACTCCAGAAAACTCACTATTTTCTCTTTCAGCAGCATTTCCAATAACTTACTCCCCACAGACGTTAAACTAACCGGCCTGTAGTTTTCAACCACATCCTTACTTCCGCTTTTGTGTAAAGGCACCACATGAGCCTCTCTCCAGTCCTTTTGCACCACTCCCGACTCCAATGAGGCATTGAAAAGGTCAGTCAGTGGAGCTGCTAGAATGTCCCCAAGTTCCCTCAGTATTCTAGGGTGTATTCACAGGCGACTTATAAACAAACTGAGCACCCTAGGAATGGACCCTAAAGTTACTGCTTGGGTTAGAAATTGGTTGGGTGGGAGGCGACAAAGAGTACAAGTAAATGGAGCTCACTCTGAGGAGAAGGATGTTACCAGTGGTGTGCCCCAGGGATCTGTCCTTGGTCCGATTCTTTTTAACATCTTTGTTAGTGATATAGCGGAAGGGCTGTCAGGTAAGGTTTGCCTCTTTGCAGATGATACCAAAATCTGCAATAGAGTAGACAACCAGGAAGGTGTAGATAACATGAGGAGGGATCTAGCTAAGCTTGAAGAATGGTCTAGAATTTGGCAGCTGGGATTTAATGTTAAAAAATGTAAGGTCATGCATTTGGGCTGCAGCAATCCAAGGGAGCAATACAGTATAGGAGGTGAAGTACTTTTGTCCACTAAAGAAGAGCGGGACCTAGGCGTGGTTGTGTCTGATGATCTTAAAGTAGCTAAACAGGTAGAAAAGGCGACGGCAAAAGCTAGAAGGATGCTTGGGTGCATACGGAGAGGAATGGCTAGCAGAAAAAAGGAGGTGATAATGCCTCTGTATAAGTCTTTGGTGCGACCTCATTTGGAGTATAGTGTGCAATTCTGGAGACCGCACCTTCAAAAGGATGTGAACAGGATGCAGTCGGTGCAGAGGGTTGCTACTAAAATGATTAATGGGCTTTATTATAAAGCATATGAGGACAGACTTAAGGATCTTAATATGTACACCTTAGAGGAAAGGCGGGATAGAGGTGATATGATTGAGATGTTTAAATACCTCCGTGGCATAAATGTTCAGGGAGAGAGCCTCTTTCAATTGAAAGCAAGTTCTGCTATGAGGGGACATGGGATGAGGATGAAGGGAGATAGATTCAGGCGTGATATGCGGAAATATTTCTTTACAGAAAGAGTAGTAGATCCATGGAATAGTCTCCCAGTGGAGGTGGTAGAGATGAGGACAGTAACTGAATTCAAAAAAGCATGGGACCAACACAGAGGATCTCTAAAGGTAAAAAGTGGACTGTTGTAGTTGTTATTATGGAAGGACAGACTAGATAGGCCATGTGGTCTTTTTCTGTCATCATATTTCTATGTTTCTATGTATCCCATCTGGTCCCATCGCTTTGTCTACTTTAAGTTGAGCTAGTTTCTCATGAACACAGTCTTCTGAAAATTGTTCAAGATGTCCCTCGCTTCTGTTCCTGTCTGTGGGTGTTTTCTGAGGTCCTGCTCCAGGTTCTTCATCTGTGAACACAGAACAGAAATATTTGTTAAGTAATTCCGCTTTATCCTCATCAGCTTCTACAGTACATATTCCTCCCCTTCATCCTTGAGTCTGACAATACCACGTTTGCCCTTCCTCTACTCACTAACATATCTGATAAATGTCTTATCCCCCAATTTTATTACTTTGGCTATTTCCTCCTCTTTTTGAATCTTTGCTTTCCTGACTACTTTGCTAGCTTCTCTAAGTTTTTCCAAATATAAGAACATAAGAACATAAGATATGCCATACTGGGTCAGACCAAGGTCCATCAAGCCCAGTATCCTGTTTCCAACAGTGGCCAGTCTAGGTCATACGTACCTAGCAGTTTCCCCAAAAGACACAGGTTCCACAATGCTTGTACTGGGTCAAGCATTGATATCCTGGGTCCCTTCTTAATAATGGTTTATGGACTTTTCCTCCAGGAACTTGTCCAAACCTTTTTTAAACCCAGCTACACTAACAGCCTTTACTACATCCTCCGGTAACAAATTCCAGAGTTTGATTACACGTTGAGTGAAAAAATATTTTCTTTTATTAGTCTTAAATAGTTTACCCTGTAGCTTCATTGCATGTCCCCTAGTCTGTCTATATTCTGATAACGTAAACAATCGATCTACGTTTACCCGTTCCACTCCGTTCATTAATTTATAGACTTCTATCATATCTCCCCTCAGCCGTCTCTTTTCCAGGTTAAAGAGCCCTAACCTTTTTAGCCTTTCTTCATAGGAGTATCCTTCCATCCCCTTTACCATTTTGGTGGCTCTTCTCTGAACCTTTTCTAATAACGCTATATCCTTTTAAAGATACGGCGACCAGAATTGCACACAATATTCAAGGCGCGGTCTCACCATGGAACGATATAGAGGCATTATAATATCTTTTGTTTTATTTTCCATTCCTTTCCTTATCATACCTAGCATTCTATTTGCTCTCTTGGCTGCCGCTGCACACTGGGCCGAGGGTTTTAACATGTTATCCACAATGACACCTAAATCTTTTTCCTGTGTGGTGGTTCCTAAAGTGGAACCTTGCATCGTCTAACCATAGTTTGGGTTGTTCTTCCCTAGGTGCATAACTTTGCACTTGTCCACATTAAATTTCATCTGCCATTTTAATGCCCAGTCTTCCAATTTATCAAGATCCTCTTGCAATTTTCCACAATCCTCTTGGGTTTTAACAACTTTAAATAGTTTTGTGTCACCTCCAAATTTGATAACCTCACTCGTTATTCCACTTTCCAGGTCATTTATGAATATGTCAAAAAGCAGAGGACCCAGCACAGATCCCTGGGGTACACCACTATTCACCTTTCTCCATTGGGAAAATTGGCCATTTTGCCCTACCCTCTGCTTTCTATCTTTTAACCAGTTCCTGATCCACAGTAGTACACTGCCTCCTATCCCATGACTCTTTAGTTTTGCCAAAAGTCTCTGATGAGGGACCTTGTCAAAGGCTTTCTGAAAGTCCAGATACACTATATCAACCGACTCACCTTTGTCCACCTGTTTATTCACACCTTCAAAAAAACATAACAGATTAGTAAGGCAAGATCTTCCTTGTCGAAAGCCATGTTGGCTGTCTCCCATTAGGCCATGACTATCTAAATGCTGAATAATTTTATTCTTTATGATGGTTTCTACCATTTTTCCTGGTACTGACGTCAAGCTCACCGGTCTGTAGTTTCCCGGATCACCCCTGGAACCCTTTTTAAAAATTGGTGTTACATTGGCTATCCTCCAATCTTCAGGAATTAGAGATGATTTTAATGATAGTTCAGAGATTACTAATAGCAGGTTTGCAATCTCATATTTCAGTTCTTTCAACACCCTTGGTTGTATCCCATCCGGCCCAGGTGATTTGCTACTCTTCAGTTTATCTAATAGTTGTAATACATCTTCCCGATGTATCGCTATTTCCTTCAACTCTTCTGCACCTTTAAATACCACTTCAGTCATGGGTAACATCCCTATATCTTCCTCAGTAAAGACCGAAGCAAAGAATTCATTTAGTCTCTCTGCTATCGCATTGTCACCTCTTAGTGCCCCTTTAATGCCTCTATCATCTAATGGACCAACTGACTCTCTCACAGGTTTTTTGCTGCGAATGTACTTGAAAAAATCTTTATCTCACGTTTTTGCTTCCGCAGCAAGCTTCTTCTCAAATTCTCCCTTTGCCTGCTTTATTAATGCCTTGCATTTGACTTGCCAGTGCTTGTGCTGTTTCCAGGTTTCGTCGTTTGGCTCTTTTTTCCATTTCCTGAAAGATGCTTTTTTGGCAACAACAGCCTCTCTGACCTCACCTTTAAGCCATGCTGGCAGTTTTTTTGACTTCCTTCCACTTTTCTTAAAGCGTGGAATAAAGCTGGCTTGGGCTTCCAAGATAGTATTTTTAAACAACACCCAAGCTTGATGTAAGTCTTTAACCTTTGCAACTGCTCCTTTTAGTTTTTTCTTAACTGTTTTCCTCATTTTATCATAGTCTCCCTTTCGAAAGTTAAAAGGTAGTACTGTGGATTTCCTTACTATCCCTCCTCCACTAATTAAATCAAAGGCGATCATGCTATGATCACTATTGCCAAGTGGCCCCAACACCCTTATCTCTTGCACTACATCTGGTGTTCCACTAAGGACTAAGTCTAATATTGCTTCCCCTCTGGTCGGTTCATGAACCAGCTGCTCCAAGAAGCAGTCATTTATTTCATCTAGGAACTTTATCTCCCTAGCATGTCCTGCTGTGACACTGACCCAGTCGATACCGGGGTAATTGAAATCACCCATTATTATTACTGCACTGTAACTTTTGCTAGCTTCCTTGATTTCTTTGAGCATTTCATCATCCATTTGTTCATTCTGGCCAGGCGGACGATAGTACACCCCCACTGTCATCGCCTTCCCCTTTTTACATGGAATTTCAATCCATAGAGATTCTACAGCAAATTTTGTTTTCTGCAAAACTTTAATCCTTTCTGACTCAATGCCCTCTCTAACATAGAGTGCAACCCCTCCACAATTTGATCAGCTCTATCATTACGATACAGTTTGTACCCAGGTATCACAGTGTCCCACTGGTTGTCCTCCTTCCACCATGTCTCTGATATTCCAATCATATCTAACCTCTTGTTTAGTGCTATATATTCTAACTCTCCCATCTTGTTTTGTAGACTTCTAGCATTTGCATACAAGCATTTTAGAGACTGCATTTTATTCATATTAATTTGGCTATTGGTAGACATGGGTAATTTAGGATCTTTAAGCTCTGTCTGCGCCATACTTGAGGGCATTTGGGCTACTTTACTCTTTTTTTATAGATGCCTGTCTTCCTCTCTCTCTGATCTCTTGTATTTCATGCATATTTGCATCACATACAACCTGCACATTCAGGGAATGGTATTGTTTGCGGTTGCGGAACACTGCCTCCTTCTCTCTGGGTGGGACCAGGGCAACATGTCTGCAATCAATAGTTCCCATCACGTGTGGTATCCCTGCAATCTGCTCAAATGCCTGGTTCAGGGCCCCCCACTGTTGCCTACTGTTAGGAAATACAATATAATTCCTTACCCGGCTGATCATGGCTTGCTGTATCTGGTGGAGACAGTGTGAGAAGGTGGCCTGGCTCATTCCACCTACTGCAGCCACAGATGTCTGGAAGCAGCCAGAGGCAAAGAAATGTAGGGCACTCAGGAGCTTGACCAACCCTGGTATGGCATGAGACCGGCCATTCTGAGGCTCGAGGTCAGATCTTAGATCAGGGGTCTCAAACTCAAATTGCTTTGAGGGCCAAATGAGGACTTGTAGAGTAACCCGGGGGCCGCACAAGACGCAGGCCTCATTTGCATAAGGGCATCATTTGCATAAGGGCACATTTGCATAAATATTTGCATAATGTTACCATACACTAACTTTTAGTAAACATGCCTCTTAATGAGTGTATGGATAAAGAAAGACTAAAAGATTTCTACATTACTATAAACCAGTGCCAACCACCAGGCACATTAGGAACTACTAGAAACACTGCTCATTTAGAACCCATAGCAAACCTGCCGTGTCCTAACAGCACTACCAGGACTCACAAAGCACCATACCCTAACTATCAAAAGGCAACACTGCAAATATTAAATCAACACATTTCAGAGAATAACAATACATGACCTACTCGGGAAAGAGAACAAGTGGCAATGTCAAATAGGAATTACATAAACAGAATACCTCAGCTCAGTTACACATGCAGAACATACACCATCACCAAACAAGGAATCACAATTTAGAAACAGGAAGACAATTAAACTGGGAACCCCAAAAGCCAAACTTAGAATGTACAACACTGTAGAAATAAAACTATACATTGATTTCCTCTTGTATTAAATAAAGTGCAGACGTTAAAGATGCACATTTCCAAGAGCTGACATATTTCAGTTAATAAATTCAAAATAAAGAGATATTTTTCTACCTTTTGTGCATTTTTTTTTCAGTTGCAATTGTTCCAGCCACTTTCTTCTGGTTTCTTCGTGTCTTCTGCTAACTCTCCATCGTCTGCTGTCCATTTGTCCTTTCTTCTTTCCTAGTTTTTTTACATTCTCTCTACATCTGCTTTAACATACTAATCATTCTCCTTTTGCTCTTTCCTCATTCCTATTTCATCCACTCAAATTTTACCCCTCCATCCTCAATCCCCACTTACTCTCCCAATACCCGGCCAATTGTAGATTTTTCTTCCCTCCCACACTAAATATATTTCCCCTCTCCATTTCACTCTCCCAGCCTCATCCCATTCTAATCGTCCCCCAACATCAACTCCCTTCTAGCTCCTGCCCCACCCAGCATCCGCTCCCTTCTAGTCCCCGCATCATCAGCCCATTTCCAGTCCTAGCTCCCTCCCCTCCCAGCCCATTTCCTTTCCAAGCCCCCTTCCACTCAGCCCATTACCATTCCAAGACCCTGTCCCCATCAGCTATTTGCAGTTCAAGCTCCCCCTTCTACTCGGCCCATTTCCAGTCATAGCACCCCCCCCCAGTCCATTACCAGTTCTAGCCCCCCCCCCCATAGCCCATTATCGGTCCTAAGCCCCCCAACAGCCCACTTCCAGGCCTAACCCTTCCATCGCCCCATCTTCATTCTTAGCCCCCCCATAACACCATTTTCAGTCTTAGCCCCCCAATCAGACCACCTCCAGTCCTAACCCCCATCACCCCATTTCCAGTCCTACCCCCCCCCAGCCCCACATCAAGTCCTGCTCCCCCCCCCCCCAGCAGCCCACATCAAGTCCTGCTCCCCCCCCAGCAGCCCACATCAAGTCCTGCTCCCCCCCCAGCAGCCCACATCAAGTCCTGCTCCCCCCCCCCAAGCAGCCCACATCAAGTCCTGCTCCCCCCCCCCCATCAAGTCCTGCTCCCCCCCCCCCAATCAAGGCCTGCCCCCCCCCCCCAGCAGCCCAAATCCAGTCCTGCTCCCCCCCAGCAGCCCACATCAAGTCCTACTCCCTCCCTCCCTCCCTCCCCCCGGCAGATCCCTTCCTGCTTGCCTGCCTGCCTTGCTTGTGAGTTCTTCTCTGCTTCGGCTTTCAGAGCCGCGAAGGGAGAGCTTCTCCCTCGCGACTCTTTTAAGCTCGCCGGGGCAGATGGGAACTTTACCATCTGCCCCGGCGAGCTTAACAGAGTCGCGAAGCAGAGAAGAACTCACAAGCAAGGCAAGCAGGAAGGGATGGGGGCGGGACTTGCGATATTGCTGCTACCGCCGCGGCAGCAGCCAGCTTTTTTGTAAAGTTTAATTTTCCCGCAGCGGCAGCAGCAGCAGAAGCCGGTTTTTTTTTTCCTGGGCATCGCGGGCCGAA
Organism: Ichthyophis bannanicus; assembly: GCA_033557465.1. Lineage (NCBI taxonomy): Eukaryota > Metazoa > Chordata > Amphibia > Gymnophiona > Ichthyophiidae > Ichthyophis > Ichthyophis bannanicus. The sequence goes on along the minus strand of CM066039.1, from coordinate 147,930,580 downwards.
GCCGGTTTTTTTTTTTCCTGGGCATCGCGGGCCGCACAAAGGTCTCTCGCGGGCCGCATGCGGCCCGCGGGCCGCGTGTTTGAGACCCCTGTCTTAGATCCTCATAGAGCTCTCTAATGCCTTCTGTGCTCAGACAATAGAGGGATATGACCTGGTCCTCATGCATGCACTGGAGCATGGCCCTGGGCCTGTAGAGGCGAGGCTGTCTGGGGCAGACCTCTGCACGCCTATGGCGCCGTGGTGCCCCATCCCCAGTCTGTGGATCCTCCACAGCTGCAGCTCTGTGTTGCTGCGGGACTGGACCCCTGCCCATTGCCACTCTCCCTTGGACACCATCTCCCTCATCAGGCAACTGCAGTTAAGAACATAAGAATATAAGATATACCATACTGGGTCAGACCAAGGTCCATCAAGCCCAGTATCCTGTTTCCAGCAGTGGCCAATCTAGGTCATAAGTACCTAGCAGTTTCCCCAAAAGACACAGGTTCCACAATGTTTGTATTGGGTCAAGCAGTGATATCCCGGGTCCCTTTTAATAATGGTTTATGGACCTTTCCTCTAGAAACTTGTACAAACCTTTTTTTTTTAAACCCTACACTATACTAAGCTTTTACTACCTCCTCCGGTAACAAATTCCAGAGTTTGATTACACATTGAGTGAAAAAATATTTTCTCTTATTAGTCTTAAATAGTTTACCCTGTAGCTTCGTTGCATTTCACCTATTCTTTCAATATTCTGATGATGAAAACAATCGATCTATGTTTACCTGTTCCACTCCATTCATTAATTTATAGACCTCTATCATATCTCCCCTCAGCCGTCTCTTTTCCAGGTTGAAGAGCCCTAACCTTTTTAGCCTCTCTTCATAGGGGTATCCTTCCATCCCCTTTACCATTTTGGTGGCTCTTCTCTGTACCTTTTCTAATAATGCCATATCCTTTTTAAGATATGGCACAATACTCAAGGTGCGGTCGCACCATGGAATGATACAAAGGCATTATAATATCCTTTGTTTTATTTTCCATTCCTTTCCTTATGATACCTAGTATTCTATTTGCTCTCTTGGCTGCCGCTCCCTCACCATGCAACCACTGGACAGCACTCGCAGCAAAGACAAAGCCATCATGGACAACAGCTTGAGCATATGCACACTGCCTCAAATAGGGAGGGGATGGACAAATGATGAAAACAAACACTACATACCTGTACATTACGCACCGCAGACAAGCAGCGGCGCTAATTGGATGTTGTGAGGGCACCCCCTGCACCCTGCACATGCGTAAGGCATGGAACGCAAGTGCAAGGCGTCCTGCGCATGCGTAAGGCATCCTGTGTCCACGGAACTCACAGTAGGCACGTGCAAGGTGCCCTGAGTATGCGGAAGGCGCAGTGCACACGTGCGAGGTGCCCTGCGCATGTCTTCCACGCAATCCTGAGTTGCAGGGTGACTCGCAACTACTCAGAGGCTTGCTGTTCATGTGTTCGCTTTGTCACCTGGATTTCCCTCTCCCAGCATCTTTGCAGTACTTAATAGCACAAGTACGTGTCCGGAAATAAATAGGGTTTGAAGGGCGTCACACCTAGAACATGCCTAACCCCATTTGCATATGCGCAGTGCACCGCACCCACGTGCAATGCGCCTGTACATGCGTTATGCATCCTGCACCTATGCAGGGCACCCTGCACGTGGGTGAAGCACCCTGCGCATGTGTAGGGTGTCCTGCAAGTGGACAAGGTGCACTACACATGCACGAGGCACCCTGCACATGCGGGCCACACCCTCTGCATGCGCAGAACACTTCGCGACTGATCATGGGCCTGCTGTTAATGTGTTCTTGTCGCAGCATCTTTGGAGTACTTAAGAGCACTGGCACATGTGCGGACATGCATATTGTTTGCACCGTGTGTCACACCTACAACATGCCTAATTGTGTATGTGGAGGCGCATGGCACCTCGTGCACATGGAAGGCACCATGCACATGCACAAGACACACTGTTCAGGCGCAAACAGTGTTGGGCATGACATACGGAACAAGTCTTTGTTCTGTCCGGAGACATGCTAGTGCTGTTAACTACTGAAAACATGCAGCAAGAAGAGATACCAACCAACCAAGGTAATGAAACACATGAAGAACAGGCCCCTGAGCAGTCTGGTGTCCAGACCCCAGAAGAGGAAGAAGCTGGCTAATCTGGGGTGGTCCAGCATCCACAATGGCAGCCTGTCAAGCCCCTACCTGTCAAAAGAAAAAAGAACCGTGTACCTGTAGAGGTGCGCAGGAGGGCAATACGGTTCTCACAGCAGGAAAATGACATCCTCCTGGCTAATGTTTTGGAAAATTATGAGGTGCTCTATGGGCGCCTCAGTACTCAAACACCTCTCAGCACTAGAAACATGATCTGGGAGGAGATCCGGGAAGCTGTTGCTGAGGCCGGTGGACCACCCTGTGACATTGAGAGGCTTAGAAAAAGGTATAAGGACATAAAACGTGTTGTCAGAGAACACCTCACAGCGGAGTGGCAGCATGAAATGGGACCAGGTGGTGGCGGACCCAGTGGGGCCCTTCTTCCTGCCCTGGAGCAACAGTTGGCGGAGAGACCGGGGCCCATCTATATCCATGGACTGCCTCCAGAGTTGGACACGGCCCACCCACATGCCGATAAGTGTGGAAATGTGAATGCCCACCATGTACCTAATAGCTATATGCACATGTCTCTCCCCCTCATAACATGTTGCCTGTAGCCTGTTCTGCTGCTCCCCTATCAGATATTGGATTACATTTCCATTATTGATCTTTGTCCATTCACCTATTGTATACTGTTCTTTGTAAACCGGCATGGTGTAATGATGACGCAGTATAGCAATAGCCCTAATAAACATTACAACAAAGATAATCATACTCATGTGACTCATGTAGCCAATTCAATCCTGTTAATGATGCACATACGCTGTCCTCTGCGAGCAACTGACACATCCTGTAGATATGGATGGCCATATGGCCACACATATACCGTGTATACATCTAGGTATATGTGTGACCCTATGGCCTGTGTGACTGTTGCAATCATGGACCTCCCTTAATGCTAACCAAAGTGTCTTTCTACATTGTTTCTGACCTATCCTGAGTGGCCCTTGGGACAACATGGCACATTACAATGTTAAGCTGTCTTGAGATGGGCATGTACCAGGATGTGAACTGTACAACACACAGCAGTTGAAGGTGTCAGACCAGGATGATGGGCGGAGGGTTTTAAACTTTAAATAGTTTTGTGTCACCTGCAAATTTGATAACCTCACTCGTTTTTCCCTTTTCCAGGTCATTTATGAATATGTCAAAAAGCAGCCCACCCAGCACAGATCCCTAGGGTATGCCACTATTCACCTTACTCCATTGGGAAAATTTGCAATTTAGCCCTACTCTCTGCTTTCTATCTTTTAACCAGTTCCTGATCCACAATAGTACACTGCCTCCTATCCCATGACTCTTTAGTTTTGCCAAAAGTCTCTGATGAGGGACCTTGTCAAAGGCTTTCTGAAAGTCCAAATACACTATATCAACCGACTCACCTTTATCTACCTGTTTATTCAAACCTTCAAAAAAACATAACAGATTAGTAAGACAAGATCTTCCTTGTCTAAAGCCATGTTTGCTGTCTCCCGTCTACACTTCACAGGCAGCAGCAGCACTGACGAGGGGGCAAGCACCCAGACAACTGAGCCAGGGAGTGGACCACACCCTACACCAGGGTCATCTGAGGTCACCACATTCCAAGGCCTGATGAGGGAGATGATGCAGGAGCTGCATCATTACACGGAGACAACCCATGCAGACCTTGCAGGTGGGTGACAAACCATAATGTGGCATGTTGTGCCACATGGTGTGATAGGGTACAGTTGCACTTGGGGGTGGAGGGGTGTGTATGCACACACTACTGTTCCTCCATGAGTAAACATGTGACCTGTGGTTACTACAGTCAATGTATGTTGTTCAGATGTCATGTCTCTGTCATCCCTGAGCCCCTAGTTCCATGTGTTATCATGGCAGCTATGTGAACATTGCCTCATTATTCCCAACCATCATTCCCCAGGTATCTGCCAGGGGCTGCAGGGTCTCTGTCAAGACATGGCCCAGGAGCGGGAGCAGAACTGTGCAAGGGCCCAGGGGACGGAATCGCTGGCTGAGGCTGTCAGGGCCATGATGGCAGCAATTAACCACCAGACAGATGTCATGGCAGCCATGTCTGCAGAGTGGCAGCAGCCAGCAGCAGCAGCAGTGTCTGCAAGGGGTACTAGGGGACAGGATGGCATGGTCGTGGGCGCTCACGCAGGCATTAGTCCTGGGTAGAGGTGTGATTGGTACCATGTAAATAAACATACCCTAATTCAATACCTCTTGCAGCCCAGTGTCCATTGTTGCTGGTTGTAAAATTGTATTCCTGTTTCTGCCATATTTTATCTGAGAGCCTAACCCCTCCCCCCGGCGAGGTTCACTATAGCCCCTTTTCCTGTCTTCCACGTGTGCCTTGCTCTGTTTGCCTCTCTGTCCTTTAGGAAGAGAAGTGCTCCCTCACACAAGTTGTGCCAGAAGGGTGAATGTCACCTGCTTCCTGTGAGTGAATGTGCTGGCTTTCTGTGGTGTGTGTCTGTCTCACTGCACATTTGAATTTTCTGACCATTGTTATGGTGCTCCCCTACATCATTGCCCCTGGTTGTGCATATTTTGGTTCAGCTCATCTCAGAAGCTTAACATATACCCCCCCCCCCCCCACACACACACACACACACTCTCTCTGTGACTCAACATCTCTTAGAGCTGTCAGCTGCTCATTACCTCACCTACTCACAGGTGTACCTACTCCCTGTGGCTACTCTCCAGCCATCTGTTTCATATGGCCCCTGTTCCACTCTCTATCACTATTCTATGGCTCTGCATGTGTTTGTCTGCATTTTCTTCTTATACCCTAATTGTCCCCCCTCCTACCAGCACCTTCAAACCTCCCCTCTATCATTCTCACTTCCACCCCATTCTGTATTCTCAGCTATCATCAGCTCCTGAGCCTCACCACTTTCTCCCTCTCATTCAGCCATCACCTCTTTCTCTCTCCAAGGCACCCTCAACCTCCTTTCCACTGTACTGTCTCCTCCCTGCCACGTAATCTGCTACTCCTTCTCTGGCTCACATCCGGAGATAGCAAACCCAACCATGGCCCCCCAGACCTCTGTCACGCTCCGAGAGGGGATTGTCACGCAACACCTATTCATAGCTCCTCTTTCCCTTTCCAACCTCCCTCTCCCATGTGCCATTTGGATTGCACAATCCATCTCTAATACATGTGTCCGTACACATGATCTCATTATCTCAAAGGGCCTCCGTTGTCATGATCTAACTGAAACCTGGCTCCTCACAGAGGACACGTCAACTGTCACTGCTCTCTGTCATGGTGTCTATCAGTTCCCCAACACACCCTGTACCACTGGCTGTGGTGGTGGTGAGGTTGCCCATCTACTTTTTCCCCTCCGTCAAATTACAACACCTTCTGCTGCCTCAGTCTCACTCCCTTACCACTTTTTATGTCCACACCATCTGCCCTGTCAATACACTCCCTCCTCAGGTACCTGTGCTTTGCTCACCTCCTGACAAGTCAAGTTCTAACCATTCCACTGACTTTGCTTTGTGGCCATCCATCTTTCTGGATTCCTCTACCTCACTCTTATTCACAGGGGTGTTGAGAGTCATGTTGATTGGCCCTCTGCTCCTAACGCCTTAATGCTCCCTTCCCTTAGGCCCTCATTTGACCTCTAGCGGACTCCTAATGCCCTCACTCACCAGCATGGCCACTGCCATGACCTGGTATATTTCACCAGTTGCCTGGCCTTAAACATCTGTAACTCAGTCCCACCCATATCCAAGCATCACCTGCCAGGCCTGACTCTTCATCACCGGCCACCTCAATCTCGCACTGTCTCCAACAACCTAGATATACTTCTTCATGCTATTGATCTTTTCGTTCTCTCCCCCACTGTAGCCTCATCTCAGTCATCTACTATGTCATCTAGGTCTGTTGGCATGGCAGTAGCCTTCATTGGTACTGCACTTCCCTCTGGCCTGGATGCTCCTGCTCCACACATGACATGTCCGGTGAGGCTGACTTCACCCCAGCCCTGTCTTCCAGCCATTACCTGCTCCCTACGTTCCTGTGCCCATTCAGCTGATCATGCCTGGCTCTGATCCCACTCCCCGGCAGACATTCTACACTTCCAGTTCATGAATGTCTTTGTCCACTCTGCCATAGCTCCTGACAAACAGTATGTCCATCAGACAAACTCTCTTGCCTCTGACTCTCACCATTGCCTTATTGCTCTCAACTCTCTCATCAAAGTGCCCCAGCCTCCGACCCCACCCTCCCTGGCTATTTCCATGACAGAGATCAAAGGATCAACCCCCAATTCCCCACAAGCTCAGCTCTCTTCCCACCTTCACTTTTGCACCCTCCTCACATACAACCTTCCCCCTCAACCTCTGATACCCTCCCATCCTTTTTGTAGATTCCCGAAGAGGATATTGCACACCTTCTTTATTCCTCCTGGGTCACCACCTGCTCCTCGGAACCCATTCACACCCATCACCAAAGCCACATTACCTCCAATGTTCTTCCTTACATCTCTCATAACCACAACCTATCACTTTCCATTGCAACTGTCCCTACAGGCTTCAAGCATGATGTAGGTACACATCCCCTCTGGATACCCTCACCTGGACCCACCTGTCCCTCTGATTATCCACCCCTCTCTCTCCACCTCCATGTTTGTAAAGGACAGGAATGCGTAGTTGACCTCTGATGCCTTGCCCTCCACTCCTCACATGCCCCCCTGGACCCTTTACAATCTGTCTTTCATCCCTTATGCTCTATTGCAGTAGCTCTTGCCACAGACCCCAGTGACCTGTGTCTGGCGACATCCAGGGGCTGTACTATGTCCACATCCCTCGTTACCTCACTGCTACTTTGGGTACTGTTAACCACAAGCCCCTCCTTGATACCATGTCCTTATGTGGGTCTAGGGGCTCTTTGCCAACTTGGTTCTCCCCCTACCTCTCCTACCACTCTTTCAGTGGTAGTTCTGGTGGCTCATCCTCTTTTCCTTTCCTACTCTCGGTTAGTGTACCTCAGGGATCTGTCCTGGGTTCACTCCTGTTCTAGCTCCTTATCCATTCCCTTGGTGTGCTCATCCCTTCCCATGACTTTCACTACCATCTTGTTGCCAATGACTCCCAGATCTACCTCTCCACATCTGAGATCCCTGCAGCAAACTACACCCGGCTCTCCGCCTGCCTTTCTGACATTGCTGATTGGATGTCTCTCTCACAATTGAAAGTGAACATGGCCAGGACAGAGCCCCTGTGTTTATCCCTCTTGAACCTCTGGTCCCCTTCCTCCATTCCCAGTCTCTGTGGATGACTCACTGCTCCTCGCTATTTCCGTAGGCCCTGGGCTTGTCCTGGCCACCTCACACTCCTTCTCCACAACATCCATCTGAAAGCTTGGACTTGCCATTTCTTGTTCTACTGTATGACATCGACAGGTTATGGCCCTACCTCTGTGTACACACCACAAAGTCACATATCCACTACTTACTCATCTCCCATCCTTATTACTGTAACCTATTCCCTGATGGTCTCCCTGTGTATCATCTCTCTCTCCTTTGATATGTGCAACCCTCCTCTGTACATTTCTCCCACAAGACATGTCATGCTCATATCAACCCTCTTTTCATGTCACTTTAGTGGCTCCATATCTATTTCCACATCCATTTCAAGGGTCACCTGGTGATGTAGACTTGCATTTGCACAGCACCTCCTCACTACCTTTCCTCTCGTAAATCACCATACCCCCCCAGTCCTTTGGGGATTGAGCCCTTTGGTTATATAGACTCTATATGTGCCCCTCTGTTCTATTGCTGGATCCTAACTTTGCCCCATTTACCTTGTTGTTCCTTTTGCCTATTTCAAGATGCCTGTGTCTGCATGCCAGGCCCCTTCTATGACCCCGTTCATATCCTGGTTGAGCACTCACATCTTTGTGCAGCTTTTGGTTCCTGACTTTCCTGTTTTTTTTTAACAGTCCCCCGTGTTTTGTCCGTGTCTACATTGTCTATGTTGTCCGCCTTTACTAGAGTTTAAGCTCTGAAGAGCAGGGTCTGTTTCTCACATGTGAGTTCGGTGCCGTACACATCTTGTAGTGCTGTACAAATGCTCAGTAGTAGCAGTAGTAGTAGAAGTAGGGAGGAGTAGCCTAGTGGTTGGGGCAAGGTATTTCAGGCCGGAAGGTCAGAAGTTCAAATCCCACTAGAGGACAGCAACCTTGGGCCGGAAGGATTGGGGTTTCTAGTCCCACAGGTGCTCCTTGTGGTCTTGGGCAAGCCACTTAACCCTCCATTGCCCATGTTCCCTGTAAGTATTAGTGTATGTGTCTCATATCCCTGCGTGTTAAATGTATCCCCCAACTGTGTTGTGACCGCTTTGATTGAAGGATAAGGCGGTATACAAAACTGTCTAAATAAATAAATAAATAAATATTACATGAGTGGCTGTGGCTGGCAGTACCATGGCAAGGTACGTGTACAGGCACCTAGGTATACATGTCATGTGTCCCCTCCTGTCAGGTGTGCAACATCACATCCCCACCTGTCCCTCACATATGTATCCCATGGATCCCCCCCCCCCCCAATGTAAGTGAAATGGACATGCAGGCCATTGTTGTTGTGTCACAACACATGTATCCCCTCCATATACCTGAGGATCCTCCTCACGGTGGCATGGGTACTGCATCTTACATGTGCACATGTAATCACCCGCTCCTGTGGGAGTCTGCACCCTTTACAATGTGAACCTTATTTGTGCCGTGTGCAGTAGGTTTTATAGGTTTCTGGCCCACCCTTCCCCCAGAACCATACATGGATTAGTGCTGCAAGCCCAGTGCTTCACACCTGTACCCATTGTGTCACTCATCACCACAGCAGTGGATGGACTCATTGAACCGCAGCTACGCCTGCCACACCCTATGTTCCCCTATTCCACAGCTCTGTCATGGCTCTGCTACTGTCCTGTCCACTGTGCCATGTGTGCACTCATAGGCATGTCCTAGCCTCCAGGCATGTGGATCCAGTATGCAGGACATAGCAACCAACAGGTCCCCTGCTGTGTCACTGAGGGATGCACTACCTGGGAGGACCCAGGAGGCTGCATACAGCACTGCACATACCCATCCCCCGCTGCATGCTGTTTGGACTGCACCATGTATGTGACACATGTGTGTCTTTTGGCAACACAGGGAAATGTTGCTATGTGTTTACCTATGTGCAAGTGCATGACATAAAAAACACACATGATCAATCCATTGTTACAAGATAATTACAAAATATTTATTTACAAAAAGAAAAATTGTCTGTATAGAAAAATAAAATTTACTTTGTCCCCTTGGGCGCATACATAAAAAGTCAAAAACATATATACAAATAAAATAAAATTTGGCACACAGTGCCAACATTGGTGGCAGTGGGTTTTCACCCCCCAACCTCCCTGTGCCCTGTAGTTGTGGCAGCACCTGGGACACAGGAATGCAGAGGGCTGGGGTGTGCCCACCTCACCATGTCGTCTACCCCTTCTAAGGGCCTCCATGGCCTGATGGCTCATGGTCTGCAGAGGCCTCTACCATCTCGTTTAGCCTCCACAGCTCATGAGCCATCAGGGCCACAGCATCCACCACCTGCTCCATGGTCCTTGTCTGGGACTGCTGGCCCAGTGAGATGGCAACCAGTACCACAGACAGGGTGTGGTCATATTCGCCCCCCTCCCCAGGCCCCACGTGTATGGGGTCTGGGTTGAGGCGTCTGCCCCCTGTCTGCAGCACTGCTTGCCACCCCTGCAGCAGTGCCTGACATAGCCTCAGGACCACGGGGCAGGTGGCCGGGACCCCCAGGGCCCTATGCATTCCCGGGTGACAGGTGCCTGCCCACAGCCTGGTCTGTGGGGCAGGATCGCCCCCTGGTGGTGTGGGAATGTGGGCTCTCAGTCACTGCCACTTCCTCTCCCCGCTCCACATCCCACACCTCCAAGGGGGCATCCTGCCTCACACCCTCCGCTCCCACCTCACCCCCAAACGCCACCTCCCCTCTCTCCCTCTCCCTCCACCTCCCCCTCTCCTCCCACTGCACCTCCTCCCAATCCCCCTGCTCCCCCTCACCCTCTACCATCTCCTCCACCTCCTCCTCTACCTCCACCTCCTCCTCCACCTCCACCTCCCCCTCCTCAACCTCCCCCTTCCCCTCCTCCTTCTCCCTACTCCTCCTCCTCTGCCTCCTCCTCCTGCTCTGCCACCTCAGTCATGTGGTGAGAGGTGGCAGCCACGACACTCCCTGTGCCCGGAGGTGCTGCCACCTCCCCCATTGCTGGTCAATGCAATATATGTTTCCCTCCAGTTAATTTCTAGGCTATGAAGCTTCTCTCTTGCTATGAAGCTTCTCTCTATAACATCATGTTATATCTTTAAGCTTATGCAGCAATATTACACCACAGATAGTAGGGAATTCAGAGGTCTCAGACTTCTTATGGCAACAGTTTTATCAGACTGCGTCCTTAAACCACTGTGCCCTTTTGCATCAATGACCTCTATCATGCTCTTCTGTTCTTTATCTGTAGTTAATCACCACAAGCATATCTCTATAAATCTTGTAATCTTATATTTCTAGAATTAGTTGTGTGCTTATCTTATCTTGTTTTATTGCCCCGACGCCAGCATCTGGCTCCGTTTGTGCGTTTCACAGACGTGGGTTTCTTCAGGGGGAAGTTGTGTATCACAGCACTCAATATGGTATTGTCTTCTCTGCTCATACGGCGTATTCATTAATTTCTCCAAAATAGTAGCACTACCAATAAAATGGTCACAATTAATTTAGTTATCATGCCTTACATTTCGCCATTATTTACAAACTCTTTTAAGTCAATTCTTAAACTGTCCCGTCCACTAACCTCTAAAGTTCACTCTGTTTGATTCGTGGCTCAAAAACATTAAAGATATCACTTCTCGAGCATTAGAAGATAAATTAATAAATAAAAAAGAATGGAAATTTTTGAATCAGGGTGAACCCACTATAGCAAAATTATATTTGGTGCCTAAAATACATAAATGTTTGCATGATCCCCCGGGAAGACCAATTGTCTCCATGAAAGGGAGTATTTTAGAACCACTTTCGATCTATGTGGACTCCTTCCTGTGACCGTTACTAGTTGATATTCCAGCTTATATTTAAGACACGACGCACTTTTTGCAAATTTTGGTAGAATATTCAACATGGGCATCCAATGATGAAATTGTGTTGGTTACGCTGGATGTTTCGGCACTATACACCAGTATACCACAAGTGGCAGCGTATGAAGTTATAATGGCATCTTTACGTATCAGAGGAGATTTGACGTCTGAACATCTTGAATTTATGGCACAATTAGCCAAATTAATGATTTTTCAAAATTTTGTGAGCTTGAACATAATATATACCAACAGTTATTAGGTGTAGCCATGGGAGCAACATGTGCCCCTTCGGTGGCAAACTTGTTTATGGCGACATACGAAGATACATGGGTTTTTACATCTCCCTACAAAGAACAGATAATTTTATGGCGCAGATACATAGATGACATATTTATGCTTTGGAAGGGATCTATAACCACTCTAGAAGAATTTCTGGTTTGGCTCAATACTCTGGATCCTAATATACAATTCACTCATGCCTATCATAATGAAAGTATAGTGTTTCTTGACGTATTAGTTAAGAAAAGTAAAGATGGTTGGAATACATCAATATATAAGAAACAAACTGATAGGAATACATTTCTGTACTATAGTAGCAGTCATCTGAAGCAATTGAGAGATAGTTTGCCCCATCACAATTCATCAGATACCGTAGAAATTGTTCTGATCAGATCGAGTTCAAAAGACAAGCAAGACGGTTGATGAATGATTTCAAACAGAGGGGATATCCGAAACATGCGATAAAAACAGCATACAAAAGAGCATTATATACTAATCGTGGGTTGCTTTTACAATCCTGTGTGAATAGAGAGGTGGATACCACCACGATCAACTTGATTACGAAATTTTCACCATACAATGGCTACATAAAAAGAATTATCAACAAACATAGGAATGTTTTGGCCACTGTACCTGGATTAGCACAATTACAAATTTGCTGTGTGTGGACACGGCAACGAAACGTAAAAGAAAGGCTTAGCCCTAAGGTATTAAGGTCTATATCGGATCCATCTACGATTGCACCAAAGGGACACACAAAATGTGGTAATTGTACTATGTGCGCAATTTCAGATGAGAGAATGGAATTTGAACATCGTGGAAGGATATATAGGTTAAAAAGCCAAACTTCCTGTATCTCTAGTGTCATGCAGCAGGAGCTGATGGAAGCAAAGATGCAAGAAAAGAAGCTGTTTGTCACAATATAAAAGATGTGAACGGGATGCAATTCCCGCACAGAGCAGCTAGAGGGAGCAGGCATGCACTCACAGAGGCTGACTGGACACACCTAGCTAATCGACACCACCTGACAAGCAGCCCAGAAAGCTCAAACACAGGAGAGCTTTATAAGCAAGAGGCTGGAGACTGGAGAGGGGGTGGAGATAGAGGTGGACCGGAGAGAAGCACCAGGAGCAAAGCCATGTGAGAGAAAAGCACCATGAGCAAGGGCCAAGAAGAAGGAAGCACCAGGAGCATTGAGCTAAGCCCTAGGAGTGAATGGGAAAGCAATGCTGAGCAAAGGAACAGTCACTTTGGGAAGCAGAGCAGTGCTGAAGGAAGAAGCCAGAAGTTAGGCTTGGAAAGAGGCCTGCGCTTACCGGAGGAACCAGTGACCAGACTGAAAGGTAACAAGAGCTTTCAGGGAAAAGACTGGCACAAGGATTGTATCTCTGGAAAACTACTGGAAGGAGAAAGTTCCTGTTCTACATGCTGTTAGAAGCCAAGGTATGCTGACTCTGTTTTTAAGAGAAAAAGCTCATCTCATAAGTGCCCTTTTAAAAGCAATGCTCGTTTTACAAGAAAGGAAAGTAAACCTCCCTTGTATAACCCAGATTGTAAAAGCAAAAAGGTAGGCCACACTCACTGGCGAACCTTAGAAGAACTCTACAAACACCCAGAGAATAAGAATAGCGACTGGCCTGTTCCAATAGCCAGAGAAACCCCAGATACAGAAAGGGATACCTCTGACTCAGAGCCAATGCAAGTGGAATTTGTGGAGCCTAGTCTTTTGTCTCAAGAGGAGATGGACTGTTCTCTATGAGTTACAAGCAGTATAGAATCACTGCTAGACTTGTAAATAATATATGCTGTCTCCAGAGTGTTACTTGTATGCTAAAAGGAAGAAGAGTATTGAAACGCTTGAGTTACTCTAGGAAGCCTTAATTAATCCTTGTTACAACTGTGAAGCATAACAGTTTTTCTTTACCATGAGTTTGTTTCATTCCTGAAGTTAAGGACATTTTCCTCTATGTTGTGACCCACCTGAATCTTTTGCGTAAAGGGAAATAAAAGCCTCTGTTATCCCTCTACTCTGCATTCACAATTTACTTCTTAATAGGAGCTGAACTACTAAGACCAGATAGCACCTGGCTCTTAAAGGAACCTCCTCTCATATAAAAATATCTTTGTGTCCAACCTACCCCTATGACCACTGGCCACCAGGGGCGGTACGCGACATAAATGGCGAAGTTGTTTGGATTTTGGGTCTTACAACTGTAAGAAGGAAAATAAAGAAAGAAACTAACTCCAAGGTTAAAAAAAACCCCGGAGTGGAGCGGCAAAAACCCGGAGTGGAGCGGCAAAAACCTGGAGTGGAGCAGCAAAAACCCGGAGTGGAGCGGCGAAAACCTAGAGTAGAAGGAGACACGTGGATCAGAGTGGGAAGTATCGTGTTGCTGGTACCTGAGGCAGAGCGCTGGAAGTTGGAGCAGCAACATCTTTTCCAAAGCTGACGCAACACCGGTATCAGGTAAAACGTATATATACCTGACCTGTGTTGGATGGGACAGTAAGAGTAAAAAAAAAAAGAAAAAAAAAAAAAGAGAAAAGAGGGAGCTCATTGTTGGTTTGGGCCACACTTGGTTTTTCTCTCATTTTTTTTTTCAGGAATCATCATGGAGCAGAAGGAGCTATGCGCCTGGATGGCTCTCCAGTTTGATAGGCAAGGAGAATTGGCTTGACAGATCCAGAGACAGGCAATGCAAGCCATGCATGAGCAGCAGAAGCCTATCCTACAAATGATGGAGGCATGGCTGGCCCAGCAGAAAGAGTCGATGGAGAGAGCCAGAACTCAGCATGGACCGAACCCGGAACTGAGTAACCGTCCGGTAGGACAATGGACATGTGACACCTTGTCCGTGGGAAAGTTAACTGCCACCGATGACGTGGACAATTTCATTGATTCTTTTGATAGAATTGCACAGTCGGCGAACTGGCCGAAAGAGCAATGGGCAATTCGCCTGGCAGCATCTCTCACAGGGGAGCCGCTGTCGGCATACAGGGCGATACCCCCTGCTCTGGCCAGTAATTATGAAGAGGTGGTCAAGGCCATCAGGGATCGCCTAGGCCTCACACCCTTTGTATACAATCGGTTATTATGAGCCACTCGTCTTAAGGTAGGCGAGACGCCTAAGGCTCTAGGACATAGAATAAGCAGTTTGGCTACAAAATGGTTAAAACCTGACGAAAAAACAGTGAGTACTTTAATGGATCTGATAGTATTGGAACAATACATGTCTTCAGTTCCTAAAAGCATGCAGAACTTCCTTATTTTGCAAAATTGTCACACCACTGCTGAAGCCATTGCGCTAACAGAGCGTTATTTGGAAGCAGAATTGGTCACCCAATCAAAGGTGGAAACTCCAAAGTTGGCAGTTGGTATGGAAAGGCAGACATCAGAAAGTTTCTCATGCTGTTCACATAGGGGTTTGAAAAATGTTACTGCTATGTTAAAGGAACCTTCCAAAAAATGTTTCTTGTGTGGGAAAAGGGGTCACTTAAAGAATGAATGTTACATGCATACTGCTCTCATTGGGGAAAATATGAAAGCAATACGTGAGGGGTTTCTGTTAAGTGTAAAGATACAAGGCATTGATGTCAAAGCACTTTTAGATTCTGGCGCAGATCAGACCAGGATCTCCTACAAATTATGGTCTTTGATCAAGGAGCATGGTGAGTCTGTACCCGACCAGCCGGCAGGAAAAGTAAAAATAAAGTGCATACATGGGGCTGCCACACATTATCCGGTATACAAGCTATTTGTAAAAGGCTTAGGTAATGAGAAGGAAATGTTGATTGCTGTAATACCAAAACTACCTCACAAACTAGTGCTAGGTAGAGACTGGCCTCAGTTTAGAAGAGGTCTGGAAAAAGGCTTGTCTCCACAGGAAGTTTTTGTATCCACTTGCACCCCCTCTAAGGTTAGTGCAGTTCCCAGGCCACTATTGGGAAAGCCTAAAAAGACTGAGGCTAAAATTCAAGAAGAGTTCAAGAAGAAGTTTGTAATAAAGTTTTGTAAAACTTCCAATCAAGCTCATGGTCCCCAACGAGCATCGCCTCAGGCCGCAGGTTACGATCTATATAGTGCCAAAAACAAGGTCGTTCCTAAGCACGGATGAGCACTAATCAACACAGATATCCAGATAGAGCTACCGCAAGGGTGCTATGGTTGCATTGCTCCCCGGTCTGGCCTAGCCTCCAAGCACTTTATTGACATGGGTGCTGGAGTGGTGGATCCAGACTACAGAGGTGTCCTTAAAGTCCTTTCGTTCAATTTTGCAAATGAAGACTTTAGTGTCAAAATAGGAGATTGCATTGCTCAATTGATATGCGAATGTGTCGGATTCCCAAGCCTGGAAGAAGTGCCTATGGTAACCCCCACGAGCCAGGGAGCCGGAGGTTTCGGCTCAACAGGAAAAAGCGATATGGAAGGCTTTGTGGCAATCGGGGATGAACAGCCAGATGAAGATCTGGGCCCACAGTTGGATGAATGCAAAACCTCTCCTACGCCACAGGTTAGTGATGAACTCTCCGTAATGCAGAGGCAAGAATTGGCCCATTTGCTAGAGGAGTTCAAAGATGTGCTGACGCCTATCCCGGGGGAGACAGCTTTAGTGGCTCATGAAATCATCACACCTCCAGGAAAAATCATAAGGCAAAGGCCTTATCGTTTACCAGAGGCCAAAAGGCAAGAGGTTATAAACCAGGTACAGAAGATGCTACAAATGCACATTATTGAAGAATCACACAGTCCTTGGTGCAGTCCAATTGTGTTGGTACCTAAACCGGATGGTACCATGCGCTTTTGCATTGACTTTCGCCAAGTTAACGAAGTGTCCACCTTTGATGCATACCCAATACCTCAGATAGAGGAACTATTGGACAGGCTAGGTCAAGCGAAGTTTCTCACGACCTTAGATATGACCAAAGGGTACTGGCAGGTGCCCCTGACAAGGGATGCTCGACCCAAAACAGCTTTTAGCACTCCCCTCGGGCTGTTCCAGTTCAGGAGGATGCCCTTCGGGTTACACGAGGTGGCCGCAACCTGCCAACGGCTAATGGACATAGTTCTGCGTCCCCACCAAAGCTACGCCACAGCCTATATGGACGATGTGGTCATCCATAGTGCTACATGGGATCAACACCTACTCCAGGTAGGAGCCGTATTGAAAGCGATGAGACGAGCCGAACTAATGCTGAACCCTGAAAAGTGCATGTTCGCAGCCAAAGAGGTCAAGTATTTGGGCCACCTTGTAGGTCGGGGTATGGTACGCCCCTTGATAAACAAGGTGGAGAGCGTTAAAAATTTTCCTGTTCCTCAAAATAAAAAGCAGTTGAGGAGTTTTCTCGGGTTCATCGGCTATTACAGGCGCTTCATCCCCCATTTTGCAGATGAAAGCGCACTGTTCACGGAGATGTTAAGGAAAAACGCCCCGAATACACTACAGTGGTCCGAGGAGGCGGATGAGGCCTTCAAGAACCTAAAAGAAAGGTTATGTCGAACCCCAATACTACGAGGCGTGGATTTTCGCCAACCATTTCTACTTCAGACGGATGCTTCGGAAACCGGCTTGGGTGCCGTTCTTTCCCAGGTGCGAGAAGGCGCTGAGCATCCTCTCATGTTCCTGAGTAGGAAGCTGTCATCAGCCGAAAGAAAGTATTCCACAATTGAAAGGGAATGCTTGGCAATCAAGTGGGCAGTTGAGTCCCTGAAATTCTATTTAACGGGAAGGAAATTCGTCCTTATCACCGATCATGCCCCACTAAAATGGTTGAGCCATATGCGAAATAACAACAGTCGCCTAACCAGGTGGTATATGGCATTGCAACCATACGACTACATAGTATAGCACAGAGCAGGAAAGCTCCATTATAATTCGGACGCAATGTTCCGGATTACGTGCTGTAGGGAGGAAGAGGCCTCAGCCCGTAATATTTGAAGACGGGGGATATGTCATGCAGCAGGAGCCGATGGAAGCAAAGATGCAAGAAAAGAAATTGTTTGTCACAATATAAAAGATGTGCACGGGATGCAATTCCCGCACAGAGCAGCTAGAGGGAGCAGGCGTGCACTCACAGAGGCTGACTGGACACACCTAGCTAATCGACACCACCTGACAAGCAGCCCAGAAAGCTCAAACACAGGAGAGCTTTATAAGCAAGAGGCTGGAGACTGGAGAGGGGGTGGAGATAGAGGTGGACCGGAGAGAAGCACCAGGAGCAAAGCCGTGCGAGAGAAAAGCACCACGAGCAAGGGCCAAGAAGAAGGAAGCACCAGGAGCATTGAGCTAAGCCCTAGGAGTGAATGGGAAAGCAATACTGAGCAAAGGAACAGTCACTTTGGGAAGCAGAGCAGTGCTGAAGGAAGAAGCCAGAAGTTAGGCTTGGAAAGAGGCCTGCGCTTACCGGAGGAAACCAGTGACCAGCCTGAAAGGTAACAAGAGCTTTCAGGGAAAAGACTGGCACGAGGATTGTATCTCTGGAAAACTACTGGAAGGAGAAAGTTCCTGTTCTACATGCTGTTGGAAGCCAAGGTATGCTGACTCTGTTTTTAAGAGAAAAAGCTCATCTCATAAGTGCCCTTTTAAAAGCAATGCTCATTTTACAAGAAAGGAAAGTAAACCTCCCTTGTATAACCCAGATTGTAAAAGCAAAAAGGTAGGCCATGCTCACTGGCGAACCTTAGAAGAACTCTACAAACACCCAGAGAATAAGAATAGCGACTGGCCTGTTCCAATAGCCAGAGAAACCCCAGATACAGAAAGGGATACCTCTGACTCAGAGCCGATGCAAGTGGAATTTGTGGAGCCTAGTCTTTTGTCTCAAGAGGAGATGGACTGTTCTCTATGCGTTACAAGCAGCATAGAATCACTGCTAGACTTGTAAATAATATATGCTATCTCCAGAGTGTTACTTGTATGCTAAAAGAAAGAAGAGTATTGAAAAGCTTGAGTTACTCTAGGAAGCCTTAATTAATCCTTGTTACAACTGTGAAGCATAACAGTTTTTCTTTACCATGAGTTTGTTTCATTCCTGAAATTAAGGACATTTTCCTCTATGTTGTGACCCACCTGAATCTTTTGCGTAAAGGGAAATAAAAGCCTATGTTATCCCTCTACTCTGCATTCACAATTTACTTCTTAATTGGAGCTGAACTACTAAGACCAGGCTGCACCTGGCTCTTAAAGGAACCTCCTCTCATATAAAAATATCTTTGTGTCCAACCTACCCCTATGACCACTGGCCAGCAGGGGCGGTACGCGACACTAGTTATGTAGTTTACTGTATCACTTGTCCCTGTGGTCTACGGTATATTGGGAAGACCATTAGACCCTTTAAAATCCGGATAAATGGGCATCGTAGTAGATTGAAATGCAAAGTTGTAGAAGCCCCTATAGTTTCACATTGCCTACAACAGCTACACATATTTGAAGAACTTCGCTGTTTCTGTCTTGAACAAATACTGATGGGTAGAGAAGGAAAATCACGTGAACAAACCTTGTTGATTTGTGAACAGCAGTGGATCTACAAATTAAACACAGTATATCCTGAAGGTTTGAATAATACCATCGAATGGGCAGCTTGCACTTAGAGTGCATTCGTTGTTTTTCACGTAAATAGATCTTGTTAAGTTAATGACCAACGGTATGCCTACAAATCAAACACAGTACATCTTGAAGTTTGGAAACAACACTATTGATCGGGGAGCGTGCACTTAGAGTATATCCATTTTACCCGATGTAATTGCATAAGAGAGTGGTGATCAGAACATCTTTACAATGTATGAATCATTAGGAATAGTACACACTGTAAAATAGGATATGCTATTTACATCGGTTGAATAAGAACCATGACTCAAGAATTACAAAGCAAAAGTTTTCTAATGGACCTTAACTGTGTTTCAATGAACTACGCATTTGCGTCATATTTAAAAGCCGGCAGAGCTACAGTTCCGCATGCGTGGCGTTTTTTTGAGACCGGTTGGTTTTGAGCCACGAATCAAACAGAGTGAACTTTAGAGGTTAGTGGACGGGACAGTTTAAGAATTGGCTTAAAAGAGTTTGTAAATAATGGCGAAATGTAAGGCATGATAACTAAATTAATTGTGACCATTTTATTGGTAGTGCTACTATTTTGGAGAAATTAATGAATACGCCGTATGAGCAGAGAAGGCAATACCATATTGAGTGCTGTGATACACAACTTCCCCCTGAAGAAACCCACGTCTGTGAAATGCACAAACGGAGCCGGATGGTGGCGTCGGGGCAATAAAACAAGATAAGATAAGCACACAACTAATTCTAGAATTATAAGATTACAAGATTTTTAGAGATATGCTTGTGGTGATTAACTACAGATAAAGAAGGGAAGAGCATGATAGAGGTCGTTGATGCAAAAAGGCACAGTGGTTTAAGGACGCAGTCTGATAAAACTGTTGCCATAAGGAGTCTGAGTCCTCTGAATTCCCTACTATCTGTGGTGTAATATTGCTGCACAAGCTTAAAGAAATAACATGATGTTGCAAGAGAGAAGCTTCATAGCCTAGAAATTAACTGAAGGGAAACATATATTGCATTGACCAGCAGTTACCCTCTATAAGAGGATACTTCATTTTGAGTGATTAAACACCTCCCCCATTGCAGCATCACCCTGGGGGACAGCTCCTCCATCTGAGGGTTCTGTGAATGGAAACAGAGAATGGTCATCAGCCACATGTTCATTTCTCACAGGGCAACTAGCAACAGCTACAATGCCTGCAAGCTTGGTACATAACTAGTGGCACACCGAACAGACAGCAGATGAGCCATGCCGTCAGACGGCTGCCTGGGTGAGAATCTTCATAGTCTTGACAAGTGCATATATCTATATGATTTGCAAGGTATTGTGGGCAATGTAGTTCATTCACACCAGACACAGCTGCTGACAATAATTTAGTTGTGCTCTTGGGTAAAGCCAATAAGATTTTTATTTATGGGGTTATTTCTCCCAACACAGATATGCTTGGTAGCACATAAATCAGGTAACTTGCTTTCAGTGTTAACTTGGAAAAACAAAGTCAAAATCAAGAAAACAACAAATGAAAAGCCACAAAGCAAGAAACAAACTGTTCTTTTCAGATTAACTTCTGATTACTTCCCACACAGATTCAGAAGTGATTCTCTCCTAGCTCACAAGCAATTAGGTAAGGCTTAATTGCTAGCAGTTACCAGCTGAAACCCCTTAGCTGGCTTGCCTTCCACTGTGTGGGTCAAATCCTGCTTCAGGAGCTTTTCTGAGTAGATTAAAGAACAAATTTGTATTTCTTTGTGATGGTTGCTGTACTTTATAACAGAAAGTTACCAACGGAGTTTAGATAGAGAGCAGTCCATATAAACAGGATCCTCATCTGCTATTATTCCCCCTTGTTCAACAAGCATGGGTTCAATATCATGGATTGGCACAGATGAATCTCTCAATGGAGCATTTTCAGGAGAATACTTGTTTCCCTGCTGTCTTTCAGTTATAGCTAGGGCATAGATCAGTGTTCATACCTGAGCTTCCATTGCTGCTAGAGTTCCTCTCTATATAGCCTGGCCAGTATGTAGTCCAGTTCTTATGTCCAGCCTTCCAATCCAGATCCCTGGACACTGGATCTCTCTTCACATACCTTCTGGCACGGGTCTTAGGGTCCCTTCCACGTGCAGCCGTCTCCCTCACAGGTAGCGTCTGGAGATTCCTAGCTCTGCAGCACCATTCCTCTGGCTTTCCCCAGTCCAATGGTGTATGCTGGCCCTTGGAATACCTCCCAGAATACGTACTGCTTTGGACTCTTCTAGACCTCTCAAAGGCTTTTCTCTTCCTTCTTCCAAAGGGTCTCTTTCCCTCTCTGTCCGTCCGGTTTGACTTCTGCTTCTGATGATCCTTCAGATGAAACTGAGGATCATTCTCTGGATATCCACGGTGATCATGAAGATGGTCATCTGTAGAATAAACTCTACTCTTATTCTGCCTTGATGAGTGCTCCTCCCTAACACAGCGCAGCTGTGCTGAATCAGGCCCTGCCCTTTGAGATGAGTGCTTAGGGATTACCTCATAGCCCTCCTGATTGAACACACGTTTCCCCACTTCAGCTCCTCTAATGGCTGTTGGAAACCTGGTGCATTCTGGGACTGGTAGTCTTTTATGGGAAAATTCTGTTTTCTTATTTCTACCAGAACTGACAGGTTGCTTGTTCAGAGTCACTTCACCTTTTCTATAGCTCCTTCCTGAGCTATGATAAGCTTCCTTATCACATACCCCCCTGCTTAAGTTATTACGGACTGGTTTAACTGGTGAAACTTCTTTCCTACAGTCCGTAATACCTACGAGAGTGTTATCATTTTGAAGCTCACTTACTTCCTGACTGGCTTCAGGGACATTATTATTTACAGGCCTCTCCTTCCAAGACTTAAGTACATTGATATGGTAGGTCTGCCTACGCCCTCTTGCATTTTCTACCACATAAGATACTGGGCTCACTTGTTTAACAATCTTCCATGGCCCTTTCCACTGTACTTCAAATTTTGGAGCTGTACCTGCTACTTGAACCAAAACCTTTTCACCAATGCTTAATTGGCGGCTTTTGGCCTTCCTATCATACCACCCTTTCTGGCGCACTTGACTGTCCTGCAGGTTCCTCTCAGCAACCTGCGACGTCCTTTTCAAACGTGCTCTCAAGTCACATAGAAACAGTGGCACCTCCTGACTTCCTGGTTCAGGATCAATCCATTGTTCCCTCAAAATGTCTAACAAACCCCGTGGAGCCCTACCATACATCAATTCATATGGGGTTACACCTAGGGACACCTGAATTCTTTCCCTGCAGGCATATAAGGCAAAGGGCAATAACATATCCCATTCTTTTACCTCTCCTGCTAACCCCCTTCTCAACATTTGTTTGAGAGTTTGGTTGAATCTCTCCACCAAACCGTTTGATTGTGGATGGTAGGCTGAGGTTTTTACGTGATGAATGCCAAAGGCATCCCAGACCTGGGCCAAATATTTGGATACAAAATTGGACCCTCTGTCAGTCAACACCTCTCTTGGGAATCCCACTTCACAAAACAATTTTACTAGCTCTAAAGCTATTGTTTTTGCAGAAACATTCCTCAATGGTATGGCCCAGGGAAACCTTGTTGCCTGATCTACCATAACTAGGATGTATTGGAAACCTCGGGGCGTTTTGACTAATGGGCCTACAATATCCATGGCAATGCGACCAATTGGGTCTGTAATAATTGGCATGGGAATCAATGGCACCACCGGTGGGTGAGCCGCTGTAACTCGCTGACACGCTGGACACGCAGCACAAAACTGAGCAGTTTCTTTGAAAATACCTGGCCAGTAAAAATGCTTAAGTATTTGATCCAGCGTTCCTCGCATCCCTTTATGACCTCCCACTGGATGATCATGTGCTAATCTAAGTACTAGCCCTTTGAAAGTTGTGGGTACCACCAATTGTTTACGTATAGTCCCATTTCTGGGGTCCTCTCTATATAATATTTCATTATCTAGTCTGAATCTGGGCAATTCCTCCCTGACCTCCTGAGCATACTTAAAAGCTCGGGTGAGAGCTTGATCAGCTCGCTGCTCTTGTGGAAAGTTAGGAAACTTTGCCACTAACTCAGCTGGCACCCAGGGTAAACTTTGACCAGCTAACATCTCAGCCCTACCCTGTGCTCTGCAAAGTCTCTCACGCCGCTTTTGTGCTTTCAACTTTCTTACTTTACCAGATGATGGGGTTATTAAATCATCATGAGAGGGTAAGTCTCCTAATAACTCTGCCTGCTCCCCCTCCTCCTTCTGCTGGCTCTCTATCTTAGCCTGCGAGCGGGTGGATACAAAGCCCCTCTTATTACCCATAGTTTGGCCTTCTGGAAGCTGAACCATCTTTTTAGCTAGGGACTGAGGACTTCCAAAGAAAGGCCCGGGAGCTATTTCCATTATTAAACCTTCTCCCTCCTTCTTTCCTAGCCCTTCCACTAGACCCTGCTTAAATCTTGGCCAATCCTTTCCTAGAACCAAATCAAAGGGTAGCCTAGGCACCACTGCTACCAGGACTTCCTCTTGTTCCCCCAGGCACTTAACCTTTAGCCTATAGGTGGGATGTGATGTTGCAGCACCATGAATGCATCCGATGTGAACTTGGCTTTCAGGGGTTCTGGGCACAAATCCTTCTTGGGCCTCTATTCTCTTCCAAAGCCTTTCTGACATCATACTCTGGTCTGCCCCAGAGTCTAACAAAGCATGTATGGTAATTCCTTGCACATCAACCATCAAAAGAAATCCTTCTTTGGGCTGTTTTAAATCCAGACCCATTAAGCTAGTGTGTGACTGGCATCCCTTCTCTAAATGTCCCCAGCTTCCACACTTGAAACATTTCTTTTCACTCCCCTGTGTCATATGGTTTGATACAGTACATTCATTTTCAGAAATATTTTTAATTATTTTCTTTTCTGATACAGCACATCTAGCCTCAGCACCAATCTTCAGAGGGCCACCCATTCTATGGCAAGCCTGCGTGGCTTCCAAGAATCTCTCTGCTAGCATGGTTGCCTCTCCAAGATTTTGGCAATTTTGCTGTATAAGGAAAGTGTGCAAATCTTTAGGCACCCCAGACATAAATTGTTCCAGCATTATAATGTCTAATAACATTTCTACCGTCTTTTGCTCAGGCTCCAACCATTTTACAGCTAAACCTCTGATTCTCTGACTCAGAGCCCTGGGTGTCTCACCCACTCTCAATGTAGTAGCTCTAAACATTCGCCTATACTCTGAAATAGACAACCCTAGGCGATCTCTAATAGCAGCCTTTACATCCTTATAAATCAAAGCCTGGGCTGCTGGCATTGCTCTATAAGCTGCAAGCGCCTCTCCAGTTAATGAGGCTGCCAGCCTTACTGCCCACTGGGTCTCTGGCCATGCTAATGCTTGTGCCACTCTTTCAAAAGACTCTAGAAAATCATCAACATTATCATCTGGAGTTAGCTTCCCAAAACTAAATGCCCCAATCCCTTGATTGAGTCCCACACTGTCCACATGTGGTGTACCAGTATTTACTGCTGGTCTTGCATCTGTTCCACTTTGGTTCTGCAGCTGAACTAGGGCTTGCACCAGATCAAGCACTGGCCTCTGCTGTTCCATTAAGGCTTTCATAGCAGTGTCCTGAGCCTGCTGTGCTAGCTCCTGCTGCCTGCTGAACTGGGCTGACATCCACTGAGCTAGTTCCTTTGAATCCATCTTGAACCCTGCAAGAAACAAAGAAAAAAAAAACCCAAAGTGCACCACCTTCCAAACAGGTGTGTTTTTTTTCTACTTTTTTTTTTTTTCAATTATCCCTGTGCTTAACTCCCATCCACCACTAGACATGCCCAGGTACTTATTACCTTGTGTCAGTGATGAATCCAGCTCTGCACAGGGTCTTTTCCTCCTGGGACAGCTTCCTGGAACAACCCCTTTTCCTCCAAAGTGTAGTTGAGGGAAAATCTTTTTTTTTTCAGCTTTAAACTTGAACTGTAGTTGTAATCCTCAGCAAGTAAATCCCCTTTTGTGCAAAAGCAATCCGAAAAACTACGCCATTTGTCAGACGGCTGCCTGGGTGAGAATCTTCATAGTCTTGACAAGTGCATATATCTATATGATTTGCAAGGTATTGTGGGCAATGTAGTTCATTCACACCAGACACAGCTGCTGACAATAATTTAGTTGTGCTCTTGGGTAAAGCCAATAAGATTTTTATTTATGGGGTTATTTCTCCCAACACAGATATGCTTGGTAGCACATAAATCAGGTAACTTGCTTTCAGTGTTAACTTGGAAAAACAAAGTCAAAATCAGGAAAACAACAAATGAAAAGCCACAAAGCAAGAAACAAACTGTTCTTTTCAGATTAACTTCTGATTACTTCCCACACAGATTCAGAAGTGATTCTCTCCTAGCTCACAAGCAATTAGGTAAGGCTTAATTGCTAGCAGTTACCAGCTGAAACCCCTTAGCTGGCTTGCCTTCCACTGTGTGGGTCAAATCCTGCTTCAGGAGCTTTTCTGAGTAGATTAAAGAACAAATTTGTATTTCTTTGTGATGGTTGCTGTACTTTATAACAGAAAGTTACCAACGGAGAGCAGTCCATATAAACAGGATCCTCATCTGCTATTATTCCCCCTTGTTCAACAAGCATGGGTTCAATATCATGGATTGGCACAGATGAATCTCTCAATGGAGCATTTTCAGGAGAATACTTGTTTCCCTGCTGTCTTTCAAGGTTATAGCTAGGGCAAAGATCAGTGTTCATACCTGAGCTTCCATTGCTGCTAGAGTTCCTCTCTATATAGCCTGGCCAGTATGTAGTCCAGTTCTTATGTCCAGCCTTCCAATCCAGATCCCTGGACACTGGATCTCTCTTCACATACCTTCTGGCACGGGTCTTAGGGTCCCTTCCACGTGCAGCCGTCTCCCTCACAGGTAGCGTCTGGAGATTCCTAGCTCTGCAGCACCATTCCTCTGGCTTTCCCCAGTCCAATGGTGTATGCTGGCCCTTGGAATACCTCCCAGAATACGTACTGCTTTGGACTCTTCTAGACCTCTCAAAGGCTTTTCTCTTCCTTCTTCCAAAGGGTCTCTTTCCCTCTCTGTCCGTCCGGTTTGACTTCTGCTTCTGATGATCCTTCAGATGAAACTGAGGATCATTCTCTGGATATCCAAGGTGATCATGAAGATGGTCATCTGTAGAATAAACTCTACTCTTATTCTGCCTTGATGAGTGCTCCTCCCTAACACAGCGCAGCTGTGCTGAATCAGGCCCTGCCCTTTGAGATGAGTGCTTAGGGATTACCTCATAGCCCTCCTGATTGAACACACGTTTCCCCACTTCAGCTCCTCTAATGGCTGTTGGAAACCTGGTGCATTCTGGGACTGGTAGTCTTTTATGGGAAAATTCTGTTTTCTTATTTCTACCAGAACTGACAGGTTGCTTGTTCAGAGTCACTTCACCTTTTCTATAGCTCCTTCCTGAGCTATGATAAGCTTCCTTATCACAATGCACACCAGGGCATGCAGTGCCCCCAGATCAGACAGGATATAATTTGCACACGCATATGCATCCAAGGGGTGTGTCATTCTGGCAGAACATACCAACAAATGTGGGTACATGTGTGCACTGCCAGCATATGCATGTGGATACAGGCTCCCATTCCAGACATGATATGACTGATAGCTACATGTGGCAGATGTTGGTGCTTTTGGGGACAGGGCTGGAGATCATAGATGGTGACTTCAAGCCTGTGGCTACACCTGGTCAGAGTTCTTGCAATGTAGTGTGGGTCACTATCTGCACATGCAATCAGTCATCTGCTCATAGTCGAGATCTGTGGTTGTCTGACAGGGAATATTTGCAATATCTTTAAAAAAATTAAAATCCATTATCACATATACACGGACGACATCATGCTGTACATTCCTTTCACAATCCCTACGATTCCACTCCAACTATTAACAGATTGTTTCAAGGAACTAGCAACTTGGTTAGAAGACCACAACCTCTTTATTAACCACTCCAAAACCGACATACTGATTGTAACAAAAAACAAATCTTTCACCCCCCCTACCCACATTACACTTCAGAATCATGACATCCACATAAAAAAAAAGAAATAAAATACCTAGGGGTGATACTAGACACACACCTTAGTATGAACACACACATAACAAATACAACAAAGAAAATATACTTTAAACTCAAAGTTTTAAAACAATTACGCCCTCTAGTTCACCTGCAAGACTTCCTAAGTATCATTCAAGCCATTATCACCCCACATTTTGACTTCGCCAACCTCTCTCTATTAGGCACAACTAACCAAAACATCAAAAGGCTCCAATTGGCTCAAAATGCTACAGCCAGAACCATAATGAAGGTACACCCTTTTGAGCACATATCACCCTATCTAGCCAAACTACATTGGCTCCCCATTCAATGTAGAATAAACTATAAATTAATAATAACCACTTTTAAAACATTAAATAACACTGCACCAGCTACTCTAAATAAACTAATCACTAAAGACACAGCCCAATGTGCACACAGAAGAGGCAACGCCAATAAAATAAGGATTCCAAAAGAATTCACAAAGACCAAAAAAACAACTAATAAAAAAGCATTCTCCCATGCAGCCCCTATACTCTGGAACTCTCTACCTGATGAAATCAGAGCCTTAACCGACCTTAAAGACCTACGCAAAAACTTAAAAACTCACCTTTTTATCTCCCACTACGGACCAATGTCAAATTCTCAACCCCAAAACGAAAAAGGATAATCTATATAAAACACGGAGACCAATACCGCAATGCCTCAAGATATTTTGACCTTGACACTGCCTATGATGTTTATACTGTTGAACTCTCTCCTACTAACTGTACATAGTTAATTGTACATAGTTCTACAAAGTTTAATAGTTAAAAGTTCAATTGTTTATGCACATAGTTCATGATTGTTCAATGTAAAAACAGAAATGCCTTTCTGTCTCATCTGTTTTATGTAAACCGCACCTGATCATCGGAAGGTTGCGGTATATAAAAGTTTGTTAAATAAATAAAGGGAAGCCGGTACAGTGCCTTGTCAGGCTCATTATCCTCCCTGGATTTGTCCTCTGGTGCTAGTGCACATCCAACCTGTGTTATGATTGCAGGATCATTCTGATACCCCTGAGTAGGCCCAGTGGTATTGTACTCAGCCAGGCCTATGCTACAATATATCATGGGGGGCTTATAATGATGTACACATCCTGGGGATGGGTCCCAGGATTGTGGACAGAATCACAAATTGGTGGACTGACAGATGACAGAGAAGTAAATGGTGCACTAAGAGGGGACAAGGCCATTGTGGGTAGACCTAATGACTTAGTTGTTTGGGTCTTTACTGAGGAAGATGCAGGGATGGGACCCACAAATGATATGGTTCGGAAAGGTGATACTGTGCGGGAATTGAAGGAAATATCAATACACCAGGACGATGTGTTACAACTATTTGATATCGTGAAGACTACCAAATCACATGGACCAGATGGTATACATCCAAGGTTGATGATGGAAAACAAAATGTGCGATTGCAGGCCTGTTCTTAGTAATCTGTGAACTATGATAGGGAGGAGTGGTCTAGTGGTTAGGACAAGGTACTTCAGGCCGGAAGGCCGGGGGTTCAAGTCTGACCTGGGGACAGCAATCTCAGGCCGGAGGGACTGGGATTTCTAGTCCTATAGGTACTCCTTGTGGTCTTGGGCAAGCCACTTAACCCTCCATTGCCCATGTTCCCTGTAAGTGTTAGCGTATGTGTCTCACATCCTCTCGTGTTAAATGTATCCCCCAATTGACCGCTTTGACCCGGTGAAAAACGGGATATAAATACAGCTAAATAAATAAATAAATGATGGCTATCATCTGTGATACCTGAGGATTGGAGGATGGCCAATGTAACATCAATGTTAAAAAAGGGTTCCAGGGGTGATCTGGGAAACTACACACCGGAGAGCCTGACATCAATACCGTGAAGAATGGTAGAGGGCATCATAAGAAATATCTAAACAAACATGTAGATAGTCATGGCTTAATGGGAGACAAGCAACATGGCTTTGGACACGGAAGATCTTGTCTTACTAATATGCTATGTTTTTATGAAGGTGTGAGTAAACAGCTAGACAAAGAGCTCCCTAATAGCCCCTGTGCTCAGACGGTAGAGGGAAATGACCTGGTCCTCACGCATGCCCTGGAGCGTGGCCCTGGGCCTGTAGAGACGAGGCTGGCGAGGGTGAACCTCTGCATGCCTATGGTGCCATGCTGGCCCATCCCCGGCCTGTGGAGACCCCACAGCTGCAGGTCTGTGTTGCTGTGGGACTGCACCCATGCCATGTGCCACACCCCCATGGACCCAATCTCCCTCCTCAGGAAACCACAGCTCCACTTCACCATTCAACAACTGCATAGCACAAGCAGCAAATACAATGTGAGCTATCATGGATGACAGATAGCGCAAAGGCACATCGCCTAAAATGGTGTGGGGATGGGCAAATGATTAGAACAAACACAACACACCTGTACATGCAGCAGCGCACACCAGCAGCGGCGTATCAGTGATGAGGTGCATGGCCCCCCCCCCGGGACATGCACTATGCGTTCCACGCACTGTGTACATTACATGCCCTATGTAAGCATAGCGCGCGTAGCAATGGCGCGTAATGAACGCACCATGTGCAACGTGCCAAAATGTTGCATCATGCCATTGGTGCATAATGCCTGTAGATGGTGCGTTAAACATATGCAAACGCAATGCATGCGCGTAATGCGCCATGCTGGCGAATGCGCACTGTACTGTGCTTACCTGCCCCCATGGAGGCATCATGCGTGAACGTGCAGTCATGGCACGGCAGACAGGCACAGCACACATGCACATGGCGCCCCCAGAAACATTATGCATCCACCCGAGTGTCAGGCCTGTGATGTACGTATATGTGTCACCAACTATGCCTGCATATTGCAGTGGGAGCCCAATGGGTGGAAGTAGGAGCGGGATCACATAACCCCAACAAACATATGTATCGGCATGATGGCCAGCCCTTGTTGGGACTGTGAACGGGTACCTGTACATGCTCCCTGTGTCCTGCAATGGGTGATGCAGTGCACCCAGTGACACATAACTGACCAAGCAACCCGGACACATAGGTAGAACATATGGCAGTCATGTTGCACAGATGGTGAATGTGATGGCAGGGCACCACAATCCTAGGCGATGAGTAATGTACAATGTGTACATCGAATGCGATAATGCGCCATGCGTGCGCAATGCACCATGTGCATGCGTAGCACTCATGTGTAGTGGTAAGCACATATGCAGCGTGCCCCCCACGTGCGCCAAGCAGGGCGCGTTATGTGAATGGTCCCTGAGCATGCACAGCACACGCTGTGCATGCACAATGTGCATGTTGCTGCGTGCTGCACATGCACGGTGGCAACACCGCACCCTGCACATGCGCAGTGCATGCAAGACCACACCCTGCGCATGCACAAGGCGCGTTGCACATGCGCAGAAGGTTGAGGGTGTATTGTAGGGGAGACATGCGGCGGAAGATGGTGAGATCTGTGAGAGACGAACGGAGGAAAGAGTGATGAAAATCATGCAGGGTGATGAGACAACAGGTGACCAAGGTGGGAGAACACTTAGCAGTTCCCAGAGGCCATTGGGATGCAGGAGCCTGAGGTGGAGGAGGCAGGGCCATCAGGGGTGTCCTGGCCCACACAGGAGCAGCCGGAAAGAGCACAAAGTGCCAAGAGAAAGAGGAAGCGCGTGCCTGAGGAGGCAAGAAAAAGGGCATTGCGATTCAGCCGGCAGGAGAACGACATCCTGCTGGCTAATGTGCTTGAACACTATGATGTGCTGTATGGTCACCTCAGCACCAAGACACCAGTGAGCACACAAACCATGGTGTGGGAGGAGATCCAGGAGGCTGTGGGTGAGACAGGTGGCCCACCCAGGGACCTAGAAAGCCTCAGAAAGCGCTTTAACGATATCAAGCGGGGAGTCCGTGCCCACATGACGGCGGAGAGATGCCATGCAATGGACACAGGTGGAGGTGGACCCATCGGCCCTGCCCTAACTTCCTTGGAACAGCAGTTGGCCAAACGACTTGGGCCCATATATCTACATGGACTGTCCCCAGCGCTGGACACAGCTCACCCACGGGCAGGTGTGAGATATGCATTCCAGAAACAGCTACCAACCTATCATATGCAGGGGCGGCTCAAGGGGTGTGTGGAGCCATGTGCTGAGACTCGGTGTGGGGCCTCATTTGCATAAGAGGCCTCAGTTGCATTAATATTTGCATAATGTTAGCATACACTAACTGTTAGTAAACATGCCTCTTAATGAGTGTATGGATAAAGAAAGACTACCAGATTGCTACATTACTATAATCCAGTGCCAACCGCTGGGCACATTAGGAACTACTACAAACACTGCCCATTTAGAACCCATAGCAAACCCGCTGTATCGTAACAGCACTACCAGGACTCACAAAGCACTATACTCTACCTATCAAAAGGCAACACTGCAAATATCAAACCAATACATTTCAGAGAATAACAATACATGACCTACTGGGGAAAGAGAGCAAGTGGCAATGTGAAATAGAAACTACATAGACAGAATACCTCAGCTCAGTTACACATGCAGAACATAGACCATCACCAAACAAAGAACAAGGAATCACAATGTAGAAATAGGAAGACAATAATTAAACTGGGAATCCCAAAAGCCAAACTTGGAATATACAACAACCCTGTAGAAATAAAACTATAAATTAACTTCCTCTTGTACGAAACAAAGCGCAGACATTAATGATGCACATATCCCAGAGCTGACATATGCCAGTTAATAAATTCAAAAGAAAGAGATAGCTCTCTACCTTTTGTGCATTTGTTTTTCAGTTGCAATTGCTCCAGCCACTTTCCTCTGGTGTCTTTGTGTCTTCTGATAACTCTCCATCGTCTGCTGTCCATTTGTCCTGTCTTCTCTCTTCTAGTTTCTTTCCATTCTCTCTCAACATCTGCCTTAACATACTAACCTTTCTCCTTTTGCTCTTTCCTCCATCTTTCTTTATTCCTTTTTCAACCACTCACATTGTACCCCTCCATCCTCAATCCCCACTTACTAACCCAATACCCGGCCAAATGTAGTTTCCTTCCCTCCCACAAAAAAATATCTTTCCCCTCTCCATGTCACTCCCCAGCCCCATCCCATTCAAATCCTCCCCCAACATCAGCTACCTTCTAGTTCCAGCCCCACCCAGCATCCACTCCCTTCTAGCCCCACATCAGCCCATTCCCAGTCCTAGCCCCCAGCAGCCCATTTTCAGTCCTATCCTAACCCCACCATCAGCCCATTTCCAGTCCTAGTAACCCCCCCCCCCCAGGCCATCTCCAGTCCTAGCAACCCCGCCCCGCCCCAGCCCATTCCCAGTCCTAGCAACTCCCACAGCCCATTTCCAGTCCCATCCTAGCCCCACCATCAGCCCATTTCCAGTCCTAGGAACCCCCCAGCCCATTTCCAGTCTGAGTAACCCCCCAGCTCATTTCCAGTCCTAGGAGTCCCCCCTCCCCCCCACAGCCCATTTCCAGTCCTAGGAAATCCCCCCAGCCCACCTTCAGTCCAAGCACCCCCTCCCCTCCCGAAGAGCCCCGCAGCTAGCTAAGAGGGAGCCAGAGAGGCCCCGGCTCACCTCTACAGCTGCCGAAGTGAAGCATGCCTTTCCCTTCACCTCAGCAGCTGTACTGACATTTAGAACGCTGCCACACTGAGGTCAAAGGTGACCCCCTGTTTCCCACGATCAGCGTGGCAGCATTATAACTGTCAGTACAGCTGCTGAAGTGAAGGGAGAAGATGCTCTCCACCTCGGCAGCTGTTTGAGGGAGCCGGGGCCTCTCCGGCTCCCTCTAGAGCCTCCCTGCCTGCTGATCTTCAATGAAGGATGTTGTCAACGCGTGGCCCCCTGAAACGCGGGGCCCTGTGCAAACAACATTCTTGCTCGATGGACGGGCCGGCCCTGAACACATGGACATGCTGACACCACAAATAAATGATGCATGTCACGTGCACCGCCACACACCTATCTGCTAACACATGACAGTCAGCAGAGTAGTGCCACACAGACACCCATGTCATACCACTCACATACCTGGTGTGATGGTCCCTAGTACAGCCAAAGCAGAGGGACGAGTACAGCAACCATTGGCGGACCTATCTGACCCATGACCAGGGCCCCCAACAGTCAGTTGGCATCGGCCGTACAGTGAAGAATCATAGATATCTGTGCCTCTCGCCCCCATTGCCCCCCCTTGATCCACCCCTCCACCTCCCCCCCTCACTCCCACACTGCTGGACAACTGTCCATCCATATCAGAGGCCAGTGAGTCCATCTCCTCACCCAGCAGGCCAACTGGCACACCTGACCCTATTCCCTACCCGTTGAATCATACATCCTCCGTTGCACACCCTCCACTCAACCACACTATGATCAATAGTCCCACCACCGGGACCCTCCCACTTCCCCGGAAGCATGCACCTATGCGCCCAATCCCCAGGACCCCCTCCCATGACCCACCTATCCCTACCCACAATAGGCCCGCCACTTATCACCCCGTCCTCACAAACATACCTGACAATGTGGTGCACCCCCAAATGCCCTACCACATGGACATCATTAATGTGCTTCACGCCTACCAATGGGGACGTTGGGCCAGACATAGCACAGAAGGTGTCCACATGGCCACCCCCAATGAATAGCATGTCGCACATGATCATGGTGATGTCTCTGTGGGGGTCCCCTGGACCTATCAGCAGCCACGATCAAGTTGATCATGCACACCACCCTCCCGTCAACGTGATGCTGGCCTCCGGGGCACTGTCATCCGATGGTTCCATACCTATCCCCACACCTGTTCATCCCCTGCCCCCTAACAACCCACATTGGGTGGCCCCTCTGACCAGCCACCCCCACAGTGTGGTGTACCCCAAGGTTCTGTGTTGGCCCACCTCATGTACAATGTATTCCCAGTGCCTCTGGCTCATCTATTCCTGCAATCCTGTATCCTGCCATTCCCAATGCAGATGAGTATGTCACCCCATACCATACCCCCCTCCTACCTGAGCTCACTCTCCTGAATACGTGTGACCACTCTGTGTCCAGCTGGCTCACTACTAACTGTGATCACCTGAGTAATGGCAAGACCCGTGCTATCTGGTCCCCCCCATGGCTGTCCACCACCAACTGGCTCGGTCCCATGCTGGTCCCACCCCCCGGTCATTTAGTCGCCCCCTTCCAGTATCTTGTTGTCCCTGTGGCAATGACCTCACCTTTCACGGTCACATCCCCAATGTCACTAATATGTCCTACCTCCATCTCTGTCAAATCCGTGCCACCCCTCCATGTCCCACATCCCTATGCTCACACCACTCTCACATCATCTCTCATCCTGAGTCCCGCTAATCAGTACTATCTGGCAGTCTTCACACACATGTAGGTAGACTCCAATGCAGTCAACAGACAGAATCACGTATCAATGCCCACTCCACCCACGTTGGTCATATCACCCCACCTCTCCAACCCCGGTACTGGCTCACTGCAGATTATCGCATCCGCATCAGGGGTCCTACCCTCGTGCTGTTGTTGTTAACTGCTGTCGAGTTGGAGTCGACTCATGGCGACCAGGGCACATATACACGCACCCCTCAATACCTTGCCAACCTGCTCCATACTCATATCCTGAGATGTACTCCACAGTCACGTCAATAGAACTTGCCACCACCTGCCATCCCCCTCCCAGGCCCATCACCAAGTTACCCACACCCCTGCTTATGACATCCGTGGAGCCGCATGTTGGGGTCCGCCACCCATGCACCTCAGGCCTGTACAGGATAATGGTACCTTAGCATCCCAGTTGGAACCCCATGTACCTTCCTCTGAAGCAAACCGACCCTACACATCTGCACTAACCCTGTCTGGAATGTATGATCATCGTTCCGCTGTCCCTACCACAGGGTAATGGTATTCCCACTGCCAGGCCATCGTCCGTCAACTTTGCCCTTGGACGACCGTACACCAAGTTGCATTTGAATTGAGAGGCGGTCCATCAAGGACAATAAACCCAATCAACATACACATGTTGCATAGTACACCCTATGAAACAACAACACATCCTTTGTACCACATGCATCCAACACAGCCATGAAATATGGCAGTCAATGGGGCCACACACATATGGTGTATAGACACACACAAATGTGTGAGACCATGACCTGTGTGACTGCCACATGCATGAGCCTGTCCAATGGTCAAGCACATCAGCAAGTGGTGAGTTATCCCATGGTAACATGCAATGTGAAGGTGGCATGTGCTTATGTAGCTTAGTGTCTACCGTTTTGTTATGTTTCCTTTCTAGTTACCTTATTATGTCTCTAAACTAGGTTTTGTAAAGATGTGAAGTTGATATGATCCCTGTCTGTTCCATCCCATTAGTCTGTAATGTGTGAACCGCGTTGACATTAGGATAAGGCGGTATATACATCCCGTTAGGTAACAAAGTAACATAGAGAAATACATAGATGTGCAGGAACACCACATCTAAACTGTGTACCATGTTTCTCCCCAGGCGACACACAGGTCATGCAAGCGGAGGAGACTGGGGAAGCCGAGGAAACAAGGGCAGGGGCCCTGGCAGAGGTGCCTGACATGGATGTGACACCAACTGCTGCTGTGGAGGCCCTAGAGGGAGGTGAGGTGTAGGGAGAGGAGGTAGAAGGGATAGTCCTCCAACTCTCAGGGAGAAGCAGCAGCACAGAGGATGGACAGGAGACATCCACCATGGGAGCAGTGCCTGTGAGGGCAGCAAGGCAACCGACACACGGACCTGAGCCAGGACCCTCACACCCTGTCATGGGGGAGGTGTTGCGGGAGCTGCGTAACTATATAGCCACATCCCATGCTGACTCTGAAGGTGGATGACTGACCAGAAGGTTGTATGTGGAGGAGTATCACCCCAACTCCCAGACATGACAGTGAGGGAACACAACCTCACACTAACAGTGCATGTCCCTACATACACGTATCTCCATGGTCATGTCTGAGAGGTGAGCTCACACCCAAACGGGAACTGCAATGTCAGCCACATAGGGGCAGGTGTGGCTAATGTGCGCAGATGCCTAGCAGGGACCGGGGCGACATGTGAGGGTAGGCGCTGTGGGTCATGCAGCTAAAGGGGTCCAGGTCCAGTCCATTTGCTACCTGGTAATGAGATATCAAAGGACAGCACGGCCGGAGGGAGACACAATCCATCTTGGCAGATAACAGGTTCCCCACACCACACCAGCAGGTCTGGCTCACAGCTTCCTATCCATGATTCCAGCTGCCACACAGGACACAGGCAGGTTGTTGAGACAGGTATAGCATTGCAGTGTGACACATGGGTCAGAGCACAATAGTGCACTGGACAGTCCCTGGCCCCTGCCCTCTCCCCCCACCCCATAGTACTATCTGGGTGGCAGATCTGGGAGTGACTAACTGCATAGGGTCCATGATTGGCCAGTGGTGGGGTGGCCCCCTCACCACCCCTTGCAGTCTGGGGTGTCTGTGGGTAAGCTGTCTGCTGCCCCTCCCCTATGTATATGTGCATGAACACAAGACACTGGCAAATGCAGCTCTCTGTCCACACCCTCCAATACCCTTGACAGCGTGGGTGAAAGGGGAGAGGTCAATCAGTCTGGGCCTGTAGGTCGCACTGTGCATCCCCCCTGTGTAATGGCTGAGGTCTGCCTGCGTGTAGGTTTTGTCACCAAGCTAGCACAGCACATGCCATTGTGTAGGTACTGCATGACATACCCACCTCCCCATTCCAGTAGGCATGTCTGACATTCGCAACTGTGGAAAGGCAGGTGCTGTGACAGGCAGCACAGACATATGTGATATAGAAGCAG
This sequence comes from Ichthyophis bannanicus, assembly GCA_033557465.1. NCBI lineage: Eukaryota > Metazoa > Chordata > Amphibia > Gymnophiona > Ichthyophiidae > Ichthyophis > Ichthyophis bannanicus. Next base: position 147,893,474 of record CM066039.1, on the reverse strand, counting down.
CATGTACACCAGACTAACACACACACACACCATGTACATGATGCTTGAACAGTGCCCACAGCCTGTGCCTCATCCTACCCACGCATCATGTGACGGCCTCACAGTCCCCCCACCAACCCTGAATGACCCTGTACTTATGCACACTCGCATGTCCTGCCACACACACCACACAACCTCTGGTGGATGCACACAACACCCCACTGCTCCCATTGCACCCATAGCCACCCGGGCCAGTCTCACCTCCTGTCACATGTTCACTGAGGTGGCAGCAGCACACCTTACCACAAACCCCAAATGCAGCACCTGACCATCTGACAGTGTCCACACCTGTCCCCAGGCCCCATACTCTCCACTGCAGTGGCCCCCACACCACATCTTACCTGCCCAGCCTCTTCCACAGGGTTGCACCAGCACACAAACAGCATGCTGTGCGGGGCACTCTATGCTAGTACCCCTCCACCCACTGCTTGCCTCCCGACACACACCCCAGCTGACATATCACAACAGCATGTGTGTCATGACATGGGCAAGTCCACACCCCCCCTGGCTGTGGGGCCCCCCCCCCACTACAGCCCCACTGCTCTCATTGGCAGGTGACATCCTTGTCGGCCACCTCAAAACCTGCCACACATATCTCTGGTTGGCATCCACCTCCAGCCACACACACATATACCATGGCATTCCCATATGCTGTGTGTTGCCCTGTGACAACCACCACATCTGTGCAGTACATCCTTGCATTAGGCAGGTGGCAAATCATGGTCCACAATGGGGCATGGTGTTACAACTGTTATATAGTCACTTGCCCAGATGTGAATTCTGTCCCCCCTAGCGATCATATGGTGGCATATGACACTGGCAGAAACATATATGTGTGCATACATGTCACTATGGGGGTTAGGGGCCAAAGAGGTGTGATGTTGCACATGTGGGTACAGGGGCAGAATGTAGGGGCAACATCCGAGAGTGGCCTGCGCACATGGGGTGACACCTGCCCATGAGGGTGGAACTATGGTTAGTGACGCCACAGCAGATATGTCCAGACATATGATGAAGTGACTGTGGTCATCCGCTGCGACATAGCTGTAGCTATGACACACCATGGATGTTGCAACAGTGGAACAGGTAGTCATGTGATGGGAGGGATGTGCACAATATATGTAATGGGCACCCCATCTAGCAGTTGGAGGTGGTCTGGCATTTGCCACTGCATGTCAGCTGCGTATGGGGTGGCTACGCACCTGTCTACCTGTGTGTTGGACAGCTGTCATGGGTGATGTCAGCTGTTGGTCGGTGTCAGGGGACCCATCCCATCCTTGTCCCTGCATCTGGTGATGGACAGGGTATCCCGGACACATGTCCCAGATGTGAATGTGTGTGAGTGGTGTGTGCTATGTTCCCTGGTTCCTGTGGTGGCCTCTCACCTGCTTGCATCACCATATGCCCTCTGATGTGTAACATGGACTAGTTGATGGTGGGTATATGCTGTATGAGTGGTGGGGAACTGCATACGCAGTGTGTGGAGGATCAGCATGGGCACCATTGGTTTGGAGGGTGTGGAACGGCAAACATGTGCATGACATGGGTGTGGGTCCAGTCCCGCAGTAGGGGGCAGCAGAGGTGTCAGAAGCCACTTATACTGCAGATGTGCACATATATGTGGCTGCTGATACCTCTGCTGCCCCCTACAGTGGGACTGGACCCACAACCCATGTCATGCACATGTTTTCCGTTCCACACCTTCCAAACCAGTGGGGGCCATGCTGATCCTTCACACATCTATGTGTTGGCTGGGCACATGTGCCATGCACTGTGCCATGTGTGCACTACTGGCATGTTTGTGCCACCGGGCATGTGCCCATGTATGCAGGACATACCAACACATGGATACAACCCTGTGGCCATGAGGAATGCACACAGCACTGCACATGCCTATCCCCTATGCCTGCTGTGCGGACCGTGCCATGAATGTGACATCTGTTTTGCACTCATACACACAGGGACATGCTCACATGTGTCAAACTGTACAACTGCATGACAGGTAATGAGGTACATGACCATTGAGACGTGGGTCAATGTAACAAATATAAATGTTTATATCATAAATGTTATAAAACAAAATATTTACATGGTGGTACAGATATATACAACTATTTACAAAATAACAGGTACACACATACCAATTAACACAGGCTAGCTGGCGCATGTGTACAACTGAATGGGCTGCATTCCAGGACACAGATGTGGCGCACAGTGCCAGCATTGGTGGTAGTGGGCCACCAGACCCCCACCTCCCTGTGCCCTGGGGTTGTGGCAGTCCCGGGACACAAGACTGCACAGGGCAGGGGTGCCACAGACCACAGTGGTGATCTAACCCTCCTGGGGGCCACCTGATGGCTGATGAGCTGCGAGCCCTTCCACCACCTCCCTGAGCATCCACAGCTAATCAGCCATCCGGTACATGGCATACGCCACCTGTTCCATGGTCCTCGTCTGTTCCCACTGGCCCAGTGAGATTGCATACATTGCCGCAGACAGGGTGTGTGCCCGTTTGCCCCCACACAGGCCCCTTGTGCATGGGGTCTGGGTGGAGGCATCTACACACACCCTGTCTGAGGCATTGCCTGCCTTTCCTGCGGCTGTGTGGGCCACATCCAGAGGGCCATGGAGCAGGTGGTGCGGACCCCCATGGCCCTCTGCAGTCCTGTGCCACACAGGACTGCTCACACCCGGGCCAATGGGCAATGGGGCAGGATGCACCCATGGTGGTGTGTGCCTGTGGAGATGCCCCATGCCCACCCTCAGATGGCTCCACATCACACACCACCAGGGGTGCATCCTGACTCATGACCCCATCCCCTGTCCCCGCCACCCTCCCCCACCCTCCCCACCCACCATGCACCCTCCCACTCCCCTACCTGCCCCTCCCCCACACCCAGCGCAGCATTCTCCTCCTCTGCCTCCTCCGCCTCCATCCTCACTTGCACCTCCTCCACCTCCACCATGTCCACCTCCTCCACCATCACCACCTCCGCCACCTCCGGCTCCTCACCCTCCTCCACCACCTCCTCCTCCTCCTATTCCTCAGCCTCCTCTTCCTCCTCCTTCTCATAATCCTCCTCTTCCTCCTCTTCCTCCTCATCCACATACTCCTCCTCCTCCTCCTCTTCCGCCTCCTCGTCCTCCTCTTCCTCCTGCACATCCACCACGTCCTCCTCTTCCTCCACCTCGGCCTCCTCTTCCACATCCTGTGCCGCCTCCGGCACAGGCACCTCACCAGCCGGGCAATCCCCTCTGCCGTCTGTGGCCACTGTGAGGAAAAACGGACAGTACCACATCAGTCATGTGTTCACCAAATAATGGACACATAGTAGGTGGCCCCACAACCAGCTGCTGCATTGTAACATGCTGTTGCGTGACACACAAGCTGCATCACTCACCATCCTCTGGCCCCATCAGCTCCTGCTGCAGCCACAGCAGGAAGTCGGGCCTCCACCGCCACAGCTCCCAGCCCTTCTTCCGCAGGTCCTCCACCTGGGGGAACAGCAATAGATAGAAGCTGTTAGGGGACAAACATGCCTGACCATCATCTGACGCAGTACACGCATGGCTGTGTGCAGGGGGATGATGCTCCTGCTGTACACTGACATTCCAATATTATCTGTCTTCAATGTCGTCTGCTTGTGTGCGAGGGAGCAAGAGGTGCCACGAATATATTGAAAAGGAGAGGTGCTAGTACGGATCCCTGTGGCACGCCACAAAGCAGTGGAAAGGGTTCTGAGGGGTTCGTCGGTACTGACAGGGGGAGAACAGTGCAGGCCCGGGAGGAAAGATGAGAGTGGAACCAACAATATACAGTGCTATGGAGTCTGGCCTCATGTAAGCGGGAAAGGAGAAGGGTGTGATCAGCCAGGTCATAGGCTGCAGATATGTCTAGAGACACCGCCACCGAAACATCACCACGATCGTGAGCCACATGCAGGTCACTGCGAAAGGCAAGACGGGCAAAGACCTGATTGGCAGGTATGAAGGACATGTGTGGAATCCAAGTGATGGGAAAGCTGTGACAGGACTGTTTTCCAGGTATCTTAGACAGAAAAGGGTGATTGGGAACAGGACAACAGTGAGCTGGAATAAGGGGGTCAAGAGAAGTCTTTCTACAAATAGGGCATATGAGGGCATGCTTTCAGGGGTGAGAACAGGTACCTGTGGAAAACTAGTATTGATCATGGTGAGGATGGAGGGGATAGGAGAGAGGGTGTGAGTAGCCAGGAGGACGGTACAGGATCAGGGGAGCAGCAGGTCCCTTTGGTAGGGGAAATGCGTTTACTACGTTCTGAGGTTGTAGGTGGGGGTTATGAGGCCCAAGCATATGAGAGTTGGGAGACAGGAGGGGGGGTGGAAGGGGAGAGGTGATAGGTGAAGGACAGTGAGGTAAGGATGCCCTGAGGTCAGGAATCCTTGTGTTGAGGAAAGATGTGAGCTGAGAAGGGGAGGGAGTTGACCGGGTGGATACAGTATTGGGATCTGGCTGGTGTGTTGTTAATGACCTGAGAACAGAGTGGAGGTGACATGTTTGGTTTGGGGCAGAGGAGATGGCTGTGGAGATATAGGTTTGCTTAGCCTTGTGAACCTTAGCCTTGTGATCTGAGAGATGATAGGGTGATAATTGAGGGTGGCGTCTGCCATAGCCGCTCGGCGCAACAGAGGTGGGTGCGATGAAGGAGACAGCCACTATGATACCAGGGATGAGAGGGACGATGGTGCAAGGGCCGTGGTTGTAGAGGAGCCAATTTATCAGGAGCATCAGACAGACAGGAGGACCAGTGAGAGGCCTGTGAATCAGAGGAGAATGAGGGGAACTCTGTGGGTAAGAGGTCACCAGCGGCTGGAAACTGTTGAAGAGTGTGAGGGGTGATACAATGGGAGTAGCATAGAGAGGAAGATGGTATTTTATTTATTTATTTATTTATTTATTTAGCTGCATTTATATCCCGCTTTTCACCGGGTCAAAGTTGTTGTGGGATACATTTAACACGAGTGGATATGAGACACATACACTAATACTTACAGGGAACATGGGCAATGGAGGGTTAAGTGGCTTGCCCAAGACCACAAGGAGCACCTGTGGGACTAGAAACCCCAGTCCTTCCGGCCCAAGGTTGCTGTCCTCTAGTGGGATTTGAACCACCGACCTTCCGGCCTGTAGTACCTTGCCCCAACCACTAGGCCACTCCTCCACTGAGGTAGAGGATGGGCTACCTGTGAGAAGGAGGCAGAGTCGGATGGAGACAGAAGACAATGACAGGTCATGTAATAATGATCTGTCCAAGGTAGAGGTGTAGCGTGGAGACATTGTAGGAGAAAAGGGGGGGAGGTCGGAGAAAGAAGCAGGTCACGGGTGTGTCCCACTGAGTGAGTGGGAAAGGTGACATGCTGAGTTAGGGACATAGCCTGTATAAGAGTGATAGAGGAAGATCCCGAGAGGAAGAGGGTATGTTGGGATGGAGATTCACGTCCCCTGGAAGTGGCAGATGAGGAAAGGCCAGTGACAGGTCCGAGATGGTTAGAAGATGGGTGTCCCAAAGGTCCGGACGGTGAGCCGGAGGAGAGTGGAGAATGAGGATATGCAACGCAGGTGAGGTATGGTGGTAGGGTAGTAGAGATTCTGGGTAATGCAATAATGAAGATGGGACTCACGTAAAGGCACGCAAGGAGCAGATAAGAGCCGCCACACCACCACCCATAGCATGTCTGTGGGGATTTGACATGTGGGTCCATGTGTGACTGACTGTGGTTGCCATGCACTGCCTACTGTGAGTTTTATCTCGTCATGTGACTGGGGACATGCAGGACATTGACACAGCTTCCCTGATAGGTCTCATGGGGGCATATATCTCCGAATACATCTGTACATATGTGCACTCTGACACACTTGCATAACATGCGCATATTCCATCTGAGAACTGTGATGTGTACATGCATAGGTGAGAGACATTAGAAAAGACATATGCATCCTCCCTGTCACAAGCTGAGTGTGCATGGACTGCACTGGCCTCACAATGGGTGTTGTGTATGCACATCAGTCACCAGGGCAACAGGGTCAGGTCTGACATGATGTGCATTGGTGTATGGTCACAGACTGTCAGGGAACAGACCATGTACATCTAAACGCACGGGATGTGTTCCACCTACCTACATCATGGCTTTTACAGACACCTAGGCCAGGAACATTGTGTGTACCAGACCTGCACACAGCAGCAGGTACACCTACAATAGCACCAGGATTGACCACAGACCTTTGTCGGTGGGCCTGAAGCCACCTGGGAGTAAAGCAGACCAGCACACATAAGCAGGCACACCTACAATAGCCCCAGGATGAACCACAGACCCCTGTCAATAGGCCTGAGGCCATCTGGGGGTAGGGCAGACCTGCACACAGCAGCAGGTGTACCTACATTGGTCCCAGGATTAACCTCAGACCGCTGTCAATGGCCCTGAGGCCACCTGGGGGTGGGGACGTACAGCACACATAAGCAGGCACACCTATGATAGCACCAGGATTATACAAAGACCTCTGTCGGTAGGCCTGAGGCCACTTGGGAGTAGGGCAGACCTGCACACAGCAGCAGGCGCACCTATGATAGCACCAGGATTGACCATAGACCTCTGTCAGTAGGCCTGAGGCCACCTGGGAGTAGGGCAAACCTGCACACAGCAGCAGGCACACCTGCATTGATCCCAGGATGAACCACAGACCCCTGCCAATAGGCCTGAGGCCACCTAGGGGTAGGGCAGACCTGCACACAGCAGCAGGCGCACCTACATTGATCCCAGGAGTAACCACAGACCTCTGTCGGTAGGTCTGAGGCCACCTGGGAGTAGGGCAGACATGCACACAGCAGCAGGCACACTTACATTGATCCCAGGATTGACCACAGACCCCTGTCGGTGGGCCTGAGGCCACCTGGGGGTAGGGAAGACCTGCACACAGCAGCAGGTGCACCTACATTGGTCCCATGGTGTGCTTGTGTGATATGTATGTTGATTGCCGGCTACTAGGATGCACTCCTTGGTTTGTGTGACCTGCCCCCATGCACTTACCTCACGTGGGTAGTCGGCTGATGCATTGAAGCGCCTGGTCAGCCGCTCTCAGGCCCTCCTGACCCTGTGGAGGTCCTGCCTCTTAGAGGAGCATGGGAAGAGGCGCCTCTGGTAACAGCACATGAGCTGCCCGAGCACCTCGAGCTCAGAGCCTGAAAACGCAGGCTTGCGGGAACACGTGGCCATCTTGTTTGCTGTATTATGCGTGAAACGTCATGATGCAGTATTGTCACGCTACGCACATTGTCTCACTCAATGGCACGTTGTATTGCCACAAATGCGCAGCATGCACAATAACACACATGACGTTCTTTTAGGATGTGTGGCATTATGTTCGTTGCACGTTCGACACACGATTGGGATGACACGCGTTGCGTCTGCCACTGTGCGCGCAATGCATGGCGTCCTCTATACGTGCATTTCTCTGTCAGTTCTATGTGCACGATCTGCAATGTATGGTCCATACGTCACATGCATGGCGCGTGGTGCTATACGGTTCTGACAGCACGTTATGCATATAAGGACACAAGTGGGCAGCACACCGTACGTGCACCGATGTCCACGTTATGCTTTGACCATGTGTTAGTGCAGGGAGCATTGTGTGGCTCCACACACATTACAAAAGTTGTGAGTACTGTCATCAACCCCCCTGGTGGCCAGTAGCTGTAAGGGTAGGTTGAGCATATTATTATTTTCTGGGAGTAGAGGGCTCTTTTAAGGCCAAGGGTAGCTTGGTCTTTGTAGTCCTGCTCCTTATGTGAATAAATTGTGTATGCCAAGTAGAGGGTAAACAAGGCTTTTATTTCCCTTTTAACGCAAAAGGTTCGCTGAGATACAGAAATACAGAAAGTCCTTCTTTTCAGGCTTCCACCACAACATAAGTAAAGAGGTAAACTGTTACAAACTTCACAGTTGCTTATAGGATTTAACCCAGGGATTCTTTCAAACTTTAGAGCAAAACAAAGGAGTGAACATTCCTCTTTCATTCAGCACAAACATGAGTATTCTCAAAGCAATGTCTGTATAACTCACAGTTCAGGGAGTGATTCAAAAGTGCCCGCAATACAAATGGAGCAATCCATTAATTCATCTTGAGATAAGGGAATAGGATCCTCAAGCGCTATCTGCATGGGCTCTGGGTCATTGTTATCTCCCTCTGAATTGGAGCTTTCCCTGGCCGCTATAGTTTGCCAGTCATTGTTCCTGTTCCCTTGTTTCCAGTAAGGCTGTTCTAGGGCTCTCAAGGAAGCAGGGCTTGTTCCTATGCCCTTACGTCCTGGCTTATAAAACTCTGGCCTGCTTCTTTTCCTTTCAAACTGGATATCGGCTTTATAAGAGCTTTGTAGGAGCTGAGCTTCTCTTTATGAATAAAGTGTCACCATACCTTGGCTTCCTGTAGCCGGTATAACTGGAGTTTTCCTTCTCAGGCACTTCTCTCAGGACACAGTCTCTTTGGCAGACTTTCTCTTGGAAGCTTCTAGGCACTGCTTGACCTTTCTGTAGCCTAGGAAAACCTGGTGAGGAATCCAGACTTCCTTGCTTCCTGGTATAGGTAACTCTGCTATCAGTACCTTTCCTTTTGGAGCCTTTCAATCCTGTTTCAGGGTCTTCTGGTGAGCGTAGGCCTCTCTCCAGGTATGGCTCTCTCCTTCTGAGCTCTTTACCTCTGAGGTCTCCTGCTACCAAGTCTTTCTCCGGACTAACTCTCCACGGCCCGTCTTTCTCTCTGGCTCTTTCTGCTCCTCTTCCAGCTCCTGCTGTCCTTGTCGTGCTGCTTGTCTTGGCTGCACTGCTTGACCTGGCTGGGCTGCTGTTCCTGGCTGTCTCAGCTACCCTTCTCCTCCTTCTCCCTGCTCCTGCACTAGCCTTCTGCTTATAAAGGCATTCCACGTTTGAGTTCCCCGAACTACTTTCCAGGTGCAGCTGATTAACTTCTGCAGAATCATCAGCCGGGTGTGTTAACTCAGCCTCTGTAAGTTTTTGCCTGCTCCCTCTAGCTGCGCTGCAGGGCAATTGCATCTTCTGCACATCATTTGTTTTGTGAAAGACAGCGTTTTTTTCTAAAGTCTTCACTTTCATTAGCATCCGCTCTATGACACATCCACCTTCTTAAAATATTACGGGCTGAGTCTTCATCTTCTCTACAGCACGTAATTCGTGACATTGCATCCGCATTATAATGCAGCTTCCCTGCTCTATGCTCTACCTTATATTCATATGGCTGCAATGCCATATACCATCTGGTTAGGCAACTATTATTATTCCTCATGTGGCTTAACCATTTAAGTGGGGCATGATCGGTGATGAGAACGAATTTTCTCCCAGTTAGATAGAATTTCAGGGATTCCACTGCCCATTTAATCGCCAAGCATTCTCTTTCAATTGTTGAGTACTTTTTCTCGGCTTGAGACAACTTCCGGCTCAGGAACATGAGGGGATGCTTAGCACCCTCCTGCATCTGGGAGAGGACGGCACCCAAGCCAGCTTCGGAAGCATCCATCTGAAGCAGAAATGGTTGGTGAAAATCCACCCCTCGCAATATCGGTGCTTTGCACAACTTCCTTTTCAATTTCTTAAAGGCTTCATCGGCCTCTGAGGACCACTGTAGCGTATTCGGGGCATTTTGTTTTTAACATATCGGTAAACAGCGCACTTTCCTCTGCAAAGTGGGGGATAAAGCATCTGTAATACCCAATAAGTCCAAGAAAGCTTCGTAACTGCTTTTTGTTTTGGGGAACGGGAAAGGTCCTAACGCTCTCTACCTTGTTTAATAAGGGATGGACCGTACCCCGGCCTACAAGGTGGCCTAAATATTTGACCTCTTGGGCCCCAAACATACATTTTTCGGGATTTAGCGTTAAACCCGCCTGTCTTATCGCTCTTAATACTGCTTTTACCTGGAGCAAGTGTTGGTCCTAGGTAATGCTGTGAATGATTACGTTGTCCATATAGGCTGTGGCATAGTCTTGATGGGGACGCAAAACTATATCCATTAGCCGCTGGCAGGTCGCGGCCGCTCCGTGCAACCCGAAGGGCATTCTCCTGAACTGAAACAGCCCGAGTGGAGTACTGAAAGCTGTTTTGGGGCGTGCTTCTCTTGTCAGGGGCACCTGCCAGTACCCTTTGGTCATATCCAGGGTGGTGAGGAACTTTGCTTGACCTAATCTGTCCAGAGGTTCTTTAATGCGGGGCATTGGATATGCATCAAAGGTGGACACTTCATTGACTTGGCAAAAATCGATACAAAATCTCATGGTACCGTCCGGTTTGGGTACCAAGACAATCGGACTACACCAAGGACTTTGTGATTCCTCGATAATGCACATTTGTAACATCTCTTGTACCTAGGTTATCACCTCCTGCCTTTTTGCCTCCGGAAAATGATAGGGTCTCTGTTTGATGACTTTTCCCGGGGGTGTAATTATCTCATGGGTGACCAACCCTGTCTCCCCTGGAATAGGCGTCAACACATCCGTGAATTCTTCCAACACTCTGGCTAACTCTTGCCTCTGTGTTATAGAGAGTTCATCACTGACCCGTGGCTTAGGACTGGTTTTGCAGTCGTCCAAAAGTGGGCCCAGATCTTCGTCCGGCTGTTCTTTACCCACCGCAATAAAACCTTCCATATCGTTGTGTCCCATAGAGCCGAACCCTCCGGTCCCTCGGCTCGTGGGGGTCACCATAGCAACCTCCTCCAGAATTGGGAAACCAACCCGTTCGCATATTAGCTGAGCAATGCGATCCCCTATGTTTACATCAAAGTCTTCCCCTGCGAAATTAAATAGAAGGACTTTAAGGACGCCCCTATAATCTGGATCTACTACTCCAGCGCCTACATCAATGAAATGTTTGGAGGCTAGGCCAGATCGAGGCGCAACGCGACCATAGCATCCTTGTGGCAATTCTATTTGGATACCAGTGTCAATCAAGGTTCTGCCGTGCTTGGGAACAACTTGGTTTACTGCACTATATAAGTCATACCCGGCGGCCTGGGCCGATGCTCGTCGCGGACTTCGAGCTTGTCTAGAAGTTTTGCAAAACTTCAATACGAATTTCTTCATAAGCTCCTCCTGTATTTTCCGTTCAGGCTTTTTAGTTCTCCCCAAAAGGGGACTGGGAACTACCGTTATCTTGGAGGGAGTGCATGCGGATACAAAACCTTTCCGGGGTAATAAGCCTTTTTCTAAACCTCTTCTAAATTGGGGCCAGTCTCGGCCCAACACCAACTCTTGGGGTAATTTGGGTACTACTGCGATCAACATTTCTTTCTCAATTCCCAGACCTCTCACAACCAGGTTATACACTGGGTAAAATGTTGCAGCTCCATGAATACATTTTATCTTTACCTTCCCTTCTGCTTGATCTGGCGCGGATTCAGCTTGCTCCTTGATCACAGACCAGAGCTTGCGAGAGATCATGGTCTGATCCGCGCCAGAGTCAAGAAGAGCTTTGGCAGTAACCCCTTGTACCGTTACCTCTAACACAAACCCTTCACGTGACTCTTTCAAGTTCTCACCTATGAGAGCAGTACGTGTCTGACACTCACTCTTTACATGACCCAGTTTCCCACATGTAAAACATCTCCTAGAGTGATTCCTTAAGAGAGGGCTAACATTTGTCATATCTCTAGTTTTATAACGTGAGAGACTTCCTGATAACTGTTTTATTGCACCCGCTGCCGTCTTTGGAATTGCCTCACTTTGTTGGGTGGCCAATTCCGCCTCCAAATATCGCTCTGTTAGCATAATGGCTTCGGCGGTGGTTTGATAGTTCTGCAGGATAAGGAAGCTCTGCACGTTTCTAGGTACCGCAGACATAAACTGTTCTAACACTATTACATCCATTAAAGTGTCCATAGTTTTCTCTTCCGGTCTTAGCCATTTCGCTGCTAAGCTTCTTAGCCTATGTCCTAGAGCTTTTGGTGTCGCGCCTATTTTAAGGTGAGTGGCTCTTAGCATGCGATTATACACTAGAGGAGTCAGACCCAGGCGATCCCTGATGGCCTTAGTTACCTCGGTATAATCATTTTCTAATGCCGTGGGCATCGCCCTGTAAGCTGACAGCGCTTCCCCCGTGAGAGAAGCTGCCAGGCGAATTGCCCACTGTTCTTCCGGCCAGCCCGCCGAATGTGCTATTCTATCGAATGAGTCCAAGAAGTCATCGATATCATCTGTGGCACTTAACTTTCCCAAAGTTAAAGCGTCATATGACCATTGTCCTACCGGACAGCTACCCAGTCCCGAATTCTGTCCTTGACGGCTAGATGCTGCTTCCTGCGTCTTTTGCTGATGGGCTAACCAAGCTTCCATCATCTGCAACATGGGTTTCTGTTGCTCTTGCATGGTCAATACTGCTTGCTGCTGTGTTTGGCAAGCCAGCTCTCTCTGTTTGTCAAACTGCATGGCCATCCACGAAAACATCTCCTTTTGTTCCATGGTGATGGTATTCCTGAAAAATAAAAATCAGAGAGAAAACCAAGTGTGGCCTGATAACCAAATCAGTTCCCTCTCCTTTTCTTTTTTTCTCTTTTTTTTTTAAACCTCACACCCACATCCAGCACCAGTCACGTCTATCTACATTTTACCTGATGCAGGTGTGAGTCAAGCTTTGAGAAAAAGAAGAGACGGCTGCTCCGTCTTGTAGCGCTCTGCTACTGCTGCCAGCAACACCACAACCTTCCCCTTCGGGTTTTCTTCCACTCCGGGTTTTCTTCCACTCCGGGTTTTCTTTCTACTCCGGGTTTTCCTTTTTTTTTTTCTCCTCCGGGTTTTCTTCTTGTAATTCTTGGCTCAAATCCTTAAAACTACGCCATTTATGTCATCAACCCCCCCTGGTGGCCAGTGGCTGTAAGGGTAGGTTGAGCATATTATTATTTTCTGGGAATAGAAGGCTCTTTTAAGGCCAAGGGTATCTTGGTCTTTGTAGTCCTGCTCCTTATGTGAATAAATTGTGTATGCCAAGTAGAGGGTAAATAAGGCTTTTATTTCCCTTTTAACGCAAAAGGTTCGCTGAGATACAGAAATACAGAAAGTCCTTCTTTTCAGGCTTCCACCACAACATAAGTAAAGAGGTAAACTGTTACAAACTTCACAGTTGCTTGTAGGATTTAACCCAGGGATTCTTTCAAACTTTAGAGCAAAACAAAGGAGTGAACATTCCTCTTTCATTCAGCACAAACGTGAGTATTCTCAAAGCAATGTCTGTATAACTCACAGTTCAGGGAGTGATTCAAAAGTGCCCGCAATACAAATGGAGCAATCCATTAATTCATCTTGAGATAAGGGAATAGGATCCTCAAGTGCTATCTGCATGGGCTCTGGGTCATTGTTATCTCCCTCTAAATTGGAGCTTTCCCTGGCCGCTATAGTTTGCCAGTCATTGTTCCTGTTCCCTTGTTTCCAGTAAGGCTGTTCTAGGGCTCTCAAAGAAGCAGGGCTTGTTCCTATGCCCTTACGTCCTGACTTATAAAACTCTGGCCTGCTTCTTTTCCTTTCAAACTGGATATCGGCTTTACAAGAGCTTTGTAGGAGCTGAGCTTCTCTTTATGAATAAAGTGTCACCATACCTTGGCTTCCTGTAGCCGGTATAACTGGAGTTTTCCTTCTCAGGCACTTCTCTCAGGACACAGTCTCTTTGGCAGACTTTCTCTTGGAAGCTTCTAGGCACTGCTTGACCTTTCTGTAGCCTAGGAAAACCTGGTGAGGAATCCAGAGTTCTTTGCTTCCTGGTATAGGTAACTCCGCTATCAGTACCTTTCTTTTTGGAGCCTTTCAATCCTGTTTCAGGGTCTTCTGGTGAGCGTAGGCCTCTCTCCAGGTATGGCTCTCTCCTTTTGAGCTCTTTACCTCTGAGGTCTCCTGCTACCAAGTCTTTCTCCGGACTAACTCTCCACGGCCCGTCTTTCTCTCTGGCTCTTTCTGCTCCTCTTCCAGCTCCTGCTGTCCTTGTCATGCTGCTTGTCTTGGCTGCACTGCTTGACCTGGCTGGGCTGCTGTTCCTGGCTGTCTCAGCTCCCCTTCTCCTCCCTGCTCCTGCTCTAGCCTTCTGCTTATAAAGGCATTCCACCTTTGAGTTCCCCAGGCTACTTTCCAGTTGCAACTGATTAACTTCTGCAGAATCATCAGCCGGGTGTGTTAACTCAGCCTCTGTAAGTTTTCGCCTGCTCCCTCTAGCTGCGCTGCAGGGCAATTGCATCTTCTGCACATCATTTGTTTTGTGAAAGACAGCGTTTTTTTCTAAGTCTTCACTTTCATTATCATCTGCTGTATGACAGTACATACGTACGTCTTCTCAGGGTGTGACACTTCACAATCCCATGTGGTATGCATGAGGTTGTTGCTTCCCGGGAATTGAACTCACAATGTGTTGATTGCATGGTGTTACACCTAACCACTGTGCTACACACTCCAGGGTGTGTTTACCAAGCAGTGGCCAGGTTACTGATGCCATTTACGGCGGTTGGCAGGTAGGGGGCGTTCCGGCATAATGTGAGCAATGGGCTGTTAACGTGCATTACATGGCACCTTGGCTGTTTAACGCACATTAATGGGACATTGCGGTTTTCGGTGATGAACAGAGCATGGCAAGGCCGATACGGCGCCCTAAGGGCTTTAGGGCACTCTAACTTAAGGCGCCTTAACTGATGGAGCCTTAGAGGCTTTCAGGTGCCTTAGGTTATGGTGCCCTGTGGATGTTAAGGTGCCTTAGGTCAGGGCGCCCTATGGGCTTTACGGTGCCTTAGGTTACGGCACCTTATAGGCTCCTTAGGTTACGGTGCCCTAGGGATGTTAAGGTGGCTTAAGTTAAGGTGACCACAGGGCTGTAAGGTGCTCCAAGTTGAGAAGCATTAACTGTATGGCAGAAAGACAGATGTAATCTAACACTAGACTCTACACAGCTAACAGAGGCAGATAGATGGGCTGAGGGATGTTTGGCAACTGAGGTGAGGGTATTCTGGGTTGGCAGCACAGATCTGAAGAGATGTGACTGTTACAGGCATGAAAATGATTTGAGTGTGAGAGGCCTATACAAAAATTAGACCAAGGAGGCATAGAACCCATGACCCTCTGTCTAGGGAGTCATTGTACTAACCAGTAGACTACCCCTCCATGGTTCTTAGCATAGCAATGGCTGGATACAGAACGACTGCAGGTCACCGCACAAGATGTCAGCTGTGTGTGCCAGGATAGGGTTACCCCACAAGTACCCATGCTGCACTGCACATGCAGAACAGCAGTCAACAGCTGATCACCAAATGGAGGTTGCACCTCTCCAGAACTTCAGCTTGGTATGATGAAGTGACAGTGTGTGATACTGGCACACAGCAGCTACAGACCATGCCACTGCACAGGTTTGATGTTCAACCTGAGTGTGAGGGTGGACGCCCAGCATCAGGTCTGCAGTACCTATGGTGCTGGAGTTAAGCTGTGCTGCAGATCCCCATTGCTACCTGTGTGTAGCAAGTGTTCCCTGCAGTGGAACCTGGCATCACCCTGTGTCTATCTGTATGCCCCAGTCACATCTAGCCCTGGTGGACTGGGATCCACCCAGAATAGTGCCCACCCAGTGTTGCAATGTGGCTGCCATTGTCACCTATTATCAGGGCAGGGGTGTATCTAGACTCACATGAGGTATATGTGGTAGTGCCTAATATACCGCCCTCTCTGGGGTGACAGTGGTTTACAAGATATGTCCCTTGTCCCCATATAAACCTTTTTGTAATTGGGAGTAGTGGAGGGACATGTGGCACAGGCATGTGAGGGAGCATTGCAACCAGCAACCCCAGTCCCCCTGGCTAGGGGCTGTCATCCAGGGGGGTTAGTCCAGATCTGTACCTAGTATTGAGGCACTGGCAGACCAGCAGTACTGCTAGGAGTAGGCCTGGCAAACCTCAGCTGCCACCCACCGGGGTCTGACATTCACCAGCAGGAGCAGTCACACTGTACCTACTGTACCTACTGCTCCTCAACAGGTGTTTCAGCCATGCACATACTAACTGCAGACAGTCCATATTGCATGTTCACAGAGGAAATATGTGCACCCAAAGTTGGAATATACAGCACAGACTCCCAGCAGGTGCCTCAGTGATTAGGCCCCAGAAAAAGGGGTGCACCAATATCACTTGAGACAAATACTATATAGCACTATGTGGGAACATAGCCGTGCCATGATTACTGCTCAGTCAGACCGAGAGTGTCCTCCCAACATGACATGCTGTGGCCACCCTGCCCATGCAGGTGGTGGTGGGGCACTATGATGTCCCACCCATTGCCCTACCCCAGATGCATCCTGCCCGATCTGCCCTGTCCGACCCATACCCACAATACCTTGCTCCTCAGTATGCACATTTGCAGGCTAACGCTGGCAACAGTGTGCATATTGTGGGCTCAGTGAGGAGTAGGAGGCCACAAAACAATGGATAGACATACACACACACACTCCTATTGCAGCATTGTGCGAAGATAGGGGTGGTTGGCAACCGTGCCCGGCACACTGGTCCCAATCACAGTGCAGGCATTGCTAGGGTGTGCAGGAGCTAGTAGTGGTGCTCTGGTGATGACTGCTGCTCCGTGCAGGTGACAGCCACCTTACTTTCCAAGACGCTTTGGATGGTGGAGCCTGTGTTTTTGGGTGTTTGTTCTCCTGTTGGCCGAAGCTTTGGGGATTACACGTGTTGATGTTGTATCTGCAATACAGATTAAAATGTGGGGGAGATGCTCTGCAGGATCCACAGCTGGGACCTGAACCTGTGACTCTCTGCCAGGACACACTGACTATGTGTACTGCACCACACTGTTGCCACAGAGGCAGAGCAGTCCCTGGGGATACCTTCATCAGACAGATCTTGTTTGTTGCACTGCACACGACACACTGGAACAGATCATAGCCTTGGTCCACTGCAGGCGGGTGCCACTGCCCCCTCTGCCACCAACACCCCCCCTGCCATGCTGACATGGCCATATACTGTCGGTGCTGATAGTGTGCAGTCCCAGGCCATCCAATGTGCAGGTGGGTGGCTGCCTAGGGTTCAGGGTCTGCGGTGTGGAGGCATACATGGACATCCACATATCCCCCCCATCTCTGCCTGCCACTGTTCTGTCACTTCCGCATGGGGGTGAGATGGCTGGGGGGTGTCAGGTTGGTGATGTAGCAACTGTTGGCTTGGGTGGGCCTGCTAGTTGGATTGTGTTCTGCCAGCAGACTGTGGACAGGCTAGGGCATGCAGTGCGGGTACAGTGTATCCAATTTGGACTACTAGGTCTATACATGTTTCAGACAACGCGTGGTCACACGCTGCACTGACTTCCAGGGGCTGTTTTGCAGGGGTGTTCATTTAGCTGGGTTTACAGACAGTTTGGGACATAGCCTGGGGATGGTATGTATACCCTTGTTAGAGTGGTCCCCAGATGTGCACTGCTCGCCCCATTACAGCCATTGTGTTTCCTGTGTGACATTTGGGGTTCCTGCAGGGTATTTGTCTCCTGGATGGGACACTGTGGAACACAGACTACTGGGCATCTTTGACCTTGGTCAGCCGCTGTCTTGCTGTTTTCCAGTCTCTGTGTTCCTATGTGCCACCTAGGCGACTGCCTAGTCTGCCCTGTGCCCCACCTGCCCCCCACTGCATGTCCCGCCTGCAGCCCCCTTTGCCCCATCATCATGGTGCTCTTTCATACTTGGGCACTATTCTGTTGCTGCAAATGGAGCACTATTATTACTTTACTTGGGTGTACATTGCTGACACTTAAATGGTCTCTCTCTCCTGCAAATGTGCATTTACCGACAGGTTTTCACTGGCGGTAATGTCCCAGCATTACTGTTCCAGAGTTTAGTGCAGCAGAGGCCTCTCCACGCCCACTCCCCACCCATTGACCCCTTCTCTCCACCCTCTGGAACAGTTATCGCTGCCGGTAACGTTACCACGCGTTAACGTTACATCAGGTGACATTATCGTGCAGTAACCTTACCAATGCTACATTGCTGCGCCTTAGTAAACATACCCCAAGATATTCCTTGTCTAAAGCCATGTTGGCTGTCTCCCATTAAGCCATGACTATCTACATGTTCAGTAATTTTGTTCTTTATGATGGTTTCTACCATTTTTCCCAGTACTGACGTCAGGCTCACCGGTCTGTAGTTTCCCGGATCACCTCTGGAACCCTTTTTAAAAATTGGCGTTACATTGGCCATCCTCCAGTCTTCAGGTATTACAGATGATTTTAATGATAGTTCACAGATTACTAATAGCAGGTCTGCAATCTCATATTTCAGTTCTTTCAACACCCTTGGATGTATACCATCCGATCGAGGTGATTTGCTACTCTTCAGTTTCTCAAATAGTTGTAATACGTCTTCCCGGTGTATCGATATTTCTTTCAGTTCTTCTGTAGTATCACCTTTAAATAACACTTCAGTCATGGGTGACATCCCTACATCTTCCTCAGTAAAGACCGAAGCAAAGAATTCATTCAATCTCTCCGCTATGGCCTTGTCCCCTCTTAGTGCCCCTTTTACCCCTCTGTCATCTGATGGTCCAACTGACTCTCTCACAGGTTTTTTGCTACAAATGTACTTGAAAAAGTCTTTATTACATGTTTTTTTGCTTCCACAGCAAGCTTCTTCTCAAATTCTCTCTTTGCCTGCCTTATCAATACCTTGCATTTAACTTGCCAATGCCAAGGCCAGGAAACATCAAATACATTCCCCCAAGACCAAGGGATACCGCAAGGATCAGCACTTTCAGCATTATTTTTCAATCTATACCTACAGCGAATTACTAACATTTTCATAAAATACAGCATCGAATATTACATTTACACAGATGACATTATGTTGTCCCTCCCAATAGACATAAACAACATTAACGACAACATACTCTCAGAATGCATCAAAGAAACGCAATCCTGGTTGATCACCAACAATCTGAATATAAACCTCAAAAAAACAGAAACCCTATTTGTTTCAAGAAATCAAAATTTCACACCCCCCCCCAAACAATCACAATTAACGATGTGATTCTCCCAATTAAGCAGGAAGTAAAATACCTCAGAATAATATTAGATCAGTCCCTCAGCATGATACTCCATCTAAAACAAACAGTTAGAACCGTCTACTTCAAGTTAAAAACTATCCAACACCTAAGACCCCCTACTTCATACTCAAGATTTCAGGTCAATAGTCCACGCTCTCATTATGCCCCACGTAGACTACTATAATAGCCTGTTACAGGGCCTACCAGTCAAAACCTTAATAATCCTCCAAAGAGCGCAAAATATAACAGCAAGAATAGTATACAAGGCCCGACTGACCGAACACATAACCCCGATCTTATACGAACTTCATTGGCTCCCAGTAGGGAGCCAAATAAAATACAAGCTGCTGATAACAACATTCAAACTGATCAACAACATAGCCCCTTCATACCTATCTACTCTCATATAAACCCAAACAGACTCCAGATCCCAAAGGCAAAATGCAAAACACTCACTGGTATCACCAACTTCCATACGCAAGACAAAATAGTCCACCAGCTCTAGAGCCTTCTCCTACACTTCTTCTAGTCTCTGGAATTCACTGCCATTGTCAATCCATGCGACCAAAGACCTACAATTATTCAGAAAAGAAATCAAAACATACCTCTTTACTGAACACTATGGTAACATCAATGATAGCCCAAACTAACAAACACCTACCTCACCTCATGTTACCACCCAACCCCCTGTACCCCCCTCATCAATAATCCCTATTCAAATCTCTAAACTCACAGAAATACACACAAACAGTAAACTGTAAATAGTTACTAGTCGTTAGTTTAGATAACAATGTATTGTCACGCCCTTGCCCCTTGCCTCAGGCTTAGAGGGGCGAGGTTGCGGTTAACGTCTCTTATAAAGCTTAGATAAACTATCTTTCCCCCTGATGCATGCTGGGAGTTGTAGTTTGGCCTTTTAAGATGAAGTGTAGTCATGAAACCGAAGGTGAAGGCAAATGACAGAATTTATTTCAAAACACAAACAAAGTCCATGTAGACCGTAACAGGATACTTCTCCATTCATTCACTCAGGATTATTTACAACGCAGCATGGATGAGCTTCACTATGGCTTCACAGTCATTAACTATATGCAGCTGCTTAACAATGTAACTGATATGGGAAACCCAGCTTCTTCCCTCAACAAAGTAAAAATGTCTTCTTTTTAACTTTGTCTTCGCTAAGCATTTAATAGCACATGTAACAGGTATCTCCCCATTAGAAGAGCAAGTTCCTACCTTCACTTCAGGCTAGGTTTCAATACACTGCTTCTAGGAGACTTTCACCTTTTCAGCTATCCTTTAGCATAGGGATTCAACGCTAGTAGCCTGGCATAGAGTACAGTCCATGGGCATTTCTGGAGACAGTAAATCCTGCTCAATAGGCTCACCCTGCATCTCCTCTGGCTCTGATAATGCAGTGCCCTGCTCTGAGCTCTTAAAGTATGTCTCCGGGTGTATTCTCTCTGAGGATCCCCATGTCTCTCCTGAGCCCAGCTCCCCCTGGTAAGGATAGATTGTACCTGAAGCTGTGGACACTTCTCCATGGCTGTATTCACTTGCCTCTCTCCAGCCTCTCTGAAACAGTTCTTGGTTCGCTTCTCTGAGTTTATTTATTTATTTATTTACATTCTCTTATATACCGTGCTATTCTGCATCAGTGCGGTTTACATTGAACAAACTGAAATTACATTAAACAGGGCATTATAACTTGGAGATAACTATTTTTACAGGGAATATGGGCCATGGAGGGTTAAGTGGCTTGCCCAAGACCACAAGGAGCACCTGTGGGACTAGAAACCCCAGGCCTTCCGGCCCAAGGTTGCTGTCCTCTAGTGGGATTTGAACCCCCGACCTTCCGGCCTGAAGTACCTTGCCCCAACCACTAGGCCACTCCTCCACTCCAGAGTTCCCTCTTGTAGCTCTGCCAATGCTCCCTATTCCAGGCTTGGCTCCTTCGACTCCTGTGCTGAGTCCTGGGCTCCCACCTCTGAGCTCTCCGAACCTTCTGATCAGGAACCTGGATCTGAACCCATTCCTGCTCCTCTGCTTCCTGCAGTTCTTGCTTCCTCTCCCTCTCCTGCTTCTTCCCTTGCTTTGACTTTAGCAAAGGTTTATATCCCTGCTTCCAGGGCACTAACTTTCCCTCTCTGCTCAGGTGCTTATAATTATCTCTCAAGCCTGTAACTACGTCAGCAGATCTTGGGTGTGGCAGCCTAGGTTTAGTTTCTCTCTGCTTACTTTCTTTATGTAGAAGCTGAAATCCATGCACTGCAGGGATTTCACTTTTCCTCAAAGCAAATTCATCACCTTTTCCTATTTCCATAAGCTCAATACAAGCTTCCTTGTCACATACCCCCCTCCCTAAGGGAGTGGCCTAGTGGTTGGGGCAAGGTACTTCGGGCCGGAAGGTCGGGGGTTCAAATCCCACTAGAGGACAGCAACCTTGGGCCGGAAGGACTGGGGTTTCTAGTCCCACAGGTGCTCCTTGTGGTCTTGGGCAAGCCACTTAACCCTCCATAGCCCATGTTCCCTGTAAAATAGTTCTCTGTGTGCTGTGCTTTCCTGTCTAATCAATGTGTTTATACCTCAAAACTTTCCTGTCATGATTTGACAATTTCCAATCTGTAATCAAACCGCTGCTGATCGCTGGAAGTAGCGGTATACAAATGTATACTAAATAAAATAAATAAATAAAAATATTATGGGCTGGTGGAGGTTCCTCCGAACAGTCCGTAATCCTTGATAGGGCGTCAGCATTTTGATGTTAACCTTCCTGCCCTATGCTCCACCTTGGATAGATTGGCTACCGCCGTTCGTTCCCGCCAGGGCATAAGGACATTTATGTGGTAAATCTGCCGGCGGCCCGTGTTATTCTCTACCTCGTAGGATACCGGACCTACCTGTCTGACCACCTTATATGGTCCTTTCCAATGGACCTCAAATTTTGCCGCGGCGCCTGCCACCATTACTAGGACTTTCTCTCCTAGGGCTATTTGGTGGGGTTTCGTACCTTGATCATAGTGTTTCTTTTGGCGAGCCTGGCTAGCCTGTAAGTTTTCCCCAGCCACTTGGGAGGTCCTGTGTAATCGCCCCCTCAAATCTCGAAGACAATGGGGTACCCCCATAACTTCCATCTCTGGCTCTACCCATTGATCCCGTAATATATCTAAAATTCCCCGTGGGGCACGGCCGTACATCAACTCATAGGGGGATGCCCCTAAAGATGCCTGTGTCCGCTCTCTGCAGGCGTATAGAACGAAAGGGAGCAAAACATCCCAATCGGTCATGTTACCATCTAAGCCTCGCCTTAACATCTGTTTTAAAGTCTAGTTTAGTCTTTCTACTAGACCATTAGACTGGGGGTGATAGGCGGCCATTTTCACATGCTGTACCCCGAAAGCATCCCAAACCTGGGCCAGGTATTTTGACATAAAATTGGTCCCACGGTCTGTCAACACCTCCCGGGGAAAACCCACCTCACAAAACAGCTTTATTACCTCTAAGGCTATCATTTTTGCAGAGATATTACGCAAAGGAACAGCCCACGGGAACCTGGTGGCTTGATCCACTATAACTAAAATATATTGGAAGCCTCGGGGGGTTTTCACCAGAGGTCCCACTATGTCCATTGCGATTCGTCTGATAGGCTCTGATATTATGGGCATCGGGATCATGGGCACCCCTGGTGGCCAGATAGTGGTGACCCGCTGACAAGAAGGGCATGACTCACAAAATCGGGCAGTTTCCTTAAAGACGCCAGGCCAGTAGAAGCATGCAAGGATCTGGTCCAGAGTCCCCTGTACCCCTTTGTGACCGCCTACCAGATGGTCATGCGCAAGCCTCAAGACCGTCTTAAAAGTGGCGGGTACCACCAGCTGCCTCCTGACCGTCCCTGCCTGGGGATCAAGACTCTCCCTATATAGTATCCCCTTATCCAAGAGGAATCTCGGGAGGATATCCCTCTCAACCTGGGCATACTCAAACGCCCGTGTAAGCGCGGGGTCCGCTTGTTGCTTGTTGGGAAAGGACGGGAACTTTTTGACCACTTCCGCAGGGACCCAGGGTAACCCTTGTCCAGCTTCCATATCAGCTCTCCGTCGAGACCTACACTGTCTTTCATGGCGTTTCTCAGCTTTTCCCTTCTTACTCCTATCAGAAGGGGAAGCCACTAGGTCATCATGTGAGGGTAAATCACCCAGGGAGTCCTCTGGGTGGTTGTTCCTTTTGTCTTGGGCCTCTGACTGGGACCGTGTAGACACCAGCCCAACTTTTTGACGTAGGCCCTTCTCTAACCCTCTTTGAAACTGGGGCCAATCTCTTCCCAACACTAGGTCATGGAGAAGTTTCGGGACCACTGCCACAAGGACTTTCTTCTGTATCCCCAACCCTTTTATTACTACCTTGTACATGGGGTAGAAGGAGGCTGCTCCATGGATACATCTAATCTGGACCCTACCCTCTGGTCTCCTCTGGACTGACTCACTCTGGGCTTCTATTGCCCGCCAATGCCTCCGTGACATCATGGTTTGGTCCGCACCTGAGTCGAGCAGAACGTTGGTAGCGATCCCCTGAATATTAACATTCAAGAGGAAACCCTCTCTTAGCTGTTTCACATTAGCACCTATCAATGCTGTACGTGCTTTGCATTCCCTTTGTGGGTGTCCCATCTTCCCACAATGAAAACATTTTTTTCTAGCCCATTTGCCCTCTTGAGTAGGCACATAAGTTTTCATAAACTCCACATTCTTCCCTTGTCTCCTTTCTGATTGCTCAAAACTAGCCTCTGCCGCTATTTTCGGAGCGCCCCCTTTTGTTTGACAACCCAATTACGCTTCTAAGTAGCACTCAGTCAGCAGGGTTGCCTCTCCTGTGGTCTTACAAGATCCTGCTGGTCTATTCTCAGAGCAATATAATCAAACTGAAGCTGTATAATTACTCTATTGTTAACAACAGTAAATATGAGAAGAAACTATGTAGTGGGTTATTCTCTATAGTATGGCACGGGAATGTCTCAGACAAATCGGCACGAAACAAAGATACAATGTATCTATCAGTGCCCCGATAGCATCAATGACAGTCCACCGGCTCATGCAGTCTTTATTTTTTATTTTTTCACCAGCACACCCACAACCTTTTGCAAAGTGCTTGTATATCAAATTTACTTAACTTAACTTAGTGTTCCCCAACGCCGTTGTATTGGCGCCATCCATTGCGTTTCACTCAATAAATTTGAGTTTCTTCAGGGGGATTTATCACTGTAAATAAGTAAAAAATCATTAAATCACCATCACCACTTCCTCCCTCATATTTATACACATTAAAAATTTATATAAATTCTAAAAAACATGTCTAAAAAAACCCCATACCTAAAGTTTTTAATTGATGCTGCCCACGTCTTAAATCGGAGGAATAGCTCCTGCAAGTTTCAGTTTCACAAAAAAACGCCGCGCATGCGGACCAGCCTCTAAGGGCTGTTTTTAAATGGCCCGATGACGTCAGTGTTCAATCAGCAACTGCCACTCCATTATGTTAAGGAACGAAACCGCATGCTCCATGGATCTTCCTCACGATATGCTAGAGACAACTCTTCAATGATATATTTGGATACTAATAGATATGAATCTTCCATGTCTCTTGTTTATATATCAAATCCTTATTTTGATACAACTGTTCGTCAGTTTTTATAGACAAACCCCCCAGTCTATGACTGTGTTGAGCCCTCCTGGTGAAACAGATTGCAAGGTAAAAATCCACCATTGTTCACGATACAGTAAGAACTGTTCTTGTGACTTCCCGTTAGCTGCCCGAGGGACCTCTTCAATGCAAAAGCATTGTAAGGCCTCAAAAGTATGTCCCATCGTTTTACAGTGGTGGACAAGTGGTGCTGTCATAACTCCATGTTTCAGTCGACTTTTATGTTCCTGTATTCGGATCCGAAATGATCTAATCGTCTTTCCTATATACAGGAGATTACATGAGCATCGTATAGCGTATATCACAGAACTGGTATCACAGGATGTATTTCCCTTCAAAGTGTACTCTTTATCTTTATCTTTATTAGTATTTGATAGACCGCTGTTGTAAGAACATTAAGCGGTGTACAATAAAAACTGGTTAACCACTGCAAACCAAGAAAAAGAACGCCAAAAAATAGACAGGAAAGAGGGGAACAGAGTAGGACAGAGGCACTACACACTAATAACAAATCATAAAACAGGGTAGCCCAGCCGGGCAACACAGACCATAAAGACAAGGGTAAGGGAAAGTGGCTTTAGACAGGACAAAAGACAGGGACAGGCAGTACTCCTTTCCATTGTATGTAAATTTCCCTGTTTCCCAAGTGTTAATACAAATTTTACATCGACCACACTTCTTATGACCAGTTATCATTTCTGGAACTATTTGTGAGCTTTCTGGCCGCAGGACTGCAGGACTTAATCTCTCTTTAAGGTTTTTGCCACGTTGCCACACACATCTAATTCTTTTATTTTCCAACCCCGAGATATTACTTAACACATTCATATGTTTAGAAATAATTTTTTGAATTTTAAAACTCAGAGGGGAATACCTAGTAATAAGATTAATACAATCTGTGTTCACGGTACCATCATCATGCTTCTCATATGGCCGTAATAACTGTGCCCTGTCATTATATAACGCTCGCCGATAAGCACGTTTCACAACAGCAGATGGGTATCCTCATACCTGAAAATCTTCAACCAGTGTTTTAGACTGTTTCTTATATTCTTGAGTATCGGAACAATTTCTACGATACCTCAAAAATTGTGAGATCGGTAAGCCATCTTTCAATCGTAGGGGGTAAGCACTGGTATAGTGAAGAAAGGTGTTCCGATCCACTGGTTTCCTAAAAATGGATATCTGCCATCCTGATGGTCCTTTTTCCACCATCACATCCAAAAAAGCAAGGGCGGAAGCACTAATTGTATGGGTGAATTGGATATGTTGATCCAATCCATTAACCCAAACCAAAAAAGATGTCAGCGATTCTTCAGAGCCCCCCCATAACAGAAAAACGTCATCAATAAACAGATACCACATTTTTATATTGGCTTTAAATGGTGACGTTGCAATCCACTGACGTTCAAAAAACCCCATAAAAAGGTTAGCTATTGAAGGGGCGCAGGTGGCCCCCATTGCTACCCCAGATATTTGGTGATAAATCACCTTCTCAAACACAAAATAATTTTGGAAGATGACCAATCTAGTCAACTGTAATAGGAAAGTGAGTTGTTCTTCTGATAGGTCTCCCAGCTGTTTTAGGGCTTGCTCAACCGTTTCCAAAGCCTGCTCCTGAGGAATATTCTCCTGTGGTCTGGCAGTTTTGCTGTATCAGAAAGGATTGGATTTCTTTAGGAACCGCAGCCATAAACTGCTCTAACACAATTGTATCTATCACCATATCAACAGTTTTACCTTCTGGAGCCAACCATTTTAAAGCTAAGCCTCTGATTCTTTGGCTTAAGGCCTTAGGTGTTTCTCCAGCCTTCAAGGTCGTAGCTCTAAGCATGCGATGATACAACATCTTAGTCAAACCTAAGCGATCTTGGATAGCATTTTTCACCTCCTCATAATCTGTAGTGAGTGCCGCTGGCATGGCCCTGTAGGCAGCCAATGCTTCCCCTGTCAGAGAGGTGGCTAGCCTTACAGCCCATTGCTCCACTGGCCATCCTACAGCATGAGCGACTCTCCCAAAGGACTCTAGGAAATCGTCAATATCGTCCTCTAATGAAAGTTTTCCAAAGGAAAATGTCCCACATGTCTGTGGTCCTACCATACAGACATTTGGTGTCCCTCCTAGTCCTGATTGGGTTGGCAGTGCTCTGGCTGATGCTCTCTGGTTAGCAATCAACGGCTCCATCAAGTCCAGTACTGGCTTCTGTTGTGCCTGCAAAGCGGCTGCTGCTTGTTCTTGGGCTTGGTGTGCCATTTCTTGCTGTTTCTGGAATTGGGACACCATCCACTGAAGCATGTCCTTTGGATCCATTTCAGCAACTCCTGCAGGAGAAAAGAACAAAACCCACCAAGTGCGGTACCACAAAACTCTGCTATTCCCTTTCCAGCTGGATGCTTGCAATCTTCCACCCCTTTTCACTCGAATCCAGGTTTAACCCATGCCTAGATACCCTTTACCTGAGGTTAGGCGTTGACTCTGGCCTCAAAAGGGAGTGTCTCACTGGCCTTCTCTGTTGTTCTGGCCGACCCTGCCAGCGAATTACACTCTGAAGCTCGCAGCACAGGTCAGCAGTCTTGTGTTGAAAAATTTTGGGGCGTATATCCTGGAGTCTGTATATCCTGTTACAGGCAAGATCCAAACAACTACGCCACTGTCACGCCCTTGCCCCTTGCCTCAGGCTTAGAGGGGCGAGGTTGCGGTTAACTTCTCTTATAAAGCTTAGATAAACTATCTTTCCCCCTGATGCATGCTGGGAGTTGTAGTTTGGCCTTTTAAGATGAAGTGTAGTCATGAAACCGAAGGTGAAGGCAAATGACAGAATTTATTTCAAAACGCAAATAAAGTCCATGTAGACAGTAACAGGATACTTCTCCATTCATTCACTCAGGATTATTTAAAACACAGCATGGTTGAGCTTCACTATGGCTTCACAGTCATTAACTATATGCAGCTGCTTAACAATGTAACTGATATGGGAAACACAGCTTCTTCCCTCAACAAAGTAAAAATGTCTTCTTTTTAACTTTGTCTTCGCTAAGCATTTAATAGCACATGTAACAGGTATCTCCCCATTAGAAGAGCAAGTTCCTACCTTCACTTCAGGCTTGGTTTCAATACACTGCTTCTAGGAGACTTTCACCTTTTCAGCTATCCTTTAGCATAGGGATTCAACGCTAGTAGCCTGGCATAGAGTACAGTCCATGGGCATTTCTGAAGACAGTAAATCCTGCTCAATAGGCTCAACCTGCATCTCCTCTGGCTCTGATAATGCAGTGCCCTGCTCTGAGCTCTTAAAGTATGTCTCCGGGTGTATTCTCTCTGAGGATCCCTGTGTCTCTCCTGAGCCCAGCTCCCCCCGGTAAGGATAGATTGTACCTGAAGCTGTGGACACTTCTCCATGGCTGTATTCACTTGCCTCTCTCCAGCCTCTCGGAAACAGTTCTTGGTTCGCTTCTCTGAGTTCCCTCTTGGAGCTCTGCCAATGCTCCCTATTCCAGGCTTGGCTCCTTTGACTCCTGTGCTGAATCCTGGGCTCCCACCTCTGAGCTCTCCGAACCTTCTGATCAGGAACCTGGATTTGAACCCGTTCCTGCTCCTCTGCTTCCTGCAGTTCTTGCTTCCTCTCCCTCTCCTGCTTCTTCCCTTGCTTTGACTTTAGCAAAGGTTTATATCCCTGCTTCCAGGGCACTAACTTTCCCTCTCTGCTCAGGTGCTTGTAATTATCTCTCAAGCCTGCAACTATGTCAGCAGAGCTTGGGTGTGGCAGCCTAGGTTTAGTTTCTCTCTGCTTACTTTCTTTATGTAGAAGCTGAAATCCATGCACTGCAGGGATTTCACTTTTCCTCAAAGCAAATTAATCACCTTTTCCTATTTCCATAAGCTCAATACAAGCTTCCTTGTCACAGTATGTAAAGTATTTGCTTCATGTTAAATGTATCTATGGATCTATGTAAATAGTTCAACCTCTGTTCTTTGTAATATGTTATGCTAAATGTAAACCGCCCCTGATCTCTGGAAGGGGCGGTATAGAAGAACCAAATAAATAAATAAAAATAAAATAAATTGTGCTGTTTCCAGTTTTTTCATTTGGCTCTTTTTTTCCATTTCCTAAAAGATGCTTTTTTGGCAACAACAGCCTCTCTGACCTCACCTTTAAACCATGCTGGCAGTTTTTTGGACTTCCTTTCACTTTTCTTAAAGCATGGAATACAGCTGGTCTGGGCTTCCAAGATAGTATTTTTAAACAACACCCAAGCTTGATGTAAGTCTTTAACCTTTTCAACTGCCATGAGGATTGTTGATAATGGCCAGAAGATCCTGCTAACTCTGAGGACTGGGCATCCAAATGGCAGATGAGATTTAATGTGGACAAACGCAACATTATGCACCTAGGAAAGAAAACCCCAAACTATGGTTACACAATGCAAGGTTCCACATTAGGAGCCACCACCCAGGAAAGGGATTTAAGTGTCATCGTGGATAACATGTTATAAACCTCCACCCAGGGTGCAGCTGTGGCCAGAGAGCAAATAGAATGCTAGGTATCCTAAGGGAAGGAATGTTACATAAAACAAAGGACATTGCACTGCCTCTGTATCGCTCCATGGTGCAACCACACCTTGAATATTGTGTGAAATTCTGGCTACCATATGTGAAAAAGGATATACCATTATTAGAAAAGGTACAGAGAGGACCCACAAAATATGGTAGGAAGGATCCCCCTATAAACATATGCAAAAAAGGATAGGGCTCCTCAACCTGGAAAAGAGATGGCTGAGGGGATATATGATGGAGGTCTATGAATTAATGAATGGAGTGGAACTCGTAAACATAGGTCGATTGCTTATGTCATCAGAATATTGTGAGACTAGGGGACATGTAATGAAGCTACAGGGTGCTCCATTTAAGATGAATAGGAGCATATATTTTTTGTATATTGATGTGGATCTAAACCCCCTCCCAGGACATGGGAAACGTAAATGTGTGGCATATTACATGTAGCTGCATGGGTGTAAACCACAAGCAATGTATTGAATTACCTTCTCAGGGAAGGGGTGTTGAAAGGCTGGACTGGCCTCCCAATGGAGGTTGTGGGTGTAACTCATTGAACAAACCAACAATGGCATGTGAGCAACCCAGTGCATCCCTATCTGGCAACAGCATGTTATCAAACATACCATCACCATCTCTTCTATCTTTGTAAGTTGGGGTAACCTACAAGGATCACTGGGTACACCCCTGAGGCCAGACATGGGTAGGGCTGACCTGCACAGATCAAGAGGCACACTTACATTTGCCAACTTGCTCAGCCACGGAGCTGTGAGTACACCCCTGAGGCAGGGTATGGGTAGGGCTGATCTGCACAGATCAGCAGGAGCACCGACATTTGGCAACTTGCTAGGCCATCGAGCAGTGTGTAAAGTCCTGAGGCAGGGCATGGGTAGGGCTGACCTGCACAGATCAGCAGGAGCACAGACATTTGGCAACTTGCTAGGCCATAGAGCTGTGCGTACACCCCTGAGGCAGGGCATGGTAGGAATGGTAGGGCTGACCTGTACAGATCAGTAAGCGCACCTACATTTGCCACCTTGATGGGCCACGGAGTAGTAGGAGGAGCCCTGGGGAATAAGGAGGGTGGTCGAGAGCTGTGATCTGTTTGTTGGCCAAGAACTGCCTTACTCTGAGCGTGTTGTGTGCAGGCACGTTGTTGTGGTGGAGCAGCCACGATTTGTCTCTCCACAGAGTCCACCTGCTGCGCCGAACCCAGTCATGGAGGCGATTGAGGACCTGCTGGTAGAAGTGCTGGTTGACACCCTCAGGCACAAACTCATGATGGACCACTTCCTTCTGGTCGAAGAATGCGATCAGCATGACCTTGATTTGGACATGTGCGCCTTCTTGGGTCTGGGTGACAGTAGAGTCTTCCACTGAAAGCTCTGTCTCTTGCTTTCAGGGTCATACTGGAAGACCCAAGTCTCATCTCCTATGATGACTCGGCCAACGAACTCTGGATCTTCTCCGATCTTCTCTAGCAAGTCTCGCAAACATTGACCTGGTGCTCCTTCTGGTCATCCAATAAAAGCTTGGTCACCATCTTGGCGCACACCTTTCGCATCCCCAGCTCCTGCACCAAGATGGTTTGCACTGACTCTCTGTTCAGGCTGAGCTTCTCAGCTATCATCCACACCATAAATCTGTGATCACTCCGCACCAGCTAGTTCACTCTGTCAGTGTTCTCAGCTGTCTTTGTTGTGGAAGGCCGTCCTGACTTGGGGTCATCCTCCACCTCCTCGTGGCCAGTCTTGAAGCATTTATGCCACTCGAAGACTCGCGGCCTTAACATTGCATCTTCTCCATAAGCCTTTTGGAGAAGTTGGAGACACTCAGTTGGGTCCTTCTCCAACTTAACCAGAAATTTCAAGTTGATTCTTTGCTCCATATTTCTGCCACCTCCAGTTGCGTTACAAAGCAATGGAGCAGTGTGCTACAAAAAAACCTTTAAAAGAAAAACAGAGTGAGAGAGATGAAAAATATTAAAGCAGAATAGTGGCGAGATGTTGCACAACACAGTGACATAAGCGGTTAGCCAACTGGCATTGAGTCATGGGCATGGCTGCCACAGTCTCATTTCTTTTTTGTCATACCTCGTACATTTCATAACACTTCAATATGACATTGTACATAACCTCTGATGGCCTAGGTGTCCTCCACATACAACACACTGCCATGGACTGCAGATTTATGTGACCCACTGAAAGTTACATTTCCCGGGGTCAGTCTTAAAAACCCAGATGCTAGATGTAGTGGCCTGATGGGGACATACACCATCAGGATTGCATCTGGCAGCACATCAGTGGTTGCCGCAACAACCTCATGACCCTGGATAATATATACACATGCATACATGTTTGTTTTTTTGGGCTATGGTGCACATACATGTATCTACGGTACTTACAAAGTTATTGGAACCTTGCACCTCCTAGGTCATGGCAATGTAGGGTACTACACGTGCAACTATCCCTTTTACTATTGCAAGCCCATCACCTGAGGTCACACCACACTGTCACGCGCAGATGCTCACCTCACAGACCTAAGACTGGACCCTATTTGTCTATGGTGTGACCAGTAGATGATGTGTGTTGCCTACGACCTTCTATGTTGAGTTCCTTTGTTTGTGGTACCTGTTCCCATGTACTTACCTCTCGTGGGTAGTCTGCGCAATGAAGCACCTCCGGGCCCAGTGCCAGGCACGCTTTACATGGAAACAGTCCTCCCTGATACTTGGGAATGGGAAGAGGTGCCGTTGGCGGCAGCAGATCAGCCTTCCTAGCAGCTCCAGATCTCCCTCGAAGAAGGGTGGCTTCCGAGAATGGGCGGCCATTTTGTCTGGTGGTTTTATTGAATAACTTCATGACACCCTGGTCTTGCAGAAGTGCCATAACGTGCCATATTTTATTTTATTTATTTTATTTATTTAAAGTCTCTTTTATACCGTGCTATTCAGCATCAGCGCGGTTTACAATAAACAGTGAACATACACATTTCCAATAGTACTTTGTGTTTACATATGAACAGGATATTCAACTTGGCTAACAGGGTAACTATGTACAACCACAATATATACAATATATACAATTTGTAGGCTGATCATGTGTTTGTATGGTTTTAGACAGTGGTGATTTGGGTGGTTTCGGCAAATGGTGCTGAGTTTCTATTGGTTTCAGGGTAATGTATGAGGAAGAGGTAGTGTTTCACGGCCTTCCTGAATTGGAATATGTCCGGGATTGATCTGATGTTGTGAGGGAGGTTATTCCAGATCACTGGTGCATAAAGTTTGAAAGTCCTGCTGGATGTTGACTTGGTGCAATGAGTTATAGATCTTGGGACTATCAAGGTGTTTTGAGCTACTGACAAATGGCAAGTTTGCATCATTGCGCACTATGGCTCATGGCACATTGCACAGCTGATAAGGCACCGTGTGGCATGCAGTGCAAGGCGCATAGCGTACAGCACCTAACGCCCTGTGCCTTGCGTGCCAGGTCTGCTTATGGCGGTATGTACGGTGCCCAGCGCGGATGCAGCACAGGGCATATGGCACCGTGCACAAGGTGCATTGCATCCACACTATGCATGGGATGTTAAGCACCATATGTGCCATGTCCATGCTGGGCGCTGTACATGCCGCCTTACGCAGATGCAGCATGCATGGTGCGGGTCATTAGGTGCCGTTGTGTGATGTGTCTGCCTAAGGCAGATCATAAAGCACCCAGCATGGATGGCCTGTGCATAGTGTGTAAGCAGTACGCAATGTGCCTCGCGCACAGCGCTATACGCCCTGCTCTGCATCACTGCTGAGCGCTATATGTGCTGCCTTATGCGGTGGTGGCAGCACGCACAGTGGCGCATCTGTGCAAGGTGCTTTCCGTGCTGCAGGCCACATTCACATTAGAAAAAGATCTACAGGCCTTTGCTAAGGAGACAGTGAGGACAATGTGATGTGCTTTGTATCAGGTGGCATGTCAGCGGGGCTTGAACACTTGATGTGTTGAATGCATGGTTGCTGCCCCTAACCACTGGGCTACACACTCCACTGCCTATGTAACTGTTTAGATATATATATACATGCCTTCCTAGGTCCACACACATCTATATGTATGTATCTATATAGGTGTGGGTGGGTGGGTGGGTGTGTACCTTTGCATACACATGAGGATATATCTCTGTAGAGATACATAACAAATGACGAGCTGGCTCCTACAAAACAACTTGACCATAAATTACAACAAAATAGAAGCTCTACTCATAACTATAAACCCCACCTTCATCTCCCACCCACCATTAAACTCAACAACATCATAATACCCATAAAACCAGAGGTAAAATACCTCGAGTCACCCTTGACAGAGAGCTGAACCTGCAATCCCACATCAGCAAAACCACCAGGAATGCCTACCTAAAGATGAGAACCATCAGATGCCTCAAACTAATTCTCTCCCAAGACCACTTCCGGACTGTTTGTCAAGACATCTTCACACCTCTACTGGACTACTGCAATCACATTTACCTAGGACTCCCAAAACAAACACTCTGACCCTTGCAGTTAGCGCAGAACATCGCTGCCCGCATAATAACTGGTTCTGCAAAGCAGGATCACATCACCCCCATCATGAACTGCCTGTACTGGCTTCCAATTGACTCTCGCATCTGATATAAAACCATACTGAACATCTTCAAAATCAAACAGGGCCTTTCAGCGAACAGTCCATCATCAGCTTCGACACAAACAACAGACCAAGGAGGAAAGGCACCTCTGACACCATCGCAACCCCCAAGGACTTCACCAAAACAAAGCAAACTATGTCAAAGAGAGCAACATCCCTCACAGCGCCCGCCATATGGAACTCCCTCCCTGCCAGCCTAAGATCAACTGTCGACCTGAAGGACTTCAGAAAGTTACTCAAAACCACACTTTACATAGAGCATTATGGCGACATCACGTAAACTGTCCAGAGACCTAAGCAACACCCTGCTCCTTACCCCACCTTCCCCCCCTCCAAGTACCCCTCCCCACCCCTCCTCCAGCCTACCCCCCCAACTGTTCATAATACATTGTAAATAGCTCACGCTGTATATATTGCATCTATTAATTAACCTAAACATGTACAACCCCCTCACAAACACTTCCATCCAACCACTGCATGCCAACACCCCCACCCTTCTACAAATTTGAATCATTTGATGTGAAAACCGCTTTGATTTTAGGATAAGGCGGGATACAAATCCATTTAAATAAATAAAATAAAATATGGTGTGGAGGATCATGGTTTCAAATGCAATCACCACATCACATTATTATTTATTTATTTAACAGTTTTTATATACCGCACTATTTATCATCAGTGCGGTTTACATCAAACAACATACTACCTAGACAGAATAAACTGACATAGGTTTACAGATAACAGGGAATATAAACTGGGTATGAACATTACACTCCTTTGCCTTTGATGACAGGCCTGTGTGTGTAGAATATGTTTTGTGTTTACTGCATGTCTGTTTATATCACAACATATTCATTTGGGGCAGGTAGTACCTCTGTGCCTTACCACATTGGTCGTCAGTGTTTGCCTCTCAGACTGCCTTTGGGCAGCAGATGGTCATTCGCTGCCCACCCTGGACTTCTATGGTGTACCATTCATGCATCTCCCATCATCCTACCTAATGTTTCTTTTTTAGGGATAGGCCCCATAGTCCCCTCCTTCCTTTCTGCCATTGGTGCTGCTCTATGTTCTATTATTTGTTTATCCCACCATACCCCATGATGTATTGCACAGTCAAACATACTGCATGCATATCCTCAATGCCCAGCAGAGGCTCTGTACCTTCACATGAGAGCAGGAGTTTACAGGCCCTCATGGCCTTCATGACACAGAGCATCGATGACCATTAGCTAGCAGTTGCAGAGGTCACCATAAATGGGAAGTGGATCACTGGACACCTGGTCCACAAGGTCAGTACTGCACTACCTGTACAGCTCTGGTTCAGCCACAGATCTACAGTGCAGCTTTTGGGCTGCATGTGTGATCTGTATTGCATGCTTGTGTGTGCAATGGGACTGTGTTGGCATGTCCTGTCCTTTCTGACAGGTAGCCCCTTTTTCTCCTGGTTTTTGGCCAATGTCAGATATCCCATTATAGACAGCTGGGTTGCAGCAACCAGCTCAGGTATGGTGTGACTTGTCACAAGAGGATGGTCAGCAAAAGGGGTGGGGACCCCATGATGGATGACAGAGGTGGTCCAGTCACCCCCATCACTACTTGTATTGTGCATGTTTCTGCTGCACATTCAGTCCACAGCCATTGCTGCAGTTAGAGCTATCAACAGCCCACAGGGCCAATCAGCAACAGCAACTGTCACCCTGCATGTATTACCATACCTAGGGACATAAGGTGCATGCACACCCCAGCTGTCATAAGGCTGCTGTTGCACACAGAATACTCATGCACTGTGCAGTCTATGTTTCTGAAACACACTCACCAACCTGAGACAACAGGTACATGACATGAGCTATCAGACAAACAACTGCAGTTTTGATCAAGTCCTTACACAATGTGTCTGCATAGCCAGTCCAGGGTCACACCACAATCAGGGTGATGGTAGCCTATCAACATTCTCTGCTGTTTGCACCATAGTCAGGCTGATGGCTATCACATGTTCAACCATCTGTTCCATGTATATTCCCTCTTGCACATGTGCACTCTGTGGCAATGATGCTGTTTCATGTATTTCCCAGCATCCTCTCCCCTTCATTTGCATCACATTCTGCTGTGGGACTGAGGTGCATAGTGGACTGGCTGATGTGCCTCATTCATGCTGCAGATGCATGGTGCATCACAGAAAACTACATCTTCCACATTCCCAGATGCTGCGTAGCCCTACTCTGCCTGTGGAAGTGAGGAAGACACCAGCAACTGTGCCTTGGTTCATCCATCCTGGTTTCTCCCTGCCAGAAGACCATGTTGCCATGGCATGAGAAGCACATGCAACCGGTCCCACTGAGGGTGTGGGAGCAGATTGTGTGCTCTGATGTTGACAGCTACTCACTGTGCCATTGTAGATGTGGACAGTGCATCTTGTTTGTGTGGGTGGGTGTACCCTTGTTGGGCAAATGTTTGGTGGATGCACCTGCTGGTATTCTAGCTGCACTGTGGTAGAAAATGTAGCCATGGGGACAAAATTAACTGCCAGAATATGAACCCACAACCTTCTCCTTCTCTATACAGTGGCTGTATGGGGTGCACCACAGTGCTGCCACATTGCTACAATCATCCATGCTGATCAAAAGTTTCCCATTAGATGAACCTTGGCAGATATTGTATTGCACATGGCGCACTGGAAATAGCCAAAATTTTTGTCAGCCGAACAGGTTAGTGTTGTACGTGCACTGTGGACTATCATTTTGCCACAGGGACATGGAAAAAACAAAGACCACTGCCAGGACACAAACCCACAACCTTCTAACTTTCTATACAGTGACTGTACGTGGTGCACCACAGTGCTGCCACATTGCTATAACCATCCATGCTGATTCCATGATTCACATTAGAAGAACCTTGGCAGATATTGTATTGCACATGGCATACTGGAAATGGCTAAAGTGGTTGTGAGCTGCATGCAGGTGACACTCCTTCCCACCCTACCCCCCACACCATGCTGACATGGCCATGTGCCATCAGTGTTGGGGGTGCATAGTCCTAGGCCTCGCAACGTGCCGATAGGCGGGTGGCTAGGGCGTGGGCTCCATGTGGGCCAGAGGTATACTTGGTGAGGCACATATCACTTCCCCCCACCAATCAGTCTCTCCAGGGTCCCCATCACCACATGGCAGTGTTATGTGTCCTTGACCTGGGGTTGGCACAGCTGTGTGGTGTTGGGTTTGAGGTATTGGGAATGTTATCTGCAGTGGCTGAGGTATTTGTTGTTCAATTGTTTATAGCATCTGACTGCTGTGGGACAAGGGGACATGCACTGCAGCTGCTGTGTTGGCCTTTCCGGACCACTAGGTGAACCTATGTTGTCCTTCCACTCATCATCACACCCTGGACTCCATTACCTGAGTATGTGGTACAGGCTGCCAGTGTCATGGTTTTCCTGTATTTTTTGCCAGTTTCCAGGGGAGGCTCCCTGGTGAGGGCCACAGCTTTGCACTGCATGACCTATTGCAGGCATTGTGTATCATGTGTGTTTTTTGGGATACCTATGAGGCACCTGTGCAATAGTTCGTACACTATTGGTCACAGGATACAGGGCATGATGGACCTTGGTCATACCCAGTCTTGCATATTTACCAGTCTTCTGTTCGCATGTGCCACCTAGGCAGCCGCCTGGTATGCCCTGTGCCCCTGCAGCCCCCACTGCATGTTCCACCTGCACCTTCCTATGCACCATTTGCACCATCAACAAAGTGCTCTTTCATACCTTGGCACTTTGCTGTTGGTGCACTACTATCACTTTCTTGGGCTCACCTGTCTGTGCAGCATATTGCATACATTTAAATAGGCTCTCTCTCCTCACTGTGCACCCTTACCAACAGGTTTTCCCTGGTGGTAATGTTCCTGGTGTTAAGGTGCCGGTGCTAATGTAGCAGGGCCGGATTCCCACCCACTCCTCGCTCATTGACTCCTATTCTCCACCCCCTCTCTGCCCATAGTACACTTAATGCTGTGTAATGTTCGCGTGCCCTGTAGCGCGCGCTGTCATCGATGTAATGTTAGTGCATGCTAATGTTACACATGCTACATTACCGCCATTTAGTAAACATAGTTCTTTAGTTTATCAAATAGTTGCAATACATCTTCCTGGTTTAACAAAATGTGTTTCAATTCTTCTGATACATGACCTTTAAATACCATTTCAGGCATAGGTAACTTCCCTATATCTTCTTCAGTAAAGACCAAAGCAAAGAATTCATTCAGTCTCTCCGATATGGCCTTGTCCTCTCTTAGTGCCCTTTTAGCCTCTATCATCTAATGGTCCAACTGACTCTCTCACAGGGTTTTTGCTACATATGTACTTGAAAAAGAATTTATTATGGGTTTTTGCTTCCACGGCAAGCTTTTTTTCAAATTCTCTTTGTCTGCTTTATCAAATCCTTGCATCTAACTTGCCAGAGCTTATGTTGTTTCCCCTTATTATCATTTGGTTCCTTTTTCCATTTCCTGAAAGATGTTTTTTTGGCTACAACAGCCTCTATGATCTCACCTTTAAACTACGCTGGCAATTTTTTGGCCTTCCTTCCACCTTTCTTAAAGCGTGGAATACATGTGGTCTAGGCTTCCATATAGTATTTTTAAACAATGCCCATGTTATATTGTGGTTTCCCTCTTTTCACAATGTGCCATTTCTGTCCCCCTCTGAAACCAAATGCGGTATCCTAGGGGCAGAGAAGGCACATTGTGGAAAGAAGGAAACCACAACGTAGTGCCGGAATGTGTTAGTAAGCGCTGCGTTGTGGTTTGAGGGCTATTACCACCGCTGCAGACTCCAGAGAGGAGTGGCAATGGAGGCAGAGAGGGACCATAGGAAACAGGAGGATGGAGGACCTGCTTAGCGTGCCTCCAATCCTTGTGCCAGCCCTGGGGGTGGGAAAGATTTATTTTAGTAAGTAATCCTCCAGAAATAGAAGTTGGAGATCTTTGATAATTTTCCTTAGGTTTTCTGGTACATGTTCCATGTTGTTTCTTTCCTTGTATTGTAGTAAGTGCTCCCTGGGTGTTTTGAGTGAGAATGCAATTTTCTTGAAAACAATTTTGGGGTGATATCCTTTTTTAATTTGAAGGATTCTGTTAGAGCCTTAAGGTGTTTATTCTTGTTTTGGGAGTCAGAGCAGATATAATGGTTATCTTGTAGCCTAGCTGTATATTATGGCATTTTTAGACTAAGAGGTCCTTTACTAAAGCCCATTAATAATGCATGTTTACTGCTAAAATGAATGCATGGTAAATGCAAACTTTCACAGTAAGTGTCGGGGGCGTAGCAGCATGTTCCGAGCAGTTCCTGCATAGACCCACACCCTAATGTGTGGCACAATTAATGCAGGTGTACTTAACACCAACTATAGAGACATTCTTGAGTGCAGTTGTACATTGACGGTTAGCATGATGGCAATTGCCATACACTAACTACAATGTGCTCTCCATACCCACACTCTGCCCATTCCCCGCCCCATCATGTGCAGTTACCAAGGGAATTAGTGTGCAGTAAATTATTGTCATGCCTGTGTAGTAAGTTACCATGGCTATTACCGCATGATAAAATAAATGCACATTAACTGCTCAGTGGGTTTTAGTAAAAAGGCCTCTAGCAGTTTATTGAGGCATGAGGTTTTGAGACCAAAAATCCACATAAATTATTAATATACTTAGTATTATAGCAGTCAAGGTGCTGAATCACAGGACCATGAGTACATAGATTAGAAGGTGAAACATTTTATTTTGAAGAGTGAGTGGGGAAAGGAGTTGATGCCCTTGAAACTTGAGGTCATAATAAAAGTGACATAAGCATGAAAGGGAACTGGATAAGATTCCACTACATACTTTATTGGAATAACCATGTAGTACACTCATATATATTTCATAAAGATTCAGGATAAAAGGATCTAAAGCTAATTGAAGGCATATTTCTAAAATGAACAGGCTCATTGAGTTTGAATTGAACCCACTGGAGGTGAGATAGCTGTGTTTGCACACCAAGATAAGATAAAACCAAGGTAAAACTTGGAAGCTGCCTTTCTGTCTCAATAAGAAGAAATTAGGCCTTACCTGCTAATTGTCTTTCCTTGAGTTCTCTCCGGGCCAGTCCAGGTACATTAGGGTAGTCAACCTCCTTCAGCAGCTGAGGACTGAATACTGAAAGTTTTGCTGACAGCCAATCCAGCTCCCTCTGGTGTCAGACCCTCAGTCTTGTAGTATCCAAGCAGCAAACTCCCACTACCGTTTAGTACGAGAATCCACCAAATTCCTACCTCTAGTCCTTGAACATTATAATGAAAAAAATTTACAAACATGTCTCTTCCTAGAAATGGAAGCCCTTTCCTTATATACTTTTTTAAAAAATATTTTATTAGTTTTTTTTTTTTTGAAGAGGAACCCTCTTACCCTAGAGGAACCCCCAAAATCCACTTCGCCTCCACCTGCAACTCGACTGCAGCTCCGACTGCTAGCGCAGGAACTCTACTCTACAACTGAAGTCCATGTCTGGGCCGCTAATCCGTCCCAAAACTCGCAGACTACCTGGGTGGGACCTGGACTGGCCCGGAGAGAACTCAAGGAAAGACAATTAGCAGGTAAGGCCTAATTTCTTCTTCCTATTCGTCTCTCCAGGCCAGTCCAGGTACATTAGGGCACTACCAAAGCAGTACCTAAAAATGGGAGGGTCCTGCGAGCCCCGCCACAATGGCCACGGCCCCCTCTCTAGCATCTCCCCTTGCCTGAACATCTAGTCGATAATGGCTTGCGAAAGTATGAAGCGAGGACCACGTCGCTGCGCGACAGATATATACCAGCGGAACCAATGCCAACTTCGCCCAAAACGCCGCCTGGCCTCTAGTCGAATGCGCTCTGAGTCCCTCCGGAGGAGACTTTCCGTGCGCTTCATAAGCCACTCCTATAGCTCGCTTTACCCACTGAGCAATTGAAGCCTTGGAAGCCGCTTTACCCTTACGAGCTCCACCGAAAAGCATGAACAACCTATCCAACTTCCGAAACGGCTCCGTCTCCTTGAGGTACTTCTGCAACACTCAACCGAGATCCAATTTCCGAAGCGCTTGGTCTATCTTACACCCTTTTCTGCCTAGGAAAGGTCGGAAGCGAAACTAATTGAT
Organism: Ichthyophis bannanicus; assembly: GCA_033557465.1. Lineage (NCBI taxonomy): Eukaryota > Metazoa > Chordata > Amphibia > Gymnophiona > Ichthyophiidae > Ichthyophis > Ichthyophis bannanicus. The sequence goes on along the minus strand of CM066039.1, from coordinate 147,852,263 downwards.
TCAAGTGAAATGCCGATACCACCTTAGGCAAAAAGGACGGGACTGGCCATAAGACCACCTTTTCCTCTGAAAACTGGAGGTACGGCTCCCTACAGGAAAGCGCTTGCAAATCGGAAATTCTCCTCGCAGAGCACAAGGCCACGAAAAAGGCTGTCTTCCATGACAGTTCTCTAAGACTCACTGCCGCCGCAGGCTCAAACGGCGGCCCCATCAACGCTTCTAACACCAAGTTGAGATCCCAAGCGGGCACCACTTGCCGAACCGGAGGCCGAATGTTCCTAGCTGCCCTAAGAAACCGGAGAACATCCGGATGCGACGAGAGCGCGATCCCCTGCACCTGACCTCTAAAACAAGCCAGAGCAGCTAGATGAACCTTGAGCATGCTGAGGGCCAACCCCTTCTCTAGGCCCCCCCTGCAGAAACAACAGGATATCGGGTAAACCTGCCGAGCAGGGTTCAACATTGCGCTCTACACACCATGCTTCAAAGATCCGCCAAACCCTCACATACGCTAGGGAAGTCGATCTCTTCCTAGACATCAACATGGTGTTAATCACAGAACATGAGTACCCTCGCTGACGCAAGCGGTTCCTCTCAAGAGCCAGGCCGTAAGCAAGAACCGATCCACCTGCGGCATTAACACCGGTCCCTGGTTCAGAAGGTTGCTCCGGGTGGGAAGCCTCCATGGAGGCTCCACTAGTAGCCGCACCAGATCCGCATACCAAGGCCGTCTGGGCCAATCTGGAGCTATGAGAATCACCTTCCCATCGTACCTTGCTACTCTGTGAATGACGGGTCCTATCAACGGCCACGGAGGAAAGACATAAAGAAGTCGTCCCGATGGCCAAGGCTGCACCAGGCCGTTGAGCCCCTCCGACATGTGCTCTCTGCGCCTGCTGAAAAACCGAGCCACTTTGATATTGACTAGCTTCCCCCAGTGTACTGTGATGTCGTGAAAGATCGCACTGTTCAATTCCCACTCTCCGGGATCCAGCCGGTTCCGACTGAGGTAGTCGGCTTGAATGTTGTCCTTTCCCGCGACATGCACCGCCGAAAGCACCTCCAGATGGACCTCCGCCCACTGAAACAACAGCTGACTCTCCTCGAGCAGTGCCTTGCTGCCTGTGCCTCCCTGCTTGTTGATGTAGGAGACTGCTACCAAATTGTCTGAGAACACCCGAACCGCTCTCCCTTAGAGGAGAGAGACGAAGTTCAGTAACGCGAGACGCACCGCTCTCAGCTCTAGGCGATTGATCGACCACGACCGTTCATGTCCCGACCAGATCCCCTGCGTCACTTGGGCTAAACAATGAGCCCCCCAGCCGCAGAGACTGGCGTCCGTTGTGACCAGCACCCACTCTGGGTGATCCAGAGGCATCCCCCGATGCAGATGGTCTGGAACTAACCACCACTGCAGACTGTCGCGCACCTCCGGCGGACACACCAGTCTCCGCGACAGGGATGCACTTGTGGAGACCATCTGGAGAGCAACGCCTGCTGTAGAGGCCGCATATGCACTCTGGCCTATTGCACTAAGTCCAAGGCAGCCGCCATGGACCCCAACTTCCACGCAGTGGGTGCCTTCATTAGTAAGAAGGCCTGTACTTGTCTTACAATCTTTTGAACCCTGTCCTCGGGAAGGAACACCGTTCCCACCTCTGTGTCGAACAAGGCTCTGAGGTACTTTAGCCATTGCACTGGATGCAACTGACTCTTCGCTCGATTGATGACCCTACCGAGCTGCTCCAAGAACTCCACCACACGAGGTGTAGCCCTTACCGAATCCTCTCGAGACTCCGCCCTGATCAACCAATCGTCCAGGTAGGGATGTACTTGAATTCCTTCCGTACGCAGGGCCGCTGCTACTACTACTACCATCACTTTCGTGAAAGTTCACGGAGCCGTGGCCAGCCCAAATGGTAAAGCTCGGAATTAAAAATGCCCCATGGGCACCGCAAAGCGCAAAAACCTTTGATGCTCCTCTCTGATTGGGATGTGCAGATAAACCTCCGTGAGGTCTATAGAGGAGAGCACTTCTCCAGGCTTGACCGCCCGGATAACCGAGCTTAGAGATTCCATACGAAAATGCGGAACCCTCAAACAGCGGTTGACATGTTTGAGGTCCAGAATTGGCCGAAAAGAACCTTCTTTCTTCGGGACCACAAAATAAATCGAGTATCGACCTAAGCCGTACTGGTCGCGAGGCACCGGCACTACCGCCTGAAGCTGCAACAAGCGCTGCAGCGTAATCTTTACCACTGCCCTCTTTTCGAGAGGCCCACACAGAGACATCACAAAGGCCTCCGGCACCGGTTCGGCGAACTCCAACGCATATCCTTCCTGTATAATCTCCAGCACCCACCGGTCTGTAGTTATGGAGGCCCAGGCGGAGAGGAACTCCCGCAATTGTCCCCCCATGGGAATCTCCGCCTGGACCCGCTGACCTTCATTGCAGCTTCCTGGCGGGGTGCTGCTGAGAGGACCCAAAGCCTCTGCCAAACCCCCTGGTTCCTCGAAAGGACTGCCCCCTGGTCACAAAATGACCTCTTTGATAAGGGGTAAACTGCGACCCTCGGAATCTACGAAAATCTCTACCTTGACCTCTCTGCAACGGACTTGGCTTTAGCGCTTTCGGACAGTCCTCTGGAAGCCGCCCCCCCTTTTGAATCTCCCAGGTCCTTTACAATCTTTTCCAAAGCTTCCCGAAAGAGCAGCTTGCCCTTATAGGGGAGTTTACTTAGATGTGACTTAGATGATGCGTCCGCTGCCCAATTCCTTAGCCAAAGAAACCGTCTGGCCGCAATAACGGACGCCATGGCCTTTGCTGATATCCTCACCAAATCATAGAAAGAATCCACCAGATAGGCCGCTGTCGACTCCAGCTTTGCCCCTTCCGAGGAGGCCTCCTCGCTTCTATCCGGCCCTGGCTCCCCTGTAGCCAATGGATAGAGGCTCTAGAAACATAAGCCCCACAAATAGAAGCTTGCAACGCTAAGGCGCTGGAGTCAAACGCTTGCTTCAACAGTGCCTCCAGATGACGGTCCTGAAGACCCTTCAGTGCAATACCCCCCTCCACTGGGATCGTCGTTTTCTTAGTGACCGCCGCCACCAAAGCATCCACTTTCGGCATGCGCAGCAACTCCTTCTCTTCCTGTGGCACTGGGTACAACCGTCCCATAGAGGGTAGCCTCTGCACATTCCCATTCAGAATCTATCATTTGCTTAATTACTCTGTGCACTGGGAAACAACGCTGTTCCGCCTTAAACCCTTGCAACAGGGGATCTTCCAGCGGCTCTTGTTGTGCTGCTGGAACTACAATGTTTAAAGCAGCGAGGGAGTGCAAGAGAAGAGTACCGATCTCCTCCTTGCGAAATACCCTGGAAACATTCGGGTCTTCGCCGGATCCTAGCTCACCTTCTTCCAAGCCCAAAGCCCAAGCATCTAACCCTGCATCTGACAGGATTTCTCCTTCCTCAGCACCTTGGGGCATAGCGCCCTCCGCCACTAGGTTCTCCAATACGGGCTCAGCAGGCTTAATATACTGAGAGACCCCTTCCCCTAGGTCTGATTCCTTCAGAGGAGCTCCCTGAACCTCCATTACAGTGGGAGCAGATGGTCCCCCTGCCGCCTGAGCCATCTTCAAGCAATAGGCATGATGCAGTGCCAAAATAAAGTACGGAGTGAATAAAGGCTGTAAGTGTTCTTGTCCAGGGATCATTGGCTGACTCTTTACCTCAGCAAAAGAAGCTCTGCTAGATTTCTCCTTCTTTTTACCCGATTTAGACGGCCTCGCAGAAGGAGCAGCCTGAAGCAAAATGGCAGGCTTTCCCGCCATTTCCGCGGAGTCCTGAGGCCCTTCCTTCACTCTGCCTGAAGCTAACTTGCTTTCCATGACAGCCGCAATCGCCCGAAATAACTCCTGCAAGAAAAAACAAACGACCGGCACACTCTAAAACGTGACAGCTTAAGAACTTACAAAGCGCAACAGCGCTAATCGATTGCCGAGTCCCGCACCGACAGCCGCCCCCACCGAACTAGTGACTGCAGCACCTACCTCTGAACCCAAATGTGCGTTGAGAAGGCAGCAAATTCTCGATCCCCAGTTTCCCGCTGCTAGCGGTAACCGGAGCCGAAGTCGATTCACAGGAGAAGTGAACCCGGAGCCTCCAGTTTCATTCCCTCCTTAGTCTCCGGAGTAAGGGAAAAAAGTTGGAGCTGAGACAGGCTCTGCCTCAAGCGCTCATGGCAAATAGTCTTACCCCCTCCTTTGTTTTTTTTTTAAACTGAAGCTTTAAAGAGTACCTCTCTGTAACTGCCCTGCTAGGACAACAGAGAACAATATGCCTTCTTTTACAAATATCTCCTTCACTCAGTACCATTGCCGGGGTCCTTCTGCCTAATCCTATAAGTCTCTCCAGGGAGCCTGTCAGCACACATCCTATTCAGCTGCTGAGGACTGAAAGACTGAGGGTCTGAAGGACTAGAAAGGGGGACTGTTACTTCTGGAGAGAAATCTGCAAACTGTGAGTATATACTTCTGGTAATTTTCTAAAAAGAATTCTTTGTATTAAAGCTACTTAATCTGTGAACCCACTGTTTTTTGTTGGATCAGTTAGGGCCTAGTAGCAGCAATTAAAGTTTGAATTTAAAACACAGAGGAGAACTTTCTGGTTACATCTCATACCCAGCAGAGAGCTTGTAGTTTAAATTTAATAGTCACTCAGGGCCAAGTAACAGCAAAGTACTTTTAGTTTAAATTTAACACACAGAAGAGAGCTTTCTGGTTACATTTGGAACCCAGCAGAGAGCTTGTAGTGTACATTTAATAGTCACTCAGGGCCTAGCATCAGAAAAGTACTTTTAGTTTTAAAACACAGAAGAGAGCTTTCTGGTTAAATTTAGAACCCAGCAGAGAGCTTGTAGTTTGAATTTCATAAGAAGTTAGAACCTAGCAGCAGCTAAGAGCTATAATTTAAATCAAATCAGAATTTAGCTTACCTCAGCAGCACAAGACAGGGTACTGTGTAGCAGCCCTCTTTTAATAAGTGTTATTTCCCTCCCCACACCCAGCCACCCCTGGGATAATCATAGCTTTATAGGTAATTACACATCTTAAAAGACAGGAGGTGCTTTCAGGTGAAGCTCATTACCCAAATCAGTCATACACTAAGGACCTGAGATTAATTAAGCTTCAGGTGAACAAGGTATATTAAACGTATTAGGTAGTTTTATTGGTATAAATACCCATAGCAACCCCTAGTAAGTAAGAACTTAAAGATTTAGACACAAACTTAAAACTAAGATGCAGACAGCAGTCCAGCAGCGGGATGGGGGCTTTCCAGTCTTTTGCATTGAGTGTCACATGTATGATTTTCTCCCAGTTGGTGAGAGGTCTTACGTGTGCACTAGGTGCAAGGAGCTCTTTGCTCTCAGGGAACAAGTCTGTTCTCTAGAGGCTAAAGTAGCAGACTTGGAAAACATAAGACAGACAGAGAGGTACATAGACGAGACCTACAGGGATATAGTCCTGAAGTCCCACCTCCAGGCTGGCAGCACCCCTGTTGCCATGGAGGAGAGAGGTCACGTGACAGGAGAGCATCACCCTGGTGTGGCAGGAAGTGATCCTGTAACTAGGACCTGTCCTCCAGGTGATGTAAAACCCTCTCGCACCGAGGAAGTTTCTCCAGGGCCATGTGCCCATGAGGGAAGGGTTAGGACAGCCATTATAGTTGGTGATTCGATCATTAGGCATGTAGATAGCTGGGTGGCTGGTGGATGTGAGGATCGCCTGGTAACATGCCTGCCTGGTGCGAAGGTAGCGGACCTCACGCGCCACCTAGATAAGGTCTTAGATAGTGCTGGGGAGGAGTCTGCTGTCTTGGTACATGTCGGTACCAATGACATAGGAAAATGTGGTAGGGAGGTTCTGGAGGCAAAATTTAGGCTTTTAGGTAGGAAGTTGAAATCCAGAACTTCCATGGTAGCATTCTCCGAAATGCTTCCTGTTCCACGCGCAGGACCCAAAAGGCAGGCAGAGCTCCGGAGTCTCAATGTGTGGATGAGACAATGGTGCAGAGATGAGGGTTTTGGATTTGTTAGGAACTGGGGAACATTTTGGGGAAAGGAGGGGCTCTTCCAAAGGGATGGGCTTCACCTTAACCGGGATGGAACCAGGCTGCTGGCATTAACCTTTAAAAAGGAGATAGAGCAGCTTTTAAACTAGATATTAGGGGAAAGCCGACAGTCGCCCAAGAGCGGATGGTTCGGAAGAATGTATCCTTGAAGGATACTACGAAAAGCAGAGAGGTTCCACAAAAGAGTAAAGTAGCCCAAATGCCCTCAAGTATGGAGCAGACAGAGCTTAAAGATCCCAATTTACCCATGTCTAACAATAGCCAAATTAACATGAATAAAATACATTCTCTAAAATGCTTGTATGCAAATGCTAGAAGTCTAAAGAATAAGATGGGAGAGTTAGAATATATAGTACTAAATGAAAGGTTAGATATGATTGGAATATCAGAGACATGGTGGAAGGAGGACAACCAGTGGGACACTGTGATACCTGGGTACAAACTGATAATGATAGAGCTGATCAAATTGGTGGAGGGGTTGCGCTCTATGTTAGAGAGGGCATTGACTCAGAAAGGATTAAAGTTTTGCAGGAAACAAAATCTGCTGTAGAATCTATATGGATTGAAATTCCATATAAAAGGGGGAAGGCAATGGCAGTGGGGGTGTACTATCGAGCGCCTGGCCAGAATGACCAAATGGATGATGAAATGCTCTAAGAAATCAAGGAAGCTAACAAAAGTTACAGCGCAGTAATAATAATGGGTGAATTCAATTACCCCGGTATCGATTGGGTCAGTATCACGTCAGGACATGCTAGGGAGATAAAGTTCCTAGATGAAATAAATGACTGCTTCTTGGAGCAGCTGGTTCATGAACCGACCAGAGGGGAAGCCATATTATACCTAGTCCTTAGTGGAACACCAGATCTAGTGCAAGAGATAAGGGTGTTGGGGCCACTTGGCAATGGAGATCATAGCATGATCGCCTTTGATTTAATTAGTGGAGGAGGGATAGTAAGGAAATCCACAGTACTACCTTTTAACTTTCGAAAGGGAGACTATGATAAAATGAGGAAAACAGTTAAGAAAAAACTAAAAGGAGCAGTTGCAAAGGTTAAAGACGTACAACAAGCTTGGGTGTTGTTGAAAAATACTATCTTGGAAGCTGAGACCAGCTGTATTCCACGCTTTAAGAAAAGTGGAAGGAAGTCCAAAAAACTGCCAGCATGGTTTAAAGGTGAGGTCAGAGAGGCTGTTGTTGCCAAAAAAGCATCTTTCAGGAAATGGAAAAAAGAGCCAAACGACGAAACCTGGAAACAGCACAAGCACTGGCAAGTCAAATGCAAGGCATTGATAAGGCAGGCAAAGAGAGAATTTGAGAAGAAGCCTGCTGCGGAAGCAAAAACGCGAAATAAAGACCTTTTCAAGTACATTCGTAGCAAAAAACCTGTGAGAGAGTCAGTTGGTCCATTAGATGATAAAGGGGTTAAAGGAGCACTAAGAGGCGACAAGGCGATAGCGGAGAGACTGAATGAATTCTTTGCTTCGGTCTTTACTGAGGAAGATGTAGGGATGTTACCCATGACTGAAGTGGTATTTAAAGGTGCGGAAGAATTGAAGGAAATATCGATACATCGGGAAGATGTCTTACAACTATTAGATAAAATGAAGAGTAGCAAATCACCTGGGCCGGATGGTATACATCCAAGGGTGTTGAAAGAACTGAAATATGAGATTGCAGACCTGCTATCAGTAATCTGTGAACTATCATTAAAATCATCTCTAATACCTGAAGATTGGAGGATCGCCAATGTAACACCAATTTTTAAAAAGGGTTCCAGGGGTGATCCGGGAAACTACAGACCGGTGAGCCTGACGTCAGTACCAGGAAAAATGGTAGAAACCATCATAAAGAATAAAATTACTCAGCAAGTAGATAGTCACAACCTAATGGGAGACAGCCAACATGGCTTTAGACAAGGAAGATCTTGTCTTACTAATCTGTTATGTTTTTTTGAAGGAGTGAATAATCAGGTGGACAAAGGTGAGTCGGTTGATATTGTGTATCTGGACTTTCAGAAAGCCTTTGACAAGGTCCCTCATGAGAGACTTTTGGCAAAACTAAAGAGTCATGGGATAGGAGGCAGTGTACTATTGTGGATCAGGAACTGGTTAAAAGATAGAAAGCAGAGGGTAGGGCTAAATGGCCAATTTTCCCAATGGAGAAAGGTGAATAGTGGTGTACCCCAGGGATCTGTGCTGGGTCCGCTGCTTTTTGACATATTCATAAATGACCTGGAAAGTGGAATAACGAGTGAGGTTATCAAATTTGCAGATGATACAAAACTATTTAAAGTTGTTAAAACCCAAGAGGATTGTGAAAAATTGCAAGAGGATCTTGATAAATTGGAAGACTGGGCATCAAAATGGCAGATGAAATTTAATGTGGACAAGTGCAAGGTTATGCACCTAGGGAAGAACAACCCAAACTATGGTTACACGATGCAAGGTTCCACATTAGGAACCACCACCCAGGAAAAAGATTTAGGCGTCATTGTGGATACCATGTTAAACCCTTGGCCCAGTGTGCAGCGGCGGCCAAGAGAGCAAATAGAATGCTAGGTATGATAAGGAAAGGAATGGAAAATAAAACAAAAGATATTATAATGCCTCTATATCGTTCCATGGTGAGACCGCACCTTGAATATTGTGTGCAATTCTGGTCGCCGTATATTAAAAAGGATATAGCGATTTTAGAAAAGGTTCAGAGAAGAGCCACCAAAATGGTAAAGCGGATGGAAGGATACTCCTATGAAGAAAGGCTAAAATGGTTAGGGCTCTTTAACCTGGAAAAGAGACGGCTGAGGGGAGATATGATAGAAGTCTATAAATTAATGAACGGAGTGGAACGGGTAAACGTAGATCGATTGTTTACGTTATCAGAATATAGAAAGACTAGGGGACATGCAATGAAGCTACAGGGTAAACTATTTAAGACTAATAAAAGAAAATATTTTCTCACTCAACGTGTAATGAAACTCTGGAATTTGTTACCGGAGGATGTAGTAAAGGCTGTTAGTGTAGCTGGGTTTAAAAAAGGTTTGGACAAGTTCCTGGAGGAAAGGTCCATAAACCATTATTAAGAAGTGACCGAAGATATCAATGCTTGACCCAGTACAAGCATTGTGGAACTTGTGTCTCTTGGGGAAACTGCTAGGTACATATGACCTAGATTGGCCACTGTTGGAAACAGAATACTGGGCTTGATGGACCTTGGTCTGACCCAGTATGGCATATCTTATGTTCTTATGACACCAGAGGGAGCTGGATTGACTGTCAGCAAAACTTTCAGTATTCAGTCCTCAGCTGCTGAAGGAGGTTGACTACCCTAATGTACCTGGACTGGCTCGGAGAGACAAATAGGAATATACTGCTTACTAGGAGTGCTACTCCTACTGGGTCATTGTACATGAATATACCTTGCCCTGAACTACTACTAAAGAACATGAGCTAAATCCAAAATAAACTAAAAACATTAACTTTCTTGTTTGAAGTTTGCTATATAGTCTTTCATAGGAAAGATAACACTAAAGCCCTACCAAGCATAATGCTGCACAGAAACATAAGAGACAGTCCTTGCTTTAGAAAATTTATAATTTGGATTTAGATTTGGCTCATGTCTTTTCAAAGTGAGCCAAGGAAAACTGAACCCAGTTTTACATCCATGCTGTGTTTTTCTTGATGTCCTGTCAATTGTTGGGGGTGGGTTTCTGGGTTTTTTTTTTCCCAAGGTGAGCTACATTCTGGTAGGCTAGGTAGTTCATTGTCCCCAGAAGGTTTACAATCTAATTTAGTAGCTAAGGTAATAGAGGATTAAAGGACTTGCCCAAGCTCACAAGCAGCATTTGGAAACTATGAACCTTGGCTTCCCTGGTTCTCAGACCACTTCTGTAACCAGCATGCTACTCCTCCAGTCCTAGTAATCTAGTCAAGACAACTATGCATGACAAACAAGTGATCAAAGTAGACTGTAGTAAGTGGGCAAGATATAAAAACAGTCTTTAAAAGCTGAGTTTTTATTCTGGATCTGAATCTGAGCAGAGAAAGAGCATGATGCACTTACTAAGGACGTCCCTTTAAATACTAATGAACTGAGTGCGAGCGACTCTCATTCAAGGAATCATGTAAAACTTATTCGGAATTACTAAGGATTTTGTTATTGCCTTGAAATGTGTAGTTACTATCTACCGCTGATTGAGATAGACAAAATCAACCCATCATTGCTCATTTGCTCCACACACGCGTACTAATCGGTCAAATAATAAGATAGCTCTGAAATACTATTTTAAAGCAGACTCCAGCTTTCCAAAGCCCAAATTAAACCAGTCTACAAATCCGACGGCCGCCACCCGTCCCTCGTGACGTCATCTTCCAAGGCCCAACGAATAGCTCATGGTCCGACGTCATCTTTCTAGGCCTGAAGTGTCGGAATTTTTGACGTGTGCGGAGCGCTTCACATTGGGCTATGTGAGATGACGATAGTGAAGGGGAAGGGAGAGTTGCGAAGGTATACTTCGTTTAGTAGAAGGCCGCTGAGACAAGAGGAAAAATCGAGTTGTAGGCCAGATGAAAAGACTTCGTGAGTGGAGCCTGGGCCGCAGTTTGTTTACCTTTGCTTTAAGAGAACTTGTTCCAAAAGTGAAACGGAGGTGCCCACAGACGGTAGCATGGATAGGGATATACTGATTGAGAACACTATGGTAGCATCAGAGGACTGTTTGCTTCGGGATGACTCTTTAGCTAATGAGACGTTTTCCTTTAACACTAACCTTATTCTGGGGAGTCTTTGTACTGTAACGGATTCCACTGTGGAGTTGACTGGATCAAAGCAGGTCCCTGTTTCTTCTCAGGATGTAAAAGAGTCCGTAGCTTCTCTGGACTCACAAGCACTGAGTATGGAAAGCCTAGGGATAGACTCGGCATCCTTATCCCCCTGCGTTGAAGAGGAAAACAGGAAAAATAAGCATGGCTCAAAGCGGGTGACGTTTCCTTCAGATGAAGATATTGTTTCTGGGGCTGTGGAACCAAAGGATCCCTGGAGACATGGTAAAGTTGACGTGATTGTTCTATATGAACTGTTTGCAACTGAGTTTTATGACATCTAACATAAATTATGAAAAAATTGTAGTTGATGGAATTTTTAGGTTTTTTTTCTTGCCTTGGCTTCATATTTATGTTGGTGGAGGTTTTGGGATTGCAGCTGCATTGGGGCTTGTGTAGTAAAGTGGGACCCATTGCAATCAAGGTGCATTGCTTAGCCAGCTAAGGGCTGATGCAAAAACCTTGCATTTAAAGCCGTGCGGCATGGTTTCCTAATGCAGATGTAGCACAAACATTTTGCTCCCCAAGAGGCAGATACAGGAAGCTGGCATTAGAGTTGTGCACTGAAAGCAGTGCACATGGATTTCTAGTGTGGGTGTAATGCAGACGTTGTTTGCTTGTATTTGGCAAGCAAATGGCATGCAAATGAGGTAGGCGCAGAAAGTCTGTCCTAATCCGGCATGCACAGAAACATCTGCATTAGTAGTGCCGAAATCCTGAGTATACAAAGGCACTTGTGTGCATGTCCTGAAATTCTTTGTGGCACATATTTCTGCTCAGAAGTTTTACTCTGAACAATTTAGGTGTCTTTGAACAGTGATATTATTCTGAGCAGTATTCCTACTATTACTGCTATTGCTTATTTGTAAAGCGCTGAATGGGTAAGAGACAGTCTCTGTTCATCAGAGCTTGCAATCTAATCAAGACAGGCCACACAACAACTGGGGTAATTCAAGGGAATCGGCTCAGGAGAAAGAAGCGGAAGGGTAAGCTCCTCCTCGCTCCCAACACCAATCAGGCCACCGCTGCCAAAATTTAAAACCCCAGCAAGCAGGTGCACCCATGTCAGAGGGCACTTAGGCATGGCCCTTAGAGTAGCCTGCCGAGTGAGGCACTGCTCCAATCGAGATTCTCTCCCACATCCCCGCCTGCAAAGTTGAGACTACAGATCAGATGGCAGCCTGTACACTCTGCATAGCAACCTGGAATTCACAAGATTTTCCACAAATCCAAGCAGCCAGACTGCAAGCTACCTCCAACACAAGCAGGAGAAAGAAGATATTTCTGAACCTTCCACACAGTCATCTTGCCTTACAAGAGTTCTTAATTAGCAACGAACCCACAGATGTTCCTCTGCTTCTGACACAAGCCAACAGTACTGGGAGTGCACCACCACAAGGTAATCAATAATCAGCTTCCAGCAAATAACGGACTGTCTCATTTGCCATGTCCTATGTTACTCCACACCTTATTATCCTGCTTCTAGCCTGCCACACAATCATACAATTCTCAGGCCTCACTACAATATCATATATTCCCATCGTTCATCAATCATACAACCACAGGCTCCAACACATCCTATTCAGGTCCAGAACCAGAAACCACAACAACCTACTCAAAATACAGCCCTCCCTGTCAGACGGCTGCCTGGGTGAGAATGTTCACAGTCTTGGCAAGTGCATATGTCAATATGATTTGCAAGGGATTGTGGGCAATGCAGTCCATTCACACCCGACACAGCTGCTCACAATAATTTAGTTGTGCTCAAGTGTAAAGCCAATAAGATATTTATTTATGGGGTTATTTCTCCCAACACAGATATGCTTGGTAGCACATAAATCAGGTTACTTGCTTTCAGTGTTAAACTTGGAAAAACAAAATCAGGAAAACAACATTTAAACTTGTCAGGCAATCAAAGCAAAAGAAATAAGACCTGGTTGGAAACAAACTGGTCTTTTCTGTAGGCTTTAGCTAATATTCTCTTAGCAATGTATCAAACAACAAACAAGATCCACAAAGAAAGAAAAAACCTGTTCTTTTCAGGTAAACTTCTTATATCTTCCCACATAGATTCAGAAGTGATTCTCTTAGAGCTCACAAGCAATTAGGTAAGGCTCAATTGCTAGCAGTTATCCAGCTGAAACCCCTTAGCTGGCTTGCTTTCTACTGCGTGGCTATAAACCCTACTCATGAGCTTTTCTGAGTAGATTAAAGAACAAGTTTGTATTTCTTTGTGATGGTTGCTGTACTTTATAACAGAAAATCACCAAAGGAGTTTAGACAGAGAGCAGTCCATGTAAACAGATTCTTCATCTGCTATCACCCCCTCTTCTTCAACAAGCATGGGTTCAATATCATGGATTGGCACAGATGAATCTCCCAATGGAGCACTTTCAGGAGAATACTTGTTTCCCGGCTGTCTTTCAAGGTTATAGCTAGGGCATAGATCAGTGTGCATACCTGAGCTTCCATTGCTGTTAGAGTTCCTCTCTATATAGCCTGGCCAGTATGTAGTCCAGTTCTTATGTCCAGCCTTCCAATCCAGATCCCTGGACACTGGATCTCTCTTCACATACCTTCTGGCACGGGTCTTAGGGTCTCTTCCACGTGCAGCCGTCTCCCTCACAGGTACCGTCTGGAGATTCCTAGCTCTGCAGCACCATTCCTCTGGCTTTCCCCAGTCCAATGGTGTATGCTGGCCCTTGGAATGCCTCCCAGAATACGTACTGCTCTGGACTCTTCTAGACCTCTCAAAGGCTTTTCTCCTCTTTCTTCCAAAGGGTTTCTTTCCCTCTCTGTCCGTCCGGTTTGGCTTCTGCTTCCGATGATCCTCCTGATGATGAAGATGATCAAGCTCAAGCTGATTCTCTGTAGAATAAACTCTACCTTTATTCTGCTTGGATGAGTGCTCCTCCCTAACCCAGCGCAGCTGTGCTGAATCAGGCCCTGCCCTTTGAGATGAGTGCTTAGGGATTACCTCATAGCCCTCCTGATTGAACACACGTTTCCCCACTTCAGCTCCTCTAATGGCTGCTGGAAACCTGGTGCATTCTGGGACTGGTAGTCTTTTATGGGAAAATTCTGTTTTCTTATTTCTACCAGAACTGACAGGTTGCTTGTTCAGAGTCACTTCACTTTTCTATAGCTCCTTCCTGAGCTATGATAAGCTTCCTTATCACACTCCCGCGTACCTCTTCCTACCACCATTACACTGACCAACAATCAGCCACTCAGATGTGTTCTCATAAACAGCAGATCCATCCATAACAAGATCCCTATCTTAACCGACTACATAAAGGAAAATCACATTGACATATCTTTTTATAACAGAATCTTGGCTCGAGGAGAGTGACACCATCCTATTAAATCAACTCACCATCCCCTCGTACCATCTCTTCCACCAACCAAGAACACAAAAGAGGCGGAAAGGTACTCCTAATAACCAAGGAGGACCTCGACTTCAAGATCACTAGTTCCAGCTCAGACACTGCTTTGGATATCATAACCATAACCAACCCATACTTATCTCTCTGCCTAGCACACAGAACACCAACAACGAGGCCCAGTGACCTATCACCACTCACTGAAGAAGCATGCTCTGAGAACCACAAAAACAAGTGATTCATTCTACTAGAGGATCTCAACCTTCCCACCTTAACTAACAAACAGACTAGTACTTTCCTCCAGGCACTTGAAGCACTAAAGCTAAACCAAATCGACTCATAGCAAGGTGGGCACCCTTGACTTTATTTTCACGCCAGCCACCTAGTCTCATCAAAACCTTTTCTCCATGACCCAGATCACTCTAGTGCCATGGTCTGACCATAACCTAATTAACCTTCTACCTTCCAAACCTCCACAAAACAGCCATTTCTAAATCTCTCCCATCTAACCAATGGAAATTCAAAGCATTTGATAATGACTTGTTTATTAGCAGCATCCCATCCATGCCTCAAGTTAACCCAGACGACCTTGATGCCCTCATAGCTGAATGGAACACAAGTATATCCTCATATGCTATCCTACCAGACAGCACATCCAGTAGGAAGAGATGACACCATGCACCCTAGTTCACTCCTCAACTCAAAACAATGAAAAACAAACTCGGACAACTTGAACGCAAATGGAGATGACAAAGGGATGCATCTACTCACTTAGCATACACAAGAGCACACACTCTTTAAAAGAAGGAATTTCATTCCAACTTACCTCATGCTTCTCTTAACCAACCTAGAGAGCTATTCAACATGGCCCTTAATCTGCTTAAGACTCCAACTAGTACAAATTCCAATCGTGCCATCACACCAAACGATATGGCACAATTTTTCCAAGCTAGGCAATCATGGACTTTCCCAACACCTCAAATGATGCAACTTGGTTGACCTTCAGACACCTGTTCACCTGGGAGTTGGTAGACATTATAATAAGTTTCAACTGCACCACATCATCACTCGACCTCTGCCCATCCTCCTGAATCAAAATGTCCAAGCAAGAGCTTACCCTAACCATCCTGCACATTGTCCAGACTTCACTAACACTGGGCTACATGCCAACTGCACTCAAGCAGTCCTCTATCAGGCCATTACTAAAAAGCCCTTCATAACCATCATCATTCTGGCCCATCTTCAGCATACCTTCACTAGCCAAAATCATCAAAAAAGCAGTATAGCTTCAGATCCAGGACTTTATAGATGCCCACGCCCCCCTTGACAGACACCAACACGGATTCAAGCCTTTCCACAGCACCAAAACTCTCCTGACCTCCCTCCTGGATAATTTAATCAAAGGCACATAGAAAATCATACAAGGATTCAGTCTCATCTTTCTCGACGTATCCGCAGCCTTCGACTCGGTCACCCACACCCAGCTAATCTCACGACTACATTCAATTTGGTCTCAGAGGCACAACACTACAGTGGTTTCAATCATACCTATCTAGCTGTTCCCAACAAGTTAGAATCGCAAATGAAACTTTCAAACTACTACAAGGACCACCTCAAGGCTCTGCTTTGTCATCACTTTTGTTCAACATCTTCATCCAGCCCCTATGTAAAATCATACAGAACCACAAACACCTCTATCATCTGTATGCTGATGACATCCTCATCTACACTCTATTCTCTACCACCAGCCCCGACTACTCCGCTATTAGTCAAGGCCTAGAAGCCATCATCCAATGGTTCAGCACCCATAACATGCACATCAATCCCAAAAAAGCAGAAGTCCTTCACATAACCAAGCTCTCCTCCTTCACCCTACCAACAACAGTCAAACTAGCCAATCTAATCTTACAAGTTAAACAACAAGTAAAATATCTTGGCATAATCTTGGATCAATAACTGAGCTTCCAAAGCCGGATGAAAAACATCTTTGCCCTCTCCTGGATCACGATGACTTCAGAACCATTTGCCAAGCCCTTATCGTTCATTCTAGACTACACAAACATTATATACCAAGGGCTCCCTTAATCAGCCTTACTCCCATTACATCTGGGCCAGAATTCAGCAGCCAGAATAATCGCTGGCATCGGACCATGGGAACATATCACCCCCACTCTGAAACAGCTTCACTGGCTCCCCATCCACCTAAGAATTAAATACAAAGTCTCACTAACCATATTTAAGGCCATCCACCACCACTCAGCGAACATTTTTGCCCTCTTCTGCAACAACCTCTCAACAGGAGAATACATGTACTATAATCAGCCAGTCACAACCTCTTATCACTTCCAAGTGCATTCATCCACAGCAACACTGCCACTACCAGCAGAGCTTTCTCCTTCTATGCACCCACCATCTAGAATTCCCTCTTCCCAGAATTACGCTCACTCACTGACCTATCTGAATTCTGCCGTAAGCTAAAAACCTTCCTCTTCCTGGAGCACTTTGGATCAGATCTTTAACTGTTCACCCACCAAAACCTGACTTTATTGACATTCAACCCCCACTCAGCTCTATGTAAATAGTTATCCACCCTGTTAAGTTCTCTTTATTGTTACCTACGTTCTCTGTAACATTAATTTGTTCCATGTACACTGTTTTGACTGGTAGATACAGCAGTATAGTAAAGTTGCTCACTAACTAAATCAAATACATACAGGTGATAAGCAGGAGAATAAGGGGATCAAAATCCAAATGTAGACTCGGAGGTGAGTTTTTAGCCTAGATTTGAATAGGGCCAGAAAAGGAGCTTAGTGTACTAACTCGGGTAGTTTGTTCCAGGCAGATGGAGCAGAAAAATGGAATGAGTGAAGTTTTGAGTTGGCAGTGGCAGAGAAGGGCAAGGATAAAAGGAATCTGCTAGAGCAGCAGAGTTCCCGATGAGGGGTGTAGGGAGTGATAAGAGAGGAAAGGTAGCGAGGAGCCGCAGAATGAATACACTTATAATTCAGTAGGAGAAGTTTGAATTGAATGCGGAAGTGGATAGAGAGCCAGTGAAGTGACTTGAGAAGAAGAGTTATGTGAGCATAGCGAGACTGGTGGAAGATTAGCTATGCAGCTGAATTTTGAACAGATTGAAGGGAAGAGAGATGATTCTAAGGGAGACGGGAAAGCAGCAGGTTGCAATAGTCTGTATGGAAGGTGGCTAGAATGTGGATTCCAAGCAGAATGGTTGTGTCATATACCACACGATTCTATCATATGCACATACATTCATTCAGCACAGTTCCCCTGTCTAAAGCCCAGAAAATACAACAGGGGGAGGGGAGGAGAGGAGGTGGGAGGGGCCTGGCCCGGCCCAAGGGCTTTTGCTGCCTTTGGAAGGCCTATTGTGCCACCCCATGCTGCCGCCCCGCCATCTCATCTGGGAGAGGGAGCAGCATGACAATCCCTCAATGGATCAAAAGCGCCAAGCAGTCCTTAAAAGTGCTCAGGGTGGCAGGTCCCAGCGGGCAGCACGGTGACTCTCGACCCCTCCCCCTTTCCAAATTTTTAAAAATGAGTCACCGCTTCAGCAATTTGGCTGGCTTTAAAGTGCCACATGCATGTGCCCTCACAGCCTGCCGCTCCTGACCCCTGCTCTTCCGATACAACTTCCTGTCCTCTCAGAAGTTATGTCGGAAGGGGGAGGAGCGGCATGCCGTGAGGGCACACGATACTTTATAGCTGGCCACGTTGTTGAAGTGGTGGCCAATTTAAAAAATTTGGGAAGGAGGAGTTGGGGGTCACCGTGCTGTCCGTGGGGATCTGCCACCCTAGGCGACTGCCTAGTTTGCCTAATGGGCTGGCTAGCCCTGGGGAAGGTGGGGTTTGTTCACTCATAAAACAGAGAGAAATTTCTACTAGGCACAGATCCCATAACTCTCTTTTGACTAGGCATTAAAGTTCCGGCATTAAGTTCAGTTTTCACTCTTCTGTGCACTTCTCGGCATCCAGGCGGAATAGCTTATTGCTTGATTATCATGTAATTTGAATGACTTTAGACGGGCTGTGTGCTGGCATTGGTGCTGGCTTCTGCATAGTGATTACCATTGCACCGATCCCTTTTCTATACTATGGCAGAATGTCTACACATAAAAAATATGCGCAGGTGGTGCATTAATGTTTCTGCATCGATCCTCAGTTTGTAACAAATAACAAGCAAAAACATTGTGTGCAAAAAGCTTGTACTAAGCAAGGAAAGCAACCATATTTTGTGCACAAAAAAGTTGTATTGGTACGTGTGTGCTGGAACAGAGAGTATATTATGCATGTGTGTTAGAATACTGTTTTGCTCATGAACATCAAAATTATTCTATGCAAAAAAATATCATTTCTATTGTGTTATGTCAGCAGTTTTCTGTACAGAATAATATTGATGTTAATGTACAAAACAGCATTCCAGTACATGTGTATAATACGCTTTTTGTTCCAGCACACCACCTCCTCAGCATCTCATCCCCTGCCCTTTTTTCACCTTTCCCCTTCAACAAAGCCAGAAAAAAGTCGTGGGTCCTGTACACTTGAAGTAAAGAGAACAAAAATGGCAAAAATTCCTCACTATTGCTGACCACATTAAATTGAGTTAACCCTTTGCTCCTCCTCCTCTGATCGTGTGTTTAAACCCATGTTGTGCTCAGCCTTCTAGTCATCTGCACTCTTCTCTGGAACTGTGCTCAGTAGCCAACTGCTTCATTACCATGCATTTAAATGGATTTAAATGTAATGTGTGCTGATGACAAATCTGATTGATTTCTTTGACTGGGTGACCAGGGAGTTGGACCGAGGGAGAGCTCTAGATGTGGTGTATTTAGATTTCAGTAAAGCCTTTGACACTGTTCCTCACAGGCGACTTATAAACAAACTGAGCACCCTAGGGATGGACCCTAAAGTTACTGCTTGGGTTAGAAATTGGTTGGGTGGGAGGCGACAAAGAGTACAAGTAAATGGAGCTCACTCTGAGGAGAAGGATGTTACCAGTGGTGTGCCCCAGGGATCTGTCCTTGGTCCGATTCTTTTTAACATCTTTGTTAGTGATATAGCGGAAGGGCTGTCGGGTAAGGTTTGCCTGTTTGCAGATGATACCAAAATCTGCAATAGAGTAGACACCCAGGAAGGTGTAGATAACATGAGGAGGGATCTAGCTAAGCTTGAAGAATGGTCTAGAATTTGGCAGCTGGGATTTAATGTTAAAAAATGTAAAGTCATGCATTTGGTCTGCAGCAATCCAAGGGAGCAATACAGTATAGGAGGTGAAGTACTTTTGTCCACTAAAGAAGAGCGGGACCTAAGCGTGGTTGTGTCTGATGATCTTAAAGTAGCTAAACAGGTAGAAAAGGCGATGGCAAAAGCTAGAAGGATGCTTGGGTGCATACGGAGAGGAATGGCTAGCAGAAAAAAGGAGGTGATAATGCCTCTGTATAAGTCTTTGGTGCGACCTCATTTGGAGTATGGTGTGCAATTCTGGAGACCGCACCTTCAAAAGGATGTGAACAGGATGGAGTCGGTGCAGAGGGTTGCTACTAAAATGATTAATGGGCTTCATTATAAAGCATATGAGGACAGACTTAAGGATCTTAATATGTACACCTTAGAGGAAAGGCGGGATAGAGGTGATATGATTGAGATGTTTAAATACCTCCGTGGCATAAATGTTCAGGGAGAGAGCCTCTTTCAATTGAAAGCAAGTTCTGCTACGAGGGGACATGGGATGAGGGTGAAGGGAGATAGATTCAGGAGTGATATGCGGAAATATTTCTTTACAGAAAGAGTAGTGGATCCATGGAATAGTCTCCCAGTGGAGGTGGTAGAGATGAGGACAGTAACTGAATTCAAAAAAGCATGGGACCAACACAGAGGCTCTCTAAAGGTAAAAAGTGGACTGTTGTAGTTGTTGTTATGGAAGGACAGACTAGATAGGCCATGTGGTCTTTTTCTGTCATCATGTTTCTATGTTTCTATGATGCCTACTTCAGGCTTTACCCACAGTGAGCTTGTGTGCAAAACTTATTTTTACACTGGGTACCCACGAAAAGTTGAGCTAACCTGTGTGCAAAGCCAAGTGCAGTTTATTACATTTGCCTCTGTATAAGTCCCGTACTTTATAAAAACCTTATGGGCTGAAATCAACCGAGCAAGCTCCCTTTCCAGATCTTCCTGCTAGACCAGTCCAGACTAGTGGGTTATTTTCCCCCAGCCAGCAGATGGGAGACAGCCCTGGGAACGTAAAACTATGTCGTGACATCATCACTGGCATAAAACCTAGCACAGCTAGAGGAAGAACTCAGTATTTTCTCTGTCTCAGCAGATGGTGAATTTTTCCAGAGAGGCCTACAGCTCCTGCCCTGTCTGCATCTGGGTGCAGTGTAGCTTGGCCACTTTAGATCCCAAGGGGTGTATGAGATACGCTTTTCTGGTTGATCTGTTACTTTGGGGATAGCTCCTGGCTAGGAGAACCAGCGTAGCTCGTTGTGGGGCGTTTGATCATGAGGATCCTTCTGAGGGACCCTTCAGGCCCTTTTCTTTTCTTTCTTCCTTTACTTTTCTTTCTTTCTTTAAACAACAACAACAACAACAACAAAAAAAGTATAAATGGCTCTGCATAGCTCCATGTAGCTCCTTATAATGTGGCTGATCGGAGTTTCCCCCCTGTGCCCCTTTCCACCACCATCCCTGCTCCCGGGGGACTGCAGCACTGAAGTTGCAATGGATTGCCGCTTTTTCCAGCAGGCAACTGCAGAGGATCGCCTCCTGAACTTTGCCAGTGGCAAAAATGGACTATTGCACCTAACCTTGAGTGTTTGCTGTGATCCCATCTAACATCCCTGGCCTATGCAGGCCACTGCACCTAACCGTGAGTGTTTGATGTGATCTCGCCTATCCCGCCAGATATTTTTGGCCTGTGCAGGCTGTGCCCCAGCGGCAAAAAGGGGCCACTACACTGAATCGTGAGTGTTTTCTGTGATCCTGCCTTTGCTGCATAACGTCCCTGTCCTATGCTGACCGCGGACCATTTTTCCTTCCTTAAGGCCTATAGCTCCTGGTCAGTTAGAGACTGGTTTCAGTGCAGCTTGATCAGTCGAGAACCCAGGAAGTATATGAGATACCCCTCTGGTGGTCCTTTCTCTTCCTCCTGGGGTGAGCTCCTGGCTACAAGAACCAGTGTAACTCTGTGGGGCGTCATTGCCCTGATGCATTGACTGCACTAAGTGGTCACTGTTCTCTTGTTGATTGTCTCTGCACAGCTTGCATAGCCGATCCAGGAGAGACTTCTGCCAGTTCATTGTCCTTGTTAGCAGTTCCGGCTCCCGATGCAGTTGAGGCTTCATTGCCGTCTTCCACATCAGGAATTATCAGTGCTCTTCTCCAGGCGGGCCTGCTGTTCCCGCGATGCCTAATATCACCATGGGACCAGCGCCTGTGGCTCACAGGGAGTCTGCTCTCCTTCTTTTTCCACAGTTGCAGCATTCCCAGCTGCAGCAGTTGCAAATATTTCAGTCACAGCAGCTGTCGGGGACCAGAAAGTGAAAAGCCTTCTTCAGGCGGCCTTCTCTTTATCCTCCCTAGCCCTTCGGGTGGCAACGTGGGGCAGGCTCTGTGTACGTGTCCTCCTCCACTGGGTTCAGCTCCTTCCAGAGGATGAGTATTCAGGCGGATTCCTTTTATGATCTTATACCTTTCCATATGGGGAGTTGTGGCAGCGACAGTGGCTTGCCGAAGGCTATTGCTCAGAAATTGTATGGCGGATGTCACATCTAAGGGGCGCTTAGTCAAATTGCCCTTTAGGGACAGGCTCCTGTTTGGCAAACACTTGGACCTTAGTCAAGGACCTCAGAGAGGTCAAGGACCTCAGAGAGGCCAAGCCCCAGCGGCTGCCAGAAGATAAACCTAGGGGTTCCTCCACGCACTCTTCTTTGTCATCCAGGGCGTCATCTTCACTGCCAAAGTTCTGCAGTTCTCATCAGTATCAGCAGAATAACAGACCTCTTCCTCTTCTGTAACAGGATCCAAGTTCCAGTCCTTTCAAGGAGGATGCCGGGCCTATTGTCAGACTTCTGTGGTGGGAAAGCCCTCTTCCTCTTGCATCTCCCACTGACTGTTCCTGGGCCCATTCCTACCTCCCATGACAATTTTATCGTGAATGGGCCCATCTGACGATTGCTGGGTGCTCAACATTATAAGACAAGGATATGTTTTAGAGTGTGCTCAAAAGGGTCAACTGCAGTTTGAGAGTTCCATGGTCCTGCATGGAAACGCTGTGGTCTGTTATCCATGCAGTTCAGAAAGATGAGTCCTCGCCTCCTTGTATTTGACTGAGGCCTGCGTTCACATTCCCATTCGGGAGGACCAGCAGCACTTTCTCCAGTTTGTGATTTTGGTCTCTCACTACCTGTTTTGTGCTCTTCAGCCTGGCCACTGCCCCTTGGATGTTCTTCAAGGTGATGGGGGTAGTTATGGCAAGACTGAGGCAAGAGAGCATCTGCGTACACCCCTACCTGGATGATTGGCTTATCTGGGCCAACTCTCAGCCGGATGCCGTTTTAGGGGGCTGCATTTATTGATCCAACTCCTCGAGCGGCTCTGCTGTGTCATCAACAGCAGCAAGAGCTGCCTAATGCTGTCTCAAAACCTGAACTTTCTTGAGGCCCGTTTCGACACTCGCATTGGCAAAGTCTTCCTTATGGGGACCACTGGGCTAAGTTCCATGACCAACTTCAGGACTTTTTTGAGAACTCCAATCCCACTTTTTTTGGGAACTTGGGACTACCTTCAGCTTTTGGGAGTTATGGCTGTAGCGCTGGAGCTGGTGCCCTTGGCACAAACACACATGCACCCTCTACAGCGGGCCTTGCTGACTGACTGGTTCCTGTGCTCGCAGGGCTATAAAATCCACCTCCTGCTTCCTCTCTCCTATCGACACAGCCTCCTCTGGTGGGCCTCCCCCGACATGTTGAGGGGGTTCCCCCTTGAAACTCCAGCACAGGTTCTCCTCACCACTGATGTCAGTCTTTCCAGTTTGGGAGTTCACTGTCTTGGCCAGACTGCACAGGGTCAGTGATCTCTGGTGGAAGCAAAATGGGCCATCTATCGCCTAGAGGCCAGGACCATCCATCTGGCTTTGCTACACTTAAGTGAGCTGCTCCAAGGGAACGCTAATGCTGTGCATGTCCTCTCGGGAAAAGCAACCATTGTGGGTTATGTCAATAGCCAGGGCGGAACAAAGTGCCTGGGATTAGCTTGGGAAATGTCTTTACTGTTCCCCCTGCGTGAAACTGCACCTCCAAGCGCTTAAGTAGCAGCAGTAGTAGTAGTACAGCCCAGCACATCGTGGGTGAGCACAGTCGGGATGTGGATTTCCTCAGCAGTCACCTCCTTGATCCCAGGGATTGGGAACTTGTCCCATGGGCATTCAACCGGATAGTGGATCGGTGGGGCCTCTCAGGGGTGGACTGGATGGCGACGGTAGCCAATGCCAAGGTTTCCTCCTTCAGCAATTGTTTAGAACCCAAGTCCAAGAGGGTGGACATACTGGTCTAGCCCTGGCCCCCTGTGTTCTTCCTATGGGCCATGATACTCAGAGTCCTTTGAAGCATCAAGGATCACCTGAGTCTGGTGGCCCCAGACTGGCCTCATTGGCTATGGTACGCGGACATTGTTTCCTCACCTCCTAGCCCCTGTACCTTGGGGACAGGAGGGCCTTACTAAGGCACGGTCATCTAAGATATAAGGGCTCTTCCTTGTTGAAGACCAAGTATCGCACCACCTCATTGTCTTATGCCTGGGTCTGGCATCTCTTTGAGAACTGGTGTCGTTGATGTCGCTTTTCCCCATTCGGGGTCTTGATCTCCTCAGTTCTAGCCTTCCTTCAAGAGAAGAGTTTGTTGAGCTGGATCAGGGTGCAGGTAGCGGCACTTTCCTGTTTTCTTGGTCCGGTGGTGGGCCATGTGCTGGCGGCACACCGGAATATGAGCTGCTTTCTCCATGGGGTTCGGACCCTTCATCCACTAGTAGATCCCATAGTCTTGCCATGGGACTTGGCGCTCATTCTCCGAGTGCTCCTGTGTCTGTCCATTGAGCCGCTCAGGTGGGGTACTATCAATGATCTGTCCCTGAAAATAGTATTCTTGGTAGCTATCCCTTCGGTGAAGCGGATTTCAGAGTTGCAGGTGCTTTCCTGCCACAACCCCTTATTGACATTCTTGGCCGAAGGGGTGACCTTTCTTCCGGTTCGCTCCTTCTTGCCCAAAGTGTTCTCTCCCTTTCACGTCAATCAGGTGCTGTTCTTGCCGGCCTTTTCACCAGACCGATGCACCGCACCAGACAAGACAAGGGCTTGTGTTTTGTGGACTTCCGTTATGCACTCTTGCGGTATTTGAAAGTGACTAATTACTTTAATCTTTCCAGTCACTTTTTTGTCCTTTTTGCTGGACCCCAGAAGGGGCAGACGACGACCCTAGGTCGCTGGATCAAGGACACTATCACTTTAGCCCACCTGATGCAGGGGTAGGCCTGTTTCCCCAGGCCTCAAGGCTCATTTGACTCTGACCCAGGCTGCTTACTGGGTGGAGTCATCTTGTGCATCTCCCTTGAACAGTTGCAGGGCAGCTACTTGGTCCTCCTTGGCTCCTTTGCGTGGCACTTCTGGCTAGTCATGCATGTCCAAGTGACCACTTGGTTTGGTTCGGGTGTTCTTCCACTGCTCTTTCTTCTCGCCTTGGGATAGAGTAGCTTTGGTACATCCCACTAGTCTGGACTGGTCTAGCAGGAAGATCTGGAAGGAGAAATTTTACTTTACTTTCCTGGAGTCCTGCTAGTCCAGTCCAGGATCAGCCCCATTCAGCCTGGTGCCTTGGACTGCAACCATCTGTATATTTGTCTTTGTACCATGCAAAGATTTTATATTTTTGCTCTCAGTGAGGGGTTCCTTGGGAGGATTTGACTGCCTTCCATTGCTTGTTACAAAAATACTGAGGTCTCCCTCTAGCTGTGCTAGGTTTTATGCCAGTGGTGATGTCACAGATCAGAGAAACGGTGAGTTCCAAACAAAAAAGAGAAACTTCCTTAGCACACATGGTACAAATGTAATATCTGATTAGCACTACTGCAAAATGTTGATTAAAATGGACATGTTTTTCCTACCAAGGTCTAAATAATTTGCTTTGGTATGGAGACGGATTCTGACATTAAATTTGTACCATGTGTGCTGAGGAAGTTTTTCTCTTTTCTGTTTGGAACCCACTGTTTCTCTGATCTATGATATTTCTGGGCTGGTGGAGTTTTTAATGCCCGGGGATTTTCTTTTCCTAGTGGTGATGTCACGGCATAGTTTTACGTTCTTTTCTCTGTCTCCCATCTGGAGGCAGGGGGAAATAACCCACTAGTCTGGACTGATCTAGCAGGACTCCAGGAAAGGAAATTAACGGTAAGTAAAATTTCTCCTTCTCAATTTAACTGGACCCAAGTGACTGCTATATTTTTGTAGCAGTGAACTTTTCTATTGCTGAACTCTAGAACTTTGTGTAGAAATTTTATTTCATCCACATCCCTCTGGTCCAGTTCAGACCAGGCCAATGGGTAGTGACTGATATGCAAATTTTTTCTTGTGATGTCACGCTGTATCCTCTGAGGCTCCCTTCTCCTACCTCAGAACTTAAGTCTCCAGCAGCTGATACACATCCATCCATTCCCCTGAGACCCCTTAGTTGTTTCTTGAATGGAAGAACTGTTCCTGGCAGGGAGGCTCAGACTGCACTACCTGCGTGTTTTTTTTTTTTTTTTAAAAGAAAAGCAAAGGGAACAGAAGTTGTTCTTAAGAGCAGCGTGGCTATTTCTCCTTTGCAGCCTGGCAGTCACTCTGGAACGCTTCAGTGGGTGGGAGGAGACCTGCGGGACCACCGCAAGCCGTTCTGTCGCTGTCAGTTGATTCTGATGGCAGCGGCAGCCCTGTGGCTTGAGCTGAGCACCGTCCCTGTAAGTCAGTTTGTATGTGGGCAGATGTTTAGAGTGATTTACCGCCGATGTCACTTTCCGGATTTTGGCCTTCCCATCTCATAATGCCTAAATCGTTTTATGTGGCGCATGTTGGGGCTCTCTCTCTCAAGCTGGCTGTTGCAAGGCGTGTGAGAGAGCCGCGAGTTAGAAGAATGTTGGGATGACGCTGGCCTGTGCTTGGGGGGCTCACGGGACTTGCAGTGGGAGTTATAGCAGGACAGGCCTTCTTTCTCTGACATGGGGGTTTTCCCACGTTTCCTCGCCAGTGGCCATGTTATCAGGAAGCCTGGGAGCTGCTTCGGCCATCCCAGACAGAGAGCTGGGGCAGTCAGACGCTAGAGGGGAGACTCAGGAGCTTCACCGTTCTACAGCTACTTCGAAGGAGAGCTCTTTCTTTTCTCAGGAGCTCATTCTTCTACTTCACAAGGCTTTCACGCTGAAGAAGGGACAGGCACAAGGACGGCAGGTGGTTGGCCCTCAGCATGCATGGCTCAAGCACCCATCATGTTCGGAGACAGAGCAGAGGTACTCAAAGCATCAGAGACGCTCTGAGATCCTGCTGCAGGATGACCTGGCCTCGGGAGCTTCAGACAGCTGGGAGGATCCAGGGGAGGATCCTTCGGGCCAAGGAGAAGATCTTGACCCCCTAGAGCAGAATGGAGTCCTTCCTCCAGGAGAGGATCCAACAATTGTCAGGGTCTTCTGCAAGGAGGAACTTGTAACACTTATTTCCCAGTCCTAAAGGCTCTAAATATCCCTCTTTGGGCACCGGAGGCTGAGGTTCCACTGGAAGATCCGCTGTTAAGAGGGTATGCACATACCTCAGCAGGCCTTCCTGGTATACAAAGCTATCATGCAGATGATTGAAGTGGAATGGGATATTCCGGAAGCAGGTTTTGCGGGGTGGTCACACTATGAGACAGCTGTACCCAGTCCCCAAAGCGGAAAAGGAGCTATTTCGGACTCCAAAGGTGGATGCCTTGGTCACGGCAGTAACCAAAGAGACCACGATCCTGGTCAAAGGAGGAACGGCCCTCAAGGATCTTCAGGATCGTCGACTGGAATCCCTGCCGAAGTTGGCCTTTGAAGTCCTTACAGGCCTCTATCTGTGGGGCTTACGTCGCAAGAGCCTGCGTGCGTTGGGTGCAAGCATTGCCTGGCCTCCTGGAGAGGGATCCATTGACTCCCCCCCCCCCCCCCAGCTGCCCAAGTTAGAATCTGCATCAGCGTACTTGTCAGATCTGTTATGACTTAGTGCGCTCCTTATCCAAAAGTATGACCTTGGTGCCTTGGTGGTGGCAGCTCACAGATTTTTGTGGCTCTGAAATTGGTTGGCCAATGTTTCTTCCAAGATCTTCCTTAGCAAGCTTCCCTTGAAGGGGAAACTATTGTTTGGCGACTCTCAGGGAGTTGATTAAGGACCTGGGGGAATATAAGGGGGGCAGACTTCCAAAGGACAAGCCCCAAGGGGGAAGAGAACATACATCTCAGGCTAAAGGAGGATCACGGGATTTCTGCCATTTTCAGACTGTGAGGTATGTGCCTTCAAAAAGGGAACATTTCCCCTTTCGTGGTCAGTCCTTTCGGACCCATGGAGCAGGCTGTGGGTACTATTCAGCGGCCACTAACGCCACCAAGAAGTCCCAATGAAGCCAGGGGGACCTTGGAGGTCAGGGAGTGCATCAGAGGCCGTCTGCAGTGTTTCCTTCCCTCCTGGGTTCGCATCACCTCGGACCAGTGGATGCTGGAAACCATATGAGAAGGGTATGCCCTCAAGTTCCAGCATGCTCTGGCCGATGCGTTTGTTCTATCACCGTGTGGAGCGTCTGGCAAAGCCCAGGCGGTAAAAGACACATTGGATCGCCTGTTGGCTCTGGGCATGGTAGTACCTGTCCCACCAAATCAGTACAGAAGTGGTATTGTATTACCCAAAAAGGACGGTACCTATCGTCCAATTCTGGATCTCAAGGGGATCAACAGAGTCCTATGAATAGCCCATTTTTGTATGGAGATGCTTCGTTCCGTGCTAGTGGTGGTGCGGAATGGCAAGTTTCTTATGGCTTTGGACCTCACAGAGGTCTACTTGCACATTCCCATACATCCAGAGCATCAGAGGTTTTTGCGGTTCACAACATTCATGGGTCACTTCTAGTTCCAGGCGATGTCCTGTGGGCTGGCGATGGCACCCAGAACCTTCACCAAGATCATGGTTGTCGCAGCAGCGGCGCTCAGAAGGATGGGTATACTGGTGCACCCATATCTGGACAACTGGCTCTTCCGAGCAAAGTTAGAAGCCGAGAGTCGGGAGGTGACTCAGACGGTGGTTCTCTTCCTGCAAGAGGTCGGCTGGGTGACCAACACAGCCAAGAGCCAGATCATCTCATCTCAGTGGCTGTAATACCTGGGTGCGGACTTCAACACCGAGATGGGACTGTTCCGACGCAAAGGATAGAGAAATTGCAGAGCATACTGCATCGGTTCTTGTGGATGTCGAGACCATCAGCTTGGCATTTCTTGCAAGTATTGGGGCTGATGGCAGCAGCTCTCAATCTGGTGCCCTGGGCCAGAGCTCACATGAGGCCGCTTCAGAAGGTGCTTCTTTCCGGATGGTCACCTCAGATGCAGTCTCTGTCCTGCTGATTTCAGTGTCCGGGGGACACCAAGACTGCCTTGCAATGGTGGTTGAATAGACACATTCTTGAGAAAGGGGGGTTGCTGGAACCGCCGGATTGGGTGGTAGTGACCACAGATGCAGCTTTTCCGGGTGAAGGTGCGCACTGTGGCTCTTGAGTGGCCCAGGGGCAATGAACAGTGGAGGAGAACGCATGATCCATCAATCGGCTGGAGCTCAGAGTGGTCTGGAAGATGTTCACTCACTCCGTGCCCATCCTGAGAAACGGGGTAGTACGAGTTTTCTCGGACAATGCTTTGACAGTGGCCTACATCAACAGAGAAGAAGGCACAGGAAGTGCCATTTTGGTAATCAAAGTGGATTCGCTTCTGCAGTGGGCTGAGCAGCACCTCGGGGTACTATCAGCTGCCACGTAGCTGGAAAAGACAACATACAAGCGGATTACTTTAGCAGGCATCGGCTGGATGCAGCAGAGTGGTTGCTGGGGAATCTCACGTTTGCGGGCATAGTAGATCGCTGTGGGCCACTGGTGATGGATCTCATGGCATTCGCAAACAATGCCAAAGCCAGTTGTTTTTTCAGTAGACAGAGAGAGAGCCAATGTTAGAGGGATGCCCTGGTGCAACCGTTGGCCATGGGAAGGACTGTTGACTGTGGTATGAATTTCCTTCATGAGCCCTCATCGGTCGTCTCCTGCAGAGGATTGCAGGGCACCACGGTTGTGTCATATTAGTAGCCCCGGATTGGCCTCTGCATCCATGGTACGCGGATCTGATCAGGTTGGTGGTGGACCAGCCTTGGAAGCACCCGGTGTCGGACAACCTGCTCACACAGGGGCCGGTGTTCATGCCTCAAGTGGATTGATTCTTGTTACTTCCTGATCCTTGAGGGGGCAAGGTTGTTGAAGTGGTGCTATGCACTGGCAGTGATCTCCACTCTCTTTAAAAGCAAGGAAGAAATCTACCTCTTTGTCTTATGTCCATGTGTGGCGCATCTTTGAGGATTGGTGTGAGAGTTGCAGGATGTGACCTTTGGGGGCGTTGGTGGTAAATGTTTTCTGGAGTTCTTGCAGGTGGGGCTGGACAACGGACTTGCACGGAATTCCCTAAAGGTTCAGGTGGCTGCCTTATCCTGTTACTGGGATAAGATACAAGGAGTTTCCCTGGCAAGCCATTTGGATATTTCCTGTTTTTTGTGAGCTGTGAAACATATTTAGCCACCTGGCAGTACCATCCCTGGGACCTTAACATCGTGCTTTCTGTCCTGATGGAGCCACCGTTCAAGCCCCTTGGTCGTTCAACGCTTAAAGATCTAACATTTGAAGGTGGTTTTCCTGGTGGCCATCTGTTCGCCTCGATGCATTTCTGAGCTGCAGGCCTTGTCCTGTAGAGAGCCTTTTATAGCCAAGGAGAGAGTGGTTTTGCACACGGTTCCATCGTTTTCGCCAAAAGTAGTCTTGCCTTTTCACATCAACCAGACTATGACGTTGCCAGCCTTTCCCAAGGTGGAGTTGGGCACTGCTGATAGGGAGGGGGACTGTGCAAGTTGGATGTTCGCAGAGCATTGAAATGAAGCGCACCTAACCCTTCCGTAAGTCGAGCATCTCTTTGTGCTCTTTGGAGGGCTGCATAGGGGTGAGACGGCCTCTAAAGCATCCATCTTTCGCTGGGTGAAGGAGGCTATCGCCTCGGCCTACCTGCTTAAAGGGAAACCAGTCCTGGAGGGTCTGCATGCTCATATCACAAGAGCTCAGGCAGCATCTTGGGCCAAGTTCAGCCTGGTGCCACCAAGGGATATCTACAGGGCAGCGACTTGGTTATCGTTGCATACCTTTGCCAAAGTACTACTGTCTCGATGTGTAGGCGATGCAGGAAGCGCATTTCGGAGATCAGGTGTTGAGGGTGGGGCTCGCAGGTCCCTCCCATCGTTGAGTATTGCTGTGGTACATCCCATTGGTCTGGACTGGAGGAACGTGGATGAAGGTGAAATTAGACCTTACCTGCTAATTTACTTTCATGGAGTCTCTCTGGTTCAGTCCAGGACCCACCCTATTCTGTTTATCATTGAGTAGACGTGAGCCCGGAAGATTGATTGGATGGATTCTGAAGAACTTAAGGGTTTATCAGTTTGCTGTCAGGGGCTCGGAGGTGGCCAGACGCTTTTTAAATTTATTATTATTTTTTTTTTAAATCGCAGATTGAGTGAACAAAAAGGAAGACATCACCTAGTTGTCTCTGGCACAGTGGGCGGTGCCAAGATACATGGCTCGGAATATGAGGAGGGTTCAGTTCTGCAAGTTCCCATGCTAGTTCGTTGTTAGTTGAAGTGAGTTGTTTCTGCTTTGTCAATAGTGTACTGAGGTAGAAGAAGGGAGCCTCGGAGGATATAGTAGGACATCACAAGAAAAAATATGCAAATCAGTCTCCAGTTGCTGGTGGACGAGCACTACCCACTGGGTCTGGACTGGACTGGACTGGAGGGACTCCATGAAAGTAAATTAGCAAGGTCTAATTTCACCTTATTTAGTTAACTTGTGAGTGCCTATGCTAGGTATAACACGTATTGATGATATCCTTACACATTACACAAAGGCCTTCTTACTTGGAGAGATACTAGAAGCCATATCCTAGGAAAGAGGTTGGCTAGGTTGAAGTGCTTTTAAAGTACATAGGTTTTTTTCATAGAAAAATACATTTTAACAAACTTGAAAATAAATGTGCTTTCCCAAATTAAGGACTTACAGTTGATTGTCCTCTAATCCAAAGAGGCTGTTACAGGAGCATAATTTGGTTAAATAAAAATTGGTCAAAATAACATTTCTTATTTAAACAATCTCATCTTTGGAATTCAGTGATTTGATGGGAGTAGTCCTAATATTCCTTATTCCCTCCAGTCCAGTTCAGACTCCTGGGTTATGTCCCATTGCCAGCAGATGGAGACTAAGAAGTCTATACTTTGATTATGTCATGGTATAAGGAGACTGAACCCTTCTTTACAAGCCAGTATTCTCAGTCTCCAGCAGATGGTGGTAAGCTTCTTGAAGTCTGGGCTACACTGGAGTAAAAAAAAAATCTATTTTAAATCCAATTTCCAGCATATTGAGAGGTGAAAAGAGTTCAGTTACATCTCTTGGAGGCCCAAAGCCATTGAGTCTGCTCATGTCCTCCATTTGGGGACACACCTGGTGGTCCAGGTCCCTTCCCCTGGAGAAGGCCCTTTTATTCTGTTTAACCAACTTGAGGGTGTTTCATTGCGGGATCCTTGTGCCTTTAATTGAGCAATATGTCTCGGCGATGAGCTGAGTCGGCAGCTGTGGCTGTTGCAGCTGCATGGTGAGGCTAGCCCAGGGGCTTTTCTTTTATCTGTTTTTATTGACGGGCATGTTTGTTTTATTTTTGATCGCAGGGTAAGCCTTTGCTCCTGTGTCTCTTGGATCATTGGCTGGGGTTTTTTTGCATGTGTGCAACCATGCTTCTGGAAAGATTAATTTGTGAGGTCAATGGCTGTTGGAGGAGCCATGTTTCATCAGTGGGATTTTGCCGTTCTGTGAAGAGAAGGGCTGTGCTGCTGAGGATGTGCTCAGGGGCTCTCTGTTCACTTCAGGGATGGCTCTGGGGTCCATTTTGGCCGCAGAGGAGACAAGTGAACTTTTTTTTTTTCAAGTCCCCGGTTCCCATGGTTTTGGCGGGAACCACGGCCATTTTGAGTGAGCCTGTCTTGCTCACACTAAGTTTTGCAAGCAAACAGGATTTGGTTCCTGTGTCTTCCGGGGTTGTTTTCTGGGCAATGTTTGGGGTCAGAACAAGTGCCTTTTTCACCCACATTTTATTCTTCATTACACCAGACCTACTGTATTAAACAGGGCCTGTTGGGAGTCAGAGGGGCTCATCCTAGCCTCAGAAAGGGCTCCTCATCTGGGGTCTCTGTCAGGAGCTCTGCCATTGAAGAGGGCTCGGGTACCTGAGGAGCTGGAGGAGGACCAAGCCTCGGTTGCATCAGCAGCCTCTGAAGATCTCCTGGTTGGGCACTCAGGTCTTTATGGAGAGCTGGACCTGGAGGAGGGAGAACTTCCTCCAGGGGAAGATCCCAACATTGTTGGATTATTCCTCTATGAGGAGTTAGCAACATTGATTGGGCATGCATTGTCTGCTCTGAATATTACATAGTAGGCCCAGGAGCAGGCTGTTCCCCTCAAGGGTCCTTTGTTGCAGGGTATTAAGACCTCTGAGTCTTTCTGCTTCATAGAGCCATAAAACAAATGATGGAAGCTGAGTGGGAGGTGCCCGAGGTGGACTTTTGAGGTGGTAGAGCTATGTCACGTCTATATCCTATTCCCTCCAGTGAGAAGGATCTCCTTAAGGTGCTTATGGTGGACGCCTTGGTCTCGGTGGTTACCAGGAAGACCACGATCCCTGTGGAGGGTAGTGCAGCTTTGAAGGATGTGCAGGACAAAAAGTTAGAAACGCTTCTCAAGCAGGTATTTGAAGTGAATGCTTTGGCATTGAAGGCTTCTATGTGTGGAGCCTATGTGGAGAGGGCCTGTTTCCGGTAGTCACAGGCTTTGCCCAGTTTAGATTCCATGGGGCAGTAGCCCCTATCTGAGGTGGCTAAGTTAGAGTCTGGTGCAGCATATCTGGCGGACGCTTGTTATGATTTGTCTGCTAGAGCATGGATTCAGTGGTTGCGACTAGGCGGTTTCTTTGGTTGAGTAATTGGTCAGCGAATGTTCTTCAAAGACTCGTTTGAGAAGCTTTCCTTTAAGGGCAAGCTTCTCTTAGGTGAGGTGTTGGAGAAGCCAGTAAAGGACTTGGGGGAGATCAAGGCAGCCAGGCTTCCAGTGGATAAATCTAAGACTCGTAAGGCAGCACTTTCAGTGTGGGGACAGTTTTGGGATTATCATAGATACTGAGATGTTGAGTTTGCCCCCTTTCAATGGGCTCACTATCCCTCCAGTGGGGCAGCCTTTTCAAGGCAGTAGAGGAACCGTAAAGGGTATTTTGCTGGTGCCAGGTCTGGTCCCAGAAAGTCACAATGAAGTAAGGGGGACCCAGGAGAAGGTGCGGTTGGGCAGATGTTTGTGCCATTTTTACACCGTCTTTACCTCAAGTATGCCAACAGGACATTGCGGGTTCCTCATTTTTGGATGGAAATATTGCAGTCCGTCATAGTGGCGATAGGAACGCGTCCTTTCCCAACGGCTTTGGATCTCATGGAGGTGTATCTGCAAGTTCCCATTCGGCCAGAACTTCAGTGTTTTCTGAGATTTGTGGTGCCAGTGGATCATTTTCAGTTTCAGACTCTGCCTTTTGGGTTGGCAACAGCTCCCCCTGACTTTCACAAAGATCATTGTGATTGTGGTGGCTGCTCTTAGGTGTGCACGAGCACTTCTTTGCATCAGTCTGGACGACTGGCTGATCCAAGCAAAGTCATGCTGTTATACAGTGAGTCCTAGAAGTCCTACAGGGGCTATCTTGGGTGGTCAACCTCACAAAGAGCCATTTGGTTCCCTCTCAGAATCTCATATTTATTTATTTATTTGTTGTTCTTATATACCGCACTCTTAAAAATCAGCGCGGTTTACATATAACAGGGAATTGTGCAAAATAACGCACTTACAATGAACAGGGTAGATTAACTTGGAATTCAACTGATGATAACTATGTACAACAATATAGACCTATCTACAGAGTGAATTTTACAGTATGTACATCCATTGGTAAGGTTTACATGTTCATGGTTGGTAGAGTGTTAAGGGGTGACGTGTTAGAGGGCTGTGAATAGTGTAGGAGAAAGAGGTGATGTTTAAGCGCTCTTCTGAATTGGGCTAGGTCTTTGATGGCTCTAATGGGTGCAGGGAGTGCATTCTAAGGGCATGTATCATATATCTAAGGGCATGTTTCAACATGATCAAGGGACTTGTTTTTCGGCTGTTGAAGAGAGCCAGAAAGTTGCAGTCTCAGATCCACCAGTTCTTGAGCCAGCAGGCTCCATTGGCATGGTCCTATCTCCAGATCTTGGGGTCCATGGTGGCAATGTTGGATCTTGTACCTTGGGCCAGAGGGCCTATGTGGCCTTGCAGAGGTCCCTGTTTCAGTAGTCTGCACAGATACATTCCCTGGCGAAGATGCTGATATAACCACTGGATATCAGAATCAGTCTGAACTGGTGGTAGGACTCCACCAAGCTGTTGTTGGGGGATGCCGTTGGAGCCTCCAGAATGGATAGTAGTGACGATGGACGCCACTCTAGCGGTTGGGGAGCACATTGTCTGTCTCAGATTGTGTAGCATTGGTGGTCTCCGGAGGAGAGCTCTTGATTCATCAACCACTTGGAAATGAGAGCAGTGTTTTTGGTTCTTCAGATCTTCCTTCCACTCATGAGAAACAAGGCAGTAAGAATCTTTTCTAACAATGCCACCATGACAGTGTACCTCAATCACCAAGCATGGTTCTGGTGGACGAAGTGTCACCGCTTCTCTGTTGGGTAGAATCAGATCTTCTGGCGTTATCAGTGTCTCACGTGGCTGAAAGAGAAAACGTGTAGGCAGATTTTCTGTCTGCATCAGTTGGATCCCAGGGAATGGTCCTTGGAGGCAGAGCCAGCCCATCCACTAGGCAGGCTAGGCAGCAGATCTCTGTGGACTGCAGGCCATGTGCTTCAACACATATGGCCTGCCACCCTTCCCCCCCCCATGCTGAGCCATGCCGCGTTGCTGCCCTCCACTGCCGCTGATTTTGTTGGTAGAGGTTGCACAGCGCACAGATGGCTTACCCCTTCTGACCCCCTCTTCGACATAACATTGGGGTTCAGAAGGGGCAGGCCATATGTGCCGAAGTACATGGCCTGCTGCCGAGCTGTGCCATGCCATTCCCCCAGATTCCATTGCTGGAATGTGCTATAGCGCGGCTCAGCATGGGCATGACTCAGTACGGCTCGGATGGGGGGGGAGGGGGGAGAGGAGACGACACAGCCGGGATCTCTGCCTAGAAACATAGAAAAATGACGACAGAAAAAGACCACATGGCCTATCTAGTCTGTCCTTCCATATCAACAACTACAACAGTCCCCTTTTTTCCTTTAGAGATCCTCTGTTTGTCCCATGCTTTTTTGAATTCAGTTACTGTCCTCATCTCTACCACCTCCACTGGGAGACTATTCCATGGATCCACCACTCTTTCCATAAAGAAATATTTCCGCATATAACTCCTGAATCTATCCCTTTCACCCTCATCCCATGTCCCCTCGTAGCAGAACTTGCTTTCAATTGAAAGAGGCTCTCCTCCTGTGCATTTATGCCACGGAGGTATTTAAACATCTCAATCATATCACCTCTATCCCGCCTTTCCTCTAAGATGTACATATTAAGATCCTTACGTCTGTCCTCATATGCTTTATAATGAAGACCACTAACCATTTTAGTAGCCGCCGTCTGTACTGACTCCATCCTGTTTATATCCTTCTGAAGGTGCAGAATTGCACACAGTACTCCAAATGAGGTCGCATCAAAGACTTATACAGAGGCCTAAGGCAGCAGAAACCCTTGGGCCAGACCTGCTTGGTGCACTTGGTGTTTCGCAGCATAAATAGTCACTGGAGAACTCCGATAATGGACCTCATGGCCACCACGTCGAATGCCAAAGCAAACTCTGTTCTAAAATCACTGGCGAGACAGGCTAGATACTATGGCTCAGCCATGGCCACTGGAGGGTCTTCTCTGTTTTTCCTCCATGGCCTCTGATAGGCTGCTTCAGAGAATAAAGGCTCACTGGGGTCTGCTGATTCTGATGGCTCCCAATTGGCCTCACAGACCCTGGCATGTGGACTTCATCTGCTTGTCGGTGGCTGTTCCGTGGCACCTGCCAGTGATAACCAGTCTTCTATTGCAAGGCCCGGTTCTCATGCCTCAAGTCTCTTGCCTCAATTCTCGCTTATAGCCTGGCTCTTGAAAGGGCTATGCTGGGGAAATGTGGATACGAGGCTCAGGTTATTTCTACCTTGCTGAAGGCTCGCAAGCGCTCTATGTTCCTATCTTATATTTGGGTCTGGTGTCTGTTTGAGTCCTGGTGTGAGGAGCATGGTCAGAGGGCGCTGGTGGCCTCAATTCTGGATGTGCTGGCCTTCCTGCAGGCCAAAGTGGATAAGGGTTTGGCTTTGAATTTGTTGTGTGTGCAGGTGGCTGCTCGTGCAGGGTGTCTCCCCAGCCTCTCATCCTGATGTTGGGCGTTTTCTTTGAGCAGCGAAACACATTTGGCCTCTGGTGCGCTCCTTGGTACCAGCATGCGACCTTAATCTGGTTCTCTCGATGTTGACTGATTTGCCTTTTGAGCCCTTGCAAGAAGCTACCCTTAAGGATATTACCCTAAAGGTATTGTAACTTGTGGCAATATGCTCGGCCCGCAGGATTTCGGAACTCCAAGCATTGTCCTTATTATTACAAAGAAGAAAGTAGTCCTGCACCCAGTTCCCACTTTCTTGCCAAAGGCGGTGTCTCCATTCCATACAAATCCGATCGTGATGTTTTTGGGTCCACTGGCTTGTCAACTTCATCTTTTAGATGTGTGCAGGGCCCTGTATTGCTATCATAAGTGTATAGAGTCCTTCTGTAGATCTGAGCATCTGTTTGTTCTGTTTGGAGGTCCACGCAAGGGAAAGGTGGCCTTGAAGGCTTCTATTGCACATTGGTTAAAGGAGGCTATTGCGTCTGCCTATCTCGTCAAGGCTAGAACTCTCCTTGTAGGCTTATGCATGCACTCTGAGGGTGCAGGCAGACTCATGGGTGGAGTACGGCCTGGTGCTGCCCGCAGATATCTTCAGGGCGGCCATCTGGTCCTCACTTTACCTTTTTGTGTGTATCTATCAGCTCTGTGTTCAGGGCCGGGTGGATGCTACGGGCTGGGTTTGCTGGTCCCTCCCAGTCTTAGGTACTGCTATGATACATCGCAGGAGTCTGGACCTTCCATTTTGTTCCTCCAGTCCAGTCCTGGTACTTGGGGTATTCACACCCCACAGCAGCTTGGAGACTGAGAATGTTATGCTTTTTCATGACATCAGCATAGATAAAGAGTTGGCATCTTCCACCAGACTTCAGTATCTCAGTCTCCAAGAGTCTGGAGAGCCATGAATTCCACATTCCTAAGCGTCCCTCCAGTCCAGTCCCTTTCCTCTGGGTTGTACCCCCCTTCCAGCAACTTGGAGACTGAGCACATCATCATCTTGATGATCCTCCAATATAAATACCTCAGGCACCACCCACCAGATTCAGTATTGCTCAGTCTCCAAGCAGCTGCAGGAAGCCAGAGTTCAGGCTTTCTGGAGAGACGCAGATAGTTAGGGTTTTTTTTTCCTTCTTAATTTTCTTTTTTTTATTTTATTTCTGTCACTACTAGGGAGGGCCAAGTGAGAGATTTCCTTCCCTCCCCCCCCCTTTCCTCACCCCTTTCCTCCTCTTCTGCCTGTTGTAGGGCTTGGCACCAGGTTAAAATAAAAAAAGATCTGAGGAGAGTGAGCAGGACAAGCGGTTCCCAATCCTAAGGAGCTGCGGGGGCACTTTGACGAGTGGCAGAGGAACCACAGCCTGCACTTCCCGCCTCGCTGCCGAAGCCCTAGCGGTGGCTGAGCGCGAGGGCGGGAAAGTGCACCCCGACGAACAAACGGCAAAGCCTGTTGATTCAGGCAGCCGGAAGGAGCTTCGGAATGGCGCAGAAAGCGGCGGCGAATCCCGCAGAGACTGAAGTTGACTACGGGTTCCTCGACCGTGGATCTCAGCGGGGCTTGCCACCTCTGGGGATAGTCAGTGAAGAGGAAGTAGGTGCAGGGTTCATTTTCGCGCGCTTTGAGGCTCCGCGGCCGTTTTTAGGCCTGAATGTTTGGGGCCCTTTTTGGCTGCATTTAATATCTTTTAAAGACACAGACAAAAAAAAAAGGGACGTTGTTTCAGGTTTAGTTAAGGTTTAAAAAAAACAAACGAAAGAGACAGAGAAGTTGTTTTTTTTAAGTTTAACTTAGTTAAAAAAAATAAAATAATAGAGGAGAGTCAGAAGAGGAGTAGAGTTGCTGATCATGCCAACCAGACCTCAGTGTCTAGTCTGCGGGCCCTGGCGGGGAATGGTGTCTGAGGCGGGTGTCTGCAGAGGTTGCACAGTGGAGGCCGCCTCCGTAGAACAGGGTATCCAGGCCAGCATGTCCCAGGACCCACTGCCTCCCGTTTCTCAGGAGTCAGGGGACTCTAGGCACAGGACTCGGGTCGGATTGCCCTTGGCCCCAGAGCAGGCGGCTTCTCCCCTGGTTCAGCCAGCTTCCTCGGCTTCCCTAGGGAAACCTGACAGGGGGGTCTTTGGGGGAGTTCTCCCCAGAATTTGTTTTGCTGCTGCACAAGGCCTTTTGTTTTTGGCAGCAGAGAGTGTTTGGCCAGGGGATAGCGCAGGGTCCTGTGACTTCAAGGGCCGTTAGGCCCCAGGAGGAGGATGGGAGCATTCCACCTAAACAGCCCAGACTGGAGAGTGAGGTTGCTCTCCTCCTCCTCCTCTCTCTCAGAGGATCTGGAAGGAGAGGCCTCTGAGTTGGGGGAGGCTAAGGAGGAGCTGGAAGAAGGTGAAATTCCGGAAGAGGAGCAAGCAAGAATTGTGCGGGTCTTCCGCCAAGAGGAGTTACCAACGTTGATCGGAGAGTCCCTTGAAAGCCCTCAACATTGTTGCAGATGCTTCAGCAGAAGAGGAGTCGTTGGAGGACCCGCTGATTCAGGCGGTGCGGAAGAAACAAAAGGTTTTTCCAGTCCACCGGGTGGTACGGCAGATGATTCAGGAGGAATGGAATCAGCCAGAGTCCAGTCTGAGGGGGGTGCGCTCTATGGCATGTCTGTACCCCTTACCGGAGCTCGAGAGGGAGCTACTGCGGTCACCCAGGGTGGATGCTGCAGTTTCAGCACTCACCAAGAAGACGACCATACCAGTTGAGGGCAGTGCAGCCCTAAAGGATACTCAGGACAGGAAGTTGGATATGCTGTTGAAGCAAGCTTTTGATATTAGTGCCCTGGCTATACAGGCATCGGTGTGTGGCATGTGGGTTGCCATGGTGTGCCTGCAGTGGTCTCAACAGCTCCAGCTGTCTAGTGCTCTACCAAGCGAATCTCCCAGAGAGGCGGCCAGAATTGAATCTGGCGTAGCCTACCTTGCAGACAGGCAGTGGAGGAGACCCTTGCCCGACTTCGGTTGTTGGGGGCGGTCGTGCCAATTCCCAAAGACCAATGCTGCTCCAGTCGATACTCAATTTATTTTGTGGTGCCAAAAAAGGAGGGCTCCTTTCGGCCGATCCTGGACCTAAAGCAAGTCAATCGATGCCTCCGGGTCCTTCACTTTCAAATGGAAATTCTAAATTCGGTGATAGTGGCAGTGAGGCAGGGAGAGTTTCTAACCTCTCTCGATCTCACAAAGGTGTATTTGCATATTCTCGTCAGGGACTCGTATCAGCAGTTTTTGTGATTTGCGGTGCCAAGCGGACATTTTCAGTTTCAGGCGTTGCCGTTTGGCCTAGCGACGGCGCCTCGGACCTTCACCAGGGTGGTGGTTGTGGTGGTGGCGGCACTTTGCAAAGAAGGAATCCTGGTCCATCTGTACCTCGACAACTGGTTGATTCATGCCAAGTCCGAGGAGGAAAGTCGGAAGGCAACAGAGTGGTTGGTCTCTTAAGGAGCCTGGGATGGGTCATCAATCTGGCAAAGAGCAGATTTGGTTCCTTCTCAGGGAATCAAGTATCTTGGGGCGAGATTTGACACTTGCAAGGGCAAGGTGTTATTGCCGGAGCAGAGAGTGACGGACATTCGCCGTCTGGTTGATCAGTTTCTGATCATGAAGGCACCCTCAGCTTGGCATTATCTGCAGGTGCTGGGAACCATGGCGGCAAACATCGAGCTGGTTCCATGGGCCAGGGCACATATGCATCTGCTTCAGAGGGCACTCCTTCGTTGTTGGTCCCATCAAAAACAGACCTTGTCAGTGGCGCTCCCCTGTCCCTTGGTGGCCAGGGAGGCGTTGCAGTGGTGGCTCCGTCCAGGGAATCTCGAAAGGGGCATGCCCCATAGAGCCTCCGGAGTGGCTGCAATTAACAACGGACGCCAGTCTGTCTGGTTGGGGAGCTCACTGCGAGGGTTGCTTTGCCCAGGGGAGCTGGAGTCTGGAGGAAGCCCGGTGGTCCATCAACAGATTAGAGTTGAGGGCGCTGGTTCTGGCTCTCAGGGCTTTCAAGCATTGGGTCCGCCGGAGGGCGGTCCGAGTGCTGTCGGACAATGTAATCACAGTAGCCTATATCAATCGACAGGGCAGAATGAGCAGTCCTCCCCTGGAGGAGGAAGCAGGCAGCCTGCTAGTCTGGGCCGAAGCCCATCTAGTGGCCCTGTCGGCGCAACATGTGGCCAGAGTGGAAAACGTCACGGCAGACTACCTGAGCAGAGTCAGAGTGGATCACGGCAAATGGGAGCTCTGTCAGGAGGTGTTCGAGCAGGTGGTGCGCTGATGGGGACCTCCCGTCGTGGATCTCATGGCTCAATGGGAATTGGCCAAAGTGAGCCGCTTCTTCAGCAAAGAAAAGAGAGGATGTCGGAGGGCCTGGATGTGCTGGTCCAGAAGTGGCCCTCGGAGGGGCTTCTGTACGTGTTTCCGCCGTGGGCGCTGATAGGCAGGCTCCTCCAGAGAATAGAGGCCCACCGAGGATGGGTAGTTCTCATAGCTCCGGATTGGCTGTGTCGCCCGTGGTATGCCAATCTTATGCGGTTACTGGACGACTGTCCGTGGCACCTCCCGCTAAGGGATGACCTTCTGGTACAGGGGCCACTGCGGATGCCGCAGGTGGATCGGTTCTCGCTTACAGCCTGGCTCTTGAAAGCGCGAGGCTGCATAAGCGTGGATATTCCGGGGTAGTGATATCAACTTTGCTGAAGGCCCGTAAGCGTTCGACCTGTCTCTCGTATGTGAGAGTTTGGCACATTTTTGAGGGCTGGTGTGAGGCACAGTGGAAAAGGCCTTTGGCAGTTTCTATTCCGGAGGTCTTAGAATTTTTGCTGGCCAGATTTGACAAGGGTTTAGTGGCCAGCTCCTTGCAGGTTCAGTTGGCGGCTATTTCCTGTTACAGGGGCAAGATTCAGGGTAAGTCTTTGGGTGAGCATGCCGATGTTGGTAGATTTCTGAGGGCGGTTCGTCACCTACGACCACAGCAGAGATTGGTGCTCCCTCCCTGGGATCTTAATCTCGTCCTGAATTGTCTAGTTGGGGAATCCTCCGAGCCGCTGTAAAGGATCTGACGCTCAAGACGTTTTCTGGTGGCAATTTGTTCAGCTGGCAGATTTTGGAGCTGCAGGCTCTCTTGTCGTCTGCCTTTCCTTTCGTTTTTCAAAGAAAAGGGGGTTTTGCCTACGCTTCCTTCATTTTTGCCCAAGGTCGTCTCGCTCTTCCATCTGAATCAGTCATTGTCGCTTTCTTCCTTTTCCAGGCCGGGTCAAGGTGCTGACGAGTTGCGGCTTGTGATAAGGAAGCTTATCATAGCTCAGGTAGGAGCTATAGAAAAGATGATGTGACTCTGAACAAGCAACCTGTCAGTTCTGGTAGAAGCAAGAAAACAGAGTTTTCACATAAAAGACTACCAGTCCCAGAATGCACCAGGTTTCCAGCAGCCATGAGAGGGGCTGAAGTGAGAGAATGTGTGTGCAATCAAGAGAGCTATGAGGTAATCCCTAAGCACTCATCTCAAAGGGCAGGGCTTGATTCAACACAGCTGCGCTGTGTTAGGGAGCAGCACACATTAGGAAAGAATAAGAATAGAGATTATTCTTCAGATAACAGCTACAGAGGGAGGAAGAGATACAGAGACAGCAACGGCTACAAGCACCAGTATCACCTGGAGAAACAGAAGCCAAGCCAAGCAGATAGAGAGAGAAGGAAACTCTCTGGAAGGAAGAGAAGAAAGGCCATTGGAAGGTCTGGGAGATTCCAAGGCAGTACTCATACTGGGAGGTATTCCAAAAGCCAGCAGAGTCCATTGGACTGGATTCAGCCAGAGGAATGGAGTGGCAGAGATAGGAATCACCAGTGGCTACCTGGAAGAGAGAAGACTGCATGTGGAAGGGACTTTCAGACCAAGGCCAGAAGGTATGTGAGAGAAGATCCAGCGTCCAGGGATCAAGATTGGAAGGCTGGACATCAGAATTGGATTACATATTGGCCAGGCTATACAGAGAGGAATAATGATAGCAGGAGAGGCTCAGGTATGAACACTGATCCAGACCCTATCTATAATAGAGAATGGCAGCAAGGGAATAAGCATTCTCATGATAGTGCCTTAATGAAAGACTCATCTGTGCCAATGTATGATATTGACCCTATGATTGTTGATGCAGGGGGAAATACAGCAGATGAAACAATTTACATGGACTGTTTATCTAAATGCTATTGCTAGTTTTCCGTGAGCAAACACATCAGCCATCACAAAGAAACCTAACTTTGTTCTTTATTTCCACTGCAAACAGCTCTTAAAGCAGGATTTGGGCTCACACAGTAGCAGCCAGCCAGCTAAAGGCTTTCAGCTGGTCCATTGATAGTAATTAGGGCTGCACCTGATTGTGTGTGTGAGCAAGGGAGAATCACTGCTGAGATCGGCGTGGAAAATAAGCAGAAGTTAACCTAACCAGCAAAGTTTATTCTTTACTTTGTGCCTTTGTATTTGGTAATTATTTGCTAAGAAAACATTAGCTAATTGCCTGACAAGCTGAAGGTTGTTTTCTGGTTTATTTTGTGATTTTTGTTATCCATTTTAAACACTGCAAGCAAGTAACCTCATTTATAGTGCTATCAAGCATAC
This sequence comes from Ichthyophis bannanicus, assembly GCA_033557465.1. NCBI lineage: Eukaryota > Metazoa > Chordata > Amphibia > Gymnophiona > Ichthyophiidae > Ichthyophis > Ichthyophis bannanicus. The sequence goes on along the minus strand of CM066039.1, from coordinate 147,808,421 downwards.
ATGTGCTGGGTGAATTAAACCCCATCAATAAAAGAAGTATTTTATTGATCTTACCACTTGGTTTCACAACTCAAATTATTGTCATCAGCTGTGTTTGGGAGTGAATGAACTACAATACCCACAATACCTTGCAAGAATCATATGAATATATGCATCGTCAAGATTGTGTAAGTTCTCACCCTAGGCAGCCGTCTGACAGGCTGCATTATCTGAATGTGCACAGGGTCCTGAAGAGTTACCTGAAACGCACGGCGTCATTTCAGAGCGGTTGTTTGTCTTATTTGGAGGACCATGCAAAGGGGATGCGGCATCTAAGACCTCCATTTCCAGATGGATTAGGGAGGTTATTGCTTCGGCGTACATGTTGAAGGGAAAGCCGATTCCAGTGGGGTTCCGGGCTCATTCTACCCGAGCCCAGGCGGCCTCGTGGGTGGAGTTTAGTCTGGTGCCACCACTGGATATTTGTAAGGCGGCGACTTGGTCTTCTCTGCATACCTTTGCCAAGCATTACCGTCTGGATGTTCATGCGGCAGGAGATGCTGGTTTTGGGGGAGCAGTACTACGGGCCGGTATTTCAGGCCCCTCCCAGGTTTGAACTTCTCTGTTACATCCCAGAGGAAAGGGACTGGACTGGAGGGATGCTTAGGAAAGAGTAATTAGGCCTTACCTGCTCCCTGATCCCTCCCAATTTTGTAGTCTTTCAGATGGAGGTGACATCACCGACCCGAAGCATCCGGTAGGCTGAAGCAAAGAGTTGGATGACATTCCCACGCTGAAGGGTCGGGGCGGAGGTGGACGACCCAGTGTCTTCGTGGGCAACAAACGAGGTAGAGGGGGAGCTGTTTGGGTATGCCTCCTTCTCCTCCTACTTCTCCTCCTCTTTCTCCTCCTCTTTGGGGGAGGTGGGAGGTCTCTCCTTGGGGGAGGAGAAGAGGGTAATCTAAAGTTAATTAGTTATCAAGATATAGTTGTTTGATTTTCATAATTAAATTGTCTCTCCGTTGAGTCTGCTTTGTCAAAAGGATACTGGATCTGGTGGGTGGTCCCAGAGGTATTTATATCGGAGGGTCATCAAGATGATGACGTGCTCAGTCTCCAAGCTGCTGGAAGGGAGGGCACAACCCAGAGGAAAGGGACTGGACTGGTTCCTTCAGGAACGCTAATTAGCAGGTAAGGCCTAATTACTCTTTAGGACTCGCTGAAGGAACGTTGAGAGTTGGGGGGGGGGGAAGAGAAACACAAAAATATTTCAATTGGGGGGGGTGGGTTTAGGGGCTGGGCAGATAGCTCTAGCACAGTCCCCCTGTGCTCTCGGCTTATTTTAGGTTTAGTTATTGTTTTCATTGCATTAAAGAAGAAAACCCCCCCAGAAACTTAAGCACTAATTGGTAATCCCAAGAACAGCTTACTTGCTCTTTTGACCTGAGGGACTGGAAAGGTGAGAGACGCTCCGAGAACAAGAGAGGGGCTTGTCTGCTGCATAAAAGACATGTGTGCGACAATTCCGGAACTAAAGGAAGCAGGGCGAGGAGGAGGCGCGCCGTGGGAGAGACGGAGTGTGAGGCTGGTCACCGCTCTGCCTGACGCCGAAGTCCATGGGAAGGCTGAGCGTCTGAGCGGGAGCTGCCCTACTTGTAAGATTTGGGGGACAGTCTAAGGACAGGTGGACATTCCTTGAAACTGCAGGCCGGTGTAGTAGGGCGTGTGTGACAGCTGGTGGCCATTTTTAGAGAACGCGGGAAGAGTCAGACGCTGAGGGAAGGTCCAGGACAAGGGGGGGATCTCCCGGATGGCCCTGAACACTCATCTTGCATTTGTTGTTTTTGATAACGAAGGGGTACTAGAGGGAGGAGTTCCCAGAGCACCTTGGTTGAGGGAGAAAAAAAAAAGGATATTGGGTGTCAGAGAGGCTCCAGTCTCGTGTAATATGTCTGCAAAGGTGACCTGTATAGCGTGTGGCTCACACACAGGATCGGTATCCACGGCCAGATTCTGCCAGGGTTGTGAGGCAGAGCTCATGGAGGACAGGCCGTAAAATTCTCTGGGGGTGTAGGAGGGCTTATGCCCTTCATTCCTCCCTCGGATTAGTTGAGGGAGTAGAGACAGCTGCAGGATCTGGAGTAAGAGGAGGGGAAGATGACCTTCCTGCGACCAAGAGCCAAACAGGCAAAGGCAAGAAGACAGCTAAGACCTCTGCTATCAAGGGAGGTCAACAAGCTGCCCTTCCCGACGGTTTTTCACCTGAGTTTGTGCTGTTGCTGCACAAGGGTTTCCGCTTGAAACAGTGGGCCGGTGAGGAGCAGCATACCTCTCAGACAGGGGCTAAGCATCCTCTATCCAGCACGGAGCCGCTGGAAAAAGGAAGGAGAGCCAAGACTCGGCAAGTGCGGCTGGAGGATGAGATCTGGGGGGAATGTAAGTTCAGTGATCTCCAGAGCTGTGGAGGACCCAGAAGGGGAACTGGATTGGGACTCAGACTTGGAAGAGAGTGAGATTCCACAAGGGGAAGATTCTCAAATTATCCAGGTTTTCTGGAGGGAGGAGTTGGCAGCTTTGATTGCATAATCCTCTACACTACACGTCCTATTAGCAGCCATGGAGAAAAGATATACAGAAGGCCCCCCCCCCCCTTGGTCAGGGTTGCACCAGCGCACTGAGTCCCTCCGACATATGCTCTCTTCTGCTGTACAACCTTGCTGATTTTGGCCGACTCAAAGGTTGCCATGTGATCCATGATCAGCTGGCCCCAATATCTCACCAACTGCGCAAAAATGCTCTGGTTGAGGGACCACTCCGAAGGATCGATCCTCACTCTGCTGAGATAATCCACCTGTAAACTGTGCAGAGCACGAAATACTGCCCTCAGTTCTAAGCGATTGATAGGCCACGCCTGCTTGTGCTCAGACCACAGACCCCACACAAACTGCATCTCGCAATGTGCCCCCATCCCACTAGACTGGCATCCGTTGTTAGCAGAATCCAAGGAGGCGTTTTAATGGCATACCCTTCCGGAGTGTGTCAAACCATAGCCACCACAGGAAGCCTTCCACGCTTCCCCTGAACACGGCAAGTTGCATGCCTGCGGATGGCTCTGCGCTGACTACCGATGCAACACCCTCTGCTGCAACACCCTCTGCAGCAATCTCATATGCGCCCGTGCCCAAGGAACTAGATCAGTTGATGCCGCCAAGACTTGTAAGTAGTTCCATGCCATTGGTCTCTTTATTCGTAGAAACTGCCGAATCTGCAACTGTAGCTTTTGGATGCGCTCTTCCGGCAAGAACACTCGACCTAGGTTGGTCTGGAAACGAGATCCAAGGTACTCTGGGACTGCTTTAGGTGACTTGGCAAAGCTGACCACCCAGCCAAGTTCATTGAAGAACTCAATGACTCTGGCCATCACCGTCTACCTCTCCTGCTGGGACTTTGTCTGGATGAGCCAATTATCAAGGTAGGGATGCACCAGAATACCCTCCTGATGCAATGCTGCCGCTACCACCACCATAATCTTGGTGAAGGTACGAGGTGCAGTAGCTAGTCTGAACGGCAGTGCCCGAAACGGGAAATGTCCCATTGGTAACGAGAGCGCGAGGAACTGCTGATGTTCAGATTGCACCGGAATATGTAGATATGCCTCGCTAAGGTTGAGGGGGGGGGGTCAAGAACTCTCCTTTTCGCACTGCCTCAATCACTGACTGTAACATTTCCATGTGAAATCGCGGCACTCAGAGGCTGTGATTTACGTGCTTGAGGTCTAGAATAGATTGAAATGACGCCTCTTATTTGGGAATCACAAAATAGATGGAGTAGCGACCACATCTGCACTGGTCCTTGAGTACATCTATTACGGCCCGCAAGGTCTTCAGCCGTTGAAGTGTTTGCTGCACAGCTTGTCACTTTTGTTCTGCCCTGCAGGGAGAGATGACGAACGCATCCCTGAGCAGTTGTGCAAACTCTAGGGCGTAGCCCTCTCTGATAACCTCGAGCACCCACTGGTTAGTTGTGATGTGGGTCCAGGCATCGTAGAAATCCCGTAGCAGACCCCCTACGAGGACCACGTGTGCCTCTCCTGGCCTCGTTTCATTGCGATTTCTGGAGAACTGTCGAGGCGAGTGAGAAAAAAACCTCTGCCCATGCCCCAGAATCCCAAAAAGGATTGTCCTCTGGAGGGAAACCAGCCCCTCTGAAATGAGGCAAACCTAGTCACTCAGAACAGTCAAAAATCCCTTGGCTGGCCCCTCCCAGGCCCTTCTGTTCGGATTAATTTCTACCTATCCTCCGATAATCTACCACCTTTGGATTCACTCAAATCGTTCACCAGCTTCTCCAGATCTTCCCCAAAGAGAAGCCTGCCCCTGAACGGGAGCTTACTTAAACAGACTTGGAGGAAACATTCGCCAACCAAGTCCGGAGCCACAAGTACCATCTCGCCACTACTACCGAGGCCATCTCTTTGGATAAACATCGAATGAGGTCATAAAAAGTATCTGCCAAATACGCTGCCCCAGACTCCAGTTTTGTTATCTCCAGCAAACAAGACTACTCTGCTCTTGAACCCTTCAAGACCCTTTGTGAAACATGCCTGGGCCACAAAGGCACCACAAATGGAAGCCTGCAATGACAAAGTATTAATGTCAAAGGCCTGCTTCAGGAGGGTCTCTAACTTCCTATCTTGCACATCCTTGAAGACCGAGCTACCCTCCACTGGAATTGTCTTCTTCGTTACCGCAGACACAGCTGCATCCACCATTGGATCACGGAAAAGCTCTCTGTCCTAATCTGGAATGGGGTAGAGTCCGGGTACTTCTGAGCACTCTCTCTGGGACGTCCCATTCATCCTGAATCATACATTGAACGACCCACTGTGCAGATCTGACTACCTGGAAAAGAGGGTCCTCCAAGGGTTCCTCCGGAGCCTCCGTACACACATTCAGTGCTGTAGAGGATCAAAGCCTATTGGGGGCTGGTCCTGTTAATCCCTCCAGATTAGCCAAGGAAGTCAGTGTATGCAGATCTAGTGCGACTCCCAGCCGAGCAACCATGGAGATTACCGATCCGAGCGGATCTACTACTTCAATGGCCCATACCGATGCCCAAGTGATTCAATTCTCGCTTACGGCTTGGCTCTTGAAAGGGCAAGATTGAGATGATGTGGCTATTTACCCACGGTAATAGTGACGTTGCTGCGGGCCCATAGGTTATCTACCTCACTGGTGTATATCTGAGCATATGGCGAGTATTTGAGCAGTGGTGTGCGGATAATGCAGAGTCCACCATGAGAGCCCCAGTGCTGGAGATTCACGCCTTTTCTACAAGCGGGCTTAGAAAAAGGGTTGGCCAGCAGCTCCTTATGAGTGCAGGTGGCAGCTTGCTCTTATTATAGAGGCAGAATTCGAGGGATTCCCCTGACCACTCATCCAGACATGGTTCGGTTTCTAAGAGCAGTAAAGCAAGTTTGACCACCGATGTGGGCAATGGTGCCGCAGTGAGATCTGACCTTGGTGTTATTGGTATTGGCAGAGGAACTTTCTGAACTATTGGCAGACTGCACCCTAAAGGATTTGATATTGAAAATTGGTGTTTTTAGTGGCCATTTATTCGGCTAGAAGGATTTCCGAGTTACAGGCACTGTCGTGCAGAGAACCGTACTTGGTGATATCTAGGGAAAAGGTGGTGTTGCGACCGGTACCTTTCTTTCTCCCTAAGGTTTTGCCAGTTTTCCATCTGTCAGTCAGTGACTCTTCTGATATTCGCTGTTGGGGAAGGGACACCGTTGGACCCGATTCTCAGGCATTTGGATATATAGCACATACTGTGGAGGTATTTGAAGGTCTCACAGTGCTTCCAGAAGTCGGAGCGACTTTTTGTGTTTGGCAGGTCACATAAGGGAGAGGCGGCTTCCAAAGCCTCAATTTCTAGATGGATAAGGGAGGCCATTCGACTCGTGCTCAGGCGACTTCATGGGCGGAGTTTAATCTAGTGCCACCATTGGATATATGTAGGGTGGCAACATGGTCGTCCTTGAGTTCCTTTGCCAAGCACTACCAGTTGAATGTGCAGGCAGTGTCTGATGCTCATTTTGGCGTGGCTGTCCTTCAAGCCCTCCCGTGGATAGTACAGATCTGATACATCCCACAAGTACTTGGAGGAACGAAATGGAAGAAGAAATTAGCCCTTACTTGCTAATTGATGTTCCTTGAGTTCCGACAATACTGTCCTGAATCCCTCCTGTATAGTGTATACTGATGATTTGGCACATGGTGTTCCGGCTTGAAGAAATACATCTGGTTTGTAGGTAGCCGGGCGATGCAGCGTCTAAGGCCTGAAAAGAAAAGGAGATATGGGGCACAGTGTTGGGACTACGGAATGTCTGACCTCCACAACATCTCTCCATCCGTGGCAGTTGAGTGTTTGTTTTTCTTCTTCCTTAGTGGGAGGGGCTGTTAGTTATGATGTTATGCTTGTTTCGTGAGCCTGCTGTATCAGTAGGGTACTGAAGTCTGGTGGGAGGTGGCAGCTCTCTATATCTGCTGATATCATGAAAACCATGACATGCTCAGTCTCCAAGCTGGTGGTGGGGCATGAATACCTACAAGTACCGGGAATGGACTATTGGAACATCAATCAGGTAAGGCCTAATTTCTTCTTACCAGCTAATTTTCTTTCCTTGAGTCCCTCCAGTCCAGTCTAGAACCCACCCATTTTCATCTGTATCGGCAAGCCCGGATGAATAATGATGATCTGTGCCTCATATATAGCACATACTGTGGAGGTATTTGAAGGTCTCACAGTGCTTCCAGAAGTCGGAGCGACTTCACAGAGAGAGGAAGACAGGCATCTGTATTTGGAAAAACTTAGAGAAGCTAGCAAAATAGTCAAGAAGGCAAAGATTCAAAAGGAGGAGGAAATAGCCAATGCAATAAAATGGGGGGATAAGACATTTTTCAGATATATTAGTGAGAAGAGGAAGGGCAAGAGTGGTATTGTCAGACTCAAGGGTGCAGGGGAGGAATATGTAGAAGCTGATAAGGATAAAGCGGAATTGCTTAACAAATATTTTTGTTCTGTGTTCACAGATGAAGAACCAGGAGCAGGACCTCAGAAAACACCCACAAATAGGAACAGAAGCAAAGGACATCTTGAACAATTTTCAAAAGACAGTTTCTCACGAACACAATCTCAACTTAAAGTAGACAAAGCGATGGGACCGGATGGGATACATCCGAGAATACTGAGGGAACTTGGGGACGTTCTAGCAGCTCCACTGACTGACCTTTTCAATGCCTCGTTGGAGTCGGGAGTGGTGCCAAAGGACTGGAGAGAGGCTCATGTGGTGCCTTTACACAAAAGCGGAAGTAAGGATGTGGTTGAAAACTACAGGCCGGTTAGTTTAACTTCGGTGGTGAGTAAATTATTGGAAACGCTGCTGAAAGAGAAAATAGTGAGGTTTCTGGAGTCCAGCGGATTACAGGATCCAAGGCAGCATGGATTCACCAGAGGCAGGTCTTGTCAGACAAATCTGATTGATTTCTTTGACTGGGTGACCAGGGAGTTGGACCGAGGGAGAGCCCTAGATGTGGTGTATTTAGATTTCAGTAAAGCCTTTGACACTGTTCCTCACAGGCGACTTATAAACAAACTGAGCACCCTAGGGATGGACCCTAAAGTTACTGCTTGGGTTAGAAATTGGTTGGGTGGGAGGCGACAAAGAGTACAAGTAAATGGAGCTCAGTCTGAGGAGAAGGATGTTTATCAGTGGTGTGCCCCAGGGATCTGTCGTTGGTCCGATTCTTTTTAACATCTTTGTTAGTGATATAGCAGAAGGGCTTTCAGGTAAGGTTTGGGCTGCAGCAATCCAAGGGATCAATATAGTATAGGGGGTGAAGTACTTTTGTCCACTAAAGAAGAGCGGGACTTAGGCGTGTTTGTGTCTGATGATCTTAAAGTAGCTAAACATGTAGAAAAGGCGACGGCAAAAGCTAGAAGGATGCTTGGGTGCATACGGAGAGGAATGGCTAGCAGAAAAAAGGAGGTGATAATGCCTCTGTATAAGTCTTTGGTGCGACCTCATTTGGAGTATAGTGTGCAATTCTGGAGACCGCACCTTCAAAAGGATGTGAACAGGATGGAGTTGGTGTAGAGGGTGGCTACTAAAATGATTAGTGGTCTTCATTATAAAGCATATGAGGACAGACTGAAGGATCTTAATATGTACACCTTAGAGGAAAGGCGGGATAGAGGTGATATGATTGAGATGTTTAAATACCTCCATGGCATAAATGTTCAGGGAGAGAGCCTCTTTCAATTGAAAGCAAGTTTTGCTACGAGGGGACATGGGATGAGGGTGAAGGGAGATAGATTCAGGAGTGATGTGGAATAGTCTCCCATTGGAGGTGGTAGAGATGAGGACAGTAACTGAATTCAAAAAAGCATGGGACAAACACAGAGGATCTCTAAAGGTAAAAAAGGGATTGTTGTAGTTGTTATGGAAGGATAGACTATGTGGTCTTTTTCTGTCGTCATATTTCTATGTTTCTCTATTTTTGGGTAGTTCGGGTCTATTTTCAGAGTTCTTTTGTTGTAAGAAATGTTTTGCGACAATCCGTTGGGAGGGCTTTGCTTCTCTAAGAAGTGGTAGCTCTCTCTGATCCAACATTCATGTTTATTAAGATAATTTTGTATATAGTTATTATTTGTTGTCTGACTTGTGGTCTGCTCTTCTTAAATCTGTTTTGTTACTAGAGTACTGGCTTGTGAGGAGGGGCTCAGTCTCCTTATACCATGACATCATCAAAGCCTAGAATTCTCAGTCTCCATCTTCTGACAAAGGGACATAACCCAGGAGTCTGGACTGGACTGGACTGGAGGGACGCAAGGAAAGAAAATTAGCAGGTATGGTCTAATTTCACTGTTAAAGCAGTTGCTTTGAATGGAGTTGCCTAGCAGTTAGAGTAGGGGACTGAGGACCAGAGAGCTTGGGCAATCGTTCTGATCTTCCATAGCCTTTATGATAAACCTGAGAGATTGCAAGGTGGGCCACCCCAAAGAATGAGATTTATAGGCAGTCGGGGTCATCCTGAACACCGTTTGGTTGGTCTGGATGTCCAATCTGAATGTCCAGACCCACTAAACGGCTGGGCAGCCTGCTGGGGACAGTGTTCCCCATACGAACAGGCAATTTGTATGGGGAGCTCTGTTCGTGGGAGGGAGGGGGCAGGACAGAGACGGAGCAAGGGTGAGTTGTGGGTGGAGAGCGGCCCTGTACATCCAGGGTCAGCCATGGAGACAACGGACTTATTCCACCTCTGAGCTGGAATAAGCACCCCTGGACAGAGTTAAATAATGCTGCCAGGCCAGGTAAGGAGAGTGAAGGGGCGCAGCGTGTTCCCCGTAGCCTGGCCGTGGGAGGCCAGATCGGTGGTTGGGCTGCGTGGAAAGAAGATTAGTTTCTGCGGCTGGGGACCGCAGCTCCTGAATGGGACAGGACGCCATGGCACTGCGGCTCCATTCAGGAGCCTAGCTGAGTTAACCGGGTATGTGGGCTGGACGTGTGCCAGTCGGAATCGGGGCCTGGCCTGCACGTCCAGGGCGTAAACCCGATTGTGATTCCACGGGTACGACTATCCCCCACGGGATCAGAATCGGGGCTACTTTTGTACGCCCCGATTCTGATCTGCCGTACATGGGGAGAGTGGAAACAGTGTTAGGGCAGTTTTCAAAGGAATTTGTTCTGGTAATTAGTTACCTGGGTAAATCTCCCAGATTGAAAACCTTCCTTGCGCTTTCTATGTACATGGCTAGTCCATATTTTCAAAGGGAAACTTTATTCCTATCATACTGGCCTCACCTGAGAGAGGCACCAAAATATACTTGCACACTCTTGCTCTTCATACACACACTCTTGTGGTAGTATGCTGCTGCCTGATGCTCATGTATTCACTGTGCCTTCCTCCCCACCCCTCATGATCATGTAAAGTTTTGTTTATAGTTACTGACATCTCTTCTCCTGAACCTGCAACAGCTCCCATTTCTACCCCTTCTAAGCATCCTCCCCCCACCTTCCCAGGGCAATCATTGGCTCTCTTCAGTATTAGTCCATTGCTTCTTGAAGAGCTCATTCTCTCTTCTCCCCTCTTCCCCCAATCTCATGCAGAAGATTTGCTTGTACATCATGGGAAGTTCCTCCAGGCTCATTCTCTCCTATCTTGTGAATAGAATATTGACTGGATTCTACCCATACTGTGTGTGACTAGAGCAGTTGCCCATGTTCTGCCCCCATTGCATTCCCATTGGCTGGTTTCTACCCATAGTTACTTCTGCATTTTTATAGAACAGAGAAACATGAGGGCAGAAAAAGACCACATGGCCTATGTAGTCTGCTTTTCCATATCAAATACAAAAGTCCCTTCTTTTCCTTTAGAAGTCATCTGTGTTTTTCCCACCCTTTTTTTACTTCAAATACTGTCCTCGTCTCTACTACCTCCACTGGGAGACTATTTCATGCATCTACCACTCTTTCCATAAAATAATTTCTGTATATTACTCCTGAGTCTATCCCCTTTCACCTTCATCCTATGTCCCCTCCTAGCAGAGCTTGTTTTCAATTGAAAGAGGCTCTTCTCTTGTGCCTTTATGCCACAGAGGTATTTAAACCTCTCTATCATATCTCCTCTATCCTGCCTTTCCTCTAACATATAATTAAGATCTTTAAGTCTGTCTTCATATGATACTTTTATAAGAGACCACTAATCATTTTAGTAGCCATCCTCTGTACCTCTCCATCCTTTTAATGTCCTTTGGAAGGTTTGGTCTCCAGAATTGCACGCAATATGCCAAATAAGATTGCGCCTCCTTTTTTTCTGCTGGCTATTCCTCTCCTTATGCACCCAAGCATCCTTCTGGCTTTCGCTGTCGCCTTTTTTGCCTGTCTAGCCACCATAAGATCATCAGAAGCAGTCGTGCCCAGGACCCTCTCTTCTTTCGTGGACAGAAGTATTTCACCGCCTACACTGCACTGCTTCTTGGATTTTTGCAGCTCAAAGGCATAACCCTGCATTTTTGTAGCATTAAATATCACCTGCCAAATTCTTGACCATTCCAAAGCGCCATCTGCTAGACCAGTCCAGACAACAGGGCTATGTCCCCCAACCAGCAGATCTGAGACAGAGAAAACACTAGAACAGTGCTGTGACATCATTACTGGCACCTTACCCAGTACAGCTAGGGGCACTCTTCAGTATTTTTTCTGTCTCAACAGGTGTAGGTTGTTTTCGTACAGCTCCTACTTGTTTTCACTGCTCCGAACTTGAAGACAGGGGTTCAGTGGACATTTAGGACCTGTGGAGTGTTGGAGACACCCTTATCGGGTCTGTGCTTTGGGCGGATGGCAACTTCTGACCATGAGGGTCAGCTAGTTGTCTTGTGGAGATTCAATTGGGCTGCCTATCCTTGGTTAAATTGCTGTTAAGAACACAAGTTCCAATTCATCCTGCTAGACCAGCTCCCTTACCAGCAGATATTGGAGACAGAGAAAAAAAACACCAGAAGCCTGATTGGCTGAGCCCTGGTAGACATATAGCTGCACCCCCAGAGGTCGCCGTCAGTATTTTCTCTGTCTCCAGCAGATGATGATGTCTATCACTTTTTCCTTCACGGTTTTCTTTGTTCTTTTTTGTTTATTTCGATGAATGCTTCCAGGGCACACATGAGGTGCCCCTCTGGATTTCCCAGCCGCATTTGGTTGCTGCGTTTGGGTTGAACTCCTGGTCAGGAGGACCATGTGAGCTCTCCACAGCGAGGGGGAAGTCGGCTTCAGGTCACGAGGACCTGTGGCGCCGGTAGCAGGGGGAGCCCTCAGTTCTCTGCAGCAGCCTTCTCCGGGATCTTCATCGAATCTGCAGCCTGTCTCAACGTCTGCCCTGGCTCCACTGCTCTGCTACTAACTCTGAGGTCCAGCGCAGTGAGTCTTTGCTGACCCCCCCCCCCCTTGCCGCACATAGCTCTTCCTCGCAGGGGAACAAACCAGCTCTCTGGACAGCTTTGCTCCTGGCAGCTTGTGTTCTTGTTGGCAGTGGTGTTTTCTGAGTGCAGGGCCTTATTTTTTCCTTTCCGGCGCTCCCATCGGCAGTGGCACTCGTTGCGGCAGCCATTTTGTGTTTTGCTGTTCCCAGCCTTGCGATCACAGCTGCAGTGGACGTTTTAGGGGGAAACTCCATTTTCCTTTGCGTCCCTCTAGTCCAGTCCCAGTACCATAGAGTTTAGAATCTCCTCCAGCAGCCTTGGAGACTGAAAGACTTCATCGCTTTGATGACACTTGGTATAAATAGGCAAGGACTGCCCCCTTCCATCGGTACTTTCAGTCTCCAAGCAGCTGGAGAGACTTCTGAGCCTGGGCTGCAGAGCTATATATTTTTTTTATAATTACCTTTTCAGGTTTAGTTTTCTCAGTAAGATTTGTTCCTTTTCTTTTTGTAGGAGAAGGGCTGCTGTGGAAGAGTTCCTGGTTGTTTCTTTGGCCTCCCCCTGCCTTTCATCTTTCCATTTTCCCCTCCTCCCCCCCCTCCCCCTCCTCTTCTCAGTGTTTTTCCCCATCGAGCTAACGAGCAGCAGGGAATAAGCTGTTGAATTTGCCTCCCTGCTCCTGAACCCGCACCCTAGAGTGAGGAGCAGGTGGAAGGCCAGGACCGCAGCGCCGTTGGTGCGGAGAGCTGCAAGTGCTCACATGCGGTTTTAAGACAGCCGGAGTGGAAGCCGCGGTCCGGCTGAGCTCTCGGTGCAGATTGTGCCTCCTCGGGACCTCTGCAGCGGCAACGGTGAGTCCGTTTGGGGGGTTGCCGCAAGATTGGGGTTTTGGATGGAGGAGGGGGCCGAGAGCCTCGTTGTGCGCCGTCCTCTCGATCCAGCAGGGCCGTGGGGCGCCGAGCGGGAAACGAGACGGCGTCCATTTTGAGAGCCGCGTGTCAAGCGCTCTGGTGTTAGATGATAGGAATTTGAGTGGGGGCGTGTTTTTGAGCTTCGTTTTCCTTCGCGGGGCCTCAGTGTGGGCTAGGCAGCTAGCGCTGCATGTCTTTTAAAAAAAAAAAAAAAAAAGTTGAGACAGTTCTTTAAGGCTGATCAAGGTTGTCACCAAAAGTAAAAGGTTTCTTTATTTCAGTCTGGGGGGTTGAGGTACAGTGTGGGTTTTGGCTAGGATAGGTTACTTCTTTCCCTTAGGTAGTGCTATGCCTGTGAAGCCTCGCTGCTTGGTTTGTGGCACGAGGCGCACTGAGCTGCTAGACTCAGGTGTCTGTAGGCCCTGCACCCTTGAGGCAACGGTCATGGACAAGGAACTGGGGGAAACCGCTGGGGATCAGGGGGCGGTTCCTCCGGAAGGGGGGGAAGCGCTGCTTCCGTCCTTGAGTCCTGCGGAGCCGGTACCAGGGCCATCCTCTGGGGAGGGCACGACTCTTCCTCTGGGTATTGGCCAGGCGGGCTGTGTGCCCGTGATTCCACCGGATTTCTTCTCTCTTATGCAGCAGGCGTTTGCTCTGCTGCAGCCCGCCACGGGGGCTCAACCTCGGGGTCCAAGAGGCCAGAAGCGGGCTGGTTCTGTAGGCCCCTCTGAGGAGGAGGTTACCCTGGCCAAAAGTAGTAAGGAAAGTCTCTCGTCTCTGTGGGAAGAGGAGTTGAGGGCGGCGGCTGCGGAGTTAGAGGGGGTCTCAGACGACGAATTAGAGGAAGGAGGGTTGCCTGACTCAGAGCAGCTGAGTAGAGTAGTCAGGGTGTTTCGACGAGAAGAGTTACCAGCGTTGATAGCTGAGACTCTCAAGACACTGAACATGCCCTCTGTTGGGCCAGTGGCGGAGGAAGCATTGGAGGATTGCAGGCGGTTCGGACGTCCCACAGGGTATTTCCCGTTCATAGGGTATTTAAGAACATGATTCAGGAGGAATGGGACTTGCCAGAGTCAGGTCTATGGGGTTCGAGGGCCTTAGTTCGGCTTTATCCTCTGTCCGACCAGGATAGAGAACTGTTTCGTTCTCCTAAGGTAGATGCGGCAGTCTCCACGGTTAATAAAAAGACTACGATTCCGGTTGAGGGTGCAACGGCGTTGAAAGATGTGCAAGACAGGAAATTAGATACTTTGCTGAAGCAAGTGTTCGATATTTGTGCCCTCTCCATGCAGGCCTCGATAGCGGGGGCGTGGGTGGCGAGAGGCTGCTTGAGATGGTCCCAAGGGTTGCAGGGGAACCAGCTGGGGGGGCAGTTGGAGTACCAGCTGGGGGGGCAGTTGGAGTACTGCTTATTTAGCGGACATTCATTATGACCTCATATGGGAGCTAGCTAAAAGTATGGCTTCCGTTGTAGCAGCTAGGCGATATCTCTGGTTGCGGAACTGGTCGGCTGACGGTTCTTCTAAGGCTCGACTCAGCAAACTTCCTTTTAGGGGGAAGCTTTTATTTGGAGAAGATTTGGAAAAGTTGGTCAAGGATCTCGAGGAGTCCAAGGGGGGTCTACTGCCGGAGGATAAGCCTAAGCAGGGCCGGAATGTGTCGGGCTTCAGGGGGATGCCGAGCACTGTTCCCTCTAAGCTGTGCGCGTGTGCGCGCGCACACACCTCACCGACCGAGCGCACATACTTTACAACAGAGCGCACAAAAATTATGGCTCTGATTCTGGTAGAAAATAACACAGACGTCTTAAAATTTAAAAGTTATGATTGTAATTACTAGAAATTTCCAGCTTCATTTAGTAATCGTCTAGTTTCATTTAATTTGATTAAAATCAATGTGGTGCACATACTGTATTCTGACGTGTAGTCAAATTTTAAAGTATATAACTCCGAGTGTCGTTATGTGGCGCACAAAAATTTAACCTTCCTTCAAAAGCTGCACACAGCTGATATTTTATGCGCACACAGCCTACAGAAAATTAGAGGGAACATTGATGCCGAGAGAGTTTTCGTAGGTTTTGGTCCTCCCGTTTTGGCTATCCTCAGCGGGGAAAGTTTCCGGTGCGGGGCTAGGGGTTTCAAGGTTTCCGGGGGGAAGGCAGAGGTTTTGTGCCTTTCCAGTCCTCAAACCTTAAAAAGTCCCAGTGAGATCAGGCGGACTCAGGTGGCAGTGGTGCCCATGGGAGGAAGGTTGCGGGAGTTTTACCCTGCCTGGGTCCAAAATACGTCAGACCACTGGGTGCTGGAAGTCATTCGAGAAGGCTATGCTCTGGAGCTCCATCGACCCGTGTTAGATTCCTTTGTTCAGTCTCCTTGCAGAGCCCAAGGTTCAAGGCGTCGCGGAAACGACAGGCAGTGGTGCCTGTTCCGTCGGACCAGTGCGGGTGCGGTCGATACTCCATCTATTTCGTGGTGCCAAAGAAGGAGGGCACGTTTCGACCGATTCTGGATTTAAAGAGGGTGAATCGTTGTCTTCGGGTGACCCATTTCCGTATGGAGACGTTGCGCTCGGTGATTGCGGCGGTCAAGGCAGGGGAATTCCTGACGTCGTTAGATCTCATGGAAGCTTATCTTCATATCCCCGTTTGCCAGGAGCATCAGCGGTATCTGAGGTTCGCTGTGCCCATGGGCCATTTTCAGTATCAGGCTCTGCCCTTTGGGCTGGCGACGGCGCCTCAGACGTTTACCAAGATCATGGTGGTCGTGGCTGCAGCGCTCCGCAAGGAGGGTGTGCTAATGCATCCGTACTTGGACGATTGGTTGATTCGAGCAAAGTCAAGAGAGGAGAGTGCCACGGCAACCGCTTGGATGGTGCACGTGTTGGAAAGCCTCGGTTGGGTGGTCAACGTGGCAAAGAGAAGATTGGTTCCCTCGTAGTCTCTGGGATATTTGGGAGCGTGTTTCGAGACGGCACAGGCAGAGGTGTTTCTCCCGGACCACCGAGCGCAGGGGGGTTACGTAGCCTTGTGCTGAAGTTTCTATTGCGGTGGGCACCGACGGCGTGGCAGTATCTGCAGTTGCTTGGGACTATGGCGGCCACGATAGAGGTGGTGCCGTGGGCCAGGGCTCATATGCGGCCATTGCAGGGAGCTCTTCTCCGGCGTTGGTCTCACCAAACGGATGCGTTATCTCAACGGCTGGTTTGTCCTCAAGAGGTGCGTCAGGAGCTTCTCTGGTGGGTGCGCCTGGAAAGTTTGGAAGCGGGCCTTCCTCTGGAGTCTCCATCCTGGAGATTGTTGATGACGGATGCAAGTCTCGTGGGGTGGGGAGCGCATTGCGAAGGAAGGTTGGCCCAGGGGCAGTGGTCTCTGGAGGAGCAGGAATGGTTCATCAACAGGTTGGAGATGAGGGTGGTGTTTTTGTCCCTCCTAGAGTTTCAGGAGCATTTGCGACAGGCAGCGGTAAGGGTGCTGTCCGACAATGCGATGACCGTAGCCTACATCAGTCGGCAAGGCGGCACAGGCAGTGTGATGTTGGAAGCAGAGGTGAGTCAGTTGTTGCGTTGGGCCGAGCAGAATCTGCAGGGTCTGTCGGCGCAGCATGTAGCTAGAGTGGACAATGTCAAAGCGGATTTTCTAAGTCGGTGCAGAGTGGACCCGGGGGAGTGGGTCCTTCACTCGGACGTGTTGGTGCTTCTAGTGCAGCGCTGGGGGATTCCGCAAATGGATCTGATGGCAAGCTTCGACTCTGCGAAGGTAGCAAGGTTTTTCAGCAGAAGGCGAGAAAGAATGTCAGAGGGTCTCGATGTGTTGGCACAGAGGTGGCCGGAGGAGGGGCTTCTCTATGTGTTTCCGCCTTGGGCTCTCATAGGCCAGGTGGGACAGCACATAGAGCGGAACCGCGGCCTGGTGATTCTGATAGCGCCCGATTGGCCCAGAAGGCCTTGGTATGCGGATATGGTATGTCTGCTGGTGGACAGGCTGTGGAGGCTTCCACTGCGTGCGGATCTCTTACTGCATAGGCCGTTACGCATGCCCCAGGTGAGTCGATTTTCACTTATGGTATGGCTCTTGAAAGGGCTAGGCTGATGGCAAAGGGTTATTCCACAGCAGTCATTTCTACATTGCTAAAGGCTCGTAGACGATCCACTTCTTTGGCGTACATCCGGGTTTGGCGCATTTTTGAAGCGTGTTGTGCGGAGCGGAATCTGCAGCCCTTGGGGGCCTCGGTGTCACAGGTCCTTTCGTTTTTGCAGGATGGTGTAGAGAAGGGTCTCGCGGCTAGTTCCTTGCGAGTGCAGTTAGTGGCCATCTCCTGTTACCGGGGTAAGATACAGGGTCAGCTGTTAGGGGCTCATGCCGACATTCGATGATTTTTGCGAGCCGTGTTGCTCATGCGACCTCCGAGGCGGAGTTCAGTGCCGGTGTGGGATCTGAATTTGGTTTTGGAGGCGTTGATCAGAGTGCCGTTTGAGCCATTGGACAAGGCCTCACTAAAGGATCTGACATTGAAAACAATATTTCTGGTGGCTATTTGCTCCGCGAGGAGAATTTCTGAGTTGCAGGCTTTATCTTGTAAGGAGCCGTATCTGTCATTCTTCCAACACAAAGTGGTATTGCGGACGGTTCCAGCGTTCTTGCCGAAGGTGGTGTCGGTGTTCCATGTTAACCAGGTGGTGTCCCTTCCGGTGTTTTCAGATGAGCAGAAGAATAAGTCCGGGGGCAGATTGCGTCTTCTCGATGTTCATCGCGTGCTCAGGAGGTATCTCCGCAGGACCGCGCCCTTCCGGAGGTCGGACGGGTTGTTCGTGGCCTTTGGAGGTCTTCGGAAAGGGGACGCGGCGGCAAAGTCGTCTATTTCTCGGTGGTTGAAGGAAGCAATTGCGACGGCGTACCTTCTTAAGGGCAAGGTGGTTCCGGAGGGTCTCCGGGCTCATTCGACTAGGGCGCAAGCAGCATCTTGGGTGGAGTTCAGTTCATTTGTAGGGCGACGACTTGGTCCTCCTTGCATTCCTTTGCGAAGCACTATCGGCTGGATGTCCTGGCGGCGGAAGCTGGGTGTTTTGGCTCAGCGGTGCTTCAGGCTGGGCTTGCAGGTCCCTCCCGTTGATATTCACTGCTCTGTTACATCCTCTATGGTACCGGGACTGGACTAGAGGGACGCAAAGGAAGATGAAATTAGACTTACCTGCTAATTGTTGTTCCTTAAGGAACTCTAGTCCAGTCCCGGATCCCACCCAGTATTGTAAGAAGTTGTTCAGCCTGAAGTTCGGGGGTGGGTTTGTGCAGGGGTTCTTTTTGTACGGCGCAAAGTCGATGCGCATTGGGAGCCCTTTTGTTCATAGTGCTTCGTTAGCCCGGGAAGTCGTTTTTTCATCTCCACGGAGGCGGGTTTTTTTCCCTGGGGGCTTAGCTTAGAGTTTCATGCAAAAAAAAAAAAAAAATTTGGCGTAGTTGATAAAAATTTGTTGTTTTGACAGACTGTTTCATTACTCTTATAACTACTTATTTGTTGCTCTGCTGAGTCTGCTTTGTCAATAGGTACTGATGGAAGGGGCAGTCTTTCAGTCTTCAAGGCTGCTGGAGGAGATTGGCTGATTCCAGTGGATTCTATTTTGAAAGCCCGTCAGGCAGTGTCCTATGTGGTCTCCTTCCTAGAGAGTCTTGGCTGGGTGGTCAACCACTCCAAAAGTCTTCTGCAGCCATCCCAGCAACTAGAGTTCCTGGGATCACGGTTCGATACCGGCCTGGGAAGAGTCTTCCTAACGCACGATTGCTTCCTCAGGTTCTCGTCTCAACTCAAGGAGTTTCTCATGCAGAGCTCTTCACGGGTGTGGGACTACCTCCAGGTTCTCAGCTCCATGGCGGCCACCATCAACGTTGTACTATGGGCCAGAGCCCACATGAGAAACCTGCAGCAGTATCTGCTCTCTTGCTGGTCCCCGGTGACAGAGGATTATGATTGCTGGCTCCCTCTCCTCCCATCAACACGACCTAGCCTCTACTGGTGGCTGTCGGCTCTTCTTCTCCTCCTCAAAGCTTCCCCCTGGAGGGTCCCTTGCTGCATTCTCTTGACCACTGATGCGAGTCTGTCCAGTTGGCGAGCTCATTGCCTAAATTGCTCAGCGCAGGGAACCTGGTTGCCTCGCGAAGCGCGCTGGTCCATCAACCATCTGGAGGCCTGGGCAGTTTGCTTGGCCTTCTTGTGCTTTCTACCTTTTCTCCGTGCCCAGGCAGTCCGCATTCTCTGACAATGTGACGGTGGCCTATCTCAACCGCCAGGGAGGCACGAAGTGTCTGGGGATAGCTGGGGAAATGGCCCTCCTTTTTTCCTGGGCAGAGTCGCACCTGCAGGCCCTGTTGGCCCAACACATCGCTTGGGCAGACAGCATACAGGCAGATTTCCTAAGCCATCATGTTCTCGATTCTGGGGAATGGGAGCTTGCTGCTTGGGATTGTACAGGCGTGGAGTCAGCCGACGATGGACCTCATGGCATTGGCAGTGAATGCCAAGGTGCTGGCCACCTTCAGTCATGTGGTTTGGATGCCCTAGCTCAACCATGGCCGGCAGGGGTACTGCTGTATGTTTTTCCCCTGTGGGTTTTGATCGGAAAAGTCCTCAGGCAGATTCAGGCGCACCCAGGAGTAGGGATTCTGGTGGCCGCCGACTGGCCTCGGAGGCCTTGGTACACGGACCTTGTTTGTTTGGCTCGGGCTCTCCTGCTACACCTGGGGGCTTGCAGGGGCCTTCTACATCAGGGTCCAATCACCATGGACAACCCTGCTCCATACTCTCTTACGGCCTTCTCTTGAACGCTGCCGTCTAAGCCACAAGGGGTACTCGCGTCGGGTGGTAGCGACTCTGCTTAAGATGCGCCCCCCACCAACATTGTTTGTGTATACCCGAGTATTTTATTTATTTATTTTTATTTATTTATCTATTTCTTCTATACTGCCCCTTCCAGAGATCAGGGGCGGTTTACATGGAACAAGTAAACATTTGTATACTGCTGTATACATTACATGGAACAGAGATTTTTAACTTTATACAGATAATAGATACTATTTTACATGGAACAGAGATTTCTAACTTTATACAGAGTAACAGTGCATTAAACTGTCGGAACTATTTACATTTTGTATACTTTTATAAATTCCTGTGTTATAATATTGAGCAGAAATTTTCTAATTTTTTACAGGTAGTGAGGCGAGGAACTACCGAAACTATTACAATGATTATTTACCAAAAGGTTATATACAATGAATTACAGGGTGAAGCATTCGTTATTCATGTGTGAGTGGTGGAATTTATTTTCATTTTTTTTTATTTTTTTATTCGTGTGTTTTTTGGGGTGTCTGTGGTGGGTGTCTGTGTGTGGTTGGTTGAGTGAGATTTTAGGGCTTTGTGTTTGTGAGTCTGGGGATGCTGTGTGAATGGAGTTGGGGGTAAGGGATTTCAAAGTGTTTGGAGAATAGGTATGTTTTGAGTTCCTTCCTAAATTGGGTGAGGTCTTTTATGATATGAAGGTCTATTGGCTGGTCTTTGAGTCATGGTGCTCGCAGCTCCACCTTTCGCCATGGCGGACGCAAATCCTGGAGACCCTAACCTTCCTTCAGGAGGGCCTGGCTCTCAGGTCCCTTCGGGTTCATGTTGTGGCATTGACTTGCTTTCGTGGGCCGGTTGGGGGTCGCTCCATTACTTTCCACACCAATGTGGCCGGGTTCCTCAAAACAGCTAAGGTGGTATGTCTTCCGGTCTGCCTGCTGGTGCTGCCCTGGGATTCCTAGTGGTGATAACCTCAGCTCAGAGGTTCTCGGACTTGCAAGCTCTTTTGTGCCGGGATCCCCTTCTCGGAGGAGGGCGTATCTCTGCGAGCGGTTCCCTCCTTTCTACCAAAGTTGCTTACGCCTTTTCATCTGAATCAGCCGATCTTGCTACCAGCCTTCTCTAAAGCTCAATGTACAGGCCCATAATAAGGGGCTCAGGGTGCTGGATCTCAGCAGGGCCCTCCGCTGGTATCTGAAGGTGATAAATCCCTTTCACAGGACCGATCACATCTTTGTGCTGTTTGCTGGCCCTCATAAGGGCTTAAGGGCTTCGTAGCTTCCAAGTCCACCATTTCTCTGAGGTTGTGGCAGGCCATTAAATCAGCACACTCTCTATGTAGGCTCAGGCGGCATCGTGGGCAGAGTGTTCACAAGTCGCTCCCCTGGAGATCTGTAGGGCGGCCATGTGGTCCTCCCTGTCCACTTTTGTATGCCACTCTTGGCTCAATCTCCAGTCAAGAGGAGAGGCACAGTTTGGAGCCAAAGTTGTCACGACGGCTGTGTCTTCCCACCCAGAGGGCAGTTAGCTTGGGTACTTTCCACTTATCTGGACTGGTTTAACAGGATGAATTGGAAGGAGAAATTTTCACTTACCGTTAATTTCCTTTCCTGGTATCCTGCTAGACCAGTCCAGGGCCCACCCATTCTGTATCTGGTCAAGCAGTGGCCTTGTGGGGGAGCCAAAGCTCACGTTGCGGTGCACTGACTCATCACTACCCCTCGTGAAGGCCTGCTCCTTGTACTGTACATAGTTACACGGTTCCTGGTTAACCTTTGATGCTTTTTCAGAGAAGACTGAGGGCGACCCTTAGGGGGGTGCAGCTATATGTCTACCAGGGCTCAGCCAATCAGGCTTCTGGTGTTTATTTTTCTCTGTCTCCAACATCTGCTGGTAGGGGGAGCTAAACCCACTTGTCTGGACTGGTCTAGCAGGATTCAAGGAAAGGAAATTAACAATAAGTGAAAATTTCTTTATATGCCATTTTAGGTCAGACCAAGGTCCATCAAGCCCAATATCCTGTTTCCAACAGTGGTCAATCTAGGTCACAAGTACCTAACAGTTTCTCCAAAAGACACAGGTTCCAAAATGCTTGAATTGGGTCAAACAGTGGATATCCCGGATCCCCTTTAATAATGGTTTATGGACCTTTCTTCCAGGAGCTTGTCCAAACCTTTTTAAAACCCTGCTAATTAATAGCTTTTACTACATCTTCCGGTAACAAATTCCAGAGTTTGATTACACGTCGAGTGAAAAAATATTTTCTCTTACTAGTCTTAAATAGGTTACCTTGTAGCTTCATTTTATGTCCCCTAGTCTTTCTATATTTTGATGGCATAAATAACACTGGTCAACAAAGTTTTACAAAAGTCATGTTACTGAAATAAAAATGGTCATTTCTTATCAATTTTTATATGCTGAACATGAATATGACAGTGAAATTGCAAAGTTTGCTCTAGTTTTGTTGTAATCTACAAGAATTAATGTTTACATCACGAAATGCATGTCCATAATAAATAAAATAGGCTTTCTGTTAATACCTGTAAAAAACCAAGTCATAGACTACTTCTTAGATTTTTTTCACCTGTCTCTTGTACAGCTGTTTGGGAGCTTCTCTGGGGAGTGTCCAGCAGTAGTCAGCTAGCATTGTAGTGGATCATTTTCCCTGGTATCTTTGCTCCATCGTTGCGATATCCTGATGAAAATGTTCGCCCTGTTCATCACTAACCATACCACAGTTGTCAGGAAAGAAATCGAGATGGGAATCAAGGCAATGGATCTTTAGAGACATATTGCAGCTAAGTTTCTGATACTGCATCAGCATGTCTTCTACTAGTTCCTTGTAGTTTTCTGCCCTAACATTCCCGAGAAAGTTTGTTGACACTAGGCAAAAAGCATTTCATGCTTATTTCGCATCACCCTGCAGCAAGTTGATGAACCGGTCATCTTTGAAGAGCTCTCGAATCTGAGGACCCACAAAAACTCCCTCTTTAATCTTTGCTTCGCTAAGTCGAGGTAATTTGTCATGCAGGTATCGGAAAACTGGTGAAGTGGGGTCCATGGCTTTCACAAAGTTTTTCATCAACCTAGTTTGATGTGAAGGGGTGGTAGCAGGATTTTGTGAGCCTCAACCAGAGCTGGGTGCTGGATATTCTTCTCTCCAACTGTTACATTTTATCTGCGATTCCATTCCTTCCGCAAGTAGTGCCAATCCCTTGCTCGGCTATTCCACTCATAAGAAACACATGTATTTTATATATCCCTGCTGCAGTCCCATTAAAAGGGCGACTACCTTCAAGTCACCACAGAGGTGCCAGCTGTACTTGTTATAGTTAATGGAAGTCAGTAGATGCTTTAAGTTATCGTATGTCTCTTTCATGTGGATGGCATGCACTACTGGAATAGATGGAAGACGGTTTCCATTGTTCAAAAGCACAGCCTTCAGACTCAGTTTCGAAGAGTCTATACATAGTCTCCGGTCTTGTGGGTCATGAGTGATTTTTTTAAGGCATTCATGAGGCTTTCAATATCGGAACAGAATACCAGATTACTTTCCTTTCTGAAGAAAGGCTCCAACTGCTGGTGGCGCTTTCGATATGAAGTACATAAGAACATAAGAACGTAAGATATGCCATACTGGGTCAGACCAAGGTCCATCAAGCCCAGTATTCTGTTTCCAACAGTGGCCAATCTAGGTCATAAGTACATAGCAGTTTCCCCAAGGGACACAGGTTCCACAATGCTTGTATTGGTTCAAGCATTGATATCCTGGGTCCCTTCTTAATAATGGTTTATGGACCTTTCCTCCAGGAACTTGTCCAAACCTTTTCTAAACCCAGCTACACTAACAGCCTTTACTACATCCTCCGGTAACAAATTCCAGAGTTTGATTTCATGTTGAGTGAAAAAATATTTTTTTTTATTAGTCTTAAATAGTTTACCCTGTAGCTTCATTGCATGTCCTCTAGTCTTTCTATATTCTGATAAGGTAAACAATCGATCTACGTTTACCCGTTCCACTCCGTTCATTAATTTATAGACTTCTATCATATTTCCCCTCAGCCGTCTCTTTTCCAGGTTAAAGAGCCCTAACCTTTTTAGCCTTTCTTCATAGGAGTATCCTTCCATCCCCTTTACCATTTTGGTGGCTCTTCTCTGAACCTTTTCTAAAATCGCTATATCCTTTTTAAGATACGACGACCAGAATTGCACACAATATTCAAGGTGCGGTCTCACCATGGAACGATATTGAGGCATTATAATATCTTTTGTTTTATTTTCCATTCCTTTCCTTATCATACCTAGCATTCTATTTGCTCTCTTGGCCGCTGCTGCACACTGGGCCGAGGGTTTTAACATGGTATCCACAATGACGCCTAAATCTTTTTCCTGGGTGGTGGTTCCTAATGTGGAACCTTGCATCGTGTAACCATAGTTTGGGTTGTTCTTCCCTAGGTGCATAACCTTGCACTTGTCCACATTAAATTTCATCTGCCATTTTGATGCCCAGTCTTCCAGTTTATCAAGATCCTCTTGCAATTTTCCACAATCCTCTTGGGTTTTAACAACTTTAAATAGTTTTGTGTCATCTGCAAATTTGATAACCTCACTCGTTATTCCACTTTCCAGGTCATTTATGAATATGTCAAAAGCAGCGGACCCAGCACAGATCCCTGGGGTACACCACTATTCACCTTTCTCCATTGGGAAAATTGGCCATTTAGCCCTACCCTCTGCTTTCTATCTTTTAACCAGTTCCTGATCCACAATAGTACACTGCCTCCTATCCCATGACTCTTTAGTTTTGCCAAAAGTCTCTCATGAGGGACCTTGTCAAAGGCTTTCTGAAAGTCCAGATACACAATATCAACCGACTCACCTTTGTCCACCTGATTATTCACTCCTTCAAAAAAACATAACAGATTAGTAAGACAAGATCTTCCTTGTCTAAAGCCATGTTGGCTGTCTCCCATTACTTCATGACTATCTACATGCTGAGTAATTTTATTCTTTATGATGGTTTCTTCCATTTTTCCCGGTACTGACGTCAGGCTCACCGGTCTGTAGTTTCCCGGATCACCCCTGGAACCCTTTTTAAAAATTGGTGTTACATTGGCGATCCTCTAATCTTCAGGTATTAGAGATGATTTTAATGATAGTTCACAGATTACTAATAGCAGGTCTGCTATCTCATATTTCAGTTCTTTCAACACCCTTGGATGTATACCATCCGGCCCAGGTGATTTACTACTCTTCAGTTTATCTAATAGTTGTAATGCATCTTCCCGATGTATCGCTATTTCCTTCAATTCTTCCGCACCTTTAAATACCACTTCAGTCATGGGTAACATCCCTACATCTTCCTCAGTAAAGACTGAAGCAAAGAATTCATTCAGTCTCTCCGCTATCGCCTTGTCGCCTCTTAGTGCTCCTTTAACCCCTTTATCATCTAATGGACCAACTGACTCTCTCACAGGTTTTTTGCTACGAATGTACTTGAAAAGGTCTTTACTTCGCGTTTTTGCTTCCGCAGCAAGCTTCTTCTCAAATTCTCCCTTTGCCTGCCTTATTAATGCCTTGCATTTGACTTGCCAGTGTTTGTGCTGTTTCCAGGTTTCGTCGTTTGGCTCTTTTTTCCATTTCCTGAGAGATGCTTTTTTGGCAACAACAGCCTCTCTGACCTCACCTTTAAACCATGCTGGCGGTTTTTTGGACTTCCTTCCACTCTTCTTAAAGCTGCTCCTTTTAGTTTTTACTTAACTGTTTTCCTCATTTTATCATAGTCTCCCTTTCGAAAGTTAAAAGGTAGTACTGTGGATTTCCTTACTATCCCTCCTCCACTAATTAAATCAAAGGCGATCATGCTATGATCACTATTGCCAAGTGGCCCCAACAACCTTATCTCTTGCACTAGATCTGGTGTTCCACTAAGGACTAGGTCTAATATGGCTTCCCCTCTGGTCGGTTCATGAACCAGCTGCTCCAAGAAGCATTTATTTCATCTAGGAACTTTATCTCCCTAGCATGTCCTGACGTGACAATGACCCAGTCGATACTGGGGTAGTTGAAATCACCCATTATTATTACTGCGCTGTAACTTTTGTTAGCTTCCTTGATTTCTTTGAGCATTTCATCATCCATTTGGTCATTCTGGCCAGGCGCTCGATAGTACACCCCCACTGCCATTGCCTTCCCCTTTTTACATGGAATTTCATTCCATATAGATTCTACAGCAGATTTTATTTCCTGCAAAACGTTAATCCTTTCTGACTCAATGCCCTCTCTAACATAGAGAGCAACCCCTCAACCAATTTGATCAGCTCTATCATTACGATATAGTTTGTACCCAGGTATCACAGTGTCCCACTGGTAGTCCTCCTTCCACCATGTCTCTGATATTCCAATCATATCTAACCTCTCACTTAGTGCTATATATTCTAACTCTCCCATCTTATTTTTTAGACTTCTAGCATTTGCATACAAGCATTTTAGAGAATGTATTTTATTCATATTAATTTGGCTATTGTTAGACATGGGTAATTTGGGATCTTTAAGCTCTGTCTGCTCCATACTTGAGGGCATTTGGGCTGCTTTACTCTTTTGTGGAACCTCTCTGCTTTTGGTAGTATCCTTCAAAGACACATTCTTTCGAACCATCCGCTCTTGGGCGACTGTCGGCTTTCCCCTAATATCTAGTTTAAAAGCTGCTCTGTCTCCTTTTTAAAGGTTAATGCCAGCAACCTGGTTCCCTCCCGGTTAAGGTGAAGCCCATCCCTTTGGAAGAGCCCCTCCTTTCCCCCAGAATGTTCCCCAGTTCCTATCAAATCCAAAACCTTCATCTCTGCACCATTGTCTCATCCACGCATTGAGACTCCGGAGCTCTGCCTGCCTTTTGGGTCCTGGTTGTGGAACAGGAAGCATTTCGGAGAATGCTACCCTGGAAGTTCTGGATTTCAACTTCCTACCTAAAAGCCTAAAGTTATCCTCCAGAACCTCCCTACCACATTTTCCTATGTCATTGGTACCGACATGTACCAAGACAGCAGACTCCTCCCCAGCACTATCTAAGACCTTATCTAGGTGGCGCGTGA
Organism: Ichthyophis bannanicus; assembly: GCA_033557465.1. Lineage (NCBI taxonomy): Eukaryota > Metazoa > Chordata > Amphibia > Gymnophiona > Ichthyophiidae > Ichthyophis > Ichthyophis bannanicus. The sequence continues at coordinate 147,781,634 of CM066039.1, read as the reverse complement.
GGTCCGCTACCTTCGCACCAGGCAGGCATGTTACCAGGCGATCCTCACGTCCACCAGCCACCCAGCTATCTACATGCCTAATGATCGAAACACCAACTATAACGGCTGTCCTAACCCTTCCCTCATGGGTACATGGCCCTGGAGAAACTTCCTCGGTGCCAGAGGGTTTTACATCACCTGGAGGACAGGTCCTAGTTACAGGATCACTTCCTGCCACACAAGGGTGATGCTCTCCTGTCACGTGACCTCTCTCCTCCATGGCAACAGGGATGTTGCCAGACTGGAGGTGGGACTTCAGGACTATATCCCTGTAGGTCTCATCTATGTACCTCTTTGTCTGTCTTGTGCTTTCCAAGTCTGCTACTTTAGCCTCTAGAGAATGGACTCGTTCCCTGAGAGCAAAGAGCTCCTTGCACCTAGTGCAGACGTAAGACCTCTCACCAACTGGGAGAAAATCATACATGTGACACTCAATGCAAAAGACTGGAATGCTCCCATCCCGCTGCTGGACTGCTGTCTGCATCTTAGTTTTAGGTTTGTGTTTAGATCTAAGTTCCTTACTTACTAAGGGTTGCTATGGATATTTATACTAATAAAACTGTACCTAATACGTGTAATATACCTTGTTCACCTGAAGCTTAACTAATCTCAGGTCCTTAGTGTATGACTGATTTGGGTAATGAGCTTCACCTGAGAGCACCTCCTGCCTTTTAAGATGTGTAAGTACCTATAAAGCTATGATTATCCCAGGGGTGCGTGGGTGTAGGGAGGGAGGGAGGGAAATAATACTTATTAAAAGAGGGCTGCTACACTGTACCCTGTCTTGTGCTGCTGAGGTAAGCTATATTCTGATTTGATTTAAATTATAGCTCTTAGCTGCTGCTAGGCTCTAACTTCTTATGAAATTTAAACTACAAGCTCTCTGCTGGGTTCTAAATTTAACCAGAAAGCTCTCTTCTGTGTTTTAAATTTAAGCTAAAAGTACTTTGCTGTTACGAGGCCCTGAGTGACTATTAAATTTAAACTACAAGCTCTCTGCTGGATATGAAATGTAACCAGAAAGTTCTCCTCTGTGTTTTAAATTTAAACTTAAACTGCTGCTACTAGTCCCTGACTGATTTAACAAAAAATAGTGGGTTCACAGATTAATTAGCTTTAATACAAAGAATTCCTTTTAGAAAATTACCAGAAGTATATACTCACAGTTGCAGATCTCTCTCCAGAAGTAACAGTCCCTTTTTCTAGTCCTTCAAGACAGTAATGTTGACATCTAGAAGATTCCATTGTTGGAGTCTTGATCCTAGCAATTCTGCCTTGTTCTTGGATAAGTCCAAATCACGCACCAGGTCATTTAGTTCTTCCTGTATTATTCTGTGTGGAGTTGATAATGCACCCCAGTGAAAATCTGTGTCACTGCATGCTGACGGGCCAGGAGAAGAACAGGTCGGCTCACCCTTGTCCTCATCAGATGAATCAAGGGAATATTCTGATGGAGGTTCTGGAATAGGAAGTCCCTCACCATGTGGAACTGGTCTCAATGTAGACGGAATGTTTGGGTAGACTATGTTCAACTTCTTTTGTTTCATTATTCCACTGGAAAGTGGAGGAACCAAGCAGAAGTAATGGTCATTTATGTGGTTGCTTGGCTCTCTCCACACCATGGGGACTGCAAAGGCATTGATGGTCTTTTGCAATTCAACCACTGTGAAAGCTGTGTTGTACATGTAGTGCAGCATATATGTGGGGCCCAAGGGTTGTCTTGGTCACCAATCTTGCATCCGAAGTAAAGATGATATGCCTTCTTCAGTTGAGAAGTGATACTTTAACTTTGGTTGGCAAATGTCACTTCCCCACAAATGTAGCAGAAATTGTCAATGGTATTAATGTACTTTCGCAGCCTTATTGTTCTGTATTGTACCTAAATGACTAAAATTATATGATTAATAAAAGTTACATGTAACAGTAGCTTAAACTGTCTCGCAGACAGTCTGAAATATTTTAAATGCTCAACCTTTCCGACTGCGTATAGTACACTGCTGACATCAGATGGCTTCAGCAGCCATCTGGCAGTAGTATTGCATTGCATCAGAAAATGATGCAATCAACTCTGGATGATGTGTGCATGCTGGTATTATGCAATGTGATGCAATATTACATCATTCAAGGTTTATTTGGGATGTTGTTGATGTCCTACTGGATAAATTTACACAGTGAAACGTCAAAAAAGAACTACATGCAATATCTTCAAAATGAGAGCCAATACCATTTTTTAAATGTTATATTTGTGTTCAGCTCACCAAGATACTACAGATTAGGGCCTTTTAAAGTCAGTAATGATTTCAATGTTCACCAGTGTAATCGATCTACGTTTACCCGTTCCATTCCATTCATTAATTTATAGACCTCTATCATATCTCCCATCAGCCATCTCTTTCCAGGTTGAAGAGCCCTAGCCTTTTTAGCCTCTCTTCATAGGGGTATTCTTCCATCCCCTTTACCATTTTGATAGCTCTTCTCTGTACCTTTTCTAATAATGCTATATCTTTTTTAAGATATGGCAAACAGAATTGCACGCAATATTCAAGGATCGGTCGCACTGTGGAATGACAAGGCATTATAATATCCTTTTTTATTTTCCATTCCTTTCCTTATGATACCTAGCATTCTGTTTGCTCTCTTGGACGCCGCTGCACACTGGGTGGAGGGTTTTAACATGTTATCCACGATGACGCCCCAATCATTTTCCTCGGTGGTGGTTCCCAATGTGGAACCTTGCATCGTGTAACCATTTATTTATTTTATTTATTTGCACCCCATTTTTATACCGCTCCTTCCGGTGATCAGCAGCGGTTCACATTTTAACAATTTGTTCTGCAATGGTAGCAGTTACATAGAACATCAGTAACATATAACAATTAACGGTAATAACAGTAGGAAAACTATGTACAAATAACATCAGTAATAATATAAAACAATGTCTAACCTATGGATATCTGTTAAATAAGCAATATTAACAGTAGTCATCCTATGTAGAGGGTAATATTGGTAAGGGATTTGAAGGACTCTAAATATTTACATGAGATAAGGAGGGTGTATTTATGTTATCTAAATATATATTTCTATATTGATGTACATCGGGAGATGTCACGCGACTAGTGTGTTTCTAGTTTAATATGGTCGGGTGAGGTTGGCATTTTTTACGAAGGAGTTGCTAGGTGAATATCAAGTTGAGTTTGTATTGGGTATGATTTTTTGGTTTAAGTTATTTCGGACAAATTGTAGAATTCTAGAAAAAGATGTGTTTTGAGTTTTTTTTCGGAATGATTGAAGTTCTTTGTTGGCTCTTAAGGACTCTGGGAGTTTGTTCCATAGTGAGGGGGCTATGTAAGAGAAAGCTCTGTTGCTAGTATTCTTTTTCACCTTGCGTATTGAGTTTGGAATTTGCAACATATTTAGATTGTGGCTTTGTCTGTTTCTGTTGGGGGGTGGTTCATTAATGAGTGTGTTAAGGAAGGATGGGGCGATATTGTGTATTAGTTTAAATATTGTGATTATTATTTTCTATCTGATGCGTGCTTGTATAGGTAGCCAGTGGAGTTCTTGTAGAATAGGTGTGATGTGGTCTGTAAACCGCACATTCAGTCAGATCCGAGCTGTGACATTTTGGGCCATTTGCAGTATGTTTGTTGTTTTTTTAGGTATACCAACAAGAATACTGTTACAATAGTCCAGGTGTGGAGTTATGAGAGCTTGCACTATTGTTCTAAAATCTGAGTGTTCAATGATGTTGCGTAGTGGTTGTATTACTCTTAGTTTGTTGAAAATAGTTCTATTTAGTTTGGATTGCTCTTTCCTAGATGCATAACGTTTTGCACTTGTCCACATTAAATTTCATCTGCCATTTGGATGCCTAGTCTTCCAATTTATCAAGGTCCTCTTGCAATTTTCCATAGTCCTCATGGGTTTTAACAACTTTGAATAGTTTTGTGTCATCTGCAAATTTTTTATTTATTTATTTATTTTATTTATTTATTGTTCTTTTATACCGCACTCTTTTTCATCAGCGCGGTTTACATTAAACAGAAATACTCATTACAATCAACAAATTGTGATAAGTTTACATATAACAGGATTAGTCAACTGGGAATTTAACTTGATTGAGGAATAAGAAGCAGGTCAACAGAGGATTGCAGTCTCACACAACAGATGGTGGAGTTGGGTGCATGGCAGCCTGTGTTCCTCGTGGTGACGGGCTCGCCACCTACAGCCCCCTCCCACGAGAGCCTGAGGCCGGGTTGTGTTTGGGGCCACACTGTATCCGACTGCTACTTTTGTGTGTAGCGTGTACTTCCTAGCTCGGGTGGGATTCTGCTGGAGGACGCAGGCCATAACCCCTTCCCATTGTTTTTCAGTTCAGCTCAGCGCGCGCCTGTCCTGCCATGACTAGCAAGATCCCCCATTGCCTTTCATGCGGCAAGCGTAAGTTTCCTCATGCGGAAGTTGTGTGTGGCTTGCATGGCTGACCCGGGTCAGTCCTCAGAAGAGGGCTCGGTGCATCAGCAAGCAGAACTCTTGGCGGGGAGTGACTCTATGCCAACTGATTCCTTACCGCGCACAGCCTTGCCTCCATCACTGGCTTCCGGCTTGGCGGGGTTGGAGCCTTCGTTACCAGTTCTTCGGCAGGATGATTCCTCGCCACCGGCCCTTCTGCAGGAGGCAGACTCATTTTGGGCGGACAGCTCTGTTTGAGAGCGCTGATTCCTCAGAATTTGCTGCCATCTTCAAGCAGGCATAGGACCTTTGGAAAGGCGGCAGGGATGGTTTTGCAGCATGATCCACCAATCCTCACAAAATCTCTGGTGCGTCTGCAGTCTCTCATGCCAATGCATCTGCGGCCCCTGGGGCCACAAGGAAAAGAGAGGCCATGATGGCAGCTACTTCATGGTCCAAGTGACCATGCAAGACCCTTGCCTGGGCGCTTGGGGACTTAGATCCCTGGGAGGAAGAGGTACCTGTTGACCCGGGGGACTCATCTTCAGAGGCCTCCAGTCTGGATGAAGGGGAGTTTTCTCCTGAAGATGAGGAGACCCTCTTCAGGGTGGTTCGTCTTTTTCACCTGGATGAGCTTGTGATTGCAGAGTTCTGAATTCCTGAGGCTACTCCACCGGCCGAAAGTCTACCTCCGACTCTATTCTTAAAGGGGTTCGCCCTCCTGCCAAGGCCTTCCCATTCACTCTGGAGCTGCAACAGCTGGTGACGGACAAGTACAAGATTCCAGATGCCTCGCTATGAATAGCTCGGCATTTAGGTCACATTTGTCCCTGGTCCCCAGCGGATCTTCAGCAGTGGCTGGTTTTTCCCAAAGTGGATTTGTTCATTACCGCCGTGACTAAGAAGACCACTATCCTTATTGAGGGCAGAGCGTCTCTCAGGGATCCTCAAGACCGCAAGATGGAAAATCTGCTTAAGACTGCCTTTTCTGCCTCTGCATTGGTGCTCCAGACATTGGCCTGTGGTGGGCTAGTGACCAGGTCCTTGCTATGCTGTGGCAGCTGCTGCCAGAGGACGCTGCCACAGCACACCTGGAATCTGTGGCGACTTTTCTGGTGGACAGTTTCTATGACTTGCTGTGCCTGACCGCCCGAGTGGTGGTGGCTGACAATGTTGCCCGTCGCTGGCTCTGTCTCCACAATTGATTAGTGGACACTGTGTCTAAGGCACACCTGGCAGGTCTCCCATTCAAGGGGTGGTCTCATCTTTGGAGAAGATTTGGAGAAATTGGTCAAGAACCTTGATGAGGTTAAACTACAGCGCCTGCCATACCTAAGGTGGCCCCCCACCGTTCCGCAATGACCGTGGCCGGTGCTGCAAGGTTAGTGTACTGGGATTACGGCTACTATGAGTCGCGATGCTATCGATCACAGCACCAGTCTGCAGCGTATTCGCAGCCGGCACTCGCAGACACTCCTTTCGAAGTGCCCAGCAGTTGCAAGCATCTACAGGCAGCTCTAGGAAATTGGGATCCGTGGGCTGCGCCTCCCATTGATGGGGCTGGGGCCCATTATGGGGTGCCATGGATTGGAGGCTTATTTTATCAGGAATGGGCTCATATCACGTTCTGGATATCGTCAGGAGGGGCTATGCCCTCGATCTGGCCAGACCCGTTACGGAAGCCTTCATGATCATCTCTCCTTGCTTCTCTGCCCTCAAGCATTAGGTGATCTAAGCCACACTGCAGCGGCTCATTCTCCTCGGGGTGTTGCGGCCAGTGCCACATGACGAGCGGGGGCGGGGCCGCTACTCCATTTACTTTGTGGTCCCCAAGAAGGATGGCACCTTTCACCCCATTCTCAATCTTAAGGACGACAATCGCAGCATGCACGTTCCTCGCTTCTGCATGGAGATGCTCCGCTTGGTTATTCAGGCCATCGGACCCAGTGAATTTCTGGCAATTCTGGATCTCATGGAAATGTATTTCCATGTGCCCATCCGGGACGATCATAAACGCTATCTGCATTTCGCGGTGCTCGGACAGCATTTTCAGTTTTCCACCTCCCATTCAGCCTCGCCACAGCTGTGCGCTTCTTCTCCAAGGTAATGGTGGTGGTGGCGGCAGTGGCGTCGCGGCACAAGGGAGTCTGTATTCATCCTTATCTGGATGATTGGCTTATTCAGGCACGGTCCTGCTCCGAGGCAGACTTTGCAGCTCAGCGAGTCCTCCAGCTCCTTGATTGCCTTGGATGGATAGTCAACTACACCAAGAATTCCCTGTTCCCCCTCTAAGGTCATGGAGTTCCTGGGAGCAAGATTCAACACCCAGACTGGAACAGTTGGCCTTACGGAGGCCCGTTGGTGCAAATTTCAACACCAGCTCCTCAGTTTCTTTCAGCAGTCCATCCCACAGGTGTGGGCTGATCTGCAGCTTTGGGGGCAATGGTGGCCACCCTCGATCTGATGCTGTGGGCTTGGGCACACATGCGCCTCCTGCAGCGGGCCCTTCTTGCACAATGGTCTCCGCTATTTGAAGACTTCGAAGTTTGGCTTTCTCTGTTTCCATCCATGCGGGCCAGTCTCCAGTGGTGGAGCTCTCAGGTGCATATCTTCCGGGGAATGGTGCTTGACAAGCCAGAATTGGTGGTCCTAACCACCGAAGCCAGCCTCTCTGGCTTGGGAGCTCATTGTCTTCATTCCTTGGCGCAGGGCAAGTGGTCACCGATGAAAGCGCGCTTGACCATCTCAAGGCTTGAGCTTTTTGTTTTGCGCTGCTCTGCTTCCAGCCCCTCCTGCAAGGCCAGGCGGTATGCATTATATCCAACAACGCGACGGCTGTAGTTTTATGCGAACTGCAAGGACGGCATGCAGTGTCCAGGTTTGGACACCGAGATGCTCCTCCTCTTCCCATGGGCCGTGTGCAACCTTCTGGTCCTCTTAGCACAGCACATTGCAGGGGAGGACAATGGCCAGGCGGATTATCTCAGCTGGCATCTCTTAGATCCCAGCGAGTGGGCCTTTCAGTGGCTTGTCCAACATTGGGGTCACCTGGAGATGGATCTCATGGCGAACCGGTCAAACGCAAAGGTCCCAGCCTTCTACTCCTGGAGGAGAATGTTGGGATCCATGTGTGTCGATGCTTTGGTGCTGCTTTCATTGCTCTGTCTTTCCACAGTGGCCGATGATCCCCAGGCTTTTCCATCGGGTGGAACAGTATCAGTATCCTCTGATCATGATAGCTTCCGACTGTCCTCAACGGCCGTGGTATGCGGACCTCATCCGACTCCAAGTCGACAGCCCACTACCCTTAAGGTCCTGGAGGGGACTCTTGCAGCAGGGACCCATGAATCCGGGTCCCTTCTCGTTTACGGCTTGGCTCTTGAAAGGCGACTGTTATATCACCATGGCTACTCCCTAGAGGTAGCAGCAACGCTTCTCATAGCATTCACATGGTCTGCATCCCTGGCCTATGTCTGAGTGTGGCATTGTTTTGAGTGCTGGTGTGCACTGCACCCTTGTTGACCCTGGCAAGTGAGAGTGTCCGACATCCTCGCCTTTCTCCAGGATGGATTACAGCATGACCGTCTCGTGTGTAACTCCTTACGGGTCCAAATAGCGGCCTTGTCGGCCTTTCGGAGGCCGCTTGGGGGACAGTCTCTTGCTTTTCATAGGGATGTTAGGCACTTTCTCCCGGTTCGTCTGGCGGTTCCCACGTGGCGGCTCTCTGTCATCCTCCGTGCTCTTAGCGGAGCGCCCTTTGAGCCTCTGCGTCATCTCCAATATGGACCTCGCCCTTAAGACTGTATTTCTCATCACCATCACCTCTGCAAGACAGGTGTCTGAGCTACAGATCTTTTCTTATCCTTCTCCATGGAGGGGGTGTTCTTGCAACCGGTTCCCTCGTTCCTTCCGAAGGTTCTGTCTGACTTTCATGTCAATCAAGAGATATTCTTACCAGCCTTCGGGGCTGAGCAACAGTATGAGTTACGCAACTTAGATATCTACAGAGCACTGTTGCGTTATTTGGAAGTGACCAGTGCCTTCCAGTTTTGAGACCGGCTGTTTGTCCTATTTGCCGGACCCTGCAAGGGTTATGCGGCGACAAAGCTAACCTTGGGTTGCTGGATTAAGAAGGCCATTTCCTCTGCCTACCTTTTGGCAGGCAAGCCAATTCCTCCGGATCTTGCTACACGCACGCAGGTGACCTCCTGTGCCAAGCTCACAGCAGTGGTGCTGTTGGCTATCTGCAGGGCAGCAACCTGGTCCTCACTATCCACCTTTGCACTTCATTAGCACTTGGATTTGCAAGCTATGGCGGCAGCCCAGTTCTGCGGCCTTGTCTTCCCGCCCAATGGGGGAGTAGGTTTGGTACTGCCCTTTTGTCTGCCCTTCCAGAGCATCCTTTGGTCTAGCAGAGGGCACTCTAGAAGGGGAAATTTTACTCACCGTTAATTTCCTTTCCTGGAGCTCTGCTAGACCAGTCCAGAACCCACCTTGGTTGCAGGACTGCTGCGACAGCTGGATGCTCGGGCTCGAGTGCGGCTGTTCTCTGTCTGTTCCAGTAGGTTTCTGCTGTCTGTACATAGTTCCCCTGTTCAGAATTCCGAATTCAGAGTGATGTGACTGGGGAAAGGGGCCTTATGGACGCGTGGTCCACTGTTTTGGTGCTTGTTACGATTATACTGAAGAGTGACCTTAGCTGTACTGGGTAAGGTGCCAGTGATGTCACTTTTCTTTGTCTCACATCTGCTGGTTGGGGGACATAGCCCTGTTGTCTGGACTGGTCTAGCAGAGCTCCAGGAAAGGAAATTAACGGTAGGTAAAATTTCCCCTTCTTCAAGCTTAGCTTATCCATTTTATTGCACTAGCTGTTTCTTCTTTTTTGTATCTTTGCTTTTCTAACTACTTTGCTAGCTTCTGTAAGTTTTTCCAAATATAGTTGCTTGTCTTCCTCTCTGTGATCTATTGTATTTTGTGAAGGCCACCATCTTTTTCTTCACCTTTTTAGCTACTTTCTTTGAGAACCATAGCAGCCTCCTTTTCCTTTTTCCTGTCTTACAGAAAGGTTTGCTGCCCTTAAAATATCGCCTATCAGTTTTGCCCATTGCTTTTGTACATCCCCCAGCTGTTCCCATCACGCTAACAACTCCTTGAGGTATTGTCCCATCTTGGTAAAGTTAGTTTTCCTAAAGTCTAAGATCCTCGCTTTTTAATGGATTTTATTAGCCCTAGTCCTAATACTGAACCACACCATCTGATGATCACTGGATGTGAGATGATCTCCCACTATGACATCAAAAACACTTTCTCCATTGGTAAGCACCAAGTCCAGTTTGGCCAGTCACATGTGGGTTCTGTAACCAGTTGCCGGAATAGTTCGCCCTGTAAAGAATCTAGAATCTCCTTACTTCTAGATGACACTGCATTAGGGAAGTGCCAATCAACATCCGGCATATTGAAATCACCTATCAGTAGAACTTCTCCTGTCATGGCAATACTGCATATGTCTTCTATTAAATCCCCATCCACTTCTTCTCCTTGTGAGGGAGATCCGTATGTCACACTAATTCAAATGGATTTCCCTTTCCCTCTTTCTAGTTTAACCCACAGTGCCTCTTCACTCCCTTCTAAGCCCTGTAATTCTATAGCTTTAATATTGTTTTTTACATATAGTGCCACTCCTCCTCCCCTTCTTCATACCCTGTCCTTCCTGGTATAGCCTGGTATAATTACATCCCAGTCATGGTTGTTCGTGAACCATGTCTCTGTAACCACCACTAAATCCAAGTCAGCCTCTTCCATTAAAACCTCAACATCTAGGATCTTATTTCCCATACTGTGTCCTCCTGATCCCCACTGCCAAGGCCAATCGGGCCCGACCCCAGAAATATTTTAAAAAGGCCATGATCTGCCACCACCGACCTCAGAGGGACCCGATTGGCATCAGCTGCAGGGAGCGAGAAGGTAAGCTCCTCCCGCTCCCCATCACCAAGGCAAATCAGGTCTAGCTCCGGGAACATTTAAAAAAAGACCGCGATCAGACATGCCCACACCTGACTGGCCTGTTCCTGAGGGCCTTGCCAGAGGACCTTTAGGTGTGGGCCAAATCGGAATGACTACAGTCCTTCAAGCCAGCAAGACAAAAACTGCTACAGAAACTCACTACTCCAACAATCTTCATCCAGTAAGCACACAACCAAGACCCAACAGACAAAAGATAGCAACATCCAACACCAGCCCTCCCCCTCCAGGATCACATGCCACTGATCACCACCAGGGAGGGAGGGGGCCGATCTCCTCCCCGCTCCTCCAGCCGCCAACCAATCATTGGACTTTTAAACACAAATGCCCGAGACCCAGGAAAGCAGCCAGCAGCCCAATCATCATCGGGGAGCACAGAGGATGACCTCCTTCCCACTCCTCCAGCTGTTAACCAATCACCGCGCCAGCAGGACCTTTAAACACAAGCACCCGAGCCCCTTTGGTGGGGCCCATAGGCATGGACCACGGCTCTGCAATAACAAAGACCCCACCTGCCTCCTACTGCAGAACTCTACGGAAGATACTGCAAACTCTGATACAACTCACACAAAACCATATCAGCATCGAAACAAACAAAGCCTACCAAGCATTCCTGCATAACAATGCTGAGGTCCAACCACCAATAGTACCATCACTCCAACGCCAGTCAAGAGATTCAAAACGACACACCCCAGCCTGACCTGTTCCTGTAAACACAGGACCGGATCAAGCTTGTCGGGTGCATCTGGAGCCAGTTGGCAACCCTAACCTGGTCGGACCACCACATAGAAATATAGAAAAATGACCACAGAAAAAAGACCACATGGCCTATCTAGTCTGTCCTTCCATATCAACAGCTACAACAGTCCCCTTTTTTCCTTTAGATACCCTTTGTGTTTGTCCCATGCCTTTTTGAATTTAGATACTGTCCTCATTTCTAACACCTCCACTGGGAGACTATTCCACGGATCCACCACTCTTTCCATAAAGAAATATTTCTGCATATCACTCCTGAATCTATCCCCTTTCATTCTCATCCCATGTCCCCTCATAACAGAACTTGCTTTCAATTGAAAGAGGCTCTCCTCCTGTGCATTTATGCCACGGAGGTATTTAAACGTCTTAATCATATCACCTCAATCCCGCCTTTCCTCTAAGGTGTACATATTAAGATCCTTAAGTCTGTCCTCATATGCTTTATAATGAAGACCACTAACCATTGTAGTAGCCACCCTCTTTACTGACTCCATCCTGTTTATATCCTTTTGAAGGTGTGGTCTCCAAATTGCACACAATACTCCAAATGAGGTCGCACCAAAGACTTTTATACAGAGGCACTATCACCTCCTTTTTTTCTGCTAGCCATTCCTCTTCGTATGCACCCAAGCATCCTTCTAGCTTTTGCTGTTGCCTTTTCTACCTGTTTTGCTACTTTAAGATCATCGGACATAACCACACCTAGGTCCCGCTCTTCTTTAGTGGACAAAAGTACTTCACCCCCTATACTGTATTGCTCCCTTGGATTGCTGCAGCCCAAATGCATGACCTTGCATTTTTTAACATTAAATCCCAGACCAAATTCTAGACCATTCTTCAAGCTTAGCTAGATCCCTCCTCAAGTTATCTACACCTTCCTGGGTGTCTACTCTATTGCAGATTTTGTTATCATCCGCAAAGAGGCAAACCTTACCCATCAGCCCTTCTGCTATATCACTAACAAAGATGTTAAAAAGAATCGGACCGAGGACATATCCCTGGGGCACACCACTGGTAACATCCTTCTCCTCAGAGTACAGGTAAATGGAGCTCACTCTTTGTCGCCTCCCATTCAACCAATTTCTAACCCAAGCAGTAACTTTAGGGTCCATCCCTAGGGTGCTCAGTTTGTTTATAAGTCGCCTGTGAGGAACGGTGTCAAAGGCTTTACTGAAATCTAAATATACCATATCTAGGGCTCTCCCTCGGTGCAACTCCCTGGTCACCCAGTCCAAGAAATCACTCAGATTTGTCTGACAAGACCTGCCTCTGGTGAATCCATACTGCCTCGGATCCTGTAATCCGCTGGATTCCAGAAACCTCACTATTTTTTCTTTCAGCAGCGTTTCCAATAATTTACTCACCACCGAAGTTAAACTAACCAGCTTGTAGTTTTCAACCACATTCTTACTTCTGCTTTTGTGTAAAGGCACCATTTGGTCCCATTTAAGCTCCTGTCTGAAAACCACTGGGACTAACAACAATGAACATCTAACCCTTGTTGCTTCAAGGAATTTCATAAAGATGCTATACTTGATCATATCCTACCTAAACTAGAAACCACCTTTAAAGCCATTATTTATTTATTTAACTTTTTTTTTATATACCGGTTTAAAGTGAAACAACAATGGTTTACATAGAATGATACAGTAGCAACTATATATGTTCATTACAGAAATCATCCAAAATTGGAATAATGCCATTGCATCAATGACAATAGCTCCCCACAAAAAGACATCACCATGAATGAATAACACACCATGGTACTCAACTGACATAAGGGGAGCAAAACTCAAGCTAAGACAACTAGAAAGATGCTGGTGGCATAGTAGGGATTCACTTCACCTACAGGAGTACACATTAAAGTAGAGGGAATACAATGAACTAATACTCAGTCCTAAGAAGGAATATCACAGAAACATTATCATGAAATCGCTTAACTGCCCCACAGAACTATTCATCATAGTGAAATCATTCATACGATCTCCATTGAGCCAGGAAACTTCAACACTACCTCCAGAAGTCTTGGCGACGCATTTGCAGAATCAACTCACCTGCAAAGATGACACCTTGATAAATGACCCACCACTTAAGAACAATATAAACAATCCAAACAGCTGGACTTGTTTCCATCCAATCTCAGAAGATCAATGCGGACAAATCTTGAAACGGTTGAACGCTACCACCTCCCCATTTGACCCATGCCCCATCTCTTGGATAAAGATATCTAGTAAAGAATTCGCACCCATCCTCCATAAATCTCTCTCTCTCTCTCTTTCTCAGGGTAACATGCCCTCCATCTTAAAAACCACATCAATCAGAGCATTTTGTGTGTCAAGGAGGTAGAGAGCGGAGCACAAACCCATTTGTGGTGCATACTATATCCAGTGTTGTGAATTAGAGAAGGGCAAGCAATATACACTGGGGATGTCCCTGTTATCTTGCTTTGGGGAGGGGCAGGGGCCAGAAATTGAAGTGCTATGCAGGTGGGCAAAGCAGGGTCTTAGCAAGGTCTCACAGGTAATATATAAAATGGGAGAGCTAGACTTTGCCGGAATAAGAGATTTATACAGGTTGCCACCACAAGACTACTAAAGTTACCTACAGGTTAGCACATTTTTAAAGCAGCAAAAGATATGGCGAGAATTATGGAGTGAAAGTGGATGGTTCAGAGTTGCATGCCTGGAGACACTGGGATGGAAAGGGATCCTATCTCACTTGTACCGAGGATTAATCATAAAAGGACCCAAGAAGCGAGAATACATACAGAAATGGGAACAAGATTTAGCGGTAAAGTGGGAAGTAGACGTGTGAGATGTAATAGTACAGGGGGTTGCGAGGGTCTCTATAACCACTACTCTGCGAGAAAATGCATATAAAATGTTCTCTAGATGGTACTGGATGGCAGAGCGAGCCACACACACACACAATCCATCTCCTGGCAAACAGACACACACACACAATCCATCTCCTGGCAAACAGACACACACGCGTGCGCGCTCCTCCTCCTGGCAAACAGACACACACGCGTGCGCGCTCCTCCTCCTGGCAAACACAAGCACACCACACACACATGCGCGTGATCCTTCTCCTGGCAATCAGACACACGCGTGTGAAACTTCTCCTGGCAAACAGACACACACACACGCATGCGCGGGCTCCTTCTCATGGCAAACACGCACGTGCAGGCTCCTCATGGCAAGCAAACATGCACGGGCTCCATCTCCTGGCAATCGGACACACACACACACGGGCGATCCTTCTCCAGGCAAACAGACAAACACACGCACACGATCCTTGTCCTGGCAAACACACACACACACGCGCGCGCTCCTTCTCCTGGCAAAAACATACACACGCGCGCTCCTCGTGGCACACACACACACGTGCGCTCCTTCTCCTGGCAAACACACACACACACACACACTTGTGCTCCTCCTTGCAAACATACACACACATGCGCGCACACACACAAGCACCTTCTCCTGACACACACGCGCGCACACTTGGTCCTTCTCTCACACACACACGCTGCTCCTACTGACAGGCAGACACAGACACACATGCTCTTCTCCTGACACACACACACAAAAAGGCACACACACGCGCTTTCTCCTGACACACATAGGATCCTTCTCCTGGCAAACACACACACGTGCTCTTTCTCCTGACACACACACACAACCACATGCACACTTCTTTTCCTGGCACACAGACACACACACGCTCCTTCTCCTGGCAAGCACACACACACACAAACACACGTGCACTCTTTCTCCTGGCAAACACATACACACACATACACGTGCTCCTTCTCCTGACACACACACATACACGTGCTCCTTCTCCTTACACACACACACACACACACGCGCGTGCACCTTCTCCTGACACACACAGATGCACGCGCACAAACACGAGCGTACTCCTCCTGACACACATACACGCGCACACACACACACGTGCTCCTTCTCCTGACAAACACACACATGCGCTTCTTCTCCTGACATGCACGCACACACACACGTGCTCCTCCTGACACACACACACACACACACACACACGTGCTCCTTCTCCTGACACGCACACACACATACACACGCTCGTTCTCCTGACACACACATACACACATACAAAACACACATGCTCCCTCTGCTGGCACACACACACACACACGCTCCTTCTCCTGACACACATAAACACACACGTACATGCACCCTCCTTCTCCTGACACACATGCACACACGCATACTCCTCCTCCTGAAACACACACAAACACGTGCGCTCCTCCTGGCACACGCGCACATACATGCACACACTCCTCCTGGCACACGTGCACATACATGCACACACTCCTCCTGACACACTCCTTCGCTGCGCGTGCGCACACACGCGCACACACACACGCACACACACACGCACACACACACACACACACGCCTCCTGACATGCACACGCACGCACCTTCTCTTGAAATGCATGCGCACACACGCTTCTCCTGACACGTGCGCACACATATGCACGCTCCTTCTCCTGACACGTGCACACACACACACACGCTTTTTCTCCTCACATGCGCGCTCCTTCTCCTGACACATGTGCGCTCCATCTCCTGATACACACACACAAATATACATGTTCTCCTTCACCTGACACGCACACACGCAGGTGTGCCCCTTCACCTGACACACACAGATATAAATGTTCTCCTTGTCCTCGCGCGCACACACACGCACACACACACGCGCACACACACACGTGCGTGCACTCTTTCTGCTGGCTCACACACACACACGCTCTCCTCCTGACACACACATGCGCTCCTTCTCCTGAGACATACACTTCTTTTCCTGACACACACACACACACACACACACACACACACACACACACACACACACACACACACACACATGCTCTTTCTCCTGTCACACACACAAAAACACATGCACACTTCTTTTCCTGACACACAGACACACACATGTGCTCCTTCTCCTGGCAATTACACACACACTCACTCCACCTCCTGACACACACACAGACACACACACAAGCGCGCTGCTTCTTCTGGCAAACACACTGACACATGATCCTTCTCCTGACACATGATCCTTCTCCTGACACACGCACACGTGCTCCTCCTGACACACGCACACACGCACAGCTTTTCCTGACACACACACACACACGCACACGCGCTCCTCCTGACATACACACACCCATGCGCTCCTTCTCCTGACACACACACATGCACACGCGCTCCTCCTGACACATGCACACACGATCCTTCTCCTGACACAGACGCACACGCGATCCTTCTCCTGACACACACACACACACACACACACACACACATATACACGCACACGCGATCCTTTTGCTGACGCACACACACATATCACACATACGGGCTCCTTATGACACATATACAGACACCCACACCCACATGCTCCTTTTTCTGGCAAACACACACACATGCGCTCCTTTTTCTGGCAAACACACACACACACGCTCCTTTTTATGGAAAACACGCACATACGCACGGTCCTTTTTCTGGAAAACACGCACGCTCCTTTTTCTGGAAAACACGCACGCTCCTTTTTCTGGAAAACACGCACGCTCCTTTTTCTGGAAAACACGCACGCTCCTTTTTCTGGAAAACACGCACGCTCCTTTTTCTGGAAAACACGCACGCTCCTTTTTCTGGAAAACACACACACGCGCTCCTTTTTCTGGCAAACACACACACACACATGCGCTCCTTCTCATGGCACACACATGCTCTATTTGCTGGAAAACACACACACATGCGCGCCTGCTCATTCTCCAGGAACAAGCAGGAAGTCAGTCCTCACTTATGGGTGACGTCGGCACAGACTGAGCCTGTGTGGAGCAATTCCCCAGCTTTCAAAGAAAGCCTTTTAGATTGCTACCACGCATGCGTGGTCCTCTTCCCGCCCAAGGGTGCCATCTTGCTCAGTCTCCCTTTTTTCGCAGAGTCCTTTGGACGCACGTTCTCTTCCCTCTGAAAAAGTTTTGTTTTTCGCCTTAACAGACCTCTTATTTCCGGTTGCACCGGTCCTCTACCCGTCCTTCCCCTGCTCTACTTTTTTAGAGCTATTGGGGATACTCTTTTTCTCTTTTTTTTTTTTTGAAAATTGTATTTATTAACCAATAGCAAACAAAACATACAAGAGAATGTAATAAAGAGCCACCGAGGAGTGGAGTCTTATCTCCGCCGGGGCCAAGACAATAAACAGTTTTGTCGCCAGCCTATGTGCAGACATAAAGATGAAAAGCATACATGGTTAAACAGTTTTTCCCCATTTTTCCCCCTATTCAGAACAACCCCCCCAACCCCCCCCGCCCCCCTCCCCGTCCTCGCACCCCGAACTCCACTGCACCTCAGCAGCATCGCGCACAACCGGTATCACATCGTCTCCCCAACCTAGTAGGCCAGGCCTTAGGGTCCCACATTCACAATATCACTCCGGCAGCGAGAGCCCAGAGACTGAATATAAGGTTCCCAAATCAACAGAAAGGTAGACCACCGTTTCACAGAGCCCCTGGCCCTCCAACGCTCTACCAGCATCAACTGGTGGAAATTATTACGCCACTCCGCAAATGTAGGCGGGTTGCAATCCCTCCAGTTGTGTAAAATCGGACCTTTCCCCACCAGGCATGCTTTACGTACCAATAGGCGCTCCCACCTCCCAGTAGGTAAAGTCAGGGGCAATCGATCGAGGACAACCAAGTCTCCGTTCCAGGGAAACCGCTGTTGCAATAATCTCATAAGATAGCGATGGATATGGGACCAATACGGGAGGATGCGCCTGCACTGCCACCACATATGAGATAAAGAGGCCAAGGGCATATGACACCTAGGGCAGGACCCATCTTGTGTAATACGACTTCGGAGCGCTCGCCTCGGAGAGATATATACCCGAGTTAAAGCCTTGTTTTGGATTTCCCTCCACCGCGCTCCCGCCGCCAATTCTACTATCCGCCCCACTGCCGCGCGGATCGTGCCTGGCGGGATTTCCCGTCCCAACTCTCCCCCCCAGGCTGCCTCCGCCTTCCCATAATCCGGCACCGCCCCATAGCACTCCAACTTGGTCCGCAGCCCAGCTATCGTCAGGGGCGTATCTCCCCCGAGATCTAGGAACTCAATAATCTGCTGGGACCGGTCTTCCCCCAGTTCTTCTCGAGGTAATGTAGCCACGTAGTGAGACAGTTGAAGATACGCATAGTAATGGGTGTGGGGTAGTTGGTTCTCCTCCCGTAAGTCCAGAAACGGCTTGCACTTACCCGTAAGGTCCACCACATGTCCCAGGTACCTAAGGCCTTGCTGATGCCAGTGTTTAAAAACGCGCGAATCTGAACCAGGCGGAAACTGTGCATTACCTTGTATAGGTAACCAGCTGGAAACCTGCCAATTACGATGCCAGAAACTGTTCAGCTGCTTCCATGTACGCCGCACCGCAGTTAACAACACGTTCCGCGTGAGTCTCGCGGGTAGATACTTACTCTCTACATGTAGTGCCCCCACCAGGGAGAAGGGAGACAATGATGCCCTCTCAAGATCTCGGGGGGTATAAATGTCTGTTCCCCCTAAATAGTCACCCAAGTGTCGCACCAGGCAAGCCAGGGCATAGAGCCGTATATCCGGAAGCCCTAGACCACCCCTGCGCCACCCTCCCACCATACGAGAGATAGGGATCCGCGCCCGGGCCCCTTTCCACAAAAATCCCTGAATTTCTCTTTCCAGTTTGAGCCGATCCCGTCGAAGTAGCCAGACCGGCAAAGTTTGGAGCCAGTACAATAGACGCGGTAAAATCACCATTTTAACTGCAGCAATTCTCCCCAGTAATGCCAACGGCAGTGGATTCCAGGCTCGCAGTTGCCGCCGTATCCCAGACAAGACCCTCTCAAAATTCGTGTGGTATAGATCCTGTGGCAGCCTCGTTAGAATAATACCGAGATATTTAAACCCATGTTCCGCCCATTTCAACGGGAAAGCCTCCCCCCATCCGCCTCGCAACCCCCCCAACACATCCAGAGCCTCCGATTTATCGGCATTTATCCGCAGACCTGCAAAACTGCCAAACCTCCGAAATGCAGCCAACAGTTTCGGCAATGACGCTCGCGGTTCCTGTAAGTGTACAAGCATGTCGTCGGCAAAGGCCGACACCTTGAAGCCCTGCTTACCCACCTCAATCCCACGAATCTGCGGGTCCGATTCGATACTACGGATTAGAGGATCCAACGACAGAACAAACAATAAGGGGGACAGCGGGCAACCCTGTCGAGTGCCCCGATGGAGAGAGAAGGGGGCTGATAGAACCCCATTGCACAATACCCGTGCCGTCGGGGTATCATATAGACTCTTCACCATAGCACAGAATGCTTGTCCAAGCCCATATGACGGTAGCAAATGGTCCAGGTAGGTCCAATCCACCCTATCGAACGCCTTTTCAGCGTCAAAGCTTATCAAAAGCGACGGCAACTGATGGCTATGCACCCACTCCAATGATGTCAAAATTCGGCGAATGTTACGAACGGCATACCGACCGCGCATAAAACCCACCTGAGATGCATGCACTATATCGCCTAGTATTCCCGCTAGTCGCTCAGCCAAAATTTTTGCCAACAGTTTGGCGTCAAAATTTAACAAAGAGATCGGTCGATAGGAGGCCGCCTGCAGTGGGTCTTTGGCTGGTTTGGGGATCAGAGTGATATAGGCTTGGTTGTCTCCCCGCCTCCTACCCCCCCCATCTATCCGCTGCTGGTATGTCTCCACCAACAAGGGTCCCACCCCTTCGGGGAGTATTTTATAAAACTCAGCCCCGTAGCCATCGGGGCCGGGGGCCTTGTAGCAACTGGCCTGAGCGATCACTGACTGAACCTCCTCCAAGGTAATTGGGCGTCCCAGCTGTTCCCTCTGTGCCTCCGTCACCCTTGGGAGCCGGAGCCCTTGCAAGAAGGCCTCCCTAGTGGCGGGGTCATGTTCCTCGGCCGTATAGAGTTTTTGAAAGAAGCCCTTAAAGAGTGCACAAATCGCCTCTCGGTTTTGATGAAGTTTCCCATGTTCATCCCGAAGAGCCGCAACCCCCCTCCCCTCTCGCGGACCTCGCAGACAACGGCCGAGGAGCCTCCCGGGTTTGTCCCCGAAACAATGGAGTCGATATTTATAATACAGTAGAGATTTCTTAGCGCGCTGATGAAGTAGTTCATTCAGGGCGACCTGAAGCTCCCAGAGCCGTTTTCGATTCGACTGCGTGGGGGATTGACCACTGAGTGCCCGCACATGGGAAACCTGACGCTCCAGTTTAAGAATCTGCTCCGCCAGCAAGCGGCGTCTCCGGGCGGCAAAGCCAATAATATCCCCTCTCAATACCACCTTGGCCGTTTCCCAGACCAACTCGGGGTCCTCCCTGTGCACCTGATGATGCAACTCAAATTCTCGCCAGCGGTGGCTTAAAAAATGCCGGAATTGGTCATCTTTATATAACTCAATGGGAAATCTCCAAGTTCGAGATGTATCAGATCCTCCCCCCCATCGCAATTCTACCCAAACCATGGCATGGTCAGATATCTCCAGAGGACCTATCTGCGTCTCCTCCACCTGTACAAAGGCAGTTGTGGAAAGCAATACATAATCAATTCTTGCACTGGTCCCATGCGCCCTCGAAACATGAGTGAAGTCCTTCTCAGATGAATGCAAGACTCTCCACGGATCTATCAAACCTAAGCGCCTCCGAAATCGGTGCAACACTTGAGAGCTCAGTATTCTATCCCGCGTCCCCTTTCCGCTTGAGGTGTCTAGGCTAACGTCAAGCACCCCGTTAAGATCACCCCCCATGAGAAAGGGTACGTCGGGCAGCTGTTCCACTTTAGCCGCGATGCAATCATAAAATTCACGATCGACCGCATTGGGACCATAGACATCGCCAAGTATTATCTCACGGTCTTCCAGTACTCCCCACAATAACAAATATCGTCCAGCCGGGTCCGCCACTTGTCGATTCAACGAGAAACGCACCCTCTTATGAATCAATATAACCACTCCTCCCTTCTTCCCCAGTGCAGGCGCACCCCACACCTGGCCCACCCAATCCCGACCTAGTTTAGCATGTTCTTCCGCTGTTTGGTGGGTTTCCTGGAGTATTGCAATATCACAGCGGTGTCTAGCCAGCGCCTTCAATACTTTATATCGCTTGATCGGGCTGCCTAGACCGCAGACATTCCAGGTTATAATTCTCAGAGGGTCATCGTATAAATATGACCTAATTGCCAGTAGAGCGTTATGAGGGAGACCCTCCCAGCCTGGAGCCTCCCCTCCATTTGGTCATAAAAAAGATTGCTCTGTTTGTGCTTGGTGTTCGGAGTGCGAGGACCCCACCCCCTCTGCCCACCCATCCCTCCCTCCCCTGCCCCCACCCCTCCCTCACCCCTCCCCTCCCCCTCCCCCTTACCCCCCTCCATCCAAGTCCCCAACCCCTCTAAGTCCACTGACTTATACCACCCTCCCCTCCCCACCTTGGGAGAGATTACTAAGGTCACCCTAAGCTCAACCCCCCCCCCACCTCAGGTTATAGCGCCAAACTCTACCCCCTACCCCCCCAGCATTTTAACCTGCGGCAGCTATCCCCCAACCCCGATCATTTATTACCTAAACAAACGTTGGTCCCACCCGACTATCCTCAGGATTAGAAGACCTATCCATAGGAGCCCCCCCGCTGGGACAAAGAAGGAGGCAGACCTACTAAGTCGCCGTGAAGCAAAGCTATCAAAGGCCCCCATCAGAGAGCCCCTGGCCTTAGAGCCCGGGAGCTCACAGCAGAGATATCCCTCATTAAAGCTCTCAAACTGCATGCAGGCAAGGTTGTACAGGAATAGTAAAGGCATATAAACAAAAAACAGGAACGGGGGAGCCACCGGGGGGGGGGGCCGCGGTGGCTACCCCGTCCTCTGCTGTGGTAATCCCCGCAGTATCCACCGTAGGCACTGAACTCTACAGGCCACCCCTCAGTTATAAGCAAAGCGAAAACATGGGAATTAGTGAAAGGGGGGCCAGCATTATCCCGTGTCATTCAGTGCCTTCGGTCCATCGGGTCTCCCCCCCACCAGCATCCCCCGTCCTACCGCCCAAGAGGTCCAGCGGTGTATGCAGATACAAAAATAGACAAGGCCACAGGCCCAAAGTCCATTAAGGCGTCGCCGATGTCTCTCGTGCCCGTGACACCACTTGCTCTACATATGGCCCAGCATCTGCAGCAGAGTCAAACACACGATGCGAGTTGTTGTGGAAAACATGAAGACGGGCCGGGTATTGCACAGAAAAGCGAATCCCCACGGCAATCAACTTTGCACACCAGGGTGCATATTCCCTCCGCCGCTGACCAAGGTCCACCGAGTAGTCCTGGGCGACGCGGATCTTCACGTTGTTATAGGTAGTGTCGCCCGTCTGCCTTGCAGCCCGCAGTATCCTCTCCTTGATCGGGAACCGGAGGAACTTGGCCAGCACAATCCTTGGTCTGCGATCTTGGGTTTGGGGCTTCCCTACTCGGTGGACTCGCTCAATGTAGAGGGGTTCGGTGGTCTCAGTTGGACCCAGGAGGTGAGTAACAAAGGCCTCAAGGTAACCCCGGAGATCTCTGTCTAGCACTACCTCCGGAATACCCAGGAAGCGGAGGTTATTCCGGCGTGAGCGATTTTCTAAGTCGTCTAGTTTCGCCGCTTGGAGCCCCAGTTGTGTTTTGAGGCCCTCCACCTCATGGGCTAGGGCCGTGGCGCCATCTTCGGCTTGCCCTAGGCGCTCTTCAACCTCCCGCAATCGGCTGCCCAGAGAATCCACGGATGTCTGCAGTCCGTCCATCTTTTCATGGAGTGCTGCGAACTGAGGCGCAAGAACTGTTGCCACCGCGGCCGACATTTCGTCGAGGGATGCCGCCGATTTGGGAGAAGCCGGTGCCCCCAGGACATCGGCCATCTTACCGGCGCCCGCCATGCGGTCTTTGTCTCTCCGGGTCGCTTTGACTGCTGAGGCCATGGCAAAATCGGTCTACTGCCGGTCTCTGCTTGCCGTCAATAAGTGTCTTTGCAGTATTCAATCTGCCCGTCGGCGCTAAGTAGTAAGTAGCCGGTTTTTCCCCGATTTGGGCTAAGGGGGGAGCGGAGCTCGCTCAGAATGCGACCACTATCGTGTTCGCATCACGTGACCTCTCCTCTTTTTCTCATTTTTTCTTTACGGGCTTTGCTCCCTTTTTTCTTCTCTAACTGCTGGCCGCGTTGGTCTTCAACCTCGCCGGGGCCATTTTTGCCCCCATGGCCACCTATTCAAAAAATGCGATAGATGCTTTAGGAATATGTCGCTTACGGACACTCATGACTGTTGTTTGCGGTGCCAGGGAGCCAGCCATAACCCAGAGCTCTGTTCACTCTGCAAGAACATGTCCTCTAAGGCCCTGCTCAGTCGTAAGCAGAAGTCCAAAGGCATTTTCCGAAAGGCCGCCTCGGAGTCCCCGGTGGTGCCCTTTGTCATCTCTCTTCCGGTGGGTTCTCCACCTGCGGCCCCGTGCTCTCGGCGGCACTCCGACCAGGGATCCCCCGAGGTGGAACGGCGCAAAACGAAGAAGGCCTCAAAGTCGCTGTCTGGGGCTCCCGACAAGCGCGAGCGCTCCCGTGCCTGGTCGCTTAGCCCCCTTCGGTGTTCCCGAGAGTTGGACAAGGAGCGGCCCTGCATGGTACCCTGCACGGAAGCAGTGTCTTCCGGTGAAGGCGCCTGGTCTCCTGAGGGTCGTCCCAGTGAGGACCCCCTTGACGCCCGATCTGGTGACCACGGTGGGAGTCCCGCATGCTGGCGCTGAATGCAGCGTTTGTGTTCATTGCTTCCCAGCAGGTGCTCACGGCCAGCTTTGCTGACTCGCACCCAGAGACCCCGGGTCCCTCGTGTGGGACACCCAAATCAGTCCAGGAGACCCCCGAGAGCTGCGGGCCTCATGAGGGTCCTCGACGTCGGTCTCGCTCGCCCTCCCGTTCCTTGGAAGCGAGATCGTCCAGGGCTTCCGTCACCAGGCCACCAGCTATTCGACAGGGTGACCTGCCCGGCTTGGACTCCTTGACCGACTTCTCGGACTGGGAGTCTGATGGGGACACCTCCCCGGAAACCCGTACCTGCCGGGTTCTTCCATCAGACCCTTCGCCGCCTGCATTCCAGTGGCACTCGCCACCCAAAGATGACACCTTCCTGGTGTTCATTTGGGACATGACACGGGCCCTTTAACCTGGTCACCCAGGCTAAGGAGGACCCTCGTGCTGAAGAATTTGACATTCTTCAGTACGAGTCCCCGCCCAGGGAATCCCTCACTGTACCTGTACCGCCTATTCTATCTTGGCTACTGCTGCGCATATGGGAGGCCCCAGCCTCAGTCCCCATTGTGAGCAAGTGCCTTGACACGATGTACAAGATGCAGTGTGGGTCAGGCTTCCAAAAGACCCAACTCCCACACACCTCGATGGTGGTGGAATCTGCCATGAAGAAGCAAAAGAGCCTGAAATCACACTCGTCAGTACCACACAGTCAAGAGTCGAGAGCCCTTGATGCCCTGGGCCGCAAGACCTACCAAGGTTCCATGCTGTCTTGTCGCATCAAGGCATATCAACTGTACATTGGTATGTTCCTGCGCGATTTGGAGAGCCTCTCGGCAGATTCCACACCCTGCTAAAGTCCATTGCCGACTGCTCCAGGTACCTCTCTCGAGCCTCCTATGATGGCTTCGAAACATCGGCTTGGGTAGCGGCTGTGGGCATTGGGGCCTGGTGCCAGGCATACCTCCAATCCTTGGATTTGGAGAAATGGGTGCAGGAGAAGCTCCTGGATGTGCCCTGCCTCAGCAAGTAGCTCTTTGGCAAGCCGATGGAGGAGAAGGCTGCGGAAATAGAGACTGAGTTCGTCACCAGGACCCGTCTCTCCCGCAAAACTTCTACCCTGCCTTGGAAGAAGCAGCCAACCAAGAAGCCCTTCCCTAGAAAGGACCTCCAGTATCGGGGCTATTCACCATATCCAGTTACCCACATGCTGACCACTCCGGCGCAGGGAAAGTCTGGCCAGGGGCATCGTAAGCCTACGGGACCGAAGGCCCAAACGCCGGCTCCCCCGCAACCCACTCAGGTTTTGACGCCATCAGCATAGCCCTTTGCCTTCCAGCAACGCAGCAGCTTGGGGGGGGGCGCCTGTCCTTCGCCCCATCATGGGCTCCCATCACCTCGGACACTTGGGTCCTCCAAGTCGTCCAGGATGGCTATTGACTTCACTTTGACAGGCTTCCACCCCCTTTCTTCCCGGTGGAGCCTCCTTGACTCCCCGCACACCAGCTTCTGCTGCAAGCGGGAATTACACTTGCTTCTCGCCCAACGGGCAGTCGAGAAGGTCCCTCCCCACCTTCGAGGTCGGGGCTTCTATTCCCGGTACTTCCTTGTCCTCGACCTCCGCAGGCTAAACAAGTTCCTGGTGTGGGAGAAATTCAAGATGTTATCTCTTGGTGTGCTGCTGCTCTTCCTCCGGCAGGGCGACTGGCTATGCTCCTTGGATTTAAAGGACGCTTACGCCCACATCTTAATCCACCCCCATCACAGGTAGTACCTGCGTTTCAGGGTGCAGGGAGAGCACTTCCAGTACAGGGTGCTCCCCTTCGACCTCGTGTCTGCCCCATGGGTCTTCACAAAGTGACTCATCGTGGTCGCCGCTTACCTTTGGTGCCAGGGCATGCTGGCCTTTCCCTACCTCGACAAGTGGCTCATTATGTACTCGGCCGAGGAGGCTCGGCGAGCAATGTTGTGCATTGTCCTCCTCGGAGAGCTTGGGGTTCTTGGTCAACTACCCAAAGTCTCACCTCGAGCTGGTGTAGAGTCTCAAGTTCATCGGGGCGTGCCTCGATACTCAGCAGGCAATTGCCTTCTTGCCGGTGGATCCCTCCACCCACCTCCGAGCTCTGGCAGCTCAGATCCAAAGCGCTCACCAGGTCACCACTCCGTCCATGCTACGTCTCCTGGGCCACATGGCCTTGACTGTACATGTGGTTCCTCATGCCCATCTGTGCATGCAGATGACTCAGTGGTATCTCAGTGTCCAATGGAGCCAGGCCCTCGGACACCTCAGGGACCCTGTCAGGTTCTTCCTGACCTCTGCTTGTCCCTGAGCTGGTGGCAAAACCCCCGCAACCTCCTGCGGGGATTGCCCTTTCAGACCCCACGGCATGATGCGGTACTGACGACAGACGCTTTCCTGTTA
This sequence comes from Ichthyophis bannanicus, assembly GCA_033557465.1. NCBI lineage: Eukaryota > Metazoa > Chordata > Amphibia > Gymnophiona > Ichthyophiidae > Ichthyophis > Ichthyophis bannanicus. Next base: position 147,755,074 of record CM066039.1, on the reverse strand, counting down.
GGGTGGGGAGCCCATTGCGGACCGCTCTGCACGCCGGGGCAATGGTCACCCAAGGAGTCTCAGCAGCAGATAAACCTGCTCGAACTCCAGGCCATTCGGTGGGCCCTGAGGGCCTTTGAGGAACACCTCAGCGGGAAGTCAGTTCTAGTGCAGACCGACAACCGTGTAGCGATGTTCAACATCAACAAAGAGGGGGCACGGGATCACGCTCCCTCTGCCGGGAAGCAGTCGTCATCTGTTCTTTCGCTGCCCGACGGACGATGTCCCTCAGGGCGACATACCTCCCGGGTCAGGAGAATGGCCTGGCGGACAGACTCAGCAGAATCCTTCGCCCCCACGAATGGCGGCTGGATCCCAGAGTAGCAGACTGGTTGTTTCTCTGCTGGGGCACTCCGGCGATAGACCTCTTCACCAGTCCTCAGAACATGCAGCTCCCCTGCTTTTGCGGGCTGATGCCGCACCCGAGCAGGGAGGGCCCCGATGCATTTCTCCTGGACTGGTCCTCCAGTCTTCTCTATGCATTTCCTCCTTTCCCCCTCATTGCGAGGACTCTGTTTAAGGCTCAGTTGGGGCAGGGCATCGTTGATTCTCATGGCCCTCTCGTGGCCTCAGTTCCTGCCCCTGCTTGCAATGGAGCCCCCGGTTCCCCTGTGCTCTCCCAGGGGTGCTGCACCCAAACCTAACCTCCCTATCCCTCATGGCCGAACGGGTCTCCCTAGCCTCTCTGGCCCTACCGGAGGAGGGTCGAAGAAGTTGTCCTCACCTCGAGGAAGGACTCCACTAGGCGAGCTTACGCCTTTAAGTGGAAACGCTTCTTCGTCTGGTGCTCAGAATACCAGATTGACCCCTTCTCGTATCCTGTTCGGTGGGTTCTCCAGTACCTCCTCCACCTCTCTAGGGAAGGGCTGAAGTCAAACTCTGTCAGAGTTCATTTGAGTGCCATCTCGGCTAATCATCTCTCTATCGAGGGAAAACCCCTCTCGGGGCAGCCGTTAGTCTCCTGCTTCATGTGGGGTCTCCTGCTATCCAAGCCGACCATCCATCTTCCTCCGGTGGAATGGGACTTAAATGTGGTACTCACGCAACTCACCCGTCCACTCTTCGAGCTGGTGGTGACGTGTTCGCTCCGGCACCTGTCCTTGAAGGTGGCCTTCCTGGTGGCACTGACCTCGGCCTGCCGAGTCAATGAGCTCCAGGCTTTCATGTCTGGCACCCCTTACACCAGGTTTTATCGGAATAGGGTGGTCCTCAGTAACCACCCTAAATTCCTGCCTAAGGTCGTTTCGGACTTCCATCTCAACCAAGAGATAATGCTGCTGACTTTCTTCCCGAGGCCCCACACCGACCAGGTGTTGACGGCTCTCCACCCCCTTGACTGCAAACAGGCCCTTGCCTTTTATTTGCAGCGTACCCAGACTCATCGTAAGTCTGACAGGCTTTTCATGACCTATGATCTCAATAGACCGGGGCAAGCAGTCACCAAGCGCACCCTCTCGGTTTGGGTGACGGATTGCATCGCTTTCGCCCATGCAAAGGATCGTCGAGTCACCGCGGCCACGGTGGCCTTGTTGCACTCCATGCCCCTGATGGACATCTGCAGGGCGATGACCTGGTCTTCCACCAACACCTTCACTGCCCACTACTGCCTGGAGAGGGAGTCCTGCCGGGACAGCACCTTTGGCCAGCTGTACTCCTTAACTTGTTCAGAGTATAAGCAACTCCTGCCCTCTGACCCTTCCTCACGGCTACTGAGGGCTTCACCCAGAGTACCCGAGGACTCGGGTTCCTTCGGGCTTCGACTTCTGCTTCTGCTTCTGCTTCTGCTTATGGTTTCGCGGAGGCATTTTTTGATTACAGGTTTGATAGACTGTAGCTAGGGAGTCCCATAACTGAGGACTGAGTTCGTGCTTGTGCCTGGAGAATCTATAGTAATTCACCTGTAACAGGTGTTCTCCAAGGACAACAGGAATCAGTCCTCACTACCCTCCCACCTCCCCTGATGAATTGCTGAATTCTTGTACATCCCTTGCCATTTGCTTGGTAGGGCTCAAGCTAAGGGACCTGACTGAGCAAGATGGCATCCTAAGGCGGGAAGAGGACAACACATGCGTGGTAGCAGTCTCAAAGGCTTTCTTTGAAAGCTGGGGAATTGCTCCGTGTGGGTTCTGTCGGTGCCAACGTCACCCAAAAGTGAGGACTGATTTCCTGTTGTCCCTGGAGAACATCTGTTACAGGTGCGTAACTATGCTTTCTCCTGGCAAACACACACACACACTCTCTCTCTCTCTCTCTCACTCGGCAAACACACACGCATGCCATCCATCTCCTGGCAAACGCGCACAATGCATCTCCTGGCAGACACACACACACACACACACACACACACGCATGCTGCATCTCTTGGCAAACACACACATGCGATGCGTCTCTTGGCAGACACAACCACACACGCACGCGATGTGTCTCCTGGCAGACACAACCACACACGCACGTGCTGCATCTCCGGGCAGACACACACACACACACACACACACACACACACACACACACATATATGTGTGATGCATCTCCTGGCAGACACACACACACATGCGTGATGCATCTCCTGGCAGACACATACACACATGCGTGATGCATCTCCTGGCAGACACACACACATGCACCTGTGATGCATCTCCAGGCAGACAACCCCTGCCCACGATGCATCTCCTGGCAGACCCCCCCCCCCCTGCGCGATGCATCTCCTGGCAGACCCCCCCCCCCTGCGCGATGCATCTCCTGGCAGACCCCCCCCCCCTGCGCGATGCATCTCCTGGCAGACCCCCCCCCCGCGCGATGCATCTCCTGGCAGACCCCCCCCCCCCCCGCGCGATGCATCTCCTGGCAGACCCCCCCCCCCCCCCGCGCGATGCATCTCCTGGCAGACCCCCCCCCCGCGCGATGCATCTCCTGGCAGACCTCCCCCCCCCCCCCCCCCCCCGCGCGATGCATCTCCTGGCAGACCTCCCCCCCCCCCCGCGCGATGCATCTCCTGGCAGACCTCCCCCCCCCCCCCGCGCGATGCATCTCCTGGCAGACCCCCCCCGCGCGATGCATCTCCTGGCAGACCCCCCCCGCGCGATGCATCTCCTGGCAGACACACACACACACACACACACACACACACACGCACGCGCGCGATGCGGCGCCAGGCAGACACACACACACTCGCCCACACCCACACACACACGCGCTGCGTCTCCTGGCAGACACACGCACACCCGCGCGCGCGATGCGTCTCCTGGCAGACACACACACACGCGATGCGTCTCCTGGCAGACACACACACACACGCGCGCGCGATGCGTCTCCTGGCAGACACACACACACGCACGCGCGCGCGCGCGCGATGCGTCTCCTGGCAGACACACACGCACGCGCGCGCGATGCGTCTCCTGGCAGACACACGCACGCGCGCGCGATGCGTCTCCTGGCAGACACACGCACACGCGCGCGCGATGCGTCTCCTGGCAGACACGCGCACGCGCGTGCGATGCGTCTCCTGGCAGACACGCGCACGCGCGTGCGATGCGTCTCCTGGCAGACACACACACGCGCGCGCGATGCGTCTCCTGGCAGACACACACACACGCGCGCGCGATGCGTCTCCTGGCAGACACACACACACGCGCGATGCGTCTCCTGGCAGACACACACACACCCACACACACACACACGCGCGCGCGCGCGCGATGCGTCTCCTGGCAGACACACACACACACACACACACACACACACACGCGCGCGCGATGCGTCTCCTGGCAGACACACGCACGCGCGCGCGCGATGCGTCTCCTGGCAGACACACACGCGCGCGATGCGTCTCCTGGCAGACACACGCACACGCGCGCGATGCGTCTCCTGGCAGACACACGCACACGCGCACGCGCGCGCGATGCGTCTCCTGGCAGACACACACACTCACGCGCGCGCGATGCGTCTCCTGGCAGACACACGCACACGCGCGCGATGCGTCTCCTGGCAGACACACGCACACGCGCGCGCGATGCGTCTCCTGGCAGACACACACACACGCGCGCGCGATGCGTCTCCTGGCAGACACACACACACGCGCGCGCGATGCGTCTCCTGGCAGACACACACACACGCGCGCGCGATGCGTCTCCTGGCAGACACACACACACGCGCGCGCGATGCGTCTCCTGGCAGACACACACGCGCGCGATGCGTCTCCTGGCAGACACACACGCGCGCGATGCGTCTCCTGGCAGACACACACGCGCGCGATGCGTCTCCTGGCAGACACACACACACGCGCGCGCGTTTAGTCTCCTGGCAGACACACACACACGCGCGCGCGATGCGTCTCCTGGCAGAGACACACACACGCGCGATGCGTCTCCTGGTAGACACACACACACACACACACGCGCGCGCGATGCGTCTCGTGGCAGACACACCCCCCCCCGCGCGCGCGCGATGCGTCTCCTGGCAGACACACACGCGTGCGCGATGCGTCTCCTGGCAGACACACACACACGCGCGCGCGATGCGTCTCCTGGCAGACACACACACACACGCGCGCGCGATGCGTCTCCTGGCAGACACACACACACAGACACACACACACGCGCGATGCGTCTCCTGGCAGACACACACACACGCGCGCGATGCGTCTCCTGGCAGACACACACACGCGCGCGCGCGCGAAGCGTCTCCTGGCAGACACACACGCGCGCGCGCGCGCGCGCGATGCGTCTCCTGGCAGACACACACACACACACGCACTCTCGCGATGCGTCTCCTGGCAGACACGCGCACGCGCGCGCGATGCGTCTCCTGGCAGACACACACACACGCGCGATGCGTCTCCTGGCAGACACACACACACACACACGCGCGCGCGCGCGATGCATCTCCTGGCAGACACACACACACACACACACACACACACACACACACGCACGCACGCGCGATGCGTCTCCTGGCAGACACACACACACGCGCGCGATGCGTCTCCTGGCAGACACACACGCGCGCGCGATGCGTCTCCTGGCAGACACACACGCGCGCGATGCGTCTCCTGGCAGACACACGCACACGCGCGCGATGTGTCTCCTGGCAGACACGCACACGCGCACGCGCGCGCGATGCGTCTCCTGGCAGACACACACACGCGCGCGCGATGCGTCTCCTGGCAGACACACACACACACGCGCGATGCGTCTCCTGGCAGACACACACACACACACACACGCGCGCGCGCGATGCGTCTCCTGGCAGACACACGCACGCGCGCGCGCGCGCGCGAGGCGTCTCCTGGCAGACACACACACACACGCGCGCGATGCGTCTCCTGGCAGACACACGCACACGCGCGCGATGCGTCTCCTGGCAGACACACGCACACGCGCGCGATCCGTCTCCTGGCAGACACACGCACACGCGCGCGATGCGTCTCCTGGCAGACACACGCACACGCGCGCGATGCGTCTCCTGGCAGACACACGCACACGCGCGCGATGCGTCTCCTGGCAGACACACGCACACGCGCGCGATGCGTCTCCTGGCAGACACACGCACACGCGCGCGCGATGCGTCTCCTGGCAGACACACGCACACGCGCGCGCGATGCGTCTCCTGGCAGACACACGCACACGCGCGCGCGATGCGTCTCCTGGCAGACACACGCACACGCGCGCGCGATGCGTCTCCTGGCAGACACACGCACACGCGCGCGCGATGCGTCTCCTGGCAGACACACGCACACGCGCGCGCGATGCGTCTCCTGGCAGACACACGCACACGCGCGCGCGATGCGTCTCCTGGCAGACACACGCACACGCGCGCGCGATGCGTCTCCTGGCAGACACGCACACGCGCGCGCGATGCGTCTCCTGGCAGACACACGCACACGCGCGCGCGATGCGTCTCCTGGCAGACACACGCACACGCGCGCGCGATGAGACTCCTGCCAGACACACGAACACGCACGCGCGCGATGCGTCTCCTGGCAGACACACGCACACGCGCGATGCGTCTCCTGGCAGACACACACACGCGCGATGCGTCTCCTGGCAGACACACACACACCCGCGCTGCGTCCCCTTGCAGTCACACACTCACACACGCGCGCGCGATGCGTCTCCTGGCTGACAGACACACACACACGCGCGCGCGCGCGATGCGTCTCCTGTCACACACACACGCGCGCGCGATGCGTCTCCGGGCAGACACACACGCGCGCGCTATGCGTCTCCTGGCAGACACACACACGCGCGCGCGCGCGATGCGTCTCCTGGCAGACACACACACACGCGCGCGATGCGTCTCCTGGCAGACACACGCGCGCGCGCGCGATGCGTCTCCTGGCAGACACACACTCTCGCGCGCGATGCGTCTCCTGGCAGACACACACACACACGCACGCGCGCGATGCGTCTCCTGGCAGACACACACGCACGCGCGCGATGCGTCTCCTGGCAGACACACACACACACGCGCGCGCGCGATGCGTCTCCTGGCAGACACACACACACACGCGCGCGCGCGCTGCGTCTCCTGGCCGACACACACGCACCCGCGCGCGATGCGTCTCCTGGCAGACACACACACGCGCGCGCGCGATGCGTCTCCTGGCAGACACACACACACGCGCGCGCGCGCGATGCGTCTCCTGGCAGACACACACACACACACACGCGCGCGATGCGTCTCCTGGCAGACACACAGACACACGCGCGCGATGCGTCTCCTGGCAGACACACACACACACGCGCGCGATGCGTCTCCTGGCAGACACACACACACACTCGCGCGATGCGTCTCCTGGCAGACACACACACACACACCCGCGCGAAGCGTCTCCTCGCAGACACACACCCACGCGCGCGATGCGTCTCCTGGCAGACACACACACACGCGCGCGATGCGTCTCCTGGCAGACACACACACACGCGCGCGATGCGTCTCCTGGCAGACACACACACACGCGCGCGATGCGTCTCCTGGCAGACACACACACGCGCGCGATGCGTCTCCTGGCAGACACACACACACGCGCGCGATGCGTCTCCTGGCAGACACACACACACGCGCGCGATGCGTCTCCTGGCAGACACACACACACACGCGCGCGATGCGTCTCCTGGCAGACACAACACACACGCGCGCGATGCGTCTCCTGGCAGACACACACACACGCGCGCGATGCGTCTCCTGGCAGACACACACACACACGCGCGCGATGCGTCTCCTGGCAGACACACACACACGCGCGCGATGCGTCTCCTGGCAGACACACACACACACACACGCGCGATGAGTCTCCTGGCAGACACACACACACGCGCGCGATGCGTCTCCTGGCAGACACACACACGCGCGCGCGCGATGAGTCTCGTGTCAGACACACACACGCGCGCGCGATGCGTCTCCTGGCAGACACACACACGCGCGCGCGCGATGCGTCTCCTGGCAGACACACACTCGCGCGCGCGCGATGCGTCTCCTGGCAGACACACACACGCGCGCGCGCGATGCGTCTCCTGGCAGACACACACACACACGCGCGCGCGCGATGCGTCTCCTGGCAGACACACACACACGCGCGCGCGCGCTGAGTCTCCTGGCAGACACACACACACGCGCGCGCGCGAGGCGGCTCCTGGCAGACACACACACGCGCGCCGCGCGCGCGCGATGCGTCTCCTGGCAGACACACACACACGCGCGCGCGCGCGATGCGTCTCCTGGCAGACACACACACCCGCGCGCGCGCGATGCGTCTCCTGGCAGACACACACACACGCGCGCGCGCGATGCGTCTCCTGGCAGACACACACACACGCGCGCGCGCGATGCGTCTCCTGGCAGACACACACACACACACACACACGCGCGCGCGATGCGTCTCCTGGCAGACACACACACACACACACGCACGCGCGCGATGCGTCTCCTGGCAGACACACACACACACACACACACGCGATGCGTCTCCTGGCAGACACACACACACACACGCGCGCGATGCGTCTCCTGGCAGACACACACACACACACGCGCGCGATGCGTCTCCTGGCAGACACACACACACACGCACGCGCGCGATGCGTCTCCTGGCAGACACACACACACACACACACGCGATGCGTCTCCTGGCAGACACACACACACACACACACGCGATGCGTCTCCTGGCAGACACACACACACACACACACGCGATGCGTCTCCTGGCAGACACACACACACACACACACGCGATGCGTCTCCTGGCAGACGGAAGCAGATGCACAAACACATGCGCTCCTTCGCCTGGCAAACAGAGTGGGCCTTCTACTGGCAGACACACACGCACACTTTTCTTCTCCTGGCAGACACACACGCACACACATTTTCTTATCGTCCCTCCAGTCTAGTCCTGCACCTTATGGTGGTGTACTTCTTCCAGTAACTAATAGAATGAGCATGTCACACCTTTAATGACATCAGGATACTTATTCAGCTGGCACCACACACCAGCCCCAGTAAGCTGAGTCTCCAGGCAGTTGGAGCGGTTGATTCCAAAGGATGGACTCTGTGAAGGGACATGTAGGTAGCCAGTTAGGCTGTTTGGGGTTTATTTTCCTGTTTATTTTTAGGTGCTCTCTCTCCTCATCCTCCTTCCTTCTCCTGGCCAATGGTCTGTATAACTGTGGCAGGTCCTGATTTTTTGTTTTTAAATTAAGAAAGAAGAAAAGGAATTGTTTCCAGAGATGTTCTTTTTGTCATGTGCAGTGGCAGACATACGCACCATTTTCTTAGGCGGGGAACTTGCATGGGTGGCTGTTGTCTTTACTTTTGGTTTAGTTTGGGTGCTCCGTTTTCCTTTCAGATGCTTTTATTGTGTTTTCCAGCAGAGGTTCTTGATCTGTGAGAGTTTCTTCTTCAGTTTAGTGTTCAAAAGAAAAATAGAAAAAAAAATAGTAAGGAGAAGAGCAGGAGAGAAAGCCGTGGGTGTGCCATGGAGGTGCGCACAGCGGAACGGTCTATACAGGAGGAAGTGGAGGCCCAGGAGGGGGCCGTTCCATGGCTTTTGGTTTCTCCGCTGCCATTGTGGGTGCCATCCCAACAGTAGGAAGGGTTGGGCCCTCACCACCATTGCTGCAGCGATTTCTGCGAGACCTGGCCTCTCCGGGACACGCTTCCTCCCAGTTGCAGGGGGAGGGGGGTACTGGGGGATTTTTCCTTTGCATTGCTACTCCACTGGGCTTTTTGTTTAAAGCAGCAGGGGGTAGGCCAGGCAGGCAACAGCAGGAAGAGAGTGTCGGCTGAGAGTCTGCAGGATGCTGAGGCTGAGGCTGGGTAAGGTCAGTTCCCGGCTAAGAGGCGACTCAAAGGCGAGGCAGCATTGGAGTAAAGGTCTCTTCCCTCGGATTGGGAGGCCGAGGAAGGTGTGGAACCAGAGGAGCTGGAAGAAGGGGAGATGCCGTAGGAGGAAGAGTCCTGAATTGTTCGAGTCTTCCATAGGAAGGAGTTGGCGGGGCTCATAGCAGAGTCCCCAAGACGCTCAGTATGTTAGCAGGGGGCGCGACGGAGGAAGAGGCTCTAGAGGACCCAATTCTTCAGGTCTTACGCAAACCTTGGTGGGCGTTCCCCCTGCATAGAGTGATTAAACAGATGATCCTGGATGAGTGGGTCCTTCCTGAGGCTGGGCTCTTGTACAATGACCCGGTTATATCCAGTGTCGGATCAGGAAAAAGAGATGTTCTGTTTGCTGAAGGTTGACGCTTCAGTGTTGGCGGTAACCAAGAAGGCTATGATTCCTATGGAGGGCAGAATGGCCCTCAAGGATGATCAGGATAGGAAGCTATAGACCCTGTTGAATTAAGTGTTTGATGTAAGTGCCCTGTCCTTGCAGGCTTCAGTGTGGGGCATTAATGGCATGGACATGCCTGCGATGAGTACAGGGCATCCTCAAAATGGTGGGAGAGTCCCCAGAACAGGGGGCAGCAGTGAGGCTTGAGTCGGGAGTGGCTTACTTAGCAGACGCCTTCTATGATCTTGTTAGGGGACTGTCCAACAGCAAGGCGTCTGTAGAGGCTGCTCACCGCTACCTCTGGCTCCATAATTGGTCGGCAGATGTTTTCTCTAAGGTCCGCCTGACTAAGCTCTCTTTCAGGGGGAAGCAGTTGCTTGGAGAGGATCTCGAGAAGCTGGTAAAGGACGGGGAGTCCAAAGGGGTGGCGCCTGCCCGAGGATAAACCAAAGCAGGGCCGGAGTCTAGCTTGATCTGGGGTCCACCCTGGGAGTTTAAGCATTTTCGGACTATGTGTTTTACGTATCGGAGAGGGCAGTATGCCCCCCGGGGACAACCATTTTAGGGTTTTCTTGAGGCAAGTAGAGGCTACTACTCGGCCCCACCTACTCTGCGGCCCACAAGAAAACACAATGAAGCGAGGGGGGTCCAGGTGGGGCTGAAGCCCGTGGGTTGCAGGACTTCTACCCTTCCTGGGCCTGAATTACATCGGACCAGTGGGTCCTACAGCTGGTACGGGATGGTTACGCGCTGGAGTTTGCCAGATCGCTACCACCTGCCTTCATTCGCTCCTCCTGTAAGGCACGGGGGACAGAAAAAGGAGTGTGGGAATCTCTCGAAAGGCTCCTGAGGTTGGGAGCGGTAGTTCTGGTCCCTGCAGAGCAATGCAGCGCAGGTTGATATTCGTTTTACTTCATAATACCAAAGAAGGGAGGGCTCCTTTTGGCCTATTCTGGATCTCAAGCAGGTAAGCCGGTGCCTGCTAGTACCGAGATTCCATATGGAAACCCTTAGGTCGGTGATCATGGCCGTGAGAGAAGGGGAGTTCCTGACCTCGCTGGACCTCACCAAGGTGTATCTGCATGTCCCCATCCATCCGGACCATCACCAGCTTCTCTGCTTTGCAGTACCAATTGGGTGTTTTCAATTTCAAGCCTTGCCTTTTGGTCTCATGATGGCTCCTTGTACATTCACCATGGTGATGGTAGTGGTGGTGGCAGCTTTGTGTTGCGAAGGCATACTAGTCCACCCATACCTAGACGATTAGCTCATTCGCGCAAAATTGGAGCGCGAAAGTGCTCAGGCCACGGCTCGGGTGGTCTAATTCCTGCAGAGTCTAGGATGGGTCAACAACATCTCCAAAGGTCACCTGACTCCTTCACAGAACGTTGAGTACCTTGGGGCTCGCTTCGACACTCATGCTGGCGGAGTCTTTTTACCATAAAAGAGGGCGCAGGTGCTGCGGCTGCTAGTCTGGCAGTTCCTCCACATGGCGGAGCCTTCAGCATGGCACTATCTCCAGCTCTTGGGGACCATGGTGGCAATGGTAGAGCTGGTCCTGTGGGTGCGGGGCCCGCATGAGGTCGTTACAGTGGGCAAGCCACTTAACCCTCCATAGCCCATGTTCCCTGTAAAATAGTTATCTCCAAGTTATAATGCCCTTTTCAATGTAATTTCAGTTTGTTCAATGTAAACCGCACTGATGCAGAATAGCGCGGTATATATGAGAATGTAAATAAATAAATAAATAGGGAGGAGTGGTCTAGTGGTTAGGACAAGGTACTTCAGGCCGGAGGGCCGGGGGTTCAAGTCCCACCTGGGGACAGCAATCTCAGGCCGGAGGGACTGGGATTTCTAGTCCTATAGACACTCCTTGTGGGCTTGGGCAAGCCACTTAACCCTCCATTGCCCATGTTCCCTGTAAGTATTAGCATATGTGTCTCATATCCCCTCGTGTTAAATGTATCCCCCAATTGACCGCTTTGACCCGGTGAAAAGCGGGATATAAATACAGCTAAATAAACAATAAATAAATAAATAAATAGTTACAGAGCACCTTGCTGCGAAGATGGTCACATCAGCAACAGCCCCTCTTGCACCCATTGCCGTGTCCATGGCAGGTAAGCACAGCTCTCAAGTGGTGACTCCGCAGGGAGCATCTGACGGCGTGGGCTGTGTTGGAATCGCCGTGCTGGGTTCCCCGGCGACGGATGCCGGCCTCTAGGGCTGGGGGGCCCACTGCGAGGGGCATGTGGTACAGGGGCAGTGGCCCATGGAAGAGCAGGTTTGGACCATCAGTCAGCTGGAAATGAGAGCCGTTCTCGCCTTATGCGAGTTTCTCCCACTCCTCCACAGGAAGGCAGTTCGGGTCTTCTCCGATAACGCCACCGTTGTAGCGTACATCAGTTGACAAGGGAGCACAGGAAGCGTCAAGCTGGACAGCAAAACAGAAATTTTGCTGAGTTTGGTAGAGGCCCATCTGCAGGCGATTTCAGCTGCACATGTGGCCGGGACAGAGAACATGATGGCCAACTACCTCAGTCAGGTGCACTTGGATCCGGGGGAATGTCAGTTGAACCAAGACGTCTTTGAGCAGATCGTGGCCGGTGGGGGGGCAACAGTCATGGATTTGATGGCAACATTTGCACCGGCCAAAGCGAGCAGATTCTTCAGCCGTCAGAGAGAGAGAATGTTGGAAGGCCTGGATGCACTGGTGCAGTGTTGGAAGGCCTGGATGCACTGGTACAGTGTTGGAAGGCCTGGATGCACTGGTGCAGTGTTGGAAGGCCTGGATGCACTGGTGCAGTGTTGGCCCTGCCAGGGTCTTCCCTCCATGGGCGCTTATAGGGCGAGTGATAGAGAATGGAGGCGCACTGGGGACTGATTGTACTGATCACCCCAGATTGGCCCAGGCGTCAATGGTATGCGGATCTCATTCGGCTGAAGATGGCCGAGCCGTGGAGGCTTCCAAGCAGTCCAAACCTGCTGTTTCAGGGTCCTGTCCTTATGTCCCAGGTGGATCAGTTCTCGCTTACAGCATGGCTCTTGAGAGGGCTCGTTTAAGAAAGCGAGGTTTTTCTGCACAGGTAATTTCCACGCTTCTTAGGGCCAGGAAGAGGTCCATGTTATTGTCTTACATTTGAGTGTGGAGAATTTTTGAGGCCTGTTGTGCACATAAGGGGTGCAGGCTGTTGTCGGCCTCTGTTCCGGAGGTGTTGGAGTTTCTTCAGGCGGGGCTCGACAAAGGGCTGGCATGTGGCTCTCTGCAGCTACAGGTGGCTGCGTTGGCGTGTTACCGAGGCAAGATCTACGGGGTCTCCTTGGAAACGCATCTGGATGTGATTCATTTCCTAAGGGCTGTTAAGCAGTTCCAACCGCCCTTGAGGTCAATTGTACCTCCTTTGGATCTCAATCTGGTCCTTTCAGCACTGGTGGGTGAGCCCTTCAAGCTGTTGGCCACATGTACTCTGAAGGACTTAACTTTGAAGATGGTATTTTTGGTGGCTGTTTGTTCCACCTGCAGGATCTCTGAGCTCCAGGCATTGTCCTGTAGAGAGCCTTTTCTTTCCTTTTCCAGGGAGAAAGTGATTCTGCCCTCTTTCTTGCCCAAGGTGGTCTCACCGTTTCATCTCAATCAGCCTATCTCTCTCCCAGTGTTGTAGGGACCAGCCAGGAACCTTGCAGACCTGCAGTTGTGCTTTCTTGACGTCAGAACATAAGAACATAAGATATGCCATACTGGGTCAGACCGAGGTCCATCAAGCCCAGTATCCTGTTTCCAACAGTGGCCAATCTAGGTCATACGTACCTAGCAATATCCCCAAAAGACACAGGTTCCACAATGCTTGTACTGGGTCAAGCATTGATTATCCTGGGTCCCTTTTTAATAGTGGTTTATGGACCTTTCCTCCAGGAACTTGTCCAAACCTTTTTTAAACCCAGCTACACTAACAGCCCTTACTACATCCTCCGGTAACAAATTCCAGAGTTTGATTACACGTTGAGTGAAAAAATATTTTCTCTTATTTGTCTTAAATAGTTTACCCTGTAGCTTCATTGCATGTCCCCTAGTCTTTCTATATTGTGATAGCGTAAACAATTGATCCACGTTTACCTGCTCCACTCCATTCATTAATTTATAGACCTCTATCATATCTCCCCTCAGCCGTCTCTTTTCCAGGTTGAAGAGCCCCAACCTTTGTAGCCTCTCTTCATAGGAGTAGCCTTCCATCCCCTTCACCATTTTGGTGGCTCTTCTCTGTACTTTTTCTAATAATGCTATGTCCTTTTTAAGATACGGTGACCAGAACTGCACACAATATTCAAGGTGCGGTCGTACCATGGAACGATACAGAGGCATTATAATATCCTTTGTTTTATTTTCCATCCCTTTCTTTATGATACCTAGCATTCTATTTGCTTTCTTGGCTGCCGCTGCACACTGGGCAGAGGGTTTTAACATGTTATCCACGATGACTCCTAAATCTTTTTCCTGGGTGGTGGTTCCCAGTGTGGACCCTTGCATTGTGTAACTGTAATGTGGGTTGTTCTTTCCTAGGTGCATAACTTTGCACTTGTCCACATTAAATTTCATCTGCCATTTGGATGCCCAGTCTTCCAATTTATCCAGATCCTCCTGCAGTTTTCCACAATCCTCTTGGGTTTTAACAACTTTAAACAGTTTTGTATCATCTGCAAATTTGATAACCTCACTTGTTATGCCCTTTTCCAGGTCATTTATGAATATGTCAAAAAGTAGCGGACCCAGTACAGATTCCTGGGGTACTCCACTATTCACCTTTTTCCATTGGGAATATTGGCCATTTAGCCCTACCCTCTGCTTTCTATCTTTTAACCAGTTCCCGATCCACAATAGTACACTGCCTCCTATCCCATGACTTTTTAGTTTCGTCAAAAGTCTCTGATGAGGGACTTATCAAAAGCTTTCTGAAAGTCCAGATACACTATATCAACCGACTCACCTTTGTCTACCTGTTTATGCACACCTTCAAAAAAACATATCAGATTAGTAAGACAAGATCTTCCTTTTCTAAAGCCATGTTGGCTGTCTCCCATTAGGCCATGACTATCTACATGCTGTGTAATTTTGTTCTTTATGATGGTTTCTACCATTTTCCCCGGTACTGACGTCAGACTCACCGGTCTGTAGTTTCCCGGGTCACCCCTGGAACCCTTTTTAAAGATTGGTGTTACGTTGGCGACCCTCCAATCTTCAGGTATCACAGATGATTTTAATGAAAGTTCACAGATTACCAATAGCAGGTCCGCAATCTCATATTTCAGTACTTTCAGCACTCTTGGATGTATACCATCCGGTCCAGGTGATTTGCTGCTATTCAGTTTATCAAATAGTTGTAATATATCTTCCTGGTGTAGCGATATTTCTCTCAATTCCTCTGCAGTATCACCTTTAAATACCACTTCAGTCTTGGGTAATATCCCTACATCTTCCTCAGTAAAGACCGAAGCAAAGAATTCATTCAGTCTCTCTGCTATAGCCTTGTCTCCTCTTACTGCCCCTTTTTACCCCTCTATCATCTAATGGCCCAACTGACTCTCTCACAGGCCTTTTGCTATGAATGTACTTGAAAAAGTCTTTATTTCGTGTTTTTGCTTCCGTAGCAAGTTCCTTCTCAAATTCTCGCTTTGCGTGCCTTATCGATGCTTTGCATTTAACTTGCCAGTGCTTGTGCTGTTTCCAGTTTTCTTCGTTTGACTCTTTTTTCCATTTCCTGAAGGATGCTTTTTTGGCAGCAACAGCCTCTCTGACCTCACCTTTAAACCATGCTGGCAGTTTTTTGGACTTTCTTCCACTTTTCTTAATGAGTGGAATACAGCTGGTCTGGGCTTCGAGGATAGTATTTTTAAATAACACCCAACTTGCTGTAAGTCTTTAACCTTTCCAACCGCTCCTTTTAGTTTTTTCTTAACTATATTCCTCATTTTATCATAGTCTCCCTTTTGAAAGTTAAAAGGTAGTACTGTGGATTTCTTTACTATCCCTCCTCCACTAATTAAATCAAACATGATCATGCTATGATCACTATTGCTAAGTGGTCCCAACACCCTTATTTCTTGCACCAGATCTGGCGTTCCACTAAGGACTAGGTCCAGTATGGCTTCCCCTCTGGTCAGTTCATGAACCAGCTGCTCCAAGAAGCAGTCATTTATTTCATCTAGAAACTTTATCTCCCTAGCTTGTCCTGCCGTAACACTGACCCAGTCGATACCAGGGTAATTGAAATCACCCATTATTACTACTCTGCTGTGACTTTTGTTAGCTTCCTTGATTTCTTTGAGCATTTCATCATCCATTTGTTCATTCTGGCCAGGCGGTCGATAGTACACTCCCACTGCCATCACCTTCCCCTTCATACATGGAATTTCAATCCATAGAGATTCTACAGCAAATTTTGTTCCCTGGAAAACTTCAATCCTTTCTGACTCAATGCCCTCTCTAACATAGAGCGCAACCCCTCCACCAATTTGATCAGTTCTATTATTACGATATAGTTTGTATCCAGGTATCACAGTGTCCCACTGGTTATCCTCCTTCCACCATGTCTCTGAGATTGCAATCATATCTAACCTCTCATTTAGTGCTATATATTCTAACTCTCCCATCTTATTGTTTAGACTTCTAGCATTTGCATACAAGTATTTTAGAGACTGTATTTTATTAATATTAATCTGGCTATTGATAGGCATGGGTAATTTGGAATCTTTACGCTCTGTCTGCACCTTACTCAAGGGCATTTGGGCTACTATACTCTTTTTTGGAACCTCACTGCTTTTGGTAGTATCCTTCAAGGATACCTTCGTCTGAACCCTGCGCTCCTGGGCGACTGTTGGCTTTCCCCTATTTTCTTGTTTAAAAGCTTCTCTATCTCCTTTTTAAAGGTTAATGCCAGCAGTCTGGTTCCATCCAGATTAAGGTGAAGCCCATCCTTTCGGAAGAGCCCCTCCTTTCCCCAGAATGTTCCCCAGTTCCTAACAAATCCAAAACCCTCATCCTTGCACCATTGTCTCATCCACGCATTGAGACTCCGGAGCTCTGCCTATCTTTTGGGTCCTGCACGTGGAACAGGAAGCATTTCGGAGAACGCTATTCTGGAAGTTCTGGATTTCATCTTCCTACCTAAAAGCTTAAATTTAGCCTCCAGAACTTCCCTACCACATTTGCCTATGTCATTGGTATCGACATGTACCAAGGCAGCAGACTCCTCCCCAGCACTATCTGTGATCCTATCTAGGCGGTACATGAGGTCCGCTACCTTCGCACCAGGCAGGCATGTTACCAGGCGATCCTCACGTCCACAAGCCACCCAGCTATCGACATTCCTAATTATTGAATCACCAACTATGACAGCTGTCCTGAATCTGGTCAGATGGCTGCCTGTGTGAGAATCTTCACACTCTTGGCAAGTGCATATTTCTATATGATTTGCAAGGTATTGTGGGCAATGTAGTTCATTCACACCAGACACAGCTGCTGACAATAATTTAGTTGTGCTCTTGGGTAAAGCCAATAAGATATTTATTTATGGGGTTATTTCTCCCAACACAGATATGCTTGGTAGCACATAAATTAGGTTACTTGCTTTCAGTGTTAACTTGGAAAAACAAAGTCAAAATCAGGAAAACAACAAATGAAAAGCCACAAAGCAAGAAACAAACTGTTTCTTTTCAGGTTAACTTCTGATTACTTCCCACATAGATACAGAAGTGATTCTCTCCTAGCTCACAAGCAATTAGGTAAGGCTTAATTGCTAGCAGTTACCAGCTGAAACCCCTTAGCTGGCTTGCCTTCCACTGTGTGGGTCAAATCCTGCTTCAGGAGCTTTTCTGAGTAGATTAAAGAACAAATTTGTATTTCTTTGTGATGGTTGCTGTACTTTATAACAGAAAGTTACCAACGGAGTTTAGATAGAGAGCAGTCCATATAAACAGGATCCTCATCTGCTATTATTCCCCCTTGTTCAACAAGCATGGGTTCAATATCATGGATTGGCACAGATGAATCTCTCAATGGAGCATTTTCAGGAGAAAGCACAGTTACTTACCTGTAACAGGTGATCTCTGGGAACAGCAGGAATTAGTCCTCACATATGGGTACGTCGGTACCGACGGAGCCCGTGCGGGAAAGCTCCCCAGCTTCTTAGAATAGAAGCTTTTGGGACCTCCCACTGCACATGCGCACTGCCTTCCCGCCTTCCTGAACAGCTCTCCTCAGTTTCGAGTTTATAGCTGAGTCAACAGAGAGAGGACAGGAAGATAGATAGATAAAAGATACAACTCCTAGGGGAGGTGGGTGGGTTGTGAGGACTAATTCCTGCTGTTCCCAGAGATCACCTGTTACAGGTAAGTAACTGTGCTATCTCCAGGAACAAGCAGGAATAAGTCCTCACATATGGGGACTCCCTAGCTTAGATGCATGGGATCCCCTGTAAAGGTTCGCCATCTTCGTATGGATCTCAGGCATCCATTCTGGGAAGGTGGGCAGGAGTTGTTTAGGAATGGAACAGGTGCTTGAGGACAGCCTGGCCAAACAAGGCATCCCGGCGGGAGTCCTTGTCCAAACAGTAATGGGCTGTGAAGGTATGAACCGAGGCCCAGGTAGCGGCTCGACAGATCTGATCTATGGAAACAAAGTGCAGATGAGCCATAGAAGTTGCCATGGCCCTCACATTGTGAGCAGTGACATGGCCTTCCAGAGAAATGTTTTTGCTCTGGTAAGCAAAAGAAATACACTGAGCAATCCAATTGGAAAGTGTACGCTTGGAGACTGGAAGTCCCAAATGGGAAGGATCAAAGGCCACAAAAAGTTGAGAAGACTTTCGATGTGGCTGAGTCCTATTAAGGTAAAAAGCGAGAGCTCTTTTACAATCCAGAGTATGAAGGTTCCTCTCTGCATTGGATGCATGAGGAGCTGGAAAAAAGACAGGTAGATATACCTCTTGATTAAGATGAAAAGGCGAGACCACTTTAGGCATAAAGTGGGGATTCGTCCTAAGGACCACCTTATCATGATGAAATCTTGTGTAAGGTGGATTAGCCACTAAAGCCTGCAGCTCACTGATGCGGCGAGCCGAAGTGACTGCAATGAGGAAGATGACCTTCCAGGAAAGAAATTTCAAGGAGGTGGAAAACATTGGCTCAAAAGGTGGCTTCATAAGTTGACCGAGCACTAGATTCAAATCCCATGCGACCGGGGGTGGTCTGATGGGAGGTTTAGTGAGAGTCAGGCCTCTCATGAATCTTGCAACAAGAGGATGAGAGGAGATAGGTTGTCCATTTATATGTTTCAAGGATGCTGCAATAGCGCTTAAATGGACTCTTACCGAATTCGTCTTGAGGCCTGCATTGGATAGATGCAGGAGATAATCAAGAAGAGAATTCAAAGGAAGTGCCAGAGGGTCAAGACCCTGCTGAGCACACCAAATGGAAAAACGTTTCCATTTGAAAGCATAGGAACGCCTGGTAGAGGGTTTCCTAGAGGCAGAAAGGATATCTTTCACTGGTTGGGAAAGATGAAAGTCTTGAAGGCTTAAGCCTTCAGTAACCAAGCACTGAGGTGAAGGGATTTGGGGTTTGGGTGCCACAAAGTCCCCTCCTCCTGAGACAGGAGGTCTGGCGCAGCTCCCAGATCCAAGTAGGATCCCTGGGAGAGCTGTAGAAGTAGAGGGAACCACACTTGGCGTGGCCAGCGTGGAGCTATGAGGATCATAGTTCCATGATCCCTCTGGAGTTGAACAGAGTCTTGGGAATCAAAGGAATGGGTGGAAAGGCATATAGGAATGCCTGATTCCAATTCAGGAGAAAGGCGTCCGTAGCCTGAGCTCCCTGACACGGAGTTCTGGAAACAGAACCGGGGAAGTTTGGCATTCCACGGACTTGCAAAGAGGTCTATGTCCGGGGTCCCCCATTCCTGAAAGATTCGGTTTATTTGGTCCAAATGTAGGGACCATTCGTGTGGCAGCAGAACTCGACTGAGCCTGTCTGCCCGAGAGTTTTGAACTCCTGGGAGATACACTGCTAGCAGGTGAATCTGATGCTCTCTGGCGAAGGCCCATAGTCTTAGAGCTTCGTTGCAAAGCGACAGAGAGCCCGTCCCTCCTTGTTTGTTTATGTAAAACATGGCCACCTGATTGTCCGTCTGAACTAGGACAGTGAGGTTGGCTAGGAGGGAGTGGAAGACCTTGAGGGCAAGGTAAATTGCTCGCAGTTCCAGAAGATTGATATGAAGGGTGGTCTCCTGTAGAGACCAAGTGCCCTGAGTGGAGAGAGTTTGCAGATGGGCTCCCCACCCTGTTTGGGAGGCATCTGTTGTGAGGGTTGCTTGGGGTAGCAATGGTTGAAATGGAGCCCCCAACAACAGATTCTTGGTGGAAGTCCACCAGTGGAGGGACCAAAACAGACGATCGAGGTTTGTATTTGGTCTGAGAGCGCTCCTGACGCCTGAGTCCACTGAGTGGCCAGGGTCCATTGAGCTGCTCTCATATGAAGACGAGCATAGGGCACCACATGCACTGTGGAGGCCATATGACCCAGTAGGCGTAGCATTTCCCTGGCTGTCAAGTGAGTGCTGGACTGAGCTTGGGAGGCCAAACTCAGGAGGCGCTGGCCTCGAACCTGTGGAAGGTAGGCCCTTGCAGTGATGGTGTCCAACTGGGCCCCTATGAATTCTAGAGATTGAGTAGGGATGAGTTGGGACTTGGGAAGGTTTACTACCAGTCCCAGATACTGCAAAAGGCTCCTTGTGTGGTCCAGGGAAATCTGGGCCTGTGACTGAGTTGGAGCTCGGATGAGCCAGTCGTCCAGATATGGGAAGACAAAGATTCCCATGCCTCTTAGAAATGCGGCTACGACTGCCATGCATTTTGTGAATACTCTTGGAGCAGAGGCTAGACCGAAGGGGAGTACTCTGTATTGGAAATGTTTTCCCTGAAACAGAAAGCGAAGATACTTTCTGTGGGATGGATGGATGAGTATATGTGTATACGCATCCTGTAGGTCTAGAGAACAAAGCCAGTCCTGACCCTGGAGGTAAGGAAGGAGAATGCCGAGAGACAGCATTTTGAATTTCTCCTTGAAGAGAAATTTGTTCAATTCTCTCAGATCTAGGATTGGTCTGAATCCCCCTGTCTTCTTTGGAATGAGAAAATAAGGGGAGTAGAAACCGGACCCTTGTTGAGGAAGAGGAACCTCTTCTATGGCCCCCTGGGGCAAGAAGAGAGGAAACCTCTTGACCCAACAGGGTTAGGAGAGATGGGGGAGAATTGAATGGTCTCACCATATGATGGGGAGGAAGGCTGGAGAAATGAAGTTTGTAACCCTCTCGAATGATAGAGAGGGTCCATTGTTCTGTTGTGATTTGTTCCCATCTGGGAGCAAAGTGAACCAACCTTCCGGGTATGGTGAGAGGTTCTGGTTGTGTTAGAACCAGAAGTGGCAAGTTCCCTAGGAGCAAGTCAAAACCCCTGAGGGGTTGGAGCCTGCTGAGCTACAGTAGCTGCTGCAGGCTTAGCTCGTGCTTGTTTGGATTGCTGACGCTTAGCAGTATAGCGAGGTTGAGAAGACTGCTGGCCAGTATTTGAAGCAACTCTGGCCTTCTTATAGTAAGGCCTTTTAAAAGACTTTTTCTTAGTAGGAATTGAAGTGGACTTTGAAAGTCTTTCCAAGGTGGCATTTTCAGCATCCATCTGGGTGGCTTTGATTTGCCACTCTTCCCCAAATAAGTTCTCACCTGTACAGGGCAGATTACGTAAGCCATCTAGAACCCAAGGTTCCAGATCAGAGGCCTGGAGCCAAGCAAGACGTCGGGCTGCAATAGCAATGCCCGAAGCCCTACTGGCTCCCTCAAAGGAATCATATGCTGCCCTATTAGAGAACTTAGAAACCTCTAAGAGTTGTTTCACTAGGGAAAGGAAACCCTGCTTTTTATCCTCAGGGATAAAGGGGGCAAAATGCCGCACCTTTTTGGCAAGTTCCTCCAGGAACATGCCCATATAGAGACTGTAGGAATTAATCCTGGCTATAAGCATACTAGCCTGGAAAATTTTCCTACCAAAAGAGTCCAAAGTCTTACATTCCCGTCCTGGAGGGGTGGAAGAGTGCCTTTTGGTACTCCTAATCTTCTTCATTGCAGACTTCACCACAATAGAGTGGTGGGGCAATTGAGTCTTTTGGAAACCAGGAGAAGGAGGGACCCTATACATGGTGTCCAACCTACGGGAATAAGGAGACAAAGTCAAAGGATTTTCCCAGAAATCCATCAGTTGTTCTTGAAGGATTTCATGGATAGGCAGGGTAACTGCCTCCTTAGGGGCCTTTGAGTATCCCAAAATATCCAGTTTTTGGATCTGGGTTCCTTTTCAGAGGATGTGGTAATAGAAAGGGCTGTAGCCATATCTAAAACAAAGTCCTGGAAGGACAAATCCTCTGGAGGGGACATTCTCCTTTTAGGAGAAGAGGGCTCCTCAGGTAAGTTGAGTGAAAACTCAGCAGAATCATCAGAGGAGTGAAAATCCTCAGAGGAATCGGTGCTTTCCTCTAACGCACGATACGCGTACCGATCGGTATCGATATCGGGCGTATCGGGTATGGAACCGGTATGGAGCGAAAGCCCATACGGTACCGACTTGCGTTTAGAGGTGGACGGCCTCGATACCGGCATGGCGGACGATACCGGTATCGGGCCCGGAACCGCTGAAAGCGGAACCGATGGCGTTGCAGCTTTAATGAAAGCCATGACGGCCTGCTGCATGGACTGTACAGTATCGCCCATGGACGCCATAGCTGCCTGGATGTCGGTACCGGAGTGACCCGGTACCCCAGAGCAGGCTAACAGGTGATCTGTCGAGGCCGTAGCATCGATATCAACCTGAGACCCCTGAATTGGCGTTTTTGGAAGTTGGACTTCCCGCCGGGGTTGTTTGGCTGGGGCAGGGTCCTCAAGTTCTAAGCTAAGAGCCTCTCGATGCTTTGAAGGAGATTTGCTCTTTGAGGACTTGCCCACAGAAGGTTTGGTTACCTGAGATCCATCCGGAGAAGAAGACCTGGATGACTGTGATGCTGTATTCTCTGAAGCAAACAGCACATGGAATTTGTTGGCCCGGTTCTGCAGCCCACGTTTAGACATGTGGGAGCAAGATGGGCAGTCCGGTATGGAATGGTCAGGCCCCAAACATTTCAGACACCAGTCATGGGTGTCTGTGACTGAAATAACAGCATTACATTTGGTACACTTCTTAAATCCAGGGGCTGGCTTCTCCATGAGGAGAAATTGAGTAGGCCGAGAGGCCTCTCTGAAGTGACCAAAAAGCTAAAAAATAAGAAAAAAGAATTATAATTTTTTAAAGAAAGAAAGAAAAGACCGGCGATACCGGTATCGGTATGGGGAAGGCAGGTACGCGGTCTAAAGAAACAAATAAAATAACAATTTCTTCAGCGGTGACAGGAACACGACCTGCTGGCTCCGCGGAAAAAGAGAAACTGAGGAGAGCTGTTCAGGAAGGCGGGAAGGCAGTGCGCATGTGCAGTGGGAGGTCCCAAAAGCTTCTATTCTAAGAAGCTGGGGAGCTTTCCCGCACGGGCTCCGTCGGTACCGACGTACCCATATGTGAGGACTTATTCCTGCTTGTTCCTGGAGATTACTTGTTTCCCTGCTGTCTTTCAAGGTTATAGCTAGGGCATAGATCAGTGTTCATACCTGAGCTTCCATTGCTGCTAGAGTTCCTCTCTATATAGCCTGGCCAGTATGTAGTCCAGTTCTTATGTCCAGCCTTCCAATCCAGATCCCTGGATACTGGATCTCTCTTCACATACCTTCTGGCACAGGTCTTAAGGTCCCTTCCACGTGCAGCCGTCTCCCTCACAGGTAGCCTCTGGTGATTCCTAGCTCTGCAGCACCATTCCTCTGGCTTTCCCCAGTCCAATGGTGTATGCTGGCCCTTGGAATACCTCCCAGTATACGTACTGCTTTGGACTCTTCTAGACCTCTCAAAGGCTTTTCTCTTCCTTCTTCCAAAGGGTCTCTTTCCTTCTCTGTCCGTCCGGTTTGGCTTCTGCTTCTGATGATCCTTCAGATGAAACTGATGATCAAACTCAAGCTGATTCTCAGGATACTGAGGACAATTCTCTGGATATCCAAAGTGATCATGAAGATGGTCATCTGTAGAATAAACTCTACTCTTATTCTGCCTAGATGAGTGCTCCTCCCTAACACAGCGCAGCTGTGCTGAATCAGGCCCTGCCCTTTGAGATGAGTGCTTAGGGATTACCTCATAGCCCTCCTGATTGAACACACGTTTCCCCACTTCAGCTCCTCTAATGGCTGTTGGAAACCTGGTGCATTCTGGGACTGGTAGTCCTTTATGGCAAAATTCTGTTTTCTTATTTCTACCAGAACTGACAGGTTGCTTGTTTAGAGTCACTTCACCTTTTCTATAGCTCCTTCCTGAGCTATGATAAGCTTCCTTATCACAATCTCCTCTCATGGGGACATGGCCCTGGAGAAACGTCCTCAGTGCGAGAGGGTTTTACATCACCTGGAGGACAGGTCCTAGTTACAGGATCACTTCCTGCCACACCAGGGTGATGCTCTCCTGTCACGTGACCTCTCTCCTCCATGGCAACAGGGATGCTGCCAGACTGGAGGTGGGACTTCAGGTCTATATCCCTGTAGGTCTCGTCCATGTACTTCTCTGTCTTTCTTATGTCTTTCAGGTCTGCTACTCTAGCCTCTAGAGAACGGACTTGTTCCCTGAGAGCAAAGAACTCCTTGCACTTAGTGCATACGTAAGACTTCTCACCAACTGGGAGAAAATCATACATGTGACACTCAATGCAAAAGACCGGAAAGCCCCCATCTCGCTGCTGGACTTTTGTCTGCATCTTAGTTTAAAGCTTGTGTTTAGATCTTTTAAATTCTGTATATAATAAGGACTGGTGTAGATGCTTATACTAATAAAAGTGTATCTAACACCCCCAATACACCTTGTTCACCTGAAGCTTAATTAATCTCAGGTCCTCAGTGTATGACTGATTTGGATAAAGAGCTGCACCTGAGAGCAGCCCCTTTCCTCCAAGATGTGTAGGTACCTATAAAGCTACAATTACCCCAGGGGTGGTGGGTGCTGGGGAGGGAGGGAGCGAAATAAGTCCTATTAAAGAGGGCAGTTACAAGGTACCCTGTCCTGAACCCTCAGCAGGGGGGGGGAGGGGGGTACCACACAAAACCCAGTTAGTTGAGAGAGGCAAGGTAAGTTATACAGCTGAGAAAGGTTGAAGCAGCACACCAATAAGACAAACAATAAATAATTAAATAAACATCTAGAACTCACTGCAAGTTGTCACAGGAGGTAATATCCACCTCTCTAGCAGAGCACTGTGAGAGCACTGCTCTTCCCAGAGCAGAGAGAAGCAAACAAAACAGATGTTTGCAGATGTTGAGAAGATACCTGAAGAGGACGGCTTCTTTTCGAAGATCGGATCGGCTATTCATCTTGTTTGTGGGCTGCGTAAAGGAGGCAGCGACAAAGTCCTCCATTTCTAGATGGATTAAGGAAGCAATTGCGTCGGCATATATGTTGCGGGGCAAAGCGGTCCCTCAGGGCTCATTCCACTAGGGTACAGGCAGCCTCCTGGGCGGAGTGGAGTTTGTTCTGCCAGGGAAGATCTGCTGGGTGGCCACCTCTCTGCATACCTTTGTGAAGCATTACAGATTGGATGTGCAGGTGGCTGGGGATGCGAGTTTCGGTTCAGCAGTACTCCAGGCCGGGCTCACAGGTCCCTACCGCAGATAAGTGGTTCTGTTAAATCCTTAAGGTGCGGGACTGGTCTGGAGGGATGATAAGGAAGGTGAAATTAGCCTTACCTACTAATTGGCTTTCCTTGAGGAACTCCAGTCCAATCCTGGAACCCTCCCATCTAGAGTTCTGGGGCAGTGCGCGCGATCCCGGGCTTGAAGAATTTCAGCTTGCAGAAAGGCCTAGGGCACTAGTAGCGGCATCACGATGACGAAAGGTAGCATACGCATGTTCCTGTATTGGTCTTGACTAAGAAGCCTGTCCCATCCTCAGTGGGGGTGGTTGAGGGGCTTGTAGAACAGTTAAACTGTCCTTTGTTGGAGGGTTCCTGGATTAGGAATGGGGGCTAGAGAGGGAGCTCTAGGGGGATTTAGTGGCACGGGGGTGGGGGGAGAATCCAAGTTAGGTTGTAAGATTTAAGTTTTTTTCTGATGTTAACTTCTTATTTGTTGCTCCTGTGAGTCTGCTTTGTCAGTAGGTTACTGGGGTTGGTGGATGGTGCCAGCTACATAAGTATCTTGATGTCAACAGAGTTGTGACATGTTCAGTCTCCAACCTGCTGGAAGAGGTGCACTATCATTATTAAAGTGGACCCGGAATATTCACTGCTTGCCCCAATACAAGCATTGTGAACCTGTGTCTTTTGGAGAAACTGCCAGGATACTGGACTTGATAGACTTTGGTTCTTATGTTCGGGACTGGACTGGAATTCTTCAAGGAAAATCAATTAGCAGGTAAGGACTAATTTCACTACACAGCACACCTTCTCATGAAACACACACACATACACACCACTCCTTCTCATCACACACACACCCACACACACACCACACCTTCTCAACACACACACACCACTCCTTCTCATCACACACCCACACACACCCCACCTTCTCATCACACACACACACCCCACCTTCTCATCACACACCCACACACACCCCACACCTTCTCAACACACACACACACCACTCCTTCTCATCACACATAGAGCATACACCACACCTTCTCATGAGAGACGCACTACACCACACACACACACCCCCACCCACCCACCCCACTCCTTCTCATGACACATACACCCCCACCCACCCACCCCACTCCTTCTCATGACACATACACCATACACCACACCTTCTCATCACACACACACATACGCCTCACCACACCTTCTCATCACACACACACACACACACACACACACACTCTCTCTCTCTCTCTCTCACACCACGCCTTCTCATGCCACACACGCCATCACATGCACCGGTTTGGACTGATCTAGCAGGACTAAAGGAAAGAACAATCTCCAGGAACAAGCAGGAATGAGTCTTCACATATGGGTACGTTGGTACCGACGGAGTCTGCGCGGGAACGCTTCCCAGCGTCCAATCAGAAAGCCTTTGGAAGCATCCCAACACGCCTGCGTGCTGCCTTCCCAAATGTCTCTCCTCAGTTTTCGTTTTTCCGCGGAGCCGGCAGGACGTCCTCCTGTCACAGCAGAAAATTCTTCTTTTATTTTTTAGTTTTCTTGTAAAATCTTTCCTTTTTAAGGAATATTTTTCCTCCTCAGTGTCTCACGGTTTCTCAGGCCTGTTAGGCCTCTCCTTTTTCCTTCATGGAACCGCCAGCCACTGTCCCCAAGAAATGTACAAACTGTGGCGGTACAAACTTATTTTTAGACACTCACAATTGGTGTCTAACCTGCTTGGGTCCTGACCATTTTCCTCCGGAGCCCTCTGGCAATAGTATTGTGGGAAGAAGTTTTCAGCATCGAGTTCCCCTCGACATGCGGTCCCCATCCAACTTCAGGGCACCGACCATATCTTCTTCTACACAGGATCAGGTAACCCAAAAACAGTCTGTTAAGACTAGCCAGTCCTCGAGCGGCAATTCTCATGCACAGCATAGAGATGCCTACGGCCTTGCCCTCGAGAAACCACTGGCTTCAAAACCCCGGTGGGAGTCTTCGGCCTCCAAAGCCTGTGTGGGGTTTCAGGTTGTTCCTGAGGTTCACCCCTCACAGAACATACCTGAGCCATGCCCGGTGGTGGCATCCGCTTCGAGCGGTACTGATACCCCGGCATAAGCAATGGTGTTGGATGAAACATTCCTCACCAAGGATCGTCGTCTGGCGTCCTCGGTACCTACGGGGCCGTTGGAAACGCTCCAGACCGACCTTCCAGTATCGGTACCGGTACCGATACTAGTACAGACGTCAGTACCCTCCAGACGTGCATCAATAGGCTCGCTTCCTTCGATGCCGAGTCTGGAATCGATCTCTAGTCTGGAGGACTGGGTACCGAATGCTCGGTTCCAATAATTCGGATCCGCAACTCTCGGTATCTTCGATACCGTTTGAGTTGCCACCGGCTGGCCTTCATCCACCGGTATCGGATACGGTACCAAAGTCGGTACCGTTATCCACATTACCATTACTGTCGGTGCCTTCCATGCTTCTCTCGTCAGGCTCGCTTCCCTCGATACCGAGTTTGGAATCGATCCCTAGCATGGACGATGTGCTACCGACTGGCGCTGGTCCCGACCTCCCGCAGTACCAGCGACCATCCTATAAGGATTCCATACTACACCATCCAGGATCTTCTATTCCTATAAGCTTGGATAGATCCCTCGGTGCCAACGCTAGTTCTTCATCAGATCTAGCCTATCCAAAGGAAGTTCCCTCTGGGGATCCTTCTTTTCAGGTTTACCTCCTAGATATGGCAAAATCCCTTGCCATTTCTATTCCTGGACAAGGTCCTACACAAGGCAATACAGGATCCCTCTATATTCCTGAGAGAGCAAAGGAAAACATCATGCTACCTTTGCATCATTCCTTGCAGGATCTCCTTCTACGAATGTGGGAAGCTCCTTTAAAGGTACCCCCACTTTCCAGAGCAACTGATCTTCTATATCAAGTGCCCCCTTCTCCAGGATTTCAAAAGACTCAACTTCCTCATCAGTCCATTGTTGTAGAATCAGCAATGAGGCGGGTGAAGAGTACTAAAAAGCACTCTTCTTATCCGCCAGGTCGTGAGTCTAAGACTTTAGATGCCTTTGGACGCCAAACTTTCCAGGCATCCATGCTTTCAGCAAGAATTCTCTCATATATGTTTTATATGGGCTTATCTCTTGAGGAGGTCATAAAGAAATTACATCTTTTGACTCCTTTTCTTCAAGAGCCCAAGAGTGCAGACTATCACTCACTGGCTAGTCATGCTCAAAATATCTCTAGATTTCTTACTCATGCTTCCCTAGACTCCTTTGAGTCTGTTAGCAGGACTTCTGCTATAGCTATAGGAGCACGACCTAAAGCCTGGCTCCAAGCTTCAGACTTGGACAAATGGGCACAAGTTAGACTGGGAAATACTCCTTGCATTGGAGAAAATCTCTTTAACAAGGAGTCTTTACTCCAGGTTGCTCAGTTAACAACTGATTGTCCTGTTTCCAGAGGCTGTTCTATGCCTTCTTCTTTCCCAGTTGGTAGGAAATGTCCTGCCAAAATTTCTTCCCCTAGGGGAAGAAGATTTTATCCATCTTCTGCCCATCATACAGATGTTCCCAAACAGGGGAAACATCACCCTGGTCTGAAGAATCCACAACCTCAGCAGGGTCAACAAACCCAGCAGTCGCAGGGTTTCCAATAGATCATCATTGCCCCTCTTGGTTGGTGGTTAGAGTAGCAGTCTGCTTCTTTTCATTTGCAGTATCTGCACTAAATTTATTCTAACCTTCCTAGATATCTCTTCATGAGACATCTTTTCTTTAACTTTAAGAGTCTTTATGATGATCATGCCCATACTTAACAGGGTTTTCCTCTTCCTCTTGGAGGAAAGAGAACTAACAACTATTAATAGACAGTTGTTTTCCCTGTACTGGCATGTATCAGCTCACCTGTCAGAGACTTCCTCCATAGTCCGTCTCTTTTAACTCTGTCTTACCTCCCTCTTACTATAACAGCTAGGATTAGATTCAAGACCTTAGTGATGACATTCAAGGCCATCAAGGGGCTCTCCTCTTCTTCACTATGTGACCTCATTCAACCACCTACTACCACCAGGCTAAGAAGAACCTCAGTAGTCAACATGCTAGCAATACCGAGAGACATGACAAAATGCTCCAAAACAACCTCAAACAGAGCCTTTAGTCTAAGCGCCCCAAGCCTCTGGAACTCCCTACCACCAAACATCAGAGCCATCCCCAACCTGAGCCAGTTCAGGAAGGCCTTAAAACACCTCCTCTTTATTGAATACCTCACAGACTCCACCGAACCCCAACCTCCATGAATGATCAAAGCACAATATCCCCTTCTCACATGTACATAGTTATCTATTCAAATTTCCGCACATGTAGATAGTTTCCCCTGTTATCCAAGTTGATTGCTCCTGTTATTTGTAATGACCAGACTCTTGTTTATTGTCGGATACTGTTTGTTTTATGTAAACCGCGCTGATCGCAAATAGTGCGGTATAGAAGAAATGTAAGTAAATAAATAAATAAATAAATAAACATTTTGTTTGTAAGAGGGACCCTTTTACACTGGTAAGCCCCTATGATCCTCTACCTGTTCTACCGGGGGATTCTCCCTTCCGGAGTTGTCTCCCCCCTTGTTACCTTAGGGCAGCCCATCAGACAATAGGAAATCCTACCAGGTCTGTTGTTTCTTTTTCCCAATCTAAAAGAGGGAGAGGGAAAATAAATTTTCTCCGCTGCCCTGGTACGTTGCTGCAGATACAGCAATTCCTAGTGGTTAAGCCACTGGTTCTGTCCACCACACAACCAGGGATTCTCCTCCACTAGCAATCCTTCTAGCCTCAGTGCTAAGTCCCAGACAGGTTATCAACCTTGTTTGGGAAACCCTCTTATCACAGCCTGGTTGGTTAACTTCTATTCTTCGCCCCCTTGTCCTTGGCAGAATACTTGGTTACCTGCTGGCTTTCCACAGCCAGTTCTTCTTCTAACCAACCTGCAGCATGCTCTTTGCAACTCTACAGAGTAGCTTTGCACTATGGGCCCTTGCTAGAGAGCATTAGTATCTTGCCTAGCAGATAACCCCAGATGGTTAAAAGGGGTTCCCCCATTCATGTTTCCATGACTGGTAGGTATTTCCTACCCTTACCATCTCATCTTAAATCTCTTTTGAGACATCAGTCTCAGGCCTTTCATTACGTGAAAACCTAAAGAAGGGCCAATTCCCTGGCTTGGCCCATATCTCCTTTGGTCTTCTCGTCAGAGATAATTTTCTTCAATGGCAGCTAGAGGACGCCCAATACCCCTCTTGCCCTCATAGGCAAGTCACTAGGGTATCTTCCTCCAGTGGCGTCCCCTATCCATTCTCCATATGGCAATTCTGGAGAAATCTGGACTTCCTGCCTACAGTCTGAAGTTTGCCTTTTTCACGTAGGCCATCCTGGTTATTCAAGAGCTCAAATTCTGAAAAGAATCCAGACTTCTTCTTGTCAGGGAGATCTCTCCTCTGACTCTGCCAATCATAACCAGGAAAAGAGATTTCTCTGTATGTCTATTCAAGCAGGTATTAACCTTCTTGCTCTTAGATGAATCTTCCTCTCTCCCTATATCCCTAGGGGGGATCAGCTTCTATAGACCTCTCTCCTTCCACATACCTGGAGATATGTGTCTATATGTCTACATATTCATATATGTATATACACACACATATATATATATATATGTATATACACACACATATATATATATATATATATATAATTCATCTATATCTATCTGTGTGTCTTCTGCCCCTACATATCTCCTATAGATATATGCATATATTCCCTATATGTGTATATATTCAATATATATATGTATTGTCATAACGCGAAACCTATGAAAGAAATCGTTTTAGAAAAAAACCCTGTTTTACATGGAACTGAGAAGACGCAGAGAGCGCAGTTCCAGCGCAGCACAGCCAGAGGGCGTATGAGCAGTTCCACAGAACCAGAAGCAACGTGCTCTGACACAGATTGCATTAGTAGCAAGCAGTTTCACCTGAGATCAAGCCCAAAATGTTCAAACCAAAAATCCCTTTATAAAGGAAACCAGATGGTAGAAGGGGGCAGCAAGGAGAGCAGTAGTAAGAGCCGGCAAAGCAGCAAGGAGAGCCGTGGAAGCAACAGGAGCGGCGAAAGTAGCCTAACCAGGAACATAGCCAGAAGCACAGCAAGAGGCTCAGGACGGAGCACAGTCTGGAGCAGCAGTTTGGATAGCTGTGGGAAATGGAACCTGGAACAGGACAGCTTCCACGTGCAGCCAACTCAAAGAGACAGAATCCAAAGGAGTTTCACTCAAAGGGATAGAGTCCAGAGAGGCCAAACATATTGGGACAGAGTCCATAGCAAAGCAAACAGAAGAAGCAGTCTGCCGGATAAAAGCAACTCTCCTAGCCCAAGTAAGTTCATTGTATCAAACCAACAAGGAACAAGGAGGGGAAGTTCCTACTACAGAGATACCTTTGCTAAGTACCACAAAGGGTGGAAATCCATACTGGGTTTGCCTGATAGCCCTGAAAGCAGAGCACTGCATAGAACAGCTTGTCTGCCTGAGAAAGCACGTTACAAGGAGAGCTCTGGGTGTGGCAGCTTAGAGAACATAAGAACATAAGATATGCCATACTGGGTCAGACCAACATCCATCAAGCCCAGTATTCTGTTTCCAACAGTGGCCAATCTAGGTCGTATGAACCTAGCAGTTTCCCCAAGGGACACAGGTTCCACAATGTTTGTATTGGTTCAAGCATTGATATCCTGGGTCCCTTCTTAATAATGGTTTATGGACCTTTCCTCCAGGAACTTGTCCAAACCCAGCTACACTAACAGCCTTTACTACATCCTCCGGTAACAAATTCCAGAGTTTGATTACACGTTGAGTGAAAAAATATTTTCTTTTATTAGTCTTAAATAGTTTACCCTGTAGCTTCATTGCATGTCCCCTAGTCTTTCTATATTCTGATAAGGTAAACAATCGATCTACGTTTACCCGTTCCACTCCGTTCATTAATTTATAGACTTCTATCATAGCTCCCCTCAGCCGTCTCTTTTCCAGGTTAAAGAGCCCTAACCTTTTTAGCCTTTCTTCATAGGAGTATCCTTCCATCCCCTTTACCATTTTGGTGGCTCTTCTCTGAACCTTTTCTAAAATCGCTATATCCTTTTTAAGATACGGCGACCAGAATTGCACACAATATTCAAGGTGCGGTCTCGCCATGGAACGATATAGAGGCATTATAATATCTTTTGTTTTATTTTCCATTCCTTTCCTTATCATACCTAGCATTCTATTTGCTCTCTTGGCCGCTGCTGCACACTAGGCCGAGGGTTTTAACATGGTATCCACAATGACACCTAAATCTTTTTCCTAGGTGGTAGTTCCTAATGTGGAACCTTGCATCGTGTAACCATAGTTTGGGTTGTTCTTCCCTAGGTGCATAACCTTGCACTTGTCCACATTAAATTTCATCTGCCATTTTGATGCCCAGTCTTCCAATTTATCAAGATCCTCTTGCAATTTTCCACGATCCTCTTGGGTTTTAACAACTTTAAATAGTTTTGTGTCATCTGCAAATTTGATAACCTCACTCGTTATTCCACTTTCCAGGTCATTTATGAATATGTCAAAAAGCAGCGGACCCAGCACAGATCCCTAGGGTACACCACTTTTCACCTTTCTCCATTGGGAAAATTGGCCATTTAGCCCTACCCTTGCTTTCTATCTTTTAACCAGTTCCTGATCCACAATAGTACACTGCCTCCTATCCCATGACTCTTTAGTTTTGCTAAAAGTCTCTCATGAGGGACCTTGTCATATCCCTGCAGGATTTCTAGAGAGAGAAGAACTCTGCTGATGGTGACGTTTGTAACCATTTCTCTGCTGATATATTAATTTGTTGTGATTTAAAAGAAGCCTTAGCCCAGACTTACACTTAACTGTGAAACCAATAACAGTTGATCGTTTGAAATGTTGATGGAACCTTTTTGTTAAAGAAAAGGACTGTATTTACTTTCTTTGTGTCTTACTGGACCTTAGCGTTGACCGGGGAAATAAAGCCTTGTTACTCAACACTTTGTCTTGAATCGTTCTTCATAAGGAGTTCTGTACTACAAGGACCAGAATCCTCTAGGCCCTTTAGGTCAATCACTCCTTAAAAATTAATTAAATGCGCCAGATGCCCTTACTCCAACCAACCACTAGGGGCACCTGGTGACAGTATATATACATAGATATATTTATAGATCTACTGAGATATATTTTTAGATAGATATGTATCCATATACTCATCTATCTGTTCTGTTAGGTTCAGATATCCTTATATTCCTATATGATCCTGACAGATGTGCACTACCCCTATCAATGCTATGCCAGCATACTTAGGGGGCGACACTTATAACCACTTCCTGTGGTAATTAACAAAATTTTCCTTACCATATAGGTTGGGTACTCCTGAAGCTCTCCATGTACCTTTCTTCTTTCCTAATTGACCCCATTTAGGAAAGACATTGCGGAGCTTCAGTTAACCTAACGCTTAGCGCTCCTGAGTCTGTCCTTACTTTCTTATCAGATACAAGGGTCTCCATACCCTTTCTCCCCTACATGGACTGATTCCATCCCCAGTCCAGTTAGGTCAGACTCGTTTTTTCTTTGGGTCCTAAATTTATACTGTTTTTGGACCTAAACAGCTTAAGCTTTCTTTAATACTGCCTTCTGCGTCTCCGCTGAAGCTCTACCTCTTATACTACCCCAGTCTTTCCCCCTGGGGCCATTTCTCACCCTGAAGGGTTCTGACCTCCACTTGTTTCTCTCTGCTTTTATTACCTCTGCTTCTCAGTGAGGTACCCCTTGAGCACATTCACTGGCTCTTCTAATAGATCCATATGTACCTCAGTGGAATTGTGCAAGGTCTACAAGGGAGGCCCAGATTACAATATTTTACTACAAAATACCCTCTATACAGGGTCTTCCCCTTTAGAAACCCTGTTCTAGCCAGCTGTTCCACAGCTCCTCTTCTGTATTCAACTCCTATCCTCCATCCCCAGGATGCCTGAGGTCTTAAGCAATAGCATGGCTCGTTCTAGACTTGCAACATGCTAGGACTCCCTCTGGGCATCTGAGCTTGGGAGTCCCCATTTGTGAAGACTCATTTCCTGCTTGTTCCTGGAGATAGCACAGTTACTTATCTGTAACAGGTGATCTCTGGGAACAGCAGGAATAAGTCTTCACAACCCACCCACCTCCCCTAGGAGTTGCTTTTTCTCTATCTCTATCTTTCCCTTCCTTGCTCTCTCTCTCTCTTTGTCTCAGCTTTCAAACTTAACTGAGGAGAGACAGTTGGGAAGGCGGGAAGGCAGCACGCAGGCGTGTTGGGATGCTTCCAAAGGCTTTCTCATTGGACGCTGGGAAGCCTTCCCGCGCAGACTCCGTTGGTACCGACGTACCCATATGTGAAGACTTATTCCTGATGTTCCCAGAGATCACCTGTTACAGGTAAGTAACTGTGCTTTATCTGGTAAGTAAGCATCACCATTTCACCCAAATTAAAATAAAAATCATCTGTCTTTTGTAATAAGAAAATAAAAAGCCCTGGATATGGTGAGGAGGGGAATGTGAAGGCTGGTAGCTATTTGTGATGACTGTTAATGCCAAGAAATGGGAAGAGATTCTGGATGAAAAGCTTTTTAGTATTTGAGTTTGAATGCTGGTATTGACAATGAAAATGTAATCTGAAATATCTTTCTTCGAATTTACCCTGCCAGACCAGTCCAGACAAGTCGGTTTAGCTCCCCCTGACAGCAGATGTTGGAGACAGAGAAAAAGTACCAGATGCTTGATTGGCTGAGCTCTGATAGCCATATAGCTGTACCCCTAGGGGTCGCCCTCAGTATTTTCTCTGTCACCAGCAGATTGTTCCGTTTTCTCTTCTGGGTGTTCTTTCTTTTCTGGAACTCAGCTGGATGCTTCCAGGGCGCATGTGAAGTGCCCTTTTGGAATTCCCAGCCACATTGTGTTGCTGTGGTGGGGTTGCGTTCCAGTTGAGGACCCAGTGGAGCTCCCTTCAGCAAGGGGGAGTCTGGCTTTAGGTCACGAGGGCCTGTGTAGCCGGTGGCAGGGGGAGCCCTCAGCACTCTGCAGCAGCCTTCTCCTGGACCATCATTGTGATTCAGCATTCCTATGCGTCTGCCTTGGCTCCCTGGCTCTGCTGCTCTGACTGGACTTGAGTGCAGTGAGTTTAACTTCTCCTTACTGGACAGATTTGCTGTCTTGACAGCTTTGCCTTCTCCTTCACTGCCTGCATCATTTTTTGTTTTTTTCTTGTGAACACGGTGCTTTTATAACTTCCTTTTCAGCTTTCCCTTCATCAGCGGTGCACGGTGCAGCATCCATTTTGTTTTCTCCTTCCAGCCACACGGTCACAGCTGCGGCAGACATTTTGAAGTGGGAAGTACCATAGTAACACCTTTTTTTTTCTGCAGGTTTGTTTTTCAACTTCAGGAGGGAAGAGTTTTGTCAGACTCCAGCGGCACGAGCTCTTGCCAATAACCTTGTTGCCTGTTTTCATCCTGCTCTCTTCTTTTTCAGAATGCCTTCATCATTACAGAGGTGTATCGTGTGCAGCTGCAAGCACAAGGATTTAAAGGATAGGGTCTGTGCTTCGTGCTCTGCTTTCCCAGGGGAAACATCCAGCACGGTTCCCACTACTCTCCCGAACAAGGACATTTCTACCTCTGCACCCCCAGACCCGGCAGACCTCAGGACCGGTTCCCCTACAGTAGAATCTCTGAATCCACTACTACTGGTGCCCCAGTCTGCAGCCCCTTCAGTTCCTTCTCTGTTGTCTGGCAAGGAACCTCCTCAGTCCCCAGATGCCCAGCTTCTAACCCTCTTCAAGCAGGCATGGTCAATGTTTCCTCTAAGCTGCGCTGGGTCCGCCGCCAACATTTCTGCCGGTGGGGAGGGTGTGTGTGTGCAGTGTGATCGATCGCTCTGCCCCTCCCCCCAACAGGGTCCAACACATGCCGCAGCACCCTCGCAATGTTCTCTTTCATCTGCGCCGGGTCCTCCGCCGGCATTCCTGCCGGTGGGGGGAGGGGCGGAGCGATCAATCGCTCTGCATCTCCCCCCTGCCACCGGCAGGAATTTTGGCGGCGGACCCAGCGCAGCTTAGAGGGAACATTGGACATGGTGCCTCTGGTGCTCTGACCCTTCTGCGGTTGGCTCAGTCTCTCTCCACTCACATTGCAACACACTCTGCGCCAGGGTCCCGAAAGCGCCTTTGAAGGGATAAGGCTCCTAAGGAAGGTAGCTGCCCGCCCAAGGAGATGTCTTGGGGCTCAGGAACCCTGGCCTGAGGTCCCAGAGGATGATTTTTTTTCAGCAGATGACCGTATGAAAGCTTCAGACCACGAGGAAGAGGAATGGTCCCCTTCGGAAGCCTCAGCTGATGGCCACGACGATGCGCAAGATATCCGTCTATTTTGGAAGGACAAACTGCCGGCGCTAATTGCTCAAGTTGTGGAGGCTTTACGCCTGACAGATCCTCCAGAGCAGCAGCAGTCCCAGCCACTGTCTCAGCCTGATCCCATTTAGCAAGGCATACGTAAGCCCTCTAGGGTTTTTCCCTTCCTGGCTGAGCTTCAGCAGATGGTTTCTCGGGAGTGGGATTCTCCATATGCCTCCTTACACACAGCTTGCCATTTAGGCCAGTTCTATCTCTGGTCTCCAGCGGATCTGGAGAAATGGCTCACCTATCCGAAAGTAGATGCTCTCGTGGCGGGAGTTACAAAGCACACTACCACTTCTATTGCCAGGTCCTGTCTAACTTTCGATTGTTGCTTTGTCAGAGTATACTGAGGGCTACCCCTAAGGGTACAGCTATATAGCAACCAGAGCTCAGCCAATCAAGTGTCTGGTACTTTTTCTCTGTCTCCAACATCTGCTGGCAGGGGGAGCTAAACCCACTTGTCTGGACTGGTCTAGCAGGATTCCAGGAAAGGAAATTAACAGTAAGTGAAAATTTCTCCTTTTTTCATCATCTTCCCATGTAGCTCAGAATGTGACTGTTGAGGAAATCATTATGGCCTACAAGCAAGCCTGCCAGAAACTGAACTGTAGACAGATCCCCAAGCTACTCAAGCAGCTGCAGGTACATCTGCTCTTTCTGCCATTAGAAATCCTAGTTTATTTTATTTTGTTTTCATAAGATTATGAGAACCATTATTAAAGAGGACCAGGGAAATCCACTGCTTACCCCAGGATAAGCATTGTGGAATCTTTGTACATTTTTGGGAATCTGATGGGTACTTGTGACCTGGGTTGGACACATTTGGAAACAGAATACGGGCTTGATGGACCTTTGGTCTAACCCAGTATGGCATATCTTATGTTCTTAACTCATAACTTATCATTCTGGTCACACTTCTCTGTACCTTTTCTAATGCTGCTATATATTTTTTGAGATGTGGAGACCAGAGTTGCACATAGTACTCAAGGTGCAGTTGCACCTTTGAATGATACAGAGTCATTATGTTGTCCTTTGTTTTACAGTTGTGATCAACATTATTGGTACCCTTGCAGTTCAATCCTTAATGTCCAATATCTCCTTAATAAAAATAAAAGTGGCCAGTGAAATAGCTTTGTACTATATATGCACACATATTTGGCACACAAAAGAATCAAATAAAAGAAGACTAAATGAAAAAAGAAATAGTAGGAATTATAAAAACTGGGACATTGCCAGGACATAATTATTGTTACTCTTATAAACAATTCAAATCAGTTTGAACAGAAGAACCACAGTAATAGACACACCCGTGATCAATTGTTAGTACTCACATGACTTGAATCAACCAATGAAAGATGGTTTTAATGTTTGAAATGACCACATTCACTTCCTGTTCCATTTTCACTATGGTGAAGACAAGAGCTGCCTGAGACAGTCAGAAATATCAAACTTCAAAGGGGTACAAGTCTATCTCCAAAGGCAGGCAAAACCAACAGGTTGCAAGATCCGAGGCAACATGGTTTTACTGAAGGGACGGTCTTGCCAAACTAATCTGATTGAGTTCTTTGACTGGGTGACCAAGGAACTAGATCAGGGGCATGCGATGGATGTCATCTACCTGGATTTCAGCAAAGCCTTTGATACTGTTCCTCATAGGAGGATTATCAATAAACTCAGTAGCTTGGGGATGGGTACCAAGATAGTAAACTGGATTAGAATTTGGTTGACTGACAGGCGACAGAGGGTGAAGGTACATGGAGCTCACTCGGATGAGGGGAAGGTGATTAGCAGAGTGCCCCAGGGTTCGGTCCTGGGCCCGACAATGTTCAATGTATTTGTGAGTGATATTGCTGAAGGACTGAATAGAAAAGTCTGTCTTTTTGCAGATGACACAAAAATTTGCAACAGAGTGGACTCCCCCGAGGGAGTGGATAACATGAGGAAAAATCTACAAAAGCTGGAAGAATGGTCTAATGCTTGGCAACTACGATTTAATGCGAAAAAGTGCAGTGTCATGCACTTGGGTAGCAGAAATCCAAGGGAAATGTACCTGATAGGGGCGAGAGGTTGGTATGCACGGTTCAGGAAAAAGACCTTGGTATGATTATCTCTGATGATCTCAAGGTGGCAAAACAGTGCGACAAGGCGGTGGCAAAAGCCAGGAGGATGTTGGGCTGCATACAAAGAGAGATTACCAGCAGAAAGGAAGAGGTACTTATGCCACTGTAGAGGTCGCTGGTGAGGCCTCACCTGGAATACTGTGTTCAGGTTTGGAGACCATATCTTGCAAAAGATGTAAAAAGACTGGAAAGTGTTGAGAGGAAGGCGACCAAAATGATTTGGAGCCTGCGTAAGAAACCTTATGAGAAGAGATTTGAAGACCTAAATATATACACTTTGGAGGAGAGGAGGTATAGGGGAGATATGATTCAGACCTTTAAATACTTAAAGAGGAACGATGAACAAACAAATCTCTTCCAAAGACGGGGAAGCTGCAAAACTAGAGGGCATAACATGAAGCTGCAAGGTGGAAAATTGAAAGGCAATGTCAGGAAATATTTTTTCACTGAAAGGGTGGTGGGTGCTTGGAATGCTCTCCCGATGGAAGTGGTGGGGGCAAACACGGTGACGGAATTCAAAACAGCTTGGGACAAGCACAGCGGATCCCTTTACAGCAACAGGATAAAAACAAAATAAACTGAACCATCTAACTGCTCAACAAATAGGGGTGTCCTACATGGAGTGGTGGGTCCACCCCTAAACAAAGACATGGGGAGGGGTGACCTGCACAGAGCATCAGGTGCACCTACTCTTGCCGTATTGCTGGGCAGACTGGATGGACCATGCTGGTCTTTATCTGCCGTCATTTACTATGTTACTATGTAAGAGAAAATTAAGAAAAGTTTGCTATGGAAGCAAATATGCATAATAAAAACTTTTTCAAGTACATTTGTAGCAAAAAACCTGTGCGAGAATCCACTCTATTCATTAATTTATAGACCTCTATCATATCTCCCCTTAGCTGTCTCTTTTTCAGGTTGAAGAGCCGTAACCTTTTTAGCCTCTCTTCTTAGGGGTATCCTTCCATCCCGTTTACCATTTTGGGTCTCTTCTGTACCTTTTCTAATATACGGCGACCAGAATTGCATACAATATTCAAGGTGAGGTCGCACCATGGAACAATACAGAGGCATTATAATAGCCTTGGTTTTATTCTCCATTCCTTTCCTTATGAATCCTAGCATTCTATTTGCTCTCTTGGCCACCGCTGCACAATGGGCGGAGGGTTTCAACACGTTATCCACAATGATGCTTAAATCTTTTTCCTGGGTGGTGGTTCCTAATGTGGAACCTTGCATTGTGTAACCGTAGTTTGGGTTGTTCTTTCCTAGGTGCGTAACTTTGCACTTGTCCATATTAAATTTCATCTGCCATTTGGATGCCCAGCCTTCCAATTTATCAAGGTCTTCTTGCAATTTTTCACAATCCTCATGGGTTTTAACAACTTTGAATAATTTTGTGTCATCTGAAAGTTTGATTAACTCACTCGTTATTCACATTTCCATGTCATTTATGAATATGTTAAAAAGTAGCGGACTCAGTACAGATCCCTGGGGTACTCCACTATTCACCCTTTTCCATTGGGAAAATTGGCCATTTAGCCCTACCCTCTGCTTTCTATCTTTTAACCAGTTCCTGATCCACAGTAGTACACTGCCTCCTATCCCATGACTCTAGTTTTGTCAAAAGTCTCTGATGGAGGGACCTTGTC
Source organism: Ichthyophis bannanicus (assembly GCA_033557465.1). Lineage (NCBI taxonomy): Eukaryota > Metazoa > Chordata > Amphibia > Gymnophiona > Ichthyophiidae > Ichthyophis > Ichthyophis bannanicus. Next base: position 147,714,164 of record CM066039.1, on the reverse strand, counting down.
AAAGGCTTTCTGAAAGTCCAGATACACTATATCAACCGACTCACCTTTGTCTACCTGTTTATTCATATCGTCAAAAAACCATAACAGATTAGTAAGACAAGACCTTCCTTGGCTAAAGCCATGTTAGCTGTCTCCCATTAAGCCATGACTATCTACATGTTCAGTAATTTTGTTCTTTATAATGGTTTCTACCATTTTTCCTGGTACTGACGTCAGGCTCACTGGTCTGTAGTTTCCAAGATCACCCCTGGAACCCTCTTTAAAATTGGCATTACATTGGCCATCCTCCAGTGGAGTGGAGGAGTGGCCTAGTGGTTGGGGCAAGGTACTTCAGGCCGGAAGGTCGGGGGTTCAAATCCCACTAGAGGACAGCAACCTTGGGCCAGAAGGACTGGGGTTTCTAGTTCCACAGGTGCTCCTTGTGGTCTTGGGCAAGCCCCTTAACCCTCCATAGCCCATGTTCCCTGTAAAATAGTTATCTCCAAGTTATAATGCCCTGTTCAATGTAATTTCAGTTTGTTCAATGTAAACCGCACTGATGCAGAATAGCGCGGTATATAAGAGAATGTAAATAAATAAATAAATCTTAAGGTATTATAGATAGTTCACAGATTACTAATAGCAGGTCTGCAATCTCATATTTCAGTTCTTTCAACACCCTTGGATTTATACCATCCGGTCCAGGTGATTTGCTGCTGTTCAGTTTATCAAATATTTGTAATACATCTTCCCGGTGTATCGATATTTCTTTCAATTCTTCTGCAGTATCATCTTTAAATAGCACTTCAGTCATGGGTAACATCCCTACATCTTCCTCAGTAAAGACCGAAGGAAAGAATTCATTTAATCTCTCCGCTATGGCGTTGTCCTCTGTTAGTGCCCCTTTTACCCCTCTATCATCTAATGGTCCAGCTGACTCTCTCACAGGCTTTTAGCTATGAATGTATTTGAAAAAGTCTTTATTACGCATTTTTGCTTCCACAGCAAGCTTCTTTTCAAATTCTCTCTTTGCCTGCCTTATCAATGCCTTGCATCTAACTTGCCAGTGCTTATGTTTCCAGTTTTCGTCATTTGGCTCCTTTTAACATTTTCCTGAAAGATGCTTTTTTGGCAACAATAGCCTCTCTGACCTCACCTTTAAACCATGCTGGCAGTTTTTTGGACTTCCTTCCACTTTTCTTAAAGCATGGAATACAGCTTGTCTGGGTTCCAAGATAGTATTTTTAAACACCACCCATGATTGATGTAAATCTTTAACCTTTTCAACTGCTCCTTTTAGTTTTTTCTTAATTATTTCCTTATTTTATCATAGTCTCCCTTTTGAAAGTTAAAAGGTAGTACTGTGGATTTCCTTTCCGCCTTCCTCCATTTATTAAATCAAACGCGATCATGCTATGATCACTATTGCCAAGTAGCCCAACACCCTTATCTCTTGCACCAGATCTTGTGTTCTACTAAGGACTTGGTCCAAAATGGCTTCCCCTCTGGTCGGTTCATGAACCAGCTGCTCTAAGAAGCAGTCATTTATTTCATCTAGAAACTTTATTTCCCTAGCATGTCCTGCCTTGACACTGACGCAGTCGATACCGGGGTAATTGAAATCACCCATTATTATTATTGTAACTTTTGTTAGCTTCCCTGATTTCTTTGAGCATTTCATCATCCATTTGTTCACTCTGGCCAGGTGGTTGATAGTATACCCCCACTGCCACTGCCTTTCCCTTCCCCCCTTTTACATGTTATTTCAATCCATAGAGATTCTACAGTGAACTTTGTTTCCTGTAAAACTTTAATCCTTTGGGATTCAGTGCTCTGTCTAACATAGAGTGTAAACCCCACCACCAGTTTTATCTGCTATCATTACAATATAGTTTCTATCCAGGTATCACAGTTTCCCACTGGTTGTCCTCCTTCCACCATGTGTCTGAGATACTAATCATATCTAACCTCTCATTTAGTGCTATATATTCTAACTCTTGCATCTTATTTTTTGGACTTCTGGTATTTGCATGCAAGCATTTTAGAGGCGGTATTTTATTCATATTAATTTGGCTAGGAAGAGGTATTTTGGAATCTTTAAGCTCTGTCTGCTCTGTACTCAAGGGCATTCAGGATACTTTTGTCTTTTTTAGAACCTCTTTGCTGATATGTCCTAACTTCACTCTTTTGCTAGTATCCTTCAAGGATACATTGTTGTGAACCATGTGCTGCTGGGCGACTGTCGGCTTTCCCCTATTATCTAGTTTAAAAGCTGCTCTATCTCCTTTTTAAAGGTTAATGCTAGCAGCTTGGTTCCATCCTGGTTAAGGTGGAGCCCATCCCTTTTGAAGTCACACTTTTCGAGGGTTTCGAGGAGCAGGGTGAGGCTGTTACTGCGCCCCCACATGCTTGGGGCCTAAAAAGTCACAGTGAAACAAGGAAAGCTCGGGTAGCAGTTCAGCCCATTGTAGGCCGCCTGCGGGAGTTCTACCCTGCGTGGGCCCAGATTCTCCGTCCATTTATTTATTTATTTATTTTATTTTATTTAACAGTATTTCTAAACCGCCTTATCTTAATAATCAAGGTGGTATCACAGCAAGCAATCAGGTAAAGTGTGTGTGTTGTACATGCAGTGAGGATAAAACTTAGTTGTGTGAGGGATGTGTTGGGTGCTTGATTTGTTTGAGCTATATACAGGGTGGGCTATTTACAGTGGTGCTAGAATCATATTTTATATATATTCAGTTGTTTGGGAGGATTGGAGTGCTGTTATCCATTCTCTTAGGTTATGTGATGTGACCATAGTGCTCTATGAACAGCATGGTTTTCAGTTGTTTTCTGAAGTCTTTGAGGTCTGGAGTTGCCCTTAGATCGTCCGGTAGATTGTTCCATATTGTTGGAGCAGCCATGGAGAGAGCTCTGTCTGTTGTGTCCCTGCGTGTGTGCTTGTACTCATTTGGGGTGCTGACTCGGTTGCGTGTTTGACTTCTTCTGGGACGTGCGCTGTTTTCCGGTTGTATGAGCAGGTGGAGGCTGTTGGCTGATGTGTGTTCTTTTATCTTAAATAGGTTTATGATAGTCTTGTATCTGATGCGAGCAATGATTGGGAGCCAGTGTAAGTCCTTTAGTGTAGGTGTGATGTGCTCCTGCCTTGCGGCTCCGGATATGATTCGAGCTGCAGTGTTTTGTGCCAGCTGTAGTGGTTTGAGAGCTTGTTTTGGTAGTCCGAGGTATATCGGATTGCAGAAGTCCAGTATTGGGGTTATCAGTGCTTGACAGACTGTACGGAAGTGTTCTGGAGCGAGGAGTGGTTTCAGTCTCCTGATGATTCGCATCCTGTAATATGCTTTTTGGATTGTTTTGTCTATGTGTGGTTTGAGGTTGAGTTTACTGTCCAGAGTAACCCCAAGGTATCTCACCTCCGATCTTATCGGTATCGTGGTGCTTTGTATCTTTATGTTTGGTGGGTGTGTGAAGCTTTGGTTTCGAGTGATGATTAAAGCTTCAGTCTTGTTGTAGTTTATAGCTAGATTGTTGTTTTGGCACCACTTCGCCATTTGGGTAAGGCAGTCTGCTATCTTAGAGAAGTCCGGGTTTTCGATTGATATCGGGGAGTATACCATTATATCGTCTGCGTATATTGTGTATTGGATGTTGTTCTCTTTCATAATGTTGCATATTGGTTGGATGTAGATGTTAAAAAGGAGTGCTGAGAGTGCGGATCCTTGTGGTACTCCTTGTTGGACGTTTATGGGCCGGGAGGTGTCCTGTCCCACCTTGACCTGTAGCTGTCTTTCTGTTAGGTACGAGTGGAACCATTTTAGAGTGGTACCGTGTATACCAGTGTTCTTCAGTCTCTCCAGGAGTATATTGTGATCAACTGTGTCGAACGCTGAGGAGATGTCGATGAAGATCATTATAATTCCATTCCTGATGTCGTCAATTATTCTTATGATGCTGTCGAAGAGGTAGATCAGGAGAGTTTCGACTCCATGGTTGGGACGAAATCCGTGTTGGTTGTCGTCGAGAGTTCCGTGTTCGTCAATGTGTTCCTGAAGTTGTAGTTGAACCATCTTTTCGATTATTTTTGCGAGGAAGGGTATGCTGGAGATTGGTCGGTATGCTGCTGGGTCCTTTTTGTCGAGAGAAGTTTTCTTTGTGATTGGTCTTACTGAGGCAAGCTTTAATTGCTGTGGCATGAGTCCTTGAGTGAGTGAGTTGTGTACCATTTTATGAATGTTTGGTATGAGGCTTGCTTTGGTGGCTTTGACCCATGACACTGGGCAAGGGTCTGTAGGAGCAGTGCTTGTGTTGATTGTGGAGATGATGTCTGATATCTGCTCTTTTGAGGGTGAGAGGAATGTGCCCCAGGTTTTGGGGTGGACGTTCGTTCTGTTGGTTCTACTGGGTGTTGAGCGCTCTGTGGAGTGAAATTTGTCTTTGATGTGGTCGGCGAATATCTGTGGATCCACTTGTATTTCTCTTTCTGCTGCTTGCTCTTTTGTCAGGGTTTTTACTATTTCGAAAAGTTCTCTGGGTTTGTTGATGGAAGAGTTTATCAGGTTTGTGTGGAATTCTCTCTTTGATTGGTTGATGTGTTCATTGTATTGTTTTTGCTTTGTTAGGTAAAGATGTTGGTCGGAAGTAGTTTTGTTTTTTCTCCATCTCCGTTCAATTTTCCTGAGCTCCCTCTTTTCCTGTCGTATTTTTGCTGAGTACCATGGTTTGTTTTGTCTCTTGTTGTGGTGTTGTTTCTTGGTCCTGTCAACGGATGGTTTGGCGGCGTTAGCTAGGACATTGTTCCAGTTGGAAACTTGTTCCTCCAGGTCCTCTGAGTCAATGTTCAAGTGTTGTATTGTGTCCTGGATGAATTCGTCCTTGTCAAAGGACTTGAATCGTCTTTGTGTGTGTGGGAAGTTCGCTCTTTCGCTTGTCCAGTCTTCTTGTGATTGCAGATTTGTCTCGATTAAGTAATGGTCAGACCATGGTACTGGGGTGATGGTGGGTGTAGAGATTAGATCTCTTGAAGTTAGGTAGTTTGATGCGAAGATGAGGTCTGGGGATGATCCTAGTCTGTGTGTTGGTGCATTGACTATCTGTGTGAATTGAAGTGATGACATTGCCTGAAGGAAGGCCTCTGCATCTTTTGTATTGGCGGACTTGAGGTTGAAGTCTCCGATTAGTAGTGCTGGTTTGTTGTTTGACGTTATGGCACAGGCTTCTTCGAGTATGAAGGCTAGTTCGTCGGGTGGAGCACGGGGTGCTCTGTAGGTTAGGCAGATTGCAATATTCTTGTTCTTGATGCTAATTGTGTTACACTGCTTTGTATCTGTGAGATTCAGTGTCTTGAACTTGAGCTCTGTTTTTGCTATTATTAGGACTCCTCCTCCACGCTTGTGGATGCGTGGGCAGTTGTATGCTGAGTAGTTGTTCGGTACTAGTTGGTTGAGTAGTACACTGTCGGTAGGGTTGAGCCATGTCTCTGTGATGCATATTATGTCTGGCTGTCGCTCTTCAATGTGGTCTACCAGAGTGTGTATCTTGTTGCAGATGGATCTGGCGTTTATGAGCTCAATTGATGTTTTCTTTGTGGAAGAGGTTGTTGCGACGTGTGCTTCCTTAGGGCCGGTGTTGGGGTTTGATTTGTGTCTGTTTTGTCTCTTTGTTTGGGAGGTTGCGAGTGTCTCTTTGTGTGTGTGTTGTGGACCGAGATATGGCAGTGCAGTTGGTGGGTACCATGGTGTGTGTGTTTGGGGGTAGTGTGGGTGTGTAGTTGGTGGGAGGAGTTGTGTGACTAGTAGGTATAGTGGGAGGAAGTATGTGGTGTGCATGTTGATAGCTTGTGATGTTCTGATAGGGCGACGCCTGTGTCCTTAGGTTTTCGTCTGTTGTTTGCTTTTTTGAGGAGAGCTGTACTTGTAGCAGGGGCTTGTCCTGGGGATGTGAAGTTGTATCTGTTGCGGTGCGGGAGCCTGTCCCGTGGAGGGAGCCTGTCCCTTGGATGTGAAGCTGTATCTGTTGCGGTGCGGGAGCCTGTCCCGTGGAGGGAGCCTGTCCCTTGGATGTGGAGCTGGATCTGATGCGGTGCGGGAGCCTGTCCCGTGGATGTGGAGCTGGATCTGTGGCGGACGCCTTGGTGCGGGAGCCTGTCCCGTGGAGGGAGCCTGTCCCGTGTGTGTGGAGCTGGATCTGTGTTGGTCGCCTTGGTGCGGGGGCCTGTCCCGTGGATGTGGAGCTGGGTCTGTCGCGGTGCGGGAGCCTGTCCCGTGGAGGGAGCCTGTCCCGTGGATGTGGAGCTGGATCTGTGGCGGTCGTCTTGGTGCGGGGGCCTGTCCCGTGGATGTGACGCTGGATCTGTCGCGGTGCGGGAGCCTGTCCCGTGGAGGGAGCCTGTCCCGTGGAGGTGGAGCCGGATCTGTGGTGGTCGCCCTGTTGCGGGGGTCTGTCCCGTGGATGTGGAGCTGGGTTTGTCGCAGTGCGGGAGCCTGTCCCGTGGAGGGAGCCTGTTTCGTGTGTGTGCAGCTGGATCTGTTGATGAACTCTTGGACTGACCCACTATGGTACATCCCAAGTCCCTATGTTCTTATCTAGCTAAAGATGACATTGCTCTAACATAGCATCAGCACTGGCATATCTCTGGGTTTAAGGTATCAGTCTGGACAAACATGGTAATACCAAATATGGCCTATAAACGATGGTAGTTAACAACACTGGCATATCCCTGGGTTTACAGTATCGATCTGGACAAACATGGTAATACCTAATATGGCCTGTAAACGCTGGAAGCTAACAATAGTATCCAGAGGGAACTAGTCACTAGAGTGCCCAACACTGATCTTGGATTCTAGTCCCAAACATGAATTTCTACCCTTTAAATTAGTATTTTTATGAGAGGCAGGAGGATAATCCTAGCTGTAGAGAGTGGTGCTGCTGCAATCAGATGATTTAAACAGAACTATACATTCAATTATTGTTAGGAGTGCAGTTAATTCATATAAGTAATGAAGCAGTGTTGATAGTTTAAAAATCACTCAAATGAGTGTGACTTACGTGCCCCAGAGTTTCAGCTCTTTAGGCAGTTCGGCGTCTTCGGAGTTGGTATTCTGCGTTTCCACTGTGAGTTGGTGGATTGTCTGTTCCTTGATTGTACGCGAGCTCGACCCCGAGGGAGCACAGCTGTACCAAGAGGGAGGTGTAGTCTCAGCGTCGTTTTTTCTGTTATGTTTCTGTGACGATCTTGGGGGTGCCTTTGCCTAAGGGCCGTGCCAAAGGGCCCTCTTGCGCGGCCCTCAGGCGCGGGCCCGCAAGGCGCGGGTGCGCCTGTGGCGTTCTCCTTTTAAATGGAGAGCTGTGCCCCGATTGGGTAGAGATGCTCTGAGACACGCTGCTGGAGGGGTGGAGCCAAAAAGCAGCTTCCCCCGAAGAGCTCTTTTGTGTGCAGCAAGGTCTTTTGTAGCTGGCTTGCTCTTTTCTTGCCGCCGATCTTCTGGAGCAGGGCAGGCTCCCTTCGATGAGGCTTCGACTCGGGTAGATGGCTCAGCTCCTCCTGGAGCTAAGCAGAGCAAGAGAGGATCCTGTGCCTGTGGCTTCTCCTTTTAAATGGAGAGCTGTGCCCCGATTGGGTAGAGATGCTCTGAGACACGCTGCTGGAGGGGTGGAGCCAAAAAGCAGCTTCCCCCGAAGAGCTCTTTTGTGTGCAGCAAGGTCTTTTGTAGCTGGCTTGCTCTTTTCTTGCCGCCGATCTTCTGGAGCAGGGCAGGCTCCCTTCGATGAGGCTTCGACTCGGGTAGATGGCTCAGCTCCTCCTGGAGCTAAGCAGAGCAAGATAGGATCCTGTGCCTGTGGCTTCTCCTTTTAAATGGAGAGCTGTGTCCCGATTGGGTAGAGATGCTCTGAGACACGCTGCTGGAGGGGTGGAGCCAAAACGCAGCTTCCCCCGAAGAGCTCTTTTGTGTGCAGCAAGGTCTTTTGTAGCTGGCTTGCTCTTTTCTTGCCGCCGATCTTCTGGAGCAGGGCAGGCTCCCTTCGATGAGGCTTCGACTCGGGTAGATGGCTCAGCTCCTCCTGGAGCTAAGCAGAGCAAGAGAGGATCCTGTGCCTGTGGCTTCTCCTTTTAAATGGAGAGCTGTGCCCCGATTGGGTAGAGATGCTCTGAGACACGCTGCTGGAGGGGTGGAGCCAAAAAGCAGCTTCCCCCGAAGAGCTCTTTTGTGTGCAGCAAGGTCTTTTGTAGCTGGCTTGCTCTTTTCTTGCCGCCGATCCTCCATTGGGTGTTGGAGGTCATCCGGGAGGGTTATGCCTTGGAGTTTGCAAGGCCACTATGTCCGTCCTTTGTGCAGTCTCCTTGCAAGGCCCGGCCAAGGTTTCTGTGGTAAGTGCCACTCTTTAGCGCCTTCTTTGGCTGTGGGCGGTAGTGCCTGTCCCCAAAGACCAGTGTGGATTGGGTCGGTACTCAATTTATTTCGTGGTGCCCAAAAAGGATGGCTCTTTCCGATCTATTCTTGAGCTCAAGCTTGTAAACCGGTGTCTGAGGATCCCCCGGTTTCACATGGAGACATTGCGGTCAGTCATAGTGGAAGTGCGAGAAGGGGAGTTTTTCCCATTTTATATGTTTTTGTATTAACAATTTTGATCGAAATTAGAAACTTCTTCATTCACAGCTTTATACATTTTCCACAATATTTGCATATACAAACATATATATCCCCCCTTTCCTTATACCCCCCTTCTTTATGACTCTCCTGGTGACTTTACCTCCCCCTCTCCCACCCCTCCCCCCTCTCGCTCTTCATGCATACATTCATCTCCCGTTCAGAGATCCACGTGTATGTATCCCCGCTCATTTCTCCCGTTCACCATTAATTCTCCCTGAAGGCACGTGTCCCAATTATTATTTATTTATTTGTATTTCTTATATACCGCGCTATTATAATCAGTGCGGTTTACAGTTAAAACAGAACATACTACAATGTAACAGGTCACATTGAGTTTACATTGAACAGGGGTAGTAAAACATGGAAGAAACCGGGGTAACTATATACAAATTATGGATACTCTTATGAAGGACATATAAGGATGTTTCTTAACTATTGCTCAGCCTGTCTTCTTCCACCTCCTTCCCCCTCTCTCCCTCCTTCCATGTTTCCAACCACTTACACACTCTCTTCCATTGTTCCGTTCTTTTCTCTCCTTTCCCCCACCTCATCTCCGTCAATCTATGCATCAAACCCACCTCTGCCACTCTTCTGACAAAGCCTGGCGGTTGTGGTATGCCCAATCCCACTCAGTGCTGTGCTATCTCACATCTTGCAGCTGCAATACAGTGATGCAGCACCCCACCTTCCCTTTTTGGAATATCCTCCTCTAGTTGATGCAATAAACATACCTCTGGTGTCCTTTGCAATCTAAATCCTGTCATTTCATAAATCATATCTATAATCTTTATCCAGTATTCTTGTATCCATTCACACTTCCACCACATATGGAACCAATCCCCTCTCTCGTGACATCCCCTCCAACATTGGTCCATTTGTCCCCTTCCAGCTCTCTTTGCCCGTACTGGAGTCCAATACCAGCGGTATAATACTTTATAAGCATTTTCTTTGATCTGTGTGGCAATGGAAATACTTGTCACAGTCTGTATTATCTTATCCCACACCTCTTCGTTCCAGCTCACCCCCAAATCTTCCTCCCATTTTAACATATACGCCAATTTACTCTCCCATCCCTCCATTAATCCTTTGTATATTTTGGATAATACTCCTTCCTTAGCGTCTCTCTAGTCCAGTCCCGGAACCATAGAGTTGTGAACCTCCACCAGCAGCTTTGGAGACTGAACATCTTCATCTCTTTGATCATCCAGCTATATGCAGCCCCAAGGACCGCCCACACATTAGTATCTCAGTCTCCAAGCAGCTTGGAAGTCAGAGCCCAGAACTGGGCTCCTTAGGAACAAATAAGCAGAGCTTTAGTGTTTTATTATTTTCTAGGTTTAGGTGCTGGGCTGCTGCTGTGGAGGAATTCTTTGGCTGTGTCCCTTCTGCCTTTATCTGATCTGTTTTTTTTCTCTCTTTCTCTCTCTGTCAGTCTCCCCATAGGTCAAACAAGCAGGGGAGCTGCAAAGGACACAGGTCTCCTTTCTACCGAACCCCCTTGGTGGGTGAGGAGAAGGTTGAAGGCAATTAACTGCAGCAATTAAATACAGCAGTAGGCTCTGAGGGTCCCCTAACTGATTTAGGGGTTCCCCGAGCTGCCCTGAGCGGTTATTAACTCTGATATTGACTCTGATAACTGCTACTCAGAGCTTGTGGCAGGCACGCTGGACAGCACTCACAGAGTTTTGACCCCCCCTCCTCTCCTGTGTGTGGGTGAGTAGAGTTTGAGGCTTTTTATTTCTAAAGGCAGTGATAGAGGCCTTGGGGTAGCCTGGAATCAGCTCTGGGGAGTTTGTTTAGACCTTTTGGGTACTTTTATAGTCCTTTTTTTGGCGGGATCGGGTTCGGCGGCCATTTTGGATTTTCAACGTCATTTTTTCTTCGTGTTTTTTTTAAGGGATAGGAGCTTCGTTTTTGAATTTTTTGGTCAGATATCAGCTAATTGACCCCAGCTCTATCTAATCCTGCGATTTGGGGCGTTTTTGAGCACTTTTAAAATCACGATTTTTTTTTTTTTCTGCTCTGTTTGCTTCAGCAAGGTGTCTCTGCTTTGCTGGTAGAGGGCTGTGTGCATAGGCATGCCTCCTAGTCCTCGGTGTCTGGTTTGTGGCATTCGTAGAAGTAGTAATTTGGAAGCCAGAGTCTGTGCCACTTGTTCTGCTGTGGGTGCTGTCATGGAGGATCCTCTGGAGGGCTCCAGTGCGGATCTCCCTCCTGTCTCTACAGAAGGGACATCAAGGCAGGCAGAGACGGTCCTTGATCCGGGGATTTCTGAGGTGCCAGAGCGCCTGTTGGCGGGGGGCGTCCAGGAGGGATCCCTGGGAATTCCACCCGCCTTTTTCTCTCTCATGCAGGAGGCTCTGGCTCTCTTGCAGCCGGCGGGTGGAGGTTCTGTCCCGCCCCGCCGTGGGCTAAAGCGCCCACTTTCAGTAGAGGGAGACACCGGTCCAGAAAAGAAGAGCCGGCCCCCGAGTGTTGCGGATTCTGCGCCTCCTGGGGATGAGTTCCACGAGGGGCTAGAGTCTGCGGAAGATTTAGAAGACGGCGAGTTGTTTGACGACGAGCAGAGTAGTAGAATAGTGCGTGTATTTCGTAAAGAGGAACTTCCAGCACTGATTGCTGAAACCCTCAAAGTATTGAACATACCCGTGGAAGATTCCGCTGCGGAGGATCAGTTGGAGGATCCCTTGATGCAGGCGGTGCGCACTTCCCACAGAGTCTTTCCGCTCCATAGGGTTTTTAAGGATATGATCCAGGAGGAGTGGAACAGTCCAGAATCCACCTTGCGCGGGGCTAGACTGTTGCCTAAGTTGTATCCTCTATCGGAGGCTGATAGAGAGCTTTTTCGTTCGCCGAAGGTGGACGCGGCAGTTTCCGCGGTTACTAAACGGACTACTATCCCAGTGGAAGGTGCTGCGTCGTTCAAGGACGCGCAGGATAGAAAGGTCGAGAGCTTGTTGAGACAGGCGTTTGATGTTTCTGCCCTGTCAATGCAGGCGGCGGTGGCCGGGGCCTGGGTGGCGCACGGCTGCCTCCGCTGGTCTCAGCAGTTGCAGGGGCCCCAGTCGGCGGAACAGGAGGCCGTGGATGTCCAGATTGGAGTCTGGTACCGCTTATTTGGCGGATATCCACTATGACCTCATCAGGGGGTTGGCTAACGGCATGGCGTCGGTGGTAGCGGCGTGTCGTTCTCTTTGGTTACGCAATTGGGCGGCTGATGGTTCTTCTAAAGCTCGCCTTAGTAAGCTGCCGTTTAAGGGCAGGCAGTTATTTGGAGAGGACTTGGATAGGTTGGTAAAAGATCTCGGGGATTCTAAGGGGGGTCGGCTTCCGGAGGATAAGCCCAAGCAGGGGAAGCCGACCTTCACCTTCCGGGGGTCTCAGCAGTCCTTTCGGAGATTTCGTGCCTCCCGCTTTGGTCAGTCCCAGCGTTCCAGATACCCGGGGCGCGGACAGAGTTTCCGCGGATTTCGGGGGGCAGGTAGAGGTTTTGGCTCCTTCCAGGCGCAGGTCCCCAAAATGTCACAATGAAGCGAGGCCGGCTCTGGTGGCGGTGATCCCCGTAGGGGGCAGACTACGGGATTTCTACCCTGCCTGGGCTGCTATCACATCCGATCAGTGGGTGTTAGAAGTGATACGAGAGGGATATGCGCTCGAGCTGCATCGACCGGTGCTAGATTCCTTCGTTATGTCCCCGTGCAGCGCTCCCTGGAAACGAAGAGCCGTATCAGATACACTTTCCCGGCTGCTTCGGCTCTGGGCAGTCGCCCCCGTGCCGGAGGGGCAGTTAGGGTCCGGTCGATACTCCATCTACTTCGTGGTGCTGAAAAAGGAGGGCACCTTTCGACCAATCCTGGATTTAAAGCAGTGGTTCTCAACCCTGTCCTCGGGACCCCACTAGCCAGTCGGGTTTTCAGGCTATCCACAATGAATATGAATGAGATATATATGCATTAGAAATAGCCTGCCAAACTGACTGGCTTGTGGCCCTCCAATGCTGGATTTGGGGACCCCGGCCTTACACCTCTGTCATTTAAGATTGTGAGTGGGCAAGGTACAGATGTCCAAGACATCAAAAATATTAGATGGAATATGTCACATACCTCCTCGCCTCTCACCACCACCAAAATATTGTCTATTAGACAACTTTTTGGTGGTGGTGAGAAACTAGGAGGGATGTGACACATTCTATCTACCCTTTTGATGTCGAGGACATCTGTACCTTGCCCACTCACAATCATACTTGACAGAGGTGTACGGCAGGGGTCCCCAAATCCAGCACTGGAGGGCCACAAACCAGTCAGTTTGGCAGACTATTTCTAATGCATATATATCTCATTCATATTCATTGTGGATAGCCTGAAAACCCGACTGGCTAGTGGGGTCCCGAGGACAGGGTTGAGAACTCCTGATTTAAAGAGAGTGAATCGGTGCCTCCGGGTGTCGCATTTTCGCATGGAAACGCTGCGCTCGGTCATAGCGGCGGTCCGCGAGGGGGAATTCCTAACGTCCCTAGACCTTACGGAGGCCTATTTGCACATTCCCATTCGTCGGGAACATCAAAGATGGCTGCGGTTTGCACTGCCGATGGGCCATTTTCAGTTTCAAGCCATGCCCTTCGGCCTAGCGACGGCGCCACGGGTCTTCACGAAGATCATGGTGGTGGTAGCGGCGTTCCTGCGGAAGGAGGGTGTCCTCGTGCATCCCTATCTCGACAACTGGTTGATCCGGGCGAAGTTGAGGGAGGAGAGTCTCCGAGCGACGGCGCGGGTCGTACAGATTTTGCAGTCGTTAGGCTGGGTGGTCAATCGGGCGAAGAGCAGCCTTCTTCCCTCGCAGACCTTGGAGTATTTGGGGGCGCGTTTCGAGACCGGCAACGGGAAGATTTTTCTCCCAGTGCACAGAGCGCGGGCCCTGAGGCGGCTGGTGGAGCAGTTTCTAGCGAGACGGTCATCCTCGGCTTGGCAATACCTTCAGCTTCTCGGCACGATGGCAGCGACCATCGAGGTAGTTCCGTGGGCAAGGGCGCACATGCGGCCCCTGCAGCGAGCGCTGCTGCGTCGATGGTGTCATCAGTCCGACTCGCTAGCTCGTCAGTTAGTTTGCCCCTTGGGGGTTCAGCGCAGCCTTCGCTGGTGGTTGCGTCTGCGCTCTCTGGCGAACGGTATGCCCTTGGAGTCTCCCGTCTGGCGTCTGCTGATGATAGATGCTAGTTTGAGCGGCTGGGGGGCTCATTGCGAGGGTCAGATTGCTCAGGGCCAGTGGTCCTCGCGGGAGAGACAGTGGTCCATCAACCGTCTGGAAATGAGAGCCGTGTGGTTGGCTCTGACTGCGTTTCAGCCTTGGCTGCAGGGAGCGGCGGTCAGGGTGCTGTCCGACAATGCCTCCACGGTAGCCTACATAAATCGCCAGGGAGGCACAGGCAGCGCGGCGTTGGAAGCGGAGGCGGATCTGCTTCTAGAATGGGCAGAGCGGCATCTTCAATGTCTGTCGGCCCAGCATGTTGCGGGGGTTCACAATGTGGAGGCGGACTTTCTGAGTCGTCGCAGAGTAGACCCCGGAGAGTGGTCTCTACATCCCGAGGTATTTGCATTGCTGGTCCGTCGTTGGGGTCGGCCAATAATGGACCTCATGGCGACCTTCGAGTCCGCGCAGGTCGAACGGTTCTTCAGCAGGCATCGGGAACGCATGTCGGACTGGCCTCGTCGGCCTTGGTATGCGGATCTGGTGCGGTTGAGTGTGGCCGATCCGTGGCTGCTTCCTCCTCGGCCGGATCTCCTTCGGCAGGGGCCGCTGCAGATGCCTCAGGTGGCTCGATTCTCGCTTACGGCATGGCTATTGAGAGGGCGCGAATGAGAGCCAAAGGTTATTCTCCGGAGGTCATTGCTACCTTGTTGCGGGCGCGGCGTCGGTCCACGTCGCTAGCGTATGTCCGGGTCTGGCGTATTTTTGAGAGCTGGTGTGCGGATCGCGAATTGTGGCCTTTGCGGACCTCCGTTCCTTAGATCCTCTCCTTCTTGCAAGCAGGGGTGGACAAGGGCCTGGCGGCCAGATCCTTGAGGGTACAACTTGCAGCTCTTGCGTGTTTTCGAGGCAAGGTTCAGGGCCAGCTATTGGGGTCCCATGCTGATGTGAAGCGCTTCTTGCGAGCGGTGTTGCTTATGCGTCCTCCGTGCAGGGCTTTAGTTCCCTCGTGGGACTTGAATTTGGTGTTGAGGTCTCTGGTGGCTTCGCCGTTTGAACCCTTAGCGCAAGCTTCGTTGAAGGACTTGACGTTGAAGACGGTGTTTCTGGTGGAGATCTCGTCAGCTTGCAGGATTTGGGAGTTGCAGGCTCTTTCGTGTAGGGAACCCTATCTGTCTTTCTCGGCCGACAAGGTGGTATTGCGACCGGTTCCCGCGTTTTTGCCTAAGGTAGTTTCGGCGTTTCACATGAATCAAGTGGTGTCTCTCCCGGTGTTTGCCAAGGAATGTGGCAAGCACGCGGATAACTCCTTGCACGCGTTGGATGTCCGTTGAGCGCTTCGCCGGTATTTGCGGGAAACGGCGTCCTTCCGTAAGTCCGATCGCTTATTTTTGTCGCCTTTGGCGGTCCGCGCAAGGGGGAAGCGGCGTCTAAGTCTTCCATTTCCCGCTGGTTGAAAGAGGCGATTTCGTCAGCATACCTTTTACACGGCAAGGTGGTTCCTGCCGGGCTTCGAGCTCACTCGACTAGGGCGCAGGCGGCGTCTTGGGCAGAAGTTAGCTTGGTGCCGGCGGTGGATATTTGTCGGGCGGCGACGTGGTCGTCCTTGCACACCTTTGCTAAGCACTATTGTCTGGATGTGCAGGCGGCGTCGGATGCGCGGTTTGGCTCTCGGGTGCTTCAGGCTGGACTAGCGAGGCCCTCCCGTTGAGATATACTGCTCTGTTACATCCTCTATGGTTCCGGGACTGGACTAGAGAGACGCTAAGGAAGAGTAAATTAGACTTACCTGCTAATTGTTGTTCCTTGCGGAACTCTAGTCCAGTCCCGGATCCCTCCCTGTCTCTCGGTTCTCGCTGCCAGCCAAGAAGATACAGTCATTATAGGAGTCTGCCAGGGTTTCTGTTCTCTATGCTTTCGGTCAGAGCTCCTCTGCTTGCAGCACGCCTTAGTTCCCTTTCGGGGCCAATTTGGAGGGTGAGCGGTGGCGCCTCTTGTTGCTTGTGTTTTGCGCAGGGGTCGCCACGGCTGTTCTGGTCCGCCTTCCCGTAGGCGGGAGATTGTTCATAAGAAATACAAAAAAAAAAAAAAAAAAATTTTTCGCTAGTAGTGGGATCTTTAGGGTCAGGATCCTTTTTTCCACTGTATGGTTATATCTACTTATTTGTTGCTCTGCTTAGTATGCTTTGTCAATAGGTACTGATGTGTGGGCGGTCCTTGGGGCTGCATATAGCTGGATGATCAAAGAGATGAAGATGTTCAGTCTCCAAAGCTGCTGGTGGAGGTTCACAACTCTATGGTTCCGGGACTGGACTAGAGTTCCACAAGGAACAACAATTAGCAGGTAAGTCTAATTTACTCTTTTTGCCATAATTGACCTGAGCATAGTACCTCAAACCACTCTCTATATTCCCAAAGATCCTTCCACAACCTTCTGCTGTCTCAAAAAATGACTCAGCTGTAAATATGCATAAATCGTTGTCCACCAGCCCTTTATAAATCCTTAATCCCCTCAAACGCTAGAATGCCGTCCTTGCTCACTATTTGAGAGATGTGTGTTAGTCCCGCCTTAGCCCATCTGTGCAGGATATGCACCCTTGACCCCTATCAAAACATGCCTCCAATGTCATGCCCTGTGTATTTCTTTTGTCTTGTACTAATAATTTCCTGTTTTGTCTCCACGCCTTCAAGCTATGCTCTATTATGGGGTTTTGGTGTTTATTTTCTAAGAAATTACTCCCCCTCCACACTATTTTGTCCAGGCTATCTCCCTTTACTGACTCTTCTTCCATTTGAACCCAATGCTTCTGTGTTCCACGTTGCCATTCATATATCAATTTTAGATGTGCTGCCTTGTAATATTTTCTAAAATTAGGCACCCCCAGCCCTCCCTCTCCTTTAGCTCTTTGTATTACTGCCATAGCTACTCTTGGCCTTCTATTGTGCCATATAAATCGGTTAACAATTCTTTGTAACTGCTTTAACTTGCTATTCGGTACCTTTATTGGCAGTGTCACGAACAGAAATAAGAATCTTGGCAATAGCATCATCTTTATTATAGCAATCCGTCTGAACCATGAGAGGTATCCCCACCCCCACCCATTCAACAAACTCTCTACCTGCCCAAATAATTTCTGATAATTATATAGAGCTTCTATCCTATTACTTATTTGGATGCCTAAATATCAAATATTTTCTCTAGCCCACCTTAATGGGTATTTCTCTTGTAAAATGTCCTGTGCATTCCCCTGTAGTGATAAATTTAATATTTCCGATTTGTTCCAATTAATAGTAAAACCCGACAACCTGCCAAATTCTTCTAATTCCCACATTAATATTGGGATAGAGAAACGAGGCCTAGTTACACTTAATATTATGTTGTCTGCAAACAGGGATATTTTAGATTCTCTCTGCCCTACTGTTTTGCCCGTTATGTCTGCCCGCTCTCGCACCCTCTCCGCAAACGAATCTAGTGAGATAGCAAAAAGTAACGGTGATAGGGGGCATCCTTGTTTCATTCCTCTCTCCTGCCCAAAAAATTTCGGATAGGCACCATTCACCCTAACACAGGCTCTCGGGTTGTGATAAAGCGCTTTTACCCAACTTAGAAATTCTTTCCCCAATCCCATTCTTTCCATTACCTGGAAGAGAAAAGGCCAAGACACCTGGTCAAAGGCCTTTTCTGCATCTAAAGACAGTAATAAGGCCCCCTCCCTACTTCATTCAGTGGACCAAATCATATTCATAATCTTTCTGATATTAATCAGCTACTTGTCTGCCAGGAATAAATCCTGCTTGATCATGATGTATCAGCTTCCCTATTATCTTATTTAAACGCGTGGCTAGTATTTTAGCTAATAATTTGCCATCTAAATTGAACAACGAGATAGGTCGATAAGATGAACACTCTTGTAGGTCTTTTCCCTCTTTGTGTATTACGGTTATTCCCGCCCACCCCATAGTATCTGCTAATCTACCTCCCGCCCTTAGAAGATTAAATAGCCTCACTAAAGGCGTTGTTAGTATCTCTCCAAAACTTCTTTAAAATCTTGCTGTAAGCCCATCTAACCCTGGAGCCTTGACTACTTTCAACTGTTATATAGCCCTCTGCATTTCTGCTGCCATTATGGCCTTGTTTAACTCTTTTTGGTCCCCCTCATTTAATTTCGGCAATTTTAGTGAGTCAAGATAACCCTGTATTCTCTCCCTCTGTGGGGGGTCCCTTGCTTTGTATAACCCCTGATAGTATCCCCTAAAAGCTTCCCTAATCTCCCCGTCCTTATGTACCACCTCCCCTCCCTGATTCCGAATTTTCATTATCTGTGAGCGCAGCTTCCTCTGCTTCAATTTCTGCACCATATATCTCCCAGCTTTATTTCCTCCCTCAAACAATTCCTGTCTCAAAAGCTGCATATGGTATCTTATCTTTGCGGCCTGCATTTTATTTAACTGTGCTCTTACTGCTAACACCTGACCTCTATATGCGCTTACCTTGTGCATCTAACTCTTCTAGTTCCAACAATTTTCCTCTTAATTCCCTCTCCCTTCCCTCCCATTCCTTCCTTTTCTGCCTCCCCCATTTAATTAAGATTCCTCTCACAACTGCCTTATACCCATCCCATACTCCTCCCCAGGCTACCTCCCCATTATCATTCCACTTGAAATATTCCCTAGTTCCCCTCTCAATTTCCTCTCTGACCTTCCCATCTTCTAGTAATGATTCATTAAGTCTCCAAAACTGTATGCCTTTCCCCTCTAATGTCAATCTGACCCCCACAAGTGCGTGATCCGACCATGTAATCAAATCCATATCCGCCCCCTTGATCCTTCCCCCCATCTCCTTTGATACCCAGATAGCATCTATTCTGGAATATGAGCCATGTGCTAGAGAAAAATACGAGAATTGTCTCTTCCCTGGGTGGTGGAAGCGCCATGCATCAATCAAGCAATGCTGTGTTACAAACCTGCGGTATCTCATCCTGTCCGCCCTCTTGCCCTCTCTTTTCCCTGTGGCATCTCTAGCTAGATTCCACATCAAATTGAAATCTCCTCCACAAATGAGATGTCCCTCCCCCAATTTCCCCACCACCTCATTCAATTTTGTCCAAAATTCACTTTGCACCCCTGTTGGAGCATATGCATTCACTATGCAATACCATTCATTCCCCACGTTTAACCGCAATAGTATCTCCCCGCTTTATCCCTTACCACAGTTTGTATTTGCATCTTTAACATTGTATCTATCAATATGGCCACCCCTCCTTTTTTTATTTTCCACTGCGTGTACACATACTCCATATCCCCTGGGTTTAACTAGATACTCTGTCGCTTTCGTCAAATGCGTTTCTTGTATGAGCACTACCGTTGCCTTTTGACATGTTATTTCTTTATACAATTTTTGTTGTTTAAATAGTGAGTTAAGCCCTTTTAAATTTAGCAATACTATTTTTAACTCACTTTGAAGTTTTTGCACCCCCTTCTCCCTTTTCACGTATCCCCCGCCTCTTCCCCTTCCCTCCCCCCTCCTTGAGCTTCTCTCCTCCTTCTCTTAACCACTTCCCCCCTCCTCCCAACCCTGCCCCCTCCCTCCCTACTACCCTTCCCCTTCCCTCCCTACTACCCTTCCCCTTCCCCGTCTCTTCCAAGGAGACTCGACTTCCATACCTTGTGACTGACAATCAGACCCCCACCTACCCTATCTCTTCTATTCCCCCTCCCCCACACCCCCTGCCCCCTTCCCCTATCTCCTACCACTCTCTATCAACCCCCCACCTCACCTACCCCCCCACCTTCCCCGTCCTGAAATAACCTTTAAGCTCAACATCTATCAATACAATCATTACTATATCCCCTTCCACCTGCCCTCCCTATCCCCCCCACCCTTTCCCTTTAAATCACTTCATATTACAGATCTCCAGGTAATTTTGAGCAGTCCATTTCTATTAAGTCCATTAAATTACGGCATCTCGGTCTAGCTTCCTCAGTCGGCTGTCTTCACTGCTGTTGTCGCTCCATGGTTCCCGCTGTTAAGACGTGTCAGCCTCCGATCAGTGACCGGTACTCTATGCCATTTTGAACTTTCCACCCTGGATTCAGGTGTTGTATTTGCTTTTATTGTAGATGGCTCCGCCACCCCTTCTGGCAGAGTGGTTAGCCCCAGGTTTCTGAGTGTCGTCCATGCTTCTTCGCTATTCCTCACCTTCCTGGACACACCTTTCACAGTTATTAATAACCCAAAGGGATATAACCACCTGTAGCGCATTCCTTCCCTCCTCAGAAAAGCCGTCACCTCTTTCAGCTCTCTCCGACGTTGAAGCGTTCCAAGGGACAAGTCCTGAAACAGTTCCACCGCATGTTCCTTCCACTTGATATGTCCCATTTTCCTGGAGGCTCGCAAAAGGCGTTCTTTAATCTTGAATGAGTTCAGGCATACCACAGTGTCCCTTGGCTGATTGTCTCTGATGGGCCCCAGCCCCCTATGCGTGTGCTGTATTTGCAGAGGTTCATCCTCTACTCCCTCCTCTAGGGCTGCTGCTTGTAACACATGTCCAAAGACTTTAGTAATCGCTGCTTCACAGTTTTTATATTTAACGTCCTCTAGGATGCTTCTCACTCTAATGTTGCATCTTCGTGAGCGGTCCTCCAGGTCCTCTGTTTTTTCTTTCAATTCTTCCTGGGTGTGCTTTAACTCCTCCCATCCTTTTTGTAAATCCACTGTTACGTCCCCCTGTTGTTCTACCTGCTGTTCTATTTCTTCCACCTTGGATCCCAATTCCACGATGTCTTGTCTTAAAGATTGCAAAGTCTCCTTTAGCTCATTTTTGACTCCACTGATTTCTATTTTGAGTTTCTCTTTCAGCTCCTCCAACCGCATCTTAATCATATCTGCTACACCTGGATTCCATGGTCCCCCCATCGCAACCTCCTGCTCGTCCGTCTGTTCAGCCACCATGTTGTTTTCCTTCTCACCATCATTTCTTCCTTTTCATATCGCATAAGACGAACGGAATTCCACAAATTTTTTCTTGGCAGACATCCCTCCCTTTGCTTTCTCCATACGCACTCTCTCCCCCTGTCCCCCGTTGCTCAAATTTCTCCTTCAACAATCTGCCTGCTGGGCGATTCCAGTGTTACTTTTCTTATCTTCCTTACTGTTCACTCTTTCAGACTGTTCTCTTGCCTTTTTGTATCTTCAGAATTTATTGTTATTTATTTATTTTTTTGTTTTAGTTAATACCTTTGAGTTCTGATAACATGTACTCTGCTTAATGCTGTGAATTGCTTCTTGATACTGCTTTTTATGGCAGTCTCCCTTACCAGCTTTCTTTTCTTCCCCTCCGTTGCTGGATTCCAAACAACTTTCTCTTTTTTCCACAGCTGTGCATTTTTCTCTGTTCCTCCTTCCCCCTCTGGTCCTCCTGCCGCGGTCTCCCTCTCTTTACTCCCCTTCACTCCTCGAGCTGGCTCCTCACCGTCGTCCTTTGCATCGACTCCGCGATGAACTCCCGGCTCACTCCTCCTTGCTTCTAACCCACAAAGCTGCCTGCTCCGGGATCCCGCTCCCCGCCGGCTCTCTTGCGCGGCTCCTGATGGTCCACGTGTGCTTCGCCGATTCTCTCCCCGACTCACTGGCTCACCACGCTATCTCCGTGGCTTGTGCCTGCCGCTCACCTCTGCCACATGGTCCCCCTCTCCGCTGCCGTGGTCCTCCAATTATGGCTCCTCTGATGGTTACCACGGCTCTCTTGCTCCTCCACTTTGCTGTGGGGGTTAATCCATTCAATGCCCCTGCATTGCGCCACTGTCCTGCTTCTAGGGGTGCTCTATTTCCACTTTTGCAGGCTTTGGTGTCGGAGCCCTTCTACAGCCCCGCCATGAAGTTCGATGACGTCACCGGAAGTCGAGAAGGGGAGTTTTTGATGTCCCTCGGAAACCTATTTACACATTCCTATTTGTCAGCAACACTAGCAGTTTCTCTGGTTTGCGATACCCAGGCGGCATTTTCAGTTCCAAGCATTGCCGTTCGGGTTAGCAACTGCTCCTCGTACCTTTATCAAGCTAATGGTGGTTAGCAACTGCTCCTCGTACCTTTACCAAGCTAATGGTAGTAGTGGTGGTGGTGGTGGTGGTGGTGGTGGCGGCGGCAGCGGTATTCCGCCAGGAGAGGATCCTTGTGCATCCTTATCTCGACGACTGGCTCATACAGGCATATTCAAAAGAGAAAACGAACAGGCAATAGCCCATGTGGTGGCGTTCCTGCAGCAGTTCGGGTGGGTCATCAATGTGTCCAAGAGCTGTTTGATGCCGGCCCAGGCACTCAAATACCTTGGGGTGCCCTTCGACATCCGCGGCAAAAAGGTGTTCCTTCCGATGCAATGGGCACAAGGGCTGCAGCAACTGGTGTGGCAATTCCTTGAGTGGAAAGATCCCACAGCTTGGCATTATCTGTAGCTGTTAGGAACCATGCCAGCAACTCTCAATCTCATGCTGTGGGCGACAGCACACATGCGTCCATTTCAGAGAGCACTGCTACGCAGGTGGTCTCACTAGCATCATCCATTGTCACTGAAGTTGCCCTGCCCGGCAGAGGCCAGATGATCTCTCTGGTGGTGTCTCCATCCAGAGAGGTTCGCAGCGGGGGTGCCTCCGAAATCCCCACGATGGATTCCGATGATGACAGCCGCAAGTCTGACAGGCTGGGGGGCTCACTGTAAAGTGCACATTGCTCAGGGGCAGTGGACCCAGCAGGAGGACGGTTGGTCTATAAACAGGCTCAAAATGCAAGCTGTTGTCCTGGGATTCCAGCGTTTTCGGCCCTGGTTGCAAGGGAAGGCAGTTCGGGTTTTCTTGGACAACGAGAACACGGTGGCCTGTGTCAGTCGACAAGGAGGCATGGGCAGCGTGGGCTTGGAGGAAGAGGCTGTGGTGCTCCTGACGTGGATGGAAGAGCATCTTCAAGCACTATCGGCAGCGCACGTTGTGGGAACAAGAACATGACGCCGGACTATCTGAGCCGAGTGCATGTTGACCCCGGGGAATGGCTCCTTTCTCACGAGATATTCTTGCAGGTGGTCAGAAGATGGGGCGAGCCGATCATGGATTTCATGGCGACGTTTGCAACAGCCAAGTCGAGCCATTTTTCAGCAGAATGACAGAAAGGATGTCGGAAGGCCTGGATGCCTTGGTGCAGAGATGGCCCATGGAAGATATCCTCTATGTGTTTCC
Source organism: Ichthyophis bannanicus (assembly GCA_033557465.1). Taxonomy (NCBI): domain Eukaryota; kingdom Metazoa; phylum Chordata; class Amphibia; order Gymnophiona; family Ichthyophiidae; genus Ichthyophis; species Ichthyophis bannanicus. The sequence continues at coordinate 147,691,122 of CM066039.1, read as the reverse complement.
CCGTGGGCCCTTATAGGCTGCGTCATGCAGTGGATTAAGGCTCACAGGAGACTGGTTATGCTGATGCCCCAGATTAGCCTCGACACCCGTGGTATGCTGACCTGGTGCGGCTGAAGTCGGATCGGCTGTGGCGTCTGCTAGTCAGGAGAGATCTCTTGACCCAGGGGCTGGTGCAAATGCCTCAGTCAGATCGATTTAAGACTAATAAGAGAAAATGTTTTTCACTCAACGTGTAATCTAACTCTGGAATTCGTTACCTGAGGATGTAGTAAAAGCTGTTAGTGTAGCCGGGTTTAAAAAAAGTTTGGACAAGTTCCTGGAGAAAAGGTCCATAAACCATTATTAAAGAGGACCCGGGAAATCTACTGTGGAACCTGTGTCTTTTGGGGAAAGTGCTAGGTACTTGTGACCTAGATTAGCCACTGTTGGAAGCAGGATACTGGGCTTGATGGACCTTGGTTTGACCCAGTATGGCATATCTTATGTTCTTATGATTCTCGCTTGTGGCATGGCTCTTGAAAGGGCTAGGTTGTTGAAGCATGGCTATTAGAGTACAATGATCACAACCTTGCTGAAGGCTCAGAAAAGGTCCACTTCGCTTTCCTATATCTGCGTCTGGCACCTTTTTGAAGCTCACTGTAGAGATCGACCATGTTGGCTGTTATTAGCTACCGTACCAGATGTGTTAGCCTTTTTTGCAGTCGGGATTGGAGAAGGGCTTGGCCCTCGAGTTCCTTGCGGGTGCAAGTGACAGCCATCTCTTGTTATCAGGGCAGAGTGCAGGTGGTGTCATTGGGGACACACCCAGATATGATGCTTTTTTTGAGAATGGTAAAGCATTCTGTCTTCCGAGGTGGTCCATCATCTCTCCTTGGAATCTCAATTTGGTATTGACAGCGCTGACGAGGGAGCCTTCTGAGAATCTAAGCGTTTCCTCACTGAAGGACTTGACTCTTGACAGTATTTTTCGTGGCAATTTGCTCGACCCAGAGAATTTCGGAGCTGCAGGCTCTTTCATGCAGGGAGCCGTTTCTTTCCATTTCAAAGAAGTTGGTTCTTTGGCCCGTGCCATCTTTTTTGCCAAAGGTCATATCGCCATTTCATTTGAATCAGGAGAAGACTATTGCGGAGCTATTTTAAAGAGGACAGATCCGTTCCATAAATCAGACTGCTTATTCGCTCTGTTTGGGAAGCCTTGCAAAGGGGAGGCAGTGGCCAAATCCTCAATTTTGCGGTGGATTAGAGAAGCTATCACGTCGGCCTATGTGTTGAAGGGAAAGCCGGTGCAGCGGGCCTGCAGGCTTATTCGAACAGGTCTCAAGCAGTTTCGTGGGCGGAATATAATTTGGCTGTGCCAGCAGAGTTTTGTAGAGTGTGGTCCTCCCCTTCACACTTTTACAAAACATTATCTGGATGTTCAGGCAGCGGGGGGACGTCAGATTCGGGGTGGCAGTCCTTCAGGCCGGAATCGCGGGTCCCTTCCATTGATAGAACTGCTCTGTAACATCCCAGAGCTATGGCACTGGACTTGAGGAACGAAAAGGAAAGTGAAATTAGACCTTACCTGCTAATTGGTATTCCTTGAGTGACTCCGGTCCAGTCCCGGAACCCTCCCGGATTAATGTAGTATTCAGCATTGCGACCCCGGGCTTGAAGAAGGTTAGCATAGTGGAGGATCCCGGGGAGTTATTGGACAGCAGTGCTTGCGGTTCGAAGCAGTTAAGACCTGACTGGGGTGTTGTCTGTTCTCTTTTTTTTGTTCTTACATGCAAAGTCTTTAGTTCGTCCTGTGTTGGACAGGGTTGTTTTATTTCTGCATTTGAGCAGGCCACAGGTACACCTCTGCGTTCAGGGGGGAAAGTGTGTTCCTAAGGGGATATACTACTTACTTGTTGCTCCTGTGAGTCAATAGATTACTGGAGCTCGTAGGAGGAACCAGGTGCCTAATTGTTATGATGTCATCAAAAAGATGACATGCTCAGACTCCAAGCTGCTGGAAGAGGTAGACTACCCAGAGTCGCAGGACTGGACTGGAGTCACTCAAGAAACGCCAATTAGCAGGTAAGGTCTAATTTCACTATCCTTACTAGGTAGCATATTGGCATTGATTTTGTGGTCTTTGATCTGTCGAGGGCAGCTTTGCAACTGGTGCAGAAACTCGTAAAGCTGATGCCCTGGCACTGGAAGAACCTTGTGCTTTAGGTCCAGGAACTTGATGTTGCTTGTGCAGACAGTATTTCCAAATCTTTAATTGCAGTTCTCGGAAGACACAATGAACCAGAAGTTATGTTTTTTTGAAAGTGTAAATAGGTGGACAAAGGTGAGTCGGTTGATATAGTGTATCTGGACTTTCAGAAAGCCTTTGACAAGGTCCCTTGTCAGAGACTTTTGGCAAAACTAAAGAGTCATGGGATAGGAGGCAGTGTACTACTGTGGATCAAGAACTGGTTAAAAGATAGAAAACAGAGGGTTGGGCTAAATGGCCAGTTTTCCCAATGGAGAAAGGTGAATAGTGGTGTACCCCAGGGATCTGTGCTGGGTCCGCTGCTTTTTGACATATTCATGAATGACCTGGAAAGTGGAATAACGAGTGAGGTTATCAAATTTGCAGATGACACAAAACTATTTAAAGTTGTTAAAACCCAAGAGGATTGTGGAAAATTGCAAGAGGATCTTGATAAATTGGAAGACTGGGCATCAAAATGGCAGATGAAATTTAATGTGGACAAGTGCAAGGTTATGCACTTGAACAACCCAAACTATGGTTACACAATGCAAGGTTCCACATTAGGAACCACCACCCAGGAAAAATATTTAGGCGTCATTGTGGATAACATGTTAAAACCCTCGGCCCAGTGTGGAGCGGCAGCCAAGAGAGCAAATAGAATGCTAGGTATCATAAGGAAAGGAATGGAAAATAAAACAAAAGATATTATAATGCCTCTATATCGTTCCATGGTGAGACCGCACCTTGAATATTGTGTGCATTTCTGGTCGCCGTATCTTAAAAAGGATATAGTGTTATTAGAAAGGTTCAGAGAAGAGCCACCAAAATGGTAAAGGGGATGGAAGGATACTCCTATGAAGAAAGGCTAAAAAGGTTAGGGCTCTTTAACCTGGAAAAGAGACGGCTGAGGGGAGATATGATAGAAGTCTATAAATTAATGAACGGAGTGGAACAGGTAAACGTAGATCGATTGTTTACGTTATCAGAATATAGAAAAACTAGGGACATGCAATGAAAGCTACAGGGTAAACTATTTAAGACTAATAAAAGAAAATATTTTTTCACTCAACGTGTAATCAAACTCTGGAATTTGTTACCGGAGGATGTAGTAAAAGCTGTTAGTGTAGCTGGGTTTAAAAAAGGTTTGGACAAGTTCCTGGAGGAAAGGTCCATAAACCATTAAGAAGGGACCCAGGATATCAATGCTTGACCCAGTACAAGCATTGCATAACCTGTGTCTTTTGGGAAAAGTGCTAGGTACGTATGACCTAGCTTGGCCACTGTTGGAAACAGGATACTGGGCTTGATGGACCTTGGTCTGACCCAGTATGGCATATCTTATGTTCTTAAGGGCTATCAGTTTTCTGGGAGAATTGACTGCAAGATGTAATTCAAGTCCTGTTTGTTTTCTAGACCTTAAGAGAGAGAGGCTTGGATAGTTTCTCTATGAATTTCAGGTAGATGTCCTTCATCTGCATTTCTTTTTCAAATTGATGAGAGATGGATACTTTGTGCCTTGTGTGTATGTAGAAATTCTAGGTTCCTGTTGGAATTGTCGAACTCCTGGACATCCAACAGGCTGCAGGGAGACCTTGCATTCCCAGACCCTGAGAAGTCCACCAAGCCATCTTGTAGGTGCACAGAAAAATGCTGTAGGTTGTGGGACTGGAAAACCAGCTTCCAAGATGTATTCTGTACAGCTGAAGAATTGCTCTGCTCTGTATGATGCTGGTGTTCTCCTGTATAATCTGCTGGAGCAGATAAGTAGCATGGAAGTAGACACTTTATTTGGGTGGGGGGAAGGGTGGAGTACAATGTTCCCCTCTGTTCAGCTAATGATGCCCTGTGGTTGAGAGAGTGACAGATAGCTAGCAGGGATCTGGCTCTGAGGAATATGATTTAAGGTGGCCCATTTTTTTCTAGGTAGAAAGCATGCCTGTTTGTCTGCATGTACTGCATACTTAAGAACTTATCTTCCTTCTTTGGATGGCTCTATCTATGCACTCCAGGGTCTCCCTAGTGCTTGGCAGCCTCATAGGCTGAACCAATAAATCTAGCCCCTGTCTTGTGATGTGGAGCACAAACTGGCTTAGTTGAATGAAAGCAGCCTTCTGAGAAGATTCTCTTTCTGAGTTGAATGAGTCAGATGCTGTAGTGAGGAGAGTAGCACTCCTGTTCCCCAGGGAGCGGGGGAAAATAGTGTCCCTTCTCCGCCTTACTAATTTGGCTTACCTTACTATTCTTGCTGAAGATGTGCAGAATTTGCGTGGCAGACTCGAGGGTAGCTGGGTCTTTGTGGAGGTCAGAGGACCTCCCTCCCTTTGAGCCCTCTCCCATGGGTGCCCTGGCAGGACCCACTGGGGGAGGGGGGAAGAAGACCAGCATCTTGTTAAAGAAAACAAAGTTGCTTACTTATAATATGGGGTCTCTGTAGACAACAGTAAGATGAGGCCACACTTGATGGTGACGTGCAGGGAGTCTTGTGTGCAAAGCCCTCCTCTACCCCATAGAAGTCTTTAGGACTTCTGAGTGCCTTTATAGGGTCCCTCCCTCTCCAGGTTTCCAGAAGCCACAATTCCCTCACCATTCCATGGTAATGGAGTCTGCCATGAAGAGGATAAAGAGCCAGAAAAAACACTTCTCAGTATACCTCCTGGAAGAGAGAAGCAAGAATCCTCATTGCCTTTGGAAGGAAGGCCTTCCAAGCTACAATGCTGGCCTCGAGAATAGACTCCTACATGCTCTATATGGGCATGTTCCTTAAGGATGTCTTGAGGGACCTGGCAGAGTTAACCACCCTGCTGCCTTTTGACAAGTAGGTAGTTCAGGTCTTAGTTACGTATGCCCAAAACACATCAAAATTCTTAAGGACAGCATTTGATGCCTTTTAGACCAATAGCAGATATGCTGCAGCCTGCATTGGAGTTAGGAGGACAGCATAGCTCCAACCATTTGACCTGGAACAGTGGGTCCAGGATAAGTTAATCAACTATCTCCAGGAACAAGCAGGAATGAGTCTTCACATATGGGTACGTCGGTACCGACGGAGCCTGCGCAGGAACGCTCCCCAGCGTCCAATCAGAAAGCTTTTGGGAGCATCCCACAGCGTCTGCGTGCTGCCTTCCCGCCTTTCCCAACTGTCTCTCCTCAGTTCTTTTTCCGCGGAGCCAGCAGGTCGTGTTCCTGTCACCGCAGAAGAATTTCCTTATTTTTTTCCTTTATTCTTTTCTGTCGTGTCTGCCGCCTTCGACGCTGTACCGGTACCGCGCCGGTCCTTCTTCTTTTCTTTTAAAAAAAAAAAAAAAAAGACCTTTTTTCCACTTCAGGTGCACTTCAGTTTTGGGCCTTAGGCCCAGAACTTTTTTCCTTAACTATGGAAAAGCCTGCCTCAGGTTTTAAGACGTGCACAAAATGTGGCGGTACTATCTCCGTCACCGACACCCATGACTGGTGTCTAAAATGTTTAGGTCCTGACCATTCCATAACAGATTGTGTGTCCTGTTCCATGATGTCTAAGAGGGGTCGTCAGAACCGAGCTGCCAAGCTCAGTACCCTGTTTCCCTCTGATGCGGCTTCGGTGGCATCGACGTCTTCCAGGGCTTCTTCTTCCTCACATGGATCTCAGGTAACTAAACATAAATCCAGCCGGTTCTCGAAGGGTAGATCTCATTCTAAGCATCGAGATGCCTCTGGCCTTGCCCTCGAGGATTCTGCACCGGCAAAATTACCCCGGCGGGAGGCTTCGGCCTCTAAAGCATCATCATCGGGGTTCCAAGATGATCTCGATGGCGTGGCCTCGACAGATCTCTTGGTGCCATGCTCTGGGGTACCGGTGGCTTCCACCAGTATCGACTTCCAGGCATTGGTGGCGTCGATGGATGAGAGAATTCTGTCCATGGAACGCAGTCTGGCGGCTTTCCTTGTGGCATCGACGCCCGTGGTACCGCAACAGACTACTCCGCCGGTACCGGCACTAGCATCGCCATCGGTACCGGTACCACCAACACTGCTTTTTCATATTATGCTCCCAGCCAATGGAACAAACTGCCACTAAACCTCAGAGAGATTAAAGATCTTACAACTTTCAGGAAGGAACTTAAAACCTACCTATTTAGTCAACACTATAGCAACATACAACCTGAAATCAAATTTACTACACAAAAACATGCAACAAACCAAAACACAAGTCTACCCCACCTAATTCCATTTTCATATCCACCCAAGTTAGTCTACTCCCAACACTGTACTTATGATCGCAAATAACTATTATAATCTCTTGCTAACCATGTAAAGCTACTTTTTGGTTCTTTGTAACATAGTTTTATGTTTCCTTTTATGTTAATAACCCACACATTGTTTTCCATGTAACCTAGTTCTTATGTAATCTAGTTTTATGTTCACCTAATGTTTAATGTAATGCAATATTGCACTGTTTTGCTATATTGTTGTTTTAAGTTCCTTGTAAACCGCCCCTGATCTCTGGAAGAGGCGGTATAGAAAAGCACACAAATAAAAATAAATAAATAAAATAAATCGGCATCGGTGTCCGCTATGCCGGTACTTTGTCCTCTGAAGCCCTCCGGTACCGATACCCCGGTACCGGTGATTCCTGATACCGATCCCGGTCGGTACGGGTATCGGGCATTGCAAGAGCATCCAGACAGCCGATACTTCAATTCCTCTGACGACTCTGAGGATTCTGAGGAGCCTGTCGATGCAGTGATGCTTCTTCCACAGGAGGAGTCCTCTCCTAAACATAGGATGTCACCTCCAGAGGATTTGTCTTTTCAAGACTTTATCAGAGAGGTGGCTCGGGGTCTCTCTATTACAGTGGCACCTGAATCAGAGGCCCAGAGCCAAGGAGTTAGATATTTTACAATATCCTAAAACTCCTAATGAGGCAGCTACCTTACCTATTCATGAGATTCTATATGATCGCATGTTGAGGATGTGGGAAGCACCTCTGACTACCTCTCCTCATTCTCGCAGGTTGGACACCATGTATCATGTCCCTCCTTGCCTTGGTTTCCATAAAACTCAACTTCCTCACCACTCTATTGTGGTTGAGTCTGCAATGAGAAAGATTAGAAGTGCAAAAAGACATGCCTCTAATCCTCCAAGACGTGAATGTAGAACCCTGGATGCTTTTGGAAGAAGGGTCTTCTAAGCTTCCATGCTTGCTGCGGGAATTAATTCCTATAGTCTTTACATGGGAATGTTCTTAAAAGAAGTCACTGACCATTTGCAGACTTTAAGTCCTTTTATGTTTGAGGATAAAAGGCAGGAATTTCTCACTGGGCTCAAACATGCCCAGGATATCTCCAAATTCTCCAACCGTGCAGCTTTCGACTCCTTTGAATGCGTAAGCAGAGCCTCAGCTATTGCCATAGGTGCACGTAGGATTGCTTGGCTTCAAGCATTTGATTTGGAGATTTGGGTTCAAGGTGAATTGGGAAATATCCCTTGTACAGGTGAGAACCTGTTTGGTAAGGATTGGCAAGCAAAAGCCAATCAGATGGATGCTGAAAATTCTGCTTTGGATAGACTATCCAAATCTACAGCTGCTCCTGCTAAGAAAAGGTTGTTCAAGGAAACACCTTTTTCTAAAAAGGGAAGATTCTACCCTGCTTATGGTCAGCGGGCATCTTCTGCAGCTCAGTTCCCTTCCAAACGTCAGCAATCCTCCAAACAGAGCAAAGCAAAGGCTGCGAGGCCTGCTCCAGCCCAGAAACCTCAGCCCCCTCAGGGCCTTTGACTTTCTGCTAGAGAACTTAGCCTTCCTGGCTCTAGAAGGCCAGAACCTCCACCATTCCAGGAAGGTCATGTCACTTTGCTCCCAGGTGGGGGCAAATTACAGCAGAGCATTGGACACTCTCCATCATAAGAGAGGGGTACAAGCTTCATTTTTCAAGCTTGCCCCCTCTCTCAAGAGTGCACCAGGTTCAATTCTCCAACCTCCCTCCTCAGCCTGTTGGATCAGGACGTTGCCATTCTTCTTGCCCAAGGGGCCATAGAGGAAGTGCCCTTTCAAAAACAGGGCACAGGGTTCTACTCCCCCTATTTTCTTATTCCAAAGAAGAAAACAGGGGGCTTCAGACCTATCTTAGATCTCAGAGAGTTGAACAGATTCCTAGTCAAAGAAAAATTCAAGATGGTTTCTCTAGGAACTCTGCTGCCATACCTTCAGAGTCAGGATTGGCTTTTGTTCTCTAGATCTCAAGGATGCATACACTCATGTTCTCATCCATCCATCTCACAGAAGGTTCCATCGGTTCCTTTTTCAGGAAAAGCACTATCAATACAAAGTGCTCCCTTTTGGTCTGGCCTCTGCACCAAGGGTGTTCACGAAATGCATGGGCAGTGGTTGCTGCTTTTCTACGCACCCTGGGAATATTCATCTTCCCTTACCTGGACGACTGGCTCATTCGAGCTCCCACTCAATCAGAGGCCAAGACTTCTCTCAGCTGCACAATGCGTATCCTTCAGTATTTAGGGCTGGTAATAAAACATCCCAAAATCAATTGAGTCCCTACTCAGTTCCTGGAGTTTATAGGGGCGTTGCTGGATACCACAAGGGCAAGGGGCCTATCTTCCCCAGGCCCGTTGCCTTCGCTTGGTTGCAGTTAGCTTCTCAAGCAGTGTGTTAAAACCCCTACTAACTGCTCGAGAGATGTTACAGTTACTAGGCCACATGGCATCCACTGTACATGTGTGGTAACCATATGCTCGCCTTCACATGAGAGCAGCTCAGTGGACTTTATCCACCCAATGGACCCAGGCAGTAGGGCTGCCTGTCAGACAAAATAGCAAACACAAAGTCGCCTCATTTTGGTCTCTCCAGTGGTGGAAGTCCCCTCAAAACTTGTTGCTGGGGTCCCACTTTCAACAACCTCTAACCCCAAGCAACTCTTACAACAGATGGTTCTCCAATGGGCTGGGGAGCTCATCTTCAGGACCTCTCCACCCAGGGGCCATCTGGTCCCCACAGGAGCCTTGTCTACATATCAATCTCTTGGAACTCAGAGCAATCTTCCTTGCTCTACGAGTTTTCCACACCCTGCTCAGCCACAAGACAGTCCTTATCCACACGGACAATCAGGTAGCCATGTTCTATGTAAAAAACAAGCAGGGGGAACTGGCTCTCTGTCACTTTGCAGCAGCAAGCTCTGTGACTGTGGGCCCCTCGCCAGAGAGCATCACATTCATCGTCTGGCAGTTTATCTTCCAGGTATTCAAAACTCTTGGGCGGACAGACTCAGTCGAGTTCTGCTTCCACACGAGTGGTCCCTACATATTGGATTACGTATCAAAGATTTTTCGAATTTGGGGAAACCCCGGACATAGACCTCTTTGCAAGTCCGTGGAATGCCAAACTTCCCCGGTTCTGTTCCAGAACTCCGGCTCAGGGGGCTCAGGCAAGGGATGCTTTCCTCCTTCACAGGGGTCAAGACTTCCTGTATGCCTTTCCACCCATTCCCCTAATTCCCAAAACCCTGGTTCAAGCTTCAGAGAGACAGAGGCCACATGATTCTCATAGCTCCCACATTGGCCACGGCAAGTGTGGTACCCTCTGCTTCTACATCTCTCTCTCAAGCTCCCTCCCTAGAGTTAGGGTCTGCTCCAGACCTCCTCTCTCAGGAGGAACGGAAGGTTATGGCATCCCAATCCCCAGTCTCTACATCTCAGGGCTTGGTTGCTGAAGGCCTAGATCTTCAGGATCTTCATCTTTCTCAACAAGTGAAAGATGTTCTTTATGCTTCCATAAAACCTTCCACTAGACGTTCGTACGCTTTCAAGTGGAGGAGGTTTACCATCTGGTGTTCTGAGAAGGGTCTTAACCCCCGTGCCATACCTCTGGAATCGTTTGCTGGAGTATCTCCTTCATCTGTCTAATGCAGGCCTTAAGACAAATTCAGTAAGAGTCCATTTGAGTGCTGTTGCAGCTTCCCTTAGGCCTCTAAATGGACAACCTATTTCCTCTCATCCCCTCTTGTAGCAAGAGTCATGAGAGGGCCTCCTTTTAACAAAGCCTCCCATTAGACCACCCCCAGTGGCATGGGACTTAAATTTGGTTCTTGGTCAGCTTATGAAGCCGCCTTTTGAACCTTTAGCTACCACCACCTTGAAATACCTTTCTTGGAAAGTTATCTTTCTCATTGCTATCACATCTGCACGCCGCATCAGTGAATTGCAAGCACTAGTAGCTTATCCACCTTATACAAGGTTCCATCATGACGGTGGTCCTTAGGACTAATCCACACTTTATGCCTAAAGTGGTCTCGCCTTTTCACCTCAACCAGGAGTTCTTCCTACCTGTCTTTTTTCCAGGACCTCATGCATCAAGTGCAGAGAGGAACCTTCATACCCTGGACTGGACTTACAAAGGACACAGCAACATAGAAAGTCTTCCCAACTCTTTGTTGCCTTTGATCCTTCTCATTTGGGACAACCAGTCTCCAAGAGAACACTTTCTAACTGGATTGCCCAGTGTATTTCTTTCGCTTATCAGAGCAAGAACCTTTCTCTGGAGGGCCATGTCACAGCTCACAATGTGAGAGCCATGGCAACCTCAATGGCTCATCTGAACTCTATCTATCGATGATATCTGTCGAGCAGGCCACTTGGGCCTCGGTTCATACCTTCACAGCCCATTACTGCTTGGACAAGGACTCCCGCCGGGATGCCTTGTTTGGTCAGGCTGTTCTTAAACACCTGTTCCATACTTACTCAATTCCTTCCCACCATCCCTCATGGGATGCCAGAGATCCAGGTGGGGAAGTGCAGCCCTGTTCCGGGGCATACAATTTATGGGCTCTCTCCCTGGTATCTAAAGCTAGGGAGTCCCCATATGTGAAGACTCATTCCTGCTTGTTCCTGGAGATAGCACAGTTACTTACCTGTAACAGGTGATCTCTGGGAACAGCAGGAATAAGTCTTCACAACCCAACCACCTCCCCTAGGAGTTCTCTCTCTCTCTCTCTTTCCTTTCCTTTCCCTCTCTCTCTCTCTCTCTCTCTCTCTTTCCTTTCCTTTCCCTCTCTCTCTCTCTCTCTCTCTCTCTTTGTCTCAGCTCTAAAACTTAACTGAGGAGAGACAGTTGGGAAAGGCGGTAAGGCAGCACGCAGGCGCTGTGGGATGCTCCCAAAAGCTTTCTGATTGGACGCGCGGGAGCGTTCCCACCAGGCTCCGTCGGTACCGACATACCCATATGTGAAAGACTTATTCCTGCTGTTCCAAGAGATCACCTGTTACAGGTAAGTACTGTGCTTTCCTGCAATGGTGAGAACCTCTTTGGCCAAAGTTGGAGGGAGAAAGCCGGGAGATAGAGACTGATGAAAGGCTTTTGAGAGAGACCGATCAATGGCAGGGATCAGCTCCTGATGATGTACTGGCTTCCCTTTGGAATTGAGCATGCCCTGAGCTTTCCAGCTGGGCAAATGGGACACACAGTTCTGCCAGACATAGTCTGAATCCGTACAGATCACCAAAGTGGGGAATCCCTTTCTTCACAGAGGACTGTAAGGCAATGAGAGCAGTGGCAAGCTCTGCATACTGATTGGTCTTAGGTCCTAATTGGCAACTGAGGGTCGTGTGGGTTTCCCCTTTTTCCCATGTGACTCCCACTCCTGCCACTAACTGGTGGTCAGATTCACAATGGAAGGCATATCTGTCGACGTACACCTTAGGAAATCCTTGCACACCGTCTCCTCATAGTAGTGATGACAGTGGGGTTTGGTCTGGTTGGGCTCTGGTTCCATGTGAGACCCAACGTATGTGAAGTATTAAGGGCAGCGCAATCATGTAAGTTGGCAATGCTCTGGGTGCACCAGTTCTTATGGTTCTGAGCATACCGCACCTCTAGGGGCCATCCTTGCAAGGCCAATGTCCAGGAGGTGATTCAGCTGATAGAGACCTGGCAAGACTTTATATGGTCACTACTCAGGAGGTTGACAGAGAGATGACTGGTCTCCACTATCAACCTCTCCCCATGGGAAGTGCTGGACTGCCCAAACTGTAGTCAGTAAGCCCTTCTCACAGTCTTGGGTACTTATTTTCAACCTCTGATAAAGCTTTGCTGACATATGCTACAACCTTCTTATTAGTGTCATGTTTCTGGGTACAGGATGGTGCATCATGCTGTCTGGTAAATCCCAGCTCTAGGGAGAATTCTTTCCTCCCTTCGGGGTAGGCCAAACAGAGAGGCCTGGCTTAAGGCTTCCTTTTTATGTTTACACCATTTTTATTATTAAGATATAAGGAAATACATACAGCAAAACAATACAAGATCAGACTGTCTTCTACAGTAGCCCCCACCACCCAACCTAGGAACAGTATGCCGCCCACAAAGGTTAACAGGGAAGCCAAAACCCCAGAATTATAATACTAGCCAGTAATAATCACACATATGGCCAGTAGTTCTAGTTATATTGGTGAATACCTAACATGTGGCCAGAATCAACATCAGCCAGTATAAACATATCCAGGAACTCAACTAAGAGAGAGAGAAAGAGATAAGAAAGAAAAGAAAGAAAGAAAAGGAAGACAGACAGTAAAAAAAAAAACCACTTCACAAAACAATGCCTAATAAAGTCCTCGCTAATACACTTACATTCCTTTTGATACATAAAGGTCCAACATCCCCACAGACCCTGACTATCCGTTATATCCATTATATGCGTTATATTCATTATATTCATATTATTCATTATATGGGAATCGAAAGCCATATAAACAGATAGAAACACCCCTCCATAATATAAGTAACCAGAACATGAAGGCATTAAAACAATTCAATACCTATCAGAGGCAGGGAGCCTAACAATAGCAAAGGAAAAGCGTCTGATCCTAATCCCCCAACCCAACCCAACCCATCCCTCCCCACTCCTCCACCCCCCGCCCCCCTGCCTCCTCCCTTCCCCGCTTCCCCCACCCCCAATCTCAACATTGAAGATCTACCTCTTCCCATACGGGGATCTAGGCTAAGCAGGAACACGGAACTAGTACAATAAGGAGTGACAGTATGTACCAAATCCTGACTCATGCCAGTGTACCGAATACAAAGAAGAACTAGTGGTGACATACCCCTCCAAGAGGTAAGAACAATGCCCAAAGTTGCGACACACTATCCGACCGACCTCTAATGATAGCTGTAAGTTTTTCCATCCTATATATATCCCATATCTTTACACACCATTCAGACAAGGTAGGAGTCACCGAGCGCTTCCAAAAGCTCCCAGTTACCGAGCGAGCTGCTAACAGTAAAACAATTTACCAAACGACCCTTGTCATGTGATAGGTCCACTCCGAAAGGTAACCCAAAAGACAAAGCTCTGGCAGACAAGGAAGCTCCACCTCCAGCTTATTAGCGATTTGGTTGAGGACTGCCGCCAAAAGGTCTGGATGTATTTACAATCCCACCACATATGTAAAAATGTGCCCCGCTGGCCACATAAACGCCAACACAGAGGATCATCTGCTCTGCCCCACCGAAACAATTTCTCAGGTGTAATAGTCATCCGAAATAATATATGCAGTTGTGTGTTCACAAGCGATAAAGAAATGGAACACTTATGCGAATAAGGGAATAATTTCATCCCAAAACTCCTCCGTGGTATTCGTCAGAGCCCTCTCCCATTGCTTTTGATATGTTGGAGGAGAGTATGAAGCAGTTGACATCCAAGTTAAGAGCTCTCTAAACGCTACAAAGTCTATTAAAGAGCCTTTGAGCGAGAACCTTTAAAGAGAATAGGTCTCCCATTGTCTCAGAGACCGTGTTCCAGCAGTGAAATACGTCACTTCCGAAAAAACAATGCCTAAATTGGAAATACTGAAAAGTCTGACTACATCCCGGCCCAAAGAAGGATCTTGTTCCAATTGTTGTTTGGACAGAAAATTTTAAAATTGTTCATACATGGAGAGGAAACACTAATCTGAGCACTAATGGATCGTAGTCCTTCCCCAAACAAACCCAAGGAAGGAAAGGGACCCAAGCACTGTAAAAGGAGGAATAATTTTGAAGGCAAAGGAAAGATCATTTGTTTTTACTCATTATTCCCCAACTAGCTCCACAACAGGTTCCAAAAGTGGCAGTTTTGAAGTAAGAGTAGCGGATGTCCGAAACACGGTTGCGTCCAAAAAAAGGTATCGCTAATAAGGAATAGGAAGTAAGAGCCAAGGCAGCTTCAGCTTGAGGCACAAGGGGGAATTCTGATCCTGCATCCAAAAGATGTAGAATGCGAAGGACATAGAAGCAATGATAATATATTTCAAAATTGGAAAGGACCGCCAAACCCCCCAAAGGCTTTATGGGACGGACCATTGTCTGCCAAGTTAACGCGCGGGAAGGTTTACCTTGCCAGATGAAATTTGGTTTAATAAATAATTTCGTATTCTAATTCTACAAAAAACCCCTAGGAACGGATATTGGTAATTGTTGAAAAGAAATGGAGAATGAAACTTGTTGGGTCGTAAGACTAGCATCTTAATCCACAAGTTATTCTGCACCAACCAGGAAACGCGTGGGCCAAAGAAGACCATCTGTCAGAAGGGCTCCTTGGCCTCACCTCACCACCTTCAAGCAAGGGTGGATAATTTTAAAAGCGCCTACCCAACCAGGAGACAGTCATGAAAGAAGACCACTGTAGAAGCTCCTCCCTTCAGGCCACCTTCAACAAGTGGGTGGATATATTGTAAACACATCATAAGTCCTGTCCAAGTTTTGTGTGCCGGTATATTAATTCCTAAATTACTGAAATGCGAAACTATGGGGAAAAGGTAAATGGTCGCCAGCATGAATAAAACCTCTACTTCCTCTCTCTTTTCCTGTAGAACATGTGGTGAACAAGGACTGATTTGGTGAAGTTGAACTTAAAACAACCTGCATATAAGTGAGGAGAACTTGATGGAGGTAAGTCAACGATTATAGGTAAGATACGATCGGTGGTCTCTGGACGTAGAAAATCAATGTATCATCGAGCATATGAAGAAGTGCGTTTGATGCCCTATTTTGTAATGCCAAGATTGAGCCGCTTGGGCTCGCGGATATTGCTATGGTTAGGGCCCGAAATCGCAAGAGGCTCAAGGAGCAATAGCAAAGAAAGTAATGGGGGAGGAGGGGGGAAAAGGACAACCTTGTCTTGTCCCTCTGCTCAATGTAAAGGGAGAAACGAGTTAAATCCATTAACCTGTTACTATAGCCCTCGGGGCCTTGTATAACGCCTCCAATCCACCCCCAAAAATTAGGGCCAAATCCAAATGATGCAAATGTCGCGAATAAATAAGGCCGCTCTACCCTATCGAAGGCCTTTTCAGCGTCTAAAAGATAACACCGCATACTGACGCCTCCATTTTCATCAACCCAATTAAAATTGTCATGAGCCTCCGAACATTTTCAAGTCGATATCTAACTTTAATAAAGCCTGGTCTGATTCCTGGTGTACAATCCTCCCTCCTGAATTATGGAATCCAGTCCTCATCGCAAAAATGTTTGTCAGGATTTTTATAATCTCTATTTAGTAAAGAGATAGGTCTGTAATTATGAACAAAAGGGTCGGGTCTTTACCTTCTTTAGGAATCACAATAATAGCATCCTGATACATAGAATCTCTCAGGAACAAGCAGGAGTGAGTCTTTCACATATGGGGTTCGTCGGCGCCGACGGAGCCCGCACAGGGAATGCTCCCCAGCATCCAATCAGAAGGCTTTTGGGAGCATCCTCGCGCCTGCGCGGTAGCTTCCTGCCCTTCCCACTGCCTCTCCCCAGTTTCGTTTTTCCGCGGAGCCGACAGGACGTAACTCCTGTCACCGCAGAAACTTTTTTCTTCTTTTCTTATTCTTTTTGTTCCTGTGGTCGCGGTTTTTTTTCCCCCGCTGACTCTGGACCGCTGGTGCCCCCTTTTTTCCTTATTTTTTGTTTTCCTTTATTTCCTCGAGGAGCATCCTCCTCGTGTTATTTGACCTACCGGGCTTTCCAGCATGGAGCCTTCTTCCCTTAAGAAGTGCCCCCACTGTGGAACGTTGTCTTCTGCTCCGACTCCAATGCCTGGTGTCTCTCCGGTTGGGCCCTGACACCTTCTCCCCCGGTTCCCTGGGCTTCAGCGTCGGGAGAAGACCCTCCCTGTCTCGAGTGTCCCTCGATGACGTCTTTCCCTCTGAGGAGGCGGTCGTCGGCGTTTCTCTCCTCGCCAGGATCAGGTAACCCAACAACAGTCTGTTAAGACTAACCGAGCCTTGAGGGGTGAGTCTCATGCGCCGCATGATGACGGCTCCGGCCTTCCCCTCCAGTCCCTTACACCCCGGAGGGAGTCTTCGGGCTCCAGAGCCTCCACGGGGTTTCGGGTTGTTCCTGAGGTTCGCTCCTCACAGAACATTCCGAGCCATGCCCAAGAGTGGCACCCGCTTCGAGCGGTGCAGATCCCTCGGCATCGGCGCCGGCGTCGAGTGTTCCACTCTTCGCCAGGGAATGTCGTCTGGTGTCCTCGGTGCCTTCGGGGCCGATCGACTCGACCCAGTCTGGCTCTACGGCATCCCGGCCCTGCGCGGGGGCGGTACCCGCTTTCGGCGGTGCCGATTCCCGGCATCGGCGTCGGTGTCGAGTGTTCCACTCGTCACCGGGGATCGTCGGACCAACCTGACCCGGTATGGCGTGCCCACACCCCTGCCATGCGCGGAGGTGGTGACCGCTTCGAGCGGGACCAAGTCCTCGGCATCGGCGTCGGAGTCGGTGGCCCCACTCCCCGCCGGGGATTGGCACCGGGTGCCCTCGGCTCCGCCAAGGCCGATCGACTCGCCCCCGGCTTCCGCGGGGGCGTACTGGCCTTGAGCGGCTCCGCCCCTCCCGCGGCGGTCTCGGGAACAAGGGCCCCGTTCTTCGCCAGGGGTCGCCTCCGGGCTCCACCTGCGGAGCCGATCGATCTATCCCGGTCGGGCGGGTCGGCACCCCCACCTTGCGCGGGGGCCGGGGCCCTCCCCCCCGCCGGATGCCACCGACCTCCCCGGCATCTACGCGGAGCGGGCGTCGAGTGCTCCACTCGTCACTAGAGTTTGCCCGCGGGACCCGGGTCCTTCGGTCGAGTCGACCCAAAGAAGCGCCGCGGCCGCGGAGCCGGGGCTGGGCGTCTCGCTCCCCGCCGGGGCTCGTCGGCGGGTTACCTGGGTACCCTCGAGGCCGCGTAGTACGCCCCGTAAGGGTTTCCCGCTCAATAAAACAGGCGCGGGCAGAACCCCGGCGCCTAGGAGGGCCTCTCCCGCGTCGGAGCCGACTTCGGGTGTTTCCCTCTTCGCCGAGTTTCGGCCTGGGAAGCCCTCGTTGCCCTCGGCACCGATCGTCGCGACCCCGACTCCATTCGCGGGAGTGGCAGCACCGGCGCGGCCGCCGACACCGGGGCCCCCTAAGGAGGCGTCGCTCGGTTCGATGCCCAGCCTCGAATCGATCTCCAGTCTGGAAAGCGTGGCTCCGGCGCATTTCGGATCCGACCCCGGTCTCTTCCGACGGCGCAGTGCCGCGCTCGCTTGCTCTCCAGCGGCCTCGGCACCACTTCAGCCGCCCTTGCGGATTGCCCCGGGGGCGGCCCCGCCCCCGGTTTCGGGGCCACGGCCAAGTCCCGCGGGCCCGTCTGGGACGTCGCTCCCTTCGATGCCCCGCTTGGAGTCAATCCCGGGCTCTGACGATGCAGTACCGTCTGCCTCGAATTGGGACTGTCAGTACCCTCCTCTGTTTAGAGCGATTCCTCCCGTGCACCAGCACGGTGGGTCCCCTGGTGTTCAAGCGGGCCCCTCCACCTCGGCCTCCCCCGGGATAGCCCCTCTGGGAGAGCCGTCTTTTTCAGGACTTCCTCCTTGACATGGCGGACTTGCTCGCCATTCCTATTCCGGGCCCTTCGCTAAGTCCGGGTACTGCGGAACAGGCGGCCGTAATGCTTCCTTTACCTCCCTCCCTGCGGGATCTCCTGCTCGGATTTGGCGCTCGCCCTTACAGGTACCGGCGCCGCCTGCGGCCATGCATGCCCGGTATCGGGTGCCCCCCCTCTCCGTGTTTCCAGACGCACCAGCTTCCCCATCATTCCATTGTGGTGGAATCGGCCCTGAGGAAGGTCGGAAGCAAGAAGAAGCACTCTTCCTGCCCCCCGAATCGTGCGTCTAAAACTCTGGACAACTTTGGGCGGCGATCCTTCCAAGCGTCCATGTTGGCTTCCAGGATTCTCTCATATATTTTCTATATGAGCCTGGCGCTGCGGGAGGTCACCGAGAGGTTATCTCTTTTGTCTCCCTTTGTGTCGGCCCCTCGGGCCCCTGACTATTCCTTGCTTCTTTACCATTGCAGGAATATCTCTTGGTTTCTTTCTCGGGCTGCCGTGGACTCTTTCGAGTCAGTTAGCAGGTCCTCTGCGGTAGCCATAGGGGCACGTCGTACAGCCTGGTTGCAGGCTTCCGACTTGTGCAGCTGGGCACAACATAACCTGGGTACTTCCCCGTGCACCGGGGAGAACCTCTTCAATGGCGAGGCTTTGCGTCAGGTTGCTCAGTGCTCCGCCGACCTGTTTGGCACTGGCCGCCCGCGGCCCTCCCCCTCTCCCGGGGGTAGGAAATGTCCTTCCCGACCCTCCTGTCCGAGGAGGAGGTTTCATCCCTCTGCCCGCCTGCCGGGTGCGCCCATGCCAGGGACGTCTCACACCGGTCGGCAGTGCCATGGCTCGCGCCAGGCTGCCCATGCCAGGCAGCCTTAGGCTACGGTATGCGGCAGTTTGCGCTTAACTCCTCTTAAATGAAGTTACTGTCCAGTTCTACTCTGGGGTTCTTTCAGTGTGACAAGCGGTTCGGCTGCTTGATGGAGGTATGGAGCCCCCTCCCCTGGGGGGGGGGGGGGACCCTTCCCACGGTAGGTTAGCCTGGCTCCTCAGGGCCATGCTAAGTCTTCTTCGGACTTACCCTCGGTACATCCCTCGGATTCCCCTCTGCCTGGCCCCGGATTGAGGGGATCGCGCACCGAATCTCCTTCTCCCAGTGTAGGCCTTGGCCGCTACTCTCCAAGCGTGGCCGAACCATTCCTCGACAGGGCCGGACCACCCCCCCCCCCCCTGTCTGTGTCTCCGCTCTCGCAGAGAAATCCCTGGGTCCGTCAGGTTACGGTGGACAGGGGTCCCACTGACCCATGCCGATCCCCGGCTCCGCTCCCTGCACTCTTCGGAGCGGCGGAGGGCATTGGCCCTAACCCCGAGGGTTTTTTTATATAGGCCGGAGATGGCCCCACGGTCACGCCGTGGCTATAGGGTTTTCTATCCTCCTGCCTTCCCTGTGGCACGGAGGACACGTTTTTGGTGACTGCCAGGTGGACGCCTCAGGGGTCGACGTACTCCTGATGTGCTCCTCCCCAACTGCTCTGGCGGTCACCCAACCATACTGCTACTCTCGCCGCTCTGCCCTGCTCCACGCACATAGGCCCATCACTTGGATGGCCCTTCCTCCCGCCACCTTCCAGGTAGGCGCCCTCCTGTGGATCAAGGGCCGGTCCGAGTTGGCGGTATCGGTCTCACGTGTCCATACCGGTTGAGTAACCTGGGTGGGCGCTCCCGGGCCCCCCGAGAGCCCGATATCCATCTATACCTGTTATTGGATATATATCGGTACAGGTGGCGCTTTTTGGGAAATGTTATAGCGCCCTGTGTCTTACCGACTATCCCCCAATTGTCGGTACTGACGTTTTGTTATTTCTTACGGGGTCCGGCCGGCCCGCTTGCCTGCGTTCTGCGGCTCGGGTGCTCGGACCGGTTATGCTTAAACTTGCTGTGATGTCAACAGCCCCTTGGTTTACGCCTCCTTGTCTGGAGGTTTTCGAACCCATTGTCTTCCTATCCCTTGCCGGCTACGGTAGACAGTGTACCCCTCGGTATCCCGGGGTACACTTCTGTTCTTCTCCGGGCTGGGTTCTCCCAGATCGGTCAGTCTTCTGATTAGTCCTCCGGATTGGGGACTCTGCTCCTACTGGAGTTCTCAGCTTCTTAGAGCTCCTCGTGAAGACCTGCCGTCTTTCCGGTGCCGGTTGACACCTGCGTCTCCAGCCCGCCCGGACTGGGAACTTTGTCTCTGCGGTGAAGTTCCCTTGAAGACTTCGCTACTGCATCTACAGTACCCGTCGCAGCTCTGCCTTCTACAATCCAGTAGGTAAGCTCTAGATTGTGCTAGATCATTAACGGTTTAATGATAATTGACGTGGTTTGAAGACTCCCCTGTAGTCTTCGGTTGCTGTGCCTTGGCAACTCTTCTCAACTCCTACCCTCCATCCCTCCGGGGATGCCGGGGATCCAGGTTGGGCGATGCCGCCCTGTCCAGGGGCGCGCATTCTGGATCTCCCCTGGCACCCTCAGCTAGGGAGTCCCATATGTGAAGACTCATTCCTGCTTGTTCCTGGAGATAGCACAGTTACTTACCTGTAACAGGTGATCTCCGGAACAGCAGGAATTAGTCTTCACAACCCACCCACCTCCCCTAGGAGTTGTAACTCTCTCTCTCTCTCTCTCTTCCTCTCCTCTCCTCTCCTTCTGTCTCAGCTATTAAACGCAACTGGGGAGAGGCAGTGGGAAGGGCGGGAAGCTACCGCGCAGGCGCGAGGGATGCTACCAAAAGCCTTTCTGATTGGATGCTGAGGGAGCATTCCCGTGCCTGGTGCTCCGTCGGGCCGACGAACCCCATATGTGAAGACTAA